>CM039678.1:531916323-534362258 GCA_022496015.1 Hordeum marinum | reverse complement strand
TAGCAATTGGAGGATAGTGTTATTTTGTCTTATTATAATTTTGGAGTCTTCTTTTGGCGAATCGTGATCAGAGAATCCGACAGGAGGTGACAGGTATTTGGCTACTTTGTTTAGTGCTTGAGTATATTGAGTCATATAATTATGAGATAATCAAAGTTTTAACCTCTTGCACCAACTTTTTTATTTCAAGTATATCTTGTCTTGTTTCAGTGCGTGGGAGTGGTTCTTTACCTTTACTTAGGTAATGGCCTATTGATAGCACTTATTCTTTAATATAATCGTTATTTTTGCACACTGTATTCTGTCTTGCTTTTGCTTCCTCTAGCTTATGTAAAGCTAGATCAATTTTAGTATTCAACCCTGAATACTTATCAGCAAGTTTCTAGTATTCTTTAAATAGATTTTCAAATTTTTGGTCTAAAATATTTTGTCTTTTTCCCCAAGATATGTAAAAGTTATATATCAAATCGACGACTGTATTTAACTGGCTATGAGATGTATGCCAGATATGCTCTTCAGATGGGTTTACTCTACACCTTATATTTAGATTTTCTTTAGTATTTATTACTTTACCTGCGCTAACTTCTAAATTTAAATATTTTAATCTTTCAATGATTAAACGCTGGACCTGATACCAACAATATAGCAACAATATAGGGAAATATACTAATTAATACTTTATTTAGGTTAATATGTGATTAGGTGAAAGTGGTAGACACATGCTTTTTATCTTGAATAGTATTTACTATTCACTAGGTAGGGCACTATTCACAAAAGCGCTATACTATTCAATACACTATTTGGAATAGTATTGTACTATTCTCAGAAATATTTAATTCTTTGGTATTATATGCTCGTTCTGTTGTCACTAAGCAGATTATATCTTAATGCAGGATCTATTTAGGGGCTGGCGAGGCCAATAATACGTCCAAACGGTGTGCGCAGTGATGTAAAAATCCTACTCAGTACTCACGATATTTTTCATTATGTTGTATCAGATGTAGCTAGTTACGTTCACTTAGTATTTTTAACTGCAAATTTACGGGGTAAATTCCTATCGTCTTCCCAGGCAGTTCCACCTGAAGGGAACACTTCTCTACGGCCACAAGGTTCTCATTCAAACGCCACTCTGGGCTACACAGAGAACTACACACGCAGAGGTTTCTCCTATAGGATCCCTAGCATAAGAACTCATCCCATAAATTCATAAATAAAAATACCAAGTGAAACCAAGAAACTACATCATTTCAACAACATAATTTACATATGGCTTTCCCTTTCGGGAGGCCCCGAAGGGATTACACAAGCTAAAGGAAATTACCTTCTAACTACCTTCTTGAGCCTTACAATGCTCTGGATATTGTGGCTCTTATGGCAGGACTACTACTACTACTACTACTACTACTACTACTACTACTACTACTACTACTACTACTACTACTACTACTACTACTACTACTGAGCAATGAGCTTGCTAGCTGGGTTGCAACTCTTTGCTCTATCGGTGGCTGGTTCTCCTCCGTCTGGTGTTTTTCCTCGCAGCAAATGTATCCTTTTATAGGCAAGAGGGGAGCTCTGTGGATGTCTTCCGGGAGAATGCACCTCTTTATTTTATTTGTAGTAGGGATGCATGCGTGTCCCTCTAGGCTATGGATAAGAGAGATAGTGCCTTGACAAACTTCAATCTTCAGGAATCTATCAAGTCTTTGCTTTGTTCACGTGGGCAATGTCTCTCCGTGAATAATTTTCTGGCTCTTCTTTTCTTCTTCGCTTGCCAGCGATGCACTTCTTTATGCCTTCAGATAGGTAGCTCCTTCTTAGGAATCCTTGTGTCAGTGTATGCGTACATACATGCCAAAGCTGCTTAAATATTCAACATTGCTTATTCATTTAATTTAAACTGTTTAAATATTCGAGAGGGTCCTCGTAGTCGAATGAAACGTCTCCTTGCATTTAATGCGCATCGCTTGAATCATGAAATAATGTGAGCACCAGGATTTGAACCCTCGTGGGCTGAAGATATCACTGTCTTTCTAACCATCAAACCATTGGTTGGTTTGCCAACACTAGTAGAAAGCTGTCCTTTCATCCGGAGCACTAGTCTCGGTCGGGTTTGGGCCCAGGACTAATGTGAGCATTAGTCCTGGTTTCAACGGCTAGGAGCAGACGGGGGGCACGGCCAGGATTAGTCCCGGTTCTAATGGGATCTCTAGTCCCGGTTGGTGATACCAATCAGGACTAAAGGGGTTGCGGCAGGCTGGGGGCCCTGTGAGCCCCTCTAGTCCCGGTTGGTATCACCCATTGGGACTAAAGATAGACCTTTAGTCCCAGTTGGTATATCCAACTGGGACTAAAGTCTTTCCTATATAAAGTTGCTTCGTCCAGCTCGAGTTCAAGTTTTCTCTCCTCTCCGTTTTCTCCCCCAAGCTCGAGTTGATCATCCTCCATTTTTGCCAAGATTTATCGAGATTGGCGGCATCCCATCTATCACTATTAGAAAGCAGACCTTTCGTATGCATCATTAGTTCCGGTTGGGTTTTGAACCGGCACTAATGTGCCCATTAGTCTCGGTTCGTTACGGGCATCATTAGTGTCGGCTCGTTCCGGACCTTTAGTCCTGGTTCGTGCCACGAACTGGCACTAAAGGTGTGGTGGCAAGCTGGCGTCAGCCTGGGGCCCCATGGGAACCTTTAGTCCCGGTTGGTGGCTCCAACCGTGACAATAGGCTAACCTTTAGTCGCGGTTGGAGCCACCAACCGGGACTAAGGGTTCCCCTATATTCAAACCCTTCAGTGCCAGCCCGAGCAGAGTCCTCTCTGTTCTTCCCCTTTCCTCTCCTCTTTGTTCTTCCTCTCTTCCTTGAGCTCATCGTCCATTTTTGCCAAAAAATTGTCAAGATTTGGAGGCATCCCATCCATCCAAGTGTTCACAAAGGTTAGCCACTTTGTCCTTTCATATCTCATTGCTAGATTAGCTCTTGCAATGCTCTATATGTATAGTAATTTGTGGGTTTTAGTTTGTATGTGGTAGTTTATTTGATTTATGCAATTTGAGCTCAAATTAACTTACTTTGCATTTGTAGGTGTGGTTTACTTAGTGTCTTCCCGTCCCCGTCCTAACCACCGCCGATTGCCTGCACCGTCCCGTCGCCGGCACCACCTTGGTGAGCCTCTTGTTCTTATCATTTTTATAATAAAAAACCATGTTTGTAAGATTTAGTTAGTTACTTGTATAGTTTTCTTACCTATATGGTTGTTTGTTATACATAGTGGCATGGTGTTGAAATCCGTCTCCGTCGGCCCTCATCCGGTTTATGATGCGGATGTGGTATATACTCTCTTTTATAACTCTTTATTGCATTTCATGTTCATGACAATTATGTCAATGAAGTTGACATAGATGTTTTTATCTAGGAGGTATGTGAATCGGAGATTCCAACTGACATAGATATTCTTGTCAAGAAGTTAAATTTAGTTGAAAAAGAAAACGAGTATTTGAAAGAAAAATTGAAAAGAGTAGAAGAAGAGAAGATGAAACTGGAGTTGTATGTTGCCGATGTCGTTGATGATCACAAGATCAAGATGGGTGTAATGCGCTTGAAGATTAGAAAAATTAAAAGATATGCCATTGATAGTGAGGCTTGGTATCACTATGCTGTTGGATCAATTGTTACCTTAGTTGCGATGTTGATCGCATTTGTTGTTGCATTTAAATGCTTTAGCTAGAGAGTTTGTATGTCATTTTATGAGAACAAGTGTGTATGAACTTTATGTACGAACTTGTATTAATTTGGTCTTTTCAGTGTTGTGTAATGAAGACGAGCCGGCAATGGATGTACGACGACCGTTGCTCTCCCCAGTTCATTAATGACGTGCATACTTTTCTGGTTGCGGCTAAGGCAAACAGACGACCGAATGGTTTTATGTATTGTCCATGTGCTGGCTGTAAGAATGATTGAAATTACTCTAACTCAAGAACCATTCGTGTCCACCTATTTGAGTACGGTTTCATGTCCGCCTATAACTGTTGGACCAAGCACAGAGAAAGAGGGGTCCTAATGGAAGAGAATGAAGAACAAGAGGATGACGGCAGCTATCCTCGCCATGGGTTCCATGAATACGATGGTACTGTAGGGGAACGCGACAGAAAACAAAAATTTCGGTATAGCGAGCACGCCCAGGACCACTATGGAGAATGCATACAAGGTTTGATCTGATCCGTACCGACTCGTAGCGCAGCGGAAGAAGAGTCGGTGGAGATCGTTGGTGCAGATCCCCGCAGCTAGGATTTACAACCTCCCAACCGCGAGGATGTACTCCCTCGTCGGACAGCCCTTCGGGAGGCGGTCGGACAGTCCCCCGGACGATGTCGCGGACAGCCCTTCGGGAGGACCCTCGAAACTCGAACGGAGACTCGGACGGCCCTTCGGGAGGACTCTCGAAACTCGACCCGAGACTCGGACAGCCCTTCGGGCAAAAGATTGAAACTACGAACTCTCTACGGGGTTGCACACATATGGTGTCATCTATCCGGCAGGGCTTCGCCGTCCAGAACTAGTTCCTGCCGGAACCCAGACAGCCTTTCGGCTCTACGAAAAAACTCTTTTCGTGGGAGGGAGAGAGAGAGCTTGCAAAGCAAAACATGTGTATGAGAGCAAAGGATGAGTGTGGAGAGTGCATGTCCACCTCTATTTATAGGAAAACCCAAGGGGTAGGGTGGCACTTGAAATACCCAAAATGCCCATGAGGTGAGCACACCACAAGGGCATAAAGGGAAAGCCTCCAAATAGTGTTGCCTGCATCACCATGCCTGCATCACCATGCCTGCATCACCATGCCTGCATCATCCCCTAATAGTATTTCCACTATTCACAATAGTGTTTCCACTATTTTACAATAGTGTTTCCACTATACATATATAGTGTTTCCACTATTTATATATATAGTGTTTCTACTATTCAAAATAGTGTTTTCACTATTCACGAAGACATTTTTCTGCGTCTGTTAAATCCCAAATTATTTCTGTGTGCCTAGAATAATTCCAGTACCCACTAAAACAATTTTGGACGCGTTCCGAAACAATTCCGGAACAATGTTTTTCTTCAGCGAAAAGCTACCATAGCGGTTCCGGCGGCTCCGGAACACTTCCGGTTTTTTCCTCCGAAAAATCCCAGAAGTCCCCAGAATCATTCTGGCACCCTCCAAGAATTTCCAGACGTGTGCCGAAACCATTTTGACTTAATGGTATACTCCGAAACAACTTTTCGGTTTTACCGGAACTATTCCAATGTTCTCTCTCCGGAACTCTTCCGTTGTCTCCGAAACTTTTTCGGTGATTTTCTCTCAGACTCCCTGTCTCGTATTCAGCAGATAGATGACCCTTAAGCGTGTGACCCTATAGGTTCGGTGAAGTATAGACATGACCCGGAACACCTTCCGATCAATGATCAGCATCGGAGCCGTGGACACCCATATCGATCCCTATACCCACACGAATAAATATTCGAGTGAACCTCCAGTTGCTGTGAGCTATTCCTGTTGCTTCGCGATATGTTACAATTACCCGAGGTGAGAAACATCGGCATCCTCGTGGATCAACACTTGTCCACAATGCCAGTTACCTCGTTGCCGGTATTGTTCTCTTTTCTCGTTCCCATGTTTTGGCATCCCCGTGATCAAATCACAAAGTGTCTGGCCAGACGATGATGGATACCGTAACACCGAGAGGGCCCAGAGATATCTCTCCATCACCGAAGGAGCAAATCCCAATCTTGAGCTATCAAGTTACTTGACATACTTTTCCATGAACCCGTAAGCCGCCGTAATAGCCACCCATTTACGGATGACGTTTAACAAACCCCAAAGTTCATGAAGCAAGCATGAAGAAACTCGATACTCGCATGGTCTAAGGAATTATGCAAACATTAACTTCTCTGTGTTATTAACCATAAACTTATGACGAATGTATCTCATAGCATAACATCAATTCGGATCGATTCAACACAAGTGTTCTACCAACATCGTGCCCTCAAAATTGCCGGCATGGCCATGCCCATGATCAGGAAAACAGGATCATCATGCAATACTTGAGCCAGTCTTAGAGGCAAGACTAGGAATACAATTTACCATTTATTATACCACACGTGCACATGAGTTTCCCTCCAAGCCTCGTTTTATTTGCAGACTCGAGAATCATTGCAGTTATAGCATGGATCATAAACATTCATTACAAACTTGGAGATACAAAAGTAACTGATATTACTGCCTCTAGGGCATATCTCCTACAGACTCCCACTTGCACTAGAGTCATAATCTAGTTACATGGCTTCCCTAACACCAATGGCAATCCGGTGTTGCTCATGCTTTGCTCGTGGTAGAGGCTTCGTCATCGGGTCTGACACATTCAGATCCGTGTGAACTTTGCGTACTTTCACTAAACCTTCTTCGACATGATGTCGAATGAGTTTAAATTTGCGTTGAATATGCATTGTCTTATGGTGCGAACATGGCTCCCTTGCCTGAGCCACGGCGCCACTATTGTCACAATAGATCTCCACCGGGTCCAGAGCACTTGGAACCACACCAAGGTCTTCAAGGAATTGCTTGATACCGACAGCTTTCTTGGAGGCTTCTGAAGCAGCCACATATTCTGCCTCCGTTGTAGAATCCGCCACAGTCTTTTGTTTGGAACTTTTCCAATCAACTGCACCGCCGTTCAATAAGAAAACATAGCCCGATTGAGATTTGAAGTCATCTGGGTCAGTCATGAAGCCTGCATCAGTGTAACAACTTACAATGAGCTCTTCATCACCTCCGTACACAAGGAGTAAATCCTTGGTCCTCCTGAGGTACTTAAGAATACCCTTAACTGCGGCCCAGTGTTCCAATCCTGGATCACCTTGGTACCGGCTGCTAACACTTAGCGCATAGGAAACATCCGGTCTTGTACATAGCATGGCATACATAATAGAACCAACTGCCGAAGCATATGGAATATCATTCATTTGTACTCGCTCATCGAGGGTCCGAGGACACTGATTCTTGCAAAGCACTGTGCCAGGTGACATGGGGAGTAGACCTTTCTTGGAGTTCTCCATGTTGAACCTTTTCAACACCTTGTCAATGTATGTGCTTTAGCTTAGCGTTATCAGGCGTCTTGATCTATCTCTATAGATCCTGATGCCCAATACATATGACGCTTCGCCTAAGTCTTTCATTGAAAAACTCTTCTTCAATGAGTCTTTTATTTCGCTAAGATATTTCACATCATTTCCAATCAACAATATGTCATCCACATACAAGATTAGAAATGCTTTTGCGCTCCCACTAAACTTCTTGTAAACACAAGATTCTTCATCGTTCCTGATGAAGCCAAACTCTTTGACCACTTCATCAAAACGAATGTTCCAGCTCCTTGATGCTTGCTTCAGACCATAAATGGCTTTCTGAAGCTTGCATACCTTTCTAGCATTCTTAGGATCGACAAAACCTTCTGGCTGTATCATGTATACATCCTGTTCAAGGTTTCCATTTAGGAAAGCCGTTTTGACATCCATCTGCCATATTTCATAATCGAAATAAGCAGCAATTGCTAGTAATATCCGAACAGACCTGAGCATGGCTACGGGCGAGAAAGTCTCATCGTAGTCAACTCCTAGAACTTGCGTGAACCCTTTCGCGACAAGTCTAGCTTTGTGGATAGTAATGTTACCATCCGCGTCCGTCTTTCTTTTGAAAATCCATTTACAACCAATGGGTTTTACGCCATCTGGAAGTTCTTCCAAGTTCCAAACTTGGTTTTCGTACATGGATTCCATCTCGGATCTCATGGCCTTGTGCCATTCCCTTGAGCTAGGCCCCGCCATCGCTTCCTTGTAGTGCGCAGGTTCATCGTCTTCAAGAATGAAGATTTCGTTATGAAACCATTCAGGTGGCTGGATAGCCCTACCTGATCTGCGCGGTTCAGTTACAACATTGTCTGAAGTTTCCGCATCACATGCGACAACTTCCGGCTCGGTTGTAGGGATAATTTGAGGAATTACTTCCGGTTCCTTAGCCATATCAACGGTTGCCGAAGATTCACTAATCTCATTAAGCTGTACTGTCCTCCTACTCAATTCTTTAGCGAGAAACTCTTTCTCGAGAAAATGTGCAACCTTTGCGACAAACACTTTGCCCTCGGTTTGGTGGTAGAAGGAATATCCAATGGTGTTATTTGGATAACCTACAAAGTAACATTTGTCTGATCTAGGTTCTAGCTTGGTTGGCTGTAAACGTTTTACGTATGCCTCACAACCCCAAACCTTGAGATGTGACACACTAGGTATCTTCCCATACCACATCTCATGTGGTGTCGTCTCAACAGACTTAGACGGTGCTCTGTTTAATGTATAAGCAACAGTTTCTAGTGCGTGACCCCAAAAAGATATCGGTAGATCTGTAAGAGACATCATCGACCTTACCATGTCTAACAGGGGTCGGTTACGTCGTTCCGACACTCCGTTTCGCTGTGGAGTTCCGGGAGGCGTAAGTTGTGAAACGATTCCACGATCACTCAGATGTTGGCCAAACTCGTGACTAAGATATTCGCCTCCGCGATCAGACCGCAAAAACTTAATCTTTTTGTTACGATGATTTTCTACCTCATTCTGAAATTCTTTGAACTTTTCAAAGGTTTCCGACTTATGCTTCATCAAGTAGATATAGCCATACTGACTCAAATCATCAGTAAAAGTCACGAAGTAAAAATACCCACCCCGTGCGGCCGTGTTCATTGGACCACATACATCACTATGTATTATTTCCAATAATTCACCCGCCCGTTCAGGATGACCCATGAACGGCGTCTTGGTCATTTTTCCCATCAAGCAAGCTTCACATGTGTCAAATAATTCAAAATCAAGGGACGGTAAAACTCCATCTTTATGGAGTCTTTGCATGCGTTTCTTTCCGATGTGGCCAAGCCGACAGTGCCACAAGTAAGTGGCGGTGGTATCAGCCTTCTTAAGGCGTTTAGCATTCACGTTAAAGACATCATTTCCACATTCAAGATTTAGTATGAAAAGGCCCCCAACAATGGGTGCAAATCCATAAAACATATCCTTACAATAAAGTGAACAACCATTGTTCTCAGACTTGTAGGAGTACCCGTCGTGCACTAAACATGATCCAGAGATAATGTTTCTACACAACAACGGAACAAAATAACAATTACTAAGTTCCAAAATAAATCCTGAAGGGAGACGTAGAGGCATAATGCCGACGGCTTGAGCGGCGATCCCAGCGCCATTCCCGACACGCATCACGACTTCATTCTTTGCCAGCTTGCGCACCTTCTGAAGCCCCTGTATCGAGTTGCAAATGTGAGCAACCGATCCGGTATCAAATACCCAAGACTTAGAATTTTCACTAGCAAGCAAAACGTCAATGACATTAACTTGTATAACAATTATACCTTTTCCGGTTTTCCCGGATTTCTTATCTTCCAGATACTTCTTGCAGTTTCTCTTCCAGAGTCCTGTGCCCTTGCAGTAGAAGCACTCAGTTTCATTCTTGGCTCCGCCCTTAGATTTGCGTTGGAAGCCGGTCTTACCGGCGCCCTTGCCTTTCTTTGGCTTGCCTTTCTTTTTGAAACTGACAGTTTTATTCACAAGCAACACTTGCTTGTGATTTTTCTGCAGTCCTCCTTCAACAGTTTTCAGCATGGCAAGCACCTCATTAGGTGTTTTGTCCATCCCATTCATGTTGTAGTTCATGACAAAACCTCCGTAAGAAGGGGGGAGTGAACAGAGCAACATGTCCATTACATGCTCTTCTGGAAGTGGAAATTCCAGGGTTTTAAGCCTTTCAGCGTAGCCAATCATATTGACTACGTGCTCGCCAACTGAACTGCCCTCAGCCATCTTGGTCTCCGACATCATCTTCATGATATCAAAACGTTCAGACCTTGCATTAAACTTGTAAAGAGCATCCAGATCCTTGATCATATCAAAGGAGTTATGGAATTCAAAACGTTTTTGAAGCTCTGAACTCATGCAAGACAGCATGAGGCACTGCACTAAGTTGTAATCATCATCCTTAGTGGCCCAGACATTCTGTATGTCTACCGCGGCTGTTGCCGCCGGCTTTGGTGGAAGAGCTCCATCAAGCACGTACACTTTCTTAGCGCTCCTGAGGACAATCCTCAGGGTACGGACCCATTCCGCATAGTTGTTTCCATTCGCAGCTAACTTCTCTTTCTCTAACATCGGGCCTAAGTTGAACGCGCTATTGCGAGCCATTTGATCTACAACGGAAAACACAAGTTCATTTTAGACATTGTTCATAATGATTTTTGGCACTAGTGAATAAACAATTTTATTCTAAAGTGCGCTCCCACTCAAATCAATATCTCTCATAATTGATTGTGAGTGATGCAAGATCCAACTTTCAATTTAGCGTCAAGGATGTAACCATCTCAAGTGACGAGAATTTCAATTGGTAGGCCAACTTGCCAATCACATCCCTATGTGACTCTTGTTCATCTTTCGATGCGTGTGTTCCGAGCTCATGACTTTCATGCCTGAACATCAAGACAACCAAGTGATCTCGCTGCGAGGTCTCAACTCACCCGCCTCACACTTCTCTAATCGTTCGTATCCATGTAACCATGTGATACCCCGAAGAGATAGGTGCCGTGACGGTGCTACACTTGGGAGAACACTATCTACTTGATATTTTTGTGAGAGATCACCCTAATAAAAAGCGACTACCGTGCAATCAAGAAGGGTGCATCAAGAGGGATAAACATCTCAGGCAATTCATAATAGCATGATATGATATAGCCCCTTCTGACGGAGAAGTCAAGTATTTCTTCGTCTTCGGCATTCGCGTCGGTGTTCACCTTTGCGAAGATTGCCACCACCTTGTCGATGCACCAAATAATATTGCTATCTCTATAGCTAATAAAATAAGTGCATTACATAAGGTTGACACGCAGGTCATTAAAGTGCAATCATATGGCTCCAGCCATCATGCCGAATCATGACACGCAGGTCATGTTAATTACATCATATAGCCATCTCATACATAATCAAATTGAATATGAGCATTGCTATACCACATCACATGCAAACCATCCTGCAAAACCAAGTTAGACGCCTCTAATCGGTTTATGCAAAATTTTATTTTACGTGGCTTCTAAGGTTTTGACTTAAACCGCAGCTACCAACGTTTATCATCAAGTATGATACTTTAAGTTGCTAGATTAACTTTCCAGGGTGTATGAAACACGAGATAGTAAAATCTCGAGCCCCATACTAAACTTCGTCATACGCGTGACCCCCGTGCAGATCATATCTGCATTGCCCTTCGTCTGCGAAACATCCATCTTTCTTTAACTATGGTGGAACCCAAAGACACTGAAGCACTTCGTTGATCTGTCAATCAGCATACTCAGGAGCAGCATGAAAGGATCGCGGATTGCCAGAACTTTGTAAGATTCCACCATTCCGTCAAGATCAGGAGTACGCAAATTCACGAGAAGCAATAAGAACATCGGGTAACAGATTTCATCTGCTACCCGCACAAATAATTTTCAGCAATAGATCTCATCTACTACAAAATTATACTATGCAATACTCATACATCCCATGTATTCTAGATCATACCATGCATCTACTCATAGCCTGGCTCTGATGCCACTGTAGGGGAACGCGACAGAAAACAAAAATTTCGGTATAGCGAGCACGCCCAGGACCACTATGGAGAATGCATACAAGGTTTGATCTGATCCGTACCGACTCGTAGCGCAGCGGAAGAAGAGTCGGTGGAGATCGTTGGTGCAGATCCCCGCAGCTAGGATTTACAACCTCCCAACCGCGAGGATGTACTCCCTCGTCGGACAGCCCTTCGGGAGGCGGTCGGACAGTCCCCCGGACGATGTCGCGGACAGCCCTTCGGGAGGACCCTCGAAACTCGAACGGAGACTCGGACGGCCCTTCGGGAGGACTCTCGAAACTCGACCCGAGACTCGGACAGCCCTTCGGGCAAAAGATCGAAACTACGAACTCTCTACGGGGTTGCACACATACGGTGTCATCTATCCGGCAGGGCTTCGCCGTCCAGAACTAGTTCCTGCCGGAACCCAGACAGCCTTTCGGCTCTACGAAAAAACTCTTTTCGTGGGAGGGAGAGAGAGAGCTTGCAAAGCAAAGCATGTGTATGAGAGCAAAGGATGAGTGTGGAGAGTGCATGTCCACCTCTATTTATAGGAAAACCCAAGGGGTAGGGTGGCACTTGAAATACCCAAAATGCCCATGAGGTGAGCACACCACAAGGGCATAAAGGGAAAGCATCCAAATAGTGTTGCCTGCATCACCATGCCTGCATCACCATGCCTGCATCATCCCCTAATAGTATTTCCACTATTCACAATAGTGTTTCCACTATTTTACAATAGTGTTTCCACTATACATATATAGTGTTTCCACTATTTATATATATAGTGTTTCTACTATTCAAAATAGTGTTTTCACTATTCACGAAGACATTTTTCTGCGTCTGTTAAATCCCAAATTATTTCTGTGTGCCTAGAATAATTCCAGTACCCACTAAAACAATTTTGGACGCGTTCCGAAACAATTCCGGAACAATGTTTTTCTTCAGCGAAAAGCTACCATAGCGGTTCCGGCGGCTCCGGAACACTTCTGGTTTTTTCCTCCGAAAAATCCCAGAAGTCCCCAGAATCATTCTGGCACCCTCCAAGAATTTCCAGACGTGTGCCGAAACCATTTTGACTTAATGGTATACTCCGAAACAACTTTTCGGTTTTACCGGAACTATTCCAATGTTCTCTCTCCGGAACTCTTCCGTTGTCTCCGAAACTTTTTCGGTGATTTTCTCTCAGACTCCCTGTCTCGTATTCAGCAGATAGATGACCCTTAAGCGTGTGACCCTATAGGTTCGGTGAAGTATAGACATGACCCGGAACACCTTCCGATCAATGATCAGCATCGGAGCCGTGGACACCCATATCGATCCCTATACCCACACGAATAAATATTCGAGTGAACCTCCAGTTGCCGTGAGCTATTCCTGTTGCTTCGCGATATGTTACAATTACCCGAGGTGAGAAACATCGGCATCCTCGTGGATCAACACTTGTCCACAATGCCAGTTACCTCGTTGCCGGTATTGTTCTCTTTTCTCGTTCCCATGTTTTGGCATCCCCGTGATCAAATCACAAAGTGTCTGGCCAGACGATGATGGATACCGTAACACCGAGAGGGCCCAAAGATATCTCTCCATCACCGAAGGAGCAAATCCCAATCTTGAGCTATCAAGTTACTTGACATACTTTTCCATGAACCCGTAAGCCGCCGTAATAGCCACCCATTTACGGATGACGTTTAACAAACCCCAAAGTTCATGAAGCAAGCATGAAGAAACTCGATACTCGCATGGTCTAAGGAATTATGCAAACATTAACTTCTCTGTGTTATTAACCATAAACTTATGACGAATGTATCTCATAGCATAACATCAATTCGGATCGATTCAACACAAGTGTTCTACCAACATCGTGCCCTCAAAATTGCCGGCATGGCCATGCCCATGATCAGGAAAACAGGATCATCATGCAATACTTGAGCCAGTCTTAGAGGCAAGACTAGGAATACAATTTACCATTTATTATACCACACGTGCACATGAGTTTCCCTCCAAGCCTCGTTTTATTTGCAGACTCGAGAATCATTGCAGTTATAGCATGGATCATAAACATTCATTACAAACTTGGAGATACAAAAGTAACTGATATTACTGCCTCTAGGGCATATCTCCTACAGGTACAACATGGGGGAAGAAGCTGAGCCGACAATGAGGGAAGGAGCTGAAGAAGAGGCATCAGATGAGCCCCTTGATGATCTTGGTCGGGCCGTTGCCGATGCAAAGAGAAACCGCACAAATGAAAAGGAGAAGCTGAAGTTGCAGCGCATGTTAGAGGATCACAAAAAAGGGTTGTACCCAAATTGCAAAGATGACAATAAAAAGCTGGGTACCACACTGGAATTGCTGCAATGGAAGACAGAGAATGGTGTATCTCACAAGGCATTTCAAAAGTTGTTGATAATGTTAAAGAAGAAGCTACCAAAGGACAACGAATTGCCAGAGAGTACGTACGAAGCAAAGAAGGTTGTGAGCCCTCTAGGATTAGAGGTCGAGAAGATACATACATGCCCTAATGACTACATCCTCTACCGCGATGAGTACGAGGATTTGAATGCATGCCCGGTATGATGTGCATTGCACTATAAGATCGGTCACGATGACCCTAGGGATGTTGAGAGCAAGCGCCCCAGGAAGAAGATTCCTGCCAAGGTGATGTGGTATGCGCCTATAATACCACGGTTGAAACGTTTGTTCCAAAACAAAGAGCATGCCAAGTTGATGCGATGGCACAACGAAGGCCATAAGAAAGACTGGAAGTTGAGAGTGCCCACTAATGGGTCACAGTGGAGAAAAATCGAGAGAAAGTGGAAGGACTTTGCAAAGGATGCAAGGAACGTATGGTTTGGTTTACATGTAGATGGCATTAAACCTTTTGGGGAGCAGAATAGTGATCATAGCACATGGCCTCTGACTCTATGTATCCATAACCTTCCTCCTTGGTTGTGCATGAAGCATAAGTTCATTATGATGCCAATGCTCATACAAGGCCCCAAGCAACCCGACAACGACATTCATGTGTACCTAAGGCCATTGGTTGAAGAACTTTTAAAACTGTGGAATGGAAAAGGTGTACGTGCGTGGGATGCAAAAGATCAGGAGGAATTTGACCTACATGTGTTGCTGTTTGTAACCATCAATGATTGGCCTGCTCTCAGTAACCTTTCAGGACATACAAACAAGGGATACCACGCATGCATGCACTGTTTAGATGATACCAACAGTATATATTTTGATAAATGTAAGAAGAATGTGTCTCTGGGGCATCATCGATTTCTTCAGAGCAGGCATCCCGTACGAAAGAAAGGCAAGCATTTCAAAGGTGAGGAGATCACCGGAAGAAGCCTCGCCACCGTACGGGTGATGACATACTTGATATGGCCAAGGATTTAAAAGTAATCTTTGGAAAGGGTCCTGATGCACAATCTGTTCCGAATGACGCTGACAAACGCGCACCCATGTGGAAGAAGAAATCTATATTTTGGAACCTACTGTATTGGAAAGACCTCGAGGTCCGGTCTGCAATCGATGTGATGCACGTGACGAAGAATCTTTGCGTGAACCTACTAGGCTTCTTGGGCGTGTATGGGAAGACAAAAGATACGGCATAGGCACGGGAGGACCAACAACGTATGCACGGAAAAGACGGCATGGATCCAAAGCAGTTTTAGGGTCATGCCAGCTATGGTCTTACCAAAGAAGAGAAGGAAATCTTTTTCGAATGCCTGCTAAGTATGAAGGTCCCATATGGCTTCTCATCGAATATAAAGGGAATAATAAATATGGCAGAGAAAAGTTCCAAAACCTAAAGTCTCATGACTGCCACGTTATTATGACACAACTGCTTCCGGTTGCATTGAGGGGGCTTCTACCGGAAAATGTTCGATTAGCCATTGTGAAGTTATGTGCATTCCTGAATGCAATCTCTCAGAAGGTAATCGATCCAGAAATCCTACCAAGGTTAGAGAATGATTTGGTGCAATGTCTTGTCAGTTTCGAGTTGGTGTTCCCACCATCCTTCTTCAATATCGTGACACATGTCCTTGTTCACCTAGTCGAGGAGATTGCCATTCTAGGTCCTGTATTTCTACACAATATGTTCCCCTTTGAGAGGTTCATGGGAGTCTTAAAGATATATGTTCATAATCGTTCTAGGCCAGAAGGAAGCATCTCCAAGGGCCATGAAACAGAGGATGTCATTGAGTTTTGTGTTGACTTTATTCTTGACATTGAGCCAATATGTGTTCCTGAATCGCGACATGAGAGTAGACTGCGTGGAAAAGGCACGCTAGGAAAGAATTCACTAATATGCCGGGACGGGCATTCTTTGGCGCAAGCACACTACACAGTTCTACAAAGTTCCGCCTTGGTGGATCCATATATCGAGCAACACAAGAATATTCTACGCTCCAAATACCTGGAGAAGTCTGACGACTAGATTACAAATGAACAAACGGTGACTTTTGCCGGTTGGTTGCGGACATGTCTCGTGCATGAAGACACTATTGAAGATTACATGTACTTGTTGTCCAAGTTACCATCTTCGACTATATTGACTTTCAAAGGGTACGAGATAAATGGGCATACATTTTACACGATCTCCCAAGATAAAAAGAGCGCCAACCAAAACAGTGGTGTCCGCTTTGATGCAGCAAACAACAATGGGCCAAAGGACACATACTATGGTTACATAGAGGAGATATGAGAACTTGACTATGGACTTTATTTGAAGGTCCCTTTGTTTAGGTGCAAATGGGTCAATCTGACAGGAGGCGGGGTAAAGGAAGACCTGCGGTACAGAATGACAACAGTGGATCTCAACAATCTTGGCTACACAGACGAACCATTCGTCGTAGCCAATGATGTGGCGCAGGTTTTCTGTGTGAAGTACATGTGTACCAAGCCGATAAAAAGAAAAGATAAGGACGCAAATACATCATGCGATGAGCCAAAGTGCCACATAGTTCTTTCAAGGAAAAGAAACATCGTGGGAGTGGAGGACAAGACAGACATGTCAGAAGATTATGAAAAGTTTCATGAAATTGTTCCCTTCACACTGAATGTTGACCCGAGCATCAAGTTAAACGATGAAGATTGTCCATGGTTATGATGCAAAGGGACAGACACGAAGAAAAAGTTTTACACCCAAAGATCCCACTCTGGGATGTGACCGGCTTCTCTAGTTAGCTTCCGGACTTATATATCCAGAAAGTCCCACTTCACACAAACCGAAGGGAATCATTATAATAGTAGTGTACTTATGTGTTTTGTGCATCCAGTATGCACCATTCAAAGGGAGGCCATCAATTTTCAACCCTTTCTGACTTCATTTGCTATTTTTCATCCATTTACTGATTTTTTTAGCTAAATGACCCTGAAATTGATAAGCACTACAAATGAACTCTGAAAAGGTTGAAAGTTGGCATGGTATCATCATTTCACCCACATAGCATGTGCTAAAAAGTTGAGAGGGTTACGGGAAAAACTGGATGCACTTCATGTACAAAATGGACAATCCTTTTCGAAGTATCACGGTTTAGACAAAAACTCGCCTGTTACAAAGGAATTTCATTTTTTTAACTTATCTCAACTCCAGATTTTTTGTGCGTTCAATATGCACCATTCGAAGGGAGGCCATCAATTTTCAACCCTTTCTGACTTCATTTGTTATTTTTCATGTATTTACTGATTTTTTTGAGCTAAATGACCCTGAAATTGATAAGCACTACAAATGAACTCGTAAAAGGTTGAAAGTTGACATGGTATCATCATTTGACCCACATAGCATGTGCTAAAAAGTTGAGAGGGTTACGGCAAAAACTGGATGGACTTCGTGTACAAAATGGACAATCTCTTTCGAAGTATCAGTATTTCAGACGAAAACTCGTCTGTTAGAAAGGAATTTCATTTTTTAAATAACCTTAGAATTACCAAATTGGATATAATGATAAAACATGATAATATTAAACAGTAGAAAAAAGAATCACTTGAAAAACTATTTTTAAAGTAAAGTTATTCACAAACTAGTGAGTCACACAAATTTCAAATAATTCAAATTTGAACTATTCGAATTTGAAAACTACTGCCAGTAACAGAAAGTTTATAATTTTTTTGACCTAACGCAAAAAGATTCACTCATTAACTCTCAACAAAGCACAAAAAAACTCAGAAACAAAAGAAAAAAATACAGCAAAAAATGAAAAAAATGAAAAATAAATAAAAACTAGGCTGCCTACTAGGCCGCCATGGCCTGCATACGACTAGAAACCCAACCTGGGCCAGGATGCAGGCCCACAAGGCCTAGTAGGCCCAACAGGGCCGCACAGGTTCAATACGTCCACATAGGCCTGCTTAGAGAGGAGCTCGAGGGAGTAGCCGCAGCGGGGCTCATAAACCAGTGCGACTGCCCCTCGCTTGGCGAGGTGGGACTATACTTTCCCTGCACCGCGCCTGCGCGAGCACCACCTTTAGTCGCGGTTGGTGGCTCCAACCGCGACCAAAGATCCCCCTTTAGTCGCGGTTGGAGCCACCAACCGCGACTAAAGGGTTTCGCTTCCCGCCGCCCGCGCTCGTTGAAATTCACCTTTAGTCGCGGTTGGTGGCTTCAACCGTGACTAAAGAGTGGGGGGGGGTCTTTAGTCACGGTTGGTGGCTTCAACCGCGAATAAAGAGGGGTCTTTAGTCGCGGTTAGAGACACCAACCACGACTAAAGGTCTCCTTATAGATACAACACTTCAAAAAAAATCAGTTACTCTGCTCTTCGACCTGTTTGCGACATTGCCGCGCCGTCGTCGTCTCACCTCCCCGACGCCGGAGCTCGTTGCCGCCCCCGACGCCAGCCGCCCATGCCTCCTCTTGCCAATCTCCAATGCCGCCCTCGCCCGTTCCCCCCTGAGCCCGACCTGACGCCGCCCGGGACACCGCCCGCGCCCGCTCCTCCGTCCCGATCGAGATCCTCACCGTCGCCGCCCCGACTCGCCTCGCTGTCGCCCCGTCACCCCGTCGCCCCGCTGTGAGCTCCCCCCTCCCCCCTCTCCCTCGCCCCCTGTGCCGCCATGCCGGCCGCCGGCCCCTCCCCGACCCCCCCCCCCAATTTTGATGAACACACACTAATTTTGATGAACACACACACTAATTACTATAGATAGAAATTAGTATATAAATTATGACATTAGTATATATATAGAGAGAGAAATTAGTAGAAGGTCTATTCATCACCGAGGGTGCATAATTAGTTATTCTTCACCCGAGGTAATCTTACAATCGTTTCATAAATAAATTATATTTGAAATACAAATAATTATATTTATATCGATTCACTACATTAAATTTGAGATAAGAAAACAAAAATATAGGTCATAAGACTAGAAAAATCGCATTTCACGTATATTGTACACTATGTTTTTATGTTTGTAATTTTACGTGACATAAAATATTATTTACAGTGTATATATATTTTCTTACAGTCTCTTTTTATTTATAAAATAAGATAAAACTTATGGAATGTAAAATTACGGTGCATTGATGTAAAAACAGAGGGGGTGAAGAATAACTATTCCTCATCCAGGATGACGAATAGTGAATCCCTAGAAATTAGTATATATATAGAGAGAGAAATTAATATATGGAATTTTTACATTTTGATCCAATATATGTATAGAAATTAGTATACATATATATATATATATGTATGAATACAATGTATAGAAAAAAGTTGATGAATTTTGACATTTGATCCAATATATAGCAATTAGTATTTGCAAAAGTTGCATATTATAATGTTGTATTTACAAAAGTTTGTTATGTATTAATTTGCAAGTAGTATTTGTTATGTATTTACAAAAGTCGTGGGTCGTAAGGTTAAGAGATTCCGTTAGGATTCTGAAGTTTTGTCGTATATAAGAAATCATAATCAAGCATTTAAAAAATATTTAATTTGCATAGAATTTCTTCTTGGACTCAACGATGTCTGGCCCCCATCCCACTAGTAGAATATCGATCTGTAGTCCCGGTCGGGATGGG
This sequence comes from Hordeum marinum, assembly GCA_022496015.1. Classification (NCBI taxonomy): domain Eukaryota; kingdom Viridiplantae; phylum Streptophyta; class Magnoliopsida; order Poales; family Poaceae; genus Hordeum; species Hordeum marinum. Next base: position 534,342,530 of record CM039678.1, on the reverse strand, counting down.
CCTTTAGTACCGGTTCCCCAACCGGCACTAAAGGGTTAGGACTAAAGATCCAGACCTTTAATACCGGTTGGCCCACGGACCGGTACTAAAGGCCCACCACGTGGCTGCCTGCGTGGGCTGGTGGTGGAGGACCTTTAGTACCGGTTGGTGTGATACCAACCGGTACTAAGTGTTCTGTTTTTTTTTTGTTTTAGCTTTTAATTATGTTCTAGTTTTCCTCTCTATTTTTTGTGTTTTTCATTCATTTCAAATTTATTTTACGGTGCTACATACTGTAATAATTACACAAGTTGATGCATCTATATATGTAATATAATATACAATATCTCATACACAGTATATATATAAATGGAATTACGTTACACATCCATATATATTCTGGACTTATAAATTAAGGCCCAAAACCCGGCCGGGACTAGCTAGCTAGTGCTCCGGATGAAATCTCAGTTTTCTACTATTGATTTGCTGGCATTATTGAGGCGGTGGTAAGGAATAGTGCTCTCTGTTTACATCAATGAAATGTCCAAGAAGAAATGCCGCAAATTCCTCTTGAAGTGCTACAAAGCATTTCTCGGGTGAGAACTTCGACATCATCAGCCAAACCTGGAGTTGTTTTTCGCATGCTCCTCTGCGACGTATACGACCTTCGATCTGGATGCGAATGTTCTCGCAGAGGAAGTATCCATATAAATTTGTCCCCTGTGGCTGCTTCGCGCACTTTGCAAAAGAATATAATTCAATAAGATAATTAATAATCAAGTATGATAATGGTACTGAAACTAGAATTAAAGAGATGCGCGGACCTAGTAGTACTACTTAATTACCTGCATCTTTTTCCACATCAGCTTCGGTTTCCTTTGACGACCGTGATGAGTTTTTTCGATGATCTTTTTTCAAACACTACGCGATGAAGAAAAAGAACGAAAGAGTTATTATAATTACTTCTGATATTAGGAAATAATGAAAGAAAGCGAGGTCGATAAAGATTGAAAGTACCATTCTATCATAAAATACAAGTCCACGTATTATCGTTCTAGTGTATCTAGCTTGTCGTACACTTGAACATGTCCATCCGCGAGGATAACATTTAGGAGGATATAGTGGTCTCTACGCAGAAGTTTATATAATTAAGCAGGCATGCATATAACTCATCACTACACTTGACAGCGAGCTAGTAAGAAAAAATAGAATTTGTAGTATACAAGAGAGTAAACACTCACCCCATGTTGTAAGGAAATATTATAGTAGATTTGGTATTCATTAGTGTGTCTAGAAATTTTTCCAAGAGATCTTCTATGTCCTTGGCAAAATGTTTTACCACATGACCATTAACGGTATTTCGGTCGATGAACCCAATGTCATCGATTCCCTGTTGTTTCAATTCCCACATCTTCAATCTGCATAATAGCGTAGAAAAGAACATATATAGTGAGGATAAACCAATGAACGATATCTGAGCTAGAGACTTAAATTATTAAAGATATAAATCACTTACAGACAATAGCAACTGATGAGAGTTTTGTCGATAGAGTCCATGTGGTATAACTGGAAAAGTTCTGAGAATTCAAGACATATGTCATATCCATTGACGTAATGCTCTTTCCTTACTTTGACCATGACCGCCGTCTCCCCTCGCTTTGCTTCACGTAGGTACCAATCATGCAACCGTTGCATCGTAGCTGGTAGTTCCTTGTACTGCTCGGGTGTGACAAGTGGTTTTCTGACAGCATATTGCATTGCATACTCAGCTTTACCATACCCGTGGATTTCCTCGGTGCCAAGGATTTGGCCAAGATTGAGACCTGCAACCTCTACTTCTTCGAGGTCGATTGGGTTGCCCTGCATGTCGACTGCTTGGATTGATTGTTTGCTTGGATTGGTACTCACCTTGAGCGGAGAGATCGATTGCTTGGATTGTTCTCTGAGCTGGGGAACTGTTTTCCCGCTACTAGTACCACCTATCGTTGATGCCGTACTTCCCGAATTCTTCCTTGGGCTGGGCCGACTTCTCTGCTCACTTGCCTTCTGAATCTGTCGCTCATAGTCTGTCGGCATACGCTCCACATATGCCGAGGGTCGATCAATAAAGTGTTCCCTAAAGTGCTCTTGGACTTCCTTGGGTATTACCTCCTTTGGCAGCAGGGTCTTCTTTGCAAAAAAGGCCTTCACTTGACAATCACTTTCAATTTTGTTTTCCTCTAGTGTCATGTCGTAAGGTAGCTTCCTTTTGGCCGGAGACTCGGGTTTCTTCTTTGCTTTCTTCCGAAGAGGACTGCTGATGGCCTTGCTCTTTTGGGAGCCCTGCTGGCGAGACCGCTGCCGGGGTGGAGTCGGCTCACGCGGCGGCGATCGATATCGACGACATGGACTCGCGTCGTGCTCCGTACCGAGGTTGGGTGGACTCGCGCTGGGATCCATATCGAAGTGGGACGCCTCTCGAGTTGGGGAAGACTAGTGGTGTTGCGATGCCTCTGGCTGGGATCTCTTGCATTGGACATCGATTCTTGGAGGAGTCGGTGGCCTTAGCGCCGAGTGTGGAAAGACGATGCAGTCCTTACTCCATAGAATGAGACCACGGCCGGCTTCTGCCAGTGTGGACTCCCCCTCACCTCCAGGGATGTCAAGTTGTAGTTCATCATATACTGGCTCTATTGCGTCCACTACGACACGAGCATACCCAGCTGGAACCGGATTGAAATGCCAGAGAACATCAGGTGTATTTGGTAAAGCATAGCCCGTCGCGACCCGCACGGGTAAGTTCTTCATTTTCTAGATTAGCTCACAAGATGTCTTCTCGGTGATATCATCCACGGGGGTGTGACCCAGCGGTGCCCCCGTGGAACCCATGCTGCTTTTCGACAGTGTAGATGGGACGGGTTCTGATGCCTCCTATCACGGAGTTGCCCTTTGCTGCGTCAGTACCTGTATCTACAGTAGCTGCTGCTCGTACTTCTGTTCCAACTTTGAAAGTCGGTCTGCTTCCACCTTATTTTTTCTCAAACGGCTTTTATAACTGTCCTTCCATCCTGCAAACCCCTCATACCACGGAACAACGCCCTCGCCTCGTGTTCGTCCTCCATGTTCGGGATTCCCGAGGGCGCATGTAAGCTCGTTGTTCTCTCTATCGGGGTGAAACCGTCCTTCTTGGGTAGCTTTTATTGCTTCAATCTCATCTGATGAATGCTTCAGACTGGCCAGTGCAATAATCTTCCCTGTTGCTGGGTACAACTTCCCCCCCCATGCGCAACAAACCAATTCTTACACCTCCGGGGCCAGTGGAAGGTTACTGGAGTGATCCCTTCATCATGCATCTTATTCTCTAATGCATCCCACTTAGGAATGGCTGACTTGTATCCACTTGTCCCTAGTTTATGGTGATACTTTTTTTTCTTTGCATTTATCTTATTCTTTGCCAACTTCTACATAGCATCTTTCGATGTCTTGTACTCGATAAATGCATCCCAGTGATTCCTTACCTTCTCGTATATTCCTCTGAATTCGGGCGCCTTCTTGCCTCTAGCGTTGTACTCGGTCCATAATTTTCTCTTCCAAGTCTAGAATGCGCCGACCATCTTATGGAGACCAAACTCCTTGACTTTGTCCCTTTGGCGCTCCAAGAGAGAATCTGGTAGGATGAAATGCTCCATGAGATCTCGCCAAAGGGCATCTTTAATTCTTTTATAGACATAATTCGCTCCTAGTTTTGGTTTGTTTGGCAGAATCCATTCTTGCATTGTGATCGGGACTCTGTCCCTAACAACCACTCCGCATTGACGCACAAATGTCTTGGCATTGGCTTCAGGGTGAGTTGGTGCGCCATCATGTTTGAAAGCATCAAGATTGAGCTTTACGCTGTCGTCCAATATTTTGGCACCGCCTCGTACCTTTCTACTAGATTGGATCAATCCGGAGGGCTGATAATTAAAACAAGAAAGATTTGTTAATATATATATATATATACAAATCAATTAATACACATGTAATGATCACCAGAGGCTAATATGTGTATATACCTCGCCAGACATTGTTAGTTGTTCCGCATTTTGGAACATAAGTTGTTCTTCCTCGGCGTCGCATCCATCACCGTAATCGTTCAGATATTGTGAGCCGTCATCATCATGTGATTCACCTAGAAGGTCCGTGGGTTTCCACAGGAGTGTATCATGTCGAAGATGTCCTCTTCACGAGCTCTACCGATATTGTCCATAGCTTAATATCTAATCCATAATAATATAGATAAAACAAATTAGTATTGAAATTAGCATGCATTCAAGAAGCGAAATAACTGATAGTTAATTAATAATGCATCATCGAATACATATAGAGTAGCTCTTAGAAAATATCTCATCTCATAATCTCAGATAATAGTTAATACATCGACTAATCCATCGAAATAGCTAGTACATCATAATAATAATATATATATAGTAGCTAATATATCGATCTAGCTAGAACCCTAGCGCCCGACGGATATCGGGGCGGGCGGTGGACACCCAAAGAGAAGGAACCATCACAGGAACATAGCTCCAGTGAGATCCCTGAAGAATCTGCCAGGTATTGTCGGACCTGGCCTCCAAAGCTACCATGTAGCGACAGATGTGCTCGTTCTCCTTGCTGACATGGTACTGTACCACCTCAGTGGGGGACTCAAGCCTCTGAATTGTTCGTGGCCCATGCGGCCGCCACCATAGAACCTCCGGGTTGACGACGGGCTGGCTCCTCACCAAGCCGCGCCGCCCGGAAGGCAACACCTCCCAGTACCAACCCGGCGGAGCCCAGTCCCGGACAGGACCCCTCGGCTCAAGAAAGTGACCTCCTCCGTTGACTCGACGACGAGGATGCGGGATCGGCATCGTCGACATCGATAAGAAACACTTAATTATGAAAACAAATTAAATAACACTTAGGAAAATTAACACTTAGCATCCAACAAATGAAACGGATGGGGAATAACATTCGGGAATGTTTTCCCGAAGTCTGCATATGAACATTTTCTATATACATCAATCCATCCCTCTATACATACATACATACATGGACAAAAACATTCTAGGAACATAAAAAATTCTATGAACAAAAAAATCATCATTACAACATTTTCTATATATATATATACATCCATCTAAACATCCATCTAACATCTCTATCTATCCAAATCTCTAATGCAAAAAAATGAACTCCAATGCAAAAAAGTCTAAACATCCATCTAACATCTCTATCTATCCATCTAACATCTCTATATATCCATCTATCTATCCATCTAACATATCTATCTAACAACTTTGCCACAACATATCTATCTAAAAATCTAAACATCCATCTAACAACTTTGCGACAACATATCTATCTATCCATCTAACATTCCTAAAATTCCTAAAATTCCTAAAATTACTAAAATTACTAAAATTCTTAAAATTACTAAAATTCCAGCATCTAATCCATAGTTAAATTCCTGAAATTCCTAAAATTCCTAAAAATCAGCTTTTGCATCATAGTACATTTTGGCAAGGCTCGTCGAGGCTCACCGGTGGGATGGATCGTCGGGGCTCGTCGGGGCGGGCCGGCGCGACGACGCGTTGGGGGAGGGCTCGGTGACGGTGTTGGGGGCGGCGATGAGGAGCGGGGTCAGGGAGGAGGGAGAGGAAGTCCGGCGACGGCGTCGGGCAGGGCTCGAGGACGGCTCGGAGGCGATGGCGTCAGGCAGGGCTTGGGGACAGCTCAGAGGCGACGGCGTCGGGCAGGGCTCGGGGACGTCGCCGGGGGCGGCGACGAGGAGCTAGCTCAGGAAGGAGGGCGAGAAGGTTTGGCGACGAGGAAACCGGATTCCGGCAGCCTGGCGACAGCGCAAATAAGCTTCTCCCGTTGCGTGGCTCGGCCCGGGACGAGGCCTCCACTATTTATACGTGGAGGACCTTTAGTACTGGTGCGTGGCTCGCACCAGTACTAAAGACCCTTTAGTACCGGTGCGAGCCATGCACCGGTACTATAGGTCCACCCCAAAAAATGCGCGGGGCGGTGGACCTTTAGTACCGGTGCGTGGATGGCACTAGTACTAAAGTTTTTTTAATTCATTATTAATTATTATTTCCAGAAAAACCCCTAAACTTTAGAAAATCATAGAAAAAATCTATGACTCCAATGGAAATAAATAATATATGAAAAAATATCAGAAAAATATAAAGAATCTGTTTATGGCATTTCCATGCATGTTTGAACAAATTAAACTGCTGTATAAGACAATTTTATTAAATGGCATTTGAAATGTCATATCTTGAGTTTGAAAAGTAGTACAAATGAACTCTGAAAAGGTTGTAACTTGGCATGACATCGTAATTTCACTCACATAGCAGCTTCTAAAGAGTTGAGAGGGTTACTGCAAAAACTGGATGCACTTCATGTACAAATTGGACAATCTCTTTCGAAGTATGAGGGTTTCGGACGAAAACTCATCTATTACAAAGGGATTTCATTTTTAATAACTTATTTTAACTCCATAATTTTTGCGTGTTCAGTATGCACCATTCAAAGGCACATCATCAATTTTCAACCCTTTCTGACTTCATTTTGATATTTTTCATGCATTTAATGATTTATTTTGAGCTAAATGACCCTGAATTTGAAAAGTAGTACAAATAAACTCTAAAAAGGTTGTAACTTGGCATGACATCATAATTTCACCCACATAGCAACTTCTAAAGAGTTGAGAGGGTTGCAACAAAAACTGGATGCACTTCGTGTACAAATTGGACAATCTCTTTCGAAGTATGAGGGTTTCGGACGAAAACTCATCTATTACACAGGGATTTTATTTTTAATAACTTATTTTAACTCCTTACTTTTTGTGTGTTCAGTATGCACCATTCAAAGGCACATCATCAATTTTCAACCCTTTCTGACTTCATTCGATATTTTTCATGCATTTAGTGATTTATTTTGATCTAAATGACCCTAAATTTGAAAAGCAGTACAAATGAACTCTGAAAAGGTTGTAACTTGGCATGACATCGTAATTTCACCCACATAGAAACTTCTAAAGAGTTGAGAGGGTTACGGCAAAAACTGGATGCACTTCGTGTACAAATTGGACAATCTCTTTCGAAGTATGAGGGTTTCAGACGAAAACTCATCTATTACAAAGGGATTTCATTTTCAATAACTTATTTTAACTCCATACTTTTTGTGTGTTCAATATGCACCATTCAAAGGCACATCATCAATTTTCAACCCTTTCTGACTTCATTTGATATTTTTCATGCATTTAATGATTTATTTTGAACTAAATGACCCTGAATTTGAAAAGCAGTACAAATGAACTCTGAAAAGGTTGTAATTTGGCATGACATCATAATTTCACCCACATATTAACTTCTGAAGAGTTGAGAGGGTTACGGTAAAAACTGGATGCACTTCGTGTACAAACTGTTACAAAGATACCATGCTAGAAAATGCATGCATGTCCTTCACATAGAAAGTGATGACGGTGAAGCCGGTCACATCCCAGAGTGGGATCTCGCGGTGTAAGACTTTTTCTGCGTGTTTGTCCCTTGCTTATGATTGCGTTGTAACCTCTCAAAGGGTAACATATTGTGTAGAAATATGGGACCCAGAATGTTAATCTCTTCGACTAGGTGAACTAGAACGTGCGTCATAATATTGAAGAAGGATGGAGGGAACACCAACTCAAAACTGACAAGACACTGGACCAGGTCATTCTGTAACCTTGGTAGGATTTCTGGATCGATTACCTTCTGATAAATTGTATTGAGGAATGCGCATAGCTTCACAATGGCTAATCGAACATTTTTCGGTAGAAGCCCCCTAAGTGCAACTGGAAGTAATTGCGTCATAATCACGTGGAAGACTTTAGATTTTGAAATTTTTTCTCTGCCATATTTATTTTTCCCTTTATATTCGACGAGAAGCCAGACGGGACCTTGATACTGAGCAGGCATTCAAAAAATATTTCCTTCTCTTCTTTCGTAAGAGTGTAGCTGGCAGGACCTTGATATTGCTATGGAAGCATGCCGTCTTTTTTGTTAATTCTTTGCTTGTCCTCCTGTGCCTCTGGTGTATCTTTTGTCTTTCCATACACGCCCAAGAAGCCTAGCAGGTTCACACAAAGATTCTTCGTCACGTGCATCACGTCGATTGCATTGCGGACCTCTAGGGCTTTCCAATATTCAAGTTCCAAAAATATAGATTTTTTCTTCCACATGGGTGCGTGTCCGTTGGCATCATTCGGAATAGATTTTCCGCCAGGACCCTTTCCAAAGATTACCTGTAAATCCTTGCCATATCAAATATATATTCACCAGTACGGAGGCTAGGCTTCTTCCAATTATCTGGCTCACATTTGAAATGGTTACCTGCCTTTCTTAAGATATGCTTGATCGGTAGAAATCGACGATGTCCCAGGTACACATTCTTCTTACATTTTTCCAAATATATACTTCAATATCATCTAAACAGTGCGTGCATGCATTGTATCCCTTGTTTGTATGTCCTAAAAGGTTACTAAGAGCAGGCCAATCATTGATGGTTACAAACAGCAACGCTCGTAGGTCAATTTCCTTCTGTGTGTGCGCATCCCACACACATACACCTGGTTTTTTCCATAACTATAGAAGTTCATCAACTAGTGGCCTTAGGTATACATCAATGTTGTTGCCGGGTTGCTTAGGGCCTTGGATGAGCAGTGGCATCATAATGAACTTCTGCTCCATGCACAACCAAGGAGCAAGGTTGTAGATACATAGAGTCACGGGCCAGGTACTGTGACTAGGGCTCTGCTCCCCAAAGGGATTCATGCCCTCTATACTAAGACCAAACCATAAGTTCGTTGCGTCAGCTACAAAGTCCTCGAACTCCCTCTCGATTTTTCTCCACTGTGACCCATCAGAGGGTGCTCTGAACATCCCGTCTTTCTTACGTTCTTCTTTGTGCCATCGCAACAACTTGGCATGCTCTTTGTTTTGGAAGAAACATTTCAACTGTGGTATTATAGGAGCATACCACATCACCTTGGCAGGAACCCTCTTCCTGTGGCGTTCGCCCTCCACATCACCAGGGTCATCGCGGGGGATCTTATAGCGCAGTGCACCGCATACCGAGCATGCATCCAAATTCTCATACTCCTCACCGCGGTAGAGGATGCAGTCATTAGGGAATGCACCTATCTTATGCACCTCTAATCCTAGAGGGCAGGCAACCTTCTTTGCTTCATACGTACTTTCAGGCAATTCGTTATCCTTTGGAAGCATCTTCTTTATCATTATCAGCAATTCTTGAAATCCCTTGTCAGTTACACCATTCTTCGCCTTCCATTGCAGCAATTCCAGCGTGGTACCCAGCTTTTTCTGGTCATTTTCACAATTTGGATATAATAATTTCTTGTGATCCTCTAACATGCGTTTCAACTTCAACCTCTCCTTGTCACTTTCACAGTTTCTCTTTGCATCAGCAATGACCCGACCCAAATCATCAGCGGGCTCATCTGATGCCTCTTCTCCAGCTTCCCCCATTGATGCCTCTTCTTCAGATTCCCCCATTGTTTTATCAGTGAAAGGATAGTTGTCATCATCATATTCTTCTTCATTGTCTTCCATTATAACCCCTCTTTCTCCGTGCTTGGTCCAACAGCTATAGCCGGACATGAAACCGAACTTCAACAGGTGGTAGTGAAGGGTTTTTGAGGTAGAGTAATTCCTATCATTCTTACAGTCACGACATGGACAACACATGAAACCATTCTGCTTGTTTGCCTCAGCCACACGAATAAAATCATGCAGGCTATTAAGGAACTCTGGACTTAGTCGGTCATCGTACATCCATTGCCGGCTCATGTTCACTAGAAAACATCGAAGTGACCAAATTAATACAACTTCATCATCACATTACAACCAAAGTAGAGCTAGCAGTGAACAAATGTTACAACATCACACTGCAAATAATAGATACTTATAGTTCATACATACATCTTATAAAACAAAATACAACTATCTAAAACATGTAAATGCAACAACAAATGCGATCATAATCGCAACTAAGGTAACAATTGAGCCAACGGCATAATGATACCATGCCTCTTTATCAATGGCATATTTTCTAATCTTTCTAAGCTTCAAGCGCATTCCAGCCATCTTGTTCTTGTGATGATCGACGATATCGGCAACATGCAACTCCAATCCCATATTCTCATCTTCAATTCTTTTCAATTTTTCTTTCAAATGATCAATTTCTTTTTCAGCTTGTCTTAATTTCTCGAGCAGAATTGCATAGTCGGTTGGAATTTCTGGTTCAACTACTTCCTATAGATAAAAACATCTACGTTAATTTGATGGCATAATTAATTGTCATAGACATTATATGATGTGTGAAATAGTTATAAAAGATAACGACATACCACATCTGAATCATAGACTGGACGAGGACCGACGTGGGCGGATACCATAACCATCACACTATAGAATAACTAACAATAATACAAGTAAGTAAATCGTACACGCAACTATGTAAATCATACAAGTAATTTTTTTAACAAAAAGGTTTTAAGAAGAACAAGAGGCTCACCAAGGTGGCCAGTGCCGCGACGAGACGGTGCGGACGATCGACGATGGTTAGGACGGGGATGGAAAGCAGCAAATAAATCACACCTACATATATGCAACCTAACAAGTTAATTTGAGCTCAAATTGCATATAAATGAAATAAACTCCCACATAATGATCACTCCTCCAAAACCTATCTAAAACCCACAAATCACATATCTTTGAGCATACCACAAGCTAATCTATCAATGAGAGATGAAGGGGCAAAGTTGCTAACCTTTGTGAACACTTGGATAGATGGGGTGCCTTCAAATCTTGACAAATCCTTGGCAAAATGGAGGATGAGCTTCGAGCAAGAAGAAGAACAGGGGAGAAAACAGAGAAATGAGAGCCCCTTCGATCGGCTGCGGACGAAGCATATATATAGGAAGTCTTTAGTACTGGTTGGTGACACCAACCGGTACTAAAGGTTGCCCTTTAGTACCAGCTGGTGTCACCAACCAGTACTAATGAGGCACGCGTGGCCAAGTCTGACCAAAAGTCTGCCACGCCCCCTTTAGTACCGGCTCATGACACGAACCGGTACTAAAGATCCCTTACGAGCCGGTACTAAAGGTCGCACTGCTCCTAGCCGTTGGAGCCGGCACGAATCGGGACTAATACCATCTTTAGTACCGTCTCATAACCAGACCGGGACTAGTGCTTGGGACGAAATGTCTGTTTTCTACTAGTGTCCTCGTTGTCGACACGTTTGCAACGATGTCCTGCTTCAGAGTGGCAACATTCGGGATTGGGCCCCACCGGGATGGCACTGGGAGGTGCTACCTTCAGGGGCATGCAGCTTGGTGAGGAACCCGGATCTCGCCATCGACCCGGAGCTTCTTTGGTGGCGTTCGCGTGGGCTACTTTCGGTGCGGAGGCAGCCGGCCCCGTCGGAGGTGGTACGTCGCCGTGTCAGGGAGGAGGACGAGCATTTCTGTTGGTACATGGATGCGTTGGACTTCAGGTTCTCCAATACCTGGCAGGTTCTTTAGGGATCTCACCCAAGCTATGATCATGTCATAGTTCCTTCTCTTTGGTTGTCCACCGCCTGCCGCGCGAGACGTCAACTGGATCTGTAGTAGTGATATTATATAATCAATAATATTTGAGATGTATTAGTAATAATATTCGAGATGTATTCGAGATTATATTCGATAATATTTGAGACGATTTATTCGAGATTATATTCGATGATGCATATTATGTACTATGATTCACTTTTCCTTATTGATTGCAAGCATGTCTTAATTGAGTTGTATATGTATTAACGAATCGATCTTTCTTCTTTTAGGCCTCTGGATCGAGGAAATCTTCTACAAGCGACAGGGTAGTTCAAGGCCCGGCCAAAAAGTTGGACCCTCGCGTAAAGCTCAACATCGATTCCATCAATACATCAACTGGCGAACCGCTTGAACCTAAGAAAAATGCGACCAAGTTCAAGAATCAATGCGGAGTTATTGCCAGGGACCAAATCCCGATCTCCACACAAGAATGGAAAAAGGCAGCAAAGGGAGATCAAGACGGAGTTACTTTCGTCGATGAAAGAGCAAAAGATGTGCTTTGGACCGGGCTGATGTCACATTTCACACTACCAGATAACTTGACAGATGCAGATTTGAAGAAAGTCAGAAACTATGCTCTTAAAAAGATGGCGATCGCATTCAACACCTTCAAGAAAAATGTATGGGCTGCGTACGTTAAAGCAAACAAGACGACTCCAAAATTCGAGGGAGCACTGGTGAAGGCAAAAGATCACTGGGACGATTTCGTGAAGTTCAAGGAATCGGAACTAGCTAAGGAACGGTCAAGAAAGAACAAGAGTAATGCTGCGAAAAAGCGGTGGCACCATAGTCTGGGGCCAGGTGGCTACCAGACGGCCCTGTCTAAGTGGGATCAATCCGAAAAAGATATGATTAGTGCACGGGTCACTCCAGTTACAGTGACCTAGCCCCCGAGGTGCAGGACATGGTTTTATGCGCATGGGGGAAGTTGGACCCAAAGACATGGGCTATTATGGTGAAGGCAAGTCTTAAAAAAGTGATAGATGAAATTCTGATGAAAATCGAAGAAGATCGAACGGGGGTGTTTATGCCCAACAGAGAGGACGATGAGCTTAGCGCGCCCTGAAGAATCGTGAACACCCGGGAAGAACACAAGGGAAAGGTGTTGTTCTGTGGTTTGAGGGTTTTGCTGGTTGGAACGATGACTACAGAAGCCGTGCGAGAAAGAAGATGCAGGAGGAGTGGAAGAAGAAGGAGGAAGCACTCCACCTTGAAGGCCTCGAATCAAAGCACCCGGAGTTGGAATCCAGAGTCAGGCGGCAACAGGAGCAGATTGACTCACTCAGACAGGAAAGGGGGTATTAGCGGCAACAAGAGTAGATCGATCCAGCATTGGATACCACCGTCCCATCTATGTCGAGAAGCAGCGTGGGTTCCTCCCCGGCTGATATCGATGACGATGCACCGCTAGCGAGCTACCCTATGGATGATATCAAAGACATGACTAACTATGAGCTACACATGAAAGTGAAGAACTTATCCATGAAGGTGGCCGACGTCTATGCTTTAGCAAATCCCCCAGAAGCAACCTTCCATTGCAATCCCATTCCAGCTGGCTATGCTCGTGTCGGGGTTGATGAAGTGATGTCAGCATATCACGAGCTACAACTTGACATTCCTGGAGGTGACGAGGAGAGAACACTGGGAGAGGCCATACATCATATCATTTTATGTAAAAAGGATCATGTTGTCTTTCCAAGGCCACCGATTTCTCCTCCTCTAAGTCCATCGCCGCGTCAGTCGACTCCTCCTCCTCCTCCAAGTCTGGCACCGCGTCAGCCGACTCCCCCTCCAAGTCCGGCTTGATGTTAGTCAACTCCTCCTCCTCCAAGTACGGCACCGCGTCAGCCGACTCCTCCTCCAAGTTCGGCATGACGTCAGCATGCTCCGTCAACTCAACGTGCTCCATCGCCTAAGCAACAACGAAAGAGAGAGGCCACAGCTACGACGAATAGCGGTACAACAGTCAAGAAATACAAATATGGTCCAAGCCTCAAGCCTCTTCCGAAGTTGCCTTACCACCTGACCGGGGAGGAACTCGACAGCGTAGTGGATGCCAAATTGAAGGCCCATTTTGGACCGAACCGCCCTAGACGCCAAAGGAGAAAGTACCTGAGCATGTCTCACAACACTTCATTGATATGGCTCGACCAGCTCAGAAGGACAGTGACTATGTGTGGTCTATCAAGAAGTCATATCTTGCTGGACAAAAGGAGTGGAGCTCGAGCTCGAGCCAAGGAGTTGGCAAAAAAGCGGGAAAACTATCCCCCAGCTAGGAGAACAGGCAGTGCAATCGATCCCCCCGCTCATTGTACAAACACCTATGAGTACCGCCGGTCGGCTAGAAGTAACCTAAGAACATATTAGAATGGCTAAAGAGGTCGGGTGTCAGTGTTGAACAACTCCTAGGCCTTGAGGAAATCCCCAGGCTTAAAGAGTCAGAAGTAAAATATCAATATGCTCGCGGCGAACCACTGGTCAAGCCTGAAGATGTCAAGCTTCTACCAATGAGAATGTACGATTTGCATACGTGGTACATGCAAATAACAGTAAATACCTATCAAGAGTCCCTCATGGTGAGAGTCAAAGGGAGGCATTACTTCCATAAAAAAGATCTGTAGATTCATTATGCGGAGTTGTTTCAGTTATTCAATCAAAATGCACTCGACAAATACTTAGTCAGTTGCTACTGTTTGTAAGTGATTTCTTTCTATAATTTAAGTCTCTAGCTAGTTGTGCTCTCGTTCATTACCTGTAATTATCTCACTAGATTCGTTTGTGTGGTATTATGCAGAATGAAGATGTATGAAATGAAACAAGCTGTACGCTATGGCATTGGGTTCATTGACCCAAATACGATTAATCAAAAGATATGGGAAACTGCATATTCGAGAAATGACACAGAGAAAGCCATGCTAGATTTTTTGAAGCATCTAAACACCCAACCAGAAATACTACTCCCTTACAACTTCGGGTGAGTGTTAATAAGTGTTGTTAATGAGTTATGCAGTTACTACTGGACCTTGTTAGTCATTAAAGTTGTCAAGGGAAAAGTTGAAGTACTCGACTCACTATTAAAGGATCCATCCGAATACGCAATCGTGAGGGGGCTGCTTGACAGGTAATTTCAATCATTATCACACTATGTCGGCCTCTTTAATTACTTCATTTCCTGATATCAACTAGTTAATAACTCATTTATTCAATTTCTTTGCCGGCGGGCAGGGCTTGGGCCAAGTTCATCAAACAGGTCTCAGGCGACTGGGCACAATAGCTGAAATGGGTGCGACCCAAGGTAATTAAGTACTACTAGCTAGCTAGCTATTCTCGTGCGTCTCTTTAATTCTAGTTTCAATACCATTATCATGCTTGATTAATTATTACCTGATTGAATTTTATTCTCGTAAAGTGCATGAGGCAGGAACAGGGGACTAGTTTATGTGCATACTACGTTTGCGAGAACATTCGCATGATCACATCTGTAAGGAGCAAAAACGAAAGAAATCTTTGGGTACGTTTTCCAGAACACTATCTATATTTTTTTTATCATGATCTAGCTAATATATATACACATAAATAATATATTCATCTTGATCTCCAACTTGTAGCTGACAGAAATGCGGGGCCATCTCATACCAGAGGCTCGGGTACGAGCAATTCAAGAAGAATTAGCAAGATTTCTGGTCGATCAGGTCATAGATCCGAAAGGAGAATACCATTACAAGGTCAAGAACAAGAAGCTGTAATGCCTGTATATATATGTAATGATACTCAAATTGTAGGAGAATTTGCATATATATATATATATATATATATGATCGGTTCTACGAGGAATTCTATGTATAGTTATATATATGCACAACGTGTGTACAATATGTAGTAGCATAATATATGTTTGAAATGAAAATTAATTAAATGGAAAACACAAAATTAAAATGGAAATAAAACCATAATTAATTCATAAACCCCTAAAGAATTAAAAGGAAAAATAAAACAAAATTAAAAAAACTAAATACTTTTAGTCCCGGTTGGTGTTACCAACCGGGACGAAAGGTCCCCCAGCCCACGGTGCCGGCGGATGCCACGTGAAGGGCCTTTGGTGTCGGGCCATGTTGAACCGGGACTAAAGGGGGGTAGGCTTTAGTCCCCACCCTTTAGTTCCGGTTCGAGAACCGACACTAAAGGCCTTTATCAACTGCGACTATAGTCCGGTTCTGCACTAGTGTATCCAAGGGTTCGAAAAGGTTACCAACTTCAACCTTTGATCTCTCATTGCTAGTTTAGCTCGTTTCATGCTCTATAAGTACAGTGATTTGTGGGTTTTAGTTTGGGAGTTTATTCTATTTATATGCAATTTGAGCTCAAATTAACTTCTTAGTTTGCATATGTATAGGTGCGGTTTACTTAGTGCCTTCCCGTCCCCGTCCTCACCATCGTTGATCGCCCGCGCCATCCCGTCGCCTGCACTACCTTGGTTAGCCTCTAGTTCTTATCCTTTTTGTAAAAAAAATCTTATTTGTATGATTTAGATAGTTACTTACATAATTTTCTTACTTGTTTGATTGTTTGTTATATATAGTGCCATGGTTTTGATATCTGTCCCCGTCGGTCTTTGTCCGGTCTATGATTCGGATGTGGTATATTATCTTTTATAACTATTTGTTTCATTTCGTGTTTATGAAAATTATGCCCATCAAATTGACATAGATATTTTTGTCTAGGAGGTATGTGAACCGAAAATTGCAAACAACTCTCTTGTCGAGAAGTTAAATTTATTTCAAAAAGAAAATGATTATTTGAAAGAAAAATTGAAAAGAATTGAAGAAGAGAAGATGAAATTGGAGTTGTGTGTTGCCGATGTCGTTGATGATCACAAGATCAACATGAATGCAATGCGCTCGAAGATTAGAAAGATTAGAAAATATGCCATTAATAAATAGGCTTGGTATCATTATGTTATTGAATCAATTATTACCTTAGTTGCGATTCTGATCACATTTGTTGTTGCATTTAAATGCTTTAGATAGTGGTATGTTGTTTTATGAGAAGTATGTATGAACTTTATGTATATTTTATTTTGTAGTAATAAGATTTGGTCACTACTCTACTTTGTTTTTAATGTGATGAACTTGTATTAATTTGGTCACTTTGATGTTATGTAATGAAGATGCGCCGATAATGGATGTACGACGACCGACGCTCTCCCGAGTTCATTAATGGTCTGCAAAATTTTATGCGTGTGGCTGAAGCAAACAAGTGGAATGGTTTTATGGGTTGCCCATGTGGTGTATGTAAGAATAATAAGGATTACTCTACATCAAAAATCCTTCATAGACACCTGCTTCTGTCCGGTTTCATGTCCGACTATAAATGTTGGACCAAGCATGGAGAAAGAGCGGTTATAATGGAAGACAATGAAGAACAGCAGGATGATGACAACTATCCTAGGTTCCCTAAATACGATGGTACTGCAATGGGGGAAGCTGAAGAAGAGGCACCAGATGAGCATGCTGGTGACCTTGGTCGGGCCATTGTTGATGCACAGAGGAACTGCGAACGTGAAAAAGAGAGGTTGAAGTTGGAGCGCATGTTAGAGGATCACAAAAAATTGTTGTACCCAAATTGTGAAATTGACAAGAAAAAGGCGGGTACCACACTAGAATTGCTACAATGCAAGACAGAGAATGGTGTATCTGACGAGGGATTTGAAAAGTTGCTGAAAATGATAAAGAAGATGCTTCCAAAGGATAATGAATTGCTCGCCAGTACGTACAAAGCAAAGAAGGTTATCTGCCCTCTAGGATTAGAGGTGCATAAGATACATGCGTGCCCTAATGACTGCATCCTCTACCGCAGTGAGGAGTATGAGAATTTGATTGCATGCCTAGTATGCTTTGCATTATGCTATAAGATCAGTCATGATGGCCCTGGTGATATTGAGGGCTATGATAACCCACAAGTATATGGGATCACGATAGTCTTGATGGGTAGTATTACAACTTAATTTATTTATCGGACACTAGGGGAGCCAAAGAATATTTATTTGCCTTGACAAATGAGTTGTCAATTCAACAACACCTAGGATATCTCTCTCCAACAAAGGTTTAGTAGCATAGCAAATAGTAGTAGCAAAAGTAACAGCAATAGTGACAACAACTATTTTGTAGTAGTTGTGGCAGTAGAAGTAGCAATAGTAACTTAGCAAGATTCAGTATATGTAAAGCATAGGCACGTGGATCGGTGATGGATAATGATTTAGATGACATCAATCATGTAGCAGTTACACACTAGGGTAACACAGAACTAGCTCTAATTCATCAATATAATGCAGGCATGTATTCCGTACATAGTCATGCGTGCTTGCGATAAGAACTTGCATAACATCTTTTGTCCTACCCTCCCATGGCAGCGGGGTCCTATTGGAAACTAAGGGATATTAAGGCCTCCTTTTAATAGAGAACCAACACAAAGCATTAACATATGGTGAATACACGAACTCCTCAAACTACGACAATCACCGGAAAGAATCCCAATTATTGTCACCTTGGGGTATGCGGATCATGCCACGTAATAGGTGCATACAACTTGCAAGATAGGATACAAATCACTCTTATATTCATGAAAACATAATAGGTTTAGATCTGAAATCATGGCACTCGGGCCCTAGTGACAAGCATTAAGCATAGCAATGTCATAGCAACATCAATCTCAGAACATAGTGGATACTCGGGATCAAGCCCTATCAAACTTAACTCGATTACATGATCAATCTTATCCAATCCCACCACCGTACAACAAGCCTACAAAGGGGTTACTCACTCCTGATGGTGAGCATCATTGCAATGTTGATGGAGAACGGTCGGTGATGACGACGACGATCATTCCCCCTCTCCGGAGCCCAAAATGGACTCCAGATCAGCCCTCTGGAGGAAGAACATGAGGTGGTGGTGGCTCCATTTCGTGAAACGCGATGAAAACTTCACTCTGATTTTTTCTCCGAAGACGTGATTTTATAGGACTGGCATTCGGTTCGGAGGAGCCACGTGCGCCCCACAAGCCATCAGTGCGCGGCCTAGGGGGGTCGCGTCCTGTTGGCTTGTTGCCGTCGGTGTCAAATCCAGTATATCTCGTAGTAGGGGTCCTAAGCTAGGCATCTTAGAACAATGGTAACATAGACACATGAGTTTACCCAGGTTCGGGCTCTCTCAAGGAGATAATACCCTACGTCCTGCTTTTGATTGGTATTGATATGGGGATAGTACATAGTATAGGTATCTACAACGAGATTGTAGTAATGAATATGAGATTGTCTATTGACTATCCTAGCCTCGGTTTATATAATACCAGAGGCCTAGGATCTATAGGAGTCCTTGTCTTGTGCGCCAAGTCTTTTGGAATCTCCCTTGTATGCATCATGGGCTGCCCGAAGTGGCCCATTAGTGAATCGTCATGGGGGTCCTCGGCCCGACCCATAGGTCGGGAGACGACGTGGTGAGTATCCCCTAGTCTAGGACACCGTCAGTGGCCCATAGGTCTCCTCCCTCTGGTTGGAGACGTATCAATTCCCCCAAGCTTCACTCATTGCTTGTCCTCAAGCAATTCAGTTGATAAACTAAAAGTTATAAAGAAAAGTTTTACAAATTCCTTTGTTCTCGTTATTATACACATGTTTAGCTAGTGTTCAAGATTTCAGCACAAATCATAAATAAGCACATTCATGATAACAACTAAACATTATATTAACTCATGGCAATACATAACCAACTAGCAAGCAATAATAAAATATCTCACATGCCAACAATTCGTGAAAACAATCATGCTATAATATGGTGACATGGTATCTCGCTAGCCATTTCTAGGACCCAAAACATAAATGCAGAACACCTCTAAGGTTCAAGCAGCGACTAAACATTATAATTCAGGATAGAAAAGATCAAGTCGTGCTAACATCCAACATTACCTCGGCTCAATGCATATGAATGACAATAGTTCTCTGCGGTCTGGTGCTTTTAGTAAGAGAGTGATGACTCAAGATAAAAATAAATAGACATGCCCTTCGTAGAGGGAAGTATTGATTTGCAGAGGTGCCAGAGCTCAAGTTTGAAAACAAGATTGAAGGTATACTTTTTTGTGGTGCACTTTTCTTGTCAATGTTATGACAAACGTTTTGAATATCTTCCATGTTAAACTCATTATTTGCGGTTCCCAAACAAAATAGTAATGTTTACTCCTATCCACCATCCATACACAAATCATGGCTGACCGAATCCATGGATTTCTGCCAACATATCAATTGTCCCAAGGAGTTTTGTGTAATTAATTTTGATTATGAAGGAATGGACATCCTATTTACGACCCTCTCTCATGAAATGACCTCGAATAAACGACCGTCTCGAGAATAACTCACTTAGCATGAATGATATTGATCGCCTCGTCGCTCCATGAACGAGGACGCGTGCATAAAACAGAAGTTCATTTGAATATTTGAAGGTAGCACATGGAAATTTACTTGGAACGAAAGGGTAATACCGCATATAGGTAGGTATCGTGGACTCATGTGTAATAACTTAGTTTAAGGTGTTGGATGCACAAGCAGCATTCCCGCTTTGTACAGGTGAAGGCTAGCAATAAGTTGAGAAGCGATCAGCTAGAGAGCGAAGATGGTCATGGGTATGCATTGTGAATAATTAACATTGGACATAGCATGAGTAGGATATAAACACTCTGAATTTAAACATCATAAAGGTTGCATTTGTTTTGAATCAACTACATGTTTGCACATGGGTCAAGTCAAGCCGCTCGAATTACTTAGAGGGAAATACCATACTACCATACCATATCATAACCATTTCAATGCATGTTGGCACATAAGATTAGTCATTATCCACTACTAGTTGTTTTGGCATGGCATGAGAAACTATAATCCCTAATTGTCATCACAAACACGTTTACTCATGAGATACTGAATCAAGACCGAACAAGCTAAACATATTTACAAAAACGAAAAACAAGAGTTCATACCAGCTTTCCTTGCCACGATCACTTCATCAAATATCGTCATTATTGCCTTTCACTTGCATGGTCGGATGATGTGATAATAATAATAATAGTGCAAGAGTACCATGGACTAAGTTGGAATCTCCAAGACAGTTTTAGACAAAGGAGAAGACAAGGTAATATTGGCTATTTGTTAGATCAATAATAAAGCATATAAGAGCCACTCAACATTTTTATCATGGTCTTCTACTTTCAAGGTCTCAACAAAAAAGAAATTCTGAGAAACACACTGAAATATTTTTTGGACTTTTTGTTTTTCTCAAGCAAGGAAATAAACTGAGGGAAAACAAGAATGAGAAAAACTATTTGCATGGGAAAGCTCCCAACATGCAAAGGAAATCTTTTTGGGTTTTGTTTTTAGTGCTAAAGATAATTAAACGGGGAAAGAAGACTAAAAATAAGCGACAAATATTTTTGGGCTTTCCAAAGTTTTTCAAATGCACAAGAAGAAAGCGGAAAATAAAACTAATATGGATATACCATGAAAGACGATGAACACAGCCAATTTATATGAAGTGTGTGAACATGAATGTAATGTCGGTGAGAAATACGTACTCTCCCAAGCTTAGGCATTTGCCTAGCTTGGTGATCACCACTGATAGTAGCCGTCATGACCGGGAAAGTGTTCCTGCTGAGGTACCCGAGCATCCCATGCCTAGACCTCGGCCTTCGCAGCAGCCAACTCGTTCCGGTAAGCGATAATGTCCTATGGCATGATTCTGTATCCATTCCTGGCATGATAATAAAGAAAGAGGGTGCAGGCAAGGGAATAATATCGCAAGTCTTGTCGCTAAATACTAAGTTGTAAAGAAGATGTTGCGGTGGTTTAGGTTCCTCAATGAATTGGTGTTTGTCGTTGGAAACGACACCTATGGGATCGGAGGGATCCCTTTATGGTTCGGCGGGGAAGAAGGCTCGCACAAAGAGCAGATCATATGGCTAGCACGCGAGAATTTACCCAGGTTCAGGCCGCAAAGATGCATAAAACCCTACTCCTGCCTGGTCATATTGGATGAGTTCTAGCTCATGTTCTGGGAGCGCTACAGTATACAGCTACTACTCATGCAGAATGGGCTACAGGAGCTCCAAAAGTCTGGGAGTCCGAAAAGGTCGAAAAGTCCTCTACCGTAACGCCCTGGGCCTCCTTTTATACTCTCGAAGGGGTCACCAATAGTGGCATACAGTACGTACATGGGGTGTACAGTGCTATAGTGTTATCGTACCTAATACTAACGATGCGAGACAAACGCATTTAATGCTCCGTCAGGCGTCCTTGGCCATCTGCGGGACGGGCAGGAGCCCGTCCCATCGGCACCGCTTAGCCTCTCCATCGTCGGGGCCTCGACATGTGTCCAGGCAAGGTGACACCTGGCCTATGCACTGGCGGGGGCTTGCCGGGGCTTCGCCTCTGCGCTGGCAGGATGGCGGGGCCTTATCGGGTGCACTTCTTGTTGGCACTCCGTGGGCCATCCCGGTAAGATCTTGTCGGGGTTCTAGCCTTCGGTCTTCGGTCTGTTGACTTGAATGCCTTCTCGATGTTGTTGTATTTGTTCTCAGTTGCTCCCTGGCAGGCCTTGCCGCTGGTATGGCTACGACTGTTCATGCACAAGTATGGTGTACTAAAAAGCCCATACTTTAGTACACGGACATGAGCCCCTAGGCCTCGGCCATACACGGTGCGTGGCGTTGTTGGGCTAGGCCCAAACAGTGCATGGGCATGCGTGGCAGGGATTAACTGTTGTTGCATCCGATCCGCTTACTACGCCTCCCCACGACGCACGTTAAGTGCGCGATGTGGGGTACGTGCGTGGAACGGTATTTATTATTTCAATTTATGCATCAGGCCATTTCCGCCACGCGCGTCGTATGCATAGTGGGGAGCCAGCAACGGGCGCCCGTGACTTAAAGTCCTAGTCGTGGAAGAAACTTCAGTGCCGTGGATTGGAGCAATGGGGTGTTCGCTGTTCACCCCGTGATCGTGGGCGGCGCCATTGGAGGAGGTGGGCGACGGCTCTTAAAGCGGGGGAGAGCCAGCCCCCGTGGTTCCCCCTATAAATTGAGGGGCAACAGGGGCGATGCTCATCCATCCTTCCTCCCTTATCAAGTGCGAATCTCCAGAGCTCGCCTTCCCATCTCTTCCAAGCCTTGAGTGGCGCCCGCCCTTGGCCATGACTAGGGGTGAGGGTGGCCACCGTCCTCCGCACCAAGGAGGAGTTCTCGTCTGGATCATGCCACCACTTCCGCCATAGAGGCGGAGGGTGACCCGGGTGCTCGCGGCGGGAGGAATGCGTGAGGTCATGGTCGCCGTGGAGGCCGAGGTCGAGGGAGACGGAGTGCTGCTCCATCTCTCCCTATGACTCCAGGCCCCTTCATTGAAGAGACCCACGCCAAGGGGACAATGTTGTAGTTCATCCTAAAACTACGCGGTCCCCTTCGAAGCCATCTGCGCCTTCCTCACCCTTTTGTCAGGGCGATGGAAGCCGACAAGCCACCCTTTTTGTGGTTGCGGGAGCATGGTTGCTGTAATGGCGCCACGCGGGTGGACGTCGGGTATCCGGAGAGCCACGTCATGTTCTTCAGGCGTGGTTGGAAAACCTTCGCCCGTGCCCACAACCTCCAGGATGGGCACGTCCTTTGTTTTAAAATGATGGAGGCCAATCTACTCTCCTTCAAGATTTGTGGGCGCTCAAGCGTCCATCTCAGCTACTACGAAGAGAGCTCGACCGATGCCGAAAGCTCATCCTCGAGCGGCAGCGACAAAGAGGACAATGTCGGTGAAAGTGACGATGAGCCCGAGCTCCAGGCCATCAAGTCAGAATACGATGACCTGAGCTCTGACTAATTGGCGGTAGCACCATCATCATCAGCCTCACACCTCTCCCCCTCCCGGCATGACGATCTTGCTTGGGGTCCTTGTCCTGAGCGCTGCCTCATCTTCTAGCTGGATCTTCCGGCAGGCCCGTGGACTTCGGCTTATTGGGCTCCCCTTCTTTTCCGTGCAGTGCTGGCCCTCTCCTCTGCGCCATGTTGGTCAAGGAGGGGCTAGGATCTCGCCTTCTCTTCTGGAAGCCCTACCCCTCCATGCAGTGCTGGTCCAGAGGGGTCAGGCTGGGCTTCTGTTGAGGACCTCTTCCTATCATATTCTTCTTGTAGTCTGCCTCCTCCTTCTATCATTTTATTCTTGTAATCTCCCCTAGGGGAGAAATTCAAATAAAGATGTACTTTGGAAGAGGCGACATCTCATGTAAATTTCACCCTATTTGAAAGAGTGTATACTATTCTCCTTGGTTAATTTCTCCCTGTATGCATTCACCCTACGCTTGATTGGAGACTTGCCGGCACGCACACCCTTGCTGCGAGCGCTAGGTGCGGGACTTTAGCAGCCTTCTGGCGGGGCTGCTACCGGCAAGATACCTTCACTTTCTTAGCATGGCCACTTATGATGTTGAGTGGGCTCGAAACAGAGTAAGGGCTTGAGCACAACCACTTGAGCCGTTGAGCGGACTCGAAATGGAACAAAGGCATGAGCGCAGCCACTTAAGCCGTTGAGCGGACTCGAAACAGAGCAAGGGCGCCACCAATCACAGCAAGGTTCCCTAGCATGCAGGTTTTCCATACAAAAGTCGAAGTCGTCCATGGGAAATAACTTCACAGAAAAATTACTACTTAGAGTTTTGCAACTTAGCCTTTTATTGATGTACTCCTTCCGGCAAGATGTTTTCCTCGAACCTCGCCCATCAGTATCCATACCAACCCCTCGGCAAAGCTGCACGTGAGGTAACCTTCTGTCCTTTGAGAAAAATAAAGAAGAGAAAATAGGGATATGGAACCTTGGCGGTCTGTTAGCTCTTGCCGGGAGTAAGCGCAATGCAGTATCTCAGACAAACATGTATATAAGTAAACAAGAGAATTAACAAGATTTGTAGAACACTTAGCTTTGTTCAAATATGCACAGGGTCTGCGTCTGGCTTTGTACAAAGATTTACATGCTTCGGCGGAAAGACTTTGTACAAAAGGTGGTTGCCGGGAGGCCCGGCAACCGCGCCTCATGGGTAGAACTTACGAAGATGTTCGATATTCCAGGAGTTGCTCACTGGGATGCCATCTTCGGTCTCTAGGCGGACTGCGCCAGGCCTGGTGACTCGCACTACCCGATAAGGGCCTTCCCACTTTGGCGTCAACTTGTTTGAATTCTTGGCGGACTAAACGCTCCAAAGAACAAGGTCGCTTTCCTCAACACTTCGGGCATGAACCTTGCAGCTATGATAGCAGCGCAAAGTTTGCTGGTAACGCGTAGCTTGCACAGCAGCTTGAAGACGATCTTCCTCAAGGAGCGTCGCATCATCTTGCCACAATACTCTTGCTCAAGCTCGTCATAAGCGAGCACTCGAGATGACCCGTATGTGAGTTCCGTGGGGAGAACTGCTTCCGTCCCATATACTAGGGAGAAGGGTGTCTGGCCGGTAGCTCGACTTGGAGTCATTCTGATTGACGAAAGAACCACCAGCAACTCATCAATCTAGCGTCTTCCGCACTTGCGTAGCTTGTCGAAAGTTCTTATCTTGAGGCCTCGTAGCACTTCAGCATTAGCCCTTTTTGGCTGGCCGTTGCTCCTTGGATGGGCAACATAAGCAAAATGGATCTTGCCGCCAAGGTCTTGGACATACTGCATGAAGGTGTGGCTCGTAAACTATATTTCATTGTCAATGATGAACCTGTTGGGAACACCAAAGCGGTTGACTAGTCCTTTGAAGAACTTGACGGATGACTGTGTTGTCACCTTTCTCACTACTTCCACTTCTGGCCACTTTGTGAACTTGTCGATTGCAATGTACAAGTACTCAAAGCCCCCGGCAGCACGAGGAAAGGGGCCCAAGATGTCGAGCCCCTAGGCCAAAAATGGCCAGGAGAGAGGGATTGTTTGAAGAGCTTGAACTGGTTGATGCATTTTCTTTGAATGAAACTGGCATGCTTCACACTTGGTTACTAGCGCAGTTGCATCCTGGAGGGCAGTGGGCCAAAAGAAACGTTGCCGGAATGCCTTATCGGCAAGCGCTCTTGATCCTATGTGGGAGCCACATATGCCTCCATGTATCTCCGCCAACAGCTCCAGTCCATCTTCCCAAGAAATGCACTTGAGTTTCACCCCGTTCGGCTTGTTTCTGTATAGGACGTTGTCCACGAACCGGTACATATTAGACCGTCGGGATACTTTCTTAGCTTCTTCTTGTTCCTCAGGGAGTTCTCCTGTTTGAAGGAAATGGACGATTTTTTGTGCCCTTGCTGGATTCTAGGGCTTGACAACAAGGACTAAAGGCATATCCTCTACCAGGGAAGCAATTGTCTCAACGGCAAGGGATCGAGGTCCTGCCGGAGCCTGTTGGCCCTCGGTAAACCTGGCGGGAGCGTGTGCTTCCATGGCAAGAGCTTGAGGCTCTACCAGAGCGCGACGCTCACCGGCAAGCCTGGCGTTGTCTCTGGTAACTTCCTCGCCGGTGGCTTCTAGGAGCTCTGCTGGGAAATACTTGCCGGAACTCAAGTTTCTTCTTTTCTCTTGTCCAATTGATGGTTTCACGGATGGTTGAGTCAGTCGGAGCAAAAAAGTTCTTGGTTCCACACGCAACTTAAGGGCAACACACTTTGATAGAACATCAGCAATGATGTTCTCTGCACGCGGAGCATGCTCCATTTGTAGACCGTCAAAATGTTCTTCCAACTTTCTCACTTCATCTACATAAGGTTCCATCAATGGACTCTGATAATCCTTATTCACCTGCCTGACAACAAGCTGAGAATCACCCCTGACAATAAGTTTCTTAATCCCAAGGTCTGCCGCAATCCTATGACCGGCAAGCAGCCCTTCGTATTCTGCAGTATTGTTCGTCGACCTCTCCCGGAGAAAGTGCATCTAAATCACATATTTGAGGTGCTCTCCGGTGGGTGCGACAAGTAGCACTCTAGCACCGGCGCCTTACACCGAGAAGGCCCCATCAAAATACATGATCCACTCTTGGTTCGTTTTCTTGCCGGGGAGAGTTGACTATGGAACTTCTTCAGCCGGGGTCCATTCCGCAATGAACTCCGCCAAGGCTCTGCTCTGGATGGTCGAAGTGCTTTCAATCTTGAGACCAAAGCTTGAAAGTTTCAAAGCCCACTCCACAATCGTGCCGGTAGCATCAGGGTTCCGCAAAATCCGCTGTAACGGGAAGCGAGTGAAAATGGTGATCTCATGTGCCTGGAAGTAATGGCGCAGCTTCCTCGAGGCCATAAGGAGGCCGAAGAGCAACTTCTACATGCCAAAATATCTTGACCTAGCCCCCTGCAAAAGGGAGTTGACAAAATAGACTGGGCGCTGCACCATCTTCCTCTTTCGAATCGTTTTATTTGACTGCGCAGATCCTGCTTTGTTGGCACCAGACTTTGCCAGGGAATATTCTGGCTTGTCGCTTGGTGGTCCTGCCACTGTCATTGCTTCTTCATCAACTTCTCTTTTAACCACTAGTGCAGCACTCACCACTTTATATGTTGCTGCTAGATATAGCAACAATGGCTCTTGTGGTTTTGGCGTGACTAGGACTGGCGGAGAGGAGAGGTACTTCTTCAAATTCTGCAGCACTGCCTCCGCTTCTGGAGTCCATTTCATCGGACCCACCTTCTTCAAGAATTTTAAAAAGGGCAGGGCGCGCTCAGCAGACTTTGATATGAACCTACTCAAAGCGGCAACACAGCCAGCAAGACAACGCACATCCTTAACACGTCCCGGCGCTTCAACTTGCTCAATTACTTTGATCTTGTCGGGATTCGCTTCAATTCCATGTTGAGATACAAAGAACCCGATAAGCTTGCCGGATGGGACACCAAACACACACTTCTCAGGGTTCAGCTTCAAGTCGATCCTGCACAGATTTGCAAATGTCTCTTCTCGGTCTGATATGAGCATAGTCTTGTCCTTGGTTTTTTCCACTATGTCATCCGTATAAGCCTCCATATTTCTATGTAGTTGGGCTCAAAACCAATTCAGACAGCTCTTGCAAATGTAGAACCAACACTTTTCAACCCGAAAGGCATACGCAAAAAGCAATATGTACCACATGAGGTGATAAATGCGGTCTTCTCTTCGTCTTCCTTGGCCATGAAAATCTGATGATAACATGAATAGGCATCAAGGAAAGACAACAAGTCGCAGCCGGCGGTGGAGTCCACAATCTGGTCGATGCGCGGCAAGGGAAAAAGATCTTTGGGGCAGGCCTTATTGATATTTGTGAAGTCAATACATAGCCTCCATTTCCCATTCGCCTTGCGTACTACAACTGGATTGGCCAACCATGTTGGATGAAGTACTCCACTGATCAAGCCATCCGCTTCTAATTTCTTGATTTCTTCGGCAATAAAATGTTGCCGCTCCAAAGCCTGCTTCCTGACCTTCTTCTTGACGAGCCGTGCATGTGGACAGATGGAAGGTGGTGCTCAATGACCTTCCTGGGAACACCGGGGATATCATATGGTTGCCATGCAAACACATCAACATTCGCCCACAGGAAGGCGACGAGCGTGCTTTCCTATTTGTCGTAAAGGGTGGAACTTATGGTGAAAGTTCCTCCCGTACCATCCTCCTTGGCGGGCACCTTCTTAGTCTTTGGCGGAGCTGCCTTGGACTTCTTGCTCTTGCCGGTGGATCTCTCTGGCACATCATCAACAGGAGCGCAGTACTCCAAGGAGGTGCGCTTGCCGGAGTCCGTGCGAGAGGTCTTGTCGGGCTTCTTCCTCCCGGGAGTTTTAG
The DNA here is from genome assembly GCA_022496015.1 of Hordeum marinum. Classification (NCBI taxonomy): domain Eukaryota; kingdom Viridiplantae; phylum Streptophyta; class Magnoliopsida; order Poales; family Poaceae; genus Hordeum; species Hordeum marinum. The sequence goes on along the minus strand of CM039678.1, from coordinate 534,314,043 downwards.
CGGCAAGAGCAAGTGACTTGGCGGCAGATGCTGCTACTGCCTCCCGATAGAGTTGATCGGCACAGATAAGCGCGTCCTTATTGTCGGACTTGATAGTGATGACGCTCATCGGCCCGGGCATCTTCAATACGTTGTAGACGTAGTGTGACGTTGCCATGAACTTGGCTAACGGCCAAGGCCCATTGTATGGCAACGGAATCTTAGCGACGTCGAAAACAACCATCTCTGTCCTAAATTTCAGATCACTTCCAAATGTTACTGAAAGTGTCATCTTTCCCTTGGGTTAGCTCCTTCCCGGATTGACCCCTTGAAACGAGCTCGTTTCCTCGAGATCTCCGTCAGGAATTTGCAATTTATTGATTACCTCGGGCGAGATCAAGTTCAAGCCGGCCCCACCATCAACTAACATTTTCGTCGCCTTGAGGTTGTGAATCATTGGTGAGACCAACAACGGCAAACACCTCGTAGTTATGCGATCAGGGTGATCCCCAACATCGAAATGATAGGCATGTTGGACCATTTCAAAGGCTTCCGAACCCACCAACGGCTCAGTCGCATTAACCTCACGCACCCACTGTTTAAGTTGGTGGTGGGAAGAATACAACGAGGCACCTCTATCGACACACATGGCGTCTGTAGCTCTCTGGAATTCTTGCTCGCTGGACTCGTCATCCTCTTCAACGTCATCATCACCCCCCTCTTCCTTCTCGCGGCCGCGAGCGGGCTGGTCTTCTGTGGCTTGGCCTTGCCGCAGTGACCTCCTCGGCCACCGTGCTTCTTGCCGGATCCCTCCACACCATCCTGGACCTTCTCCTTGTCTTGCCTCTCATACTCGGCTTTTTGCTTCTCGGCAAGCTGCTCAACTTCCTGGCAGTCTTCGAGATCGTGGCCTTTGGTGCGGTCGATCTTGCAATATTGCTTGACAGAACCTTCCGGCTTGTCGGGAAGCGCCAAAGCCTGACAGGAGACACACCCGGCAACATCCTTGCCGAGATCATCAGCCTTGGCCTTCTTGACGGTGTCGAGGTTGCCGGATCCCTCGACGACAAGCACGGCCTTGCCCTTGCGCTTCTTGTTATGCCGCTAGCCCTTCTTTGTCGGAGCGGTGGTGTCCTTATCCTCAGAGTCGACCCCTGCGCCAGTGTCTTCGCTGGGGAGCCTCCTCCCTTCTTCAGGTCAAGCACATTTATCTGCCAGAGCATAGAGCTCGGCAACATACCTAACCTTGTTCATCGCCAGCTCTTCCCTACGGTTGCGCATGTTTTGATGGAACGCACTGATAATAGCGGCAGGATGAAAGTCTGGTATGTTATGGAGGATGCGGCTGAACCTCTGGATGTACTTGCGCAAAGTCTAGCCCTCCTTATGGGGGATGAGATGTAAATCACTTTCTTGACCAGGAGCTTGATGACCTGCGGTAAAGGCGCCAACAAACTCATGGCATAGATTTGCCCATGAAGAAATGGATCCTTCAGGCAAGTGCATCAACCACGACCTGATGTTGGGCTTAAGCACCAACGGGAAGTAGTTGGCGAGTATCTTGTCGTCGCGAACCCCAGCAGCCTGCACCGCAATGGTGTAGATGCTTAGGAACTCTGACGGGTGAGTCTTACCATCATATTTCTCTGGGACCTCTGGCTTCAACGTGCGGGCATTGGGCCACTAGACTTGCCATAGCTCACGGGTAAACGTTGGACAACCCACCTCATAAGGTAGTTTGACAGGATACCCTGGCACGGATTTGTCTACAGTGGGTCCCGCGCGCTTATCAGATTGATGGCGTGCTTCCTGCCGTCGCTCGATTGTAGTTCGAGCGTATTCCTTGCTTCGTTCCCGAAGAACTTGATGTTGATCATGGCGAGTCCGTGGATCAGACGACGCTATCGAGTAACCATCGTAAGCGTCGGTCCGTCGAGTCGGTGATCAGTGTTGTTGCTGTGGAGGAGAGTGCACCGTGGTCGCACCACCTCCGACCTTCTCACCACTAGCGTGAGCCGGCTCAATGAACCGAAACTTGTCAGCAAGGCTGAGGAGGCTCTGAATGGTGGCTCTCCATTCATCGAGCTTCTCTGCAGCAGGAGGGAAGTTCAGGAGTAGCTGTGCCCGTGCCATTGCTTCTTCCGACATAATCGGCGGGGAACGGCGCGAGGAACGCGAGGTGCTCTGGCTCCTAACCATGTTAGAAGGAGCTCCGTCGCGGTCCCGTGATTGCACGCCAGTCCCACTAGCATGCTGGTCCCGTGCATCTTGGGAACGATGCGTGGGAGCTTTTCCGTGGGGACGTTGGGAATCACCGACACCACGGCGCTGCTCTTCGTGCGCCTCCTGGGAAGGTCGTGGTGTACGCACCGGCATGGGTGCCTCGGAAGGTGCCCTCCCGTCCCCGCAATTCACCATACCACTTGCAGAAGGTACAGCTCGGTCCTGAGACCCAGCGGCGCGGGGGTTTCCACCGCCGCCGTAAGCGTCTCTGCGGCGGGCGTCGTCGCTTGTTTGGCCTTGACCATCGGAGCACCGCATGGGTGCAGGGTCCCTGCTCCCTCCGCCCGCGCCCATTCCGTCACCCACTTGGGCGGTTACGGGCGTGGCGGACGTGGCGGACGTGGAGGGTTCAACGGACGAGAAACCTTTCTTCTTGGGAGCCATGGCAATGATGATTATGACAAAGGAACTGACACACTAGTCACAAGATTAGGTTCACGTGATCTTTCCCCCTACTTGGTGCGCAAGGAAATGACATCTATGGGATCGGAGGGATCCCTTTACGGTTCGGCGGGGAAGAAGGCTCGCACAAATAGCAGATTAGATGGCTAGCACGTGGGAATTTACCCAGGTTTGGGCCGCAAAGATGCGTAAAACCCTACTCCTTCTTGGTCATATTGGATGAGTTCTAGCTCAGATTCTGGGGGCGCTAAAATACACAGCCGCTACTCATGCAGAACGGGCTAGAGTAGCTCCAAAAGTCTAGCAACCCGAAAAGGTCGAAAAATCCTCTACCGTAACGCCCTGGGCCTCCTTTTCTACTCTCGAAGGTGTCACCAACAGTGCCGTATAGTACATACATGGAGTGTACAATGCTACAGTCTTATCGTACCAAACACTAACGGTGCGAGACAAACACATTTAATGCTCCATCAGGCATCCCTGATCATCTGCAGGACGGGACAGGAGCCCGTCCCATCGGCTCCATCGTTGGGGCCTCGACACGTGCCCAGGCGAGGTGACACCTGGCCTTTGCATTGGCGGGGGCTTGTCGGGGCTTCACCTTGCCGGGTCTTTGCCTCTGCGATGACAGGATGGCAGGGCCTTGTCGGGTGCACTTCTTGCTGGGGCTCCATAGGCCATCCCGGCAAGATCTTGCCGAGGTTCTAGCCTTCGGTCTTCGGTCTGTTGACTTGAATGCCTTCTCTATGTTGCTATATTTGTTCTCAGTTGCTCCCTAGCAGGCCTTGCCGCTGGTATGGCTACGACTGTCCGTGCACAAGTATGGGGTACTAAAAAGCCCATACTTTAGTACACCGACAGTGTTCCATGATAGACTGGTGATCAAGATAAAACTTAGGCAACAAGTAATAAGTAGGGCGTATAGCAACATTAAAACGCTTTGCCAAACGCGTGGCATAAATACCACCATGAACCTTGCCTTTGGTTTGGTTAAGATTTAATCGCCGTGCAGCAATAGCTCCTAAGTTGTAATGATTATCACCATAAAGTGTGCAGTGTAGAATAGCCAGGGTAGGGGCATTGATACCACCACCCTGTTCCATGACAGTTATGCATTTTCCTATAAACAGAGAAAAATAGTGCACAGAAGGAAATTGCAAACTAGTGGCTCTAGCGTTTGACACACCCCTAGTTTCTCCCACAGTTAAGGTGAGGAGGAAGTCCTCAAACTCCTTAGGCTTAGGCTCACACATTTCCCCGTCAGAGGGAAGCAAACATATTTCACAAAATTCATGTAGAGGCATTTCATAGTTTTTGGCATAAAGATGAAAACATATTGTGGGAGCACCGGGCGTATTTGTGAAGTGAAAGTTTTGCATGAAGGAAATAGTAAGGAGATAGTCTTGGTCACACTCATCTGCGAGTAAGTTGGTTAGCCCGACATTTGCAACGAAATGCATAAATTCTTCATAGAAACCCGCTTCATTCACGAAGGGTACATGTGGCCATTCGCAGGGCCTAACTTCTGTGTTGCAAACAATGTTAGCGTCGCGATCCTGAATTCTCCTGGCAACTCCCTTGGGGCTCCAGCTAGAATAAATCCTCCTTAGGAAATTCATCCTCCTAAGCACAAAATTTCTCAAATTTTTGAGCCACAAATTTATGTCAAGAAAACTTTGCAAGATTGATAGCAACTACTCATAATGATGCCTAGAGGCCATATCAAGCATTCATACTACTTGGAACTCAAGGAATTCAACATGCAATCTCATTTTTTGTAGCACCAAGTGCGACATATTATGCAAATTATAAATCACTAAAGAAAAAACTAATTGGCAGAGTGGAAGACTTATATACCAAGGATCAATTCCTCAAAACAGTTTTGGAAATGGAGTTCTGAGCAAAGAGATAGAAAATTTCAGTTTCAGGTGGAAGAACACGAGAGAGAGAGAGAGAGAGCTAGATAATTTTTCTGGAGGTAAAGGAAGGAGTGAGCTGAAGGGATAAGGTAGGGGACCTGTGGACCCCACAAGCCATCATGGCATGGCCTGGGGGCGCCATGTTGGCTTGTGGCCCACAGGTGCACCTCCCTGTTGCAATTTTTATGGCCAAAATTCTTATATATTCTGGAAAAAATCATGTTAAAATTTTGTGGCAGTCTAAGATTTTTTATTTTGGGATCATTTTTCATGCACGGAAAAACAAGAAATAGGGAAATCATGGCATTTTATATAATCTAACTAAGAAAAACAAATAATAAATTTGCGATACAGAAAGTTGTGAATATTGTACTCATTAATCACATGTCTTTCAAAAAGGATTCATTAATAAGGTTATTCAAGTCTTATTAATAACCATTTCCGACGAACATGAAACCAATAAATTTTGTATACCATTAGGTTGCCTCAATGGGGATTTGCATCTCCCCAACAATGAGATTGTAATATTTCTTCTTCTTTGTAGTAGGTATAGGGATTACCAAATCTCCAACGACAGCTGTGGGAATAGGACCAGTGACATTAATATTATTAACTAAAGTTTGCATCTTTGGAAATTGCACGGTATGTTGCTTGCCATTGACATGAAAAGTAACCTTGCTTTTATTGCAATCAATAACATCCCCTACAGTATTTAAAAAGGGTCTACCAAGGATGATATACATATTGTCGTCCTCAGGCATACCAAGAATAACAAAGTCGGTCAAAATAGTAACATTTGCTACCACGACGGGAACGTCCTCACAAATTCCAATAGGTAAAGCAGAGCATTTATCAGCCATTTGCAAAGATATCTCATTAGGTGTGAGCTTACTCAAATCAAGTTTTTTATAAAGGGAGAAAGGCATCACACTAACACCGGCCCCTAAATCACATAAAGAAGTTTTAACATAATTTCTTTTAATAGAGAAAGGTATTGTGGGTATACTAGGATCTCCTAACTTCTTAGGTACTCCTCCATCAAAAGAATAATTAGCAAGCGTACTAGCAATTTTAGTTTCAGGTATTTTTCTTTTGTTGGGAATAATATCTTTCATATACTTAGCACACACATGCATTTTCAATATATCAGTCAAGCGAGTGCGCAAAAAGATAGTTCTAATCATTTCAGCAAAGTGCTCAAAATCTTCATCATCCTTCTTTTAGAAGACTTATGAGGGGGTTGCATCGGTTTTTGAACCCATGGCTCTCTTTCTCTTCCATGTTTTCTAGCAACGAAGTCTCCTTATCATAATGTTTATTTTTAGGAGGTGGGTTATCAAGATCCTCAGCAGGTTCTATCTCTACTTCATTATCATGTTCCTTATTACTATCTGGTGGAACATCTACATGCACAGTATTACTTTCATCCTCCTTTTCATTATCATTAGGTGCATGTTCACTACCAGGTTGAGTCTCAGCATCAGAAATAGAGGCATCATTGTGGTTCTCAACAGGTTTTTCTATAACAGGTTCACTAGGAGCATGCAGGTTCCTATCATTTTTCTTCTTTTTCTTTTTAGATGAACTAGGTGCGACAATATAATTTTTCTGGGAATCTTGTTCTATTCTTTTAGGGTGGCCTTCGGGATAAAGGGGTTCTTGGGTCATACGAACTCCCCTAGTCATTACTCTAACAACATGATCATTCATATTATTATTTATTTCAGGAAGCAAATCATTTTGTGATTTAGCAACTTGATCTAACTAGGTGTGAACCATACAAGCATGTTTACCTAACCCTTTCACATCATTAGCAATTCTAAACACCAAGTTACTTAAGAGGTCTATCATCATGGCATTACGTCTCAATTGATTCTTAGCATAGTTATTGAAGTGTTCTTGCTTAACAATGTCATTGTCAAATTCACCATGCATTCATCATGAGTCTTAGTATAGGGTATATCATGTTTATTAAAGGAACGGAGAGAATTTACCTCTACTACCGGTGTCGCGGTGTCAAGTCCATGTATTTCCCCAATAGGCGGTAATTTCTTAACATCCTTAGTTTTAATACCCTTATCTTCGATAGATGTTTTTTGCTTCTTGTGTATCTTCAAGATTGATGAATAGAATACCTATTTTCTTTCGAATAGGTTCTGGAGGTGGTTTAGGAAGTGTCAAATCATTGGCATTTTGCAATATGCTATTCAATAATTCTTTCGCGTGTCCAACAGTTCTTTCCCTAAAAACACAACCAGCACAACTATCTAGGAAATCCCTAGAAACATCGGTTAGTCCATTATAAAAGATATCAAGAATTTCATTCTTCTTAAGAGGACAATCAGGCAAAGCTATTAGTAACCGGAGAATCCTCCCCCAGGATTGAGGTAGATTCTCTTCTTCAATTTGCGCAAATTTAAATATTTCCTGTAAGGCGGCTTGTTTCTTATCAGCAGGAAAATATTTTTTAGAAAATTAATAAACCATATCCTAGGGACTGTGCATACAACCAGGAACAAGGGAAATGAACCATTCCTTGTCCTCTCCTTTTAGCGAGAGAGGAAAAATCCTTAAGTATATAATAGTAGCGCATCTTTTCATCATTGGTAAATCGAGTAGCAATATCGTTCAGTTTCATAAGGTGTTCGACAACAGTTTAATTCTCATAACCAGGGAAAGGATTAGACTCTACTATGGAATTAGCTCAGGGTCTACAGAGAACTCATAATCCTTATGAGTAACAAATATAGGAGAAGTAGCAAATTTAGGATCACGTTTAATTTTCGCAATCATAGATTTTTCTTTTAGTTTGCATAGTAGTTTCTTCAAATCATCTCTATTCTCACAAGCAAGAAAGTCCCTAGCTACCTCACCATCCATAACATAACATTTAGGTACATAAGGAAACTCATATTTATTAGGTGAGCGAGGAGTAACAGGTGATTGAAAATCTTCACCAGTTTCAGCTTTTTCAAGTTCTCTAGCTTTAGCAAGATGAGCATCAAGTAATTCATCCACTGGCACAATTTCAGTTTCAACATGTGTAGAAATAGTTTCATCATTAATTTCACAAGTACCATCACCAAGTTTATCTGACATATCATGACGATCAACATGTGGTGGTGTAACAAGTTGATTCAAAACAGTAGGTGAATCAAAAGCATAGCTAGATGGCAATTCCTTCCCTCCTCTCCTGCGAGAGGGGTGATCTTAGTTCGATTATCTTTCATATTTTTCATAGTAACAATTTGAGATCCTCAAGTTAACACAATAAATAAAGCTATGCTCCCCAGCAACGACGCCAGAAAAAGGTCTTGATAACCCACAAGTATAGGGAATCGCGACAGTCTTCACGGGTAGTATTTCACCCTAATTTATTGATTCGACACAACAGGAGACAAAGAACATTTATTGGCCTTGATAGTTGAGTTTTCAATTCAACCGCATCCGGGATATCTCTCTACAGCAAAGATTTAGTACCACAACAAATAGTAGTAGCAAAAGTAACAACAATAGTGACAACAACTATTTTGTAGCAGCTGTGACAATAGTAGTAGAAATAGTAACTTAGCAAGATTCAGTATATGTAAAGCATAGGCACGTGGATCGGTGATGGATAATGATTTAGATGAGATCAATCATGTAACCGTTACACACTAGGGCAACCAAGAACTAGTTCCATTTCATCAATATAATGTAGGCATGTATTCCGTATATAGTCATGCGTGCTTGCGATAAGAACTTGCATAATATATTTTATCCTACCCACCAGTAGCAGCAGGGTTTTATTGGAAACTAAGGGATATTAAGGCCTCCTTTTAATAGAGGACTGGAAGAAATCATTAACCCATGGAGAATACATGAACTCCCCAAACTACGGCAATCACCGGAAAGAATCCCAATTCTTGTTACCTTGGGGTATGCGGATCATGACATGTAATAGGTGCATACAACTTGCAAGATTGGATCCAAATCACTCTTATATTCATGAAAACATAATAGGTTCAGATATGGAATAACGGCACTCGGGCCCTAGTGACAAGCATTAAGCATAGCAAAGTCATGGAAACATCAATCTCAGAACATAGTGGATACTAGGGATCAAGCCCTATCAAACTTAACTCAATTAGATGATCAATCTCATCCAATCCCACCACCGTCCAGCAAGACTACAAAGGAATTACTCACTTCCGATGGTGAGCATCATGGCGGTGTTGATGGAGAATGGTTGGTGATGACGACGGCGACGATTCCCCCTCTCCGGAGCCCAAAACGGACTCCAGATCATCCCTCTAGAGGAAGAACATGAGGTGGTAGCAGCTCTGACTCGTGAAATGCGATGAAAACTTCTCTATGGGTTTTTTCTTCGAAGATGTGATTTTATAGGACTGGAATTCAGGTCGAAGGAGCCATGTGGGCCCCACAAGCCATCAGGGCCTAGGGGGAGCACCCTGTTGTCTTGTGGGCCATAGGTGGCCTCCCTTCAGCGGGTCTTCACTCCATAATTCATTATATATTCTAGAAAAATCCCAAAAAAAAAAGATTCGTCCTAATTTGGGAACTTTTATTTCTGCACAAAAATAACACCAAGGTAGTTCTGCCAAAAATAGCATCAGGTCAGGTTAGTTCCATTCAAATCATGCAAATTAGAGGTCAAGACCAGAGCAAAAGTGTTTGGAAAAGTAGATACGTTGGAGATGTATCAGGCGAGTGCCCTAGGAAGAGGGTTCCTGCCAAGGTGACCCTAGTGATGTGGTATGCCAAGGTGATGTGGTCTTAGTATCCCCGCCCTTGTTATTTTGCATTGTGCACTTTATGGTGATAACACTTAAACTTAGGAGCTATTGTCGCATGCCGTTTGCATATTGACCGAACCAAGGGCAAGGTTCATGGTGGTATTTAGGCCACACACTTAGCAAAACATTTTAATGTCACCATACGCCCCACTAACTACTTGTTGCCTAAGGTTTATCTTGATCACCAGCCCATGCTAGAATACTAGTTCATTTAGGAACCTCAACCACCACAACACATTCGTTGTAACTTAGTATATAGCAAGGAGACTTGCGATGTTAGTGTGTTGACTGCACCCTCTTTGTTTAACTATCATGCCAAGAAAGGATACATCATCATGCCACCAGACATAACTGCTTACCGGAATGACTTGGCTGAGGCGGAGGCCACAGCTCAGGCGTGGGATGCTCAAGTACCTCACCCCAACTACTTACCCCCGGGACCAAATGGCTTCTACGGCTGGTGATCACCAAGCTAGGCAAACTCCTAAGCTTGGGGGTGTACGTCTTTGCCACCAAAATTACATTCGTGTTCACACACTTCATATAAATTATCCGTGTTCATCATTTTTCATTGTATATCCATGTTAGCTTTATTTTTTCGCCTTCTTCTTTTGTGTTTGAAAAACTCCAAAAATACTTCTTGCTTCTTTTTTATTTTTCTTTCCTGTTCAGTTAGTTGTAGTATTAAAAGAAAACCCAAAAATATTTCCCTTGAATATTGGGAGCTTTCCCATGTAAATATTTTTTTTCTCGCTCTTGCTTTTTTCCTTTTTTTATTTTGCTTCCTTGAGAAAAAAACACCAAAAACATTTGAGTGTGTTTCTCTGAACTTATTTTCTTTTTATGGAGTCGTGAAAGGAGAAGAGCACGATGAAAATGTTGAGTGGCTCTCATATGCATTATTGTTAATCTTACAGAAAGCCAATATTACCTCGTCTTCTCCTTTGTATAAAATTGCCTTGGAGATTTATGCTTAGTCCACGGCACTCTTGCACTATTATTATTATCACATCATTCGGTCATGCAAGTGAAAGGCAATAATGACAATATATGATGAAGTGGTCGTGGTAAATGAAGCTTGTATGAACTCTTCTTGTTTTCCATTTTTTGTAAATATGTTTAGCTTGTTCGATCTCGATTCAGTATATCATCAGTAAACATGTTTATCATGAAAATTAGAGATTATAGTTGCTCATGCCATGCTTAAATATCTAGGAGGGGGTAATGATTTATGTTATGTTTCAGTATGCATTAAAATGGTTATGATGTGGTATGGAGTATGGTATTTCCCTCTGAGTAATTCGAGAGGCTTCACTTGGCACATGTGCAAACATGTAGTTGATTCAAAACCAATGCAGCCTTCATGATGTTTAAATTCAGAGTGTTCATATCCTACTCATGCTATGTTCAATGTTAATTATCAACAATGCATGATTAGGATCGTTTTTGCTCTCTAGTTGGTCGCTTCTCAATCTATTGCTAGCCTTCACCTGTATTAAGCGGGAATACTGCTTGTACATCCAAAATCCTTAAACCAAGTTATTCCACATGAGTCCACCATACCTACCTATATGTTGTATTACCTTGTCGTTCCAAGTAAATTCTTATGTGCCTACTCTAATATTCAAATAAACATTTGTTTGTGCTCTCGTGCCGTTAATGGAGCGAACGTGCGGTTGGTATCTTCCATGCTAAGTGGATTATTCTCAATACGGGCGTTTATTTGCCTGTCATTGAATGAGAGAGGCTGGTAAAAAGGATGCCCAGGCCTGCAAAATCAAAAATAAATAAACAGGACTCCCGGGACAGTTGAAATGTTGGAGGGCATCCGTAAAATTGGTCAGCCATGGCTTGTGTATGTATTTTGGATGGGAGCAAATTTACAATTCCGCTTGAAAACCGTCAATAATGTGTTTAGCATGGAAGATATTGAAATCCTATGTCGTAACGTTGACAGGAAAAGCACACCAAACAAAAAATATAATTCCAATCTTGTTTTAAACCTTGAGCTCTCGCACTTGCAAATCAATGCTTCCCTCTATGAAGGGCCTCTCTATTTACTTTTATGTTGAGTCATCATCCTCTTATTAAAATCACTAGACCAGAGAGCACTATTTTCATTCTTATGCATTGAGTCTAGTTAATGTTGGATGTGAGCATGACTGGTTCTTTTCTACCCTGAATTGTAATGTTTAGTCGATGCTTGTACCTCAGAGGTGCTCTGTGATAACCCACGAGTGTAGGGGATCATTTGTAGCATTTTTCGATAAATATGACTCACCTTATTGTGGCCTTTTTCGATAAATATGTACTATATTGGATGACTTAAAGATTACAAGAGAGATTCCGAATGGATTCACCATGGTGCTCAAGTCACTCGACATTCTATCCACTCGGTATCTTCTCCCTCCACTCGACAGTCACCTGTCACTCGGAAGACCTCGCCTCCAATCGATGCTAGAAGACCAGAAGCCATTCGAGGAAGGCCAATAGGCAAACGTTAGGCCAGTCGTCATTAGTAACAATTATGACGTACGTAACCAGTAACGCTCGTATTTATTCCCACGATCGAACCCTTGGATGCCTGGCACTTATGAGGGGCAGCGTACTCTTTATAAGCTGCCCCTCCCCTCTGGCAAAAGGGTTCGCACCTTCTGTAACTCATATTACCCACATGACAAGAGCTCCCAAGCACTAAGATGAAGGGTTGTTACCTCCACGAGAGGGGCCTAAACTCATACATTCATGTGTACACCCTCGCCATAGCTAGTACTCCGCCCTCTCCTTTCATACCCCTATCTTCTACTGTCAGACTCGTTCCCACGAGAGTTTCTGTATGCATTGATTCTAGTTAATGTTGGATGTGAGCATGACTGGTTCTTTTCTACCCTGAATTAAAACTTTTAGTCGATGCTTGTACCTCAGAGGTGCTTTGTGATAATCCACGAATGTACCGCCGCAAGCGATCCGATCGCTCGCGGCTCTAGCGGTGGGTGAGGCATGCGGTTGCTCGCCAAGTTTCGTCTTTGCAGATTGCGGCAATCGAGCCCACAGAGTCACTTCAAGGCATGTTTGACTTGGAGTCGGATCAGTCTGACGTTCCGTCCAAGTGTGAGAGTTGCGATCCTCGAGTGGAGGTTCTTATGGTTGGTTCACATCAGAGCCAGTTGCCTGGTTTCGGCCGTGGCAGGCAAGAGGCTGGTGGGGCGTCGAATGAGCAGCCACACTAAGATGAGGTGGTCCTCCATACGCCTATCGTCGGTGTGACCATTGAGGCTCGGGCCTTGGAGGCCACATGCATTCAGCTCGAAGAGCTTCGGAGGGAACTCGACGAGCGCGCTCGCCAGCGTCCACCACCTCCCAGTCGACGTCAACAATAGCTGTTTCCAAGTGGTTCACAGAACAACATTGAGGTATACTGCACTCCAGTTTTAAATGTTGCAGCAGTAGCTAGGACAGCAGATTCCATTCAGCCATCACGTTCAGAGGCTGGTGGAGGTTTGCTGCAGATTAGAGCGTTGCTTGATGCAGCACGGCGCCAAAACTCAGTTGTTTCACAGTCACGCAATAGAATAGACAGTAATTTTCCAAGAGACAGAGACTGTTCCATCGGCGCACAGTCCTGGTTCGCCTCTGTGTCGCAGGGGCGGAGGCTTCCGTGAGGATTAGTACATGGATCAGGGACAAGATCAGTTTCACCGTGATGACCACTACTGAGTGCCTACTCCTCCACGGAGTGGTCCATACGTGCCTCGGCACCAGGACGATAGGCGCCTGTTTGGTGAGGAGCGGAATCCAGGGTTTGATGCAAGAGATGTCCTCCCTCAGAGGCGAATCGACAGAGGCAGAGCCCACAGAGATGGTTTCGATAGATATTACCCGAGTGGCAGCAGTGTTGTTATCTCTAGTCCCGAGTGCTTTAGCAGAGCCATTCGTTTTGTAGAGATTCCCCCCAATTTCAGGTTGGCGGCTGGGATAGGCATGTTTTCTGGCGAGTCAAAGCCAGAAACATGGTTGGATGATTATCGAGTGGCTGTTCAGATTGGTGGTGGTAACAACAACATTGCAATGAAGCATTTGTCCTTGATGTTGGATGGTTCGGCCCGTGCATGGCTGAATCGTTTGGCTCCTTCTAGCATCCACTACTGGGAGGATCTTGCCCGAGTGTGCATCAGAACGTTCGAGGGCACTTGCAAGCGTCCTGCCGGTTTGATTGATTTGCAACATTGTGTCCAGAAGCCCAACGAGTCACTGAGGGATTACATTCAGTACTGGTCCACTCTGCATCATACAGTGGAGAATGTTTCCGAGCATCAGGCTATCTGTGCTTCCAAGGCTGGAGTGAAGTACAGAGTGCTTTACTTGAAGTTTGGGCGGACCGGTGATATTTCACTGAGTAAGATGATGGAAATCGCCACTCGGTACGCAAATGGCGAAGAAGAAGACCACCTTCGCAGCGGCAAAGGAAAAGCAGTCAACAACAATACCGGTGGAAATTCCATTTGGAAGCAGAAGCGGAAGGATGATGGCCATGTTCAGGCAGAGGCAGCTGCCCTAGCGGCATAGGGAAAAAACAAGGGGAAGTCCAAGGTACAGTTCACCCCCAAGAAAGGAAAAAATCAGTCAGGAACAGATGTTGTTGACTTGCCATGTGCAATCCAAATGAGGAAAGACGAAGATGGTAATTTGATATTACCCAAACATACCACTCGACAGTGCCGTCTACTGATCCAGTAGTTCAAGGAAGGTCAGTCGAGTGAGAAAACTCCTGAAACAGAGAATGATGAAGACAAAGAAACTTTTCCCGATGTCAATGCCACTCTGATGATTTTTGTTGATGTTGAAAGCAAGAGTCGATTGAAGGTTATAAACAGAGAAGTCAACTTGGTTATGCCTACAAACCCCACGTACTTCAAGTGGTCTCAGACTGCCATCACATTTGATCATTCAGATCATCCTGCTCATGTCGCCACGCCCGGTCGATAGGATTTGGTGGTAGATCCCATTGTGGGAGGCACTCGACTCCGCAAGGTCCTCATGGACGAGGGGAGTGGGCTGAATATTCTGTATGCAGATACCCTTAAGGGGATGGGCATTCCGATGTCTCGACTTAGTGAGAGCAACATGCAGTTCCACGGAGTAATCCCAGGGAAGAAAACCAAGTCACTCGGCCAGATTGCATTAGATGTGGTGTTCGGGACAGATAAAAAAATCGCAAGGAGAAATTGATGTTTGGAGTCGTGGATTTCCAGAGCATGTACCACGCAATCCTTGGTCGACCAGTATATGCCCATTTCATGGCCCGTCGATGTTACGTGTATCTTAAATTAAACATGCCTGGACCAAAGGGTGTGATCACAGTCACTGGCAATCGATAGAGGGCTGAGGAGTGCCTCCAACGGGGCTCCAAAATTGTCGATCATCAGATGGCTATAGTTGAGCTAGAAGAGTACAAGAAGAGCACTGACCTTGCTGAGTTGCTGCATGCTAAGAAGCCTGCTTTAGAGTCAGCTTTTCAGTCGGCAGGGGAAGTGAAAAAGGTGCACATTCACCCGACAGATCCTACTGCTGCCCCGACCAACATATCTTCGACACTCGACGGTAAATGGGATGTCCAGCTCATCCAGTTCCTCCATGAGAACTGGGACGTCTTCGCATGGAAACCAGCTGACATGCCGGGGTTCCTAGGGAACTGGTTGAGCACCGACTGAGAGTTGATCCGAAGGCCAAGCCGGTGAAAGAACATTTGCATCGACCGGCAGCGGAGAAGCGAAAAGCAATCGGCGAAGAGGTGGCTCGTCTCCTGGCAGCTAAGTTCATTCGAGAGATTTACCACTCCGAGTGGCTCTCAATGTCGTCATGGTCCCCAAGAAAGACAAGTCACTCTACATGTTTATTGACATAAAGCATATCAATCGGGTTTGCCCGAAAGATCATTTCCCATTCCCTCACATCTATCAAATTGTTGACTCGACTATGGGGTGTGAGAGTTTATCATTTCTAGATGCATACTCTGGTTACCATCAGATCCGTCTGTTTGGTCCCGATAAAATAAAAATAGCCTTCATCACCCCATTCGGGTGTTTCTGCTATATCACCATGCCTTTTGGTTTGAAGAATGCCGGTGCTACTTTCATGCGCATGATTTAGAAGTGTTTACTCGACCAGATCCCTCAGAATGTCGAAGCTTACATGGACGATATTGTCGTTAAGTCCCACAAAGGTTCTGACCTACTGGCTGACTTGGCTGAGACATTCGCCAATCTGAGGAGGTATGATATCAATCTGAATCCGTCTAAGTGTACTTTTGGTGTTCCTGGCGGCAAGTTACTCGGTTTTCTCGTTTCCGAACGCGGAATCGATGTCAATCTTGAGAAAACCAGTGCCATTACCCGAATGAAAAGACCCGTGTGAGTGCGCGATGTTCAGAAGCTCACAGGTTGCTTGGCAGCGTTGAGTCGATTCATTTCTCATCTCGGTGAGAAGGCATTGCCTTTATACTGATTGATGAAGAAGTCTGACATGTTTGAGTGGACTCCAAAAGCTGAAGCAGCGTTTGTCGAGCTCAAGCCCTGCTTTCCACCCAGCCGGTGCTTGCTGCTCCACACAGCAAAGAGCCTTTGCTCCTATACATCGTGGCCACTAATCAGGACGTCAGTACAGTTCTAACTGTCGAGCAGGAAGAGGAAGGCAAGGACTACAAGGTCCAACGTCCAGTCTACAACATTGCAGAAGTGTTGACTCCTTCGAAGCAAAGGTACCCGCATTACCAGAAGCTTATCTATGGTATCTATCTGTCAGCGAAGAAGGTGGCACACTAATTTTAGGATCACTCAATTTCAGTCGTCAGTGATGCTCCATTGTATGAGATCCTCAACAATCGAGATGCGACTGGTCGAGTGGCTAAATGGGCGATTGAGCTCCTATACTTTGACATCAAGTTCAAAGCTAAAAAGGCGATCAAGTCTCAGGCACTTGGTGATTTGTTACCCGAGTGGGTTGAACAACAGCAACCACCAGATTCACTCGGTGCACTGGACCATGTTGTTTGATGGCTCGAAAATACTGAATGGGTCCGGTGCTGGCGTTGTTTTGGTATCCCCAAAAGGCGACAAACTTAGTTATGTCCTGCAGATTTGCTTTGATTCCTCCAACAACGAAGTAGAATACAAAGCACTCTTGTATGGGTTACGCATGGCCATCTCACTCGGCGTCAAGCGCTTGATGGTTTATGGCGACTCAGATTTGGTGGTTAATCAAGTGATGAAAGAGTGGGATGTTTGGAACCCCGCTATGACTGGATATTGTAATGTTGTTAGAAAACTTGAGAAGAGATTTGAAGGTTTGGAACTCCATCATGTTCCCTGAATGAAGAATCAAGCAGCTGATGAGCTGGCAAAGATTAGATCCACTCAAAGACATGTCCCCAGCAGTGTATTCTTAGAGCATCTTCATACTCCTTCTGTACAAGAAGATCCCCTCACTAAAGAGCCCCCACAAGCTATGAGCGCCTCTGATCCAACTGAGGTTGACGTTCCTACGGTTATTGATATGGTCATGGAGGTTCTGGTCATCATTCCCGACTAGACAGTGCCCTATATTGCATATATTTTGAGGCAAGAACTCCCTAAGGATGAAGTTGAAGCCTAACAGATTAGGTGTAGATCCAAAGCTTTTACTATGATGGATGATCAACTTTACAGAGAAAGTGTAACTGGTGTGACACAGCGATGCATCTCCCCTGAAGAAGGTCGAATGATCCTGGAAGAGATCCACTCGGGAACTTGCGGCCATCATGCATCCTCTCGGACCATTGTCGCTAAAGCGTATCAAGCTGGTTTCTTCTGGCCGCGTGCCAATGAGATGGCCAAAGATATTGTTGATCACTGCGAAGGGTGCCAATTCTATGCAAACTTGTCTAACAAACCTGCGTCTGCCCTGAAGACCATTCCACTTGTTTGGACGTTCGTTGTCTGGGGTTTGGATATGGTTGGTCCCTTTTGGACAGGACAGACTGGATTTACTCATTTGCGTGTTGCAGTCGACAAGTTTATGAAGTGGATTGAGGCCACGCCTATAAAGAAATAGAACTCTCGCACGGCGATCGAATTCATGAGAGAGATAATCTACCGGTATGGAGTTCCCCACGGTATTATGACAGACAATGGCTTGAACTTCGACTCGGAAGAGTTCAGACACTTCTGCTTGTCCCAAGGCACTCGGGTGGATTATGCATCCGTTGCACACACCCAAACCAATGGCCAAGATGAGAGAGCCAATGGCCTCATCCTGCAAGGTCTAAAGCCTCGTCTCATGCGGGATTTGGAGCATGCAGCCGGAGCCTGGGTGTTCGAGTTGCCATCTATTTTATGGGGCTTGAGAACAACTCCCAATCGGTCGATTGGACGAACTCCTCTCTTCTTGGTGTATGGACCGAAGTTGTCCTGCCGAGTGACCTGCTTCATAACTCCCCTCGAGTGAATCTTTATTTTGAGGCTAAACCTGAGCAAGCAAGACAAGATGGCGTAGATCTCCTAGAAGAGGAACGTGAGATGGCTCTGATTCGGATGACTAGATACCAGCAAGATATGCGACGCTTCCATGTGAAGCACGTTAAGAGTAGGTTGTTTCATGAAGGTGATTTGGTGCTCCGAGTGGATCAACAACGACCTCACAAGCTCGCTCTGGCGTGGGAAGGACCTTTCATTGTCACTAAGGTGTTGAACAACAGAGCCTATCTCCTTTCCAACCTCAAGAAGAAGATTGATGAGCCGCAAGCCTATAATGCAGATTTGCTCTAGCGTTTCTATACCTAAAAATAGAGTTGTGTTGATGTAATAAAAGTATTTCAGACAATTCTGTTTATGCAAGTATGACTTCCGCGGTCTTTTGTCGATTCCGATTGCGCAATTTCGCATTTGGGACCACTCCCGAGTGTCGAGCGATCCTCACACTCGGGGGCTTAGCTGAGAACACGCTTTCACCTAAGTTAAAAATCCTACCGAGTGGATAGCAGTCCATTCACTAGAAGACTTAGCTACGAACCAGTCTTCGTCTAAGTTCAAAACTTCTCCGAGTGTTGAGTGATCCTCACACTCGGGGGCTTAGATGCGAACATTCTTTCGCCTAAGTTAAAAACCCTACCGAGTGGCTAGCAGTCCATTCACTCGAAGACTTAGCTACTAACCAGTCTTCGTCTAAGTTCAAAACTTCTCCGAGTGTTGAGCGATCCTCACACTCGGGGGCTTAGCTGCGAACACACTTTCGCCTAAGTTAAAAACCCTATCGAGTGGATAGCAGTCCATTCGCTCGGAGACTTAGCTGCGAACCAGTTTTCATCTAAGTTCAAAACTTCTCCGGGTGTTGAGCGATCCTCACACTCGGGGGTTTACCTGCAAACACGCTTTCGCCTAAGTTAAAAACCATTCCAAGTTGATAACATTATGTTCACTCAGAAACTTAGCTACGAACCAGTCTTCATCTAAATTCAAAACTTCTCCGAGTGTTGAGTGATACTCACACTCGGGGGCTTAGCTGTGAACCAGCTTTCGCCTAACTTAAAAACTCTACCCATGTGATGAATATACTACTCACTCAGGGACTCGGCAAAAGAAATTCAGTCAAACAAATGATTGAAAGCGAAATGCAGATAAATCCAAAGGTTTTAGCATGAATAAAAGTTATACGCGCAAGCAAAGGCACTCGGGTTTAAGGCCTGAATGAAGTTTTACGGACATTACATTTCCACTTGGCATTCCGAGGCGAATAAAGTTTTTACTGCAAATGAAGTTTTTCAACCACCCGATGAACTTGCTGGCTCAACAAAGGTGTCCACATCGATCCCGTCTGTGATCCGAGTGGCTACGTCGATGAAGGTCTCCATCAAGTCTTCGAACTGAAGTTTTTTTGTGTTAATCACTCGAAGATCCTTCAACTTGTCCTCTGTCGCCTCCTTGCAATGGACTCTGACGAGCGAGAGCACCACATCGGCTCCACAGCGAGTAGCTGATTTCTTCCAAGCTTGCACTCGACTGGGGATCTCATTGAGGCAAGTCATCATGGATGCAAGGTCAGTTTGGAGGGTGTCTTCAGGCCATAGTTCCTTGTCAATCTTCTCCAATGCAGCCTTCCGTCGAATGATGTATGCTTGAACACCCTGGAGATGGACGTTGAGATGGAACATGTTCATGGACACAACATCTCCAATGGGCGACTTCGTGGGATCCAGATTGGCCTCAATCTCTTCGATCTCTTTTTCGAAGTCCTGGCAGAATTCTATATGCAGGAAGGAATAGAAAGATGGTTACATTACTAGCCTATGGGAATTAAGGAAATTCACTCGACAAGGGAAGTTACCGTCGAGCAAGATGAACATCTTCTTCGCGAAATCTCACAAGTGCTTCTCCAGACCATTGCTCCTCCTGGTCAGCTGTTCGGTCTTCTTGATAATTTCACTCCGTTCTAGTTTTAGCTTAGAGTTTTCCTCCTCTATCTTCTTGGATGTGGCAAGCTTCTTCTCGGCGGCTTCAAATTTCTCCATCGCCACCTTATGAGGATCAGCGAGCGCCTTGTCCTTGTCCTCCAATGCTTTCTTCATGGTATCTAAAGAAATAGCATTATGGAGTCGCGCTTGGAGTCGACGATTTTCATCATGCATGTCTGTTCGAGTGAGAGCACTTCGTTCAAAGGATGGAAGGTGAAAGTAAGAGTGCATTGGGTTGACAAAGATTACCTCCCAGGGTCTTCACCTCAGTCTGCGCATGTTCCAGGTTGTTCTTGGAGACATCCAGATCCAATTGCAGCTAGTTCCTTTCCATTTCCAAGTCCTTGTACTGGGTGCCAAGTTCGCAAGCTCTCTGAAATAAACAAAAAAACAGTTCAGTCAACATGAAAATTTCTCCACTCCCGAGTGGAAAGGGTCAAGAACAGTCGACTGGATGGCGGCCCGCCGCCCCACCCCACACTCCTGAAATAGAGTCATATCATGGTTGATGGAAATTATGTCCATGAAACCTACATCATATCATGATTGATGGCAATGATGTCCATGAAACCTTCAAGGTAGCTTCGGAGTGGTAACACTAAAGCAAAGAGTTCACTCGACACTTCGAGTGGCAAGCGTACTCCACGTACCACAAAGAACCCTAGGTTCAAGTTCCTAAGACTACTTCTGATCGTTAACGATCAACAGTAGTCTCGGGGACTACACCCAGTGCGTGCACTCGGCGTGCCCCCACTGATTCCGAAATCACTCGACAAGGTCTGTCCTATCCGAGCATGAAATGGTCTCTATCAGACCCTCGCCGATGCAAGCACTCGACAACAGTCTCAGGGACTACACCCAGTGGGTTCACTGAGCATGCCCCCACTAGATCTGCTAACACTCGATTTGTCGAGTGGCAAGAAACTAAAAAAATGTGCGCAAGCATGTGAATATCGTCTCTATTAAGGCCCCCGCTAGTGCAAGCACTCGACGGTGGTCTCAGGGACTACACCCAGTGGGTGCACTCAGCGTGCCCCCACTGGACCTTCTATCACTCGATCTGTAGAGCGGTTACTAAAACAACTCTAAGACCCCTGTCGATGTCATCACCATTCGACAGCGGTCTCAGGGACTACACCCAGTGGGTGCACTCAGCATGACCCCATTGGACTGAAATCCACTCGACTAAGACCTAATCTATTCGATAGGAGAACTACAAGTATTCTTCAAAAGGAAAACACCCCCACTTGGTTTAGAATCAAGAAAGACGGGAATTTAATTGGAAATGCACTTACAATCGCACTTACTCGGATGTTGGTGCGAAGCGTCGTGCTAGCATCATAAGCCAGCTTGCCTGCTTCGTATGCCTCCTTTGTGCACAGCATCATCTGCTCTGCTTGGATCATGGCTTCCTTGGCAGCTCTAGTTTGGTCTTCTAGGACGTCATGCAGAGGATAGACAGTCGCCGACTGAATTGATGTTGCAACTGGAGTAGCTGAGGTGGCCTGGAGTTGTCCGATTGATGTCGAGGCCACGATGGTTGAAGCAGCTGGTGGGGCACTTGATAACAGAGCCGCGAGCTCGGTTCTGGCTCGGGACGAGTCGCCTATCCCTTGGGGCAGCGCAGTAGTCGACCTTTGAGGTGTTTGCGCGGATGACGTTCTTCAGGCACGTACGCGCGGGGTGCCTGAGGTCACACCTTCACCCCCCATACCCTGAGGTGGCTCTTCATCATCCTCCAGCTGAATGATCTCTGCAAACATAAATCGACATCATTAGCTTCTTCAATCAACAAATCATTTTCAAAGAAACAAAGCTGAGTGAAGATTTGTTTTACCTCGTTGGGAAGTGGACGCGTCGGTAGTGTCCACATCCAATTGCTCCTCTCTGTCCAGTGGAGACGATGTCACTGAGGTCGCGGCTCTAGTAGACCAAATTCCACTCGGTCGGCAAGAATTTGAAGTCCTATACAACAGCGAAAGAACAAAGCGAACACTTACGTTGAGACAACGGGCATAGAGATTTTCATGCAGGGCAAAGCTTTCCGAGGTTTCGGCACGTCGAGCTTGGGATGCTTTGCGGCCCGTTCACTCAACTCAACTGTCGAGGTTCGGTCCCACTTCAGGCTCCTCTCACTCGATGCCAAGGCCTTGCCTGGGGAAGTCGCAGGGTCCTGACGCAGCTTGGAGCGATGCTCAGTGCACGGAGGAGACTCGACTTCTTCTTCGTCCTCGTCTGAGCCCTCGTAGTCATCCTCACTGTCGTCAACATAATCGAAGTCCATGCTTCCGCCCTCTCTCTCCCCTCCTTCTTCGGGTTGATTCCCGTTTGGCACGGGCGAGTACATGTTCGTCCACTCCTACAAGATTCAAACAACAAAGTCAGTCGACCGATGATTCAACCACTCGACGGAATAGTACGACAGTCGACAAAGATATAATTTACCAGATTCTTTGGTGGATTCTCAGTAGAGTAAGGCTTGATCCGCTTGGATCCCACGGGATTGTCGCAGGCTCCAGTGATGCTCTAAAGCCATTGCTCGACAGGTTTCTCTAGGACTTCCTTTGGGTGCGTCCGAGTCGTGTCTTTGGGGCCTGAGTAATGCCACATAGCATGGTCCCTTGCCTAGAGGGGCTGGATCCGTTGACTGAGGAATGTCTCCAGAAGGTCCATGCCAGTCACCCCACCATGGACAAATGGCCACTATGGCATCCACTAAGATCCCCACTTGGACATTCTCCCCTTCTAACACTGACAAGGATTTGGGAACGGTAGGTCGATCTAATGTGAAAAGGGGAAGACCAGTCGACATGTTGGGAGATGCTACATCTTTGTAGTAGAACCAAGTCGACTGCCAACCTCTAACAGATTCTGGAAAAGTCATGGATGGAAAGGCACTCCTAGCTCTCTTTTGGATCCCCAAGCCACCACATATGGATGACATGGGTCTTATCATCCTCAGGGTTGGCCTTTTTGACCGACTGAGATCTAATGGTGAAGATATGCTTGAACAAGCCCCAATGGGGGGACAACCGAAAAAACATTCAGACATGGTGATAAAAGAAGCAAGATAAGAGATTGCATTCGGAGGAAAATGATGGAGTTGGGATCCAAAGAAATTCAGAAACCCTCAGAAGAAAGGATGGGGGCATGAAGAAACCTCTCTCGACGTGGGTGAGGAGAAGGACCCGCTCCCCCTTGCGCGGCTCCGGCTCAATCTCCCCCTCCGATGGCCTCCATGAGCCTTTGTCCACTAGCCCATCGATGACAAGGTTCTCGACGTCCGCAGCTATAAACGTTGACGGGAGGAAATCCCCCTACATCCACCCCGCCAGCGCAATGAACCGTGCGCTGGACGGCTTCTTGGACTTGCCCTTCGTGATTCCCTTCTTGGCGCACTCCAGCTTTTTGGTCTTGCCGTTCGTCATCGTGGCGGCAGCGATCGTCAAAGCAGAGCTGAGCAGTGCACTTAGAGTAGGGGAGGCGGAGGAAGAGAGGAGATTTGGGGGAAGAAGACTATGCAGACCACGGCGTTGCGGGATTTTATACTCTGTCGAGTGTCTCGCTCACTTGTGGGCCCGCTAGATCTCCGCGTATCTCGACCATAGACATCGCGTAGTACGTGGCAAAATGGGCGGTGCATGAATCGAGGCGTCGTGCTCCCACTTGCCCCAATCATGGCGTCATCTTTGCGAGGCGTGCGCCTCCCAAATTTTTGACTCTCGCGAAATCCGGGCCTGACAGAGTGACCCATCGCGTTTAAAGATTCCTTCAAGTTACTCAGAACATAATTGATGCTTAGAATTCATTCGGACACTTTCAAGGCAGAATTGATCCATGCGAGTGACAAATATTTCAACCGACGCAGATTTCATTGAAGCCCCGAAGTACATTCAGAAGTTTGGTGCCTTATCAGAACTGGCATCAATCCCCTTTATCACTCGAACCCCGATCCATTTGGGGCCTAATGACAAGGATATGTACATAGGGTAGGGTCCTAGGCCTGACCTACATACCCTACCTAAGGACACTATATTGGAGGACTTCAAGATTACAAGAGAGATTCCGACTGGATTCACCATGGTGCTCAAGTCACTCGACATTGTGTCCACTCAGTATCTTCTCCCTCCACTCGACAGTCACCTGTCACTCGGAAGACCTCGCCTCCCGTCGATGCCAGAAGACCAGAAGCCACCCGAGGAAGGCCAATAGGCAGGCGTTAGGCCAGTCGTCATTAGTAACAATTATGACATACGTTACCAATAATGCTCGTCTTTATTCCCATGATCGAACCATTGGATGCCTGGAACTTATGAGGGGCAGTGTAGTCTATATAAGCCTCCCCTCCCCTTTGGCACAAGGGTTTGCACATTCTATAACTCATGCTACCCACATGACAAGATCTCCGGAGCACTGAGACGTAGGGTTGTTACCTCCACGAGAGGGGTCTGAACTCATGCATCCATGTGTACACCCTCGTCGTAGCTAGGACTCTGCCCTCTCCTTTCATACCCCTATCTTCTACTGTCAGACTTGTTCCCACGACAAAATATGAGTGTCGAACCCAACGAGGAGCTAAAGGAAGAACAAATATTCCCTCAAGTTCTATCGGCCACCGATACAACTCTATGCCCACTCTAACGTTTGCTTTATCTAGAACAAGTATGAAAGTACTTTGCGGGAATAAAACTAGAAGTACTTTGCAAGATAATAAAGAACGTGGACATAAAAGTCAGGTGTTGTTTTAATAAAAGAACAATAAAAGTAAATAGCTTAGTAGAAAGCTTTTTGTGTAACGCAAGAGAAAGATTGTCCCTAGGAAATTGAATATAATCTAATAGATACTTGTTAGATGCAATGAGGGAGAGGCATACGCTAGCACACTTTCCATACTTGGATCATATGCACTTATGATTGGAACTTTAGAGAGCGTCCGCAACTACCAAAGTTCATTAAGGTAAAACCTATCGTGGTTTTTTCAAGGCAGATGTCCGAAGACTTGGATTCGAGGCCATCGCTAAGGTGGTGGACTCGAAGGGGTTGGTCGAGACGAGGGACACGAGTTTACCCAGGTTTGGTCCCTTAAGAAGAGGTAAAAGCCTACATCTTGCTTGTGTTGTATTGATTGGAGTATCGATTACAAGGGAGCGGATTCGCTTGACCTAGCTCTCGATTGGTTGGTTTCTATCTAAGATGTCCCGGGGTCTCGCCTTTATATAGGAGGTCGAGGCCCTGGGTTACACAATTCCTACACCAACTCTTACAACATACTCAATCCTATCTCTAAGTCGCCCTGCCATCTTGGGGTAGCCGTCTCCAGGCGACTTAACCGCCCGGGTCTTCATACCAGCATCTGTCTGGGCCTTCGTCTTGGCCCATCTTGGTAAACCGCCGTATAGCCAGGCCTACGTCTTTCGGCCCACCTTACTGGTCTTGATTATGAGCCGCCAGGTATGACTCGACCCCTCTTGGGCGGGTCTTACCACGGGGTTATATCCCCAACATTAGGCCCCAGTTTGATTTGAGCCTGCTCATGTCAATCTTCAAACTCACATGGCGGCGAGTCTCAGATTCTATTGCCTGAAAAATAAAATACGTAACCCGCCATGACGTTATATGGAATATGCCAAAAAGATTCTATGACGTCCGCAACGGATCCTTCCATTAAAACCGTCATCCTGGAAATCGAGGCGTCCGTATCGGTCGGTTAGTATCTGTCGCCTTGATTCCCACGCCTGTTTGGCCTTCCAGTCTCTTAAATAGGACCGCAAGGGGTTCTCTCATTTTTCTCCGCCGCCCCCACTTCTTCTTCTTCCTCTCGACGCCATCGCCCCTGAGCTCCGTCGCGCTAGTGAAGCTCTGTCACTGTCATCAACCCAGGCCACTGCATCAACCTGAACGATCTAGATTCTCGCCCGTGTCCGCCGCGTCCTTCCTGGTATGTCTTTCCTCCTCCCTTAGATCTGTAGCTTAGTACTTCAGCCCCGTCGAGTTCACCGGCCCCATTAGTACACAAACTCTTTCCTGTAATGCCAGCTGATGAGCAATCCCTTAAATCTTGCGATGTTTGTCTTCTTACTGTGGCAAGTCGTGTGAAGTCGCCAACAGCCCAACATAGATCTATAGTTGTTTCCCCTTCTTGCGCTCGACCGTTTGTTCTTCCTCAGTTTCCTCGCTAGGGTTGAAATAAACCTGATTTTTCCTTTGCTTGTAGATCTTGCAGCTTCAGTTTATCACGTAAAACCTGTTTATAGGTCCTTAGAATTTTTTGCATCACGGCCTTGTCCACCTTAACCCGCCGCAAAACTTCCGGCTCTTCCAATGAATTGTACTTGTGGCTTAGCATCATAGTGTTTAATTTCTTCAGCCGTCCTAGTTGTCTAATCACTTTCTAACCCGCCACGTACTGCTACTTTTCACAGCCTTAACCTGCCATCATGTCTCGGGCGTCTTCTTCTTGTAATTGGGTCGGCTTTGTGGTCTCCGAAGAATTCCTGTAGGATTTTGTAGACGCAGGAAATTTGCTAGCTCGGAATGTCATTCATTGGCGGGTTTCGGGTCCAGAGAAGAAACCCATCCCTCAAGAGGGTGAAATTGTTATCTTTGCTAACCACCTTGCGCGCGGTTTCAGCCCGCCCGGATCTAAATTTTTCCGAGACGTCCTCCATTTCTTTAAACTGCATCCTCAGGACATTGCGCCCAACTCTATCTCCAATTTTTGCAACTTACAAATCCTTTGCGAAGTTTACTTACAAGAAGAGACGCCAGTTGATCACTTCCGCGACTTTTTTTATGTCAACCGTCACACGGAAGTGGCGGTTGGCCCAAGCTTAGAACTTGGCGGCGTCTCCATCCAAAGAAGACGGGATATGGCTTTCCCAGCTATTCGAATGCCAAGTCACCCCAAGGATTGGAATGGAACTTGGTTTTATTGTAAAGACACTTCTCCAAAGGGAGAACATCCACTGCCGAGTTATCGTCCTACCCGGATCTGCACCATGACTAAACCTCCAGACCGGATGTCGGCCTCAGCACGGGCAAAGTATGCTCCGGCCTTCGCCAAGATTAGAGCCCTCATGGCAAACGGTCTGCCAGGAATTGACTTAACCTGTTGTTGGATCTCCTGGAAGGTCATGCCACTGAGCCGACGGGACCGTCTTATGTGTGAATATACGGGTGACGCAAATGACCCCCTCTGCTTCCGTCACACCACTCTGACAGAAGAGAACATTGTTTCTGCCATCAAGGGACTTACCCGTGCGTCCCAAGAGGCTTGCCGTACCGTCGGGTTATAGCCTTTCTACACCGCAAACCCAGCCCCAGATGTAAGGACGGCTTTCAAATCTCTTTTACCTCTGTGTTAACTGTATATATGTAGCAACCTTTAACCTCTTTCGACAGCTCTTGCCTTAAGCTAATTCCGGCTTCTGGAAGAAAAAATATACTCCTCCCACGAAGAAGAAGTCTCAGGTAAAAACCGACAGTCGTAAGAAGAAAACGGTTGTTCAAGAGAAGCCTGAGGTTGATGACTCGGAGGTAGAACTTGACTCTCTTGGCTATCTCTTTATGCGCCTTATTGATATTAATTATTCATAGGAGGAAATGGAGATAAGCCATGCAAACGCTCCTAAGGTAACCTACATTTCATCTAACTCAGAACACCTTCCACCAAAGAACATGCGGCGGGTCCTCCGAAAAGTCCCATTTTGTCATCCTCTTGCTCATTTAGACCCCAATTTTCTTTTGAAAAAGCAATAGCACACCTCCCGACACCAAACCCGAAGCGTCGGCTCTGAAGATCTTGTGGCCGGGTTATCCAATTCTCCGGCTCAGCGGAAACAGCCGGCTGAGGTACTCGTTTAACTAAGTTCAACTTTGTCAACCTTGTATTGTAACCTTACTCTGTTTTATATTGCCTTAATTGCCTTCAGGAAACCCCCCATCATCAGGTGACTCTATGGCGACTAAGCTGCCACCTCTAAAGATCAACCCGGAGTACGTATCCTTGTGTCTGCATCATATCCTTTTACCATCCTTGCTCTTTATATAATAATCTTATGTCTTTTCCAGGGCTCAAGCAAAGCGAAGGAAGACTGGTGGGTCTACCTATGCCCCCACTGCCCAAGAGCTGAAGACTGCTAAGCCGGACTCTCCTGCAGCTCATGTTGAGCCCATTGAAGCTACAAAAGATGCGCCTGAAGATTTTCATCGGTCCTTTGAGCCGGTGGCCAATGAGATGGCAACTGATAGTCCTCCAAGGGCCGATTCTAATCCGCCCAGCCCTTCAACAGCCGTCGAAGACACAGTTCTTCTGGACGTCATCATCACTAGGACGGGTTTTCAATCTCCCAAACCTCATGTATTGACAAAGCACACCGACAAGGCTGAAGCTTCCTCACCTGATAAACCTGACTTTGAATTCCCCGTGCTAGAGAAGTTAACTGCAGATGAATTACATGTTGGTTATCTAAACCGCCTCTCCACAAGCCGGAACATGGAGCTCAAACTTGTCGGCTTGATGAAGAAAAAATATGAGCTACTCCTGCTTTTCCCTTATACTCTTATGTAGCCCCCAAGATCTAGTTTAGTATTGCAAATGGTAAACCGGGCCTTCCAAACCTTGTCATAACTAGAATAGCTTAGCCTGTAGTGCCCAAGTATCGGTTTAATATGTACATATTAAGTCGGTACTCAGTTTTGACGAGTTGATCAATGGTAGTCCCCAAGTCCGGGTCAGTATAGAAATAATGAGTCGGAACTTCACTGTAAACTTGGAAAGCATCGATGTAGCCCCCAAGTGTTGGTTTATCTTTATGAAGATGAGCTGGAACTTACTTGAATCAAAAAGCCATATGTAGCCCCCAGGTGCCGGCTTAACTTGATGAAGATGAGTCGGGACTTCATTGTAGAATGGGAGAGCGAACGGACATTAGCCCCCAAGTGTCAAGTATATTGTTTGGAATCTGCTTGAGACTTGTATTATATTCTCTTAGCCGATCATCCACTAATATTTTAACCTGGCGACTTACCCCTTTTGGGCGACTTTGTTTTTGTGTGTTACACGAAGCTTTAAGCAAGGCCAAGTCTAATCTGACCGGCTTAAAGGATAATCTTGCTTCCCAACAAACCGCCTAGGGTGAAGCGGAGGAAAGATGTTGGGTTGCCGTCGAAAAACTTGCAAAGGTTCAATCTGACTTTGCTGTTTTCAAGAAGACCGCTGAAATGGATCAAGCCACCCTAGCAAAGCGTGCAGATGATGCTAACCAGCGGCTCAAGCTTGTATCAGATGAGTTGCAGACCCTTAAGCGCCATATCTCGAGGATGACTGCTGCTATATTTGGTAAGTACTAAAAACTCAGCAAATTCCCTTGTTGAAAAACTGCGTAGGCGGCTTATAATGCCAAACTCATCTTTGCGGGTCCAAGAAGCCACCAGCTTGCTTCAGACAGCCCGTTGCAGCTGAAAGCGGTACACACCTTGTCAGAGCAGCTGTACTGCGGGACCCTTTGCACTATCAGAGCAATGTTGAATAAATAAAGCATCCCCAAATTCATGAAAGGAGTGATAGAACTCTTATCAACTCTGCCTAAGCAAGTCGAAGAGCTCAAACGATCAGCCGCCAGGAAGGGAGCAATAGCTGCAGTAAGTAGGGCTTTGGTCTTTGCCCTGAGCTAACTGTAGAAGAAATGATGGATGGCTTTCCGTCCAAGAAAGATGACGGCTCAGAGGTCACAGAAGCTGACTATGCCCATTGTATGAAGGCTTCCAGGGTACTCGGATCGGTACCGGCGGATGAAGTTGATTTATCTACTTACCAGGCGGCTTACAACGCAGACAACAAATGAGTGTGCTGCCCAACCTTTGAAGCCATGGACTTAACTCCTGCACGTCGTAAGCACCTCTTTGCCCCTAAAATTGACCCGTCTCCCCTCTTTGACGAGGCCCAGTTTGAAGCATTAACAGACTGCAACTAGCATGTGGACAATCTTCAATCGAGGAGGTCGAAGACCCGCCGTGGGATGACCCACCGTCAAGCTGAACAAGTTGATCCTGCGGTGGGATAACCCGGCTACTTGACCCGCCAAAACTTTTAGCAGTGTACAAAACCTTAAGTCTTTCTTTTTGGGCTCTGTAGAGAGCTTTGTAATAGGCTTAGAAAAAACCTTGATTGTCTGAATCGTGCCATCGTGCACGTAGGAAAGTGGACAACTTGATATATCTTTAGCTGCTTTGTGTTTCACTCATATCTTGTCATCAAACTTCATGGTGGCTTATCTTAAGAGATAAAACCTGCGAAAATGAACAGAAGAATATGTTCTGCATCGCTGTGAGGGTGGATTAAAAAAAGCACAACCCGGAAATGTTAAATCTTTCCTGACCTTGCTTTTTCGAAAACTCATATGCCGGTTCTTCTGGGTAGACTCACTGCTAAAACTCTTTAACAGTACACGGTCTCTTTCGAGAGTGACTATCAATATCTTTGAACGGCTTAGGGTCTCTAGGCGATATTAACTGATAAGAGCGCAACAAACCAGAAAGAGATGCAGCAGGCCATGACACTAGTAGAATGTTTGTCTATAGTCCTGGTCGGGACGACCTTTAGTACCGGTTCGCCAACCGGTACTAAAGGATCGGGACTAAAGGTCCAGACCTTTAGTACCGGTTGGCCCACGGACCGGTACTAAAGGCCCACCATGAGGCTGCCTGTGTGGGCTGGTGGTGGAGGACCTTTAGTGATACCAACCGGTACTAAGTGTTCTGTTTTTTTAGCTTTTAGGTTTTAATTTTCCTCTCTATTTTTTGTGTTTTCCATTCATTTCAAATTTATTTTACGTGTTACACACTGTAAACAGTACACAAGTTGATTCATATATATATATATATATATATATATATATATATATATATATATATATATATATGCAATATAATATACAATATCTCGAATACACTTTATATACAAATGGAATTACACATCCATGCATATATATTCTGGACTAATAAATTAAGGCCCAAAACCCGGCCGGGACTAGCTAGCTAGTGCTCCGGATGAAATCTCAGTTTTCTACTACTGATTTGCTGGCATTATTGAGGCGTCGGTAAGGAATAGTGCTCTCCGTTTACATCAATGACATGTCAAAGAAGAAATGCCACAAATTACTCTTTAAGTGCTACAAAGCGTTTCTGTGGTGAGAGCTTCGACATCATCTGCCAAACCTCGAGTTGTCTTTCACGTGCTCTTCTGCGACGTATACGGCATTCGGTATGGATGCGAATGTTCTCACAGAGGAAGTATCCACATAAATTTGTCCCCTGTGGCTGCTTTGCGCACTTTTCAAAAGAATAGAATTCAATAAGATAATTAATAATCAGGCATGATAATGATATTGAAACTAGAATTAAAGAGATGGGTGGACCTAGTAGTACTACTTAATTACCTGCATCTTTTTCCACTTCAGCTTCGGTTTCCATTGACGACCATGATGGGTTTTTTCTATGATCTTTTTCCAAACACTACGCGGCAAATAAAAAGAATGAAAGAGTTATTATAATTACTTTTGATATCAGGAAATAATGAAAGAAAGCGAGGTCGACAAAGATTGAAATTACCGTTCTATCATAAAATACAAGTCCACGTATGATTGTTCTAGTGTATCTAGTGAGTCGTACACTTGAACAAGTCCATCCGCGAGGATAATATTTAGGAGGATATAGTGGTCTCTGCGCAGAAGTTTATATAATAAAGCAGGCATGCATATAACTCATCAACTACACTTGACAGCGAGCTAGTAAGCAAAAATAGAATTTGTAGTATACAAGAGAGTAAACACTCACCCCATGTTGTAAGGAAATATTATAGTAGATTTGGTATTCATTGCCTCTAGATATTTTTCCAAGAGCTCTTCTGTGTCCTTGGCGAAATGTTTTACCACATGACCATTAATGGTATTTGGGTCGATGAACCCAATGTCATCGATTCCCTCTTGTTTCAATTCCCACATCTTCAATCTGCATAATAAGGTAACAATTGAGCCAACGGCATAATGATACCAATCCTCTTTATTAATGGCATATTTTCTAATCTTTCTAAGCTTCAAGCGCATTCCATCCATCTGGTTCTTGTGATCATCGACGATATCGGCAACATCCAACTCCAATCCCATCTTCTCATCTTCAGTTCTTTTCAATTTTTCTTTCAAATGATCAATTTCTTTTTTGGCTTGTGTTAACTTCTCGAGCAGAATTGCATAGTCGGTTGGAATTTCTGGTTCAACTACTTCCTATAGATAAAAACATCTACGTCACTTTGGTGGCATAATTAATTGTCATAGACATTAGATGATGTTTGAAATAGTTATAAAAGATAACGACATACCACATCTGAATCATAGACTAGACGAGGGCCCACGTGGGCGGATACCATAACCATGACACTACAGAATAACTAACAATAATACAAGTAAGTAAATCGTACACGCAACTATCTAAATCATACAATTAATTTTTTTAACAAAAAGGTTTTAAGAAGAACAAGAGGCTCACCAAGGTGGTCAGTGCCACGACAAGACGGTGCGGACGATCAACGGTGGTTAGGACGGGGATGGGAAGGCACCAAGTAATCCACACCTACACATATGCAACCTAACAAGTTAATTTGAGCTCAAATTGCATATAAATAAAATAAACTCCCACATAATGATCACTCCCCCAAAACCTAGCTAAAACCCACAAATCACATATCTTTGAGCATACCACAAGCTAATCTAGCAATGAGACATGAAGGGGCAAAGTTGCTAACCTTTGTGAACACTTGGATAGATGGAGTGCCTTCAAATCTTGACAAATCATTGGCAAAATGGAGGATGAGCTTCGAGCAAGAAGAAGAACAGGGGAGAAAACAGAGAAATGAGAGCCCCTTCGATTGTCTAAGGACGAAGCATATATATATATAGGAAGTCTTTAGTACCGGTTGGTGTCACCAACCGGTACTAAAGGGCAACCTCTAGTACCGGTTCGTGCCACCACTGGTGCTAAAGAGGCACGCGGGGCCCAACTCTGACCAAAAGCCTGCCATGCCCCCTTTAGTAATGGTTCGTGACACGAACCGGTACAAAGGATCCCTTACAAGCCAGTACTAAAGGTCGACCTGCTCCTAGCCATTGGAGCCGGAACGAACTGAGACTAATAGCCTCTTTAGAACCGGCTCGTAACCAGACCGGGACTAATGCTTGGGACGAAAGGTCTGTTTTCTACTAGTGTGAGTACCCTTAGGGATCATAAGCTACCTCTCACGTGAAACAAATCCATCGTTTGAACCTTAAACGGTGCAGGGTCTTTAAAAGAGTAATTGTTTAAGAGTACGAACGGGCCACATAGCGGAGAGTCGGCAGCAGATGGGTGAGTTTGTCCTCGCTTTCCGTAAGCCGGCCCTCACATGACAAGAGCCGCTGGTTTAACCTTGACCAGTAATGGGTCTCTAGTGAGAGTGGTTGCCAAATATGTTTGAACAGCTCAGGGTCTCTAATCGAGATTAACTGGCAAGAGTTCGGCGGGTCACATGGCGAAGCAGTAGCAGCATACAGGCAGGTTTAACTCAAACTTGTGATGGCTGAAGAGTCGATCAAGAGGGTGTGTAAGCTAAACCCGGTGGGAGAAGCCCCCAAATGACCTTGTTGACGGAGTCAACTTTTGGGTGTACAACCCGCCTTACTATGGCTGAAGAGCCGATCAAAAGAGTGTGTAAGCTGAACCCTGGCGGGTTAGAAGCCCCCAAATGTCCTTGTTGATGGAGTCAACTTTTGGATATACGACCCGCCTTACTGTGGCTGAAGAGACGATCAAAAGGGTGTGTAAGCTAAACCCTGGCGGGTTAGAAGCCCCCAAATGACCACGTTGATGAAGACAACTTTTGCACAAGCTAAGATGCGTAAAATGGCAGAGGCCCTGGCTTGCAGGGATGCCAACTTATATATATATATATATATGTGTGTGTGTGTGTGTGTGTGTGTGTGTGTGTGGTGTGTGTGTGTGATATGTACAATGGTTAGAGTTGACGACTCAAGTATAGTAAGGCTGCAGATGAGCTATATTCCATGGCCGGTGCGTCTCCTCCCCAGAAGTGCTCGACTCGTCTCGTATATCACTAAGATAATACGACCCGTTGTTGAGATTTCTGCTGACCACGAAAGGTCCTTCCCATGGAGGAGATAAATTGTGCGCATCCGTATGATCTTGAATCAAATGCAACACCAAGTTGCCTTCTTGAAACGTCCGGGTCTTAACTCTGCGGCTATGATAGCGACGCGGGTCTTATTGATAAATCGCCGATTGAGCCTCAGCTAGATCACGCTCTTCATCCAACACGTCTTGACGCGCTGCCTCATTATCCGCCTCAACGTAAGCCGCCACCCATGGCGAGTCATGACGTATATCACTTGGTAACACGGCCTCTATGCCATAAACCATGAAGAAAGGCGTATAGCATGTTGATCTGTTGGGAGTAGTTCTGATGCTCCATAAAACTGATGGTAACTCCTCTACCCAACAACCCGACGTTCACTGTAGAGGAACCATAAGAGGGGGCTTGATGCCTCTTAAGATCTCCTGGTTAGCACGCTCTGCATGACCATTGGATTGTGGATGAGCAACCGTAGAAACGTCAAGCCGGATGTGCTCACTTTCACAGAATGCTTGCATAGCCCCCTTGGATAGGTTCGTACCGTTATCTGTGATGATACTATGAGGGTAACCAAATTGGTAGATCAATTTTCTGACAAACTGAACTGCCATAGCCGTGTCACACTTGCTGACCGGCTCAGCCTCTACCCACTTGGTAAACTTGTCCACCGCCACCAAGAGGTGGGTCTTCTTGTCCTTGGATCTCTTGAAGGGCCCGACCATATCAAGCCCCCAGACCGCAAACGGACAGGTAACTGGAATCATTCACAATTCCTGAGCTGGCACGTGAGCATGCCGCCCGAACTTCTGGCATCCATCGCACTTGAGAACCAAGTCTTCCTCATCTTTACGAGCCGTCAGCCAGAAGAAACCATGCTGAAAGCCTTGGCCACCACAGATTTTGAGTCGGCGTGATGACCACAATTGCCATCATGAATCTCATTCAAGATTTCCTTACCTTCTTTAGGTGAAACACAACATTGAAAAAAGCCGGTAACACTGCACTTATGTAACTCACCATTGATGATCGTCATAGACTTAGATCGCCTGATGATTTGTCTTGCCAAGGTTTCATCCTCAGGTAACTCGCCACGAGTCAGGTACGCTAGGTAAGGCAACGTCCAGTTAGGGATAGCATGCAGAGCCGCCACCAGCTGTCCCTCCGGGACAGGTACAGCTAGGTCTTCCTCTGAAGGTAGCTTAACTGACGGGTGATGTAGCACGTCCAAGAAAACGTTAGGTGGCACCAGCTTACGCTGGGAGCCCAGCCTTGACAATGCGTCAGCCGCCTCGTCTATGCGACGATCAATATGATCCACCCGATACCCCTTGAAGTGACCAGCAATGATATCTACAGCTTGATGATAAGCCATCATCCGCGGGTCCTTGGAATCCCACGTGCTTGACACTTGCTCGGCCACAAGATCTGAGTCGCCGAGACATCGAACCCGACTCAGGTTCATCTCCTTAGCCACACGGAGGCCATGAAGTAAAGCTTCATACTCAGCTGCATTGTTAGTACAAGGAAACATCAACCTTAGCACATAACATAACTTGTCACCTTTAGGGGAAGTTAATACAACCCTAGCCCCTAATCCTTCGAGTTATCTGGATCTGTCAAAGTGAATCGTCCAGTACGTGTTGTCCGGCTTCTCCTCGGGTGCCTGACACTCTGTCCAGTCATTTATAAAATCCACCAAGGATTGAGAATTGACCACCGTGCGAGGCATGTATTTCAGATTAAGAGGTCCAAGCTCCAATGCCTACTTAGCAATCCTGCTGGTGGCTTCTCTGTTTTGAATTATGTCTCCCAATGGGGCAGAGCTAACCACTGTGACCTGGTGTCCCAGGAAGTAATGCTTCAGCTTACGATTTACCATGAACACCCCATATATTAGCTTTTGCCAATGTGGGTACCTCTGCTTGGACTCTATCAGGACTTC
Source organism: Hordeum marinum (assembly GCA_022496015.1). Taxonomy (NCBI): domain Eukaryota; kingdom Viridiplantae; phylum Streptophyta; class Magnoliopsida; order Poales; family Poaceae; genus Hordeum; species Hordeum marinum. The sequence goes on along the minus strand of CM039678.1, from coordinate 534,278,060 downwards.
ACTGATGTAGTAAACTGGCCTCTGAACCGGATATTCTTTCCCTGCCTCCTTACGCTCAACAACAATCGCGGCGCTGACTACCTTGTTATTAGCCGCCACATATAGGAGCAAGGGTTCCTTCTCAGCCAGAGCGGCCAAGACCGATGACTCACTGAGTTGCTTCTTGAGTGCCTCAAACGCCTCACCCGCCGCCTTACTCCAGACAAAGTTGTCTGTCTTCTTCATCATCTGGTATAAAGGAATAGCCTTCTCACACAGGCAGCTTATGAACCGTCTTAACGCAGTGATTCGACCCGCCAGGCGCTGAACATCATTGATGCATGCCGGCTCAGACGGGGAAGTAATAGCCTTTATTTTTTCCAGATTAGATTCAATGCCACGCTCGAAGACTAGAAAACCCAAGAGCTTGCCTTCAGGAACTCAAAGAAAACACTTAGCCGGGTTAAGCATCATCTTGTAGACCTGTAAGTTATCGAAAGTTTCTTTCAGGTCGTCAAGTAAAGTATCCCTCTTCCTTGACTTGACCACAATGTCATCCACATATGCATGAACATTGCGTCCAATTTGACTGTGAAGGCAGTTCTGCACACAACGCTGATAAGTCGCCTGGCACTCTTGAGCCCGAAAGGCATAGACATATAGCAGAAAGCACCAAAAGGCGTGATGAAAGCCGTCTTCTCTTGGTCCTTGACTGTCATCTTGATCTGGTGATAACTGGAATAAGCGTCCAGGAAGCATAAGCTCTCACAACCCGCCGTTGCATCAATAATCTGGTCGATACGAGGGAAAGCAAACGGGTCAACTGGACAGGCCTTGTTAAGATCCATGTAATCCACACACATACGCCACGTGCCATTCTTCTTAAGCACTAGCATCGGGTTAGGAAGCCACTCCGGGTGAAACACTTCAACGATGAACCCTGCTGCTAGAACTCAGGCCACCTCTTCCCCAATAGCCTTACGCCTTTCTTCATTGAACCGCCGGAGGAACTGTTTAGCCGTCTTAAACTTAGGATCCACATTAAGATGGTGCTCATCAAACTCCCTCGGTACACCCGGCATGTCAGAAGGTTTCCATGCGAAGGTGTCCCGATTCTCACGGATGAATTCTGAGCGTGCTTTCCTATTTCGGATCCATATTGGCCCCAATAGTGAACTGTTGTGATGAGTCGCCCGGAGTGAAATCCACCAGTTTGGTATCATCCGCCGCAAATTTGAGGGGCGGCTCAGATTCCGTGTTAGGCTTTCTGAGTGGAGTCATGTCCTCCGGGTCAACATTTTCCTTATAGAACTTGAGCTCTGGTTCAGCACAACTTGATTTTGTGTAAGCTGCGTCCCCTTCCTCAAACTCAATGGCCGTCTTCCGATCACCATGCATGCTAATCATCCCGTTCAACCCGGGCATCTTGAGCTTTAAGTAGACATAGCAAGGCCTAGTCATGAACTTGGTGTAAGCCGGTCATCCAAACAAAGCATGATATGGGCTTTTGATTTTGACGACCTCAAACCACAAGGATTCCACCATGTAGTTGTATTCATCACCAAAAGCAACCTCCAAAGAGATCTTACCCACTGGATAAGCCGACTGTTTGGGTACCACACCATGAAAGACTGTCGAGGAAGGCCTAAGATGCTTATCAAGCAAATTCATCCGGCGGAAAGTGTCATAGTATAGGATATTTATGTTGTTGTTGCCATCCATAAGTACCTTAGTAAACACGTATCCTCCTACTTGGGGGGAACTACCAAAGCCAACTGCCCCGGGTTATCAACACGCGGCGGGTGATCCTCTGTACTCCAAGTTATGTCGTACTCAGACCACTTCAAATATTGCAGGAGAGCCGGCATGATTGCATTAACTGCCCCTTACGCACCTTCCAGTCTCGCTTGTCTAGGAAGGTTGTAAAAACATGGTACTAACCCGCGCTGAGCTACTTCGGGTTACTCTTATACCCAGACTGGTCATTCTACTACTGATTACCACCACTAGATTGTTGATGATGACCTCCTTGATTGCCCTAACCCTAATAGCCGGATCCTGAGCCGCCAGCACCAAAACTGGCTCCTGACCCGCCTGGCCCTGAGCCGCCTAGCGGGCCACCATCGGTATTATGATGCTGCCACAAGCTGTAATCCCAAAATTGTCGCATAATGCTGCAATTCCTCCATGTATGGTCCATTGGCCTATCGGGCCGGCTGTCCTCCGGACAAGGTTTATTGAGCATCTCTTCCAGGTTGAAAGGAGTTTTACCCTTATTAAGGGTTGCTTGAAGTTCTCGTTGCCCTTAGCACGATTGTTCCCAGCACTGGTGTTTTCCACCAATTCTGACCTGTCGTCCGGATTCTTCCGCTTTCCATGGTTGCCATTTCCAGCCACACCCTTGCCATTGTTACTTTTCTTACCCTGTCCTGATTTCTCCTCATTAGAGCCTAGGTATTCCGTATTGTCAGAGTCGGCGTACTTGGTGAGAGCCGCCATGAGTTCCCCCATGTCTTGACACGAGCACTTGAGCTAGCCAAGCTTCTGCTTCAGAGGCGTAAAGTGGAAATTCTTTTCCAGAATCAAAACTGCTTAAGCCACCGTAATCTGCTCAGACGAGTGGATGATAGTTGAGACCCGCCGGACCTAGTGATGAGCCAATTCGTCCTCCTATTGCACACAATGAGCCAAATACACAATCGTCATGGTCTGCATGCACGTTCCTTGGAAATTTTTGATGAACTTTGCCTTTAGATCGGCCCAGGAATTAATGGTGTTGGGTGGCAAACCCTTCAGCCACGTGCGAGCCGGTCCTTCCAGCATCATGATGAAATATTTGGCACATACTGCATCATTAACGTCTAACATCTCCATGGCCAGCTCATAGCTTTCAATCCAAGCCTCTAGGGGTAGGTTAGCAGTATAATTTGGGACCTTGGGAGGGCCCTTGAAATCCTTCGGCTGATGCTCATTTCGCAAAGCTAGCGCTAAGCACGGCACTCCCACAGCCTTGAAGGTTATTCCTGCTCCTACCAAGATGGAAGGCGCGTTTGCCGGTTCTTGATGAGCCGCTGCCGCCACCAGAGCCGCCGCCCCTCGTTGTGCTCTTGCCCGATCCACTAGCGCGTGAGCATCCAGAACCGCCCGGTCAACTTGAGGCGGGTTCCGGTGTTGATCACTTCTAGAAACCGCCGGCAATTCATAACATCGGCTGTAGCTGCGGCTGGGGATTGGGATTGAATGCACGCGACTCTAGCTGTAAGTGTCCTTCTCCTGTTGGGCCACCGCCGTGTGCAGGTATCCAATAGCGTTCCGCACCTCCTCTGTGATAGGCGCCTCGTCTGGAATAGGGATTGTACCGAGCCAGGTCACTGCCGCCACCATGTTCTCCGCCGGGTTGGAATAGTGACCCACTGGCATTGGGAAAGACATTGGTGGGGTCTGGTTCCGTCGGGGTGGGTTAAGCTGCTGATGCTGAACCGCCGGTCGGCTTCCAGGTACCTCCGCTGTCCGGGTTAAGGTTAAAGGTATGTTCCATCCCGTTACTGGCATGTTGAAAAGGTTTCTGGCCTCATACTGGTCCGGCAAGCGGGACTGATGCCTCATCTGCTGAACCGCCGCTGCAGACTGCTGCTCCAATTCAAGGCAGAAAGCATCCGCCCTAAGGCGCTCCGCCTCCGCATCCATCTAAGACTTCAGTAGACTGATCTCCTATTGGACCTCGGTCATCTGGTCCTTTAGCCTCGCGATCTCCGTGTTCCGGGCCGCATGATTTTCAGCCATGACCTCAGCTTCCATCGGGATTGTAAGTCCATTCATCAGATCTAGAAGAACCTAAGCCGGTGACCTACCAGCCCCCGATCTAGTTGCGTTAGCGGCTGTGCTGCTCGGGGCCGGCGTTGAACCCACCATGAAGATGGCACCAAAGTTTGGCGGCTCATAATCCTCCGGCTCGTGATATTCTAACTCGGGGTAAGGCTCCATGTACCGCCCGAGCCCACCATTGTGAAGCTGGTAAATTGATTCCGTCTCTCCACTCGAAGATCCATCCTCCAAGCAGATGAGAGTATCCTGTGACATAGAATCTTCAAGATCCATGCCTTGAGTAAAGCCGACGAAGACATGCTTCCTGCCTGGGTTAGCACGGGCAGATTGCATGTGTCGGGCGGGTTGCGCGTGCTGGGCCGGCTCGACGATGTCGGTGCAGATGTCCGTCCCGGGGTAAGATCCTCCGATCTTGCCGATGAAGACGTGGATTCTGCTGAAGGGAACCCGGAAACCGTACTCAATTGAGTTGGCCTCGGGGCCCCAGCAGGCGTCGTAGATGTAGAGCCGTACATAGCGACTCTTATTCATCCTGCCAAGAGCGTACCCCTCGATCCCTGGGAAAGAGCCCTTTGAGAAGTCAACACCACCGAGCGCTAGCCCCACGGTGGGAGCCAACTGTCATGGTTCTGTCACAGCAGATGTCTGAAGACTTGGATTCGAGGCCATCGCTATGGTGGTGGACTCGAAGGGGTTGGTCGAGACGAGGGACACGAGTTTACCCAGGTTCGGCCCCTCAAGAAGATGTAAAAGCCTACGTCCTGCTTGTGTTGTATTGATTGGAGTATCGATTACAAGGGAGCAGATTCGCTTGACCTAGCTCTCGATTGATTGGTTTCTGTCTAAGCCACACCAGGGTCTCACCTTTATACAGGAGGTCGAGGCCTTGGGTTACGCGAGTCCTACACCGACTCTTACAACGTAGTCAATCCTGTCTCTAAGTCGCCTTGCCATCTTGGGCTAGCCGTCTCCAGGCGGCTTAACCGCCCGGGTCTTCATACCATCTTCTGTCTGGGCCTTTGTCTTGGCCCATCTTGGTAAGCCGCCGTATATCCAGGCCTACGTCTTTCGGCCCACCTTACTGGTCTTGATTATGAGCCGCCAGGTATGACCCGGCCCCTCCTGGGCGGGTCTTACCACGGGGTTTCAACCATAGCATTAGGTCTCAAGTCCCCTTTACTCCCATACGCAACAACCCACCTACTCGGGTATGTGCTTCTATCACTCATGCCACCCACCATAGGAAAATCATGAACATATTGCAACACCCTACAGTGAGGATCCCTCACGTTTGCACGACACAAAGGGCACCATAGGACAGCAACATATCGACATACAACTCATATCAATAACATCATACTGCAATTAACCCATAGGACAAAAGAGATCTACTCAAACATCATAGGATAGGCAAATATCATTGGGAAATAATATATGGAATTGAGCACCATGTTTAAGTAGAGATTACTGCGGGAAGAGAGGTGTTACACTGCTGCATAGAGGGGGAGAGAGTTGGTGTTGACGGCGGTGAGGTTGTTGGTGTAGATCGCCATCACGGTGATTGCCCCGGCGGCATTCTGACACCACCGGGAGAGAGGGGGAGAGAGCCCCCCTCCTTATTCTTCTTCTTCCTTGGCCTCCCCCTAGATGGGAGGAGAGTTCCCCCTCTGGTCAATGGTCGCCATGGCAGCGGAGGGGCAGGAGCCCCTCTGAGATTGGATCTCCCTCTCTGTTCTATTCTGTTTCTTATATTCCAGGAGATCCGTAACTCCGATTATGCTGAGATTTTAACACGATTTTTTCCGGATATAAGCTTACTTGCACCCAAAGTAGAGCTCCAACCAACTTACGAGGCGGGCACGATACACCACCACGCGCTAGGGCCCTTGGGCGTGCCCTGCTGTCTTCTGGTGGTTTTGGGCCTCGTTTGCGTTGATTCAACCTCCCAAAATTCATAGATATTCCAAAATAATTCTCTGTGAATTTTTATCGCATTTGGACTTCGTTTGATATGGATATTCTGCGAAACAAAAAACATGCAACAAACATGAACTGGCACTGGGCACTGGATCAATATGTTAGTCCAATAAATCATATAAAATTTTTACCAAAAATATGTGGAAGTTGTATAGTATTGGCATGAAACAATCAAAAATTATAGATATGACGGAGATATATCACTCTGCATTTATGTTTTGCGGTGTCATAAAGGGCTAGTGAAATACCATGTCATCATATCATATCAATGATTGTTTTGATAAATTGTTGGCATTCGAGATATCTTATTATTGCTCGCTAGTTGGTTATGTATTGCCATGAGTGAGTCTGATGTTTAATTGTTATCATAGATATGGTTATGTATGATTTATGCTAAAAACTGACACTAGCTAAGCATGTGTATAACAACGAGAACAAAATAGTATGTAAAAGTTTTCTTTATTACTTTTAGTTTATCAATTAAATTGCTTGAGGACAAGCAATAGTTAAGCTTGGGGGAGTTGATACGTCTCAAACGTACCTTCTTTTCCAAACACTTTTGCTCTCATTTTGAACTCGAATTTGCATGATTTGAATGGAACTAATCCGGACTCACGTTGTTTTCAACATAACTACTTTGGTATTATTATTTTGCAGAAATAAAAGTTTTTGTGAATTGTTTTTGGAATAAATAATGAGTTATGGAGCAAAGAACAACCAAAGGGGGCTCCTGAGAGACACAAGGCAACAGGGCAAGCCCACCCCCCTAGGCACACCCAGTTAGCTTGTGCGGCCCACGTGGCTCCTCCGACCCTAATTCCACTTCTATAAATTCACATCTTCGGAGAAAAAACAAGATAGCAGATTTCATCGCGTTTTACGAGACGGAGCATATGCCACCTCATGTTCTTCCTCGGGGCGGCTGATCTGGAGTCCGTTTGGGGCTTCGGAGAGGGGGATTCATTGTCATCGTCATCACCAACCCTTCTTCAACAACACCACCATGATGCTCACCACCGGGAGTGAGTACTTCCTTTGTAGGCTTGTTGGACGGTCATGGGATTGGATGCGATTGATCATGTAATCGAGTTAAGTTGATAGGGCTTGATCCCTAGCATCCATTATGTTCTGAGATTGATGTTGCTATGACTTTGCTATGCTTATTGCTTGTCACTAGGGCCCGACTGGCATGCTTTCAGATTTGAACCTGTTATGTTTTCATGAATATAATAGTGAGTTGGACCCGATCTTGCAAGTTGTATGCACCTATTATGTGTCATGATCCGCATACCCCCAAGGTGACAATAATTGGGATTCTTTCCAGTGATTGTCCTAGTTTGAGGAGTTCATGTATTCACCATGTGTTAATGCTTTGTTCCTGTTCTCTATTAAAAAGGAGGCCTTAGTATCTCTTAGTTTTCATTAGGATCCCACTGCCATGGGAGGGTAGGACAAAAGATGACATCCAAGTTCTAAACACAAGCGAGTATGACTATATACAGAATACATGCCTACATTACATTGATGAATTGGAGCTAGTTCTGTGTCGCCCTAGTGTGTAACTGACATGTTTGATGTCATCTAAATCATTATACATCACCAATCCACATGCCTATGCTTTATATATACTGAAACTTTCTAAGTTACTATTGTTGATACTACTGTCACAACTGCTACAAATTGCTGCTGTCACTACTATTGTTACTGTTATTGTTATTGTTACTGTTACTACTTGTCGTGCTACTAAAACTTTCATGCGGAGAGTGTTGGAAATATGCCCTAGAGGCAATAATAAAGTGATTATTATTATATTTCCTTGTTCATGATAATTGTCTATTGTTCATGCTATAATTGTATTAACCGGAAACCGTAATACATGTGTGAATACATAGACCACAACATGTCCCTAGTGAGCCTCTAGTTGGCTAACTCGTTGATCGATAGATGGTCACGGTCTCATGACCATGGACATTCAATGTCATTGATAACGGGATCACGTCATCAGGAGAATGATGTGATGGACAAGACCCAATCCTAAGCATGGCACAAGATCGTGTAGTTCGTATGCTAGAGCTTTTCTAATGTCAAGTATTGTTTCCTTAGACCATGAGATTGTGCAAATCCCGAATACCGTAGGAATGCTTTGGGTGTATCAAACGTCACAATGTAACTGGGTAACTATAAAAGTGCACTATAGGTATCTCCAAAAGTGTATGTTGGGTTGGCACGAATCGAGACTGATATTTGTCACTCCGTGTGACGGAGAGGTATCTTTGGGCCCACTCGGTGATACATCACCATAATGAGCTCAATGTGACTAAGGAGTTAGTCACGGGATCATGTGTTACGGAACGAGTAAAGAGACTTGTCGGTAACGAGATTGAACAAGGTATAGGGATACCGACGATTGAATCTCGCGCAAGTAACATACCGGTGGACAAAGGGAATTGTATACGGGATTGATTGAATCCTCGACATCGTGGTTCATCCGATGAGATCACCGTGGAGCATGTGGGAGCTAACATGGGTATCCAGATCCCGCTGTTGGTTATTGACCGGAGAGGTGTCTTGGTCATGTCTACATGCCTCCCGAACCCATATGGTCTACACAGTTAAGGTTCAATGACGCTAGGGTTATAGGGGGATTGTGTACGTGGTTACCGAAGGTTGTTTGGAGTCCCGGATGAGATCCTGGACGTTCTGAGGAGTTCCGGAATGGTTCGGAGGTAACGATTCATATATAGGAAGTGAGGATTTGGTCACCGGAAGTGATTCGGGCATCACCAGTAATGTACCGGGACCACCGGATGGGTTCCGGGGGTCCACCGAGAGGGGACACCGGCCCCGGAAGGCTACATGGGCCAAGAGTGGGAGGGAACCAGCCCCTAGGTGGGCTGATGCGCCTCCCACCTCAGCCCAAGGCGCAGCTAGGAGGAGAGGGGGCAAACCCTAGGCGCAGATGGGCCCTAGGCCCACCCTAGGGCGCGCCCCCCTCTCTCCCTCTCTTGGTCACCGGCCATCCCCATCTAGGGCTGCCGCACCCCCTAGGGTGGGAACCCTAGAGGGGGCTCACCCTCCTCTCCTCCTCCGATAAATAGTGGAGGGTTTTGGGGCTGCCGACACGCAGATCTCTCTCTCTCTCTCTCTCTCGGCATAGCCCTACCCCCCCCCCCCCCTCCTCGTCCTCCATAGCGCTTGGCAAAGCCCTGCCGGAGTACCACGCAGCTCCACCGTCACCACGCCGTCGTGCTGCCGGAGCTCTCCCTCAACCTCTCCTTCCTCCTTGCTGGATCAAGGCGTAGGAGACATCACCGGGATGCGCATGTGTTGAACACGGAGACGCCGTTGTTCGGCGCTTAGATCAGAATCGACCGCGATCTGAATCGCTGCGAGTACGACTCCACCAACCATGTTCTTGTAATGCTTCCGCTTTGCGATCTTCAAAGGTATGAAGATGCACTCAAACCCCTTACTCGTTGATGGTTTCTCCATAGATTGATCTTGGTGATACGTAGCAAAATTTTGATTACTACTACGATCCCTAACAGTGGCATCATGAGCTAGGTCTATGCGTAGAATCTATGCACGAGTAGAACACAAGTTGTTGTGGGCGTCGATTTTATCAATTTGCTTGCCGTTACTATTCTTATCTTGATTCGATGGCATTGTGGGATGAAGCGGCCCGGACCGACTTTACACGTACGCTTACATGAGACTGGTTCCACCGCTTGACATGCACTTGTTGCATAAGGTGGCTAGCGGGTGTCTGTCTCTCCCACTTTAGTCAGATCGGATTCGATGAAAAGGGTCCTTATGAAGGGTAAATAGAAATTGGCATATCACGTTGTGGTTTTTGCGTAGGTAAGAAATGTTCTTGCTAGAAACCTATAGCAGCCACGTAAAAACTTGCAACAACAAATTAGAGGACGTCTAACTTGTTTTGCAGCATATGACATGTGATGTGATATGGCCAAAGGATGTGATGTGATATATGTGATGTATGAGATTGATCATGTCTTGTAATAGGATTCACGGCTTGCATGTCGATGAGTATAACAACCGGCAGGAGCCATAGGAGTTGTCTCAATTTATTGTATGACCTTCGTGTCAATCAAAAACGCAATGTAATTACTTTACGGTATTGCTAACCGTTAGCCATAGTAGTAGAAGTAATAGTTGGCGAGACAACTTCATGAAGACACGATGATGGAGATCATGATGATGGAGATCATGGTGTCGTGCTGGTGACAATGATTATCATGGTGCCCCGAAGATGGAGATCAAAGGAGCAAGATGATGTTGGCCATATCATGTCACTATATGATTGCATGTGATGTTTATCATATTTTACATCTTATTTGCTTAGAACGACGGTAGCTTCAATAAGATGATCTCTCACTAAAATTTCAAGAAATGTGTTCCCCCTAACTGTGCACCGTTGCTAAGGTTCGTTCTTCCGAAGCACCACGTGATGATCGGGTGTGATAGGTTCTAACGTTCACATACAACGGGTGTAAGACAGATTTACACACGCAATACACTTAGGTTGACTTGACAAGCCTAGCATGTACAGACATGGCCTCGGAACACGGGAGACTGAGAGGTCAAACATGAGTCGTATACAAGATACGATCAACATGGAGATGTTCACCATTGATGACTAGTCTATCTCACGTGATGATCGGACACGGGCTAGTTGACGTGGATCATGTGTCACTTGGATGACTAGAGAGATGTCTATCTAAGTGGGAGTTCATTAAATAATTTGATTATGTGAACTTAAATATCATGAACTTAGTCTAAAATGTCTTTACAATCTATCTTGTAGACCCAATGGCCCACGCTAATGTTGCCCTCAACTTCAACGCATTCCTAGAGAAAACCAAGCTGAAAGATGATGGAAGCAACTATACGGACTGGATTCGTAACTTGAGGATCATCCTCATAGCTTCCAAGAAATTATATGTCCTAGAAGCACCGCTAGGTGACGCACCCGTTTTCCCAGCAACTCAAGATGTTATGAATGCCTGGAAGTCGCGTAGTGATGATTACTCCCTGGTTCAGTGCGGCATGCTTTACAGCTTAGAACTGGGGCTCCAAAAGCGTTTTGAGCAACACGAAGCATGTGAGATGTTCCAAGAGCTGAGAATGGTTTTCCAAGCTCATGCCCAGGTCGAGAGATATGAAGTCTCCGACAAGTTCTTCAGTTGTAAGATGGAGGGAAATAGTTTTGTCAGCGAGCACTTACTCAAAATGTCTGGGTTGCACAACCGCTTGTCTCAGCTGGGAGTTAATCTTCCGGATGACTCGGTTATTGACAGAATCCTCCTGTCACTTCCACCTAGCTACAAGAGCTTTGTGATAAACTACAATATGCAAGGGATGGAGAAGTCCATTCCTGAGTTATATTCGATGCTGAAATCAGCGGAGGTGGAAATCAAAAAGGAACATCAAGTGTTGATGGTCAATAAGACCACTAGTTTCAAGAAAGGCAAGGGTAATAAGAACTTCAAGAAGGACGGAAAAGCAGTTGCCGTGCCCGGTAAGCAAGTTGCCGGGAAGAAAAACAAGAATGGACCCAAACCTGAGACTGAGTGCTTTTATTGCAAGGGTACCGGTCACTAAAAGCGGAACTGTCCCAAGTACTTAGCGGATAAGAAGGCCGGCAACGTTAAAGGTATATGTGACATACTTGTTATTGATGTGTACCTTACGAGCGCTTGTAGTAGCTCCTGGGTATTTGATACCGGTGCAGTTGCTCACATTTGTAACTCCAAGCAGGAGTTGCGGAATAAGCGGAGACTGGCAAAGGACGAGGTGACGATGCGCGTCGGGAATGGTTCCAAGGTCGATGTGATCGTCGTCGGCACGCTGCCTCTACATCTACCTTCGGGATTAGTTTTAAACATTAATAATTGTTATTTAGTACCATCTTTGAGCATGAATATTGTATCTGGATCTCGCTTGATGCGAGATGGCTACTCATTTAAATCTGAGAATAATGGTTGTTCTATTTGTTGGGAGACGTAGTAGTAAATCAAAATTTTCCTACGTTCACCAAGATCTATCTATGGAGAGACCAGCAACGAGAGGGGAGAGATTGCATCTTCATACCTTTGAAGATCGCTAAGCGGAAGCGTTACAAGAACGCGGTTGATGGAGTCGTACTCGCAGCGATTCAGATCGCGGTAGATCCGATCAAGTGCCGAACGGACGGCACCTCCGCGTTCAACACACGTGCAGCCCGGTGACGTCTCCAACACCTTGATCCAGCAAGGAGGAAGGAGAGGTTGGGGAAGGGCTCCAACAGCAGCACGACGGTGTGGTGGTGGTGGAGTAGCAAGGTATTCCGACAGGGCTTCGCCTAAGCGCTGCGGAGGAGGAAGAAGAGAGGTAGGGCTTCGCCGTGAGAGAGAGAGATCAAATCTTGTCTCAAAACATCCAAAACCTCAAGTATATATAGGAGGAGGGACGTGGAGGGCTGGCTTGGCCTCTACTCCAAAGAGGAGATGGCCGGCCGAATTAAAGGGAGAGTCCACCTCCCACAAGGGAGGTGGATCTCCTCCTTTTAAATCCTTTTTGCCTTATCTCCTTATCTCCAGCCGCATGGGCCTTTAGCAAAAGTCTTGCCCAGCCCAATAAGGGCTGGCACACTTTATCTAACAGCCCATGTGGTCCTTTGGTCGTCACACCCCTCCCGGGGGTCATCCGGCACCCTCCCGGCACTCCCGGTACACTACCGATGAGCCCGAAAACTTTCCGGTGACCAAAACTGGACTTCCTATATATCAATCTTTACCTCCGGACCATTCCGGAGCTCCTCGTGACGTCCGGGATCTCATCCGGGACTCCGAACAACCTTCGGTAATCACGTATACCTTTTCCCTATAACCCTAGCGTCATCGAACCTTAAGTGTGTAGACCCTACGGGTTCGGGAGACACGTAGACATGACCGAGACACCTCTCCGGTCAATAACCAACAGCGGGATCTGGATACCCATGTTGGCTCCCACGTACTCCACGATGATCTCATCGGATGAACCACGATGTCAAGGATTCAATCAATCCCGTATACAATTCCCTTTGTCTATCGGTATGTTACTTGCCCGAGATTCGATCGTCGGTATCCCCATACCTTGTTCAATCTCGTTACCGGCAAGTCTCTTTACTCGTTCCGTAATACATCATCCCGTGACTAACTCCTTAGTCACATTGAGCTCATAATGATGATGTCTTACCGAGTGGGCCCAGAGATACCTCTCCGTCACACGGAGTGACAAATCCCAGTCTCGATTCATGCCAACCCAACAGATACTTTCGGAGATACCCGTAGTGCACCTTTATAGCCACCCAGTTACGTTGTGACGTTTGGCACACCCAAAGCATTCCTACGGTATCCGGGAGTTGCACAATCTCATGGTCTAAGGAAACGATACTTGACATTGAAAAGCTTTAGCAAACGAACTACACGATCTTGTGCTATGCTTAGAATTGGGTCTTGTCCATCACATCATTCTCCTAATGATGTGATCCCGTTATCAATGACATCCAATGTCCATGGCCATGAAACCGTGACCATCTATTGATCAACGAGCTAGTCAACTAGAGGCTCACTAGGGACATGTTGTGGTCTATGTATTCACACATGTGTTATGGTTTCCGGTTAACACAATTATAGCATGAACAATAGACAATTATCATGAACAAGGAAATACAATAATAACCATTTTATTATTGCCTCTAGGGCATATTTCCAACAGTCTCCCACTTGCACTAGAGTCAATAATCTAGTTCACATCACCATGTGATTAACACTTACATCACCATGTGATCATATCATCATGTGATTAACACCCAATAAGTTCTGGGGTTTGTTCATGTCCTGCTCGTGAAAGAGGTTTTAGTCAACGGGTCTGCGACATTCAGATCCGTGTGTACCTTACAAACTTTCCATGTCATATTTGTAGATACTACTCCCATGCTCCACTTGGAGCTATTCCAAATGGCTGCTCCACTATACGTAGCTGGATTTCTACTAAGAGTCATCCGGATTGGTTTTAAAGCTTGCATCATCGTAACACTTTACGATGAACTCTTTATCACCTCCATAATCGAGAAATATTTCCTTAGTTCTCAAGTTACTAAGGCTAACTTTGACCGCTGTCTAGTGATCCACTCTTGGATTACTCTTGTACCCCTTGACAGACTCATGGCAAGGCACACACAGGTGCGGTACACAGCATGGCATACTATATAGAGCCTATGGCTAAAGCATAGGAGATGACACTCATCTCTTCTTTATCTTCTGCCGTGGTCGGGTATTGAGTCTTACTCAATTTCACACCTTACAATACAGTCAAGAACTCCTTCTTTGACCCATCTATTTTGAACTCCTTCAAAAACTTGTCAAGGTATGTCTTCGTCGAAAAAACTTATCAAGCGAATAGATCTATCCCTATAGATCTTGATGCTCAATAAAATAGTAGCTTTATCTGGGTCTTCCTTTGAAAAAACTCTTTTCAAACAACCCTTCATGCTCTTCCAGAAATTCTACATCATTTCCGATCAATAATATGTCAACTACATATTCTTATAAGAAATTCTATAGTGCTCCCACTCACTTTCTTGCAAATACAAGTTTCTCATAAACTTTGTATAAACTTAAAAACTTTGATCACCTCATCAAAGCATATATCCCAACTCCGAGATGCTTGCTCCATTCCATAGAAGGATCGCTGGAGTTTGCATATTATTAGCATCCTTAGGATTGACAAAACCTTCTGGTTGTATCACATACAACTCTTCCTCACAGAAACCATTACGGAAACCTTGTTTTGTCATCCATCTGCCAGATTTCATAATCGAAAAATGCAACAACTGCTAACAAAATTTTAATAGACTTTTAGCATCGCTACAGATGAGACAATCTCATCGTAGTCAACTCCTTGAACTTGGCGGAAACTTCTTTGCGACAAGTCGAGCTTTATAAACGGTGACATTTCACCATTAGCGTCTATGTTCATCTCAAAGGTCCATTTGTACTCAATGACCCGCCATTCAACAGGCAAGTCTACCAAAGTCCATACTTGGTTTTCATACATGGATCCTTTCTCGGATTTCATGGCTCCTAGCCATTTGTTGGAATCCGGGCCCACCATCGCTTCTCCATAGTTCGTAGGTTCATCGTTGTCCAACAACATGATTTCCAAGACAGGGTTGTCGTACTACTCAGGAGCAGTACGCGTCCTTGTCGACCTACGAGGTTCGATAGTGACTTGATCCGAAGCTTCATGATCATCATCATTAACTTCCTTTTCAACTGAGTAGGCTCTATAGAAACATCTTTCTGTGTTGCGCTATTCTTTGCTTGAAACAAAGGTTCAACAACCTCATCAAGTTCTATCTTCCTCCCACTCAATTCTTTCGAGAGAAACTCTTTCTCAAGAAAGGACCCGTTCTTAGCAACAAACACCTTTTGCGCTTGGATCTGAGATAGAAGGTATACCCAATGTCTCATTAGGGTATTCTATGAAGATGCATTTGTCTGCTTTGAGTTCGAGCTCGCTAGGTGAAAAACCCATTTTCACATAAGCGTCGCAGCCCCAATCATTAAGAAATGACAGCTTAGGCTTCTGTCAAACCATAATTCTCACGGTGTCATCTCAACAGACTTAGATGGTGCCCTGTTAAAGTGAATGGATTTGTCTTTAATGCATAACCCCATAACGATAGTGGTAAAACGATAAGAGACATCATAGTACTCACTATATCCAATAGAGCACGACTACGACGTTCGAACACACCATCACACTATGGTGTTCCAGGAGGCGTGAGCTGTGAAACAATTTCCACATTGTCTAAAATTGCATACCAAACTCGTAACTTAGATATTCACCTCCATGATCATATCATAGACATTTATCTTCTTGTCACGATGATCTTTAACTTCACTCTGAAACTCCTTGAACCTTTCAAACATTTCAGATTCGTGTTTCATTAAGTAAATATCCCCATATTTACTCAAATCATCAGTGAAGGTAAAGAAAAACAACGATATCCACTGTGTGTTTCAACACTCATTGGACCACATACATCAACATGTATTAACTCCAATAAGCCACTTGCCCGCTCCATCATATTGGATGACGGGGTCTCAGTCATCTTGCCCAAGAGGCATGGCTCGCATGTCTCAACCGATTCGAAATCGAGTGAGTCAAAAAACATCCATCATCATGGAGTTTCTTCATGCGATTTATACCAATATGACATTACGTGGCAGTGCCACAAGCATGTGGTACTATCATTATTAACTTTGTATCTTTTGGTACCAATGTTATGAATATGTGTACTACTACGATCATGATTCGATAAACCATTTTGAGTGGGTGCATGACCATTGAAGGCATTATCCATGTAAACAGAATAACCATTATTCTCTAACTTATATGAATAACCGTATCACACTAATCATGATCTAATCACGTTCATGCTCAACGCAAACACCAAATAACATTTATTTAGGTTTATCACAAATCCTGAAGGTAGAGAGAGCGTGCGATGGTGATCACATCAATCTTGGAAATACTTCCAACACACATCGTCACCTTTCACCTAGCTAGTCTCCATTTACTCCGTAGCTTTTATTTCGAGTTGCTAACACTTAGCAACCGAACCGGTATCTAATACCCAGGTGCTACTAGGAGTACCAGCAAGGTACACATCACTAACACGTATATCAAATATACTTCCATTGACATTACCAGCCTTCTTATCTACCAATCATCTAGGGTTTTTCCGCTTCAGCGAACATTCTCCTCATAACAGAAGCACTTAGTCTCGGGTTCGGGCTCAACCTTGGGTTTCTTCACTAGAGCAACAACTGGCTTGCCATTCCTGAAGTTTTTCCCTTCTTGCCCTTGCCCCTTTTGAAACTAGTGGTTTTCACTTAACCATCAACACTTGATGCTCCTTATTGATTTCTACCTTCGTGGTGTCAAACATCACGAACAACTCAGGGATCATCTTATCCATCCCTGGCATGTTATAGTTCATCACGAAGCTCTAGTAGCTTGGTGGCAGTGACTTGGAGAACTGCATTAATCACTATCTCATCTGGAAGATTAACTCCCACTTGATTCAAGTGATTGTAGCACCCAGACAATCTGAGAACACGCTCACCGATTAAGCTATTCTCCTTTATCTTGCAGGCAAAGAATCTTGTTGGAGGTCTCATACCTCTCAACATAGGCACGAGCTTGAGATCACAATCTCAGCTCCTAGAACATCTCATATGTTCTGTGACGTTCAAAACATTTTGAAGCCTCAATTCTAAGCCGTAATGCATGACGCACTGAACTATCACGTAGTCATCAAAAAGTGCCTGTCATATGTTCACAACATCTACAGACAACGCTTGAGGGAGTGATGCAGTTAGCGGTACATCAAAAACATAAGCTTTCTGTGCAGCAATGAGGACAATCCTCAGATCACGGACCCAGTCCGCATTATTGCTACCATCAACTTTCAACTTACTTTTCTCTAGGATTGTATCAATAAAACTGGGGAGCTACAGCGCGAGCTATCTACGACATAATTTGCAAGGACATTTTTAGACTAAGTTCATGATAATTAAGTTCATTTAATCAAATTATTAATGAACTCCCACTTAGATAGACATCTCTCTAGTCTTCCAAGTGATACATGATCCATGTCAACTAGCCCGTGTCCGATCATCACGTGAGACGGACTAGTCATCCATGGTGAACATCTCTATGTTGATCGTATCTTCTATACGACTCATGTTCGACCTTTCGGTCTTCCGTGTTCCGAGGCCATGTCTGTACATGCTAGGCTCGTCAAGTCAACCTAAGTGTTTCGCATGTGTAAATCTGGCTTACACCCGTTGTATGCGAACGTTAGAACCTATCACACCCGATCATCACGTGGTGCTTCGGAACGACGATCCTTAGCAACGGTGCACAGTTAGGGTGAACACCTTTCTTGAAATTTTATTGAGAGATCATCTTATTTACTACCGTCGTTCTATGCAAATAAGATGTAAACATGATAAACATCACATGCAATCAATATAGTGACATGATATGGCCAATATCATTTTGCTCCTATGATCTCCATCTTCGGGGCACCATGATCATCACTGTCACCGGCACGACACCATGATCTCCATCATCATGATCTCCATCATTGTGTCTTCATGAAGTTGTCTCGCCAACTATTACTTCTACTACTATGGCTAACGCTTAGCAATAAAGTAAAGTAATTACATGGCGTTTATGATTGACACGCAGGTCATACAATAAATAAGACAACTCCTATGGCTCCTGCCGGTTGTCATAATCATCGACATGCAAGTCGTGAATCCTATTACAAGAACATGATCAATTCATACATCACAATGCATCACATCACATCCTTTGGCCATATCACATCACAAGGCACATGCTGCAAAAACAAGTTAGACGTCCTCTAATTTGTAGTTGCAAGTTTTTACGTGGCTGCTATAGGTTACTAGCAAGAACGTTTCTTACCTACGTCAACACCACAACGTGATTTGCCAATTGCTATTTACCCTTCATAAGGACCCTTTTCATCGAATCCGATCCGACTAAGGTAGGAGAGACAGACACCCGCTAGCCACCTTATGCATCTAGTGCATGTCAGGCGGTGGAACCGGTCTCACGTAAGCGTACGTGTAAAGTTGGTCCGGGCCGCTTCATCCCACAATACCGCCGAATCAAGATAAGACTAGTAGCGGCAAGAAAATTAACAAACTCGACGCCCACAACTGCTTTGTGTTCTACTCGTGCATAGATTCTACGCATAGACCTAGCTCATGATGCCACTGTTGGGAGACGTAGTAGTAAATCAAAATTTTCCTACGTTCACCAAGATCTATCTATGGAGAGACCAGCAACGAGAGGGGAGAGATTGCATCTTCATACCTTTGAAGATCGCTAAGCGGAAGCGTTACAAGAACGCGGTTGATGGAGTCGTACTCGCAGCGATTCAGATCGCGGTAGATCCGATCAAGTGCCGAACGGACGGCACCTCCGCGTTCAACACACGTGCAGCCCGGTGACGTCTCCAACACCTTGATCCAGCAAGGAGGAAGGAGAGGTTGGGGAAGGGCTCCAACAGCAGCACGACGGCGTGGTGGTGGTGGAGTAGCAAGGTATTCCGACAGGGCTTCGCCTAAGCGCTGCGGAGGAGGAAGAAGAGAGGTAGGGCTTCGTCGTGAGAGAGAGAGATCAAATCCTGTTCTCAAAGGGCCAAAACCTCAAGTATATATAGTAGGAGGGAGAGGGAGGGCTGGCTTGGCCCCTCCTCCAAGGAGGAGAGGTTCGGCCGAAGTGGGGGAGGAGTCCACCTCCCACAAGTATATATAGGAGGAGGGACGTGGAGGGCTGGCTTGGCCTCTACTCCAAAGAGGAGATGGCCGGCCGAATTAAAGGGAGAGTCCACCTCCCACAAGGGAGGTGGATCTCCTCCTTTTAAATCCTTTTTGCCTTATCTCCTTATCTCCAGCCGCATGGGCCTTTAGCAAAAGTCTTGCCCAGCCCAATAAGGGCTGGCACACTTTATCTAACAGCCCATGTGGTCCTTTGGTCGTCACACCCCTCCCGGGGGTCATCCGGCACCCTCCCGGCACTCCCGGTACACTACCGATGAGCCCGAAAACTTTCCGGTGACCAAAACTGGACTTCCTATATATCAATCTTTACCTCCGGACCATTCCGGAGCTCCTCGTGACGTCCGGGATCTCATCCGGGACTCCGAACAACCTTCGGTAATCACGTATACCTTTTCCCTATAACCCTAGCGTCATCGAACCTTAAGTGTGTAGACCCTACGGGTTCGGGAGACACGTAGACATGACCGAGACACCTCTCCGGTCAGTAACCAACAGCGGGATCTGGATACCCATGTTGGCTCCCACGTACTCCACGATGATCTCATCGGATGAACCACGATGTCAAGGATTCAATCAATCCCGTATACAATTCCCTTTGTCTATCGGTATGTTACTTGCCCGAGATTCGATCGTCGGTATCCCCATACCTTGTTCAATCTCGTTACCGGCAAGTCTCTTTACTCGTTCCGTAATACATCATCCCGTGACTAACTCCTTAGTCACATTGAGCTCATAATGATGATGTCTTACCGAGTGGGCCCAGAGATACCTCTCCGTCACACGGAGTGACAAATCCCAGTCTCGATTCATGCCAACCCAACAGATACTTTCGGAGATACCCGTAGTGCACCTTTATAGCCACCCAGTTACGTTGTGACGTTTGGCACACCCAAAGCATTCCTACGGTATCCGGGAGTTGCACAATCTCATGGTCTAAGGAAACGATACTTGACATTGAAAAGCTTTAGCAAACGAACTACACGATCTTGTGCTATGCTTAGAATTGGGTCTTGTCCATCACATCATTCTCCTAATGATGTGATCCCGTTATCAATGACATCCAATGTCCATGGCCATGAAACCGTGACCATCTATTGATCAACGAGCTAGTCAACTAGAGGCTCACTAGGGACATGTTGTGGTCTATGTATTCACACATGTATTATGGTTTCCGGTTAACACAATTATAGCATGAACAATAGACAATTATCATGAACAAGGAAATACAATAATAACCATTTTATTATTGCCTCTAGGGCATATTTCCAACACTATTTATATGAGAGAAATGTTTTATGGTCATCCCCACTGGTCAATGGTTTATTTTTGATGAATTTCGAACGTGATGTTACACATGTTCATAGTGTGAGTAACAAAAGATGTAAAGTTGATAACGATAGTCCCACTTACATGTGGCACTGCCGCCTTGGTCATATTGGTGTCAAATGCATGAAGAAACTCCATGCTGATGGACTTTTGGAGTCTCTTGATTTTGAATCATTTGACACGTGCGAACCATGCCTCATGGGCAAGATGACCAAGACTCCGTTCTCCAGAACAATGGAGCGAGCAACTGACTTGTTGGAGATAATACATACCGATGTGTGCGGTCCAATGAGCGGTGAGGCTCGCGGTTGCTACCGTTATGTTCCCACCCTTACTGATGACTTATGCAGATATGGGTATGTCTACTTAATGAAACACAAGTCTGAAACCTTTGAAAAGTTCAAGGAATTTTAGAGTGAGGTAGAGAATCAATGTGACAGGAAAATAAAGTGCCTACGATCTGATCGTGGTGGAGAATATTTGAGTCACGAGTTTGGCATGCACCTAAGGAAATGTGGAATTGTTTCACAACTCATGTCGCCTGGCACACCTCAGTGAAATGGTGTGTCTGAACATCATAATCGCACTCTATTGGATATTGTGCGATCTATGATGTCTCTTACCGACTTACCGTTATCATTTTGGGGATATGCATTAGAGATTGCCGCATTCACTTTAAATAGGGCACCGTCTAAGTCCGTTGAGACGACACCATATGAATTATGGTTTGGAAAGAAACCTAAGATGTCGTTTCTGAAAGTTTGGGGATGCGATGCTTATTGAAGAAACTTCAACCTGAGAAGCTCGAACCCAAAGCGAAAAAGTGCGTCTTCATTGGATACCCCAAAGAAACTGTTGGGTATACCTTCTATCTCAGATCCGAAGGCAAAGTCTTTGTTGCCAAGAATGGATCCTTTCTAGAGAAAGAGTTTCCCTCGAAAGAAGTAAGTGGGAGGAAAATAGAACTTGATGAGGTAATTGTGCCTCCACTCGAACTGGAGAGTAGCACAGCACAGGAAGTTGTTTCTGTGGAGCCTGCACCGGCTGGAGAGGAAGTTAATGATGATGATCATGAAACCTCAGATCAAGTTGCTATTGAACCTCGAAGGTCCACAAGGACACGTTTCGCACCAGAGTGGTATGGCAACCCTGTCCTGGAGATCATGTTGTTGGACAACGGTGAACCTTCGAACTATGAAGAAGTGATGGCAGGCCTGGATTCCAACAAATTGCTTGAAGCCATGAAATCCGAGATAGGATCCATGTATGAGAAAAAAGTATGGACTTTGGTGGACTTGCCCGATGATCGGCGAGCCATAGAAAATAAATGGATCTTTAAGAAGAAGACTGACACGGATGGTAATGTGACCATCTATAAGGCTCGGCTTGTCGCTAAGGGTTATCGACAAGTTCAAGAAGTTGACTACGATGAGACTTTCTCACCTGTAGCAATGATGAAGTCCGTCTGAATCATGTTAGCAATTGCCGCATTTTATGATTGTGAGATCTGACAAATGGACGTCAAACCGGCATTCCTTAATGGTTTCCTTAAGGAAGAACTGTATATGATGTAGCCGGAAGGTTTTGTCGATCCTAAAGATGCTAACAAAGTATGCAAGCTTCAGCGCTCCATCTATGGGCTGGTGCAAGCATCTCGGAGTTGGAACATTCGCTTTAATGAGGTGATTAAAGCGTTTGGATTTATACAGGTTTATGGAGAACCATGTATTTACAAGAAAGTGAGTGCAAGCTCTGTAGCATTTCTCATATTGTATGTGGATGACATATTGTTGATGGGAAATGATATAGAACTTTTGGAAAGCATAAAGGCCTACTTGAATAAGTGTTTTTCAATGAAGGACCTTGGAGAAGCTGCTTACATATTAGGCATCAAGATCTATAGAGATAGATCGAGGCGCCTCATAGGTCTTTCACAAAGCACATACCTTGACAAGATATTGAAGAAGTTCAATATGGATCAGTCCAAGAAGGGGTTCTTGCCTGTGTTGCAGGGTGTGAGATTGAGTATGACTCAATGCCTGACCATGAAAGAGGATAGAGAAAAGATGAGTGTCATCCCCTATGCTTCAGCCATAGGCTCTATTATGTATGCCATGTTGTGTACCAGACCTGATGTGAACCTTGTTTTAAGTTTGGTAGGGAGGTACCAAAGTGATCCGGAGCGGAACACTGGACAGCAGTCAAGAATATCCTGAAGTACCTGAAAAGGACCAAGGACATGTTTCTCGTATATGGAGGTGCCGAAGAGCTCGTCGTAAAGGGTTACGTCGATGCTAGCTTCGACACAGATCCGGATGACTCCAAGTCACAAACCGGATACGTATATATTTTTAATGGAGGGGCAGTCAGCTGGTGCAGCAGCAAGCAAAGCGTCGTGGTGGCATCTACATGTGAAGCGGAGTACATAGCTGCTTCAGAAGTAGCATAGGAAGGAGTCTGGATGAAGGAGTTCATCACCGACCTAGGAGTGATTCCCAATGCATCAGGCCCGATGACTCTACTCTGTGACAACACTGGAGCTATTGCCCTTGCCAAGGAGCCCAGGTTTCACAAGAAGACAAGACACATCAAGCGCCGCTTCAACTCCATTCGTGGATATGTCCAGATGGAGATATAGACATTTGTAAAGTACATACGGATTTGAATGTCGCAGATCCGTTAACTAAACCTCTCTCACAAGCAAAACATGATCAACACCAGAACTCTATGGGTGTTCGATACATCACAATGTAACTAGATTATTGACTCTAGTGCAAGCGGGAAACTGTTGGAAATATGCCCTAGAGGCAATAATAAAGTGATTATTATTATATTTCCTTGTTCATGATAATTGTCTATTGTTCACACTATAATTGTATTAATCGGAAACCGTAATACATGTGTGAATACATGGACCACAACATGTCCCAGTGAGCCTCTAGTTGGCTAGCTCGTTGATCAATAGATGGTCACGGTTTCATGACCATGGACATTGGATGTCGTTGATAATGGGATCACATCATTAGGAGAATGATGTGATGGACAAGACCCAATCCTAAGCATGGCACAAGATCGTGTAGTTCATATGCTACAGCTTTTCTAATGTCAACTATTGTTTCCTTAGACCATGAGATTGTGCAACTCCCGGATACCGTAGGAATACTTTGGGTGTATCAAACGTCACAACGTAACTGGGTGACTATAAAGGTGCACTATAGGTATCTCCGAAAGTGTCTGTTGGGTTGGCACGAATCGAGACTGAGATTTGTCACTCCGTGTGACGGAGAGGTATCTCTGGGCCCACTCGGTAATACATCATCATAATGAGCTCAATGTGACTAAGGATTTAGTAACGGGATCATGTGTTACGGAACGAGTAAAGAGACTCGTCGGTAACGAGATTGAACGAGTAAAGAATCTCGCGTAAGTAACATACCGATGGACAAAGGGAATTGTATATGGGATTGATTGAATCCCCGACATCGTGGTTCATCCGATGAGATCACCGTGGAGCATGTGGGAGCTAACATGGGTATCCAGATCCCGCTGTTGGTTATTGACCGGAGAGGTGTCTCGGTCATGTATACATGCCTCCCGAACCCGTAGGGTCTACACACTTAAGGTTCGATGACGCTAGGGTTATAGGGGAATTGTGTATGTGGTTACCAAAGCTTGTTCGAAGTCCCAGATGATATCCTGGACATCACGAGGAGTTCAAAAATGGTCCAGAAGTACAGATTCATATATAGGAAGTGAGGATTTGGT
Organism: Hordeum marinum; assembly: GCA_022496015.1. NCBI lineage: Eukaryota > Viridiplantae > Streptophyta > Magnoliopsida > Poales > Poaceae > Hordeum > Hordeum marinum. The sequence continues at coordinate 534,253,755 of CM039678.1, read as the reverse complement.
CACCGGAAGTGTTTCGGGCATCATCGGTAATGTACCGGGACCACCGGAAGGCTACATGGGCCAAGAGTAGGAGGGAACCAGCCCCTAGGTGGGTTGGTGCGCCTCCCACCTCAGCCCAAGACACAGCTAGGAGGAGATGGGGCAAACCCTAGGTGCAGATGGGACCTAGGCCCACCCTAGGGCGTGCCCCCCTCTCTCCCTCTCTTGGCCGCCGGCCATCCCCATCTAGGGCTGCCACACCCCCTAGGATGGGAACCCTAGAGGGGGCGCACCCTCCTCTCCTCCTCCTATAAATAGTGTAGGGTTTTGGGGCTGCCGACACGCAGATCGCTCTCTCTCTCTCTCTCTCGACGCAGCCCTACCCCTCCTCCTCCTCGTCCTCCATAGCGCTTGGCGAAGCCCTGCCGGAGTACCATGCAGCTCCGCCGTCACCACGCCGTCGTACTGCCGAAGCTCTCCCTCAACCTCTCCTTCCTCCATGTTGGATCAAGGCGTAGGAGACGTCACTGGGTTACACGTGTGTTGAACGCGGAGGCGTCGTTGTTCGGCGCCTAGATCGGAATCGACCGCGATCTGAATTGCTGTGAGTACGACGCCACCATCCGCGTTCTTGTAACGCTTCTGCTTTGCGATCTTCGAAGGTATGAAGATGCACTCAAACCCCTTACTCGTTGTTGGTTTCTCCATAGATTGATCTTGGTGATACGTAGAAAATTTTGATTTACTACTACGATCCCTAATAGAGAGATATCCCAGGTGTGGTTGAATTGACAACTCAACTGCTAAAGCCGATAAGTATTCTTTGGCTTCCCTTGTGTCGAATCAATAAATCAGGGTGAAATACTACCTGCAAAGACTGTTGCGATCCCCTATAGTTGTGGGTTATCAGCCTCCAAGCGCAGAGTTTTGTAGGACAGTAGCAATTTTTCCTCAAGTGAATGACCTAAGGTTTATCAATTTGTGGGAGGTGTAGGATGAAGATGGTATGTCTCAAAAAACCATACAATCAAATACAAGAAGTCTCTTGTGTCCCCAACAAACCCAATACAATGGCAAATTGTATATGTGCACTAGTTCGGCGAAGAGATGGTGATACAAGTGCAATATGGATGGTAGATATAGGTTTCTGTAATCTGAAAATATAAAAACAGCAAGGTGTCAAGTGGAAAATAGCGAGAAAAACATTGTATAAATTCTTGGAAATAAGGCCTAGGTTTCATACTTTCAATAGTGCAATCTCTCAACAATGCTAAAATAATAGAATCATACGACCATCCCTCAACGTGCACCAAAGAATCACTCCAAAGTTCAAAAGTAGCGAAGAACATAAGATGAAATTGTTGTAGGTAGTAAGAACCACCTCAAAGTTACCCTTTCCGATCAATCTATTGGGCTATTCCTATAGATGTCACGGACAGCCCTAGAGTTCGTACTAAAATAACACCAATGATACCTATCAATCAACCCTAATGTCACCTAGATACTCCATTGTCACCTCAAGTATCCGTGGGTTAATTATTTGACACACATCAAACAATTTCATATTCATCATATTTCATCCAACACAAAGAACTTCAAAGAGTACCCCCAAGATTTCTATCGGAGAAAGTAGGACAAGAACGTGTGTCAACCCCTATGCATAGATTACCACATTGTCACCACGGTAATCCGCAAGTTGAGTACCAAAACATACATCAAGTTATCTCAAATCCAATATTCAACCCGACACAACAAAATCTCAAAGGGAAAGAATCAATTCATCACATCAAGATAGCAAGGGACAAACACCATATGATCCAACTATATTAACAAAGCCCGTGATACATCTAGATCGTGACATCTCAAGAACATGAGAGAGAGAGAGAAATCAAACACATAGCTACTGGTACATACCTTTAGCCCCGAGGGTGAACTACTCCCTCCTCGTCATGGCCTCCGTCGGGATGATGAAGATGGCCACCGGTGATGATTTCCCCCTCCGACGGGGTACTGGAAAGGCTCCATATGGGTTTTTCTTCGATACAAAGAGTTGCGGCGACGGAGCTTCGGGGGTTTCTGAATTTATAGGATTTTTTAGTGTTGGAATCACGTCAACCGGAGCCACGTGGGCCCCACAAGCTAACAAAGCGCGCCTAGGGGGTGGGCGCACCATATTGGCTTGTGGCCCGCTGGTGGCTCCTCTCTGGTGGTTCTTCGCTCCGGTATTTCTTATTTTCTCCAGAAAAAACATAAAAAAGTTTCAGGTGATTCCGAGAACTTTTATTTTCTGCACAAAAAACAACACCACGGCAATTCTATTCAAAATAGCGTCAGTCCGGGTTAGTTATAAATAAATCATCAAAAGTGCATAAAACAATATAAAAGTATTGTGAACATATGAAAATATGGCATGAATACTTCATAAATTATCAATACGTTGGAGACGTATGAGTGGGTGGTGGGTGGGACGTATATTTCCCATTTATCCAATTTGGTTATAGACTGAAGTCTTGCCATCTGAGATGCCCGATGCTCTGGATCTGGACTAGCATCTTGGTTTAAAGCGAGAGCTACATTGGGTTCATCGCCTGCCTATAAGTTGGGATGATCTGGAGAATGTTTTCCCGAGCCGCCGGGGTGACGTCGGGGTCGACTCCTACAAGTAGACCTGGCCATGGGCAGCCCGACCCGGTTGGCCCGGCCTGACCCGGCCCGGCCCGACCTTGCCCACGGGCCGGGCTCGGGCCTAGATTTTAAGCCCGGTGGTCGGGCCGGGCCGGGCTTGGGCCCGATGAAAGTGGAAATTATGCATAGTCAGGCCGGGCCAGGGTTTTTTCAGGCTCGGGACGGGCTTGGACCCAAAAAACTAGGCCCGGCGGCCGGGCCGGGCCGGGCTCGGGCCTGGGTTTTTAGCACCGGGCTTTTTTTGGCCCGGTCCGAGATCTGCCAAGGTATAGACCCGAGCTGAAGGCTGGGTATAGTGTGGGATCAAGTCCATGTTCATGATCCGAAGAGGTGGTCGGATCCGAGCCTGAGGACAGGGTGGGTGCTTGATTCATGTCTAGGGCAGGTTCCGGAGCGGGATCAAACTTAGGGTCATGAATTCATGATCCCCAATTGAGAGAGATGGGTCCATGCTAGAGCCCGGACCCTCCGCGGTGTTAGGCATGGGGTCAAGATTGAAGACCGATTCCGAAATTACAGCATCCGATAGATTCCCCAACCGATCTGGGTCCCAGCCGGAGAGAGCGAGATCACAACAGACGTCGGCGATATACTCCAAGCTTTCAAACATGACCACTTGGTCGGGGCAAAGCTCTCAATCCGGCCAAGGTGGCCGCTGAAACCAGCGTGATGGACGACGCTTGCGAACGCAAAAATTTGGTCGGGGATGAAGATGTCACCGCAACTGATGTCGTTGTTGTCTGAAGACGAGCCATTGATCCGGATCGACCACACAGCAGGACCTACATGGGCCACCAATGTCGGTGTTAAACAAGCGGATCTTGGATAGGGGGTCCCGAGTTGTGGATCTAGGAACAATGGTAATAGGAAGAGTAGGGAGAGAATGTTTACCCAGGTTCGAGCCCTCTCGAAGAGGTAAAAGCCTATGTTATGATTTGACGTATTGATGACGGGGTATCGAGTACAGGTTGATAATCTACCTTGAGACCGTTGTGTAAGCTTTCAATCATAAGGTAAATAAGTTGCCCCTCCACGGACAAACCCCTGGGCTTATATAGGTACACAGGGGGAGCTATGCTACATATTTAGGTTGGTCGTAAACTTGCTGAATACAAAGCCATCCTTCGAGAGCACGCCAAGTCTTCAAAGGTTTTACTTGTTTATTACATGTACAAGTCTTGACGCTTCATTCAAAAAAAACAAGTCTTGACGCTCCAGAAGTCCTTCAGACAGTGGCTTAACGTGCCCTTAGTTCAGCCCATACAGGCTTATGACTTCCGGCCGATACCCCTAGACGTTCAACACACCCTTTACAAGGGGGAAATCACTAGTTAGTGAATACACCTTCCAACGATTACTCCCACCTCCCCATATTGCGACAAGTGGCCCACTGCATGCGTGCCACTTGTCGCAACCCGAGAATTTTTCCTTTTTTTCGTAGATTCGTATTTTCAGAACGTTTTATCTCCTAAATCGTGCGTCTAAATCTCGAACCGTTTTCACCGTTGGCTTTCTCGCGTCGAGATCAACTTTTTTTCACACAAAAAAACGGACGAAAAAACCATGCCGCACGCGATAGAAAAAAGAACAGAAAACGTATTTTTATTTTCCTTTCCGAGAGGCACGGGTCATGCCTCTCGCGAAGGCAAAACCGTGCCTCTCGTGAAAACAAAACCGTGCCTCTCGTGGAAAAAAAAGGAGAACAGAAAACACGTTTTTTCCCTTTCGGATGGCACGGCCGTGCCTCTCGCGATAGCAAAACCTGTCTCTCGCGAAAAAATAAAAGAGAGCAGAAAACGCGTTTTTCTTTTCTTTCCGAGAGGTACGGCCGTGCCTCTCGCGAAGGCAAAACCGTGCCTTTCGCAGAAGCAAAACCGTGTCCCTCGTAAAAAAAAACGCGTTTCTTTTCCTTTCCGAGAGGCACGGATGTGCCTCTCGTGAAGGCAAAACCGTGCCTCTCACAAATAAAGTAAATAACGCGTTTTTCGCGTAAAAAAATAGAAAACGTATTTTTTCGCGTAAAAAAATTTAGAATTTTTTTTCATCCAAAAGCTACGAAAGACTGGTAAAAAACGGAACACTAAAATATACAGAAAAAAACCATTCTAAAAAGGCGAAAACACGTGCGATAAAATAAAAAAAAAATTGAAGGAAATGCTGAGAGCGCGACACGTGACGGCAACTAGAAATGCGCCAAGTGGTGACGCGTGGGAACGATCGTTAGAACACTTATGAGAGAGTGCTCGCTAACTAATTGTTCCCTGACAAAATTAAAACTGCAAAATTTACTTTAAAGATTTTCCACAACGCTGAAATATGAAGGCTCACGGACTCAGTTTGGGTCGGCCGCCAAAAAATATGCCAATAGAACACAGGACAAGAATTCCTAAAGATTTACTTTTTCCGACCGAAATCCACGTATGAACGGTGAATATGACGATCAGCCATGTACGACAAGTTTTTCTTGGTCCTTAAAGACGACGCCGACCTGGCATCGTTTTTCTTGCTCCGGTCGGGAGAGATCAATGCCAACTCGGGCAGCTCCAGCTAACGCTCCTGATGTTGATGCCTAGCTGCCTATCCAAGTTGCTTCCTGCCTTTGACTTGAGTTAGCCTGCTGCCTACCCATATGGCCATATATCTCAGCGCGTCGTTTCGCCGGCCATGAAACGTGTCACTCATACAATCACTAATTGTCTCTTACGCTGAACTACCCAAGAAATGGACCTTTCACTGAGCCGTACGTTGACAAAAGTGGTGGAGCCAGGACTTAATAAGGGTCCAGTGGCGTAGACACAGGACGGCCAAGCCAAGTTGGAACTTTCTTTTTACTATTTCAGCTTTTTGGTTATGGGAAAAATTAAATGGCGAACACGTCAGGTTTAGCAACAGATCTGAACGACCCTACAACCGTTCAGTTATGTATGCGTGATCGACGAACGTTGCATTAATTGGATCGATCGTCTACTGGATTATCGACTCCGGGATTATGGGTCAGCAATAAGGGCATGTGCAATGATGCTAGTGTTAGAATAAATACCAGGCACTCCGTCGATCATCTAACGATCAAGCAATTAGACGAACACGACATTAAGATTTGTTAACAAGGTTCATCGATATGGCTATATTTTCAGGGCTGACTACGGGTGTTTCTTTCCGTAACACCGTCACAATACCGCATCCTGACGACCCTGGGCACCGGTACACGCTATTGGCTTCCCTGCGCGTCTGTATTATTATGTTAAGCATAGGTTACATCATGTGTCTATCCCCATTATATATGAGAGGTATAGGATACAATTGTCTTATTTGGACATGACTCCGCATCCTATCAAAACATAGTACAACTCAAAGTCCAACTGTAACCTACTTTGTACACAATATTAGACACAACTCTAACAAATTTCACCTTGGTGAATATTCTCCACCATGTTGAATTCGTCCATGCGTCAAACTTTCATGTACATTGGACTTGAGCTTATCCCATGAATACCGATGCTACTCCAAGACTCCATGTGACTCCACCTGCAACTTGTAGTCTCTTCTTTTCTTGAATACAGTCAACCCTCAAGTAAAATTAAGTTCCACATTACTCTAGTTTGCGCTTCCCAACTTTCAAAGTATCCGTTCAATGCCATCACACATTGATCACTGGCCTACGTGAAAGTGAACAAACTCACATATTCGGTGTCACACATAAGAGTTACCTGAACTCAACATCAGCGATCTTCCTTGACCCCCTGTCTGAAACTTGAAGGAATTTCACCGTTGCTTGTAGTCATCCCAAGTCAAATTTGCAGTTGTCTCACCACATGTCTCGTGCATACCGCACGCCTCGCCGCTATTATCGCGTCGAGCCTCCGCTGTCACGGTCAAGTCTCAAGGGTCGGCACTCAACCCCCACTACAGAGTATCACCGCTCATCACCGATCGATGACGAGTTTCACGCCCATCACACCACTGGGCTCTAGTCCGAATTGTGTGTTCCTTGCTTTTCTTCCCATTGAATAGGTTGCGATTCTTCAGATCCTTACACCGTAGCCCCTCAATCCAGCTTCACCTTCAACATGACTCCATGGTAGATGACTAGTCCACCCTCGAGCCACGTCGACTTCAAGCTCCGTGTGTACATCATCATGAATCAACCCCGCGTCATAGTCTTGTCAAAGTCACACAAACCCTCAGGCATGTGCCATGTGTTTCCATGCCCCAGAAGTCGATCACCATCTGCATCACACTTCTATGTCGCCGTTGCTGATCCCACCATCGTCTTCTATACCAACCGATTTGTGTCAATCCGTCAGACCATTCAGTCCGACCAAGTCAGACTTGTCCGGCTGCAACCATGCTCCACTCTGCGTCACGATCGCTTGCGCATCCGTGCATGTTTTAGACGCCATGTGTTTGCATGATCCTCATGACACGCTTGTCCGAGCGCCTTCGCCACCTTTTTTCAACAAACAAATCTCACGTACACCGTGCTCCTGGACTTCAGCCCCCAATTGTGTCAGCCCGTAGCACAGCAACCCAACTTGTCCTCTTCGGCCCCTGGGACGCTGCCTGTAGCCTGCCTGCTGCTGCACCGGCCACACCTGGCTGCACACGCCCACGCACGGGACTTCTATTGCCGTGCGCTACTCCTGGACATGATCCAATCTCGCCGAGTCCTTCGAAACACGCCGCCCCCATTTGATTGCTTCTTTTTCGATCCAATACGCTTTCTGAGTTCCCGTCCATTTAGATGCCTCCCGTCGACTTTGATTTCTTCCGAGCTACATTGCTCGTGATCCTTCGACTGTAGCTTAAATCTTTTTTTTTGCGGGGAAAAGCAATTCATTACTTAAGTACTTCCTTTGTATACTAATATAAGAATGTTTAGATTACTAAAGTAACGTTCTAAACGTTTTTATATTAGTTTACACAGGAAGTAGTAATGTTCTTACAATCGTTCATGATGATAGTGTTAATCTCCTGAGGACTATTTCCTAACCAACATGCCGTCTTTTGTTGTTCACGACCAATGGCTGCCAAGGCATGCCCAACCTGGTTCTCTGTTCTCTTGATTTTACTGATTTTAGCTTGCCTCTTCTTCAACAATTCTGCTATTACAGCCACCTGGTACATGTTCCTCGAACGATCAAGTGATCCTGCATTCACTAAGGACAGGGTTTCAGCGCAATCTGTCTCCACCAGTATTGGTTTTTGTGACCAGTGCAGTGCCAACTTGAGTCCCTCTTCACATGCAGCAAGCTCAGCCTCTAGCGGTCCGGGGCAATTGAAGAGCCATCTACAAGCCGCAAAGATTACCTGGCATGTATGGTCACGCAGGATCATGCCTGCTCCCGCGGAACCGTCGGCAGCAACATATGAGCCATCAAAATTCAGCTTGACATAATTTTCCGGTGGAGGCTCCCATGATGCTATAGCACTCGGACAGATTGACTTGTTCTTACACAGCAATGTTGGGCTATACATCATGTTCGGAAATTTACCTTTGATGAGGTCTTGAAAGTGCGTTATATCGACTAGGGGGGTGAATAGACGATTTTTATAAATTCATCACTTGAGAAATTTCAATTTGAGGAATTGAAATGTGATGAATAACTAGCAGCGGATTAAGTACTCAAGTGCATGAGAAGCATAGCGATAGCATAGTCATCATGATGAAATAAAACATGCACAGATTACAAGTAGCGTGATACAGGATAAGCAGGTGAGGAACAAGGTAACTTGAAGAATTTGAGGTGAGGAAATTATGAAAGTCTTCAGTCAAATTCTTCAAACAGTAACGATCAATTTCATCAACAAGTATATGAGGAATAGAGGGGTTGAGAAAATAGAACCAGGTAGCTCGATGAAGATAACGGTTTGATGATCCAGTTTCAACTGTTGTGACAGTCGTACGTCTGGTTTGGAGCGGCCTGGTATTTAAACCAGAGGACACACAGTCCCAGGACACACAATCCTTACCGTATTCTCCTTGAGCTAAGGTCACAAAGTCCTCGCCCAACACTCGTGGTAAGTCTTCACGGTAGACTTCCAAAACCCTCACAAACTGGTCACCCGACGATCCATAATTGACTGTTGGATGCTCTAGACCAAGGTCACTCCGATCCCCAATTGACTGCAGAATGCACTAGACCATGACGCCTAACTGTCTGGAGGATACATATTCCTCAAAGGTAACAAGCGTCGGTTCCACCCAGGAATTTCTTCAGTGATGCTCAATCACTTTGGATTTGGTGGTTTGGTTGTGGATTTTTCCTCACTGATGATTTTCTCTCAAAGTCCTCGGAAGATGGGTTGCTCTCAAATGACAAGTGTCAGTTCTCTCTCAGAGCAGCCAACCAACTAGTGGTTGTGGGGGTAGCTATTTATAGCCAGGGTGCAACCTGACATGATAAGATATAAATGCTCCCAATGATATGACCGTTGTGTGGATATTTGTGATTGGGACAGCTGACGCTAAGCACAGCAACGGTCGAAATTTCAAACTATGAAAGTCCTCGGGCTTATCATGTTCCTCACTTGTAGGCAATTCGCACAGGTAAAATCCTAACTCCTCAATCAGACAAATTTCATCAGAGGCCAGAAGATCATCGTCTCTGTTACTAAAGAACTTGACTGAACTGCAAGGGATTTTCAAAGGCTTTACTCGAAGGATTGGATAGGTTGAGGCTTTTGGAGTTGAGCATCAATTGGAAATTTTCCTTAGTATTACCTCGTCCCCCTTTAACAGTACGGTGTTTCCTATGACTCAAAGAAAGGAGATGAAACTACGAAAACAAAAGTCTTCACGCTTCATAGTCCTCGTTCATATCTTCAAGGTCATACCAACTTCTTTATTTTCAAAGTCTTCAAGGAATACCAAAGTCTTCACCAAAGTCTTCAGTTGAAGACATACATTTCTAGGGGTCGGTAATCTCCGAATGTATCAAACTCCTCATCGACTTATAGAGCCTGTGTACACTCACAAACACATTAGTTCCTTAACATATAAGTCTTCAATACACCAAAATCACTAAGGGTCACTAGATGCACTAATAGGTTTGCATGCGGATGGTGCCTGATCATAACCAACGATTCTACATAGCTTGAAAGGAAATGTTTAGAAGCTTCAACAGGAATCAAAGGTTTCTCATGGGTGAGCTCATTGTGAACATGCCACACACGCCACAACACCATCAGGACAAGCATGTGTTGTATTTCATTCATCTCCTGAAGTAGCATTAGCAACCAGTCCGGCTCATCATTTCGGAGAGCTTCAGTCGGCGACAAATCCCAGACCGTACGCATTATATCCCACAGGTTCCGGGCATGAGGGCATCTGATCAGAGCATGATGAATGGTTTTATCCTCTTTCCCACATATTGTGCAGGTTCCATCCAGTTCCATGTGTCGGCGCTTTTTATTCGCACGAGTAGCCAGCGCCTCTCGAGCAGCTTTCCAGGCGAAGACACGGACCTTGGGTGGAGCCCCGCATTTCCATAGCAACTTCCATGCAGGTCTAGAACGATCTGGTCTCGTGCTTGACTCTCCAACTCCTTGTTGTGCCATGATCAGATCGCGGACCATATTGTATGCCGACCGCACTGAGAATATCCCTTGCTTGTCAGGCTGCCAGGCAAGAGAGTCTGCTCTGAATCAACGAGAGGCCTTGATTTTTAGAATCTTAGAGACATCTGTTGGAAGGAAATGTTGCGTGAGAAGCTGCGAATTCCAAGAGCCATCGACATTGAGGAGATCTGCCACCCATTTTAGTCTGCATCGACTTTTTTGTGTGATCGTCCTAAAGGAGGCCCCCCTTGGGATCCAAGGATCCCGCCATATGTGTATGTTCGCTCCAGTACGAACACGCCAGATGCACCCCTGCTTAACTAGCTCTAACCCATATTCAATGGCCGCCCATGTCGATGAACCATTCCTTGTGAAGACTGTATCTATAATGGATCCAGATGGATAGTACTTGGCTCGTAGGACCTGTGCACATAGGCTCTCCAGGAACTGTATTAGACGCCACGCTTGACGTGCAAGCAGGGCTTGGTTGAACAACCTCAAATCCTTAAACCTCATACCACCTCTCCCCTTGGGTCGCAGCATACTGTCCCAACTCACCCAATGGGTTTTACGCTTGCTCTTTTCCGCTCCCCACCAGAAGCGGCGAATCATCCTCATGAGATCCTCACAGAGACTGGTTGGAACTTTAAAAACACTCATGATATAAACCGGGAGGGCTTGCACAACCGCTTTAATTTTTATCTCCTTACCACCCATAGACATGTAGTTGTGACCCCACTCCATCAAGCTCTTCGCTAATCGCTATTGGAGACTTTTAAGTTTCCCTTTGCTCATTCTTCCTTCGGTGTTGGGAGACCCAGATATTTAGCTTCAAATGTTGTTTGCGTAACTTGGAGAGCAACTTTAATACTCTCCTGGGTACTAGTTGGAAAAACAGGACTGGACAACATGGAGCACTTGTGTGGATTTATAACTTGGTCAGTACCTTTCGCGTACACGTCCAGAACATGTTTTACCCTGTTTGCCTGTGCATTCTCAGCCTTGAAGAACAACAAGGTGTCATCGGCAAATAGTAGGTGGGAAATGCCTGGAGCCCAGGACACACTTTGAGTGGTGTGGTTGTACCCTGGGCAGCTTCATGGTGCAAGAGAGCGGAAAGGCCATCAGCTATAAACAGGAACAAAAAAGGGAATAGTGGATCACCTTGGCGAAGACCTCTAGACAGGGAGAACGAATCAAGGAGGGTTCCATTAAATTTTACCGAGTAGCTCACCAAGGTTACACAGGACATAATCCATTCCACCCATCGGGGAGCGAAACCCAAACTCCGCATCATTCTTCTTAGAAATTCCTAGTCTACCCTGTCATGTGCTTTAGATAGATCCAACTTGTACGCATAGAAAGTCTCCTCCTTTTTACAATGCTCAATTGCATGAAAGCATTTAAAGGCTACCAAAGCATTATCCGTTATCATACGTCCGGGGACAAATGCACTTTGGTTCAAGGAGATAATGTCACCAAGGAGTGGACGAAGCCTGTTGACCAAGCATTTAGCAACAATTTTGTAGAGCACTGAACATAAACTTATAGGCCGAAATTCTCTAAGTGTCTCTGGCTGGTCCGATTTTGGAATTAAAACTATCACCGTAGAATTAGTTTCTGACCTCTTTTACATCTTCGGATTTTTCTCTAGATAAACTTCATGGCCTCTCTCGATCTTGCAACCTTGCTTTTTTTTTAGAAAAGGAGGAATGCATCCGGCCTCTACATCAGCACAATGCATACGGCCCCTTTATTAAATAAAATAAGCTCAAAATACACGGTTCCACATAGTCTCCGAATAATCAAAGCGAAAGAAATATGTAAAGCAAAAAGTGCCACAACCGGCGAAATAGGCCTAGATGCCTAATCATCTATCCTATTACTGGACTGCCATCCAAACCGGTTGTAGATATCCCACGCTACCGTCTCCCACCGGGTAGACCCAGTAACCAAAGGCTCCCTGGTATCCGCAGGAGTGAGTAACGACCAAGTACGGATCCACGCTGATGCTCTGTGCAATACCTACAAAAAGTTAATATGGGTTTGCCTGTTAAAAACAACATCATTCCTGCAATTCCATATAGCCCAAAGGAGTGCACATACTCCTATACGAATGTCCCTAGCAATAATTGTATCAACTCCATCTAACCACGTTCCAAACAACGTATCAATGATATCTGGAGGCATAATATTAAAGGCTATACGAACTGTCTGCCATAGAATTCTTGCAAGTGGACATTGGAGAAAGAGGTGTTTAATGGTTTCCACATTATCACAGAAGCTACATCGTGTATTTCCCCTCTAATTGCGTTTAGCCAGATTATCCTTAGTGAGAATCACCTTCTTGTGTACAAACCACATGAAGACTTTGATTCATAAGGGTACCTTGACGTTTCTAATGTGAATCGATTTAGGTATGATTGTTGTATCAATAAGATTCAAATACATCGATTTCACTATAAAAAGACCATTAGTCATAAGTTTCCATTGAATCCTATCTGATTTGTCTGATAACTGTACGTCCATTAGTCTTCTCACTAGGTGTAACCAAGACTCCCAGCAATGACCTATCAATGCTCGTCGGAATTGAATATTTAGAGGGTTTAACTGAAATATTGTGGCCACATACGCATCCTTACGTTGCACAATATTATATAGAGCTGAATATTGAATGGTGCCAAAGGCACTCCCCCAACCATGTATCCTCCCAGAATCTCATTCCTTCACCATTTCCAATAATAAATCTAGTTCTCTGGAAAAAGGTTGCCTTCACTCTCATCAGCCCTTTCTAGAATGGCAAATCATTGGGCCTTACATTTACCTGGGCTAAAGTTTTAGTTTGTAAGTACTTATTATGCAAAATTTGTACCCACATACCTTCAGTCTCAACAGATAATCTGAACAGCCACTTGCTTAGCAAACATATGTTTTTACCTCTAAATCCTCAATCCCGAGGCCGCCTTGGTCCTTGGGCCTACAAAGTATGTCCCATCTAGGGAGCTTGTGTTTCTTCCTATTATCATCACTCTACTAAAAGTCGGGATCGATAAAAGTCCAACCTTTTACGTACCCCTATCGATACCTCAAAGAAGGGCAGAAGGAACATCGGCATACTCGTAAGAACCGAGTTAATCAGAATTAGCCGTCCTCCGTATGACAGAAGCTTGCCCTTCCAGCAGCTTAGCTTCTTCTCAAAGCGATCCTCAATGCACTTCCATTCTTTATTGGAGAGCTTCCGATGATGAATGGGTATGCCTAGATAACTAAATGGTAGACTCCCCGGTTCACATCCGAACAATTGTTTATAAGTGTCTTGTTCATCCTTGGCTCTCCCAAAGCACAACAGCTCACTCTTGTGAAAATTTATTTTCAAACCAGACAATTGTTCAAATAGGCAGAGTATGAGTTTCATGTTTCTTGCTTTTGGCATATCATGTTCCATAAACAAAATGGTATCATCAACATATTGTAGGATAGACACACCACCATCCACCAGATGCGGTAAAAGTCCACCTACTTGGCCTTCCTGTTTATCCCTTCCTATTAGAATTGCCAACATATCCGCAACTACATTAAATAGGATGGGTGACATAGGGTCTCCCTGTCTGAGACCTTTGAATGTTTGGAAGAAATGGCCAATATCATCGTTGACCTTAACTCCAACGCTTCCTTTTTGTACAAAGGATTCGACATGTCTCCTCCATATATCGTCAAAACCCTTCATACGCAATGCCTACTGAAGGAATGGCCATTTCACTTTATCATATACCTTTTCAAAATCCACCTTGAAGATAACTCCATCTAGCTTCTTCGAGTGGATTTCATGCAGGGTTTCATGAAGGACAACCACTCCCTCTCGTATGTTCCTGCCCGACATGAAAGCTGTCTGACTTGGTTGCACCACCACGTGTGCAATCCGTGTCAACCTATTTGTTCCTACCTTCGTAAAAAAATTGAAGCTAACATTCAGTAGGCAAATAGATCTGAATTGTTCAATGCACACCGCACCCTCCTTTGGCAACACACATCAATGTTCCAAAGTTAAGGTGGAATAGCTGCGGGCAACCATCGAACAAATCTTGGAACATGGGTAATAAGTCACCTTTAATAATATTCCAGCATCTCTTATAGAACTCAGCCGGAAACCCATCCTGACCTGGTGCCTTATTATTCTTCATTTGCGAAATAGCCTCAAACACCTCCTTCTCCATGAAAGGTGCGGTTAATATCTCATTCTCGTCTGTCCCGAGCTGAGGTATGTCCCCGACCTCATGCTCATCCATGGATACATGAGTATCCTCTGGAGCCCCGAATAATTTCTTATAGTACTCAGAGATATACAATTTTATGTTCTCGTGTCCTACAATTGTAACCTCATCCTGCTCAAGTTGATAAAAAAAATTCTTTCTATGTTTTCCATTAGAAATTAGATGGAAAAATTGTGTGTTGTCATCACCTTGTACTACCTAGTGCACTTTCGCTCTGAGTGCCCACTTCATCTCCTCCTCTCTCAATAATTGTTTTAGCTTCATTTCTGCCTCCGTTTTCAATGACCTCTCATTGTCATTTAATAACGAATTTTCGGCTCTTACATCTAACTCGTTTATAAGATCTAGAAGCCTTTGTTTTTCTTTCTTATATATTCCACTTTCATGTTTTGCCCATCCCCGTAGGAACTGCCTCGGGTGTCTTATCTTGTTCTGCCACCTGTCAATACTTGAGCTACCCCCCGTGTCCCTAGCCCATTCCCTGGCGATGAGGTCCACGAAACCTTCTCTCTCAAACCATGCCAGCTCAAAAGAGAAAAAAAATATTCCCCCCATATGTTGCCTCCCCCGAGTCAACAAACAATGGGGTATGATCGGAAATAGCTCTCGGCAATGCTCTCACTGTCACCCGTGGGAATTTCTGCTCCCATTCCACACTGGGCAGAACCCGATCCAACTTTTCAAAAGTCAGAGTAGGTAGCATGTTTGCCCAAGTAAATTTTCTTCCTGATACCTCTATCTCACGCAAATCAAGGCTTTCTATGATTGTATTAAACATGAATGATCTTCTGCCATCAAATTTATCATTATTTTTCTCATCTCTTCTCCTGATGATATTGAAATCCCCCCTACTAAAATTGGCAGCCTCTCGTCCCCACAAATCTAGAAAAGATCCGCCAGAAAGTCCCTCTTGAGCTCTGGTTGTGTCGCACCATATACGGCTACCAGTGCCCATTGGAACCCGTCCTGTTTGGACCGCACTCTGAATTTGACAGCAAAGTCCCCAAGCACTACACTTCGGACTTCAAGCGTGTCACACCGTACCCCAAGTAAGATCCCCCAGACCTTCCTCTTAGTGGTAAACAGTGCCAATCAAAATCAATACCACGAGTTAGCGTATTAAGATATTGAGATGTAAAATTGTCCCTCCCAGTTTCCATCAATGCAATAAAATCTAGTTTGTGTTGGAATGACTTGTTACCGTTGTGATGGCCCAAGGCATTTTGTGGCGGAGTGCACGATGGAGCTATGTGATATCTGCCGTAAGCCCAAGCATGATACTGGGGAGTGTACCCTACTCTTGAGGCCGAAACCGGTGGTCACTATATATGGAGTTTGCTGCCCGGAGCTTATGTTTTTCGAATCACCCAGATCCACCTCGACAACACCGCTTCCGGAGAGTCCCCGGACTGGGGTGATAAGGGTCATGCGTGGGTCTTTGACTTCAGAACAAATTTTTCAGCGCCTGTGTGAGTTAGTATCTACTACTTTCCAGTGGTACCTAGTCAGACTTGACGATCAGGTTTACAAAGTGGACTTCCACACTAAAAAGGATCTGGCGAGGCTCCTTAAGTTTGGGATGAGCAGAGTTCCAAATAGAACCTGCGTACTAGAGTTTGATGCATGGACTCAGAAGGAACCAGAGGGCACTCCACTGCCACAGATTTGGGTCAGGTTCCTAGGGGTGCCACGGGCGGCGCTAGATGACTTTTTGGTGAACCAGAGCCTAGAATCTCTGATTGGTAAAACAGCGAAGGCGGATATGTCGTTTACTCGTGCACAAGGGATTGCCCGTCTACTGGTCAGTGTTATCCGTGTGGAGCACATCCCTGATTCAGTCATGTGGACGTATGATGGTAGGAGCTTTGAGCTGGATATTGAGATTGAGGAAGATGCTGGCTTTCAGGAGTTGGCTAAGCAGGTCGATATGGATACTGATGAGGGTCATGGACAGGATGGGAACCCAGACAAGGGGCCAGTACAGAGAGATACCATGAACAATGGTTTGGCACCATCAGCAGAGCCAGCAGAGGATGGTTCTATGTGACGCCCCCATTCTCGACCGTACGCTAAACATACACGCAATGCGTACGACCAAGATTAGGGACTCACAAATCAATATCACAACACAACTCTAGACACAAATTAAAGTCATACAGCTTCATATTACAAGCCAGGGGCCTCGAGGGCTCGAATACAAAGCTCGACAAACACGAGTCAGCGGAAGCAAATAATATATGATACAGACATAAGTTAAACAAGTTTTGCCTTAAGAAGGCGAGGCCTCCTGCCTGGGAACCTCCTAACTACTCCTGAGCGTCGGCATTCTCCATGTAGTAGTAGGCTTCCGCGATGGTGTAGTAGTCGTCTCTGGCGTACTCCATCTCCTGGGCTCCATCGTGTGAACGCAGAATCGTATCGAGGGGGGAAGAGAAAGCAAAGCAGTGGTGAGTACTCATCCAAAGTACTTGCAAGACTGACATCAGAACTATCCTAAGTATGTATCAGTATCAAGGAATGGGGTTATATCTGAGCTGATTGCAGAAAGCAAGAATATGAGGGAAGTCCTAGTCCTATCGAAGACTAGCATCTTTAGCATCTTGCGGCATTAGAAGAGAGTAGACTGGTAACTCACATATAGCAATATTTTATTGTACCAATTTTATTAAGTAACCATGCCCAGAGATTCTTCCTCGACTCCCTGCGAGGAAGCAATCCCGGAGCCACACTTCATTTCAATTTAAATCACAATTATAGTTGTATAAGGTCAAGGTACAACTCCAAGTCGTCCTGTTACCGTGGACACGGCTATTCGAATAGATAAGTTCTTCCCTGCAGGGGTGCCCTACATTTCCAACACGCTTGATCACCTCTGGTCGAACACACTTTCCTAGGTAATGCCCGGCCTCGGGATCCAAAATGTCGTCGCCCCACCTAGGCTCAACGAAGAGGCCAGCCCATCGGTCTAAATCCTAAGCATGCAGGTTCGTGGGCCCACTTGCCCTTGCACACCTGCACGATGTGCACGCGGCCGGAAGCAGACCTAGCACACCTTATAACAAGCACAGTGCCATCCGGTCCAATCCGGCGCGCGCCACTCCATTGCTAACGTCCGAAGAGCTTTGGCTGATACAACAACATTGAGTACCCATAACTTCTCCCAAGTGAAGGTTTGGTGCGAAAAAGGTCAAACAACCAACTCAGAACAAATACCTAACCCATTAGCATTTTATTAATGCGGGGCAAGCGCGACCCATAAAGTGCGGTCCCGTCGCCCCGTCTCGAGTATGTGTGGCAAAGGCCTCTCTCGCCAGTCCACGCCTCATCATCACCCTTTTGGATGCCTTACCGACGCATCCCACCACATCTTACACACGGGTACCCTTGGGGCCGACCCGTCTCAAGACTATCGGGAACTCAGGTCCACCTCAACCAAGGTGGTACCACCTATCCCTCCAGTCCCGTCTTTCACATGTAAACAAGGTCAAGTTGAAGTAACTGTGTGTTTATACACCAAGTGGATATCCAAGGAATCACCCTCGATGGATCCCACTCGAGGTATGTGTATGACAAGAGTCGCTATCGATAAATGGGAAGGAGGATCACCCTCGATACCCACGATCGATTAGCTACGCTACAGAATTAACACTGGGAGTGCTAAGGGAGGAATCACCCTCGCCACTCGATAGTAGCTCTGCAGTGCCATACTAAAGGGTTGTGCAGTGATGTGAGGGGCCTGGCTCGTCGGTCGGTTGACCGAGTCTTCGGGTCTTCGAGTCGTTGAGTCGTCGATGAAGAAGCAGGGGTAAATGAGACTAAGGGGGCACTGGGGATTCATTGATCAACCTATACTAAGCACTTTATATGATTGTAGGTATAGTAACAGTTAATCAAAAACAGGCTATACATCATAATAGGAGCTAACTAATATAGTAGCAAAATCTAATGCAAGAATGAGAGGGGAAGAAGTGGACGATATCGAAATGCTCAAGGGGGGTTGCTTGCCTTGATGCTCTGTGGCAAAGGCCTGATCGTCAATGGCGTAGTCGTACCCGGCAGCACCGTCAGTCTTGGGGTCTACCGGAGAGAAGAGGGGGGAAGAAACAATAAATATAAAGCAGACAAATGCATCACGATGCATGACATGGCAATATGCAGAGCTAGGTATGCACTAACGCGGTACTACACGTAGCAGCCGGGTCGGAAGAATATCTGATGATATTTTCCTAGGTCTCGGGCTTCTACCGAACATATGAAATTGATGGAAAAGTTTTATGTTTGCTATACTAGAAGCACCCATAGCACGTGACAAACTAACGGGCTGCGTATTCGGATTCGTGGAATTTTTGTGAACAACTTTCATGTATAAATTATTTTCATCCGAGTTATGATTATTTTATATAAATTTCTAAAGTTTTATTAATATTGAGAAATTAAACCAGATTAAATTAAATCAATTAATTGGATTATGACATCAGCATGATGTCATGCTAACATTAGCAGTCAACGGGGGCCAAACTGGTCAAACTGACCAGTGGGCCCCACAAGTCATAGACACAGTGTTAATTAATGTTTAATTATTATTAAGCAGAATTAATTAGGGGATGGGTCCCACCTGCCATACTCTGTTAAGATTAACAGAGTAATTAATTAAACTAATCGGCCATAATTAACTATTAATCATTTTAATTAATTAATTACTTACTAATTAATATATTTATTAATTCATTTTTTAACATTTTAATTATTTTATTTACTATTATTGTTTTTATCCTTTTAATAAAAACGTTTTGGGGGTGGGCCGCCAGCGTCATACACCCGGGGGTTAGTGGGGGGCTTAATCCCCCACTAACCAAATCGGGCCGGGGTGGGGGTGGCCAGGGGCTCGCCGGCGTCTCTCCGGCGGCCAGGGGCGCGGCAGTGGGTGGAAGGGGGCGAGGGGGGCATTGCGCGGGGCCGCGGGGAGGCGTCGGTGGCGGTGGTAATGCGCGGCGCGCGCGGGGGCGAACGGGGCCAGGGCGCGTCCGGCGATGCGCGCACGTGCGCGGGCATGGTGAGAGCGGGGAGCAGAGGGCGCGGTCCGCGGCGAGGTGGTGTGTGCGGCGGCGCATGGCGAGCGGGCGCGGGGAAGGGCGACCGTAGGAAGGGGAGAGGCGAAGGGGAGGGAGGAGCCGTGTGGGGGCTCACCGCGGGGCAGGGGCAAGCTGCTCGGGGAGGTGTCGGGGAGGTGCGTGAGGAGGCCGATGGCGATGCGGCTACGGTGGCACAGCGCCAGGGACGGGGGCCGGCGGTCGTAGAAGGCGTCGGCGGGGCGGAGCGATGCGGTGGCGTCGAGGGTGCGTCACGATGGGAAGGAGGGTGAGGAGGTCCGGGGCGACGGGGAGGCGACGTGGCGCCGGCAAGGGAGCCGGCGACGGCGGGGACGACCAGGCGCCGACGGCGGGGGCGCTCTGCCCCGATCCAGATCCGGATCGGGAGCGAGAGGGGGGTGCGGGGGCGAGTAGGGTGGGGCGTCGGAGGAGTGGGTGGGGGAGGGGTTATCCCCCAGGGGCGCATGGGTGGGGCGGCCCGCTGGGCCGGTGGCCCAGTTGGGCTAGGGGGGGCTTTTACTTTTTTTTATTTTGTTTCAGCTTTCTTTTTATTATTTTCTGTTTTTACCAATCTCCCCTTATAAATTATTGTTGTAAAAGTTAGAGATCATGCCCAATATTACAATAGTAATATTAGGTAGTTTCATAAAAAGTTTGGGGACAAATTTGAAATGTTAGGAATTTTTCATAATTCAAAAGACAACTAATTTACTGCATTGGGTCCCTGTTTTAATTGTTTTGAGACACCGAAACAACTTATAAAATGTTGGTTATGACTGAAAAATATCTTAGGGAATATTTGCAACCTAATCATGATTTTTATTTTGAAATTTGCCAAACTTTTAATTCCACTTTTGAAAAGAATTTGAATTGCAAGGAAATTTGTATCAGGGGTTGATTCCAATAGTGATCATAATTGTATTAGCAAAAATGGGTTAGCATAATACTCATATTATTGTAGCTTGAATCTAGGGCGTCATAACTCTCTCTTACTAAAAAGAATTCTCGTCCCGAGAATTAAGAAGTAGAAGGAAAGAGCCCGGGGTATTCTGCACGAAGATGATCTTCGCGTCCCCAAGTGGCTTCATCTTCAGAATGATTTGCCCACTGCACTTTGAAGAACTTAGTGACCTTCTGATGAGTCCGACGTTTAGTTTCATCTAGAATGCGGAGTGGTTGCTCTTTGTAAGAAGGGTCCTTTTGTCGTTCAAGCATATCATGATCCACTACTCGGATAGGATCCTTGAAGCAGCGACGAAGTAGTGACACATGGAACACATCGTGAACCTGAGAAAGGTTTGGCGGTAGTTCCAGTTGATATGTCCATAGTGAACAGTGAAAGGGCCAATATATCGAGGAGCCAGTTTGCCCTTGATCCCAAAACGGTGTGCACCTCTCATTGGCGTGACTCGAAGATAAGCCTTTTTGCCAGGTTGATAGATCATATCCTTGTGATGACGGTCATACTGACTCTTCTGACGAGACTGGGCAGCCTTCAGATTTGCATGAATAATGCGGACTTGATCTTCGGCATGTTGGATAATATCCGGACCGATAAGTGTACGTTCCCCAGTTTCTGACCAATTCAGAGGAGTCCGACACTTACGTCCATATAATACTTCAAAAGGAGCCATCTTCAGACTAGCTTGATAGCTATTGTTGTAGGAGAACTCAGCATACGGGAGAGATTCCTCCCATTTCTTGCCGAAAGAAATGACACAAGCTCGAAGCATGTCTTCGAGAATCTGATTGACTCTTTCAACTTGTCCCTAGGATTGAGGGTGAAAAGCGGTGTTGAATGACAAATGAGTTCCCATAGCTTCCTGGAAACTTCCCTAGAATCTTGAAGTGAATAAACTGCCACGGTCTGAACTAATCACCAATGGAATACCGTGGAGTGAAACAACTCTGGACATATACAGATCTACCAGCTGACTAGCAGTGATCGGTTCTTTGACGGCTAGAAAAAGTGCAACTTTGGATAGTCGGTGAATGAAGACAAGAATAGTGTCATTACCTTGGATGGTGGCTCAGGGTTTGCATATGAAGCGAAGTGCAACAAAACTTTGTATTTAAGGATGTACAAGAGAGTCAGGTTTTGATCCTGTGGAACTTTGGGTTATGGGCCTGCCATGCGGGTTAAGACTAGGAAGAGCGGTGATATCTTGCATGGTCATGGTAGCAAGATCTGCAAGAGGAGAGCCTGTCAGTTAAATTGGCAACAACATCGGTACCAAGCACGGGGGACGAATAGAACTATTTTCCTGCTCGTTGAAACGAGGCGGACCAATAGGCAAAGTTCTCGTCCACCAAGGGTTACTGGAATGTTATCAACAATAGTAACAGGTCCTTACTGACAGAGTTGATCACCGAGGTGTTTACCTAAGCAGGGGATTACCATTGTTCAGATAAGTTAGATCACAAGAACGGGGTAAACAGGCCAATGGAAATGGAAATGTGTTTATACCCAGGTATTTAAGTATACCTTTCCCAAAGACAAACAGAGCACCATATACGTAATAGGACATCAAGTACATAACCATTTAGGTAAGGGGGGAGGGATTCATGATATTGCCCATACAATGTCGTTTGGATAATTGATCAAGAACATTTAGCATTGCGCTTCCAATATTCTTGTTGGTGATCGGAGTATTGCAGCCATGCTTCGGGGAAGCATCGACATGGTCATTAGATAAAGGTCGGACTTCAAGAACTCAAAGGATCCATCAGGAACAACTTATAAAATAAGTCTTACAATTTCCTCATGGGAGAAAAGGCGAATCTTGGTGAACAAGATACTATAACAATAGGTCTTCCGAGCAGGTGTGTTAGCCACATCACCTAACGAGTAACATAGAGACCAATGTTATAATTCTTGGGAAGAGTTCCAACCATCATATCCGCTCAGGTTCAGATCTGGTTCGTGTCAGGTTACTTCACACATAGAAGGCCTGAGAAGAAAAGGCTGCAACACAGATCTATGAGATGATTTTGCAAGAATCTCGGAATGAACGACGGAAGCAATCCCTGAATCATGAGTTGGAATGCAAGATGTATGAACACAATGTCAAGACATTTGTGTCCACATAGAAGTTTTTAGGATGGAATGCAATCAAGCTCTGGTTGGGAACCATCATAGAGGATATCAAAGTTCCGTGTATAAGGCCGGATAGCTCTTACGAAGAACTTCTTTTCCCCGGATCAAATCAATAAGTGGCTTGAAGTGCTAGGAAATACATATGGAGTGCAGGTAGCAAACCTATCAAACCATAGAATACTTCGCACATGCATGAATGAATTGGAACGATCCCGGAGGAAGAGAAACAAAATTTTCTCATAACCACGACGACAAGATGCATGTGATCTTAGAGAAAAACACTTCTTTACCAAACATATTCTGCATGAGCTAGTTACGAAGATAAAGCCTTCAAAATTTTAAAACACTAGCTTAAAGGTTCATCATGAACCACAAAGAAGATGAGGATGTGGCTGATGGGCTCAGCAACAACTCGTCAAGATTTCCACAAAGATGGATTTCCACGATAGGGTGAAGAAGGTGATAGCATTGGTCAAACCAGATGAGATATTGAGGTATGCCCGAGGAAAAACATCCACAATTAAATATTAATTGAAAGGTTTACCCAAGATCCGGACTAAGTAGCACGACCAATGTTAGAATGCTGATCCAACAGCCAACACACTAAGAATGGACTTATTGTTTATTAACTTCAAAGTAATAGAGTTGATATGCCATACGTGTTAAATTTACACATCATAGTACATTTGTCGGTAATCCGGTTAGATACAACACGAAAACTAAGAAATGAAAGGCCATAGAAAGAAGTATCACAATATCAAGAATTTTTATGACGTGTGCAATTTTCACGTCATTCTTGGAAAAGATGGTAATGCTCCAAGATAGAACATATCACAAGACGGCTAACAAGGAACTTAAGGTTCAACCAAAACAAGACAAGCCTGCGTTTGAAAGGAAGGCAAGGATGCTACTTCCCATCAAGAATTTAATTGGTATTCTAGGAGACTTCAGAATGTTGATGATGATCACGACACAATTGTCGAGAAGTCTCTTGAGATGTAATCGATCAGCGACGACATCAAGCAAAGAAATGGTGAAGTGAATGGTTGTCGGAACCACATGTTAGAGTGCTAGCTAAGAATCAGAATTGCCTTTCAAGACAACCAACATGACGTCCAAAGCTCGAAGTAAGCTTAATGCATTGTTGGAATGGTGCTTCAGGGATGAAGGACATGGATAGTATGGTCAAGCTTTAGCATGACAATGATGGTGTAGCCTAACAGCTCGCAAAGGCATGACCGAGTACAAACTCTTAAGCAAAGAAGATTACTACAAGTTGTTTAATCGCAAAGCGGACTCGATTCAGTTATCGATGTCCTTTAGTGTCCAACAACTCAGAACACGAGGAAACTAGAACGATCGAAAGAAAACATAGCTAACGAGGAGCTCATAAGAAGCTATGTAGCTCCATGATTTTCTCAATATACCAGGGGTAATACTCTGGATGTAGATCAGAATTAAAGCTTGGACCGATGTATTGATCTACAGAAGACAAGTGCTTTAACTTGTCCAAAATGAGATCAAAGAAGAACAATCATGGTCGGAACCATGGTTGAAAGGGACCAAATCACAAAAACAAGATCAACACAAACAAAGGGAAGATTATTGTTAGGAGAAGCTTCTATGATAAGACCAACACTGTTTCCATGGGCATGAACACAAGGTTCAAGGTCGACTCCCACTTCATCAATGCATCACCTTCCATTTACACCTCGCCTTTGATAAAGTTGTAGTTTAGAAAGATTACCTGGAAAAACACCAGGAGGGTATGACTCGTGAAAACTATCGATTTCACACGGATTAAGGAAGGCATAGGTACAACCTAGTGGGGCATCTTAGGAACATATACCAAAACTTCAAGAATAATTAACACATGCTTGACCACAGAGCATGGCTGACAAAAGCATAGGATACATCTTATCATAGGGAGAAGACACAATTTACAAATGGCATCACTTATCTGAGGAATAACACCACAATAATTTGAAAGTGAAGGATGCTATCGGATAATAACCCAACAATGGGTCTGGCGGTCCACAAAGGACCTGATGTGAGTATCGATATTCAATCAGAGGGAGAAAGAATGCAAGGCATCAGATTATAGAACATCCAATAATTTTGATGTTTAAATAACCAAAGGAATTAAGATTTCCAATTTGGTGTATCGGAAACAGATGTTCCGATCAAATACAAATAAGATGAAAGGACTTAGATGGGCAATCAATCAAGGTTGACTTGTTAGGAACCAACTTATGTTTGGAAAGACGTCTGAGCCGGACGGATAATTTATGATAAACAACTGATGACTACATGCATCCACACACAGGCTAAATCAATAAAACCAAATGAAAACCACAAAGGATTTACTTAATATTGCTAGACATATGGAATTAATCATAATGCAAGCAGGTGAGAAAGGCCAAGAGCAAAAGGCTACGGAGGATTACGGAAGATCGAATAGTGTTTCAGAGAATTCTGTGAAGCACATGATCCACTAAGAAAGAATGAACCTTCGGTAAGATAATTCGATGTACCTTGTAATAACAAGAGCAACTGGATATGAAAGTATGAGCAGCAATTGCATGTAGTCA
This sequence comes from Hordeum marinum, assembly GCA_022496015.1. Classification (NCBI taxonomy): domain Eukaryota; kingdom Viridiplantae; phylum Streptophyta; class Magnoliopsida; order Poales; family Poaceae; genus Hordeum; species Hordeum marinum. Next base: position 534,228,485 of record CM039678.1, on the reverse strand, counting down.
TCCATAGGGGTTGACGATGGAAGAGAATCGTAGAAGCAATGAGCACAAGTTCCCGGGAGAACATCGGAGAGTATCGTCGAAGTCTTCTAATGAATCAAACCATCATCTAGAATGAGGGGCTCTCCAAGGGAAGTAGTTACGAGAACCTGGAGTTAGAGTCAATAAAATCTTTAACCCGAAAGAGAAGAGAGATCAGAACCCAGAGTATAGACGAGGAATAAAAGATCCTAATACCACCCGATTGATGTGGGCCCATAAGCCACACAATAATGTTAGTAAAAGTTTTTCAAGTACTAGACTCAACTTCGACCAAGGAGTTGGAAAGGGGGCTACCTACAGGCAGTCGGCTCTGATACCAACTTGTGATGCCCCCATTCTTGACCGTAGGCTAAACATACACGCAATGCGTACGACCAAGATTAGGGACTCACTAATCGATATGAAAACATAACTCTAGACACAAATTAAAGTCATACAGCTTCATATTACAAGCCAGGGGCCTCAAGGGCTCAAATACAAAGCTCGACAAACACGAGTCAGTGGAAGCAAATAATATCTGAGTACAGACATAAGTTAAACAAGTTTTGCCTTAAGAAGGCTAGCACAAACATAAGCAGCGGATCAAAAGAGGCGAGGTCACCTGCTTGGGAACCTCCTAACTACTCCTGAGCATCGGCATTCTCCACGTAGTAGTAGGCTCCCGCGGTGGTGTAGTAGTCGTCTTCGGCGTACTCCATCTCCTGGGCTCCATCGTCTCAAAGCAGAATCGTATCGAGGGGGAAAGAGAAAGCAAAGCAGCGGTGAGTACTCATCCAAAGTACTCGCAAGACTGACATCAGAACTATGCTAAGTATGCATCAGTATCAAGGAATGGGGTTATATCTGGGCTGACTGCAGAAAGCAAGAATAGGGGGAAGGCCTAGTCCTATCGAAGACTAACATCTTCACCATCTTGCAGCATTAGAAGAGAGTATACTGGTAACTCACATATAGCAATATTTTATTGTAGCAATTTTATTAAGTAACCACGCCCAGAGATTCTTCCTCGACTCCCTGCGAGGAAGCAATCCCGGAGCCACAATTATTTCAATTTAAATCACAATTATAGTTGTATAAGGTCAAGGTACAACTCCAAGTCATCATGTTACCGTGGACATGGCTATTCGAATAGGTAAGTTCTTCCCTGCAGGGGTGCACTGCATTTCCAACACGTTTGATCACCTCTGGCCGGACACACTTTCCTGGGTAATGCTCGGCCTCGGGATCCAAAACATCGTCGCCCCACCTAGGCTCAACGAAGAGGCCAGTCCGTCTGTCTAAATCCTAAGCGTGCAGGTTCGTGGGCCCACTTTCCCTTGCACTTCTGCACGATGCGCACGTGGCCGAAAGCAGACCTAGCACCCCTTATAACAAGCGGAGTGTCGTCCAGTCCAATCCGGCACGCATCGCTCCATTGCTGACGTCCGAAGAGCTTCGGCTGATACAACGACGTTGAGTACCCATAACTTCTCCCATGTGAAGGTTTGGTGCAAAAAAGGTCAAACGACCAACTCAGATCAAATACCCAACCCATTCGCATTTTATTAATGCGGGGCAAGCGTGACCCATAAAGTGCGGTCCTCTCGCCCCGTCTCGAGGATGTGTGGCAAAGGCCTCTCTCGCCAGTCCACGCCTCATCATCACCCTTTTGGATGCCTTACCAACGCATCCCACCACATCTTGCACACAGGTACCCTTGGGGCCGACCCATCTCAAGACTGTCGGGAACTCAGGTCCACCTCAACCAGGGTGGTACCGTATGTCCCTCTAGTCCCGTCTTTCACATGTAAACAAGGTCAAGTGGAAGTAACTGTGTGTTTATACACCAAGTGGATATCCGAGGAATCACCCTCGATGTATCCCACTCGAGGTATGTGTATGACAAGAGTCGCTATCGATAAATGGGAAGGAGGAATCATCCTCGATACCCACGATCGATTAGCTACGCTACAGAATTAACACCGGAAGTGCTAATTGAGGAATCACCCTCGACACTCGGTAGTAGCTCTGTAGTGCCATACTAAAGGGTTGTGCGGTGATGTGAGGGGCCTGGCTTGTCGGTCGGTTGACCGAGTCTTCGGGTCTTCGAGTCATCGAGTCATCGATGAAGAAGCAGGGGCAACTAGGACTAAGGGGTCATTGGGGATTCATTGATCAACCTATACTAAGCAGTTTATATGATTGCAGGTATAGTAGCAGTTTATCAAAAACAGGCTATGCATCAGAATAGGAGCTAACTAATACACTAGCAAAATCTAATGCAAGAATGAGAGGGGAAGAAATGGGCGATGTCGAAATGCTCAAGGGGGGTTGCTGGCCTTGCTGCTCTACGGCAAAGGCCTGATCGTCAACGGCATAGTCGTACCCGGTAGCACCGTCAGTCTTGGGGTCTACCGGAGAGAAGAGGGGCGAAGAAACAATAAATATAAAGCAGACAAATGCATCATGATGCATGACATCGCAATATGCAGAGCTAGGTATGCACTAACGCAGTACTACACGTAGCAGCCGGGTCGGAAGAATATCTGATGATATTTTCCCGGGTCTCGGGCTTCTACCGGACATATGAAACTGATGGAAAGTTCCATGTTTTCTATGCTAGGAGCACGTGACAAACTAACGACTGCGTATTCGGATTCGTGGGATTTTTGTGAACAACTTTCATGTATAAATTATTTTCATCCGAGTTACGGATTATTTTATATTAATTTTTAAATTTTTATTAATATTGAGAAATTAAAACAGATTAAATTAAATCAATTAATTGCATTATGACATCACCATCATGTCATGCTGACATCAGCAGTCAACAGGAGCCAGACTAGTCGAACTGACCGATGGGCCCCACATGTCATAGACTCAGTGTTAATTAATGTTTAATTATTAATCAGAATTAATTAGGGGGTGGGTCCCACCTCTCATACTCTGATAAGATTAACATAGTAATTAATTAAACTAATCAGCCACAATTAACTAATTAACTAATTGATCATTTTAATTAATTAATTACTAATTAATATATTTATTAAATCATTTTTTAACATTTTAATTATTTTATTTACTATTATTGTTTTTTATCCTTTTAATAAAAACGTTTTGGGGGTGGGCCCCGAGCGTCATACACCCGGGGGTTAGTGGGGGGCTTAATCCCCCACTAACCAAATCGGGCTGGGGTGAGGGGTGGCCAGGGGCTCGTCAGCGTCTTGCCGGCAGCCAGGGGCGCGGTGGTGGGTGGCAGGGGCGAGGGGGGCAGTGCGCGGGGCCGTGGGGAGGCGCCAATGGCGGCGGTAATGTGCGGCTCGCGCGGGGGCAAACGAGGCCAGGGCGCGGCCGGCGATGCGCGCACGTGCGCGGGCACGGTGAGCGCGGGGAGTAGGGGCGCAATCCGCAGCAAGGTGGTGCGTCTGGTGGCGCACGGCGAGCGGACATGGGGGAGGGCGACCGTAGGAAGGGGAGGAAGGAGCCATGTGGGGGCTCATCGCGGGGCAGGGGGCAAGCTGCTCGGGGAGGCGTCGGGGAGGTGCGTGAGGAGGCCGACGGCGGTGCGGCAACGGTGGCGCAGCGCCTGGGACGGGGGCCGGCGGTCGAAAAAGGCGTCGGCGGGGCGGAGCGACGCGGTGGCGTCGGGGGTGTGCCGCGGTGGGGAGGAGGGTGAGGAGTCCGGGGCGACGGGGAGGCGACTTGGCGCCGGCGGGGGAGCCGATGGCGACGGGGATGACCAGGCGCCGGCGGAGGGGGCACTCTGCCCTGATCCAGATCCGGATCGGGAGCGAGAGGGGGGTTGCGAGGGCGAGTGGGGTGGGGCGTCGGTGGAGTGGGTGGGGGAGGGGTTATCCCCCAGGGGCGGGGGGGTGGGTCGGCCTGCTAGGCCGGTGGCCCAGTTGGGCCTATGAGGGGCTTTTACTTTTTTATTTTCACTACAAGAAATATGCTATCTTGTGACCTTCACTATTGGTCACTGAATGGTCACTGTTTTCCGTTTGTGACCTTTTTGTGACCAAAAACTAATGGCCAAAAGCTGAGGGTCAAGAATGGAAATTAAGGACCTTTCTTCTGGAAAGATCGTAGACGTTTACGACCAAAAAAAAGGTCATAAGCTCAACGACCAATTGTTTTGGTCGCTGGTTGTCTGCCCAGGCCATGTCGGATCCAACGTGGCAAGCTGACATGGCAAATTTGCCACCAAATGAAAAGGTCATTGATAAGAATCAGCCCGGTCGAGTTCGGTGTTTTACATGGGCCGAGCCCATTAATTCAGCCTTTTGAATATATATTTTTCCTACTAATTTTTGCTAGCTACATGGGCCTAGCCCAACAATATGGCTTTTTTAATTTCTGTGTAGTGGCCTTTCAACAGTAGATTTCTTTTCGATGTAGTATTTTTTTGGGTCGTTTCTTTGTTGGGCTTCTCATGTGTTTCCCTAAAAAATATTTTTTTGATATAGCTTGGCTAGGCCGAAACAATTGATCCATTCCAAAAAAAATATTAGGCCATTAACATTACAATACATCACACCACAAGCTAACTTGGGCCTAAACCAATTCTGATACATTTTCAAAACAACGTGAAATGTTATAGGAGCCCAAAATATAATATTGCTTGTCCAGCTTCTTCCTTTGGAATGTGTCAGCAAATCGCATGCCAACCCTCATGGAGTGCTTCAGGAACTTCTCGGCGCAGCGACGGACACATGACTCCTCTTGCTTGTCCAGCATCTTCCTCCGGAATGTGTCAACACAGTCCTTGAAGCATGTCTCCACCAGCGCATTGTATATCCGTAGACTGAAACAAAAAAGAAAAATCATAAGCATTGTTCAGTTGAAGATGTTACAATGTGAAAACGATCAGATAGTTGGTTAAATTTTTTGGAAGAGAATAAGCATTATTAGGTTGTGGTAGGGGTGACATATTTATTAATATGGGTTAGGGTTTAGATATATTTGTAAGGGCAACCGGTAAGTATCAACCTAGTGCAAGATAACAGAGCAACTATGTCAAAGTTATTCAAATTTCCGAATGTGTCACATGATATGTGTATCAAGCTTCAGACCATCAATTTCAAGACGAGTAGATACCTGACTTCATGTCGATGATATGGATGGGGCTGCAGTAGAACATCTGGTAAGCATCATTGTTGACACTGAACATTGCAGATACTTGTCCATTTAGAAGTCTATCATGATCTCCTGCCATCGCCGGTGAGGAAGCCCTAGCCAGAGAGGATATGGTAAGTCTAAAATACTATTAGGAGCACACAATGCTAAAAAGGTTCTTTAAGATAGTGAACCGGTGGATATCACTCAAGTAAACTATTTTACTCCTTACATATAACAAAGTCAGGAATTAGTACAGTTGTTGAAGGAGGAGTAAGTTGATCATATAACATAGAGTCGGGAATTCTATGTTTATTGTTAAGAAAAAATGTTACAAGTTAAGCCTTTGTTTAACAATAGGTCTAAGGAAATAAATTGTACATTTGGTGAGAATATAGCAACAGATTAAGAGCATATTGTTCAGCATAACACAGATAGTAGAACAATACTACAGACAGCTATTGGCATAAAGTAGAGATTCTACAATATGTAGTCAGATATGAAGGGCAAAGCAAACTATACAGGAATAGATAAACTACATAACAAGCTATTGACCATCCCTACTGGTCGCAAGGACATAAAGATAATCATTTAATAACATAAGAAGCAGACATGAATAAATCACATAACTATGTACAATCCAATATCCCAGCTGAGAGCGAACATGTATTCAACATTTCCTGCATTTCAATACATGCACGACAGATTCACAACAAAACTATATATAGTTGTACAAACATGCATGAACAGGAAAGCAACCAAACTACAAGAACATATAAGGAAACAGGGGGAATCGCTATAACCTACGGAGTGACAAGCACTATAACCATACAAATAAAGTACTTTATCCTTATATCCAGACTCCAAAAGTAATTGGAGTATAAGAACATGCATAAAACATGGCAGCAAATAAAACACTATAAATATCCAGTACATTTGTATCTATTAGTAAGTAATCAGACCACTATACAGGACATAGCAAGCACCAATTCATATATCACCAAGCCGGAAACATAAACCAGAGTAGCTACTGGAGTTATGTGAGATCAAGCAGTGCATAATTCTAGGATAACATTTCCCATACCTATATGCATAACACCGACAGAATAACATTAGTATAAACAATAGTACAAAAACTTAAACAGTAGCATCACCTACTTAGTAGTGACTAGGGAATTAATCCACAGTTGGTAGAGCAAAACAAAATCACAAGCACTACTAGCAGTAGCACGTGCAGCAGTAGATCACAGTCACTACATCCAGCATCACCAATCTTATTGTATTCAAACAATCTTATTTTATTTGTTTATATTACTAAAACAAAGGTGTATGAGGTTAGATCAAGAACACTATTATTAAAATAGACATATCTTCCTCTATGTGAAGAAGTCTGCTCCCTTCATTAATTAGTAGTAATCATTCCATGCTAATCAACCATGTGCGTGTGCTTCATCATGGTCTGGAGATTACACGCATAGAGGAATAGAATCCTAAACACAATAGTATCAAACAGCGGTTGGTGCTCAACCCATTTACCATACACAAGCAACACTTAAACCATAGCATGTGCATATATAACTTGTGTCACATTAGGGGGTTCAGAATGTACTCAATATATTCTAATAAATAAAATATGACCAAATTTCTTCTTGTCAACATCACCTCCGAGCAACTTGACGTAACCACTACTGCAGTCAAGCTTCTGCTCATGCTTCACCATGAACTACAGCACGAGTGTCTTGTCCTTGTTGCTGAAGTCAGGGTACTCTACCGAAATGGCATAGAACCTATAGTCCTCTGAGGTTTGGATACCTACATCAAGATTCAAGAATCAAGGTTTCATCAGTAAACCATAAGAAAGAAAATCTCAAGTCAAGTTTTCCTGAATCAACTAGACTTCACTGTGTAGGTACTACCAAGTACCAACAACTTAAATGGCTAAGTACTAGGCTTTAGTTCTACAGATCTACAGATCTATATTTACCAAACCAATATTCCCAGTTTCCCATAGACCGATTCACAGTTTTTATAGCTTACAGGTTAATCCTAGGGAATCAAAGGAAATACACATTCAGAAATGCTAGGTACATGTTGGGTCATCACTACAATGTTTCAAACTTATTTTGCACAAAAAACATAGGAGGTTTGTTGTACTCGATTAGGAAACAGTGACAATGGCGGGGTGAATAATTTCATCTGTGCATATACAAGGATGACATTATGAGGTACTAGCACATGGCTGAGTGCGCCGACGGCTTCTTCTTCTTTATGGGCGTCATCCACCGCCACATGGCCGCAGCGAACGCTAGCGTCGCATTCTGCTCCAGCAGCTCCGGGTGGTGCAGCAGGTCCACCTTCAGCCCGTCCCCGGCCACGCCGTAGTTGAAGTTCCTAGCCACCCCGATGGATCAATTAAGGCATCTCAAGAACTGTCATGAATGATTGCAATTGATGAACTGAATGGTTGAGCTTACCAGTAGACTAGGATGGCGCTGTTGCCATAGTACTCGGTGCCCTTGACGTGGGGCCACTGCGTGTAGGAGTCGTCGTAGTAGCCCTGGTCGGAGCTCATCTCGTGATTGTAACAGAGGCCCCACACCATCGGACCATAGGTGGCCACGCCGTATCCACCTGCAAGAAGACTCAATCAGTCGGTTTCTTGGATCTAAGTGAAGCAGGGGGAAAAAGCAAGGCAGCAACTCATCAGAATCGAGCCACCCCACCGGAAAGGAAGAAGATGAGGAAGAAAAAGAACAAGCATACGTACATGAGATCTTGGCCCCGACGTGGCCGAGGAAGGCACAGAGCAGGACGTGGCCACGCTCGTAGTCAGTGGTGGCGGCCCGGTGGCTCACCCAGATGTCGCCGCCGAGGAAGACGAGGGAGAGGACCAGGACCCTCGCTCGCGGTCGGTGGTGGCGACCATGTCCATGGTGGCCTCCGTCTCAAGCCAGTTGGATCTGAGAGTGGGGAGAGGGGAGAGGATCTGAGGTGGGGAGGGGAGCGGTGGGTGGCGGCGAGGGGAGGGATCTAGATCTGGATCGTTCGTAGCTCATAGAAAGGAGGGGGGTGTGGATGGAAAATGTCCACGAGGACTCATGAGAGCTAGGGTTTCGTCTTAGGTGGGATTCAGGTGAGGACTGTCGTTGGATCCACGAGCATCCGACGGTGTTCCATCCACGATCCGCGTGAAACGCCCACGGACCAATTAAAATGCAGTACATGCGTACAATGGCATGACCATCTAAATTGGTCGTAGTTAACCAAAAAATTGGTCATAGTTGACTAAAAATTCATTTTCCATTTCTCAAGTGCTCAAAATGAGTTTTTTTGTGAAGGATCTACAATATATATGTGCCAAAATTGGATCAAACCAATTTTCTAAAATTGATGTCCATATTCAATGTACAATTTACCAAATGGTTGGGTGCCAAAAAGTTTCGATCCACCTCTAGTGAAAAAGACAAATTACCGCCGATTTAGCACGAAGCGGGTCAAATTTGAACTAGAGGTGCCTCATAGTTTGCTCATGATTTTTTCAAAAATCATTTTAGGTAAATAAGTATCTATTTAATCACAGATCCAACAAAAATTTGGCAAAATTCAACTCCTAGCTATGAACGGTCATGCCCGCCGTTTCGACCGCATTTTGAAACGGGCATAACAAATTCAAAAAAAACAAAAAAACAAAAAATCTTCGCGTTGTGTCATCATATGTGACCAAATTACCAGGAAAAATAATAAACTTTTAATACGGTAATTATTTTAAAAAAGTGTTCTCAGAAATGAGCTATCATGTGTGAAGATTCATGGCTTTCAAGCCAAATGATCAATCTCATGGCCACATTCATGCCATAGTTTGTTCAAATGATCTCATATTTTGCAGAAGGGTGCATGTTGGAATGACAAACAATGTTTCCAAAGGGATCTTTTATTTTCTTTGCACAAAAAATTCATTTTCCTTTTTTCGAGTGCCCAAAATGAATTTTTTTGTGAAGGACCTACCAAATATTTGTTGCAAACTTGGATAAAATCATTTTTATAAAATATTAGTCCATATTTAATTCACAATTGACTAAATATTTGGGTGCCAAAATCTTTCGATCCACCTCTAGTGAAAAAGACAAAACTCTGTCGATTTAGGTGGAAGCGGGTCCAATTTGAACTAGAGGTGCCTCATAGTTTTCCCATGATTTTTTCCAAAAATCATTTATAGGTAAAGAAGTATCTATTTAATCAGATATCCAACAAAATTTTGGCAAGATTCAACCCCAAGCTATGAACGGTCATGCCTGCCGTTTCGACCGCATTTTGAAACGGGCATAACAAATTCAAAAAAAAACAAAAAAATGCAAAACCTTCGCGTTGTGTCATCATATGTGACCAAGTTACCAGGAAAAATAATAAACTTGTAATACGGTAATTATTTTAAGAAAGTGTTCTCGGAAATGAGCTATCATGTGTGAAGATTCATGGCTTTCAAGCCAAATGATCAATCTCATGGCCACATTCATGCCATAGTTAGTTCAAATGATCTCATATTTTGCAGAAGGGTGCATGTTGGAATGAAAAACAATGTTGACAAAGGGATTTTTATTTTCTTTGCACAAAAAAACCATTTTCCTTTTTCCGAGTGTTCAAAATGAGTTTTTTGTGAAGGACCTACCGTATATTTGTTGCCAAATTGGACCGAATAATTTTGTAAAATACTAGGACATATTTAAAGCATAATTGACAAAATGGTTGGGTGTCAAAAGCTTTGATCCACCTCTCGTGAAAAAGACAAAATTCCGTTGATTCAATAGGAAGAGGGTCAAATTTGAACTGCAGCTACCTTATAGGTTGCCCTTTATTTTTTCCAAAAATCATTTCTAGCTACATAAGTATCTATTTAATCATAAATACATGGTTTGGTGGCGATACGTCGAGGTTTGGACGGTGCCGATGGCCCCAACTCCAGAGCGCGTAAACTCGCATGCCTGTCGCGTGGTCACCGCATGACCGTGGCATTGCCATGCGTTCTAGATGGCATATGCATGTCTAGTGGTCTGGATACTCCCCAGGTAGGTGCTAGGAAGAAAATTACAATAGAAGAATCTCATGAGGAGACCTAACTATGCTCAAACATGAATTAGCAGCCAAGTGTTTGATTAGCGGTACGGGAAATGCACATGGCCAATGGGCGTGAGTTTTGGCTGAGGATGATCATCTACTAAGAAGACTGTCTTCACAAATTTTCATCTCAAATGGATGAGCTTAGGTGGTACTTCCTTTGCAAAGTACCACACTGGGCAAAAATATGAATGTTGAAGTTGGGCTCAAAATAATGAATGTATTGAGCTTAATATTGGCATGTGACAATTATTTGGATATGTAAGATCTCCCAAAAAGTTTGAGGGCAATACGAGGGGTCTATATAGCACTTGCTTTGTAATGTGCCAATCTGGACAAAAAGTAGAAATTGAAGCTCGGCTCACATAGATGATTGGATTAAGCTGCAATCTGTAGTAGGATGATAATTTGGGCATATGAAGGCATTGTGGAAATTTCATACTATTTGGGTAAATAAAAATGGTACTTGCTTCACAATACTCTCCACTGAAGAGAATATTAGGAAAAATGTTGAGGGAAATTGGCTAAATTAAATGAGATAAAATTTTGTGGAGGGAGGTTCTGTGATCATGGTCATGTACTGGTAAAGTTTAAGAAATTATAAAGAAATATAAAATGTAGTTGCTTCACAAACTGAAAATATTTCTAGAAACAAAGATTGGATGGTGATCTCACATGGATTGTTAGACGGGGTTAAAATCTTGTGGATAGCTATTATTTGGGCATATAGAAAATCTGGGAAAAATTCAACTTGTCATGATATGCATAGCCAGTACTTCCTTCACAAAGCTTCTAGGTGAACGAATATTTTGGAAATTTGCCGAGGACGATTTACTTGGCAAATGGATCTGAATTTTCCATGAGGCAATGATTTGGACAGGAAAGAGTTCCCAAGATTTTTTAGGGCAATAAAGAATATATATGTAGCACTTCCTTCACAAAGTGTTGTTCTGAACAGAATAGGAAAATGAATATTTTTGAATTATTTTTGAACTAGGCAAGGAAGGTTTTTGACATATTTGATGAATATATGATACAAAGAATTTATGAGAATTGTTTGGAATTTAGGGAATAACAGAAGTGTAGGTTGCTTCACAACCTAGGGCAAAAATTGACACATGGACATGACACGTAGGCAAAAATTGACACATGGACATGACACATAGGCAAAACTGACGAGGTGGTGCCAAGTCATAGCTTACGACCATTTATATTAGTCATTATCAGCTAGAAGTAAGGCAGTGGACCGGTGTTGTTCGCTTTATGACCATTTCAATTAAGGAAATGACGACCTTTCTGACCAAAATGGTCGTTGGTGTTTAGGGTTAGGACCCCTTCGGACAGCTTACGACCAATTTGCCTCAAAAGGTCATTTACGACCATTTTTTCCAAGGTCACTGACAGAATGTCACAAGATAGCATATTTCTTGTAGTGTTTGTTTCAGCTTTCTTTTTATTATTTTCTGTTTTTACCAATCTCCCCTTATAAATTATTGTTGTAAAAGTTAGAGATCATGCCCAATATTACAATAGTAATATTAGGTAGTTTCATAAAATGTTTGGGGACAAATTTGAAATGTTAGGAAATTTTCATAATTGAAAAGACAACTAATTTACTGCATTAGTTCCCTGTTTTAATTGTTTTGAGGCACCAAAACAATTTATAAAATGTTGGTTATGACTGAAAAATAGCTTAGGGAATATTTGCAACCTAAGCATGATTTTTATTTTGAAATTTGCAAAACTTTTAGTTCTACTTTTGAAAAGAATTTGAATTGCAAGGAAATTTGTATCAGGGGTTGATTCCAACAGTGATCATAACTGGATTAGCAAAAATGCATTAGCATAATCCTCAGATTATTGTAGCTTGAATCCAGGGCGTCACATTCTACTAGGGATCTGACGCATAGTTCTTCCATGACACATCACTTGAGATTTGGATCGTTTGGGTCTTCTTCGGCACCTGCCAGACTTTGTGGCATTAGAGCAGAGATGGATGACCCGATGGAGCAGGAGCTGCCACCGATATTACCTACGTCGACACCTATTGCGTCCCCTAGGGCGTCGGGTATGACGATGATGGTCGCGAGCCAGTCGCGGGAGACTGCACGCCCAGGACGCACGTCAGCTTTACACCGTAGCTTACGGACTAGGCTTTGATTCGACAGTCAGCGTCTCCTATGGCCTCAGTTTGACAGGGAGATTCGGGGACGGGCAGGAAGCGAGTAGATAATTGCTCCCCGTCTCTATTGAGGACAGCGCGACCGGCTGGTGAGGTGGGAGGCGACCACAACCCAGTTGAGGCCGCCATTATCTCGCCCGTGATGTGTCCCGCCCAGGGTGTGGTAGGAGATCACACCCCGGTCGCGGGCGCGGCTGCTTCGAGCCATGCGGGAGGACGGATTTGTAGTGTCGGATCCACGATGGGAGGTTGTGTCTCTGATGGCGATGCACACTCAGGGCAGGCAGGACGTATGGCAGGTGGGCAAGGTCCTCTATCGCCCATGGCTGAGGAGGTCATCGAGTTTGGGGGGATCCCAGACCTGGCGAGCAAGGCGAGGCGGCGAGTAGCCGTCTTCAGGCTCAGTCGAATGTTGACAAGCTACATATGGGTCGTGCCATGCGGGCGGCTAAGCTCCGAGACATCGAGAATACCACAGGTATGGCTGTCGACACGAGTTGTTCTATTTTGCATTTCTCTGATCATGATATTATTCTAAATGCAATTAAACTTGGGATATCTCTGGGTAGTAAGGGAAAAGAAATTTCTAAATCAGTGAATGATCTATTAGACTTAGAGGTAGATAGAGCGATAGAGATGGTTAGAAAGATTGCAGCCGTCGAGCCTATGAATGATTCTGATATCAATGCGCTGGGGATAGGGTCATTAGAACAATTATGTGAGGATCTGGTGCCGCACTCACTCATGCCTGATGAGGATAAAGACTTAGCTGTGGAGGGGTATATGACCCCTTTGCAAGTGAATGATTGTGACTCTCAGGTTGCTGGTTATATGGACCGGATGGACAGGACAAACAGAAACGCACCTGGAAGAGGAAGGTGTATCATGTCTCAGCCATTCGTAGGAGTGCAAGATTTAAGACTGCTAAGAAATTTCACGATGAGAGATGAAAGGAATTTTTTGGAATAGCAGAGGTCTAGCGGACTTGGCTAAACAAAGATTTCTTGCGGGAGCAACCTTGCTTATGAATCACTTGTTAGAATAAATTCGAAGTATTTCGTGAATCATTTGAGGATCAAGCAATCACACGAACACGTCATCGAGATTTTTTAACGAGGTACACCGATATGGCTACATTCCCGGGGCCTGACTACATGCGCTTCTTTCCGTGACACCATCACAATACCGCACCCTGGCCACCTTGGGCACCGACACACGTCGTCGGCTCCCCCTACGCGCATGTGCTATTATGTTGGCATACGTTATATCATGTGTCTACCCTGCTATATATGAGAAGCCTAGGATACAAGTGTCCAACTTGGACACGACTCCGCATCCTATCTAAACACAGTGCAACTCAGAGTCCAACTGTAACTTACCTTGTACACAATATTCGACACAACTCTAACAGTTAGAACCGATATAATATGGGAACATAATTTCTGTTAGCAGCAGAGCACATACTTCTAAATTGTTTTGATATCTGAACATAAGATACTTCTGGTGTTATTATCTGGCATGTAGTTTTGATGTACATGCTTAGTTTTCATGGTACCGCAGGTTCATCTAGCTCACATGACCCCCCCCCCCGCGTTCATCTAGTAACCTAAAACTGATTATTCAACTAGCTCACATGAATCTCCCATGTTCTTTTATTTCCTTGCAAGATCATCTACATTCCCCCTTGTAGCAAAATATTCCCCTTGTAGCTACTTTCATGGATACTGACGTTACTGATATTATTTGTTACTAGTTGATGCCTTGATATTTAGTGATAGAAAAAAAGTACTCCCTCTATTCACTTTTATAAGGCTTTATAGAAGTTTCAGACAGCGTGCAAATTAGCTTAATCTTAGCTGTCCAAAACGATTAGCATAAGTGAACCGAGGGAGTATGTGATTATTGATGATAATAAAAGTCCATTTCTTACTCTGGTTGTTGATGATAATAAAACAAAGTTCTATAACTACTGTAACTATACGGGGAGCGAGTACAATAGAAGAAGGTCCAAGGATGCAAAAATAGAAAAAACATGTCTGAGCTTTCTGATCCTGGTTGAATGGTCTAGATTTTACTGGACGGATCTGAGCGCACACGTACTACGCTCTTTACAGATAACTCCCTTCCTTCTACTTGTTTTGCACAAACGTGTATGGGCCTTCTTCTTCCTAAGAACGTAGCAGCACGAACCCAAATCCCCAACGCGTAGGACCAGCCTAGCTGGCTCCAGCACCAACCCTCCAGCTTGCCAATGGTGGCGGCGGGCCAGACCCGGTGCCTAGCTGGGCGATTGCGCCCAGTGGAGGTCCAGATCCATCCTCGACCGTCTTCTCGTCGACCTCCCCTGTTCTAAGCTGCGACCTTATGCGGACAAGTTCTCCAAGGTACTCTGCTCCGACCTCCAGAGGAAACCACATTCCATTCTTTCTCCTACCCAAACCAGCTCATTCTCCACACGTCGCCCGCGCCCCCGCGTCTACCTCCGCCATCTGGGAATGCCGAAGAAGAAATCTCCATTCTTCAGGTGTGCTTGTCCTAAAGGTTGATACCAATTTTCATACTTGATTCTGTAGCATTTATCTAGGAAAACACTTTTGTTCAACTTTCAGTGCAAACTGTGCATGTAATCTACTCTTCACAAAAATGAACATAGTATTATGGACAAAATCTTATGCCATGTATGTCGAAAAATTTAATGTCCTCTACACCGTAAAGAGACTTGTGTTTGGAGTTTAGACTGAAAGTACCAAGCATTCTGCAAATTATGTACCAAAATTCAGACTTGTGCTTGGACAGTCTGAAAGTACTCTAAGGAGTTAAAATTCGTACTTTCAGACTTGTGCTTTGACAGTCTGGAAGTACTTGTGCTTGTACCAAATTTCATACTTTCAGACTTTCAGATACACACTCTGAAAGATAACATTAACAAAGATGACAGTCTGAAATTACTTATGCTTGTACCAAAATTCAGACTTTCAGATTGTGCTTGGACAGTCTGAGAGTGCCAAATTTCACACTAGTGCTTGGACAGTGTGAAAGTTTGGAAGTTCCAAATACCTGTGCTTGTACATGTCATCTACAACATACATAATATTAGTACTTTCAGACTTCTTCGGCGTAAAGAGTACTTGCAGCACAAAATAATATTTAGAAATCATTTTTGTTCAACTCAAGCACAATTCTGTAGCATATCAAGTCTATTTAGGAGTATCCTAATATTTTGGTATAGATGTATGTATGAAAGTACTCTTTTTTTAAAATTGTGTTTGGAGCATATTTAAAATGGATGCGTAGTTATGATTTAAAGTGGATGGATTGATTTTCCTATGTCTTAGATATTAGTGATTATGTTCTGACCAACATGTCTGGAATTCTTGCATGATTCCAGATGTAGCAGAAGCTACTAATGAAATAAAATATACAACAAGTTTGGTACAGTACATATGCAACTTTTTATGGACCGGAACAGCTCTGAGAAATTATCTTATTTATGATGGACAGAATGATTGATATATCATAAATTTGGGGTGGTTACTGTAAAAGTTATCTTCCATATGTAACTACTAGTAGGTTTTTTTGAAGAAATGTCCATTGGCAACCCTCCAACTCAATCTCCATCCGATGACCATGGTTCCTTTTTCTATTCTTTCACCATACACCCTTCTTCTATTGTAGTTCGTTCCTAAATCCCAACTATACAACTGTTGGCGCCTCTGATGCTGATGCTGCTGTTGTTTGATAACACTAAGAAAAGACTCCATTTTTATGTGCCTGGATCAATGCATATGTTAAAAAAATTGGGTTTGTGGTCTATCCTTTATTCCTCTGCATTTAATCATGATGTCGCTCACAATTCGCATATATGAGATTAGGGGGGAGGGATCTTCTTATATTGTCTTTTCAAAGAGTCCATCTCTTATATAGATAAGATTCCTAGTCTTTACAACTAGTTTTTCGGGATAGACTACAGATCAAATTACCAACCACGATCATATTTTCTTGTTAACGGATTCTGCCCATTATGTTTACGAAGCACATGCTTGTGAGCAATGTTGTCATAATAGAGTGTAAATTTCTCTAATTACGTTCATCAATATTAGGGTTGTAATATAACTATACGATCTAGCTCCTTCCAATTATCACTGTACCCGAATAGTCTTTCCAATATAAATAGTATATTGTATTCCATTGATAATCGACCAGCTTCCTTAAGTATATAACTTAAATACGTTCCAACAAGTGATAATTTCATAATAAATCATGTAAAGTAATTTCATGTATAAATACATGTATAATTCCATAATAAGATATTCTGAATATTAGATTTTTTATTAATTTGAATATAGTTGCAGGACACATAATTCCAACATTTACCATATTGTTGTGATCAGTTTGGTGGATATGCATGCACTGTTGCTGCCCATTTGATCCGTAAAATCTTGAAATCAACACATGGTTATTTTTGCGATGTTTGTTTGCCAGCTGGTCAATATATATATATATATATATATATATATATATATATATATATATATATATATATATATCTTTTCAGTATTTCCTTGCTCACTTGATTGTTGATTGAGAAAAATAGGACTTCTCATATGGATGTCTTTCAGTTCCATAGAACAGTGTTGTTGTCTTTGTGTAGGGATTAGAAGGGGGGCAACCGAACAGGTTATGCACACAGGATTCATATGGATGGGAAATGGCGGGGATCACCCAATCCCTTGGGCCTTGTTTGGTAGAGGGGGTTTTCCAGCCCCAAAGGGGGTGGGTATTTCAGGGGATTTGGTGAATCCCCCTTTTTCACCCAATCCCCTCAAATCCACTTGAAACCCCCAAACCCCTCCATCCACATTCCCCTTCGTGTAAAGTTTTTGTTTGGTAGACAGGGTTTGCATATTTGAGATAAGATGTGCAAAACAATTAAAAATATAATCTTTACTAGTATACCACAAGCTATAGAATGTAAAGGTCTCCAAATAAAAATGTGACATGCTACAAGGGAATAATTTTGTAGCAACAACATAATTTTGCATGAATTCGAATCAGTATCTTATCAAATACATGGAGTATATCACAACAACATAATTTCTTGTAAAATTATGACTTGAAATCAACACGCCATGTGTGATCTTTCACAACAACAGTTCATACAACCACAAAATATTTTCCAATAAAGATAGCGAGGCTGAGAATGATATTGTAATAGACATGAATTTGCTCTTTTGACGTCATGATCATCCAGCTTTTGAGCGGCCAAAAAGTTTTATCCATCCAACTTGTTTAGTGTTGCTTCTTAGTCTGAACTTGATGAAACAAAGAGAGATTAATAAGCTCATTAGGCTGACAAAAATTAAGGATGGCTCACTAGTGGCCTAAGCAACCGATGAAAACAAATAAGAAACACACAAAATATGCTATATACGCATGCTGACACGCGTATGAAATTAGTTGTTACTCCTCTCAAAACATCCCTCTTAGTGTGCAAGTACTACTCTCAGCTAGGAGATCCAAGTCTTCAAGCACTCATTCCAAAGGTTTATAAGTTGTTACAACTAACAGTCATATAATTAATTTAGCCAACATTTTCAACTAGAAAATGTATGCACCAGACTGCATTGTTAAGAGTCATATACAAGGAAGAACATTTTCAAAATGTATGAACTACCAAGTAATCTAGCTACGGATAATATATGGCTAAGAAGATGATAACCCAATCCACGATTACTAGAATGCAGAAGCTACCTATAGGAGGAACTGAAGTAGCACATAGTGAAACAGAGTTAACCAAAGTTTACAACAGTTAAACTTCAGTTAAACTGAACTCTGAGTACTCGTTTGGTTAAACTGAAAGTGAATCAGTCAAAAACATGTGGCAAAACTACAGCGTCAGACTGCACACTGAATGACATCCACAGCAAGTACGGCAAGAATACACTATTCAGTCCGCCAAATTATCAAAAGTTCCATACTTAAACATATCAAACGGTAGTTTAGAAGCCAAATTATCAAACAAAGGGATAATACTGTAAGAATGCACTCTTCTGCTTCTTTGTAGTAGCATAGCACCCACCGTTTGTCAAAAAACATAAGATGTAGTTGAGCGAAAGCTATTATGTACTCGTACTAATCGACGATGCAGATATTGACAGTAATAAAAAAGGAAAAGAAGGACTCACATCCGGATGAGCAAACATCAGATGCGAGCCAAATTAATTAAGACATGAACTAATAAACTAATTCTGAAATCGTGAAGCCATGGACGGGGGAGTATTAGATAAGCAGCCACATGCATCTGTAGAACCCATTCATTTCTTGAATCCTGAAATCGTGCACAACAACCGAATGCATAATCAATAGCAATCTTTTTTTAACAAGACACGGTTCAGACTCCATTCATCCAATTCTACACGTGTTTCAACATTTGGTACTGTTTCTATGAAAAGGAGCCGGGGACTTCATCCCTGATGATCTTAAAAAAGAGTAATCATACGCGGCCTAACCAGAAAGATATATACTGGCAACTGTCTTTTTCTTCTTTTCTGAAGAGCAACTGGAATAGATAATAGATAAAGATCAATGTGCACAATAACAACGCAAATCATTTTCCGAATCCTGAATCTCGCCAGGTAGATAATGAGCAGTAGATGCATACATACATACATGCATACGAATGTGTGATTCAACAGTTTACAATCTCGACGGGTAGGGGTGGACAAGGGGCTAGAAGAGATGTTCCATGAGGAGCTAGGGGTAGGATATGGCGGTCTTGGCCAGCTTGCCGGGAGGACGAGGCGGGTGGAGGACACACGGGAGGTGGCAGCCATGGCGAGGACTTACCTCCGGGGAGAGGAGGGGGAGGAGGGGAGGGGTGGCGAAGACTTATCGAGGAGAAGGCCACGGAGGACGTATGCCGGCATCGAGTAGTCGGGCGGCGATGTCTTGAGAAGGAGTCGGGCGGCGGCTTCTTCTCCAAATCCTTGCATCCATCCTCGAGGGTTTTGAAGCGCGTGGAACGGGGTGGATCGGAGGGGTACTGGAGGGATTGGGCCGAGGAAACAACCCTGCATACCAAACGAGCCACACGGTTTTGCGAGGTTTTTGGGCCACGCGGGGAATATCCGCTCAAATCCCCCTCGATCCACTTCTACCAAATGAGCCCTTGGGAAGTTAGAAACCACACGTGGATTCTACCTTGGGCAACCGAACAAAGCCTATGGTGTATGCCGGTTTTCTTGCCGTTCGTTCATACGGGAGAAGAGTGGCGAGCGAAGTTCATGCGCCATGTTGTTTGCACTTCAATAATTCTACACCTACATGAATTCTACGTAAATCCTCGCTAATTATGTTTGCCCCCCCCCCCCTTGATTTCGGGGGGGGGGGGTGTGAGCCTGTCCTCTCCTTAGCTCCAATAGTAATCCTCCACGTACCTTTCCCGTTAACTTATGTAGAAGCCTTGGGAAGTTAGAAACCACACGTGGATTCTACCTTGGGCTACCAAACAAAGCCTATGGTGTATGCCGTTTTCTTGCCGTTCGTTCATACGGGAGGGCGAGCGACGTTCATGCGCCATGTCATTTGCGCTTGGAGGTGTACGAAGTAAACTAGGCCACTCCCCAGGCATATGCATGGGACAGAGATCAGGTGAAAAGCAGGGGAAGTCAGTTTTCAGCAGATGCGCCCGTGCTTGCAGTTTTCAACAGGCAACAATAGCTATGCACTAAGCACTCTAAATATTTAGATTCTCAAAAACAAAAAGAATCAACTGAATCTATCACGCAGGAAAAAATTAAAGAAAAAAAACGAATGATAATTAAACACCACTTGTCATTGAAATTCAGAACTATTCAGAACAGAAATTATTTAGTTACCATACAAATTCAGAATCAGTGGATCAATTGTGGATCACTAGTCATTTACACACCACTAGCGACTGCAAAGAACTCAAATTTTTTGCTATCTACTGACTTATGATGGAATCGAGCGGTGCGCGAGATAATACGCAAGGAACCCACCGGCGGTGCTGACTCTCCTTCCTCTATCTTGACATTGCTGATCCACCATGGCGGTCCTGCAGGACTGCTCTCCTCGGCGGGCAACACGGGGGAGAACAAACTCGCTGACAGTCAAATGCTAACCAATGGCAGGCATGCTCAGCCAACTTATATGCATATACCTGAATCGTTTGCTCCAGTGCGCCAATTCTTTCCAAGCACGGCATTCGATCCACCAGATGGTTCCCTACTCTTACCCTGCAACCAGCCACAAAAACTGATACACCAATCAGTAGAGAAGCCACAAATAGACATTGGCAAAAAAAAAAAAACAGTCATTCATGAACTGTCTCAATAATCTAAAATTTACAACTTGCCACAAATATTACTGCTTTACTTTTTTGAAGGCGTTTTACCATTTTCAGGTCATATTTGCCACTAAGTGAACCTATCATGAAACAGGAGTTCAGAATCTTATGTGACTTTCATATAATCCCCTGTCAAACTACTATGCTGTACTTATGGTACCAATTCTGGATCAGAATGTGCTTTTCCTGTAATTCACTTTCAAAACTATTATGTTGTACTTATGGTAAAAATCCTCATACTCTAAAAAAAACAGGATTTCACAAATCTTTTCAAATGAGGCAGGGACATGCCACCAGTTCATCACAATAACCAAATTAGGCCTTCACTCTTAGTTCCGAACAATCCCTAGTCAGAGCAACTCTTTTCAAATCAGATTATACGGCTGAATACCTTTTAGTCCAACGTGGGGCTTGCGAATCCATCTTGCATTATCACTCTCAGCACACTCTTCAATTACAGCCAATTGATCTCCATTCATGGGGTTGCTCCCCATAGGGGACACCGCTAACCAATCTGCCCTGACAAGTTGCTCCCAGATTCTCGCTGTTCCTCATTGACGACCGCTGTGGGATCCGTTCGCCGACTCTGCATCCGCACCAAGGCCAGCCCCAAGCAAGCCGATGTGAGCTACCGTGCTAGCTGCCTCCTCCAAGAAGATGGGTAACCTGCATCCATCACGCCCCATCTAAGGACTACAAGCCTGAAATTACACTTCTGATGGGGAAAACTCATGACTGTCGACCAGATCGATTGGAAAATCCATTGCCATGTCTACTGCACCGCTCCTCTTCAGCATCGTTGCCGCCGGCAGCTACACTTCCCTCCTCGCTGCACATAGCACAATGCACAAACTGCCCAGATGAGGTGTGGGCAAATCCGCCAAGAACCGCCCCCCAGGATCCATTAGCAGACTCCTCTCCACTGTGACCAGCGCCACCAATCAACTCCATTAGGGCTGCCGCACTAGCCTCCTCATCCAGGAAGATGGGCAACCTGCGAGAGTTGGACCGAAGCTCTAAGCTTTTTACTGCTGCTGCATAACGAATCGAGTAAACAAACTTTTTTTTAAAGGTAAAACAAAAATTCTGTACAGGCAGGGATTTTCCACCTGTCTAACAGAGACGGTGAAATCCATCGCCATGGCTGCGCCGCCAGCAACCCAAGACCACGTCACCGGCGCTACTCTGCGAGAACACCCGCCATCCCACCCGCTGCCAACGCCGTCCACCAAGTCTAATTTTCCTTCGGCTCGATCCCCTTTGCCTCAAACAGGGCAAGAATCTGGTGGATGGGGATGCATTCATTTTTGCATGCCCTGACTAGTGGGTCCAGCTGACAAACAGTACCGAACAGATGCCCACGGCACGTCCAGGACAAAAACGTCCTCCCGCTAGCCTGCCGTTAACGGCAGCTCCCCACACGTTGTCGCCTCGCCGTCTGACAGCAAACATACAGAACCCTACATTGTGTATTCCCATCTTATTCTGTCCCTGTATATCGAATTCAATAATGCCTGGCACACATCCCACAGCTTGCCTCGACGGCCAAGATTTTTGGATCATGTGGACCCGGGAGCCAAAATGCCCCTCCCTATTATTTTGTAGCATGCAAGAACAAATAAAAGCAACTGGTAATTTGCAAGGAACAAACAAATGTAGTATCACAACTAATTAAAACAAGTCATCCAACCAATAATTTTCTGAAAGCAAGTCTTCGTAGTGTAACAAAGTGCAACTTGCTCATAGAGATTATATTATACTCCCTCTGTAAATTAATATAAGATCTTTTAGATCACTAAGATCTTATATTAGTTTACAAAGTACTAAGGAACAGAAGATAAACCAAATCTCAGAGCGCAGCAAAATGATAAAAACAATAAAGAGCAAGTAGAACTAGGAGGGAAAGATCAAACGACCAAGCAACATGATCTGCCTACATTTCACATGAAATGTAGAACACCAAAATGGCTGTCAAGCAAAACCAAATAGTGCCCATAAATTTAGGAGTAACCAGAATCTTACAGAACATCAAGCAATAGCAACACAAACAATATTTTTTTTACATTAACCAAAAATGGTAAGGCGTTGCATGGCATACAGAACCCGTAAGAATTTGTGGTCATCCATACAAATTTAAACAAGGTGGAACCAGAATCTTGTGGAGCATCAATCAATAGAAATCTCTACATGCAAATCATATGATATATGACGAACCAACCAAGAGTATGCTATCTCCTGAGAGCAGCAAAATGATCATGGATTAGATGACTGAAGAACCAACCGGGAATATGCTATCTCCTGAAAGCAGCAAAATGATTGCACACAGTAAAGAACAAGTACAACTAGGAGAAGGGAAAGAACCAATGACCAAACAACATGCTCGACCTGCATTTACGAGGAACCAGAACCTTTTGGAACATCAAGCAATAGCAATACAAACAATAATTATGCATTAAACATAAAAGGAAAGCATTGTTTGGCATACAGAACCCTCATGGTCATCCATATCGTGCAAAATTATCTAGGCCAGTGAGGATATTGGTTATTCAAATCTCCTGATACCTACTGACCTCCATCTAACTAGATCTGCATTTGAGTGGCCTCAGGTTCGCCTTTCCACGATTATACGACCCTTCCCCCGGTGTCTCCATTGCCAGATCAATCTGTCCTTACCTTGGTGAAACTGCCCTGGTTATCACTCATAAGAAAAGACCATCCAAGGACAGGGACCACTAAAATAAGCAATCGATCCAAATACCGACAAGTGTCTCAATTGCTTGAGAGCATGCTTTAGATCAGCCATGGTCAATCATCATAGCCCCAACTCAGGGTTTTGTTTCTTGATTATAGAGCTGGTTGTTATAACCAGCTAAGAGCAAAACTGTAGCAGACTTGCCAAAATGGAAACTCCATTCAGTTCATCAACCACAGACTGAGCTGAATCATAAATCCATGCAACATTCACAAACCAGGGTTAATCTATATTGGTTGATCACTAAATTTGCTATATCCGCTTGTCACAAACTGATTGGTTTCTTATAAATGATGCTGGAGTAAAGTAATCAATCTATAGCTACTAATATTTTTTACATCTTTAACTCACTTACATGATTCTAAACTTCTACGCTGCAGGATTAGAAAATTGGCGAATATCATGCTTTGTGCCACGAAGCATATCTTTTATCCTATGTCACTAAATTTGCTATATCCGCTTGTCACAAACTGATTGGTTTCTTATAAATGATAATGGAGTAAAGTAATCAATCTGTAGCTACTAATATTTCTTACATCTTTAACTCACTTACATGATTCTAAACTTTGACGCTGCAGGATTAGAAAATTGGCGAATATCATGCTTTGTGCCACGAAGCATATCTTTTATCCTATGTCAAACAAGGTTTATTCCCTTGGTTCTCTACATTAACACTTAAGTAAGGAAACAATGTTTCCATGGCTCGGCATCTGATAATTCTTCAGCTGGACCGGTGCTCAGACCCATAGCTTCCAACTCTGACAGCATTGCTAAGGGCAAGTGCATTAATAACGAGATTAGTGTTCAACAGAAAGCAATACCAGATGAGCTTCAACAGCAGTCTGAATAGACGCATTTTCTCAATACGCATCCTCCTCAAAATTTCTAAAAGCCCAAATATAATTATGTTTAACCAGTTGGTAAATATGATAATCAGGTTCAGTTGCTAAAGCTCCTCTGACATTGCTTTCCCTTGAATAATAGCCACATCAACAATCATGTGCCTTAGAAATGTTGTCGGAGTTGGAAACTACCGGTCTAAGCCTCTAAGGACCGATTCAGAGGGGGGAATTATCAAAGTCCAAGTTATAACTGCCACTGGAAACATTGTTTCCTTTCTTAAAGCAGAGATCCAATGGGATGAACCTTGATTGACCTAGAATAATATATATATACACTTTTATGACAAAAAGCATAATATTTGTCAATTTTCTCAAACTACAGCATAGAAGTTTAGATTCATGCAACTGAGCAAAAGATGTAAGAAATATTAGCATATGTAGATAAATTACCAAATCATTATTTATCAAAAATCAAACAGTTCGTAATGAATGGATATAGAAAACGTAGGTGACCAGCCAATACAGATTCACCTTTGTGTTGCCCAACTACATACAAATCATATTTTTCAAGTCCCTGAAGCAACAAATTATGCATCAGCCAGGCTGCATAGTGAATTTGATCAAAAGATAAGAAACATAACTCACTCTTTATCACTCTTTATGCTCCAGCTCTAATTGATACTCCACTATCCATGAATTCTTACATGTATATGCACCAAGCAATGCTTGAAACCACTTGAGCTGGGTTACAAGAACTTCTAGCCCTGGTGAGGGTTGTATACCGGCCTAACTAATATGCACCTTCGATTGGACCTTGCCAGGTTTATACGCCTTCCAAACCTGCCCCAAACCGTCGGGTTTCCACCCCACACGTCGAACCAAACCCCATGTTCAAGTCATTGCGAAATAAGAAAAAAGAGAAGGGGCAAGCGCGACGGTGGCCACGCCGGCATTGAAGGACACGAAGACGGCATGGAAGCAAACCCAATCTCCGAGTCCGTTGAGAAGGGTTGAAATGCTATATTATTTTCCACTTTCCTTTTGTCAGATATATTGAGTTGTCTATGCAATGCTATGTATTCTGCACTCGAAATTCTGAATTGTTGGATGTTGAATTTTTGGTGCCCTTTGCACTGATCTGCACACTCTATTATAAATTAGACAGCTCAAACTTTGGTGATGAACGGACGGCAAGAGGCATAACCGAATGGTTATGGAGGCAGGGATTTTGGGGTAAAGAAATGGTGGGATTTGTGGGGATTGACTGATCTGGGTGGGTTTAAACCTCTAGAGGTTCGGTTCGCAGCGAAGCGAACTAAGGCGTAAAGTTTCCCACAGCCCAACGGACCAACTGGTCGGAGGCGCCGCCCCGTGATCTGAACCAGCGAACGACCCATTCAAGCACTGCATGTATACACGAGGTAGTGGGGGTGGGGTACCAGATCGAAACATGGAGGAAACGAAGTGCAGACGGCGGCTCAGATCTACGGCTTGGAGTGGCCGTAACCCTCGACCGGAAGCTGCGCCGGTCCCCCGCCACGCGGTCCCCAAAGACCCCGCTGCCGCGCCGACGCCGACGACGCCGCGGAGGCTGCCCGAACACGGGCCTCCATGCCGGCGGCGACGCGGCGCGGCGCGGACGGTAGGGCTGGCCCCGCGAGGCGGTCGGATCCGGCGCCGCCGCCGCTCGGGAGCGCGGGTCTGCGCCAAGGGCCGGGCCTCCTCATCGCTGCCGTTTTTTCGAGTGGCCGCGGTCTCGGGTTGTGCGGTCATCGGCCGCGGCGAGCGGTACGAGCGGAGAGGAGCGGAGAGCGCACGCCTCCGCCGCCGAGCCACGCCGCGGCCTCACACTTAAACTAATGATGAGTGGGCTCGTGAGTGCGGCGGCTAGGGTTTTATTACTGTGTGTGCTGTGTGACTTGGGAGGTGGACGCGATGACGTGCGTGTGTGGAGGGCCCGCGTGGGAGATCCAACGGCCAGCATTGATTCTAGATGTGTGCTTTTTTTTCGCTAATAAGGACATGAAAACCATCGAAACTCCAGTATATGTTTGACCGGCCACTTTTGTTCATTTTTATTATGCAACACGGTCATGCATCGGTCCGCGTAGTGATCCGGACGCCTGCTTTGACAAAGCGAAGATAAATATGGAAAGATCTATCATAGTCCGGACAGCCACTTTGACCAACTAGAAGTACGAATGGCACCCGCAGGTATATATGGCCATGGGCCAGGGCGGGACGGGCTTGGGGCGGGCCTAAAAACCCATGGCAAAAAACCGAGGCCCAGGCCCTGACATCGGGCCTACTTTGAAGCCCAAGCCCGGGCCATATGTTGAAAAGCCCGTCAGGCCTGGGGTCGTAGGCCGGGCCTCTTCCTTAAAATCCCGATATGCCAAGCCCATGCCCGGCCCGGCCCTGCCGGTGCGCTCAAAACTCAGGTCCAAGCCCGACGGGCCCAGGCCCTGGATTTTTGGGTCGGGCTTGGGCGGGCCGGGCGTGAGATGCCCAGGTATACCCGTTGGGTATGGTTACAGGTGAAGTCATCACATACCCTTACATGTTCTCCTTTAGTTTACCCATCATCCTTATCCATACTCGTCGATGGATGCAATTTTTATATACCCTTTATCCGACATGGTAGATGGGTACCCGCAGGTAAAATTAACCATGTTTGCGAAACATCAATTTAAATAACTCATAGTCATAAAATAGCAACATATAATCACATTTTACAACAAAAGATGATAACAACAACACATACTTAGAAACAACACCACATCATAAAAACAACATATTTAATAAACAATATCATTTTCCGTAAACAATAACACGTCGAAACAACATCACATGCATAAACAACAACACGTAATCATACATTTTGAGTTCACACATTCATGCCAAAGTGTAGACTATAGAAATAATTTTGAGTTCACATAGATTTTATACGATCCATGCCCGCTCTACCCTATGAGTTTCAAATTTCCCCATTTATATACCCATGTGTAACATTTTGTCTCCTACTCTTACCCTAATATGGTTTTTACCCGTAGGGTACGTGGATAATGGATACCCATTGCCATTCACTACTAGGAAAAAGCCTATAGACATGACAATATTAGTAGCGCTGGAAAGTAACAGGCGTTGTTGCTAATTACCAGTAGCGTTGTATTTAGAAAGCGCTACAAGTAAGTAGTTAGCAGTAGCGCTATAAACATAAAAAGCGCTACTTCTAATCGGGACCCGGCGAGCCAACCAACGGTATTGGTAGTAGCAGCGTTGTCGAGAATACAGCGCTACTACTAATACTTTAGCAGTAGCGCTTAGCGCTACTGCTACTCGACCCTCACCGTTGACTCCCACTCCCCATCCGATCCCACGTCTCCCTCTCCCCATTTGATCCCCTCTCCCTCTCATCACTACTCTCCCCGACCACCATCGTCGCCATCGCCATCACCTGGATGACGCCACTGTCGTGCCTCGGTCCTCCCTCGCCATTGCCCCCTCCCTCGCCATCGCGACCTCCCTCGTCGTCACTCCTCTCCCCCGACCGTCGCACCCTCCCTCACCATTGCCCGCTTCCTCACCGTCGTGGCCTTCCTCGTCGTCGCCCCTCCCTCAACATCGCGCCCCTCCCTCCGCAGGTAGCCCCTACTCCCTCCTTCCCCCCTCTTCCCTCTCCCCTCCATCCGCATGTTAGGTTTGTTAGGTTGATTCTAGGGTTAGGTTGATTCTAGGGATAGGTTGTTAGGTTGATTCTAGGGTTAGGTTGATTAGGGGGGGTAGGATGATTCTAGGGTTAGGTTGATTCTATGGTTAGGTTTGTTAGCTAAATTAGTTTAGAGCAAATATGAATGTGACACGTATGAAAAACCTTATTGCATTTTTTTCAAGTTATATATTTTTCTCATAGGAATTTATCTCGATGTCGACGATGCCCGGCCCGCATCCTCGTCGTCGAGTGGTCCGCGAGAGCCTGCTTGATAGGCGTCATGTCCGGGACTGGGCTCCGTCGGGCTGGCACTGGGAGGTGCTACCTTCCCGGGCTCGGAGCTTGGTGAGGAATCCAGGTCTCGTCATCGACCCGGATCTTCTGTGGTGGCGGTCACGTGGGCCACTTTTGGTGCGGAGGGAGCGGACCCCCGCAGAGGTGGTATGTCGCCGTGTCAGGGAGGAGGACTAGCACGTCCGTCGCTACATGGCGGCGTTGGACGCCAGGTTCAACAATACCTAACAGATTCTTCAGGGATCTCACCCGAGTTATGATCCCGTGATGGTTCCTTATCTTTGGGTATTCACCGCCAGCGACTCAGAGACCGCTAGTGAACCGAGTTCACCGTCCTCCACTTTGGATTCTAGGATATTCGATCTGTATTAGTGATCTTATATGATAATATTCAAGATGTATTAGTTAATATTTGATGATGCATTAACTGGATTATTCGGGATGATGTATTAGTGATATTATATTCGAGTTCATTATAAATGTATTAGTGATATTATCATGAACACAGCTTTACTCATTTGCTAGAATGAACATGTCATATTCTGAATATAGAGGATGTCTTGGTGTTCTTGTTTGCAATGTACCTCAAGTGGCCTATATTTTGTCGGAATGTTGATTCGTTTCCGTTCCGGCAAATTTCAGGCGCTTGATATGTCCTGTTTTTAGTAAAGGTCATGCCGAATTTGTTTCATGAATTTTAGCATGACTTGTGCTACAATGTAGAACATATCGAGTGCTTATGATTTGCCAGTCATTCCGGCAAAACATAGGGCATTTTTACTATGTCATTGCTCGATATATGGAACGGCTTGACTTTAGGTCTGTTTCGGCTCCTTGTGTGTCTTTCAGTGAGGGAGAGTGTCCACCATATATATATACATATATATATATATATATATATGCGAAAGGAAGAATCCCAACTGTTGTCGTGGGGGTCGCTTCTCCTTTTTTTCCTTGTGCTAGATATTTGTAATGCACTAGGGAAAGGAGGAGTGGTGACCATCACCGACGGTCGAAATATGAGAGAGGAAGAATCCCGACTGTTGTCGTGGGGGTCGCTTCTCCTTCGTTCCCGTGTGCTAGACATTTTGGTGTAATGCAGTCGGGGACGAATGGAGGAGCCACCATCACTGACGGTCGCAATATCAGAGGGAGTTCCCACCATATACATGAGATGAGAGTTTAGGAAGGAAAGACTCGACAGACCTAAAGTCAACCCGTTGCATATTGAGTAATAGTGATCTGTGTGTTGATCAGTTTCCTGGTAGTTTTCTTCGATCGATTTTAAATGTTTCAACTATGAACATAGGAAATGTCTGACTACGAAAGGGAATTCATTATGTGCGAATATTGTGAAGACGAGCGCGGCCTGTGCGGCAAGCCTTACCTAGTTGATGGTAGGCGCTTCAGCATCATGCTGGATGAGACCTTCGAAGTGGATACAGCAAGTCATAACGACAAGTCTTTTTTGGTAATTAAGCATGACTTCTGCTTCTTTTGCTTCAACTTATAATTTTAATTTTTTACTATTCTACTAGCGTATCTCCTGCCATACAAGAATTTATGTCTTGGATAAGATTGGTTTCGATACTAAAAAAAGTATGGACGTAAAGAGAGTTCACTTGAGGACCGAGCATGGTTATACTTTTGTCGTAAAATTGTACATGCAGACACCTAATCCTATTTTGAATGCAAAAATTAGAAAGCACTATGCAAGTCTTATGCATTTGAGCCTAATATGCTTATCACCTTTGATATTCGTCCGGAAGATGAAATTGAAGGTAATATCGACATCTGGGTCGATGTGCAGACGCCTCCAGTTCTACCATCATGTGAGTTTCTCAACCATATTTATTAAGTAATTTATATTTTTTATTTAAAAATAGTTGACAACTAATTTCTATTGATAGCTTATTTCTATTCAAGCAAACATGTCTAGCGCTTGGTAGACAGCACCTACTACTGTCCCGGGGTTGACCTAAACTGCGAGGAGATGGGTCATTATGTTTCATGGCTTGAGGATCTTGATGCTGTCAACACAGGTTATTTTCCTGGACTTCGAGATATTAGTATTCAAAATGTGCGACCACTAGTGTGCGTATTGAACTACGGTCACATCTATCTAGGAAAGATGGTAAGATTTTTACTATTTGTCCTCGGTGCATCTTTTGCATACATTATTTTTTAAGCTAAACTTCATTGCTAAGTATGTTACTACGATGTTCTTCAACAGGGACTCCCGATGAGTGTTGTGCCTCGTTGGATCGAGTCTAAAGGTCGCATGGCAATTGTTAGCTTACAGCCAAGATATCCTGTATTGCAGATGAGTGCATTCATCATTTCTCGAAGCGAGCAAGTCTTAATAGTCAAAGACTAGAGCAAAATTGTGAAGGATCGCAGAGAAGTACTAGGGGTAGCAATCAGAAGCACAACCCAAAATTAGGAGACAGGTTCATATGCATTCTCCAATATGATGAAGAAGGAGTGGTACACATGTTTTATGCTATTTTACCTGAGAGAGAGCAGCAGGAGTAGGTCGTAGGTATTAAGAAGAATCGGTTAGTGCTGATTAGATATGACTAGTGACCTAGTGACCAAGTCGATGCCCAAGTTGATGATGATGATGATGAGTTGTTATATGATGATGATGACGATGATGAGTTGTTGTTATTATAACTAGTGACCAAGTTGTTATATAATGTCTCATGGACGAAAATGATGATGATGAGGAGTTCTTATAACACAATGATGTATTATGATGATCGGATGAAACACTATATTGAGCCTATATAAATACATCACAAATACGTAGAGGGGGTATGAATCTGTGAAAGCAGTAGTACTAGCAGTAGCGCTGGAAGCCATCTAGCAGCAGCGCTGGATTATCAGCAGCGCTTGCCTCTCTGCATCGCTAGATCTAAGTTATAGTAATAGCGCTGGTCAGTGCAACGCTGCTGCTAACCAGACTTAGCAGTAGCGTTGCACCAACCAGCGCTACTGCTACAACTTAGATGTAGCACCTTAGCAGTAGCGCTAGACCCAACGCTACTAGTAAGGGTATTTCCAGCGCTACTACTAAGTTTTCTCCTAGTAGTGATTCCTCGTCCAAAAACCTCTATGTAGTCTTCCTCGCTTTCTCTATCTTCACATGCATGGTCCCCCTCTCCTCCCACTCCTCCCAATAGAACACAACCATAAATAGTCCACCATATGCATGGTACCCACCTAATTTTTTTCTCCCATCGGGATACTTTGTGATTAGCATTGGATGGTTCACTCTAGCATCATGTCCACGGACCACGTCCGGACATAAAAATGGACATATACCGGCGTTGGAGACGCCCTAACGGC
This sequence comes from Hordeum marinum, assembly GCA_022496015.1. Lineage (NCBI taxonomy): Eukaryota > Viridiplantae > Streptophyta > Magnoliopsida > Poales > Poaceae > Hordeum > Hordeum marinum. Next base: position 534,196,739 of record CM039678.1, on the reverse strand, counting down.
TTTTGCTAGGCGGTAGCTATGTTTTTTGCCAGTAGGTACGAGTGAGGCTCCGACGGGATGCGCGGCCTTGCGTCATCTTTAAAATGCCTCCCCATAGAGGCTTGTGTGTCCTCTTCGTGCAGGTGGCCGCATGACTCCTCCTCCGGCAAGGACCAGGCAGGAGACGTTGGGGCTAGCCGGTGCTGCAAGTCCTCTCATTTCCCTCGTGCAGAATTGCAACCGACGATTACAGAGGGCGCATGCGCGGTGTTTATGCCTCCAACACCATGGGTACCGACCGATCTTCTTGATTTCTAACTTGATCGCTAAAGCTCTGCAAATTATCGCAGCATATACGCTTTTGCAGAAGGGGCATGCTGGTACGACAACCTCTACTCGGCGGGCTACGGGGCGTGGATGCTGGCGTTGAGCACAACGTTGTTCAACGACAGTCTACGACACCCCATGCAGGTAGTGCTACAAGGGCGCATGCGACCATGAACTAATAGGATCACGGTCGTGTAAGCCTCGGTGTGACGGTGACCATCACGACCACAAACCTCTGTCCACCCAACCATGCTCCATGCGCTTTCGAGTGACAACAGCGATTGGTGCAACCCACCACGACCGCACTTTGACATGACACAATCGGCTTGGGAGAAGATCCGCGTTTACAAGGGTGGCATCATTCGTGGTATGTACCAAAGGTAATTAGCACATTAATTTGTCATTAACTAGTCTAGTTGTTTAATTTCTTAAATAGAACAAAGATTGCTCAAGGCCCAACAAAATCCTAATTTTAGTTTCAGGGTTCCATGCGTGAAACAAGGCGGAGTGCAGTTCAAGATCAACGAACATGACAACTTCAATCTTGTGCTTGTGTTTAATGTTGCACCTTCTGGTTCAATCAAATCAATGGATCAAAAGAGTTCAGATTCAAACGATTGGACACCAACGACGCGCTTTGCCATGTGGCCTCTTGAGGGACTTGTGCACTTGGACCAATAAGGCCACGGTGTCTTCCCTCAGCCCATGCAAACCCTTGGGACGTGGTGGAACCCTTGGTGGACTTACGGACTCCTCCAGAAGTTTCCGAAACCTTCTAGAAGCTTCCCAGTACAATACCAAAAAAAACCAAAATTCTCCGGTAGCCAAAATATGACTTCCCATATATAAATCTTTACCTCCGGACCATTTCGGAGCTCCTCGTGACGTCCAGGATCTCATCCGGGACTACAAACAACTTTCAGTCTCCAACAACTAAGAAAGATAAACAACTAAGTGAGAGCAAGATATATAACACGAAACACCATGACTATCACAAAAGTAAAGTGCATAAGTAAAGGATCAAGATAAGAAATAACCGAGGCACGCGAAGACGACGATGTATCCCGATGACATCATACTGTAGCGCGCGTCTGTGCATGCCGGTTTCACCGTGGAGCGGGCGCATGCACACTTCAATGCCACCATGGCGGAGGAGCAGCCTGCGCCGACGCCTATGTCGGCGTTCCAGCAGTCGTAGGAGGAACGACATCACAACTAGTTCCTCCTAAAGCAACACTGGCTAGTGGAGGGACAAATTAACGGCGAGCTAGCGAACGAGGAGGCATGGATGTTGGGGAACGTTGCATGGGAAACAAAAAATTCCTACGCACACGCAAGATCTATCCATGATGATGAGCATCTATGAGAGGAGAGATCGGATCCACAAACCCTTATAGATCGCTAAGCGGAAGCATTAAGAAACGCGGTTGATGTAGTCGAACGTCTTCGCGATCCAAATCGCAAGCCGTCCCGCGATCTAATCACAATCTAGCACCAAAAGGACGGCACCTCCCATGTTCAACACACCTACAGCTTGATGACGTCCTCGCCTTCTTGATCTGGTAAGAGAGGCGAAGTAGTAGATGAGTTCCGACAGCACGACGACGTGGTAACAGTGGTGGTGAAGAACAATCTCCGCAGGGCTTCGCCAAGCACAACGGAAACTATGACGGAAGATAAACTAGAGGGGATGAGTTGCCGGCACACGGCTTGGGGATTCTTGATGTCTTCCGGGTGCTAGTCCTACCCCTCTATTTATATGTTGAGCCCTAGGGTCAAAACTTGGAGAAAGAGCCTCCTCAAAGTCGGTTTGGCACGTAAGGCAAGCGTCCTCCTCGGACTCTAGGACCAGACGCCAGGGTCCTCGGCGTGTGGCCCTAAACGTCAGGGTCCCTAGCGTTTGGCCCCTGGCCTTCGTAAAACTCCTTTTGCACCTTCCTAAAGCCTCATGGGCTTTACCCCTTGGCCCAAATAAAGTGTTCTTGTACCCGAACATTTCAGAAAACATCTGAAACCCCTTCCGGTGAATTCCGGAACCCTTCGGTAGACCAAACACTATTATCCCATATATCAATCTTTACCTCCGGACTATTCTGGAGCTCCTCGCCATGTCCGGGATCTCATACTATCCGAACAACTTTCGATCACCAACATAAAAAATCAACTATACTTATATTGTCATCAAACCTTAAGTGTGTAGACCCCGCGGGTTCGAGAACTATGTAGACATGACCAAGACACCTCTACGGTCAATAACTAATAGTGGGACCTGGATGCCCATATTGGTTCCTACATATTCTACGAAGATCTTTATCGGTTAAACCTCTATGTCAAGGATTCAGTTAATCCCGTATGTTGTTCCCTTTGTTCTTCGGTATGTTACTTGCCCGAGATTCAATCGTCGGTATCTCTATACTTAGTTCAATCTCGTTACCGACAAGTCTCTTTACTTGTTTTGTAATACAAGATCTCGTGGCTAACTCTTTAGTCAGTTTGCTTGCAAGGCTCATTGTGATGTTGTTTTACCGAGTGGGACCTGAGGTACCTCTCCGTCACACGGAGTAACAAATCCCAGTCTTGATCCATGCCAACCCAACAGACACCCTTGGAGACACCTGTAGAGCACCTTTATAGTCACCTAGTTACGTTGCAACGTTTGATACACACAAGGTACTCCTCAGGTGTCAGTGAGTTGCATGATCTCATGGTCATAGGAACAGACACTTGACATGAAGAAAACTATAGCAATAAACTGACACGATCATATGCTATGTTTATAGTTTGGGTCTTGTCCATCACATCATTCTCCTAATGATGTGATCCTGCTATCAAATGACATCTCATGTCTATGGCTAGGAAACCTTGACCATCTTTGATCAACGAGCTAGTCTATTAGAGGCATACTAGGGACATGGTGTTGTGTATGTATCCACACATTTATCTAAGTTTCCGATCAATACAATTCTAGCATGGATAATAAACGATTATCATGAACAAGGAAATATGATAATAACTAATTTATTATTGCCCCTAGGGCATATTTCCAACAGTCTCCCACTTGCACTAGAGTCAATAATCTAGTTCACATCGTTATGTGATTTACATTGTTATGAATCTCACACCCAATGAGTTCTGCGGTTCGATCATGTTTTGCATGTGAGAGAGGTTTTAGTCAACGGGTCTGTGACTTTCAGATCCGTGTGTACTTTGCAAATCTCTATGTCATGCTGTAGATATTGCAATCACGCTCCAATTGGAGCTATTCCAAATGGCTGCTCCACTATACATATCCAGGTTGCTACTAAGAGTCATCCGGATTGGCGTTAAAGTTTGCATCGACGTAAACTTTTACGATGAACTCTTTATCACCTCCATAATCGAGAAATATGTCCTTAGTTCTCTAGTTACTAAGGGTAATTTTGACCCCTGTCTAGTGATCCACTCCTGGATCACTCTTGTATCCCTTGACAGACTCATGGCAAGGTACACACATATGCGGTACACATCATGGCATACTATATAGAGCCTATGGCTAAGGCATAGGGGACTACCTTCGTCCTTTCTCTTTCTTCTGCCGTGATCGAGCTTTGAGTCTTACTCAACATCACACCTTACAAATCAGGCAAGAATTCCTTCTTTGACTGATCCATTTTGAACTCTTTCAAAATCTTGTCAAGGTATGTACTCATTGAAAGTCTTATCAAGCATCTTGATCTATCTCTATAGATCTCGATGCCCAACAATTAAGTAGCTTTATCTAGGTCTTCCTTTGAAAAAATCTTTTCAAGCAACCGTTTATGCTTTCCAGAAATACTACATTATTTCTGATCAACAATATGTCAACCACATATACTTATCAGAAATTCTATAGTGCTCCCATTCACTTTCTTGTAAATACAAGTTTCTCATAAACTTTGTATAAACCCAAAAACTTTGATCACCTCATCAAAGTCTATATTCCAACTCCGAGATGCTTGCTCCAGCCCATAGAAGGATCGCTAGATCTTGCATACCTTTTAGCATCCTTAGGACTGACAAAACCTTCTGGTTGTATCATATACAACCTTTCCTCAAGGAAACCGTTAAAGAAACGATGTTTTGACATCCATCTACCAGATTTCATAATTGAAAAATGCAGCAACTGCTAACATAATTCCAACAGACTCTAGCATCGCTACGGGTGAGAAAGTCTCATTATAGTCAACTCCTTGAACTTGTCGGAAACTTCTTTGCGATAAGTCGAGTTTTATAAATGGTGGCATTCACCATCAGCGTTTGTCTTCTTCTTAAATGTCCATTTGTAGTCAACGACCTGCCATTTAACGGGCAAGTCTACAAAAGTCCATACTCGGTTTTCATACATGGACCCTTTCTCGGATTTCATGGCTCCCATCCTTTTGTTGGAATCCAGGCCCACCATCGCTTCTTCATAGCTCATAGGTTCACTGTTGTCTAACAACATGACCTCCAAGACAGATTGACGTACCACTCAGGGGTGGTACGAGTCCTTGTCGACCTACAAGGTTCGGTAGTAACTTGATCCAAAGCTTCATGATCATCATAATTTGCTTCCTCCTCACTTGGTGTAGGCACCGCAGAAACATCTTTCTACGTCGTGCTACTATCCAACTGAAGTGACGGTTCAACAACCTCATCAAGTTCTACTTTCCTCCCACTCAATTCTTTCAAGAGAAACTCTTTCTCTAGAAAGGACCCGTTTTTAGTAACAAACACTTTGCCCTCGGATATGAGATAGAAGGTATACCCATCTGTTTCCTTAGGGTATCATATGAAGATACATTATTCCGCTTTGGGTTCGAGCTTATCACACATAAGTATCGCATTCCAAAAATCTAAGAAATGATAGCTTAGGTTTCTTCCAAACCATAATTCATACGGTGTCATCTCAACGGATTTAGATGGTGCCCCATTTAAAGTGATTGTAGTTGTCTCTAATGCATAACCCCAAAACTATAGTGGCAAAAACGATAAGAGACATCATAGAATGCACCATATCCAATAAGGTTCGATTACGACATTCGGACACACCATTACGTTGTGGTGTTCCAGCCAGTGTCAATTATGAAACAATTCCACACTGTCTTAAATGACTGCCAAACTCATAACTCAGATATTCTCCTCCTCGATCAGATCATAGGAATTTAATCTTCTTGTTACGATGATTCTCAACTTCACTCTGACATTGCTTGAACTTTTCAAACGTTTCAGACTTGTGTTTCATTAAGTAAATATACCCATATCTACTTAAGTCATCAGTGAAGGTGAGAAAGTAACAATATCCACCACGCGCCTCAATGCTCATTGGACCGCATACATCAACATGTATAATTTCCAATAAGTCAGTTGTCCGCTCCATCAAATCAGAAAAATGGGGTCTTAGTCATCTTGCCTATGAGGCATGGTCCGCATGTCTCAACTGATTCGAAATCGAGTGAGTCCAAAGGTCCATCAGCATGGAGTTTCTTCATGCGCTTTACACCAATATTGTCGTGGTTTTGTCACGGCAGATGTTCGAAGACTTAGATTCGAGGCCATCGCTAAGGCGGTGGACTCAAAGGGGTTGGACGGGATGAAAGACACAGATTTACCCAGGTTCGGCCCCTCGAGATGAGGTAAAAGCCTACGTCCTGCTTTGTGTGTATTGATTGGAGTATCGATTACAAGGGAACGTACTCGCTTGACCTAGCTCTCGATTTGTTGGATCATGTCTAAGCCATCCCGGGTCTTGCCTTTATATAGGAGGTCAAGACCACGGGTTACACAAGTCTCATACCGACTCTTACAACGTATCTGACTCTGTCTCTAAGCCGCCTAACTAACTCTGGCAGGCTGTCTCCGGGCGGCTTACGCACCTGGGTCTAGCATCTTCTTCCTGACTCTAGGCCTCCATCGCAGCCCATCTGGTGAGCCGCCGTGCAGCCCAATCTTCTTCTTCTAGTCCATATGCTAATGAGCCGCCAGGTATGACCCAGCCCCTCCTGGGCGGGTCTTACCACGGGGTTATATCCCTAACATTAGGCCCCAGATTGATTTGAGCTTGCTCATGTCAATCTTCACCTTTTAACTTGTGGCAAGTCTCACACCCTTGTCACCTGAAAGGGAAAAACACATAACCCGCCCTGACGTCACCTTCATTTACTTTGAAAAGATTCCGTGACGTATGCCGTAGATCCTGTCATTAAACGGTCGGCTCAAAGATCGAGGCGTCCATCTTGGTCGGTCATTATCTTTCGCCTTGATTCCCCTGTGCCCGTTTGGCCTTCCATCCTCTTAAATAGGACCGCGAGGGGTCTTTTCATTTTTCTATGCCGCCCTCACTTCTTCTTCTTCCTCTCGACGCCAACACTCCCGAGCTCCGTCGCGCCGGTGGAGCCCCATCGTCATCGACGAATCTGGCCGCTGCATCAACCTAAACGTTCCAGACTTTCGCCCGTGTCCGCCGCATCCTTTAAGTTATGTTCCTCATCCTCCCTTAGATCTGCAGCTTAGCACTTGAACCCTCTCGATTTCATCGGCCCCCATTAGTGTGCATGCTCTTCTTCATAATGCTAACCGATGTACAACCCCTTAGATCTTGCAATGTTTGCCTATCCACTGCGGCCAGTCATGCAAAGTCAACAGTAGCCCAACCTAGATCTGTACTTGTTTCCTCTTCTTGCGCTAGACTATTCGTTCTTCCTCAGTTCCCCGCTAGGGTTGGATAAAATTTGATTTTTCCTTGCTTGTAGATCTTTCACTTTCATTTTATTATGCAAAACATGCTTGTATGTCCTTAGCAATTTTGCATCATGGCCTTGTTCACTTAAACCGCCACCAAACTTCCCGCTCTTCCAATAAACCGTACCAACGGCTTAGCATCACAATATTTAATTTCATCAGTCCCCTTGGTTTGTCTAGTCACTTTCTGACCCGCCGCGTACTGCCACTTTTCACAGCCTAAACCCGCCATCATGTCTCGGGCGTCTTCTTCTTGTAACTGGGTCGGCTTTGGAGTCTCCGAACAATTCCTACAAGATTTTGTAGAGGCTGGAACCTTGTTGGCTCCGAATGTTGTTCATTGGCGGGTTCCAGGTTTGGAGAAGAGACCCATCCCACAAGAGGGTGAAATTGTTATCTTTGCTGACCACCTTGTACGCGGTTTCAGCCCGCCCGAATCTAAGTTCTTCCGAGACGTCCTCCATTTCTTTAAATTGCATCCTCAGGACATTGCCCCTAACTCTGTCTCCAACTTGTGCAACTTCCAAGTCCTTTGCGAAGTGTACTTACAAGAAGAGCCGTCAGTTGATCTTTTCCATGACTTTTTCTAAATCAACCGCCAAACGGAAGTCGCGGCTGGCCCAAGCTTGGAGCTCGGCAGAGTCTCCATCCAAAGAAGAAGAGATATGGTTTTTTCCAGCTGTTCGGATGCCAAGTCATCCCAAGGATTGGAACAGAACTTGGTTCTATTGTAAAGACACCTCTCCAGAGGGAGAACATCCACTGCCGGGTTATCATCCTACCCGGCTCTACACCACAACTGAACTTCCAGACCGGATGTCTGCCACAACACGAGCGAAGTATGCTCCGGCTTTTGCTGTTGGATCTCCTGGAAGGTCTTACCATTGAGCCGGCATGACCGGCTTATGTGTGAGTATACGGGTGATGCAAATGATCCTCTCTGCTTCAATCACACCCCTCTGACAGAAGAAAACATTACTTCCGCTATCAAGGGACTTACCCGTGAGCCCCAAGAGGCTTGCCGTACAGTCGGGCTAAAGCCTTTCTACGTCGCAAACCCAACCCCAGATGTAAGGACGGCTTTCAAATCTCTTTTACCTCCATCTTGACTATATATGTAGCAGCCTTAATTTCTTTTGGAGGCTCTTGCTTTCAGGCTAACTCCAGCTTCTGGAAGAAAAAATACACTCCTCCTGCGAAGAAGAAGTCTCAGGCGGGTAACACCCGTGGCCGCAAACCAAAAACTTCAGCTCAAAACTTGCTTGAGCTTGACGACTCAGAGGTAGAACCTAATTCCCTTTGTCGTCATTTTATACAACTTATTGACAATGATTTTACTCAGGAGGAGACAGAGATGAGCCACGCCAACGCCCCTAAGGTAACTTATCTTTCTTCCGACTCGGAAAAATTCCCCCAACCGAAGATACGGCAGGTCATCCGAAAAGTTCCTTTTTTGCACGCTCTCGCATACTTAGATCCCAAATTTTCCTTGAAAAAACAACATCACGACTCTCGACGTCAGACCCGGAGTACCGGCTCTAGGAACCTCATGACCGGCTTACCTAACACCCTGGCGCCGCAGAAACGTCCCGCTGAGGTACTTAACATGAACCCAATATCCATCTTATATTTCTGCAATGATGTCTTATCACTGTACCTTACTGATTTGATTTTGTAGGAGTCCCCTCCTTCCTCTGGTGACTCAACTGCCTCTAAGCTTCCTCCCATGAAGGTCAACCCAGAGCAAGCTTTCACCTCCGCCGTGTATATATTACCTGTATCACCTTTATACCATGTGCTGACTTCTTGTTTTTTCAAGGCGCAAGCCAAACGCAGAAAGGCCGGCGGGTCTACCACTGCTCCGACTACTCAACAGCCAGATATTGCTGAGCCGTCCTACTCTCCGGTTAAACCTTCTGACGCTACCAAAGTAATGCCTGAGCAATCTCCCGCGCCCTCAGAGCCGGCGGGTCATCACTCGGCGGCTTCTGATAGCCCCACGGCTGACCCTAAGCCGCCTAAGCCTTCCACTCAAGATTCGCCTTTCCATGATGTCACCATCACTGGGACGGGTTATGAATCTCCCACACACCATACTCTGATGAAGCATTCCAGCAAAGTTGCTACTTACTCTCCTGAGAAGCATGATTTCGAATTCCCTGCCTTGGAGAAGATGACTGCAAACGACTTACACGTTGGCTATCTGAACCGCCTGTCTGCCAGTCGCAACATGGAGAGCAAGCTTGTCGGTTTGATGAAAAAGAAATATGAGGTATCCTCCATCTTCTATCTCTCTCTTATACTCGTACTTAGCCCCCAAGAACTGGATTAATATTACAAATAATAGACCGGGTCTTCCAAACCTTCAATTCTGTTATATAGAGCTTTAACCTGTGACTCCCAAGTATTGGGTTAAATGGCATATAAGCCGGTACTAAGTTATAGATCCAATTGTAACCCCCCAAGTCCGGAGCATTATGATAATGATGATCTGGATCTCTCACATGTAAGAAGTTTCGTCGGGTGTAGCCCCCAAGTCTGGAGCATTATGATAATGATGAGCCAGAACTTTCATCACGGACTTGAAACTGAAAACACAAACATTAGCCCCCAAGTGCCAAGTATATTGCTTGTAATGTGCTTGGGACTTTATAAGAGTTATTTCATCCGGTGACTTAACATTGATAACCTTTCACTTATGAAATGCAGGAAGCCTTGAATACTGTCGAGTCTGAGCGGGCCGACTTGAGGGAGAACCTGTTAGCCCAACAGACCGCCCGTGCCATAACAGAAGAGAAGTTATGGGCGGCTGTTGAAGAGCTTGAGAAACTCCAAGCTGAATTCCTTGCATATAAGAAGACTGCCGAAACAAAGCAAGCCACCCTGGTGAAGCGTGCAAGCGATGCAGAGGACCGACTCAACCTTGCATCGGCGGAGCTGAAGACCCTTAAGGATCACATCTCTAAGATGACTACTGCTATCTTTGGTAAGTATATACGACTCAAAAAATATTCTCAATAAATAAACACCCGTCGGGTGGCTTATACCTTCGACTTTTTCTTGGAGGCGAAAGGAGCCGCCATCTATCTTCTGATAGTTTGATGAAGTTGAAAGCAGTCTACACCTTGACGGAGGAAATGTATAGTGGGGCCATTTGCACCATCAAGCTATGATGACGGCCAAGTACGTCCCCAAATTTATGAAGGGCGTCCTGGAGGTCTTATCAACTTTGCCCAAATAGGTGGAGGAAATAAGGCGATCAGCCGCCAGAAGAGGAGATATAGCTGCGCTGAGCCGGTCCCTAGCCTTCGCTCCAAAATTAACTGCTGAAGAGATGATGAACGACTTCCCTTCCAAGAAGGATGACGGCTTAGACTTCACGAAAGCCGATTATGCCAAGTGCGTTAAGGCCTCCCGGCGGCTTGCCTCCATATTGGTTGATGAAATGGACCTGGTTCCATACCACGCGGCTTATGATGAAAACAACCAACAGCTGTGCTGCCCTACCTTTGAAGCTTGAGACTTGGTCCCTACACGTTGTAAGCTGCTCTTCGCCCCTGATGTTGATCCATCTCCACTTTTCGATGATGCACAATTCGAAGCCTTACTAAACTGCAACTGGGATGTGGATCGTCTTCAGATCAAAGAGCCCGAAGACCCGGCGCATGATGACCCGTCAGCCAATTAAATTCCTTGTCTTTGACTGATTGTAACCCGATCGGCTAAGCCGGAACAAGTGTAAAACTGATAAGCCTTTCGTCTTTTGAGCTCTTAGAGAGCCCTGCAATATACTTTGCAATCTTCTTATGCCTTAATCCGCGACTCATCTTTTAAGCATAAACTCTGCAAAAACCAAACAAAACAATCTGCAATGTTTACCTGGGCGGCTTTGAGAAAAAGCAAAAACCGAAGATCTTCAATATAACCTTGCTTCGTCTTTCATCTTGCTCTGGCCACACTTATGATATGAATGCAATGTATGATGCAACTATGATGCAATATATAATGTAGTGTGTATGATGCAATGCATGATGTAATGTATGATGGTCTTGCTTTCCCCTTGTTTTTTTGTTTTTCAAAAACTCATATTCTGGCCCTTTTGAGGGGGAAACTATTGCTTTGAACCGCTTAACAGTGCAGGGTCTCTAACGAGAATGACTGATGGGAGACGTAGTAGTAAATCAAAATTTTCCTACGTTCACCAAGATCTATCTATGGAGAAACCAGCAACGAGAGGGGAGAGATTGCATCTTCATACCTTTGAAGATCGCTAAGCGGAAGCGTTACAAGAACGCGGTTGATGGAGTCGTACTCGCAGCGATTCAGATCGCGGTAGATCCGATCAAGTGCCGAACGGACGGCACCTCCGCGTTCAACACACGTGCAGCCCGGTGACGTCTCCAACACCTTGATCCAGCAAGGAGGAAGGAGAGGTTGGGGAAGGGCTCCAACAGCAGCACGACGGCGTGGTGGTGGTGGAGTAGCAAGGTATTCCGACAGGGCTTCGCCTAAGCGCTGCGGAGGAGGAAGAAGAGAGGTAGGGCTTCGCCGTGAGAGAGAGAGATCAAATCTTGTCTCAAAACATCCAAAACCTCAAGTATATATAGGAGGAGGGACGTGGAGGGCTGGCTTGGCCTCTACTCCAAAGAGGAGATGGCTGGCCGAATTAAAGGGAGAGTCCACCTCCCACAAGGGAGGTGGATCTCCTCCTTTTAAATCCTTTTTGCCTTATCTCCTTATCTCCAGCCGCATGAGCCTTTAGAAAAAGTCTTGCCCAGCCCAATAAGGGCTGGCACACTTTATCTAACAGCCCATGTGGTCCTTTGGTCGTCACACCCCTCCCGGGGGTCCTCCGGCACCCTCCCGGCACTCCCGGTACACTACCGATGAGCCCGAAAACTTTCCGGTGACCAAAACTGGACTTCCTATATATCAATCTTTACCTCCGGACCATTCCGGAGCTCCTCGTGACGTCCGGGATCTCATCCGGGACTCCGAACAACCTTCGGTAATCACGTATACCTTTTCCCTATAACCCTAGCGTCATCGAACCTTAAGTGTGTAGACCCTACGGGTTCGGGAGACACGTAGACATGAACGAGACACCTCTCCGGTCAATAACCAACAGCGGGATCTGGATACCCATGTTGGCTCCCACGTACTCCACGATGATCTCATCGGATGAACCACGATGTCAAGGATTCAATCAATCCCGTATACAATTCCCTTTGTCTATCGGTATGATACTTGCCCGAGATTCGATCGTCGGTATCCCCATACCTTGTTCAATCTCGTTACCGGCAAGTCTCTTTACTCGTTCCGTAATACATCATCCCGTGACTAACTCCTTAGTCACATTGAGCTCATAATGATGATGTCTTACTGAGTGGGCCCAGAGATACCTCTCCGTCACACGGAGTGACAAATCCCAGTCTCGATTCATGCCAACCCAACAGATACTTTCGGAGATACCCGTAGTGCACCTTTATAGCCACCCAGTTACGTTGTGACGTTTGGCACACCCAAAGCATTCCTACGGTATCCGGGAGTTGCACAATCTCATGGTCTAAGGAAACGATACTTGACATTGAAAAGCTTTAGCAAACGAACTACACGATCTTGTGCTATGCTTAGAATTGGGTCTTGTCCATCACATCATTCTCCTAATGATGTGATCCCGTTATCAATGACATCCAATGTCCGTGGCCATGAAACCGTGACCATCTATTGATCAACGAGCTAGTCAACTAGAGGCTCACTAGGGACATGTTGTGGTCTATGTATTCACACATGTATTATGGTTTCCGGTTAACACAATTATAGCATGAACAATAGACAATTATCATGAACAAGGAAATACAATAATAACCATTTTATTATTGCCTCTAGGGCATATTTCCAACAGTCTCCCACTTGCACTAGAGTCAATAATCTAGTTCACATCACCATGTGATTAACACTTACATCACCATGTGATCATATCATCATGTGATTAACACCCAATAAGTTCTGGGGTTTGTTCATGTCCTGCTCGTGAAAGAGGTTTTAGTCAACGGGTCTGCGACATTCAGATCCGTGTGTACCTTACAAACTTTCCATGTCATATTTGTAGATACTACTCCCATGCTCCACTTGGAGCTATTCCAAATGGCTGCTCCACTATACGTAGCTGGATTTCTACTAAGAGTCATCCGGATTGGTTTTAAAGCTTGCATCATCGTAACACTTTACGATGAACTCTTTATCACCTCCATAATCGAGAAATATTTCCTTAGTTCTCAAGTTACTAAGGCTAACTTTGACCGCTGTCTAGTGATCCACTCTTGGATTACTCTTGTACCCCTTGACAGACTCATGGCAAGGCACACACAGGTGCGGTACACAGCATGGCATACTATATAGAGCCTATGGCTAAAGCATAGGAGATGACACTCATCTCTTCTTTATCTTCTGCCGTGGTCGGGTATTGAGTCTTACTCAATTTCACACCTTACAATACAGTCAAGAACTCCTTCTTTGACCCATCTATTTTGAACTCCTTCAAAAACTTGTCAAGGTATGTCTTCGTCGAAAAAACTTATCAAGCGAATAGATCTATCCCTATAGATCTTGATGCTCAATAAAATAGTAGCTTTATCTGGGTCTTCCTTTGAAAAACAAAACTTTTCAAACAACCCTTCATGCTCTTCCAGAAATTCTACATCATTTCCGATCAATAATATGTCAACTACATATTCTTATAAGAAATTCCATAGTGCTCCCACTCACTTTCTTGCAAATACAAGTTTCTCATAAACTTTGTATAAACTTAAACACTTTGATCACCTCATCAAAGCATATATTCCAACTCCGAGATGCTTGCTCCAGTCCATAGAAGGATCGCTGGAGTTTGCATATTATTAGCATCCTTAGGATTGACAAAACCTTCTGGTTGTATCACATACAACTCTTCCTCACAGAAACCATTACGGAAACCTTGTTTTGTCATCCATCTGCCAGATTTCATAATCGAAAAATGCAGCAACTGCTAACAAAATTTTAATAGACTTTTAGCATCGCTACAGATGAGACAATCTCATTGCAGTCAACTCCTTGAACTTGGCGGAAACTTCTTTGCGACAAGTCGAGCTTTATAAACGGTGACATTTCACCATTAGCGTCTATGTTTATCTCAAAGGTCCATTTGTACTCAATGACCCGCCATTCAACAGGAAAGTCTACCAAAGTCCATACTTGGTTTTCATACATGGATCCTTTCTCGGATTTCATGGCTCCTAGCCATTTGTTGGAATCCGGGCCCACCATCGCTTCTCCATAGTTCGTAGGTTCATCGTTGTCCAACAACATGATTTCCAAGACAGGGTTGTCGTACTACTCAGGAGCAGTACGCGTCCTTGTCGACCTACGAGGTTCGATAGTGACTTGATCCGAAGCTTCATGATCATCATCATTAACTTCCTTTTCAACTAAGTAGGCTCTACAGAAACATCTTTCTGTGTTGCGCTATTCTCTGGTTGAAACAAAGGTTCAACAACCTTATCAAGTTCTATCTTCCTCCCACTCAATTCTTTCGAGAGAAACTCTTTCTCAAAAAGGACCCGTTCTTAGCAACAAACACCTTTTGCGCTTGGATCTGAGATAGAAGGTATACCCAATGTCTCATTAGGGTATTCTATGAAGATGCATTTGTCTGCTTTGAGTTCGAGCTCGCTAGGTGAAAAACCCATTTTCACATAAGCGTCGCAGCCCCAAACATTAAGAAATGACAGCTTAGGCTTCTGTCAAACCATAATTCTCACGGTGTCATCTCAACAGACTTAGATGGTGCCCTGTTAAAGTGAATGGATTTGTCTTTAATGCATAACCCCATAACGATAGTGGTAAAACGATAAGAGACATCATAGTACTCACTATATCCAATAGAGCGCGACTACGACGTTCGAACACACCATCACACTATGGTGTTCCAGGAGGCGTGAGCTGTGAAACAATTTCCACATTGTCTAAAATTGCATACCAAACTCGTAACTTAGATATTCACCTCCATGATCATATCATAGACATTTATCTTCTTGTCACGATGATCTTTAACTTCACTCTGAAACTCCTTGAACCTTTCAAACATTTCAGATTCGTGTTTCATTAAGTAAATATCCCCATATTTACTCAAATCATCAGTGAAGGTAAAGAAAAACAACGATATCCACTGTGTGTTTCAACACTCATTGGACCACATACATCAACATGTATTAATTCCAATAAGCCACTTGCCCGCTCCATCATATTGGATGACGGGGTCTCAGTCATCTTGCCCAAGAGGCATGGCTCGCATGTCTCAACCGATTCGAAATCGAGTGAGTCAAAAAACATCCATCATCATGGAGTTTCTTCATGCGATTTATACCAATATGACATTACGTGGCAGTGCCACAAGCATGTGGTACTATCATTATTAACTTTGTATCTTTTGGTACCAATGTTATGAATATGTGTACTACTACGATCATGATTCGATAAACCATTTCGATTGGGTGCATGACCATTGAAGGCATTATCCATGTAAACAGAATAACCATTATTCTCTAACTTATATGAATAACCGTATCGCACTAATCATGATCTAATCACGTTTATGCTCAACGCAAACACCAAATAACATTTATTTAGGTTTATCACAAATCCTGAAGGTAGAGAGAGCGTGCGATGGTGATCACATCAATCTTGGAAATACTTCCAACACACATCGTCACCTTTCACCTAGCTAGTCTCCATTTACTCCGTAGCTTTTATTTCGAGTTGCTAACACTTAGCAACCGAACCGGTATCTAATACCCAGGTGCTACTAGGAGTACCAGCAAGGTACACATCACTAACACGTATATCAAATATACTTCCATTAACATTACCAGCCTTCTTATCTACCAATCATCTAGGGTTTTTCCGCTTCAGCGAACATTCTCCTCATAACAGAAGCACTTAGTCTCGGGTTCGGGCTCAACCTTGGGTTTCTTCACTAGAGCAACAACTGGCTTGCCATTCCTGAAGTTTTTCCCTTCTTGCCCTTGCCCCTTTTGAAACTAGTGGTTTTCACTTAACCATCAACACTTGATGCTCCTTATTGATTTCTACCTTCGTGGTGTCAAACATCACGAACAACTCAGGGATCATCTTATCCATCCCTGGCATGTTATAGTTCATCACGAAGCTCTAGTAGCTTGGTGGCAGTGACTTGGAGAACTGCATTAATCACTATCTCATCTGGAAGATTAACTCCCACTTGATTCAAGTGATTGTAGCACCCAGACAATCTGAGAACACGCTCACCGATTAAGCTATTCTCCTTTATCTTGCAGGCAAAGAATCTTGTTGGAGGTCTCATACCTCTCAACATAGGCACGAGCTTGAGATCACAATCTCAGCTCCTAGAACATCTCATATGTTCTGTGACGTTCAAAACATTTTGAAGCCTCAATTCTAAGCCGTAATGCATGACGCACTGAACTATCACGTAGTCATCAAAAAGTGCCTGTCATATGTTCACAACATCTACAGACAACGCTTGAGGGAGTGATGCAGTTAGCGGTACATCAAAACATAAGCTTTCTGTGCAGCAATGAGGACAATCCTCAGATCACGGACCCAGTCCGCATTATTGCTACCATCAACTTTCAACTTACTTTTCTCTAGGATTGTATCAATAAAACTGGGGAGCTACAGCGCGAGCTATCTACGACATAATTTGCAAGGACATTTTTAGACTAAGTTCATGATAATTAAGTTCATTTAATCAAATTATTAATGAACTCCCCCTTAGATAGACATCTCTCTAGTCTTCCAAGTGATACATGATCCATGTCAACTAGCCCGTGTCCGATCATCACGTGAGACGGACTAGTCATCCATGGTGAACATCTCTATGTTGATCGTATCTTCTATACGACTCATGTTCGACCTTTCGGTCTTCCGTGTTCCGAGGCCATGTCTGTACATGCTAGGCTCGTCAAGTCAACCTAAGTGTTTCGCATGTGTAAATCTGGCTTACACCCGTTGTATGCGAACGTTAGAACCTATCACACCCGATCATCACGTGGTGCTTCGGAACGACGATCCTTAGCAACGGTGCACAGTTAGGGTGAACACCTTTCTTGAAATTTTATTGAGAGATCATCTTATTTACTACCGTCGTTCTATGCAAATAAGATGTAAACATGATAAACATCACATGCAATCAATATAGTGACATGATATGGCCAATATCATTTTGCTCCTATGATCTCCATCTTCGGGGCACCATGATCATCACTGTCACCGGCACGACACCATGATCTCCATCATCATGATCTCCATCATTGTGTCTTCATGAAGTTGTCTCGCCAACTATTACTTCTACTACTATGGCTAACGCTTAGCAATAAAGTAAAGTAATTACATGGCGTTTATGATTGACACGCAGGTCATACAATAAATAAGACAACTCCTATGGCTCCTGCCGGTTGTCATAATCATCGACATGCAAGTCGTGAATCCTATTACAAGAACATGATCAATTCATACATCACAATGCATCACATCACATCCTTTGGCCATATCACATCACAAGGCACATGCTGCAAAAACAAGTTAGACGTCCTCTAATTTGTAGTTGCAAGTTTTTACGTGGCTGCTATAGGTTACTAGC
Source organism: Hordeum marinum (assembly GCA_022496015.1). Classification (NCBI taxonomy): domain Eukaryota; kingdom Viridiplantae; phylum Streptophyta; class Magnoliopsida; order Poales; family Poaceae; genus Hordeum; species Hordeum marinum. Next base: position 534,179,017 of record CM039678.1, on the reverse strand, counting down.
AAGAACGTTTCTTACCTACGTCAACACCACAACGTGATTTGCCAATTGCTATTTACCCTTCATAAGGACCCTTTTCATCGAATCCGATCCGACTAAGGTAGGAGAGACAGACACCCGCTAGCCACCTTATGCATCTAGTGCATGTCAGGCGGTGGAACCGGTCTCACGTAAGCGTACGTGTAAAGTTGGTCCGGGCCGCTTCATCCCACAATACCGCCGAATCAAGATAAGACTAGTAGCGGCAAGCAAATTAACAAACTCGACGCCCACAACTGCTTTGTGTTCTACTCGTGCATAGATTCTACGCATAGACCTAGCTCATGATGCCACTGATGGGAGACGTAGTAGTAAATCAAAATTTTCCTACGTTCACCAAGATCTATCTATGGAGAAACCAGCAACGAGAGGGGAGAGATTGCATCTTCATACCTTTGAAGATCGCTAAGCGGAAGCGTTACAAGAACGCGGTTGATGGAGTCGTACTCGCAGCGATTCAGATCGCGGTAGATCCGATCAAGTGCCGAACGGACGGCACCTCCGCGTTCAACACACGTGCAGCCCGGTGACGTCTCCAACACCTTGATCCAGCAAGGAGGAAGGAGAGGTTGGGGAAGGGCTCCAACAGCAGCACGACGGCGTGGTGGTGGTGGAGTAGCAAGGTATTCCGACAGGGCTTCGCCTAAGCGCTGCGGAGGAGGAAGAAGAGAGGTAGGGCTTCGCCGTGAGAGAGAGAGATCAAATCTTGTCTCAAAACATCCAAAACCTCAAGTATATATAGGAGGAGGGACGTGGAGGGCTGGCTTGGCCTCTACTCCAAAGAGGAGATGGCCGGCCGAATTAAAGGGAGAGTCCACCTCCCACAAGGGAGGTGGATCTCCTCCTTTTAAATCCTTTTTGCCTTATCTCCTTATCTCCAGCCGCATGGGCCTTTAGCAAAAGTCTTGCCCAGCCCAATAAGGGCTGGCACACTTTATCTAACAGCCCATGTGGTCCTTTGGTCGTCACACCCCTCCCGGGGGTCCTCCGGCACCCTCCCGGCACTCCCGGTACACTACCGATGAGCCCGAAAACTTTCCGGTGACCAAAACTGGACTTCCTATATATCAATCTTTACCTCCGGACCATTCCGGAGCTCCTCGTGACGTCCGGGATCTCATCCGGGACTCCGAACAACCTTCGGTAATCACGTATACCTTTTCCCTATAACCCTAGCGTCATCGAACCTTAAGTGTGTAGACCCTACGGGTTCGGGAGACACGTAGACATGACCGAGACACCTCTCCGGTCAATAACCAACAGCGGGATCTGGATACCCATGTTGGCTCCCACGTACTCCACGATGATCTCATCGGATGAACCACGATGTCAAGGATTCAATCAATCCCGTATACAATTCCCTTTGTCTATCGGTATGATACTTGCCCGAGATTCGATCGTCGGTATCCCCATACCTTGTTCAATCTCGTTACCGGCAAGTCTCTTTACTCGTTCCGTAATACATCATCCCGTGACTAACTCCTTAGTCACATTGAGCTCATAATGATGATGTCTTACCGAGTGGGCCCAGAGATACCTCTCCGTCACACGGAGTGACAAATCCCAGTCTCGATTCATGCCAACCCAACAGATACTTTCGGAGATACCCGTAGTGCACCTTTATAGCCACCCAGTTACGTTGTGACGTTTGGCACACCCAAAGCATTCCTACGGTATCTGGGAGTTGCACAATCTCATGGTCTAAGGAAACGATACTTGACATTGAAAAGCTTTAGCAAACGAACTACACGATCTTGTGCTATGCTTAGAATTGGGTCTTGTCCATCACATCATTCTCCTAATGATGTGATCCCGTTATCAATGACATCCAATGTCCATGGCCATGAAACCGTGACCATCTATTGATCAACGAGCTAGTCAACTAGAGGCTCACTAGGGACATGTTGTGGTCTATGTATTCACACATGTATTATGGTTTCCGGTTAACACAATTATAGCATGAACAATAGACAATTATCATGAACAAGGAAATACAATAATAACCATTTTATTATTGCCTCTAGGGCATATTTCCAACAATGACCGCCAATCTTGCATAGCTCAGGGTCTCTAGGCGAGATTAACTGCTAAGGGCGCAACAAACCAGAATTTATAACGGAGTGAGTGCCCCGGGGCCCATAAGCTACTTCTCACGTGACATAAATCCGTTGTTTGAACCTTAAACAACGTCACTTTTTAAGAGTACGACGGGCCACTTGGCGGAGAGTACGTAGGAGATGAGAGAGAGCTTCCCTCGCTGCTATATGAGGCCCTTGGAGGGGGTGAGTTGACAGCTCCCTGCACCCCTGCGCAAGCGGCAGCTACATAGAAGCAGGTATGACTCTGCCAAGAGTGGGGGGCGGCCTTCACCCACTCTGCCGCCTTGCTCTGGTCCACGACCCGTCTTGCAGCATGGGACCTATGTTTGAACGGCTCACATCCTGGTGGCTCATCCTCTTTGGCTCCCATGGCACCCATGTTTCAATGACTCGCATCATGGCGGCTCGTCCTCTTGAGCGACTTAGCGCCCATGTTTGAACGGCTTGCATCATGGAGGCTCGCCCTCTTGAGCGGCTTGGCACCCATGTTTGAATGGCTCGCATCATGGTGGCTCGCCCTCTTGAGCGACTTGAGATCTTTCGCCAATAAGGTAAGGCACCCATGTTTGAACGGCTTGCAAAATGGCGGCTCATCCTCTTGAGTAACCTTAAATCTTTCATCAGTAAAACGGTGCACCCATGTTTGAACGGCTCGCAACATGGCGGCTCATCCTCTTGAGTGACCTAAAAAACTTTCGTCCATAAGGCGGCGCACCCATGTTTGAACAACTCGCAACGTGGTGGCTCGCCCTCTTGGGTGACCTTAAGCCTCTCGCCATCTTGCACGCCATCATCGCTTGGGCCGCCGTTTTGTAAACTGCCATCTTGTAAGTCGTCGCATGATGGTGTTATTTTGGCTGAAGAGCCAACCAAAAGGGTGAGCAAGATAAACCCGACGGGTTGGAAGCCCCAAGTGACCACATGGAGGTGTTCATCTTTGCACAAATCTGTAATGCCAAAGAGAAAAAATGGCAGAGGCCCTGTCTTGCAGGGATGCCAACTTTATTATATGAGTATAAATACAAGAAAATATGTATGTACAAAAGTAAGAGTCGATGACACAAGTATAGTAAGGCCGTAAATGAGCGATGTTCCACGGCCGGTGAGTTTCCTGCCCGAAGGTACGTGATTCGTCTCGCACGTCGATGAGATAATAAGACCCATTGTTCAAATTCCTGCTAACCACGAAAGGTCCTTCCCATGGTGGTGATAACTTGTGCGTATCTGTCTAATCTTAATCAAACGTAATACCAAGTCGCCTTCTTGGAACGTCCGGGTCTTGACCCTGTGGATATGGTAGCGACGCAGGTCCTGTTGATAAATCGCCGATCGAGCCGCTACAAGATCGCGTGCTTCATCTAGCACATCCAATGCATCCTGACGCGCCGCCTCATTGTCGTCTTCCACATAAGCCGCCACATGTGGTGAATCATGACGTATGTCGCTCGGTAACACGGCCTCTGCATCGTAAACCATGAAGAAAGGGGTGTAACCCGTCGACCTGTTAGGCGTAGTATTGATGCTCCAAAGGACGGACGGTAGTTCTTCCACCCAACAACCCGACGTTCTCTGCAAAGGAACCATGAGCTGGGACTTGATACCTCTCAAGACTTCCTGATTTGCACGTTCTGCTTGACCGTTGAACTATGGATGAGCAACAGCTGAAACATCAAGCCAGATGTGCTCGCTTTCGCAGAACACCTTCATAGCCCCCTTGGACAAATTTGCATCGTTATCTGTAATGATGCTATGAGGATATCCAAACCGGTAGATCAATTTCTTGACAAACTGAACCGCCGTGGCTGCATCACACTTACTGACCGGCTCGGCTTCCACCCACTTGGTGAACTTGTCTACTGCCACCAAAAGGTGGGTCTTTTTATCCTTAGACCGTTTGAAAGGTCCAACCATGTCAAGCCCCCAGACTTCAAACGGCCAAGTGATCAGTATCATCCGTCATTCTTGAGCCGGCACATGAGCACGTCTTCTGAACTTCTGGCACCCGTCACACTTAGCAACCAGATCCTCTGCGTCCTTATGAGCCGTCAACAAGAAGAAGCCATGCCGGAAGGCCTTGGCCACTAAAGATTTTGATCCGGCATGATGTCCGCAATCACCAGCATGTATTTCATATAAGATTTCCTTGCCTTCCTTCGGTGATACACAACGCTGGAAAACGCCGGTGACGCTACACTTGTGTAATTCCCCTCCAATGATGGTCATGGATTTAGAACGCCTCACGATTTGCCGCGCCAGAGTCTCATCTTCAGGCAACTCACCCAGGGTCAGGTATGCTAGATATGGCAACGTCCAGTCTGGAATAGCATGCAAAGTCGCCAGTAGTTGCCCCTCTGGGTCAGGTATAGCTAGATCCTCTTCTGACGGTAGCTTAACAGACGGATGATAAAGCACATCCAAGAAAACATTAGGCGGTACCGGCTTACGCTAAGAGCCTAGCCTTGACAATGCATCCGGCGCCTCGTTCTTGCGACGATCAATATGGTCTACCTGATAACCCTTGAAATTGCCAACAACGATATCTACCTCTTGCCGATAAGCCACCATCCGCGGGTCCTTGGAATCCCACATGCCTGACACCTGCTATTCCACAAGATCAGAGTCGCCGAGGCACCTAACCCGGCTCAGGTTCATCTCCTTGGCCACGAAGTCCGTGAAGCAAAGCTTCATACTCAGTTGCATTGTTTGTGCAAGGAAACATCAGCCTTAATACATAACAAAACTTATCACCTTTGGGAGAGGTTAAGACAACTCCATCCCTCGAGCCCTCCAACTGTCTGGACCCGTCAAAGTGAATCGTCCAGTATGTATTGTCCGGCTTTTCCTCCAGCGACTGACACTCCGTCCAGTCATTTATGAAATCCACCAATGCCTGAGACTTCACGGCTGTGCGAGGCACATACTTCAAATTAAAAGGCCCAAGCTCCAACGCCCACTTAGCAATTCTACCACTAGCTTTCTGATTCTGCATTATGTCTCCCAACGGAGCAGAGCTAACCATCGTGATCTGATGTCCAAGGAAATAATGCTTCAACTTATGATTCGCCATGAACACCCGTATATTAGATTCTGCCAGTGCGAGTATCTTTGTTTAGATTTTATAAGCACCTCACTGACATAATAAAACGGACTCTGAACCGGATACTCTTTCCCTGCCTCCTTATGCTCCACCACAATGGCTGCACTAACCGCCCGATTATTAGCCGCCACATAAAGGAGCAGGGGTTCTTTCTCAGCCGGAGCGGCTAAGATCGGCGGCTCAACCAGCTGCTTTTTCAGCGTTTCAAGAGCTTCATTTGTAGCCTTGCTCCACACAAAGTCATCCGTCTTTTTCATCATCTGGTATAGAGGAATAGCCTTCTCCCCCAGGCGGCTGATGAAGCGGCTTAAAGCGGCAATACGACCCGCCAAGCGCTGTACATCATTGATGCTCGCCGGCTTGGCTAGTGATGTGATGGCCTTTATCTTGTCCGGGTTGGCTTCGATACCTTGCTCTGAAACCAAGAAACCCAGAAGCTTACCTGCAGGAACTTCAAAAACACATTTAGCCGGGTTAAGCATCATCTTATAGACCTGTAAGTTATCGAATGTTTCCTTCAGGTCATCCAACAATGTCTCCTTCTTCCTTGACTTAACCACAATATCGTCCACATAGGCATGAACATTACGTCCAATCTGACCGTGAAGACAATTCTGCACACAACATTGGTAAGTCGCCTGTGCACTCTTGAGTCCGAACAACATGGACACATAGCAGAAAGCTCCAAAAGGTGTAATGAACAAGGTCTTCTCTTGGTCTTTAACTGCCATCTTGATCTGATGATAACCTGAATAGGCATCCAGGAAACATAAACTCTCACAACCCACCGTTGCATCAATAATCTGGTCGATATGGGGGAGAGCAAACGGGTCAACTGGACAAGCTTTGTTAAGATCCGTGTAGTCTATACACATACGCGATGTGCCGTTCTTCTTGAGTACCAGCACAAGGTTGGCTAACCATTCCGGGTGAAATACCTCCAGGATGAACCCTGCTACCAAGAGCCGGGCTACCTCTTCTCCAATTTATTTACGCCTCTCTTCGTTGAAACGACGAAGGAATTTCTTAATCGGCTTAAATTTAGGATCCACATTAAGGTGGTGCTCAGTGAACTCTCTCGGTACACCTGGCATGTCAGATGGCTTCCATGCAAAGATGTCCCGATTCTCACGGATGAATTCGATGAGCGTGCCTTCCTATGCAGGATCCATGTTGGCTCCAATAGTGAACTGCTTGGATGAATCGCCTGGGGTAAAATCTACCAGCTTCGTGTCATCGGCCGCAAACTTCAAAGGCGGCTCAGACTCTGTACTGGGCTTCTTCACGGAGTCGTATCTGCCGGGTCAACGTTATCCTTATAAAAATTAAGCTTTGCTTCTGTGCAGCTTGACTCCGCATAAGCCGCGTCTCCTTCCTCGCACTCGATGGCTACCTTCCGATCACCATGGACCGTGATTGTTCCGTTGAGAGCCGGCATCTTGAGCTGCAGATAAACATAACAAGGCCTGGCCATAAGCTTTGCGAAAGTTGGCTGGCCAAACAGAGCATGATATGGGATCTTAATCTTTACCACCTCAAACCACAAGGTCTCCACTGTGTAGTTATACTCATCCCCAAATGCCACTTCCAAAGCAATCTTTCCTACCGGGTAAGCCAACTTGCCTGGCACCACTCCATGGATAATGGTCGATGACGGCTTAAGAGCCTTGTAGGTTAACTCCATCCGCTGGAAGGTGTTGTAGTATAGGATGTTGATACTGCTACCACCGTCCATGAGTACTTTTGTGAATTTGTACCCTCAAACCTAAGGAGCGACCATCAGAGCTAAGTGACCCGGATTGTCGACCCATGGCGGGTGATCCTCCCGGCTCCACGTAATCGGGTACTCTGACCCGGATTGTCAGTTATTCATTTTAAGTATCTTCCTCTTCTAGTCCATATGCTAATGAGCCGCCAGGTGTGACCCGGCCCCTCCTGGGCGGGTCTTACCATGGGGTTATATCCCCAACAATTATGACATTTAGCGCCAGTGCCATAAGTATGTGGTACTATCATTATTAACTTTGCATCTTTTGGTATCAATATTGTGAACATGTGTATCACTACGATCAAGATTCAATAAACCATTCTCATTGGGTGCATGACCATTGAAGGTATTATTCATGTAAACATAATACCCATTATTCTCTAACTTAAATGAGTAACCGTATTGCAATAAACATGTCACGTTCATGCTCAACGCTAACACCAAATAACATTTATTTAGGTTCATCACTAATCCAGAAGGTGGAGAGAACGTGTGATGGTGATCACATCAACCTTGGAAACACTTCCAACACACATCGTCACTTTGGCCTTGGCTAGTCTCTGTTTATTTCGTAGCTTTTATTTCGAGTTACCAATGTTTAGCAACTGAACCGATATCTAATACCCAAGTGCTGCTAGGAGTATAAGTAAGGTACACATGAATAAAACATATATCAAATATACTTCTATTGACATTGCCAGCCTTCTTATCTACCAAGTATCTAGGGCAGTTTCGCTTCAGTGACCGTTCTCCTCATAATAGAAGCACTCAGTCTCGGGTTTGGGTTCAAACTTTGGTTTCTTCACTGGAGCGGCAACTGGCTTGACATTCTTGAAGTTTTTCCTTCTTGCCCTTGCCCTTCTTGAATCTAGTGGTCTTACTAACCATCAACACTTGATGCTCCTTCTTGATCTCTACCTTCGCGGTGTCAAACATCGCGAACAGCTCAGGCATCATCTTCTCCATCCCTGGCATGTTATAGTTCATCACGAAGCTCTAGCAGCTTGGTGGCAGTGACTTGGAGAACTATATCAATCACTATCTTATCTGGAAGATCAACTCCCACTCGATTGAAGTGATTGTAGCACCCAGAAAATCTGAGTACATGCTCACTAATTGAGCTATTCTTCTTCATCTTGCGGGCAAAGAATCTTGTTGGAGGTCTCATACCTCTCAACACGAGCACAAGCCTAAAATCTCAATTCCAGCTCTTGGAACATCTCATATGCTCCATGACATTCAAAATGTCTTTGGAGCCTCAAATCTAAGCCGTAATGCATGACACATTGAACTATCAAGTAGTCATCACAACGCGCCTGTCAGATGTTTACAACATCCACAGACGATGCTAGAGGGGGTGGTGCACCGAGCGGTGCATCAAGGACACAAGCCTTCTGTGCAGCAATGAGGACATTCCTCAGTCTACGAACCTAGTCCACATAATTGCTACCATCATCTTTCAACTCTATTTTCTCTAGGAACGTATTAAAAACACAGGGGAGCTACAACGCGAGCTATTGATCTACAATATAATTTTGCAAAGACAACGTTAGACTATGTTCATGATAAGGAGTTTAGTTAATCATATTACTTAAAAACTCCCACTCAAATTGACATCCCTCCGGTCATCCGAGTGCTACATGATCCAAACTCACCAACCCAAGTCCGATCATCACGTGAGATGAGGTGGTTTCAATGGTGAACATCTCCATGTTGATCATATGTACTATATGACTCATGTTCGACCTTTCGGTCTCTTGTGTTTCGAGGCCATGTCTGTACATGCTAGGCTCGTCAAGTTTAACCCGAGTGTTCTGCACGTGCAACACTGACTTGCACCCATTGTATGTGAACGTAGAGTTTGTCGCACCCAATCATCACGTGGTGTCTCGAAACAACGAACTTTCGCAATGGTGCACACTCGGGGAGAATACAATTTTATCTTGAAATTTTAGTGAGGTATCATCTTATAATGCTACCGTCGTCCTAAGCAAAATAATATGCATTAAAGGATTAACATCACATGCAAATCATAAGTGACATGATATGACCATGAACTTGTGCTTTTGATCTCCATCTTCCAAACACCGGCATGATCTCCATCGTCACCGGCATAACACCATGATCTCCATCATTGTGTCGCCATCAGGGTTGTCGCGCCCACCATGCTTCTACTACTATTGCTACCGCTTAGCGATAAAGTAAATCATTACATAGCGCTTAATGATTGACACGCAGGTCATACAATAATTAAAGACAACCCTATGGATCGTGCCGGTTGCCATACTCATCTACATGCAAGTCGTGATATTCTATACAAAACATGATCATCTTATACATCACATATATCTCATCATATAATTGTCCATATCACATCACAACATACCATGCAAAAACAAGTTAGACGTCCTCTAATTGTTTTTGCATGTTTTACGTGGCTGCTATAGGTATCTAGCAAGAATGATTCTTACTTACGAAAAAACCAAAACGGTGATACACAAATTGCTATTCAACCTTCTCAAGGACCGCCTTTTCCGAATCCGATCCAACTAGAGTAGGAGAGACAGACACCCGCCAGCCATCTTTATGCAACAAAGTCACATGTCAGTTGATGGAACTGGTCTCTCGTAAGCGTACGAGTAAGGTTGGTCCGGGCCGCTTCATCCCACAATAATGCTGAATGAAGAAAAGACCAAGGGAGGAAGCAATCTGAGCATCAACGCCCACAAACTCCTTTGTGTTCTGCTCATGATCTCATCTACGTATAGACCTAGCTCATGATGCCACTGTTGGTGAATGCTGCATGGGAAACAAAAAAATTTCCTACGCACATGTAAGATCTATCCATGATGATGAGCATCTATGAGAGGAGAGATCGGATCCACATACCCTTGTAGATCGCTAAGCGGAAGCGTTAAGAAACGCGGTTGATGTAGTCTAACGTCTTCGCAATCCAAATCGCAAGCCGTCCCGCGATCCAATCACAATCTAGCACTGAACGGATGGCACCTCCGCATTCAACACACGTACAAGTTGATGACCTCCTCGCCTTCTTGATCCAGTGAGAGGGGCGAAGTAGTAGACGAGTTCCGGCAGCATGACGACATGGTGACGATGGTGGTGAAGAACAATCTTTGCAGGGCTTCGCCCAACACAACAAAAACTATGACGGAGGATAAACTAGAGGGTCTGGGTTGCCGACACACGTCTTGGGGAATTCTTGATGTCTTCCGGGTGCTTGTCCTGCCCCTCTATTTATATGTTGAGCCCCAGGGTCGAAACTTGGAGAAAGAGCCTCCTCGAAGTCGGTTTGGCACGTAAGGCAAGAGTCCTCCTCGGACTCTAGAACCAGACGCCAGAGTCCCTGGCATCTGGCCCCTGGCATTCGCAAAACTCCTTTTGCACCTTCCTAAAGCCTCATGTGCTTTACCCCTTGGCCCAAATAAAGTGTTCTTGTACCCGAACATTTCGAGAAACATCTAAAACCCCTTCCGAGACCAAACACTATTATCCCATATATCAATCTTTACCTCCAGAATATTCCAGAGCTCCTCGTCATGTCCGCGATCTCATCCAAGCACGAACAACTTTCGGTCGCCAAAATAATAACTCAACTATACTTATATCATCATCAAACGTTAAGTGTGTAGACCCTACGGATTCGAGAACTATGCAGACATGACCGAGACACCTTTACGGTCAATAACCAATAGCGGGACCTGGATGCCCATATTGGTTCCTACATATTGTACGAAGATCTTTATCGGTTGAACATCTATGTCAAGGATTCAGTTAATCCTGTATATTGTCTTGTTCTTCGTTATGTTACTTACCCGAGATTCAATCATCGGTATCTCTATAGTTAGTTCAATCTCGTTACTGACAAGTCTCTTTACTCGTCCCGTAATACAAGATCTCGTGATTAACTCTTTAGTCAGTTCGCTTGCAAGGCTCATTGTGATGTTGTATTATCGAGTGGGCCCTGAGATACCTCTCCGTCACACGAAGTAATAAATCCCAGTCTTGATCCATGCCAACCCAACAGACACCCTCGGAGACACCTGTAGAGCACCTTTATAATCACCCAGTTACGTTGCGACGTTTGATACACACAAGGTACTCCGCCGGTGTCAATGAGTTGCATGATCTCATGGTCATAGGAATAGACACTTGACATGTAGAAAACTATAGCAATAAACTGACACGATCATATGCTATGTTTATAGTTTGGGTCTTGTCCATCACAACATTCTCCTAATGATGTGATCCCGTTATCAAATGACATCTCATGTTTATGGTTAGGAAACCTTGACCATCTTTGATCAACGAGCTAGTTTATTAGAGGCATACTAGGGACATGGTGTTGACTATGTATCCACACATGTATCTGAATTTCCGATCAATACAATTCTAGCATGGATAATAAATGATTATCATGAACAAGGAAATATGCTAATAACTAATTTATTATTGCCTCTAGGGCATATTTCCAACAGTGGTGTCCATGGCCGTGGTGAGCCCCAACTTCATTGCGGAGTAGCGTGCGATCTACGAGGCCCTCCACGCTTAAGCCGCCACTCGCCATGAAGCGGCCCCGTGGAGGCACAACTGCGGGCGATTGTGAATGAGAACAACCGCAACTACGCCTCCTATGCCCCACCAACGAACTATCGGGCGGGTCGGTGGGACGATGACAACGACAGCATCACCATTTTCATCGTGGACCTCACGTCCACTAGTGACGGAGAAGGAACGGAGTCCTTTGAGAATGACTAGGGCATGCGAGGCGGCACGACCTTGGGTCCCATGTGGGCCAGTCTGTCTCCCGTCAAGGGTGGACCCAACCCAAAATTTCAATGGGGGTCCAAGTGAGAGTGGTTTTTTAAGCAACTCCAAGGGTGGTGGCACACTTGCTTTGTCAAGTGGGGGACCAAGTAGTAAAAACTGGGCTTCATAGCTGGAAAACAGAAATTGAGTAGGGGCATAGGTCCCTACTCGACCCAACATGGGCTGACTGCTGTCTCCCGTGTTCTATTCTTTTTTATTGAAGACCGTAGTTTCACTTCATCAATCTTATTGCTGGTGCTCATGAAAACTATGGATGGAGGATGATAAGGGCCTTGGACGGGGGATACGTAGGATAGGTTTAGGGTCGGAAAGGTTTTTTGTTATAAATGTTCAGGAAGTGATGAAAATCCGACATGTTTGTATAAATCTCGTCCATTTTATAAAATCCATTATATTTGTATGAATTTCGTCCGATTAATATAATTAGTTGTTGAATTGTATGCGAGCAGTGTTGGATGGGGGCGTCAGTTTCCGCAAACTCTTGAGGGAATTTGGAGTCAGCATGCAGATTCTATTCCATGCTCTCATTTCGGGAAAATGCTATTTGCCGCTCGTTGCGTCAAATTGCCGGCGCTTCGCACAGGCGAGCGACCAAGCAGCGACGCAACGGGTCGGCGTTTAACCGCTCCAACGCCCCCAGTTTTGGGAACCTTCTAGAGGTTCCTAGACGATTTTTTTTTTGGTTTTGGGGAAATTCTAGAAAGTTCCCTGAACTGGGTTTTTTCTTTGTTCTTTTTCTTTCTTTCTTTTCTCTCATTTTTTTCCTTTTCCTGTTTTTCTTATTTTGTTTCTATTTCGTTTTTTATTAATTTAAAATTTGTGCACAATTCGAAAAATGTTCATGGTTTCAAAATTTGTGCACAATTTGAAAAATGTACACGGTTTCAAAATTTGTTCACAATTGGAAAATGTTTATAGTTTCAAAATTTGTTCACAATCCGAAAAATGTTCACAAATTTATAATTTTGTTCACAATTTTGAATTTTTTTCATGTTTCAAAAGTTGTTCAGAACTCAAAAAATGATCGTGGTTTAACCAAAAAATGTTCACAATTTTATATTTTTGTTCATGAATTTTAAATTTGTCCATGTTTCAAAATTTGTACACAATTCAAAAAATGTTCGCGGTTTTCAAAATTTGTTCACAAATTCAAAAAATGTTCAGAATTTTTAAATTTTATTCACGAATTTGAAATTTATTCATGTTTCAAAATTGGTTCGCAATTCAAAAAATATTTACGGTTTCAAAATTTGTTCACAATTCAAAAAATGTTCACAATTTCATATTTTTTAGAAAAGGAGTGTTACCTCCGGCCTCTGCATCAGCGTGATGCATACGGCCACTTTATTAAAAGTGCGAAAATAAATAGTCTGCAGATCCAAGCACACTCTGAAGGAGCAAAGTTACAAAAAATAGGAGAAAACAATATAACCCGCAACCGACGAAAATAGACCTAGATGTCTAACCATCTATCCTATTAGTGGACCGCCATCCAAACCGATTGAATATATCCCGTGCTAACATCTCCCATCGGACACATCCAGTAATCAAAGACTCCCTGGTCTCCGCATGAGTGAGTAACGACCACGTACGGATCAACGCAGACGCCCACTGTAGTACCTGCAAGAAATGTATATGTGTTGTCCTGTTAAAACCAAATCATTCCTGCAGTTCCATATAACCCATTATAATGTACAAACTTTTATGCGTATGTGTCGAGCAATGTTAGTGTCAACTCCGTTTAGCCATGTGCTAAATAATGTATCAATGCTATCCGAAGGGGCAATATTAAAGGTTACCCGAACAATTTGCCACAATAGTTTTGCTAGCGGACAGTGGAGAAAAAAGGTGTTTGATGGTTTCCTGATGACTACATAAACAACATATTGTATTTCCCGGTCAATTGCGCTTAGCTAAATTATCCTTAGTGAGAATCACCTTCTTGTGAACAAACCATATGAAGACTTTGATTCCCAAAGGAACCTTGACCTTCCAAACGTGTTTGGACTTGGATACCTCCGTCGTGTCAATTAGGTCAAGGTACATGGATTTGACTGTAAATATACCTAAAGCTGTGAGATTCCACGTAATCGTACCGGGCTCATCTGATAGTCGTACCTCCATAAGACGTCTGACTAAGTGCAACCACTCTGCCCAACGATGTCCTATCAGAGTTCGCCGAAACTGGATGTTGAGTGGGATAGACTGAAATATTATGGCAACATACACATCTTTACGTTGCATAATATTATATAGGGCAGGATATTGTAAAGTCAAGGGCGTCTCCCCGAGCCACATATCCTCCCAAAACCTCGTAGCACCTCCATTCCCAATTATGAACCGAGTTCTATGGAAGAATTGAGCCTTAACCTTCATCAAGCCCTTCCAGAAAGAAGAGTTAGTCGGTCGAACCGTAACTTGGGCTAAAGTTTTAGAATGGAGATATTTATTACATAGAATCTGCCCACATTCCTCCAGTCTCCAATGATAATCTGTATAGCCACTTACTAAGCAGACATCTATTCTTAACCTCTAAGTTTTCAATCCCCAAACCTCCCTAGTCTTTGGGTCTGCAAATTATGTCCCATTTAGTAAGTCTATATTTTTCTTTACTTCATCACTCTGCCAGAAGAATCTAGATCGATAAAAGTACAGTCTTTGACGTACCCCTACTGGTTCCCGAATTTGAAATTTGTTCACAATTTGAATAATGTTCGTTGTTTCAAAATTTGTTTACAATTCGAAAAAAAATCACGATTTCATAAATTTGTTCACAATTCAAAAAATGTCGCGGTTTCATAAATTTGTTCAAAACGAAATAGCGATTTCTTTACATTTTCACAAACTGTTTGTAATTTCAAAAAATGTTTTCCTATTCATTTTTTCCTTTTTTCCATAAAAATAATGATTTTCACAAATAATATTCGCGTTTCAAAAATTCACGTTCGAAATTTTAGAAAAAGATGAAATATGCAGCGGCTTATGGTTGGTGTTTTTCAATTTTACAGTTGTTGTTATGTTCTTTAATTTTTGCGCTGGCAACCTTCCATTAGAGATAGCCAGTCGATGTGGCTAGCACAAGGCGCACATTATCGCTGACAGAACACATGCGTTCTGGGACTGGCCAACTTCTGTTTCCATGTTCTTTGTACATGTTTTTCTTACTTTCTGTCCGTTTTTTCTTTTCTTTTTCTTTTTGTTCCCTTTTCTTGTTTTTATTTCTATCATCTACTGGTTCCTTTTTTTAGAATCTTTATTCTCCTGGTTCCTTTTTACCTTTCTCATAGAAAACTCGCTCTTTCACTTGAACATTTTTTCAAATATATAAATATATACGAACATGCGCATTAACGGTTTTCGTATTATAATTGGTAACTTAAAGAGAAATATAAATCTCTATAATTGTTTTAAACAGGAATGATTTTCAAAATTCTGATGGAAATTTTGTCTATACATATAGGGAGTGGTGTTTTGTCTCCTGGGTGTGAACAATAAATTTGTTAAAAATAGCAAAAAAGTTTAAACAAGTCCAAATTGTTTTGTGGTGAAATACGCTTGGGTGCGTGATGTACTTGCGAAATTTGGTAAAGTTTGGACATTTGAGGAGCTCTCAACAAAACAATTCGGGCTTGTGAGAAAGTTTGAAATTTCATACTGTTCCTCCAATGTCCAAACTTCAATGAAATTTGGCACGGGCATCATACACTGAAGCATGTTGCACCATAAATAAAATCAAAATGTTTTGATCTTTTTGCTATTTTTAATGATTTTATTGTTCATCAGGAGTAGATGAGCCCGTGCTCAGAGATGAATTATTGTTACATATGAACATAGATACATATGCACATGAACATATTTTCATTTTCTGCAGTATAACCTTTTGCCATA
Organism: Hordeum marinum; assembly: GCA_022496015.1. NCBI lineage: Eukaryota > Viridiplantae > Streptophyta > Magnoliopsida > Poales > Poaceae > Hordeum > Hordeum marinum. The sequence goes on along the minus strand of CM039678.1, from coordinate 534,163,281 downwards.
TTTTAACTATCTTATTGGTAAAAAAATTAAAGATGTTATACTTTCTCACAAAACAAAAATAATAATAGGCGCCCATATGGGCTCAATTGGCCTGACTACTTCTTTGTACAAAACAAAAAGGAACTGGCCATGGATTCGCATATAGCCCATCTCTAGTTGGGTCAAAGGGGAGCAACTCATCGAAGAGTACTTCTTCTAGAGTCTTTTCAAGGATCATTTGCTGAGCGTGCTGGTTGGCGCGCTTTTGGCCGTCGTCACGTGTCATGTTTTGGACGCTTTCTTAGATTTTATTTTTTATATTTTTATGTACGCGTTTTTTTGCTTCTAGGTGTTTTTTTTCCTTTTTTTGGGTTTTCCTCGGTTTCCTAGGATTTGGATGGTAAAAAAATCTCGAAAAATAAAAAAAACACATTTCGTCCTTATGTGAGTGGCACAGATTTGCTTTCACGTAGTGTCTCTTAAAAAGGAAAAAATATGTTTTTTTCTTCCGTGAGAGGCATGAATTTGTTTCTCGTGGAGGCACGGATTTGCTTTTGCAAGAGACACGGGTTTGTTTCTCATGGGGGCATGAATTTACTTCCGCGAGAGGCACAATCGTGTTTTTCGGAAAAAAAAATGGTTTCTTTTCTTCTTCTTTCGCGAGAGGCATAGAGAGGCACGGTTCTCCCCCTCGGAAAGAGAAAAAACGTGCTTATGATTCTGGGTTTTTGTCTGTTTTTTCGTGCGAAAAAGTTCGTCAAAACTTATCAACATGAGATCTTGTTTTGAAGACCTCGATGCGAGGAATCCAACGATAAAAACAACTTAAGATTTGAACGCAAGATTTGAATGATAAAAATGCATACAGTGTGACTCTTGTCGCAACCTGATATGATGAAAATGACATTTGCAAAGAATGCTCCCAATTAGTGATTTCGGGGTCAAATACACAATTCTACAGCCACGTTGATTCACAAGCCACTCAACATGCTATAACTGAATTTCTTTGTCTTAACATTCAAGAAATCACGCACATTCTTTGTCCGAATAAAAAAGACACGCAACTTGTAACTATCTTAACCGGCAGCTGTATGTGGTTCGTCACCCGCCTTACTGCCAAATGGTAGAACCGAAATCGAGCGAACAACTCGAGGCTGTGACGACATGAGTCGCAATCCACGCACCAGCATAGCTCAGCTACCCAGTAATTCCACTTCTTAAGAAGCAGACAACACTGTCACCAGATATTCTGATCTAGCATCAGCTATTCAATTTTTTTTTGATATTTTTGATCTATCTGTTTGACAAAGGAGCATGTATGTACACAAATGCATACATCACACAAGTTACTTTACTATGCTAATACAAATGTCCGCACCCCATAGTTCAACAACTACGTAGATGTTACTCAAAGACGGAGTACTAAAGCTTAGATCATCAAGCAATTGGGCAACATCAACTTGCACACTCATTCAAAGGTAGTATACAACAACGGTTTTTACAGAAAAAGAAGTTCATTGAATGTACAAATCACCTCAAACATAATAAATATTACATCAAGGCCTCCAAACCACCGAACAACCACCAAGTTCGACAGAACGAGACACTAACGCGCTGCTGTTGCAGCTTCCTACCAGAGTCGGCTTGGCCTTATATATATAACAATTGACTAGTCTTCACATGTGGCCTTAAGGACCAATGTCCTGGCTGTCGCAATCATCGCCATTGAACCATTGAATACATCTGAAGCATCTGACAATAAATCCCATCGTCACACACGCATGATAAGAAACCCTAGCCTCGCCGTCCCAAGATGACGACAGAAATATACGCTAGAACTCTGTAGACTACTTCTAGATAGACGAACTTATGGAGGATCGAAACAAAGAAGACAAACTCAAAAAAGAAACACCGTCAACCCCTCAAGCATGGCAGATGCGAGGATGAAAACCCCTAATCTATTGAAGCGAAGGGCGAAGGCACTAGGTTTCCCCTCCCTGCCACCGGCCGCCGGGCAACTGTAGAGTGGAAGTAGACCCACGGGAATGCAAGCGAAACCTGAAGGGGAGAGTTTGCCTTAGAGCATATATCTAGCAAACCCCTTATAAGGCTATCCCTTATAAGGGGTTTACAGTTCGCATTTTGTCTCTTATAAGGGGCGAATTTGGCTGTGACAGAACAGAAACCACATATGAAACTTTAAAGTTTGAAAAGAAAAATGTTTCGCATGAGAGATGAACAAAGAAATACTAGTAGATAGAAGTTGATCATCGATACATATATGCGTTCATCGATTTACATAAGGTAGATTCTTGCGCGTCAGCTCAACCCTAACCCTAACTGCCCAAAATGGGGCTCACCGGAGCCCTTCGAGTGCGGCGGCGACGATCACTCATCGACGTCGGAGGAGGCGAGATCGACCGTGGAGTCTTGAGCCTCGGCTTTGCGGGGCCATGCCACCATCTTCTCGTCGAACGCCCGCGCCCTGGCAAGGCCTTGCTCACACAATGACCTTGTTGATCTCCTCATCCCGGTGGTGGCACTGTGCCACCTCCCCCTCCTCTCCTGCACTACGTGCTAGAATCGCCGCCTCGATGGCATCCTCCACGAGGGGGGGGGGGAGGTAGTCCTCCGGCACGACGATGCCGACGCGCGGCCTCTTCACCTCGGGCTCCCTCTTCACCAAGCGGAGCGGCGTGAGCTCCTCTGCCTTCCTCTTCACCAGCGGCAGTGGCGTGTGCGAGCTGCGCGTGCTGGAGAGCTGAGCCTGCCGCCAGTCGTACTCCTCTGTCTCGTGGCGGAGGAGGGACGCCAACGGCTCAAGGCCGCGGGTGGTGTACCAGCGGGCGGAGCGCTTCCGCTCCGCTTCGACGGCGACTCAAACGCTTGCGTTCCTCGTCGTCGTCACCGCTGACGAAGCGGCCGACGCTCCACATCCGGCACCACATGCGGCGGAGCGGTGGTGGATTTGTCACCGGAGTCACAAGTATGGGTGGCTGGCAACGAGTGGATACGGGTGGATTGCGGCAACGGGAAAAGGGTTGCGACCGATATAGCACCCGCGGGACGGTAAATATACTATCTAGGGGGATGATTTTGCGGGCCACTGTAAACCGTTTACAGCCCGCGGGACTACACGGGGTATATTCTTTTTTGACCCCAAAAAAGCCCAATCACGTATAATCACCGAAAATATAATCGCTGGGTGATCATAAAGGGTATGCTAGAGATGGTCCGTCAATTGAAGGGGGAGAAAACCCTTGAAAAAAAAGTTTCTAGTATACAAGAACTTAATCATATTTGTGTAATGAAAGCAAGAACTTAATTCCAAGTCCCATCAAATACAATAATTTAATCAACACCTTGATCCCAACTAATTAAGCACAGGTTTACATCAATAAAATCAATACAACATAACTGGCATTGTCATAGTATAGCAGAGAATAGTATACTGATCAGATCTTGACGCCATTTCCTCCAAACCTCCTGACGTAGGGGTCGTGCATGGTCTGCACCGGCACCACCGGCATGGCACCGAACACCCCGAAGTTCATGCTGCTCTGGTCGTCCATCAGCGAGTACTCCTCCACCTCATCGCTGCTGTAGTCCGCGGCCTCCTTCTCGTCGTCTTCCTCGTCCCCATCGCCGGAGTACACGCTGTTCTCCGTCTCCATGAGGTGGTCCGCGTACTTGACGCTCTCCATCCTCACCGCAGGCCGGACCTGGGCGTCGTTACCCCCCTTAGAGGCCGCCGCCGCCGCGCCGTCGACAGCCGCAGTCTCCCCTCGCAGGATCCGCACGACGGCCCGCATGTCCGGGCGCCGCTCGGGCTCCCCCTGCACGCAGAGCGCGGCCGCCTCGAGCATGCGCGCCAGCTCCGCCGCGTCGTAGACGCCCCGGAGGCGCGGGTCCACGAGGTCGCCGAGCCGGCCGCGCGCGATGAGCGGCTCGGCCCACTCGGTGATGGTGCGCTTGGCCCCGGACGGCAGCCGCTCGATGGGCTTCCTGCCGGAGACGAGCTCCACGAGCAGTATCCCGAAGCTGTACACGTCGCACGCCCCAGAGACCTTGCCCCACATGGCGTACTCCGGCGCGAGGTACCCGAGCGTGCCCTTGACCCTGGTGGTCATGTGGGAGACGCCGTCGGGGACGAGCTTGGCGAACCCAAAATCAGCGACGAGCGGCGCGAAGTCGGAGTCAAGCAGCACGTTGCTGGCCTTGATGTCGCGGTGGATGATGCTGGGCGACGCCTCGTGGTGGAGGTGCACGAGCGCCTCGGCGGCACCAACGGCTACCCCGACCCGGCGGCGCCAGTCGAGGGTGGCGTCGGAGGCGAACTGACCGTGGAGGTGTGACAGGAGGCTGAGGTTGGGCATGTAATCGTACACGATCATGCGCTGGTCGGCAGCGGCGCCGGCGCAGTAGCCGCGGAGGCCCAGCAGGTTACGGTGGCGGACGCGGGCGAGCACCTCGACCTCGACGGCGAACTCCATCTCGGCCTTGGAGTTGTTGTTGTTGGGCTTGAGGCGCTTGACGGCGATCTGGACGCCGTCGGGGGTCTTGCCCCAGTAGACGCTGCCGAAGCCGCCCTCGCCGAGCTTGTTCTCCTCGCTGAACCCGCCCGTGGCCGCGTGGAGCTCCTTGTAGCTGTAGATTCTCCAGGTGCTGCCGCCGCCGCTGCCGGCCGTCGCCGCGCCGGACGACGCGCTGACGCAGCCGTGCCCCACCTTCTCGGCGCCGCCGCAGCAGGAGCTCGCCGCGGACCCCATGGACGGACGTACGCCTCGATCGGGTATGTGTTGTGTCTCGGTGCAACTTTGTGCAGCGGCTTGGAGTGGAACGATGCGGCTTGGAGCGGGTGAAGGGGCCTAACTGGTGTGAAGAAGGTACTTATGGAGGTGTTGGCAGTTGGCGTGCGAGCGCCGCGCGGCCGGCGGAGATGTTTATGCGGCGGCGTATGCTGTGGCGTGTGGAGCTGCCGGTTGACCTGGTAGTAATATGATTTGGTGACATGCGCCTCCATGTGGAAGGATGGCATTGGGTGGCGACCTGCGCTGCGTGTGTGTGTCAGCGTGGAGGGGAGCGGGCGCCAATTGCAGGGCAGGGGAGACAGGGATCCGCACTGGCGCCAAAAACTTGAACCAGTCAAACACAGTAAGATGGGCTAACAGGTCATATGCGACTTCTTTCCATCGAATTGGAAGGAGTGCGATGTTTTTCGACGAAATAGCCCAGGCGCGAAGATTTGAACGGAGAAAATAGCTCACGGCCAACATGGCCCTTAATCAGAATTGATCGTTAGCTGTTAGGGTTATGTGACGCTTGGACCCACAACTTATCCACCTCAGCAGCGCGGAACCCACCTCACGGAATCTAAAACAGAGCTGCGCCCGTGCCCGAGCTGGTGCCCGTGCCATTTCTTCCCCTTTCCCCATTCTTCCTCTTCTCCGGCGACGACGCACGGGATGTCCAGCTCCTCCGCCACGCAGTCAAGATGGCCAGAGTATGGTGCAGTTCCGATGAGAAGGTGCCCGGACTGGCCACGGCCAGAGGCTCTTAAGCCGATGGTCACTAAAACTGACGAGAATGGCAACCTCGGGCGACATTTTGTGTCATGCTTGAGCATTTCCATGATGGGATGGGATGGCAAGGTAAGATCTCAGTTCCTTCCCCGCAATGTCGTAATCTTTTGTTCAGATTTATCCAAATTGCCTTTTTTTCTCCTCGAATTTGAGATCTAGGGTCATGTTACTGTTTATAGATGATGAAGAAATGTTCCCATTTTGAGTGGATAGATCAGTATGTTGGTAGGCTTGAATCTGAGGGCCACATTGATATGAGCGACGCCGCAACCCGGGATCTAATTTTGCCGCCGTTTGCTGTGGAGAGACCCAATTTCAGCTCGGGCAGAGGAGCGCGGGCGAATAGACCCATGCCGACGGCGAGGATTACACGCATTGCTGAACGGGCTGCCCTTGCTGAACTGCCTGTGGAGGCCGAAGTAAACGAGGAATTGGAAAAGGTAAATAAGCTTTTAAGGCAGATGGTGGATTTGCAGAAGCAAGCAAATCTCATGGCAGGACCATTCTATTCTTGTATCATTGCTCTGTTCTTTCTTTACCTCTTGTTCATCCGTCGTTAGAATGGCCAAAAGTGTAAGCAAGCAAATTTCAGTTAGCTAGGCAGAGGACGTGATCTGTGTGCCATGCTAGTTTCATGCACTGAGTGTAAGCAGAAAATTCTTAAGTTCTCCAGTGAAGTGGCTAATTTGAAATTTGAATATGCATTTCGAGTTCTTCAGTTAGCAAGTGCGAGACCAAAGTTCAGTTTCAGTAGAAAAAAAATTATTCGTGGGCTGACGAATAGATGTTGGGCCATGACGCTGAAGTTGAGGAATAACCAGGCCCAAAGAGTGCAGTTTCGTGAAAAAATAAATCTGAACTGCCTAATAGATGTTGGGCCGACAAACCAAGCCCAGAAAGAAAACAAACCCACCTGCCTAGATTTGACTTGTTTTAATTTAAAAAAATGGTTTTACTTGTTTTACATGTCTTAGGTCCTAAATAATTTGATTCGTTTTCATGTTTGTATTATTTACTTCATAAATTTTTTGTTACTAGTTGCATGCATAGTTCACCAAAATATTTGTGTCAAATATTTTGTTTCATGAAGTAACACACTCAAAAAGATGAAACAACTAGATGGAGACATTTAGTAGCAAACAATATTATGACACGAACAACACATAGATATAGTAGTAGTAGCACACCATCACGCTTACAACTGGCTTACAACCGAACATAAAATGAGATGAGACCTTACATGATGAACCTTAAAGACGATAGAAAAGAAACGATAGAAAGACACATGATAAACCCTAACTCGATTAGAACGACACGAACAAACCACCTAGGCATAGATTGGAACATCACTGACACGGGGTCCCCGACATGGAGACGTCTTCACTCCTCATCGTCGGCGGCCAGCAAGTTGTAGGGGAGGGTGTGCATGGCGTGCGCGTTGGGCCAGGGGCTGTCGAGGTTGGTGTAGAAGTTGTACGTCGTGAAGCAGATGAACTCGCACCCACCAAACTAGACATGGCCGAGGAGGTGATACACATCATACGGGTTTCGGAAGCGGACAAGGATGCCACTTCCTCCCGGGCGGGGTTCGTTGATGGTGAACATCTGCGGAGTTCCCACAAGTAGGTGGCGATAGAGGGCACGAAGGAAGATCATCACGAACTCTCGTGCACCCCGCCAGCGAGAGATGGCCCAGACCCGGAGCTGATTCTCCATGACGACCCTGGTGGGGTACTGCCTTTCCGGCACGGTGTTGGGCGCAAGGAACGTCGGCCCGTTGAACTCCATGGTTACTTGGTTGCTTGGATGTGATGCGAGTGGGGAGAATGGCGTTTTTGGTGCTCGTGAGGAAGATGAAGGTTAGAGGTACACGAGAGGAGGGGTTAAATAGGCGTTTTTGGCTACGTCGCTTCATCGATTTCGTGCCATTAATGGATGCCGTTTGCGTTTGCCTAGTGGATCAAGGGCTGCGTCGTTGATCACGGGCCCGTCGAGCACGCCGTTCAGACTGCGTCGAGCATCGTTCAGACTGCGTCGATGTACCACCGTTCAGACTGCGTCGATGCGCTGCTAATGGCTTAGATGCGACGCGTGCATGCATGCAAAAGGGCGGGCGGTATCGTTTGGGCTCGGCGAACAGAGACGCAACAACGAAGCACACGAAGTCAGACGCGCGTACGCCTGATCCATGCACCGCATCATTGTCAATCGTCGAATCTGGTTGAACGGTCTAGATTGAACAGACGAGCCGATCTAAACCCCAGCTCCCCAGCCAATCAGCACACACGAATCCCTCCACGCACCGCGAGCCAATCAGCTTGTAGAACGAGCGCACACGCGGATCGGCACGCAATGTGCAAACGGAGGCGTCAGATCCAACCGCTCACTCACCAGCGATCAACGGCTCTAAAGCTGGCGGGGTTTCGGATGGGGTTTCCAGGGTTTTGGGGTTTCCGGGGTTTAGGGTTTCAGTGAGCTAGGGTTGAGCATAAGTAATTCAAAAAAAAAAAATCAAAAAGATATAAAACTTTCGCTCACTGTCTACTTATGCAACTACGTTGCTATAAAAAATTGATTCTTGTTATATCCACGTTTCAATGAAAAATATTCACACAATTCACGCTATTGATGGAATAAGCTAGGGTTGAGCATAAGTAATTCAAAAAAAATAATCAAAACAATGTACAACCAGCGCACATGGTCTACTTATGCAACTAAGTTGATATAAAAAAAATTCAAACTTGTTATATCCACATTTTAAAACCAAAATTCACACGTTCACGATATCGACGAAATGAGCTAGGGTTGAACATAAGTAATTCAAAAAAAAATCAAAAACATATAAAACCAGCGCACATTGTCATTTTACATGACATACTTATAAAAAATAATATAAACTTTGATTTTGAGTCGGTCAACGTTTTTGTGAAAAAGTTGACAATTTTTCAAATGAGCACAAATAATTAAAAAAAAATCAAAAAAAAGAAAAACTTGTGCCCATAGTCGTATTATGTTGCATAGCAACCAATAAATAAATAAATATAAACATGGTTTATATACAATTGCAGGAAAATTTCTTCAAGAATATGGGATTCTTGTACAATGTACTATGGATTTCGAAGAACAAAGGTTGTGTGTTCTAGATCATAAGTAATTCAAAAAGAATAAAAAAAAACTTTTGCCCATAGTCGTATTATGTTGCATAGCAACCAAAAATAAAATATAAACATGGTTTATATACAATTACATGAAAATGCCTTCAAGAATATGGGATTCTTGTACAATGTACTATGGATTTAAATGCTGAGCACGGCTAATGCTGGTGCCGTGACGCAGGCCCAGCATGAAGTTAAATGCTGAGCACGGCCCATCCTATTCGTCTCGTCCGAATTACTAGGATGCCTTTTGCAAGAGTCATTCCCAAACTTCTTGGCAAAGTTTACAAGTGATGGAAAGGTTTGGTTGTACGTGCTTTTTTTCAGATTCAGTTCTGAAATTAAACTGAACGTTCAGATCATAAGTCGCTTCAACCGTTGTGTTTCTTGGGTTGATACCATTGAAAATAGATCTCATGCTGATAACAAATTTGTGCTTCCCAAAATATTTTGCCGTGTACTCAGTACTCTCCGAGATAACCTACATGTACTCCCTCATGGTTACTGCGATCCTATGTAGTGTAATTCATGGTGTAATATGTACTTCCAACACAATGCAACTTCTTCCCCATGCAGTACACCACGAACTCCCAATTGCAGCATGTACTCCCACGGAATGTAACTTGTGCTAGATGCACAATACAACTTGTACGACCCGACATAACATGTACTCCTCTATACTCGCGCGGCGCATAACCCGTGCTTTTTGGACGATGCAACTTGTACTCCACATGCAGTACAACTCATACTCCTAGTGCAACTTGTACATGGAAAAACCAAAAAAAAAGGATTGCAGAAATGTTTTGCAACATATTTCAATAGGATTTGGTTTATGAAACGTGAGTGTTTGTACTAATAGTATGAGAACTAAAACTAAAAATACATATGTTTGTGTTTGATTGTTGCATTGCTCTAAAATGGTTATTAAATTTAGACAAAATAATAATCGGAAATTCTCATGCATGTTGAGATGAGATTATTTCTATGCACGGTTGCATGTTGAGTGGGCATTTTCTCAAGCATATTGCATGCTGAGGTAGCATGCTTGCATGTTGAGAGAAATAAGTTTACGTGACTAGCTATTTAGATATAAAAGCTAATTTTTAAAAAAGAAAACTGGCTAAGAAATCCATATTTATTCGATGCTGGGTAAGGGGATTTTGATGAAGTATGGCGATTCATACTATGCCATGGGAGTTTTTAAATTTCCTCCAAGTATCCTTGATGCTTTATTCCATATAATTTGGGATTTCTCGTGGGGTGGTGAAAAGGAGTGAAAGAAGGTATATCATCTGTAGGGATAAAACTGCTCGACCTAAAAGTGACGGTACATTTTTCCATGACATTCGTTTAAAAAATGATAACAGAGGGGAGACTCCCCCCTCTCTTATTCTTATAGAGGAGATGAGGGACTCGATCCGGAAGAGCCCCTCTGATCTTTGTTTTTTAATATCTCTTTTGGAAGGATGTGCATGTCACTTGATAGTGAATTCGGGTTCTCTTTGTGCGTAACATGCCTCTCCTTGGCAAGGCATTATTCATGGACTAAAACTTCTAAAGAAAAGGGTCATATGGACATTCCATAATGGGCGGAATATTCATAATTGGAGACAATTTCTTTTCACGACGAAAGGCCTTGAACTGGTAAAAGATGGGATGAATATGTAGTAAGACATGTATATTTATCATCATGATGCGGAGGACGTTATTAACATCTACATCTCTTTTATGGATGAGGAAGATTTTATTGATTGGCATTATTAGAAGTTGGGTTGCTCTTTTTTTTGTTCAAGATGCATACAAGTTTTCCATGGATAAAAATTAGGAAAAAATCACATGGGGCAACACAGCGATGACGGTGATGGTAATAAGTAGTTGTGGAATTTTACGTGGAAGGCAAAGGTACCGCAAAAACTAGAAACTTTTGTTTGGCGGTGGCCAACTGATAGTCTAGTTGTTCAAGAGAACAAACAAAAGCACAATCGTATCACATGCAGTATTCGTAACGTTTGTGGTGTGGTGGAGGAGGATGTTTCCCATGTGTTGGTTGTGTGTGTTGGAGTGTGTGCTTTGAGTTTGGTCTTGCAGGATATTTGGGGTCTACCTAAACAGGAGTCTTTCTATAGGTTTGGCCTGGAATGTCTCTTACTTATACTAGCGAATGTGGATGATTGTTCTTCAGCCAAGATCATGTTCCTTTTGAGAGAGTTTGGCATCTTCGTAATTACTTCCATTTTGGGAAGGTTCCTATTTTAGCCTCGGCGACCTTCTTACATAACTCTTGAACTTCTTTTAGTGAACCTTCTAAGATTATTGGCTCCATGGGTGAAGGTAGGCGTAAGGATCCTATCTTGGTGCATCCAATACTTATCTCGTTATCAGTCGTTCATGATTTATGGAAGCCTCTTCTATAAGATTTTTTAAAAATCAGCATGGATGCTAGTTTTGTGGCAGGGAATTTTTCTAAGAGTATGTGTTGGTGCAATAGTTCGCCTCCTTGTGTTTTAGAGTTTGTTGATATAAACAATAAAGTACTTATGTGTTTGCTAGTGCACACGGAGTAACAGATCCTTGGAGTCATGAGGAGTTTGGTTCAAACTTCCAAGATAAACTCCTGCGTGGCAGCGAGGTTTATCATCGAAGATTATGCTCACAAGAGCGACCCCTCAAAAGTTGCTGATGCAACGCAATTTCTCCAGTGTCTGTTCGAAGGAATTGACTGCAGCCGAGAGGTTGAAGACGAAGTGAATACGTAGCATTTATTTCGTTGTCCATCTTTATCTTTATTGAGTCATAGGACCACCATACTATTAAAAGGGGTATAGTGTTTGAAACTTTGATCAACTGATGCTAAACCCAATTCTATGTAAGTTGCGAGAGAAATCCCTTTGTATTCCAACCAAATACTTGCCAGCAAGAGACTATGCTCTTCTTTGCTGCAAGAGATTTGTCTCTAAGAGGAGTTAGCATTACTTGTTCCTCAAGTAATGTTACTATTGCTCCGAATCCGTCTGTTGAGAACGTGTTGGTTGGCCATTGGCTGGACTGTGTGTCCAAAATGGTCATTTCTCATCAAGGAAGGCTGCGACTATAAATAGCCACCCCGCACCGGCTTTGTTCGGCGGATGCTCCATTTTATTCCAAGAAGTTTGTGTGAGCAACCCTCTTTCGAGAGTGATTTGAGTTTAAAATCCACCGACAAAAAAACCCCAGAGCTGAAAAATTAGATAGTGGTTTAGCATCACTCAAATCTAAGTTCAGTACGCTCCACCTATTACTCTTGAGAATTGCAAACTCTCTACATGGTTAGGTGTCAATCTCTTCAGAGACCAAGAGTAATTGTGGTTCTCGAAGAAGAAGTCTATAAAGGTCTGGAGATCACCTCGAGCATCTACCGCGAGTAATCAACATTGATCGACGAATCATTTTTCGAGGAGAATAGGGTAAAGAGACTTTATCTTTTGTATTATGTCGCAACCCCTCCAACCAGACATAGTCCTTTCATGGAAGGGCGAACTGATGTACCAAATTCCTTGTCACCATCGAGCATCACCGATGATCTCTACACTCATATTTCTTTCATTCGGTGTTGTATGTTTAGTCTCAATCATGTAATTCACTTTGATGCATGCATTTAAGTTTCCTTTTGCAAGATAGCATTCACTCACTGTAGACTATTTTCATTCGCTCCACTGCTGGGTTCTAAGAGTTTCAAAGTTTCCAAAGAAATGTTTAAACTCCCATTCACCCCCCTCTGGTAGATATAATCCGTTCCTACAATTGGCATCATATCAAGGTACTCCCTGACTATCATTTTGGTCTAACAACCTTGGAGTTTAAGTATGTCTCTAGTGAGCCACACGCCACACCTCAAGATCCCCATCTTCGATGGGACAAACTATCCCTTCTGGAAAGAGAAGACGAAGATCTGCCTCCAAGCCATTGATGATGACATGTGGAACGTGGTGCAGAATGGCTTTGTGGTTGAAGTGTGAAAGTGATAGTTATTTACTAGAGGGGGTGAATAGGCGATTTTATGAAAAGCTTTGAAATAGTAAATGTCTTCGAAGTGAGCAGAAATGGCTTAGGATCATTTATGGATAACAGTCAAGGAACTAGGCAATGCATGAAATGAGATGAAGACACTCAGGCAAGTATGTCATAGTCACCATGCAAACATAAGTGAATCAAAGATAAACTTAAGCACTATGAAGAAAAATACAAATCTCATGAATGTCCTCGATGAATGTCTTCACACAAGAACAAGCAAGCAATGGCTTCACAATACTAAATAGTATGTAAAGGAGAGGGAGGATAGAACCAGTTGCTTGACGAAGACACATGATTTGTTGGACCAGTTCCAGTTGCTGTGACAACTGTACGTCTGGTTAGGGAGGTGTCGGTGTAAAAACCGGTGGATCTCGGGTAGGGGGTCCAGATCTGTGAGTCTAGGATTGATGGTAACAAGGGGACGAAGGAGACGATATTTACCCAGGTTTGGGCCCCCCCTATGGAGGTAAAACCCTACGTCCTGCTCGATTATATTGATGGTATGAAGGTTATAGAGTTGATCTACCTCGAGATCAGATAGCTAAAACCCTAGATGAGTTTCTCGGTCTTACAATGAAAAATCCTCTGGCTTATATAGACGCCAAGGGTCCTTAGGGTTACACATAGTCAGTTTCCCATCAGAGGGAAAAACATGCCTAATGTACTATCTCAAACTTGAAAGACACGCCATGGCTCTTGAGGTCTCCTTCATAGCGACAGGGCCTTCGATCAATCCAATCCTCAGCGAGTGGCCCATGAGTCCGTCCCATGAGAAATAGGCCCATAGTCCGAGGACCCCTTAATCCCGGACTCCCCCAGTAGCCCCCGGACTAGCCTCCAATGCCGAGGTATATTATCCGGACAATCTTGCACGTCAAATTCTTCAGCTTGCGAGGCGAGTCCCTCTTTGGCAACCATCCCGTCATTGGTGAATCCTCAAACGTTGAGAAATCACGGGACCCATTGTAGTAACTTTCAGTGCTTCTCGATCCTTGTGCGTCGAGGGGAGACGAGCCGTTCAATAGCTTTTTACAAGTCTGCCCTTCCCAAAAAGGAGGCACCACCCATTTAAACAAGCCGAATTGTGGTCTGGGCCACATCTTCCTCTTCTTCCCCATCAGAAAAAACTTCAAGCGAGAGATCACCACAAAAACATGGCGAGCATCCCCAGCTCTTCCGCGCGTCCTTCGGCCGCGTGACCTCAAGACCCAAGGTTATCTTCCTTCCTCGGATCTGGCGGCTACCCGCGTCGGTTTGACTTCTTTTGACAGCGAAGCCTTCGCGGAGAACTTTCCTAATCCCCACAAGGGAGAGCGGGTATGCTTCGTACCTTTCCTCTTGCGGGGCCTAGGGTTCCACATTCTTCCTTTCCTGAGGAGATTACTAGAGTTGGAATCCAGCTCCATCATCTTACCCCCGGGTCTATTCTGCATATATCGGGCTTTGTTCCCCTTTGCGAGATGTTTCTAGGCTGCGAGGCACACTTTGGATTATGAAGGAAATCCTTCTGCCTCGTCCCCCGCACTCGGGGGCGACAATTCGGGAAGTCGGAGGAGCCGAAGTGTGTCGTATAGCCGGGACAGGGTATCCAGTGGGAACACCGAAGAAGGAGTCCAAAGAATGGTCCTCGGAGTGGTTCTATATTGAGGACGTTCCCCTATTCGATCTAGCTCAGAGGGGTTTGCCCGAATACTCTAACGCCCCCTTGTGGAAAAGGTACAATTGGTGGCCGAAGAGTTCATTCCAAGAGGACGCTGTCGAAGTGCAACGCTTGGCTGCTCACGTAAGGCTACTGGCTCATCACAAGCTGACCATGATTGTTGTGATGGCTTCCGCCATCACCCTATGCGTTCAACCCCTTCAGTAGAGGATACACCCCTTGTGGCGTTATAATGGAACAAGTGACACCACTCGCTCCTGACGGCTGGGCCTTGCCAATCAAGCGACATTGGCAGCCGCACTTGCCGACCTGTTTAAAGGGGGAAAAAGAAGAGTTTGTTCGGCTACCGGTTAAGGAAGGTGTTGGATATATGAACTAGAGGAAATAATAAATTAGTTATTATCATATTTCCTTGTTAATGATAATCGTTTATTATCCATGCTAGAATTGTATTGATCGGAAACTCATATACATGTGTAGATACATAGACAATACCATGTCCCTAGTATGCCTCTAATAGACTAGCTCGTTGATCAAAGATGGTTAATGTTTCCTAGACATGGACATGAGATGTCATTTGATAACGGGATCACATCATTAGGAGAATGATGTGATGGACAAGACCCAAACTATAAACATAGCTTATGATCGTGTCAGTTTATTGCAACAGTTTTCTACATGTCAAGTATCTGTTCCTATGACCATGAGATCATGCAACTCACTGACACCGGAGGAGTACCTTGTGTGTATCAAACATCACAACGTAACTGGGTGACTATAAAGGTGCTCTACAGGTATCTCCGAGGGTGTCTGTTGGGTTGGCATGTATCAAGACTGGGATTTGTTACTCCGTGTGACGGAGAGGTATCTCAGGGCCCACTCGGTAATACAACATCACAATGAGCCTTGCAAGCAATGTGAATAAGTGTTAGCCACAGGATCTAGTATTATGGAATGAGTAAAGAGGCTTGCCGGTAACGATATTGAACTAGGTATAGAGATACCGACGATCGGATCTCGGGCAAGTAACATACCGAAGAACAAAGGGAACATCATAAGGGATTAACTGAATCCTTGACATAGAGGTTCAACCTATAAACATATTCATAGAATATGTAGGAACCAATATGGGCATCCATGTCTCGCTATTGGTTATTGACCGTAGAGGTGTCTCGGTCATGTCTACATAGTTCTCGAACCCGTAGGGTCTGTAGTTCGGTGACGTTTCGGTAGTATAGAGTTATGTATGGTGGTGACCGAAGGTTGTTCGGAGTCCTGGATGAGATCCTGCACGTTACAAGGAGCTCCAGAATGGTCTGAAGGTAAAGATTGATATATAGGAAGTCCTGTTTTGGTCACCGGAAAAGTTTCCAAGTGTAACGGGAGTACCGGGAGGGTGCCGGGGACCATCGGGAGGGGTGTCATGCCCCGAGGGGCCTCATGGGATGTGGGAGGAGACAAACCAGACCCTATTGGGCTGGCCTAAGCCTCCACTAAATCCCATGAGGTTTGAGAAGAAAAAAACCCAAGGTGGAAAGAGTTTCCAAGTGGGAAGGAGGAGTCCTAATCCTACTAGGATTGGAGGAGGACTCCTCCTCTCCTCCTTGCGGCCAAGGCAAGGGGGACAGCCCTAGGGCGCCGGCCTCCCTCCCCTCCTCCTATATATACTAGAGGGGAGAGGGAAAAAGGACTCAACCTAAAAGGCCGTAGTGCATCCCTCTCTCCCGATAGACTAGTTCCTCTAGTTTTCAGTAGCGTTTAGGCGAAGCCGTGCTGAAATAGTTTCACCACCATCGCCGCCGCGCCGTCGTGCTGCCAGAGAACTATTCTACCTCTTCGCCCCCTCTTGCTGGATCAAGAAGGCGGAGATCATCATCGAGTTGTATGTGTGCTGAACGCGGAGGTGCCGTCCGTTCGGCGCTAGATCGGAAGGACCGCGACTGGATCGCGGCACGGATTGTGATTGGATCGCAGGACAGATCGTGATGGGATCACGAGAGAGATCATGATTGGATCGCGGGACGGATCATGATGGGATTGCAGGACGGCTTGCATTTGAATCGTGAAGACGTTCGACTACATCAACCACGTTTCTTAACGCTTCCCGCTTAGCGATCTACAAGGCTATGTAGATCCACTCTCCCTCTTGTAGATGCTCATCACCATGGATAGATCTTGCGTGTGCGTAGGAACTTTTTTGTTTCCCATGCAACGTCCCTCATTAGTGGCATCGTGAGCTAGGTCTATGTGTAGATGAGATCACGAGTAGAACACAAAGGAGTTTATGGGCGTTGATGCTCTGATTGCTTCCTCCCTTGGTTGTGTTTTGATTCAGCGGTATTGTGGGATGAAGCGGCCCAGACCAACCTTACTCGTACGCTTACAAGAGACCAGTTCCATCGAGTGACGTGTAACTTTGTTGCACAAAGATGGCTGGAAAGTGTCTGTCTCTCCTACTCTAGTTGGATCGGATTCGACAAAGGCGGTCCTTGAGAAGGTGAATAGCAATTTGTGTATCATCGTTGTGGTTTTTGCGCAGGTGAGAATTGTTCTTGCTAGATACCCATAGCAGCCATGTAAAACATGCAACAACAATTAGATGACGTTTAACTTGTTTTTGCAGGGTATGTTGTGATGTGATATGGCCAATTACATGATGAGATATATGTGATGTATGAGATGATCATGTTTTGTATAGAATATCACGACTTGCATGTCGTTGAGGACGGCAACCGGCAGGAGCCATAGGGTTGTCTTTAATTATTTTCGCCATTTTTTGCTTTATATTATCGCTATGAGTTAACAATAGTCATGGAAGCAACAGTCGGCGCGATGATCCCGATGGCGACACATTGATGGAGATCAAGATGATGGAGATCATGGTGTCATGCTGGTGATGACGGATATCATGTCGGTGCTTTGAAGATGAAGAATAAAAGCACAAGTTCATGGCCATATCATGTCACTTATGATTTGCATTTGATGTTAATCCTTTTATGCACCTTGTTTTGCTTAGGACAAAGGTAGCATTTTAAGGTGACCCCTCACTTAAATTTCAAGATGAATTGTGTTCTCCCCGAGTGTGCACCGTTGTGAAAGTTCGTCGTGTCGAGACACCACGTGATGATTGGGTGTGATAGACTCTACGTTCACATACAATAGGTGCAAGCCAATGTTGCACGTGCGGAACACTCGGGTTAAACTTGACGAGCCTAGCATGTACAGACATGGCCTCGGAACACAAGAGACCAAAAGGTCAAACATGAGTCATATAGTAGATATGATCATCATGAATATGTACACCATTGAAACCACCTCGACTCACGTGATGATCGGACTTGAGTTGGTGGATTTGGATCATGTGACACTTGAATGACTAGAGGGATGCCAATTTGAGTGGGAGTTTTTAAGTAATATGGTTAACTAAACTCATTATCACGAACATAGTCAAAATTTCTTTGCAAATTATGTTGTAGATTACTAGCTCGCATTGTAGCTCCCTTGAATTTTTTATATGTTCCTAGAGAAATAGAGTTGAAATATGATGGTAGCAATAATGCGGTCTGGGTCTGTGATCTGAGGATTGTCCTCATTGTTGCACAGAAGGCTTATGTCCTTAATGCACCGCTCGATGCGCCACCCCCTCAAACAATGACTGTGGATGTTGTGAACATCTGAAAGTCAGGTTCTGATGACTACTTGATAGTTCAGTGCGTCTTGCATTACGGCTTAGAATTCAGGCTCCAAATATGTTTTGAATGTCACAGAGCATGTGTGATGTTCCAAGAGCTGAAATTGGATTTCAGGCTCGTGCCCGTGTTGAGAGGCATGAGACCTCTAACAAGATTCTTTGACTACAAGATGAAGGATAATAGCTCAATCAGCGAGCATGTGCTCAGATAGTCTGGGTACTACAATCGCTTGAATTGAGTGGGAGTTGATCTTCCAGATAAGATTGTGATTGATATAGTCCTCCAAGTCACTGTCACTAAGCTACTAGAGCTTCGTGATGAACTATAAAATGCCAGGGATGGAAATAATGATCCGTGGGCCATTCGCGATGTTTGGCACCGCGGAGGTAGAAATCAAGAGGAGCATCAAGTGTTGATGGTTAGTGAAACCACTAGTTTCAAGAAGGGCAAGGGCTAGGAGGGAAACTTCATGGATGGCAAGTCAGTTGTTTCTCCAGTGAAGAAACCCAAGGTTGAACCCAAACCCGAGACTAAGTGCTTCTATTATGAGGAGAACGGTCGCTGAAGTAGAATAACCCTACATACTTGGTAGATAAGAAGGCTGGCAACGTTGACAAAAGTATATTTGATATACGTGTTATTGATGTGTACCTTGCTAGCACTCCTGGTAGCACCTGGGTATTGGATACCGGTTCGGTTACTAAATGTTAGTAACTCGAAATAAAAGCTACGGAATAAACGGAGGCTATCTAAGGGTGAGGTGATGATGAGTATTGGAAGTGTTTCCAAGGTTGATGTGATCACCATCGCACGCTCTATCTTCCTTCGGGATTAGTGATGAACCTAAATAAATGTTATTTGGTGTTTGCGTTGAGCATGAACGTGATTAGATCATGTTTATTGCAATATGGTTATTCATTTAAGTTAGAGAATAATGGTTATTCTGTTTACATGAATAATACCTTCAATGGTCATGCACCTAATGAGAATGGTTTATTGAATCTTGATCGTAGTAATACACATATTTATAATAATGATACCAAAAGATGCAAGTTAGTAATGATAAGTACCACATTCTTGTGGCACTGCCGCGAAGGTCATATTGGTGTAAAGCGCATGAAGAAACTCCATGCTGATGCATCTTTTGACTCACTCGATTTCGAATCGGTTGAGGCATGCGAACCATGCCTCTTGGACAAGATGACTAAGACCCCATTTTCCGGTATGATGGAGCGGGCTAGTGGCTTATTGGAATTGATACATGTTGATGTATGTAGTCCAATGAGTGTTCAAACACACAATGGATATCATTATTTTCTAACCTTCACTGATGATTTGAGTAAATATGGGGATATTACTTAATGAAACACAAGTCTGAAACATTTTAAAGGTTCAAGCAGTTTCAGAGTGAAGTTGAAGATCATCGTGACAAGAAGATAAAATGTCTACGATATGATCGTGGAAGTGAATACCTGAGTTATGAGTTTGATATGCAACTTAAGATAATGTGGAAATTGTTTCACAGCTCACGCCGCCTGGAACACCATAGTGTGATGGTGTATCCGAACGTCGTAGTCGTGCTCTATTGGATATGGTGCGTACTATGATGTCTCTTATCGTTTTGCCACTATCGTTATGGGATTATGCATTAGAGACAAATCCATTCACTTTAATAGGGCACCATCTAAGTCCATTGAGATGACACCATATGAATTATGGTTTGGCAGAAACCTAAGCTGTCATTTCTTAATGTTTGGTGCTGCAACGCTTATGTGAAAAATGGTTTTCACCTAATGATCTCAAACCTAAAGCGGACAAATGCATCTTCATAGAATACCATAACATAACAGTCGGGTAAAGCTTCTAACTTAGATCCAAGCACAAAGTGTTTGTTGCTAAAACGGGTCCTTTCTCGAGAAAAGTTTCTCTCGAAAGAATTGAGCGGGAGAAAGATAGAACTTGATGAGGTTGTTGAACCTTTGTTTCAACCAGAGAGTAGAGAAGCGTAGAAAATTGTTTTTGTGGAGCCTACATTAGTTGAAGAGGAAGTTAATGATGATGATCATGAAGCTTCAAATCAAGTTACTAT
The DNA here is from genome assembly GCA_022496015.1 of Hordeum marinum. Taxonomy (NCBI): domain Eukaryota; kingdom Viridiplantae; phylum Streptophyta; class Magnoliopsida; order Poales; family Poaceae; genus Hordeum; species Hordeum marinum. Next base: position 534,143,074 of record CM039678.1, on the reverse strand, counting down.
CAAACCTCATAGGTCGACAAGGACGCGTACTGCTCCTGAGTGGTATGACAACCCTGTCTTAGAGGTCATGTTATTGGACAACGAAACCTACAAACTATGGAGAACTGATGATGGGCCTGGATTCCAACAAATGGTTAGACTCCCATGAAATCCGAGAAATCATCCATGTATGAAAACCAAGTATGGACTTTGGTAGACTTGCCTGTTGAACGATAGGCCGTGGAGTACAAATGGACCTTTAAGATGAAGACAAACGCCGATGATGATTGTCACCATTTATAAAGTTCGACTCGTCGCAAAGAAGTTTCCGCCAAGTTCAAGGAGTTGACTACGATGAGACTTTATCACCCGTAGCGATGCTAAAAATCTGTTGGAATTATGTTAGTAGTTGCTGCATTTTTCAATTATGAAATCTGGCAGATGGATGTCAAAACATCCTTTCCTTAACGGTTTACTTGAGGAAAGGTTGTATGTGATACAACCAGAAGGTTTTGTTAGTCCTAAGGGTGGTAAAAGGTGTGCAAGCTCCAACAATCCTTCTATGGGCTGGAGCAAGCATCTTGGAGTTGGAATATGCACTTTGATAAGGTGATCAAAGTTTTTGGGTTTATACCAAGTTTACTAGAAACTTGTATTTACAAGAAAGTGAGTGGGAGCACTATAGAATTTCTGATAAGTATATGTGGTTGACATATTATTGATCGGAAATGATGTAGAATTTTTGGAAAGCATAAACGGTTGTTTGAAAAGAGTTTGTCAAAGGAAGACCTGGATAAAGCTACTTAATTGTTGGGCATCAAGGTCTATAAAGATAGATCAAGATTCTTGATGAGACTTTCAATGAGTACATACCTAGACAAGATTTTGAAAGAGTTCAAAATGGATCAGTCAAAGAAGGCGTTCTTGCCTGGTTTGTAAGGTGTGGAGTTGAGTGAGACTCAAAGCTCGACCACGGCAGAAGAAAGAGAAAGGACAAAGGTCGTCCCCTATGCTTTATCCATAGGCTCTATATGGTATGCCATGCTGTGTACCGCACCTGTGTGTGCCTTGCCATGAGTGTGTCAAGGGGTACAAGAGTGATCCAGAAGTGGATCACTGGACATCGGTCAAAATTATCCTTAGAAACTAGAGGACTCAGGAAATATTTCTCGATTATGGAGGTGATAAAGAGTTCATTGTAAAGGGTTACGTCGATGCAAGCTTTAACACCAATCCGGATGACTCTTAGTAGCAATCCGGATACGTATAGTGGAGTAGCCATTTGTAATAGCTCCAAGTGGAGGGTGGTAGCAGTGTCTACAGTATGACATAGAGATTTACAAAGTACATAAAAATCAAAATGTCACAGACCCGTTGACTAAAACCTCTTTCACAGGCAAAACATGGTCGAACCCCAGAACTCATTGGGTGTGAGATTCATAACAAATCACATAGCGATGTGAGCTAGATTATTGACTCTAGTGCAACTGGGAGACTGTTGGAGATATGCCCTAGAGGCAATAATAAATTAGTTATTATCATATTTCCTTATTCATGATAATCGTTTATTATCCATGCTAGAATTGTATTGATCGGAAACTCAGATACATGTGTGGATACATAAACAACACCATGGACATGAGATGTCATTTGATAATGGGATCACATCATTAGGAGAATGATGTGATGGACAAGACCCAAACTATAAACGTAGCATATGATCGTGTCAGTTTATTGCTACAGTTTTCTCCATGTCAAGTATCTGTTCCTATGACCATGAGATCATGCAACTCACTAACACCAGAGGTGTCGTGGATTTTTCATGACAGATGTCCGGGTGAACGGACTTAGGTTCGGGGCGAAGCGCAACTATGTGGCGGCTTGAAGGGGTTGGTCGGAATCGAGAGACACAGAGTTTACCCAGGTTCGGCCCCTCTGATGGAGGTAAAAGACTACTACCTGCTTGTCTCGTATTGATGATGAAGGAGATCTCTCGGTTACAAGGGTGTTGTTTGCTACCTCTAATCACGAGAGCCTCTAATCTGTCTATCTCTAATCTCTTGTGTTGTCTAAACCATGGACCTATGAATCTGTCTCTCTAGGGCGCTCTACCCCTCCTTATACAAGTGGAGAAGGTAGGTTTACAAATAGAGTCCTACTCCTAGTAGGACTAGGACTAGTCTTTCACGAATCCTACTCCGGGTCTTGTTTCCTTTGTGAAGGAATCCTTTCTCTCCTTGGGCCTTCTCTTGTGAGCCGCCTGGCGCTGGCTTGCATGCCGGGTCTTGGGCCTGGTCATCCTGCGACCCACCTGCCGGGTCAGCAATAAATGCCATGTCTTGACCAGGTCTCCTGTGAGTCGTCAGGTCGGGTCATATCGTGGGGCATATCCCCGACATTAGCCCCCAGGTTAGCTTTTATTCATGGTAACCTCCTGAAATAGGAATAGTAAATATGTTAAGTGGCCGGCTTGCTCCTTTGGCTGGCTTATGAAGCGCTTCTCAGAATTTCGGGTCTTTCTGCATATGAATGAGTCGACTTGAGAATCGTCTTGGTTGTCAGTGTCCTTTTGAAAAAATATTGGGAATAGAATACCCATATGCCATTGAGTCGGCTTCCAATACTTTGGCTTAATGAAAATCTTGAAAACAAGAAATCCTCATGACATAGTTCCGGACTTCCATTGTTGTGAAACATGGCAACTTATATAAACCTCAGCGGGTTATGATCTTTTGATAACGCCGGGTCATGAATGTTGGTGACGCCGGGTCTAACAACTAAACTCCATAATTAAAATCTTTAAAAAATTCTCCTCAAAGTTTTTGATATGTACATATTACCTGTAGCCCCCAAGCTCTGAGATTATCCATGATAACTTGGTGCTTTGCAATAATATTTTGGAGTGTGTAGCCCCCAAGTGCCGGGTTGTCCTGCCTGCAGCAATCTGGGACTTATAACTATCTTATACCTTATGAAACTTCAACAGGTGTAGCCCCCAAGGGCCAGCTCATCAGAATGTGATGCGTCGGGTCTTCAATTTGATCCTCATACTCTGTTTGAACAGCTAAATACTGTAGCCCCCAAGTGCCCGGTCGCATGCCTGCAGCGACTTAGGACTTTGAAAATTTTGACCTGAGCGGTGTACCCCCAAGTGCCGGGTCATCAAGAATTACTAGGCCGGGACTTAGAAAAATATAGAAAGGCCGACTCATCTCCTTGATATAATAGGGTCTTGTCAACAATGTAATGATTTGAAAACCGGCTTGAATTAGCCCCCAAGTGCCGTGGTGCGTGCTTGCAGCGACATGGGACTTGCATACTTGATATAAACTGTATTTGAATAGTGTAGCCCCCAAGTGCCGGGTCGTCTGCATGCGGCGACTTGGGACTATGTAAGAATAATATGACTCACCACAATTTGTTGGATGAATCCTTAACCGTGGTTGTAATATAACCCAAAATGAATATCCTGGAATAATTCCTTTGTCTTTGACATGAAATCCCTGCTCACGGTTGTGGTGCAACCTGACAAATATATACTGGAGAAATCCATGAGTGTTGTAGATTACTACAGAGCACATTTGAAGAAATCCGAGAACCGGTCAATTATATGACACAACATTATATCTGCTAGGGCGGCTCTTGAAAAATAATGAATTCTCCGAGATGGCTTAAAACCCCCAATCATTTAGTACTGGTTATGATAAACCATGAAGATCCAGCCATGTTAGCTATTAAAGATCCATTTACTCTTGCAGAAGCTTTTCATCATACTTAACGGCGACTCATCTTAAGAGACAAGACCTGCAAAAAATAAACAAGACATAATATATTCTGCTGTAAGGGTGACTTGAAAAAGCACAACCCGGAGATCTTATATCTTTCATAACATTGCTCCTTCTTTCATAATCTTGCTCTGACCCGGCTTGATAAGCCGACATGACATGTGAATATGATGCAATATATGATGCAATGCAATGTTGACTTGTCAACATTTTGGGCTTAAGAGACGATTGTTAGTGTTAGATAAGCTACACCCGGAGGTGGGAAGCCCCTTTAGACAACCAAGTTGACTTGTCAACTTTTTTGGCTTAAGAGCCGGCTGTTAGGGTTAGATAAGCTATACCCAGTGGGTGGAAAGCCCCCTTCGACAACCATGTTGACTTGTCAACATTTTTGGCTTAAGAGCCGGCTGTTAGGGTTACATAAGCTACACTCGGAGGGTGGGAAGCCCCCTTCGACAACCAAGTTGACTTGTCAACTTTTTTTTGGCTTAAGAGCCGGCTGTTAGGGTTAGATAAGCTACACCCGGAGGGTGGGAAGCCCCCTTCGACAGCTATGTTGACTTGTCAACATTTTTTTGGCTTAAGAGCCGGCTGTTAGGGTTAGATAAGCTACACCCGGAGGTGGGAAGCCCCCTTCGACAACCAAGTTGACTTGTCAACTTTTTTGGCTTAAGAGCCGGCTGTTAGGGTTAGATAAGCTACACCCGGAGGGTGGGAAGCCCCCTTCGATAGCTATGTTGACTTGTCAACATTTTTTGGCTTAAGAGCCGGCTGTTAGGGTTAGATAAGCTACACCCGGAGGTGGGAAGCCCCCTTCGACAACCAAGTTGACTTGTCAACTTTTTTGGCTTAAGAGCCGGCTGTTAGGGTTAGATAAGCTATACCCAGTGGGTGGGAAGCCCCCTTCGACAACCATGTTGGCTTGTCAACATTTTTGTCTTCGGAGCCAGCTGTTAGGGTTAGATAAGCTACACCCGGAGGGTGGGAAGCCCCCTTCGACAACCAAGTTGACTTGCCAACTTATTTTTTGGCTTAAGAGCCGGTTGTTAGGGTTAGATAAGCTACACCCGGAGGGTGGGAAGCCCCCTTCGACAGCTATGTTGACTTGTCAACATTTTTTTGGCTTAAGAGTCGGCTGTTAGGGTTAGATAAGCTACATCCGGAGGTGGGCAGCCCCCTTTGACAACCAAGTTGACTTGTCAACTTTTTTGGCTGAAGAGCCGGCTGTTAGGGTTAGATAAGCTACACCCGGAGGGTGGGAAGCCCCCTTCGACAGCTATGTTGACTTGTCAACATTTTTTTGGCTTAAGAGCCAGCTATTAGGGTTAGATAAGCTACACCCGGAGGTGGGAAGCCCCCTTCGACAACCAAGTTGACTTGTTAACTTTTTTTTTGCACCATCTTGTAAGTCGCCATCTCGGAAGCCGCCGTCTTGTATGAAGAAACGACAGAAGTCTCCAAGTGACTTTATGATGATCCAATGAATCCAGGCACCCGTGTCTGAACGGTATATCTCGACGGTTCATCCTCTTGGGCAACTTTTAATCTTCTGCCAAAAATGTAGTAGCCCCCAGGATCGGGTTAACTTTGCCATGACCCGGGGTTCTCGTTGAAAACGACCAAATGTGTCTCGCTATGTCTGTAGCCCCCCGAGTCTTAAGTTGACTCGAAGAGGCGGCTTGAGAATCTCCACTGAAAGTTGAGGTTGGCCATGGCGTGTTATGGATGATCCCGTATGATTTGTTTCAATAATCCGGTCGATGGTTCGTTCTGGCTGGTTATTGAAGTTAACCATACTGCAATGGCGGCGATTTGTGCGCCTATCCGTTGGGCGGCTCATACCGGCGAGTACTACACCGATATGTCGATGTAGACTGGACCGCAGGGGCAACAACTTGAGCATGTCCATTGGGTGGCTCTTCCAACTGTATGTGGCTCCGGTGTGTTGATACAGACGTAGACGTCAGTCTTGGCGTTGTAAGCCGTTGCAGTTGCAAGAGACGTCCGCAACGTTGTAAGCCGGCAAAAACGACGAGTCGCCCGTGGCGTTGTTAAGCCAGCGTGGTTGGTGAGTCATCATTGGTATTCATAAGCCGATGTTGACGCACGTGTTATTTCTGGCATGTTGATGTAGTCCGGACCGCGGGGCGGCGGCTCAGGAATGCCCATTGGGCGGCTTGTACAGGCGGCCATGGCACCGGCTTGCTGACTTGAATGCGAGAGTTGTCCAGTCGATCTGACACGAACGCGAGAGTCGGCCGCGGCGTTGTAAGCCGATACAGACGCTTGAGGTGGCCGCGGCATTCTGAGCCGGCACACGAGTCCGTCGAATAACTCGACAAGGAAGACCACCTGTTTAAAAATGATGTTGGTATGCCTCCCTCTCCTCGGTATAGTGCCACTTTGGCAATGAGTAATTGTCCTGTGTAAAAAATATTACGAAGACAGAGTAATTGTTCTTGGAAGAATTCAAATATGTACTTTAAAATTGATATGACTGGTATCACCTGGATTTTATCTCGTAGCGGACATGTAGCCTGGCCGATGTGATAGGTGTTACCGTAACCTGATCCTCGAATGAGGAAAGAATCCGATTTTTTCTCTATGCTTAGACATGCCGTGTTTTCCATGGTCCCTATCTTCATCATATCACTATAGCTATCCACATCTGATGCACATCATGCATGCAGAACATTCCCACTCGCATGTATACCCAGGCACATACAAGTGCCAGAGCAGGCATGCACATAGCACACTCAGACTACACGCACACAGCGCACTCACGTACACAAGTACGCCCAATCAGACAACTGCCGACCGGCCGGCTCGAGCGCGAGGCGGGTGCTGCCCTGGCACAATAGCGCGGCAGATGCGAAGCCGAGCACGACACGGACACGCGGAGGTGCAGTGGAAGCAAGCAGGCGAGGTGGGGTGTAGCGGGCGTGTGGCGGTGGTGCGGACACGGCCGAATTGAAGCGGAGCCGGCGGGGCGGAGGAGAGACGGACCACAGCGCATGGTGATGGCGGCTGGAAAGCGTGCGGTTGAGTGGAGACGGAGCAGCCGACGTGTGGCCGTGGTGGGGCAGGGCATTGCGCGGCGACTTGAGGGCATGATTGCTTGGACGGGAGGTGTACGAGGCCAGCTGGAAAGGGCGAGGCAAACGCTCCAACTTGAAGCGGTGGAGGTAGACGCGAGGCGTGGCCAAGCCACGACGGCTCAGACATGAGGCGTCCAAGGCCGGCTCGGACACGAGGTGGCAGAGCGACAAGTACGCATGCTGGAGGAGCCTTTGGCTGCGCGAAGATGGAGGCAAGGCGCGTTCGGCGGGAGGTTGCAGCGAGTCAGCGCCGGGACGGGGCATCGACCGGTGGGAGCGGGTGCGGTCGCGAGACAATGTGCCAGGTGTGGCAGGGCGACACCACGCACGGTGGAGGCAAGCCGGAGCTGACTGCGCACAGGCATGCGAGGGCGGTCGGAGCGGTGTGAGCTAGCAGAGGCCGAACTGGCGCACATGATGGAGGCCGCGGCGCCCGATGGAGCGTAGAGGAGATGGATACCGACTCGGATACGCAGGAGTGAAAAATAGACGACATCAACCCGGCTCGGATCGGCAACAGCAACACGAGGTGGAGTGGAGCCCGAGTGCAGGTGGCTTGGACACGCGCGAGCGGACGCGCGGGGGCTAGGCGAGACGGGGCTAGCGCGGAAGTGAAGGCGGGGTGCTACCAGAACGGGGCCGGCTTGAAGCTGAGATCACGATCTCAAGGACGGCAATGGCGAGGGCAGCTTGAGGCCAAGATGAGGTCGACCCGGAGACGAAGCAGCGACGGCAGAGGAACTCGGCGACTTACACGCGCACATACCTGCTGTTGGTCTCGGCCTCTTGATGCAGTGCTCCACGAATCGATCTTGGCTCTGAATCTTCAAATTGCGAGTTGTGTGTGGTGGCGCACCACACAACCCTAATTTTTTTCAATCTTGATCTCGTACGCACTGTTCCAGTCATTCATCAACGATGTAGATCCTTTCGTGCCGACGATTCTTCTTCATCTGGCGCGCATGAACCTCTCGATTCCTGAAGGGCTCCCTCCAAGAACACAACGTCACCGTGCTAGGCCCCACGGTGGGCGCCAACTGTCGTGGATTTGTCACGGCAGATGTCCGGGTGAACGGACTTAGGTTCGGGGCGAAGAGCAACTATGTGGAAGCTTGAAGGGGTTGGTCGGAATCGAGAGACACGGAGTTTACCCAGGTTCGGCCCCTCCGATGGAGGTAAAAGCCTACGTCCTGCTTGTCTCGTATTGATGATGAAGGAGATCTCTCGGTTACAAGGGTGCTGTTTGCTACCTCTAATCACGAGAGCTTCTAATCTGTCCATCTCTAATCTCTTGTGTTGTCTAAACTCGTGGACCTGTGAATCTGTCTCTCTAGGGCGCTCTACCCCTCCTTATATAAGTGGAAAGGGTAGGTTTACAAATAGAGTCCTACTCCCAGTAGGACCAAGACTAGTCCTTCACGAATCCTACTCCGGGTCTTGTTTCCTTTGTGAAGGAATCCTTTCTCTCCTTGGGCCTTCTCTTGTGAGCCGCCTGGCGCCGGCTTGCACGCCGGGTCTTGGGCCTGGGCGTCCTGCGACCCGCCTGCCGGGTCACCAATAAACGCCATGCCTTGACCAGGTCTCCTGTGAGTCGTCAGGCCGGGTCATATCGCGGGGTATATCCCCGACAAGAGGAGTACCTTGTGTGCATCAAACATCGCAATGTAATTGCGTGACTATAAAGGTGCTCTACAGGTATATCCGAGGGTGTCTGTTGGGTTGGCATGTATCAAGACTGGGAGTTGTTACTCCGTGTGATGGAGATGTATCTCAGGGCCCACTCGGTAATACAACATCAAAATGAGCCTTGCAAGCAATGTGACCAAGCGTTAGCCACATGATCTTGTATTATGAAACGAGTAAAGAGGCTTGCCGGTAACGAGATTGAACTAGATATAGAGATACCGACGATCGAATCTCGAGCAAGTAACATGCCAAAGAACAAAGGGAACATCATATGGGTTAACTAAATCCTTGACATAGAGGTTCAACCGATAAAGATCTTCGTAGAATATGTAGGAACCAATATGGGCATCCAGTTCTCGCTATTGGTTATTGACAGTAGAGGTGTCTCGGTCATGTCTACATAGTTCTCGAACCCGTAGGGTCTGTACGCTTAAGGTTCGGTGACGTTTCGATAGTATAGAGTAATGTATGGTGATGACCGAAGGTTGTTCGGAGTCCTGTATGAGATCCCGGACATCACGAGGAGCTCCGAAAAGGTAGGTGTCTCGGTCATGTCTACATAGTTCTCGAACCCGCAGGGTCTGTACAGTTAAGGTTCGGTGACGTTTCGGTAGTATAGAGTTATGTATGGTGGTGACCGAAGGTTGTTCAGAGTCTTGTATGAGATCCCATACATCACGAGGAGCTCCGAAAAGGTCTGGAGGTAAAGATTAATATATAGGAAGTCCTGTTTTGGTCACCGGAAAAGTTTCGGGGTACTTTGGTAGTGTACCGTTAGGGTACCGAGGGACCATCGGGAGGGGTGTCACTTCTCGAGGGGCCTCGTGGGATGTGGGAGGAGACAAACCAGCCCCTAGTGGGCTGTCCAAAGCCTCCACTAAATCCCATGAGGTTTGAGAAGAAAAAAACCCAAGGTGGAAAGAGTTTCCAAGTGGGAAGGAGGAGTCCTAATCCTACTAGGATTGGAGGAGGACTACTCCTCTCCTACTTGCGGCCAAGGCAAGGGGGCCAGCCCTAGGGCGCCGACCTCCCTCCCCTACTCATATATATACTGGAGGGGAGAGGGTAAAAGGACTCAACCAAAAAGGCCATAGTGCAGCCCTCTCCCCCGATAGACTAGTTCCTCTAGTTTTCAGCAGCGCTTAGGCGAAGCCCTGCTGAAATAGTTTCACCACCATCGTCGCTGCACCGTCGCGCTGCCGGAGAACTCTTCTACCTCTTCACCCCTCTTGATGGATCAAGAAGGCAGAGATTGTTGTTGAGCTATACATGTGCTGAACGCGAAGGTGCCGTCCGTTCGGCGCTAGATCGGAAGGACCACGACTGGATTGTGGCACGGATTGTGATTGGATCACAGGACAGATCGTGATGGGATCGCGGGACAGATCATGATTGGATCACGAGACTGATTGTGATGGGATCGCGGGACGGCTTGCGATTATGATCGCAAAGACGTTCGACTACATCAACCGCATTTCTTAACGCTCCCCTCTTAGAGATCTACAAGGGTATGTAGATCCACTCTCCCTCTCATAGATGCTCATCACCATGGATAGATCATGCGTGTGCGTAGGAATTTTTTTGTTTCCCATGCGATGTTTCCCAACAGAAGGCTACTCGAGTTGCAACCCTATCGAATGGGTAAGCCGTTCGACTTTCTAACCTGAGTTCGGGTTTGTTATTTGCCCCTTTTGGTCAAAGCTTTTAACCTGTGCAAACAGGAATGGAGGAGCTTTGTCAAGACAGTCAACTGTCCGCCCCCACCCAGAGAACTATTCACGTGATGATGATCTAGGATTCCATGACGATCCGGAGCTGTGAATCGAGTTCGGAGGCGTGGTCTTTTACCAAGAGAGCCTTGATCGTTTCAAGGTGGCTATCATAGCCGATCACCCCAGATCACTCCCTTCCCCTGTTACAGACAAGAAGAAAAATTCTTCCCATAAAAGGCAAGCGTCCTTCACTGACCCAAATGTGCCGGATTCTGCTCCCAAGCGGCGTCAGTCCACTCGACGAATGTCGACTACGACAGCAATGCCCGGACTGGGCATTAAAAGGAATCCTTCATGTGAGACAGCCGTGGGGACGACCCTGACCACTCGTTCAACCAAAAGGTACTTTGTTTGGCTGCTTAAACTATTGTTACCATGATAGATAGGATCTCACATAAGATCTCATGTCGAAATACTCAGGAAACGAGTACAACCATCTTTTGCTGAGAACGTTGCCGGGGTGCCTGGCAACACTCATGGATCAATATCTTCTGCACATGCCGAACCTGCTGCGGAGGCCCCTAAAGATTTCGGGGACGCGGTACCAGTCACTAAATCCGAGGTACAGAGTGCGATGAACCACTGGCGGCGACGAGAAGCCCTACGCCACCCGACGTTTTTGATCAAGACTTTAATGCTCTATGCTCGGCGGACGCACACATCGGAGCTTCCTGAGCTGGGCTTGGGGAAGCCGTGAAACTGATATCATCCATCCTGAAGGTGAGTGATTGGTTCTAAGAATCCCGACACACATGTAAACCCAGTAGCTCCTGAGCCTTGAATTGGTCGGGGCGGCCGAGTTAAGGATCCACATATTGCCTTATTGATGATGTAGGCCTCAAGGCAGCAGAATGAGCAATTGGCCAATGAACTGAAGGCAAGCCGAACATAGGTGGAAGCCGTGAAGGCCAAACTTGAACAAGTGAAGAATTTTACCCGGGAGGCACATGGTAAGTATATCTATTCTGCCGATCTTAGTATATAGTCCCGTGTTGACGCGAGGATACTTTGTAGCAGGTGAGTCTATAGGGAAGTTGCATAAAGATTTAGATGTAGCCCGGGAATCTCAGAGGTACGCCGAGTCCTAGTATGAGGTTGATTGCCTTTCGTTGCAACAAAACCTTGAGGAGAAGAAACACGTCCAGGCGGAAAACAAGCAGCAGGCTGAAGAAATTGAGAGTTTAAAGACTCAATTGGCCCAGACCCAAGAAGAGAACCAGAAATTACAGAGGGGCATGTTCGATAAGTGTGATATAATGTCGAAGGGTACCTCTCACATGAAGTGTAATGGACATGCCTTGTCTGATGTATAGGTCTCCTAACCGGGCGGCCTGAAGAAGAGATTGGATCCTACTGGGGAGCCTTCTGAAGGAACTGTCCGCCGTACATGAGCGGGCTCGGAAGGCTATGAGGAGCATAATAAAAGCGCTATGGCCTTCCGAGAAGACTCCAGACGGGATGGCCGAACTGGATGATCGATTCAAGGGATCCCAGAGCCGGTTCGAGCTATGGAAGACATAGGCCTATCGGGAGGGAGCACGAGAGGCGTGGGCGATGATCAAGACCCGTTATACCGGCCTTAACCCTGAGCATATGGCTCGGGTTGGGCCAGCAGGTCTTGATGGGCAAGAAGTGCCACTTCATTTGGTGTACGACCAAGTGATGGCTACCGCTCGTCTCTTGCAGGAAGATTACGCCCTGGATGCCTTAATAGACAATCTTGACCAGCAACTAGATGTGTGATTTTGTGTAACTATGTACAATAAATCAAAAATTGATTCGTCTATGTCATAGACTTTGTCTTAACCAGCTATCGACTTTGACCTCCCGCGCTAAGAGCTTGGGAGTGTTCCTTATAAAATACCCCTCGATAAGAGGGAATTCTTTTGAGGAACCAGGCAATCCAGCCATTTGGTGCGAACAAACAAAAAGTGCATAGGGAGATATGTTATATTATTGCTTAGCATAAGAAACATCTTCCAAAGAAAATAGTACCTCTGTCGGTACCTTCCTTCAGGCTGCTACGTAAATCGTAGATAGTAAGGCCGTATACTGCTAGTATGCGACTAATGACTTTTGTGAGAAAAGAAGCCCGAGTAGTGGTGATAACAACCATAATTTTATTTTTTGCTTCCATCGTAGCCAACCAATTTTCTGCTGAAGATAGCTAGCTTTTGGCTTCACCCGTATGAGGTACGTATCCAGATAACCCGATCGTAACAATCGCAGAGGTACTCCTTTTACCCTCTAGCCGAACAATCGGGAATATAGAGGGTAAAACACAGGAGCGAGGCAACCTAGCTTGGCAAAAATCTTAGTTCGAATTGATGCATATAATGGATTAAAATTTGACAAGGGAAACATGCATACACAATAAATGTGAATAGATGCTTAAAATATATAATCATCGGCTTTGGGAAGAAGCCTCGAGGTGTTTTATTCGGATTTAACATTTGAGGATGTATGCCGAAAGACTTAACATGAGCTTGGTTTAGCCGAACATAGACTTGGGAAGAGAAAATCTGAACCTGCCAAAAATCAAGGTGGGAGGGAAGGGAAATGACAAGAAAGAAAAGAAAAAGGAGGGTAAAAAGTATGACGACACCGGTCTAGCCGTAGAAGCGCCGAAGATGAGCTGTGTTCCATGGGTTTGGTTCGAGGCAATTATCCGGCGGGTTTCGAAGACAGTAAGCCCCTCCCGCGAGTACTTCGTAAATTATGAAGGCCCCTCCCATTTGGGATTGAGTTTATGCTTCTGCTTCTCCAGGAGCCATAAGACGAGTTCACCCACATTATACGCTTTTTCCCTGACCTCCCTGCTCTGGTAACGCCGGTCCTTCTATTGATAAAAAGTAGAGAGGGCCCAAGCTATGTCGCGCTCTCCTTCTAAGGCGTCCAAGTCGTCCTGGCGATCTAACTCGGCCTCCTTTTCTTCGTACATGCACACCCTTGGTGCGTCGTGAATAATATCACAGGGAAGGACCGCTTCTACCCCGTATACCATGAAGAATGGTGTGTATCCCGTTGATCGATTCGGGGTGGTAGCAGGCCCCATAGAACGGAGTCAAGCTCCTTTACCCAATGACAGTCGGACTCATGAAGAGATCGGACTAGACATGGTTTAATACCACTCATGATGAGGCCGTTGGCCCGTTCGACTTGTCCATTGGTCTGCGGGTGATACACCGATGCGTAATCGAGCTTGATGCCCATTTTGCGCACCGGTATTTTACCTCTTGGGTGATGAAGTTGGATCCATTGTCCATTATTATACTGAGCGGGACGCCGTAACGGTGTACCACGCCGGATATAAAGTCGATTACTGGTCTGGACTTAGCTGATTTGACAGGTTTTTCTTCGATCCATTTGGTGAACTTGTCAACCGTGACCAGTAAATATTTATTCTTCTTGGTCCCCCCTTTAAGTGGTCCGACCATATCCAGCCCCCAGCACGCAAAAGGCCAGGTAATCAGAATATCCGAAGAGCTGTTGGGGGCATGTGAATTTGATTTGCAAAAAGTTGACATCCCACGCAATGCTGGACATGTGGCTAGGCGTTTGCTCGAGCGGTGGGCCAGAAGAAACCAACCCGAAAGGCCTTGCTTACTAAGGCCCTTGCCGCGGCGTGATGGCCGCCCATTCCAGCGTGGACTTTGGCCAAGAGTTTCCTTCCTTCTTCCTCAGATATGCACTGCTGGAGTACTCCGGTGGTGCTTTTCTTGTATAACTCACCCTCATGGACTTTATAAGCCTTGGATCGCCGAATTATGCGTCTCGCTTCTATTTTATCATCGGGGAGTTCTTGGCGAAGAACGTAAGCGAGGAAGGTCTTGGTCCATGGTGCGATTACTGCCATGAACTGATGAGCCGAAGGCATTTCGTCCATTACGGATCCGCCAATAATTTGGTCGTCTGGTTCATTTATAGGGGGGGACAACCTCTTCCACACTGATGGATCCGGCGCCCTTTTTATTGTCGTCCTGCCAAACCACCGACGTCCTGTAGAGTCGTTCAAGGAAGGTGTTTTTCGGGATAGGGTCGCGTTTGGGCGCCAAGCGGGCCAGTATGTCAGCGGCTTGGTTGTTGTCTCTAGCGGCATGATGGAATTCCAGCCCCTCGGATCGTGCGCATATTTTAAGGACGATGTTTCTATATGCCGCCATCTTCGGGTTTTTGGCATTGAATGTGCCATTGATTTGCGAGATGGACAGGTTGGAGTCTCCCCATACCTCTAGCCGTTGTGTGCCCATTGATGCTGCCATCCAAAGACCATGCAAAAGTGCTTCGTATTCGGCTATATTGTTGGAATCGGTATACATGATTTGCAACACGTATCGGACGTTGTCACCTGTGGGAGATGTGAGAATAACTCCAGCCCCTAGTCCGGCCAGTGTTTTGGATCCGTCGAAGTACATCGTCCAATGGGAGTATGTACTATATTCTCTAGGGAGCTTGACCTCTGTCCATTCAGCGAGGAAATCTGCCCTTGTCGTGGCTTATAGGCAATTTCGAAAGGAAGGAGTTGAATAGCCCATTTCGCTATGAGGCTGGTGGTGTCCCTGTTATTGATTATATGGTTTAGGGATACTTTGGATGCTACCGTGATCGAACACTCTTGAAAGTAGTGTCTTAGTTTCCGAGATGCCATAAATATTGTATAGGCTATCTTCTAGTAGTGCGGGTATCTGGACTTGCATTGCGCTAGCACTTCTGACACATAGTAGACCGGCTTGTGTATCCAGATTTTTTCACCCTCCTCCTCTCGTTCGACGACGAGCACCGCGCTAACAACTTGGTTGGTGGCCAATATGTAAAATAACATTGGTTCACCGGCGCCTGGTGCTATGAGTATGTGGTTGCTTGCCAGTAGTATTTTGATTTCTTCTAATGTAGTAGTTGCTTCATTGGTCCACTCAAAATTGTTGGACCGCTTCAGCAACCTATACAACGGTAAAGCCTTCTCACTGAGGCGGGAAATAAAATGGCTTAACACCGCCACGCAACCTGGCAACTTTTGGACATGCTTTAGCTTTGTGGGAATTGCAAGTTCCGATAGGGCGCGGATCTTAGCTGGATTCGCTTCTATGCCTGTATGGGAAACAATGAATCCGACCAGTTTACCAGCGGGAACTCCGAAGACACATTTCTCCGGATTGAGTCGTATATCGTACTCATGTAAGTTGGCAAAGGATTGCCTTAGGTCGTCAATCAACTGGCTGACGTGTTTGGTTTTAATGACCACGTCGTCCACGTATGCCTCGATTGTTTTACCTACCTGTTTTTTGAGACAAGTCTGGATCACCCGCTAGTTTTTAGCCCCAATGTTTTTTTAGCCCGAAAGGCATTGTGTTGAAGCAGAATGGCTCGTAGGGGGTGATGAATGAGGTTGCAGCTTGATCAGATTCCTTCATTTGGATCTGATGGTATCCGGAATAAGCATCGAGGAAGCACAACGAGTCGTGTCTGGCTGTGGCGTCAATAATCTGGTCTATGCACGGTAAGGGGAAATGGTCCTTAGGTCAGACCTTGTTAAGGTCTTTAAAGTAGACGCACAACCGCCAGGATTTATCTTTCTTCGGTACCATTGCCAGGTTTGCCAACCATTTAGGGTGCTTGATCTCCCCTATGAATCCGGCCTCTAGCAATTTGGCTAGTTCTTCACCCATAGCTTGTCATTTGGGCTCTCAAAAGCGGCGTAGAGTCCGTTTGACGGGCTTGAAGCCTGGGATTATATTCGGACTATGTTCTACTAGCTGCCGTGGGATTCCTGTCATATCGGAAGGATGCCAGGCGAAGATGTCCCGGTTTTCTCGTAAGAATGCTCGCAGCACCTCGACCACCATGGGGTCTAGCTGAGCTTCGATGGATGTTGTCTTATTGGGGTTCGTTGGGTGTACCTAAAATTTAACAATTTCTTCTGCAGGTTTAAAGGACGTGCGTTTGGACCTTTTGCTAAGGATCACATCGTCATTGTCCACTGTTGACCGGAGTGCGGCCAATTCCTCTACAACAAAGGTCTCACTAGTGCCTCGAGGGCGAGCACTGCTGTTTTGTTCTCAGCTCGAAGGGCTATATTTGGATCACTGGCGATTGTGATTACCCCGTTTGGGCCTGGCATCTTGAGCTTCATATAGCCGTAATGTGGTATAGCCTGGAATTTTGTGAAGGCGTCACGCCCCAACAGGGCCTGGTAGCCACTGGGGAAGGGCACGATACAGAAGAGAAGTTCTTCGGATCGGTAGTTTTTGGGCGTGCCGAACACTACGTCCAAGGTGATATGTCCTGAACAATGCGCCTCTTTCCAAGGGATGATCTCCCGGAAGGTTGTGTTGCTATGCTCGATGCGAGATCGGTCGAACTACATTTTTTCCAGGGTGTCTTCATAGATGAGGTTTAAACCAGTGCCACCATCCATTAGCACCTTCTGTAGCCTGAAACCATCGATGATGGGGTTTAGGACCAGTGCAGCCGGTGTTTGACCGAGATGGATGGTTGGTTGGTCAGTATCTCCAAAGGTGATGGGTATGTCTGGCCATGAACTTGTTGCCGCCACATGGTAGACCTGTTCGAGTTCTCTAAGAGCTCTTTTCCTCCTGTTCCTAGAGGGGAACATTTTGTAGATTGTTAGGACTTCAGCGTTGTATTCTGGTGGCGTTGTGGAGCGCCTGTTCGGTGGTAGTGCCTCAAGGATGGCCTCTCCACTTTTTGCAACCTGCCTGACGACCCAACAAGCTCTCAGGCTGTGAGTCGGGCTTGTGTTCAGCAATACAAAATGTATAGGGCATGGCTTGTCCAATAGCCAATCAAGGACAATTCTGACCCTCGTAGGGGGTCTATTTCTCTTTTCGGCGGGTTCGTGTTCGGCTAGCCGATTTGGAGGTATCGCCTTTTTTTGACCTCCTCTAGGGTATTCGGTAAAAACTGGTTCCGAAAGTAGCCATTCGGTTTGCTAGGTGCTCTCCATGGCACATTATTTTTGTACCAGGTCCTATGGCGTGGTGAAGTCGTGAATGTGTCGATGGGCTAGGGCGTTGAGGATCCCTTCATCATCACAATTGCAACTGAAGATTGCCATTATCTCTTGGTCACTAAAACCTCGTACACTATCTCTAACGAGTAGGAGTCTAGCCACAAAATGATGAACCGACTCCCCTGGTAATAGTTTAACATCCTGTAAGTCCAAAGACTTGGACTCTCCTGCGATGCTTGAGTGCTTGACTTGGGTGGTGGGTGGAATTTTTTTTGGTTCCGCGCCATGATGTGAGTCCGAAATCATGCGTTTCGAGTTGCATGCTAGATCGGGGATCGATCCCGAACTATTGTCGAAGCGAACTCCAGAGTCTGGGTTACAAGCGAGGTCTTGGTGATCGGAAACTGGGATATAAACCGTCTTTAATTCCGGTCGTTGGGAGGATGAACCTCCAGCCGAACACTCGATGATGGCAACTAAGTGAGTGATCGAGGGGGTGCGAATCTCCCTATCGTCGGGTTTAAGCCCGATCCGGTCATAGACCGGGGTCTGGTCGTCGGTCATGCCTATGGTTTGAATCCGATGAAATAGCTCGTCTAGGGACGAGGCATTAGTGGGGTGCGTGTCGCTGAGCATGATACGTCTCCAATGTATCTATAATTATTGATGATGGCATGCTATTATATTATTTGTTTTGGATGTTTTATATGCATTAATATGCTATTTTATATTATTTTTGGGACTTACCTATTAATCTAGAGCCTAGTGCCAGTTTTAGTTTTTTCCTTGTTTTTGAGTTTTGCAGCTATGGAATATTAAATGGAGTCCAAACGTAATAAAACCTTCGGATTTTGTTTTTCTGGAAGGAAACAAATCAACCAGGCTTGGAGTGCATGGCAGGAAACCTGCCAGGGAGTCACGAGCCTGCTAGGCACGCCCCTTGGCCGCGCCTAGTAGGCTTGCCGTCTCCTGACAGGTCTCCTAACCCTAATATTTGGCCTCTAAATTCCCAAATATTCCCCCCAACATCAAAACGAGCCACGCAAATACTTTTCCGCCGCCAGAAGCCTTTGTTCCCGAGAGATCCAATCTTGGAGCCTTTTCCGGTAATCTGTCGGAGGGGGTTTCGATCATGGAGAGTATCTACATCAACTCCATTGCCCCTCCGATGATGCGTGAGTAGTCCACCACAGACCTACGAGTCCATAGCTAGTAGCTAGATGGCTTATTCTCTCTCTTTGATCTTCAATGCCATGTTCTTCATGATCTTCATGGAGATCGATCCGACATAATCCTCTTTTGTGGTGTGTTTGACAAGATCCGATGAATTGAGAGTTTATGTTCACATTATCCATAAATCTTATTTGAATCTCCTCTAAATTCCTATATGCATGATCATTGCCTTGGATAACTACTTGATTATTCGCTTTTCTATCAATTGCTTGATAGTAATTTGTTTACCCACCATGATATTTTTCTTCGAGAGAGAAGCCTCTAGTGAAACCTATGGCTCCCGGGTCTACTTTCCATAATATACTTTCAGATCTATAAACCGAAAATACCCAAAATACTTTGCTGCAATTTATTTACCTTTTACTTTCCGTTCTTGTTTACATCTATCTCTATCGGATCTAATCCTTGCAAATAACCGTGAAGGGATTGACAACCCCTTTATAGTGTTGGGTGCAAGAGTTTGATTGTTTGTGTCGGTGCATCCATTGGTGACTTTCTAGTTCCTCCTACTGGATTGATACCTTGGTTCTCAACAACTGAGGGAAATACTTATCTACTTCACTTCATCACCCTTTCCTCTTGAAGGGAAAACCAACGCAAATCAAGAGGTAGCAAGAAGGATTTCTGGCGCCGTTGCCAGGGAGGATACACATCAAGCCTACCAAGTACCCATCACAAACTCATCTCTTTAATTTACATTATTTGCTATTTGCCACTCGTTTTCCTCTCCCCCAGTTCTAAAATAATTTTCATAAAATACCCCAAAAGATTTGCCTTTTTGTTTGCCCTTCTTTCGTTTGCCTTTCTTTTGCTTGTGTGCTTGATTGCTTGCTTTGTCACGATGTCTGAGAATACCAAGTTGTGTGACTTTTACAATACTAATAATAATGATTTTATTAGTACTCCGATTACTGCCGCCACTAGTGCGGAATCTTACGAAATCAATGTTGCATTGCTTAATCTTGTTATGAAAGAACAATTTTCTGGCCTTCCTAGTGAAGATGCCGCATCCCATCTAAATACTTTCATTGAGTTGTGTGATATGCAAAATAAGCAATATATGGATAATGATATTGTGAAACTGAAGCTATTTCCATTCTCACTACGAGATCGTGCTAAAACTTGGTTTTCATCTTTGCCTAAAAATAGTATTGATTCATGGAATAAGTGTAAGGATGCTTTTATCTCCAAGTACTTTCCACTCACTAAGATCATCTCCCTTAGGAACGATATAATGAATTTTAAGCAACTTGATCATGAGCATGTGGCACAATCTTGGGAGAGGATGAAATTAATGATTAGGAATTATCTTGCACATGGTTTGAGTTTATGGATGATTATACAAATTTTCTATGCAAGATTGAATTTTGCATCTAGGAATCTTTTAGATTCCGCCGCGGGTGGTACTTTTATGGAAATCACATTAGGAGAAGCTACCAAACTCCTATATAATATCATGACAAACTACTCTCAATGGCATACCGAAAGATCTCCTACTAGTAAAAAGGCACATGCTATTGAAGAAATAAATACTTTGAGCGAAAAGATGGATGAATTGATGAAATTGTTTGCTAGTAAGAGTGCTCATATTGATCCTAATGATATGCCTTTGTCTTCTTTGATTGGAAATAATAACGAATCTATGGATGTTGGTAGGAACAATTTTGGTAATAATGCGTATAGAGGTAATTTCAACCATAGGCCGTTTCCTAGTAATTCCTCTAATAATTATGGTAATTCCTACAAAAATTCTGATTATAATAATATGCCCTCTTATCTTGAGAATATTGTTAAAGAATTTATTGGTTCAAAAAAGGTTTTTAATGCTACTATTGAAGAAAAAGTGCTCAAGATTAATGATTTGGCTAGGAGTGTTGATAGAATTTCACTTGAGATTGATTCTTTAAAAGTTAGATCTACTCCACCTAAGCATGATACTAATGATACTCTAAAAGCTATGAGAATTTCTATGGATGGAACTAAAGAAAGAACCGCTAGAATACGTGCTAAGCGTGAATAGCTTTAAAAAGTATGTTGTCGTGATAATAACGATCAAGATCTTAAAGTGATTGATGTGACTCCTATTGAATCTTTGTTTTCCAAT
This sequence comes from Hordeum marinum, assembly GCA_022496015.1. NCBI lineage: Eukaryota > Viridiplantae > Streptophyta > Magnoliopsida > Poales > Poaceae > Hordeum > Hordeum marinum. The sequence continues at coordinate 534,122,447 of CM039678.1, read as the reverse complement.
ATAAATTTTGATAAAGAAGGGTCTGTAGATAAGTCAACTTTAGTTAAAGAGCGTTCCAATGATTCGAAGTTTATAGATCTTAATGCTAAGATTGATAAAAGTGGGATTGAAGAGGTCAAAACTTCAAATAGCAATGAACCCACTCTTTTGGATTTCAAGGACTTTAATTATGATAGTTGCTCTTTGATTGATTTTATTTCCTTTTTACAATACATGATGAATTCTCCTCATGCTTATAGTCAAAATAAGGCTTTTACTAAACATATAGTTGATGCTATGATGAAATCTTTTGAAGAAAAACTTGAGTTAGAAGTTTCTATTCCTAGAAAGCATCATGATGAGTGGTAACCTACTATCAAGATTAAAATCAAAGATTATGAGTGCCCTACTTTGTGTGGTTTGGGTGCTAGTGTTTCCACGATTCCGAAAACTTTATGTGATGTGCTAGGTTACCATGATATTGATGATTTCACTCTAAATTTGCATCTTGAAGATTCCACTATTAGGTAACCTATGGAAAGGATTAAAAATGTTCTTATTGTTGAAAATAGGAATTATGTGTCCGTAGATTTCATTGTTCTTGATATAGATTGCAATCCTACATGTCCTATTATTCTTGGTAGACCTTTCCTTAGAACGATTGGTGCGATTATTGACATGAAAGAAGGAAACATTAGATTCCAATTTCCATTAAGGAAAGGCATGGAACACTTTACTAGAAATAAAATAAGATTTCATTATTAATCTTTTATGATATCTACTTTTGGATTGCATACCAACGATGACAATACCTAGATCTATTGTGTTTTGCCTAGCTAGGGGCGTTAAACAATAGCGCTTGTTGGGAGGCAACCCAATTTTATTTTTGTGTTATGTTTTTTGTGGTAATTTTGTTTTGGTGTTTAAATTAGTGTTTTAGCCAAGTAAAACCTTTGGGGTGATCTATGGTAGTTGTTGATTTGATCTTGCTCAAAAACAGAAACTTTTGCACTTAGTCCAGGAATTTTCTAAATTTTTTTGAGCGTCGAATGAGTCTGAAATTTTTACAAAAGATTTACATATAAATTTCACATGTTTAACTAATTTTTCAGAATTGTTTTAGTTACATAAGTATACTAACTTTTCAGATTGATACAGACTGTTCTGTTTTTGATAGATTCTGTTTTCTTTGAGATGTTTGCCTATTTTGATGAATCTTTGGGTTGTATCATGGGGTATGAACCATGGAGAAGTTATAATAGAGTAGTAATAACACAAAAATAAATAAATAATGAGTTCACAACAGTACCTAAAGTGGTGATTTATTTTCTTATACTAACGGATCTCACGAGTTTTCTGTTAAGTTTTGTGTTGTGAAGTTTTCAAGTTTTTGGGGGAAAGATTTGATGGACTATGGAATAAGGAATGTAAAGAGCCTAAGATTGGGGATTACAAAGGGACCCCAAGTAATATTCAAGGATGCCAAAGGGCCTAAGCTTGGGGATGCACCGGAAGGCATCCCTCTTTTGTCTTCAATCCATCGGTAAATTTAGTTGAGGCTATATTTTTATTCACCACATGATATGTGTTTTGCTTGGAGTGTCTTGTATGATATGAGTCTTCGCTTGTTAGTTTGCCACAATCATACTTTCTGCACACATTTTTTAGAAGGAAACGCTGAATCGTGAATTTTTTAGAATGCTCTACGTGCTTCACTTATATCTTTTAAGTTAGGTAATTTTGCTCTATGTGCTTGACTTATATTTTTTATAGCACGGTGGTGTTTGCGTTTTATAGAAATACTTGAACTCTCGTATCTCACTTATATTATTTTGGGAGTCTCTAAACAGCATGGTAATTGTTATAGGTTATGAATTTAGTATTAATATGATAGGCATCCAAAAGGGATATAATAAAAACTTCCATATTAAGTGCATTGAGTATTTACGAGAAGTTTGATTCCTTGCATAAAATTTTGAGATATAAAGATGGTAATGTTAAGAGTCATGTTAGGAAGTAATTGTGATTTTGTAAAAAAACTTGTGTAAAGGTTTGTGATTGCCATAGCCTGCATGTATGGTGAACCGTTATGTAAGGAAGTCGGAGCATGACTTGTTTATAGATTGTCAAGCTTTGTGTCAGGGTCGGGAGCGCGCGATGGTTAACTCCTACCAACATCTCCCCTAGGAGCATGCGTTTAATACTTTGTTCAATGAATAATAGACTTTTTCAATAAGTATGTGAGTTCTTTATGACTAATGTTGAGTCCATGGATTATACGCACTCTCACCCTTCCACCTTTGGTAGCCTCTCTAGTACCGCGCAACTTTCGCCGGTACAACAAACACCTTCCTCAAAACAGGCACCATATACCTTCCTCAAAACAACCACCATATACCTTCCTCAAAACAGCCACCATATATCTTTCCTCAAAACATCCACCATACCTACATATTATGGCATTTCCATAGCCATTCCGAGATATATTGCCATGCAACTTCCACCGTTTCCTTTTATGACTGGCACCATCACTTCCATATTGCATATAGAGTCATATTTTGTCATAGGTATCGAGTTGTAATTTCCTTTTAAGTTGTAAGTAAATAAAAGTGTGATGATTATCATTATTAGAGCATGTCCTATGTGAGGAAAGGATGATGGAATCTATGACTCCCTCACAAGTGGGGATGAGATTCAGGACTTTATGAAAAATAAAAGAGGCCAACGAAGCCCCCCAAAAAATATATAATAAAAGAGGCCTTATATGCCCACCAATAATAAAAAAGAAAGATAAAAGAGAGAAGGGACATTTCTACTACCTTTTCCACATTTGTGCTTCAAAGTAGCACCATGATATCATAGAGAGTCTCCTATTTTTTCACTTTCATATAACTAGTGGAATTTTTCTTCATGATGCATGTCCACTTAGTTCCTTTTTGAGCTTTCATATACTTATAGCTCTAGTGCATCCGTTGCATGGCAATCCCCACTCACTCACATTGATATCTATTAATGGGCATCTCCATAGCCCGTTGATACACCTAGTTGATGTGAGACTACCTTCTCCCTTTCCTTGACAACCTCGACCATATTCTATTCCACCTATAGTGCTATATCCATGGCTCACGCTCATCTATTGCGTGAAAGTTGAAAAAGTTTGAGAAAATAAAGGTGTGAAAACAATTGCTTGACTTTTCATCGGGGTTGTGCATGATATAAATACTTTGTGTGGGGAAGATGGAGCATAGCCAGACCATATGATATTGTAGGGATAACTTTATTTTGCCATTATATTTTGAAGAGATACAATTGCTTTACTAGTATGCTTGAAACGTTATTGTTTTTATATCAATATTAAGATTTTGTTTTGAGTCTTACTGATCTGAATATTCATGCCACAATAAAGAATATCACATTGATAAATATGTTAGGGAGCACTCCACATCAAAAATTCAGTTTTTATCATTTACCTACTCGAGGACGAGCAGGAATTAAGCTTGGGGATGCTGATACGTGTCCAATGTATCTATAATTTTTGATGATGACATGCTATTATATTATATGTTTTGGATGTTTTATATGCATTAATATGCTATTTTATATTATTTTTGGGACTAACCTATTAATCTAGAGCCTAGTGCTAGTTTTTGTTTTTCCTTTTTTTGAGTTTTGTAGATATGGAATATTAAACGGAGTCCAAACGGAATAAATCCTTCGGAAAGAATTTTTCTGTAAGGAAACAAATCAACTAGGCTTGGAGTGCACTGCAAGAAACCTGCCAAGGAGTCACAAGCCTGCTAGGCGCGCCCCCCGGCCGTGCCTAGCAGGCTTGCCAGCTCCCGGTAGGTCCCCTAACCCTAATCTTTGGCCTATAAATTCCCAAATATTCCTCCAATATCAAAACGAGCCAAGCAAATATTTTTCCGCCACCAGAAGCCTCCGTTCTCGAGAGATCCAATCTTGGAGCCTTTTCCGGTAATCTGCCGGAGGGTTTTTTGATCACGGAGGGCATCTACATCAACTCCATTGGCCCTCCGATGATGCGTGAGTAGTCCACCACAGACCTACGGGTCCATAGCTAGTAGCTAGATGGCTTCTTCTCTCTCTTTGATCTTCAATACCATGTTCTTCATGATCTTCATGGAGACCTATCCGATGTAATCCTCTTTTATGGTGTGTTTGTCAAGATCCGATGAATTGTGAATTTATGTTCAGATTATCCATGAATCTCCTCTGAATTCCTATATGCATGATCATTGCCTTGGATAACTACATGATTATTCGCTTTTCTATCAATTGCTTGACAGTAATTTGTTTACCCACCATGATATTTTCCTTCGAGAGAGAAGCCCCTAGTGAAACCTATGGCCCCCAGGTCTACTTTCCATAATATAATTTCAGATGTATAAACCAAAAATACTTTTCTGCAATTTATTTATCTTTTACTTTCTGTTATCATTTACATCTATCTCTATCAGATCTAATCCTTGCGAATAATTGTGAAGGGATTGACAACCCCTTTATAGCGTTGGGTGCAAGAGTTTGACTATTTGTGTAGGGTGAATTGCTTGTTCCTCCTACTGGATTGATACCTTGGTTCTCAACAACTGAGGGAAATACTTATCTACTTTGATGCATCACCCTTTCCTCTTCAAGGGAAAGCCAACGCAAGCTCAAGAGGTAGCAAGACGCACGGGGTCGATCTGTAGCGTCGCGGTTCTGGAGTGGCTTGACATCGAATCCAGGTTATGTTCGGCCACGACGGATCCGTGCACAACAAATAGGTTGGGCGTTCTGGAAAACCCGAGGGTGAAGGCCACCTCAGAGGTGGGGCCCGATGTTCCCGGCATCGAGGAGTCGGGATCTACGGTCTCCTCCATGAGAGTTGAGGGTTCCATCAAGACAAGCTCTCCCCGTGAATCAGCGATGAACTCTAGGGTTCCGGATCTGATTTCTTGATCGGGGTAGAAGCTTCTGATCTAGCCAAGATGGTCAGTCGGGTCGGCACGGGACAAGATGTCATTGCCTACAAAGATCTGACCAGGGATGGGGACATCCTGGCTACAGATCTCATTAATTATGACAAGGCGAGCCATCGATTCCTTTGGCTATCACAGTGGAACTCTCAATGAAAGCACCAATGTCGATGTCAAAACCGGCAGATCTCGGGTAGGGGGTCCCGAGCTGTGAGTCTAGGATCGATGGTAACAAGGGGACAAAGGAGACAATGTTGATCCAGGTTTGGGCCCTCCTATGGAGGTAAAACCCTACGTCCTACTCGATTATATTGATGGTATGAAGGTTACAGAGTTGATCTACATCGAGATCAGATAGATACAACCCTAGATGAGTTTCTCTATCTTACAATCTAAAACCCTCTGGCTTATATAGACGTGAGGGGTCCTTAGGGTTACAGATAGTCGGTTGCCCACCGGAGGGAAAAACATGCCTAATCTACTATCTCAAACTTGAGAGACACGCCACGACTCCTATGGTCTCCTTCACAGCGAGGGGGCCTTCGATCAATCCAATCCTCAGCGAGCGTCCCATGAGTCTGACCCATGAGAAATAGGGTGGCAGTCCGAGGACCCCTTAATCCCGGACTCCCTCAGGAGGTTCAGATTTAACTATGAAGACCTTGTCTTCACCTTATTACCCTTGAGCCAAGGTCACTTAGACCTCACCAAATCACTCTAGTAAGTCTTCAAGGCAGACTTCTGAAACCTTCACAAACTCAATCACCCGGCCAAGGGACAATCATAGGTAGACAATTTCTATGGGGCGTATTTGTGTTTGTGAAGGGACAGTCATAGGTAGACAATCACCCGTTACCTTCATCAGGCGGCTTATCCTCTGCTTGTATTTGTGCCTTCTTTGTATCTCCAAATACGGACTTATGATACTTCCAAACTTGTAATTTTTCTTGCGCCATCCATCTATGACGTCACCCACCGTATTTTCAGGAAAACCGTGATGACATCACAACGGATCTTTGCACGTATTTGTTTATCCCAAAAATCAAGGTGTTATTGTTGGAAATATGCCCTAGAGGCAATAAATAAAGTGTTTATTATTATATTTCTTTGTTCATGATAATTGTTTATTACCCATGCTATAATTGTATTGATTGGAAACACTTTGCATGTGTGGATATATAGACCTTACTCGTACGCTTACGAGAGACCGGTTCCATCGACTGATGTGTAATTTAGTTGCACAAAGATGGCTGGCGGGTGTCTGTTTCTCCTACTTTAGTTGGATCGGATTCGACAAAGGCGGTCCTTAAGAAGGTTGAAAAGCAACTTATGTATCACCGTTGTGGTTTTGCGTAGGTGAGAATTGTTCTTGCTAGACACCCGTAGTAGCCACGTAAAGCCACGTAAAACATGCAAAAACAATTAGAGGACGTCTAACTTGTTTTTGTAGGGTATGTTGTGATGTGATATGGCCAATTACATGATGAGATATATGTGATGTATGAGGTGATCATGTGTTGTATAGAATATCAAAACTTGAATTTCGATGAGTACGGCAACCGGCAGGAGCCACAGGGTTGTCTTTAATTATTGTTTGACCTGCGTATCAATCATTAAGCGCTATGTAATGCTTTACTTTATCGCTAAATGGTAGCAATAGTAGTAGAATCATGGTGGGCGCGTGTCATGCCCAAGATGCGCGCCTATCCATATTAAGGCACGGGGGCCTTGACAAGGGATAGAGGCGCATCTCGTCGTTCACGAGCATAGAATCATTACATCCTACATTTAAGAAGAGATGAGTATATGAGTTGGCTTACACTCGCCACATACTAAATTACAATTCCATACAAGAGTTCAAACACCAATATGAAGACATGGTCCTGCTACGGACGAAAACAAACGATAAAAGCAGATGCAATGATACTATCTCGCTAGCCCGAAGATCACGACCATGGTCCTCTACTCATCCGGATAAGTCACGTACATCCTGCCTCTTTCCTCGTCATACTCCCACTGGTGCTGCGTCAGATCATCCTGCATGAACTCATCTATACCTGTACCTGGATTGTTGTAGTAATTTGTGAGCCACAAGGACTCAACAATCATGCGCCCGGGTACGGAGACTATTCAAGCTTAAAGGTTGGAATGGGGTATGTGTTTAGTTTGCAGCAGCACTAAGCATTTATGGTGGCTAAACTTACGTAACATGAAAATAAATATGTGGCCTACGATAAACAATTGAATCTAGAATGACCTCTATGAGATCCTGAAAACTTACTTACGTCAATCATAACCCCACCGTGTTCTCTCTCGGATCATGTTCACGAGCAGAGGCGATCACAGTTACTCATGCAGTTGGTGCATTTTATTAGAGTTTACTTCAAGTTAACTATAACCGGGTGTTAAACAATATCCAAGTTGCCACATAACCGTGGGCACGGCTTTCCGAAAGATTTGACCCTGTAGGGGTGCTCCAACTAGTCCATCACAAATTAACCACACTCCATGGGAATAGCCTCGACCACAGATCTCGTGATCATCCTAGGCAACCCCAAAGGAATTCCAACAACTCGAGGTATCCCGAAGAAAGTTAGAGCTCCTCACGCAAGACACTCGATAAAGGTAAAACAAATCCAGCAAGACCTCCTGGCGTGTCGACGAACCCAATAAGAGCCACGTATCTTGTTCTCAGGACACGACGGATGAGCAATGGTTACCACGCCAATCACCGGGTTGCCCCGGGCAGCGTTAATAAGCTGCTCTGGGTTGGGCCAACACTCATGAGGAGCACTGGCCCGGGTTGTTGATTAATCCACGGGGTTGCAAAGCCCTATGCAAATTTTATTAAGTTGTTAAGCAAATGTAGTACCAATGTTGGGTCTTGCCAGACAAGTTTTAATCTCAACCGAATAAACAAGGGGGTCCCCATAACAACCCCGAGCATGTTAGGAGCGCAAAGTATGGAAACATAACACCGGTAACAAGAACTATGGCGGTAACAGCGGAACAAAACACCTAGAAAAAGGCCAAGCCTTCCACCAATACCAAGATATATATGTGCATTAAATTAAATAACAGATAATATTGTGATATGCCAAATCCATGTTATCACATGGAACAACCTGCACCTGTAACTAAGAACGCTATAAGAGGGGCTGAGCAGCGGTAACTTAGCCAATCAAAGGTTTGCTAGGATGTGAAGGGTTAGAGGCTATCATGGCAATTAGGAGGCTGACATTCAAGTGGTAGGTAGCGCGAAAGTAGCGATAAGAGCGAGACAACTAGCAAGCAAAAATAGTTTCGGGATCCGGGTACGATCATCTTGCCTGTTGGTTCTTTAGTGGAACAAGTAGCGGGATCCTCGTAGTTGTACTTGCCTGGCTCTTCGTACTCAGGTTCAACGTTCGCGTCTACCCAAAATAAACAGCTAGAATAAACAAGCAACCAAGGTTCAATGCACAAGCAAGAATGATGCATGCCTATTTGACGAGTTTTAGCATGGCAATCCTAACTAGTCATGTTTCACATGCAAATAATTGGTTATTAATAAATCTGGACATAACCTTATGTTAAGTTATTTATACATGCATGGACATGGCAAATATGGATTCAGCATGCAAAAACGATACAAATTCATATGTAGAACGTAAGAAATGGAGTTACGGTTCTCACGATACGCTCACAACAAGATATGAAGGCAAAACACAAGACAAGAAGGACTTGGGCTATTCCTTGGAATTCCAAGGTAGCCACTGGATAGGCAATGAAAGACCAACCACAATAGAGCCAAAGATCAAGCAATTCCATGGAGTATAGCTCCCACAAGTCACAAAACAATAAAACAAACAATCTGCCACAAAACAGCAACATAGCAACTTTCACAGCCAATAACTTGAGCTACGGGAATTCTACAACCACAACCAAGGTATTGACAGAAACTACATAACATGCTTATCAACTTATCCAACTACACAATATTGAAAGGAGGCACACATCAATAAGCATGAAGCTCACAAGTTGGCAAGATGAAACAGAAATTTGGGACTTAGTGAAAATAACAGTTTTTCTGGAATCTGAGTTAAACTGATAGCAAGTTGACAGCAGAAACTAATGGTGTTAGAGACCACCTTATGGTATGAAAATGTACAGGATGCTAGAAGACAACATATACTTCAAATCACTAGCACTGAGCTTGAGCTAATTCACAATATATCACAAGATAGCAACCACTCTTCATGGCATAAAAATAACAGCAAATTCTCAGACTTAGAAATATTTGGCATGGTTGAAAACAACAACATTTTAGTGGCTACTTTAGAGCATGGTTCCCACTTATTTTCAAGTTGATCATGACAAAGATAAATACCATGGCATTCTACACATCAAAGACTACCATATTCATGTTGGCATAAACATCATAGCATGCATGGATTAAACATGGCAAAAATGACAAAATGGCACTATAAGATAAAATGAAATTTTGTCAAACTTTCTCAAAAGACCAAACCAATAGCACCAATGAATTCGTGGGATTTTTCTACCCCAAATTCATGTATCATACTCATATAGTCACATGGAGCATCATGACAAAAACTACATAGCAAAAACATCATCCTCTCTTATAAGCGAAAACATACCCTAAATGCACAAGAGCATATTTGAGCATGTCCAGATTTGGAATTATAGCTATAATTGGAAAAGGATCTAATTATCACCATATATCAACAAAACACACATTAAAAAATGGATAGGGTATGACAAGTGGGGCATGGACCCACTTGTCACACACACACACACACACTCAACACACACACACACACTACACAAGCATGCACACACACATAGCTACATATGCACAAGTGCATATGGGCACACCCACACTCATGAACACACACACACCACTATGTGTGTGGGTGCTCATCACACACACATATGCACACATATATGCACAAGTGCATATATGCACATACACATGCATGCAACACCACACTCACACACATACACTCACATACACATATATTTAATAAACAAAAAAGGGAAGAAGTAAAACAAACACATACATGCATGTATTTATACCCATACACATACATACACATACCACATCATAAAAGAGAAAATAAAAACAAAAGGAAAGACAAAATAAAAAAGAGGGGGGTTTGGGGATCGAACCCTAGACCTACGGGTCAGTATCCCGAAGCATAACCACTGCTATACTGCATCGGCTCTTAACAGGAGAGGGCAGCGAGCCCACTAGTACTACACTCCATGCGCTAACTGATGAACTGAAGAAACCTGCACACTACGGCGACAGACAACGATAGCGACGATTCCGGCGACCACACGGGCACTCCGGCGATGATAACGGGCACAAATGAAGAGGGAAGACTACGGGGTCCCATTCCTTTGCTCATCTCGCGACAAGGAGGACGGAGGCGAGCTCAAGTGCTCACCTTTCCGACTGGCGGCGATGGCACTACGGCGATGACACGGCGGACCTACGCGGGGGAAGAAAGGCAACGGGGACGCGACACCTCACCGAGGGTTATCGGAGGCACGGGGGGATGCGGACGACGATGAGACGGAGGAGAAGAAGACACCAGAGACGGCCTTGCTCCTTGCGAACGGCGGCGACACGAAGTGGCGCTGTGGGGAGGTGCTCCTCACCTCCCTAGCAACGGGAATGGAACGCGGGCGACGACCCCGTGCTCCACGCCATGTCCACCGGTGACGAGGGCCACCGGAGACACGGCGATGGCGGCGAAGACGGCCGGCGAGACCTCTCTCTAAACTTACCTTCTCTCTCTAAACCTCACCGAGGGGGGAAGAAGAAGGGGAGGAGGAGAAGGCTAGAGAGGGAGATGGGAGCGGCGGCAGCTGGGAGGAGGAGGGGAACCCTAGGGCGAATGACACACACGTCGAGGGGGTTAAATACCCCTGGATCTGACGGACGGTGAAAAGGGACGGCGACGACGTGCTCTCTCTCTGAAGACTCTGGCAGAGACGACAGCAGGGCAACGGGAGTAGGTAGCCGCTAGGCCACCTGGGCTGGGCCGCACTGGAAAAGGAGAGGCCCACTCCCGATTATCAAAATATTACAGGCTACCTCCTGAACAATTTTAAATAATTTTAGTAGCAAGTTAATTCTGTTGATAAAATGCCAAAGGAATAAAGGTTATTAGGTTGGGTTTGTTTGAAAAGAATAAGAGAGGGGGAAGGAGAAGAAGCCCACTCAAACCACACATCCTCAACAACACTCACATTACTACAAAGTCAAGAAGCACATCACAAAATAAATGCATGGCATGATGATGAATGATATGATGCACGATGCAAGAATGCACAAGACAAGGCATGACAAGGAGAAAACTCATTTCATTAAACTCATGACAACAAGGTTCACATAAGAATACATGCCATAAAAGTTAGGGGCAGCACTTGGGCTGTCACAACGCGACAACCCCGATGGCGACACGTTGATGGAGATCAAGATGATGGAGATCATGGTGTCATGCCGGTGACAATGAAGATCATGCCGGTGCTTTCAAGTTGGAGATCAAAAGCACAAGTTCATGGCCATATCATGTCACTTATGATTTGCATGTGATGTTAATCCTTTTATGCACCTTGTTTTGCTTAGGACGATGGTAGCATTATAAGGCGATCCCTCACTTAAATTTCAAGATGAATTGTGTTCTCCTCATGTGTGCACCATTGTGAAAGTTCATCATGTCGAGACACCATGTGATGATCGGGTGTGATAGACTCTACGTTCACATAGAATGGGTTCAAGCCAGTGTTGCACATGCAGAAAACTTGGGTTAAACTTGATGAGCCTAGCATGTACAGACATGGCCTTGGAACACAAGATACCGAAAGGTCGAACATGAGTCATATAGTAGATATGATCAACATGATGATGTTCACCATTGAAACCACCTCAACTCACGTGATGATCGGACTTGAGTTGGTGAATTTGGATCATGTGTCACTCAGATGACCTAAGGGGTGTCGATTTGAGTGGGAGCTTTAGTAATTTGATTAACTAAAATCATTATCTTGAACAATAGTCTAAGTAACCTTTGCATATTTATGTTGTAGATCAATGGCTCGCGCAGTAGCACCCCTGAATTTTAATGTGTTCCTAGAGAAAGCTAAGTTGAAAGATGATGGAAGTAACTTTGTGGACTAGGCCCGTAATCTGAGGACTATCCTCACGACTTCCTAGAAGTCATATGTCCTTGATGCACCGCTTGGTAACCAACCCGAAGACATGTCATCCGAGGACGTTAAGAACGCTTGGGAGGCACGTTCTGGAGATTACTCAATAGTTCAGTGTGCAATATTGTATGGCTTAGAACCGGGACTTCAAAGACATTTTGAACGTCATGGAGCATATGAGATGTTCCAGGAGTTAGATTTTATCTTCAAGAAGAATGCCTGGATTGAGAGGTATGAGACCTCCGATAAGTTCTATGCTTGCCAAATGGAGGAGAACGGGTCTATCAGTGAACATATACTCAGAATGTCTGGGTATTCAACTAGTCTGGCGGAGTTAGGGATGCCCCTTCCGCCATAGGCGATCACTGATAGAGTTCTTCAATCACTGCCACCTAGCTACAAGAGCTTTGTGATGAACTATAACATGCACGAGATAAACAAGTCAGTCGCCGAGCAGTTTGCGATGCTGAAAGTCGCTGAGTCTGAAATCCAAAAAGAACATCAAGTGTTGATGGTCAATAAAACCACTAGTTTCAAGAAAATGGCAAGGGAAAGAAGGGTAAATCCAAGCAAGATGGCAAAGCAGTTGCTCCTCCCGTGAAGAAACCCAAGGCTGGACCCATGGCAGAAACTGAGTGCTTTCATTGCAAGGGAACTGGTCACTGGAAGCGGAACTGCCCCAAGTACCTGGCTGACAAGAAGGCGGCCAACAACAAAAAGGTATATAAGATATACATGTTATTGATGTGTACCTTACTAGCTCTCGTTGTAGTGCCTCGGTATTTGATACCGGTTCGGTTGCTCACATTTGCAACTCAAAACAGGAACTACAGAATAGATGAAGGCTGGCAAAGGACGAAGTGACGACGCACATGGGAAATGGTTCCAAGGTTGATGTGATCGCTGCACACTCTCTCTTCGATTACCATCAGGATTAGTGATGAACCTGAATAATTGTTATTTATTGCCTGCGTTAAGCATGAACATTATATGTGGATCTTGTTTATTGGGAGACGGTTACTCATTTAAATCAGAGAATAATGGTTGTTCTATTTATATGAGTGATATATTTTATGGTCATGCACCCAATGTGAGGGGTTTATTCATATTGAATCTTGATAGTGATGATAGACATGTTCATAACGTTGATGCCAAAAGATGTAGAGTTGATAATGATAGTACCATGTGTCCGAACGTCATAATCGAACCTTATTAGATATGGTGCGTTCTATGATGTCTCTTGCCGATTTGCCACTATCGTTTTGGGGTTATGCATTAGAGATAGCTGCATTCACTTTAAATAGGGCACATCGAAATCCATTGAGACAACGCCATATGAACTTTGGTTTGGCAAAAGGCCAAAGTTGTCGTTTCTTCAAGTTTGGGGATGTGATGCTTATGTCAAAAAGCTTTAGCCTGAAAAGGTGGAACCCAAAGCGAAGAAATGCGTCTTCATAGGATACCCTAAAGAGACAATTGGGTATACCTTCTATCTCAGATCCGAAGGCAAAGTGTTTGTCGCTAAAAACGGAACATTTCTTGAGAAAGAGTTTCTCTCGAAAGAATTGAGTTGGAGGAAAATAGAGCTTGATTAGGTTATTGAACCTTTACTTCAACCAGAGAGTAGCGCAGCACAGAAAGATGTTTCTGTGGAGCCTACGACAGTTGAAGAGGAAGTTAATGATGATGATCATGAAGCTTTGGATAAAGTTACTATTGAACCTCGTAGGTCGACAAGGGCGCGTACTGCTCCTGAGTGGTACGACAACCCTGTCTTAGAGGTCATGTCGTTGGACAACAATGAACCTATGAGCTATGGAGGAGCGATGATGGTCCCGGATTCTGAGAAATGGTTAGAGGCCATGAAATCCAAGATGGTATCCATGTATGAAAACAAAGTATGGACTTTGGAAGTATTACCTAAAGGACGAAAGGACATTTAGAACAAATGGATCTTTAAGAAGAAGACGGACGCGGACGGTAATATCACCAACTATAAAGCTCGACTTGTGGCAAAGGGTTTTTCACAAGTTCAAGGAGTTGACTACGATGAGACCTTCTCACTTGTAGCGATGCTTAAGTCCATCAGAATCATGTTAGCAATAGCTGCATATTTCGACTATAAAATTTGGCAGATGGATGTCAAAACAGCGTTCCTCAACGGTTTCTTTGAGGAAGAGTTGTATATGATGCATCCGGAAGGTTTTGTCGATCCATAGAATGCTGACAAAGTTTGAAAACTCTAGCGATCTATTTATAGACTGGTGCAAGCATCTCGGAGTTGGAATAAGCGCTTTGATGAGGTGATCAAAGTGTTTGGGTTTATACAAGTTTATGAAGAAGCTTGTATTTACAAGAAAGTGAGTGGGAGCTCTATAGAGTTTCTAATATTATATGTGGATGACATATTGCAGATTGGAAAAAATATAGAAATGCTGGAAAGGGTGAAGGAATATTTGAACAAGAGTTTTTCAATGAAGGACCTAGGAGAAGATGCTTTCATATTAGGCATTAATATCTATAGAGATAGATCGAGACGCTTAATAGCACTTTCACAGAGCACATACCTTGATAAAGTTTTGAAGAAGTTCAAAATGGATCAGTCCAAAAAGGGGTTCTTGCCTATGTTACAAGGTGTGAAATTGAGTAAGACTCAATGCCTAGTGACTGCAGAAGATAGAGAGAAGATGAGTGTCATCCCCTATGCTTCAGCCATAGGCTCTATCATGTATGCAATGTTGTGCACAAGACCCGATGTCAGTCTTGCCATAAGTATGGCCGGAAGGTTTCAAAGTGATCCTGGAATGGAGCACTGGACGGCGGTCCAGAATATCCTTAAGTACCTGAAAATGACTAAGGAAATGTTTCTCGTTTATGGAGGTGATGAAGAGGTCGTTGTAAAGGGTTACGTCGATGCAAGCTTTGACACTGATCCGGATGACTCTAAGTCGCAAACCGGATACGTATTTATTCTCAACAGGGGAGCGTTAAGCTGGTGTAGTTCCAAGCAAAGCATGGTAGCTGATTCCACATGCGAGGCGGAGTACATCGCAGCCTCGGAGGCAGCGAAGGAAGGTGTCTGGATGGAGCAGTTCAGGACATATCTTGGAGTAGTGCTCGGTGCACTGAATCCATGACTCTGTTCTGTGACAACACTGGTGGCATTGCTCTGGCTAAGGAACCAAGGATTCACAAGAGGACCAGACACATAAAGCGACGCTTCAATTCCATCCGCGATTACATCAAGGAGAAGGACATAAATATTTGCAAAGTGCACACGGATCTGAATGTTGCAGATCCGTTGACTAAATCTCTTCCAAGGGCTAAACATGATCAACACCAGAACTGCATGGGTGTTCGATTCATTACAGTGTAAATCACATAGTGATGTGAACTAGATTATTGACTCTAGTGCAAGTGGGAGACTGTTGGAAATATGCCCTAGAGGCAATAAATAAAGTGTTTATTATTATATTTCCTTGTTCATGATAATTGTTTGTTATCCATGCTATAATTGTATTGATTGGAAACACATTGCATGTGTGGATATATAGACAACACTTTGTCCCTAGTGTGCCTCTAGTAGACTAGCTCATTGATCAAAGATGGTCAAGGTTTCCTGGCCATTGACATGTGATAATGGGATCACATCATTAGGAGAATGATGGGATGGGCAATACCCAAACTATAAACGTAGCATATGATCGTGTCCGTTTATTGCTACAGTTTTCTGCATGTCAAGTATATGTTCCTACGACCATGAGATCATGCAACTCACGGACATCGGAGGAGTGCCTTGTGTGTATCAAAAGTCACAACGTAACTGGGTCACTATAAAAGTGCTCTACAGGTATCTCCGAGGGTGTCTGTTGGGTTGGCATGGATCAACACTGGGATTTGGTACTCCGTGTGACGAAGAGGTATCTCAGGGCAATAAGCCTTGCAAGCAATGTGACTAAGTGTTAGCAACAGGATCGTGTATTATGGAACAAGTAAAGAGACTTGCTGGTAATGAGGTTGAACTAGGTATGGAGATAACGACGATCGAATCTCGGGCAAGTAACATACCGAAGAAAAGGGGAACATCATACGGGATTAGCTGAGTCCTTGACATAGAGGTTCGACCGATAAAGATCTTCGTAGAATATGTAGGAATCAATATGGGCATCCAGGTCCCTCTATTGGTTATTGACCGTAGAGGTGTCTTGGTCATGTCTACATAGTTCTCGAACCTGCAGGGTCTGCACACTTAAGGTTTGGTGACGTTTCGGCAGTATAGAGTTATGCATGGTGGTGACCAAAGGTTTTTGTGAGTACCGGATGAGGTCCCGGACGTCACAAGGATCTCTAGAATGGTCCGGAGGATATTGAGATATAGGAAGTCCTGTTTTGGTCAGTGGAAAAGTTCCGGGCACATCGGTAGTGTACCGGGAGTGCCGGGAGGGTATCGAGGGACCATCAGGAGGGGTATTTCGACCCAAGAGGCTACATGGGCTGTGGGAGGATGAATACCAGACCTTAGTGGGCTGGCTGAAGTCCCACATAGGGCCCATGCGGCTGGGAAGGAAATTCAAAGTGGAAAAGGTGGAAAAAAGGCTAATATAAGGAAGCAGTCCTAAACCGACTAGGAGTGGAGGAGTAGGACTCCTCCCTCCACTTCGGCCGAAGCCAAGAGGGCTTCCCCTTGCGGCCAAGCCTCCTCCTCTCCTCCTCCTATATATACTAGAGGTTTTAGGGTTATTTTTACATATTTTTTAAGCCACGTGGTACCCTCTCCTCTAGTCCATAGTTTCTCCTCTAGATCGGTTTCAACAGTGCTTAGGCAAAAGCCCTGCTGGAATTACTTCACCACCATCGCTGCAATGCTGTCGCGCTGCCGAAGAACTCGTCTACCTGTTCGCTCCCTCTTCCTGGATCAGGAAGGCGGAGATCGTCATCAAGCCATACGTGTGCTGAATGCGGAGGTGCTGTTCGTTCGGTGCTAGATCGGGACGGATCGTGATTGGATCGCAAGATGCTCGGCGATTTGGATCGAGACATTCGACTAGATCAACCGCATTTCTTAACACTTTCTGCTTAGCGATCTACAAGGGTACGCAGATCCACTCTCCCTCTCATAGATGCTCATCACCATGGATGCGTCTGCGTCGGAATTGTTTTGTTTCCCATGCAACATTCCCCAACAGTGGCATCATGAGCTAGGTCTATGTGTAGATGAGATCTCGAGTAGAACACAAAGAGTTTGTGGGTGTTGATGCTTAGATTGCTTCCTCCCTTGGTTGTGTTTTGGTTCAGCGGTATTGTGGGATGAAGCGGCCCGAACCAACCTTACTCGTACGCTTATGAAAGACCGGTTCCGTCGAGTGACGTGTAACTCAGTTGCACAAAGATGGCTGGCAGGTGTCTGTTTCTCCTACTTTAGTTGGATCGGATTCGAGAAAGGCGGTCCTTGATAAGGTTGAAAATCAACTTATGTATCACCGTTGTGGTTTTGCATAGGTGAGAATTGTTCTTGCTAGATACCCGTAGCAGCCACGTAAAACCTGCAACAACAATTAGAGGATGTCTAACTTGTTTTTGCAGGGTATGTTGTGATGTGATGTGGACAATTACATGATGAGATATATGTGATGTATGAGATGATCATGTGTTAGAATAATGTCATACATCACGTATTGGACAAGAATAAGATATGAGTGATAGTATATGTCTCACACCATATGAGAGAAGAAGTCTCCTGGTCTCACACACAAATAACATAAACCAAAGTTCCACGAAAGCAAGGAGATGACGAAACATGAATGCAAACACTGGCAAATCCTACACTCTCCCCCCTTTGGCATCGAGATGCCAAAAAGGCAGAGAGGACACCTAAGACACAAGTGGTAGCTCCCATGCAGAAAGATCAGTCATCAAGCTCCTCCTCTGATGCAGCTGGAATGGACTCCTCATATGAATCAGCCCACTGGTACTTCTGCTTCGCCATCGAAGTAGCCTCAGGAGTGATGTCCTTCTCACACCCACTCGAGATGGTATCGCCAAGCTTCCTAAGAATCCGCTTGTCACGCTGACGACTCTCCTTCTGAGCAACGTGAGTCTGATACTACCGCTTGGCCTGCAGGCAGAACAAAGTCTTAATCCTGTCTGTGAGCTTGTTGGCCCAAGATGGCTCAGTAGATGGTGACTCATACATATTTGAACTATCACCTTCCTCCTCTTCAATCTCATCCTCATCAAGATCCATATTAGCAGCAGCAGGCCTAGTCCTAGTGTTAGTTCTAGACCACTTGTCCTGCTGACGCAGCCGAATGGGCTCATGACGGATCCAGTTGGGAGCATCAAAGTCTTCTCTTGGAAAGGTCTTCTCCCAAGTTGTTTGAATCAAGAGGAACAAGTAGGGTCCATAGATGGGGACCTTATGGTGGAATACAATAGTCCGAAGCTCAATCCACATAATGTGAGAAACATAAAGAGGGTCAAGAATTTGAATTCGACCTTGCTCACAGAGTAGCAGCATATCCACTAGATAAGAATGCACCTTGTCCTTGTCCCCATGCAAGGAAATAGAGTGTTGCAAAAGATCCGGTGCATGACATCAAGGAGCGGGTTGAGCACAGAAGTTTTCTCAACAAAGGGTAAAGTCTTCTCAATATAGTAGGGCATAAGCTTCTCCTTGGGTGCAGGCTGTGGGTTGCCATGCGGGCACAAACCAACTGGCTCATCAAGCCCCTCATCACGAACATGCAACAGATCCATGAACTCCTTCCAGTCAACAAACATCCTCTCTCCATTGGTCATCCAAGTCATGGTCTGCTTCACATCCGAGTGGAAGTGGACAGAAGCAAAGAACTGACCCACAATATCGGGTTCAAAGTCAAGATGGAACGAGATGATTTCCTCGATAGCAAACTGCTCCACCATACTCAAAGACTCACCAAAATATGCCTAGTTCTTCCTCATGTGGGCCATGTCAATCCACTGGACAAGAACATAGAGATTCTTCTTGCCCTTGATCACATCTATATGGATGAGATTTTGTTGCTTGGTCCAAAACAATTCATTGGCCTTGGAATGCTCCCTAGGTTTGATATAGGGGTCGATCATCCGACGAGACTGAAACTTTGCTTGAGGCATGTCTTCCCAGTTGTCAATTGGCTCCTTGATCTTGGTTGCGGTTCTCTTGAAACTGCATTGCGGGGCATTAGACCCCTCAGGAGTATCTGGATTGCACAGGCGCTTTGAACTTGTGTCACGAGAGGGATTCGAGCATCTTGAACCAGAACCGAAGCCACCACCTATGACACACAGCGCAAACACAAGAGAAGAGCGAAAAGAAGTCATTGCAAAGACCAAAGCAAACAAGAAAACCATATAGAAGTGAGAATTGATAGGACAAAGCGAGGTTGCTGAAGATCGAGCGTTTGTACCGCAGTTCATGCGGTAGTAAAATTTTACTACTGCTCAGGCCGCGGTAGTACCGCTACGGTGGTAGTATCGGGAACGGAGAGGAAGAATTTTTTTACATCTGCCCGACGAGCGGTAGTACTGCACCAGGTGTGTAGTACCGCACGATGCAGATTATACACAAACGACAGATCTAAGAATCAGATCGGTACTAGCGTGGATCAAAGCTACCACGTTGTATCCTACCAATTAGCAATCATATCGCACACACACACTCAAATTATCACCTCATGCACGGATTTTGCCGAAAATCACATGACCAACAGAGATTTCCCCCTACACCTAGATTCAAAAATAGAGAGGCAAATAGAGAAGAACTCGGGGAAATACCAGGGTCCATGGCAAGAGGATGAGGTGGGGAACGATCCCACCGGATGGGATGAGAGGAAAGTGGCCGGAGACAGAGATCCGGCAAGGTCCTCCGGCGCCAGTTGTGGGGAGGAGAGAGAGAGACGTGAGGAGAAGAGAGATGAATGGGTATGGGGGAGTTTGAACCCCCTGCTGGCTCTTAACCCCCACATGGAACCAACGGCATGGTAGTACCGCGGTCACTATGGTAGTACCGCTCCATGAGCGTAAGTAATTTGTTTACTTCCGTGCATGAAGCGGTAGTACCTCTCCACCTGCGGATTAATTTTTTACTTTCGTGCTGGAGGCGGTAGTATCGTGCCGGGGCCGCTACTGTGCGAGCATAGGAGCAACCCAACTCCAGCGGTAGTACCGTGGCTTACCATGGTAGTACCGTGCTGCCCACAAAGTGCAGGTTTTGAGCGAAAAACCAACTTTTGTGCACAAACATGAAGGAAATATGAAAGACACAAGGGCACAAAGATAAGTCAATAGGCTTCATGCAATAGGGGCACATACGAAAAAACAGAAAAAGAAGCGAATCAAAACAAGAACATGATCCAAAAAATTAGAGCGGAGAAACGAGGACCAAACATCGAACCACTACCTCTCATGAAGAGAGGGCGGTGGCCGGAGCCACCTATGTTTGAGTCAATCGGTATGGCACCGTGAAGAATTATCCTTGGGCCCATGACCAAGACTCGTCTTTGAAGCACAGTAACCATCAGAAAAATGGCGAATGTGAAAGACTTTGATTAGTTTATGCATAATAGGGGTTCATTGAGAGAACTAGACTCCCCCTAAATCCATGCCTACACCTAGACAAGACATAATGATAAGTGTGGTGGGGTGTGCACTAAGTCAATCCACATTGCTCGATCAATGATATTTAGCTCATGCCTTAACTCGCGAAATCTTGCTTCATCCAATGGCTTCGTAAATATATCTGCTAGTTGCTCATCAGTGTTGAGATGGATAAGATTGATATCTCCTCGCTTGACGTGTTCGCGGAGGAAGTGATGACAAATATCAATGTGCTTCGTCTTGAAGTGTTGAACCAGGTTGCTGGAGATCATAATGGAACTCTCATTATCACAATAAAGAGGCACTCTGTCACAATTGACACCATAATCCTTTAAAGTTTGCCTCATCCAAAGAATCTCTGCACAACAACTGGCAGCAGCTACATACTCGGCCTCGGTGGACAAGAGAGAAACACAATTTTGTTTCTTTGAAGACCAACTTACCAAAGACCGACCAAGAAATTGGCAGCCTCCAGAAGTGGACTTCCTATCCACACGATCTCCCGCCCAATCCGAGTCAGTATATCCAATGAGATCAAATGAAGCACCCTTGGTATACCATAAGCCAAAGTTTGGGATATGAGCCAAATATCGAAAGATTCGCTTGACAGCCACATGGTGACTCTCCTTAGGTGCGGATTGAAATCGTGCACAAATTCCCACACTTAACATGATATCCGGTCTAGATGCACAAAGGTAAAGCAAGGATCCAATCATGGAGTGATATACCTTTTGATCCACAGCTTTACCATTGGGATCACTGTCAAGATGGCATTTGAGTGGCTTAGGAGTGTTGTCCTTGGGAGGATTGAGCTCATCCATCTTGAACCTCTTGAGCATGTCTTGAGTATATTTAGCTTGATTGATGAAGGTACCTTGACTTCGTTGCTTGACTTCGAAACCAAGGAAGAACTTCAACTCTTCCATCATAGACATCTCGAACTTATTTGTCATCAGAGTGGCAAATTCTTCATTGAAAGCTTTGTTAGGAGAACCAAATATAATATCATCAACATATAGTTGGCACATGAACAAGTTCCCTTTGACCCTCTTTTTAAAAGAGTGGGATCGATTTTCCCAAATTCAAACCCACGGTCTTGCAACATCTTGGTAAGGTGCTCATACCACGCATGTGGGGCTTGTTTACGGCCATAGAGAGCCTTATAGAGAATGTATACATGATTGGGGAACTTGGGATCCTCGAACCCCGGGGGTTGCTTAACATATACCAACTCCTTAAGAGGACCATTAAGGAATGCACTTTTAACATCCATTTGATATAATTTAAAGTTATGATGATAAGCATATGCAAGCAACATGCAAATAGATTCAAGGCAAGCAACAGGAGCAAAGGTTTCACCGTTGTTGATACCCTCGACTTGCAAGTAGCCTTGTGCCACCAATCTTGCCTTGTTACGAATGACGAAACCGTTTGCATCTTGCTTGTTCTTTAAGATCCATTTAGTTCCAATAAGATTGTGGTTTTCCTTAGGTATTGGAACCAATCTCCACACTTGGTTGCGCTCGAAGTTGTTGTGTTCATCGTGCATAGCTTCAACCCACTCCATGTCCTCGAGCACATCTTGTACCTTGAGGGTCTCAATGCAAGAAAAAAACGCATGATCTTCACAAAAGTTTGTTTATTATCTATGAGTGGTTACCCCTCTTTGCAAGCTGCCGTAGACATTTTCCATCAAATGTTGTCTAAGTTTAAGCTTGGCAACATTCTTGGCGGCTCGTCTCTCTAAGATTTCCTCCATGGAAGGTTGAGAGACAACATTATGAGAAGCATCTTGTTGATGGTCTTGAGCGCCTTCATGAGCTTGCTCTTGATCTTGAAGAAGATCTTGATGTTGAGCTTGCTCGGGGACGTGGACTTGATCTTGGGAATCACTTGGTGAGACACCATAATCAGTAGATTGATCTTGCCCTTGATCTTGTCCATGTGGTAGAGGACCTTCATTTTGTTCTTCGGAAGTGTGTGGATCTTGCGTCGGTGATGGTTCCACTTGAGTGGAACATTGTCCTTCTCCTTCAGCCACAAGGGGTTCCTTAACGGGTAGGAAGTAACCCACACCCATTCTTCTTATGGCTTGGGGAGGAAATTCATCACCTACATCACAAAGACCACTTTGCTCCACTTGGGAGCCATTATTTTCATCAAACTCACGTCTAGTCAATGAGTCCGGTGGACTTACTAAGGACACGGTAACCATGAGAGTTTGTAGCATAACCAACAAATATGCCCTCTTGAGCTCTAGGTTCGAATTTAGACAAACGAACACCTTTCTTGAGAATGAAACACTTACACCCAAACACCCTGAAGTACTTGAGATTGGGCTTGTTACCGGTAAAAATTTCATAAGGAGTCTTGTTCAAGCCTTTTTGGAGATAGAGCCGATTGGATGCATGGCAAGCTAAGTTGATGTCTTTGGCCCAGAAATTGTACGGAGATTTGAATTCCGCCATCATGGTCCTTCCCGTGTCCATCAACGTCCGGTTCTTTCTCTCGGCAACACCATTTTGTTGAGGGGTATAAGGTGCGGAGTATTGATGCTTGACCCCCTCATCACTAAGGAACTCATTCAAGGTGTAGTTCTTGAACTTGGTGCCATTGTAACTTCTTATCATCAGAGTCTTTGCATCATGTTGTCGTTGAGCTTCATTTGCAAAGTCGATGACTGTTTGTTGTGTTTCACTCTTCCTCTTGAAGAAATATACCCAAGTGTATCTTGAGTAGTCGTCCACGATCACCAAACAATACTTTCTTCCCCCAAGGCTATCAAAAGATGGAGGACCAAAGAGACCCATGTGGAGGAGCTCCAAGGGCCTCTTTGAGTAAATGATAGTCGTGGGGCGGTGAGTAGTCTCATGTAGCTTTCCTTTAATACAAGCACTGCACGCACGATCTTTGGCAAAACTCACATTTGTTAGTCCAAGGACATGACCCCCTTTGAGGAGACTTTGCAAATATCTCATATTGGCATCGGCTAGCCGGCGATGCCAGATCCATCCCACATCAACTTTAGCCATTAGGCAAGTCGCGGTCTTAGTGGGTCACTCCGAGAAGTTCACCACATAGAGACCGTTCTCGACATGCCCAATAAAATCTACTTTAAGAGTCTTTCTCCACAAAAGGGCCATAGAGTCAATACCAAAGAAGGTACTAAAACCCATGAGTGTGAGTTGATGAACAGAAAGTAAATTGTATGCGAGGGTCTCAACAAGCATAACATTCTCTATGGAGAGTTCTAGAGAGATTATCACCTTGCCAAGACCCAATACCTTTGAAATTTCATCATCACCAAATGATACTTGGGTGGCCACGGATATGTCAGGATGAACGTCCACCACCAAGTCCTTGCTTCCGGTCATATGATTTGTCGCTCCACTATCGAGCAACCATGACGTTCCTCTGGAAGCAAACCCCTAAAAGAGATCAATGTTTGGTTTTAGGTACCCATTCTTTAATGGGTCCTTTAATGTTAGCAACAAGGGTCTTAGGAACCGAAATACACCATTCAATGTACTCATAAGAAGAACCAACATATTTGGCATAAACATGCCCATCACTAGCATGACACAAAACATAAGAGGGGTTAAAGTTGCCCGTCTTGTTGGGGTGGATGGTCTTGCCCTCCTTGGCATTACAAACCATAACTTTGTATTTCTTCTTCTCATGAGGGCCATCTCCTGCTCTTACAAAAGTTTCCTTGAGCGGTGGAACTTCCTTGGTGTTCACCTTCTTCTTCTTGTTGTTTTTGGGCGCAAACCCAAATCCTTATTTTATAAAAACTTTGTTATGATTACTCAAAAGGTAATTTGATCATATTCTCACCTTGGATACACATCACCAAACCCTTTTCAAGCTGATCTTTTAGTTTAGCATTTTCCTCCACAAGATGTGCATGCTCAAAACACGAGTTAGTAGTAGATGCATTATCAATTAGAACAAAAGGAGGACACATGGCAATTTCCTTAGTGAGTTTTACTTGGAGTTGATCATGTGACTCCTTAAGAGAGGCAGGATCACACTTCAATGCATTGTGAGCATTGTCAAGTGTGTCAAGCTCAACTTTGATTCGATCATGGCCAACCCCAAGTGGAAACTTTTCAAACTTGAGCACACGGTTAAGAACAATAGCATGATCATAATCTTTACGTAATTTAGAAAGGTCATCATTTTGTGCCTCCTCAAGAGTCATATGAAGAACTCGCTCTTCCTCAAGAGCAATAGATAGATCCGCTATATCGTCGGCATAATCACTACTATGGCCTTGCAACTCCACAAGATATTCTTCTTGAGACTCACTAGTGTCATTGGCCTCAACAAGTTGTTCCAAGAGAGCAACGAAGAGCTTCTTGGATTCTCCCTTGAGTTTACACAAGAATTTGTCAAACTCATTTTTATTCTCTTTCGCCTCCTCATGTTCATCCACACAATCTAACGACGGAGTGGAAGAAATAGAAGTCTTAATTTTTGAGGTTTTGGCGTTGGAGGTTACCTTGGAGATACCTTTAGCCATGAGGCACCTAGCGACGATGTTCTCATTGGGGGCGTCGAAGAGTGACACCTTCGTTGGAGTAGAGGAACCAATCGAAATAGATGCCATTCCCATTCCTGCACCGCTTGTGTCTTCGTCATCAACATCATCATCCGATGCATACTCTTCTTGAGCCACCAATACTTTGTGAGGAGCCTTCTTGGTGAAGTTGGTCTTGTTTGGGAAGGACTTGGCCTTATCTTTGCGAATGAGCTTTCTACCATTGTGTTCCCTCTTCTCATATGGGAAATCCACCACAAAGTGACTCACATTAACACAGTTGTAGCACGTTCTCACATGTTGCTTGCCCTTTGACCCATTAGAGTTGTTCTTGGAGAAGTTGGGCCTTGTGTTTCTCTTGTTACCTCAAAATTGCCTAGACGCAAGAGCCATATGCTCATGATAAGCATATTTGGTGTCCTCGGGGCAACCCTCTTCTTCTTCTTCTTCTTCCTCTTGATTGGTCTTGGCCTTCAAAGCAAGGTTAGGGGGTGAGCTCTTTGACCATTGCACGCGGGCGAGAGCATTG
The DNA here is from genome assembly GCA_022496015.1 of Hordeum marinum. NCBI lineage: Eukaryota > Viridiplantae > Streptophyta > Magnoliopsida > Poales > Poaceae > Hordeum > Hordeum marinum. Next base: position 534,096,583 of record CM039678.1, on the reverse strand, counting down.
TCAGCTATCGTGTTCAAGATGTTCATTGCAATAAACTCATCCAACACATCACCAGAGGACAAGGTGTGAAAGTCCGGTCTTTGACGGATGACAGTGGACATGGCCTTGTTGTAGGGCATGATGGCCTTCAGAAACTTACGCTTGATCCAAGTATCATCCACATCCTTGCTGCCATGATCTTTAAGCAATCACCCTTCTATAGAGCTCACGCGGTTCCTCATCCTCTATCATTACAAACTCATCTGACTGATCAAGGACAACTTCATAGTTTGACCGTTGAATGCTTGAGCTGCCCTTGTACATGGAGACAATGTGTTCCCAACACACTTTAGCAATAGTGAAAGGACGCATGTGAGGTAGGTATTGAGTGGGAACAACATCTTGGAGTATGAACAAGGCGGAAGAATTTAGCTGTTAATCCGCTTGTTCTCTTGGAGTGAGGTTGCATGGATCACGAGGGTAGTATCCTTCAATGACTCGCATGAGATGAATTGAGCTGTGATATAAATGAGACTTGATACTGAAAACCCAGTTAGCAAAATCATTCTTAACAAGTTTTGGAGGAGGACCGTGATTAACTATATGAGGTGGATGCACCGGTCCTCCATAGACCACAAGAGGGGGAACTGAGGCAAAGTTCCCCGACCCATTAATTCCTTGAGAGGAATTATCCTTATCGGTGCTAGCCCCCTCCTTACCGGAGTTGACATCTGATGTCGAGTTAGTGGGATTAACCACTTGAACTGCATCGGTGGAAAGTTTAAGATTATCAAGGAATTCTTTGAACATGGATTTGACCTCGGTTGTTATGGAAGATTTGAGATAGGACATGGCCTCATTCAAATCCTCACGAGAGACTGTGTTCACTCCCACAGCCTCGGGAAGTTCTCCCACATGTGCCTCTTCACTAGCCATACTCTTCGGGTGGTGAACCCCTTAATAAAGAGACATGGCTCTGATACCAATCGAAAGGATCAATATGGTTGACTAGAGGGGGGTGAATAGGAAACTAACACTTTTTAACTTTTCTTTAACAATTTAGGCTTAACAACAAATTGGTTGGCTAGATGTGCAACTAGGTGAGCAACCTATATGATGCTAATTTCGATAGCCACACAAGCAAGCAAGGGATACACCACAATAATAACTTGCAAAAAGTAAAGGCAAGAGATAACCAAAAGTGGAGCCAGTGGAGACGAGGATGTGTTACCGAAGTTACTTCCCTTGTGAGGAAGTACGTCTCCATTGGAGAGGTGTGGAGGCACAATGCTCCCCAAGAAGCCACTAGGGCCACCGTATTCTCCTCACGCCCTCACACAATGTGAGATGTCGTGATTCCACTATTGGTGCCCTTGAAGGCAGCGACCGAACCTTCACAAACAAGGTTGGGCTATCTCCACAACTTAATTGGAGGCTCCCAACGACACCATGAAGCTTCACCACAATGGAATGTGGCTCCGAGGTGAGGGTGCTCAAACACCCAAGAGTTACAAGATCCGTAAGGGATTAGTGGGGGGAATCAAATTTCTCTTGGTGGAAGTGTAGATCGGGGCCTTCTCAACCAATCCCTAGTAAATCAACAAGTTTGATTGACTAGAGGGAGATATCGGGCTAAAATGGAGCTTTGAGAAACAATGGAGGTTGGGGAAGGAAGAGATGGTCTTCTTAGGGAAGAAGTCCCCCTTTATATAGTGGGGAGAAGGATCCGACCGTTATCCCCATTCACAACCCGCGCTCTGCGGTACTACCGCACAGTGCCACGGTACTACCGCAAGGGACTGCGGTGCTACCGCGGCGGGGTGCGGTACTACCGCTAGCACGGTAGTGACCAAACGTAGGCTGAATGCATAGGGCAACTAGCGGTAGAACCGCTGGAGCGGTACTACCGCGAGCCCATGCGGTACTACCGCATGGTCGGTAATGACTGGCGTAGGAGATGCACGGAAGTAAAAAATTACTTCCATGCCTACCTCCGCTGAGGGTGAAGCTGCGAAAAAGTTCAGCATGGTAGTACTAGAAATACATCACGGTACTACCGCAAGAGGGCGGATGTAAAAAATTACATCCGCGCCTACTACCGAAGGCACAAGTACCAGGGCCAGTGACAGTGGTACTACCGCTCCACCGAGCGGTACTACCGCTAGCACCTGCGGTACTACCGCTCACTTGAGCAGTACTACCGCTAGCCACTGAAAACTAGCACCCTGCAGCCTTCGCTTTGCATAGACAAGGAAAACAGACTAGAGCTCCATTGAAGTGAAGGAAAGGTGGTGCAATAGAACAGATGTGTACGTGATGATTCCACCCCGCACCTTTCCAAAGCGGACCCCCTCTTAATAGTATGGATTTCCTATGACTCAAATCCACCGAAAGGAAATGTAGAGAACAACCGTCTTCGATAAGCTCCGAGGGGCACCGAATCATTTTGTGCCTAGACATGAGATATTTGAAATGCTCAATGCACACGATTAGTCCGCAAAAGCATTGTCATCAATCACCAAAACCACTTAGGGAGAAATATGCCCTTACAACTGGCTGTGGCTGAGCCGGCTCTACCTGCCGCTCTGCATGACGAGGTGGGTCCTGTCCCACCCCAAGTGTTGCTGGATTGGTGACTAACTGAGTCGGTTCAAGGATAATCGACAGCCAGCTCCGGGGTCTCCTTTGGTAAACCACCTCAGAGGCATCCCGGCGAAGCCCTAACTACTAAGCCTCGGCCTTCAAGCATTCCGACTTGTTATGGATATGAGCCTGTATTTTAGCCATCTAGATGTTCTCAGCATCAATCTCTCCCTGAACCTTGGTCATCTCTTCACGAAGTTTTACTTGTTCCACGTTACGAGCTTCTTGATTCTCCGTATTGACAGGATTCTCCAAGAGTTTGGCCATCTCAACCATCAAGTCACTCGTGTCCTGAGCCGGCATCTTGCCTGACCCGCCAGCACCATTTGCGGCAACTGCTGTCAACGGATCTTGACCGCCGCGGTTCCTGCCATATAGATGGTGACCTGGCGAGGCGACTCATATGATTCCTTGGCAGCTTCCGCTTCCGAGCATCGCCCAAGTCTCCCATCGTAGAGGGGACAGATTGATTCGGTGTCTCCCATGGATGACTCGTCGTCGGAATTGACGGGGGTGCCCTTGCTACCTGTCGGCTCATCTGGAAGGCTGACTCCTTGGGTGAAACCTACAAAGACATGATGTCGGCCGACTTGATGCCATCTGGGTCGGGTGTGCCAAGCCGGCTCGATGATGTCGATGCCGATGTGTGGCCCAGGTATGGACACACCGATCTTGCCGATGAAGACGTGAATCTTTTCAAAAGGGACCTGGTACCCAAACTCAACTGAGTCGGCCTCGCGTCCCGAGCGTGAATTGTCGATGCAGAGCTTGCCGTGGTGGCTCTTGGTCATCTGAGCTACCTTTTTGCTCCCAAACCCTAGAAGAGCTTCCTTCGAGAACTCAACTCCACCGCACAACAGCCCCATAGTTGTCGCCAACTGTTGTGGTTTTGTCACGGTAGATGTCCTCATAGGAGAACTTAAGTGTGAGGCCATTGTTGCTATGTGGCGACTCGAAGGGGTTGATCGAGAATGAGAGACAAGTTTACCTAGGTTCAGACCTTCCAATGGAGGTAAAAGCCTACGTCCTGCTTTTGTGTCAATATTGATGATGATCTAGATTACAAGGGTGCGGAATCACTAACCCAACTCTCGAGGGTTTGTAAATTGAATCTATTGTCCACAGGGGCTCGCCTTTATATACAGGTAGAGACCTTAGGCTTACAAGAGTTCTAGTCATGTTATGATCTGTGACCTAATACATCTCTAACTTGTCTTGTCTCTCAAGCAAGGAAAGTTCATGGCGTCTTCTACCTCTTGGGCCTTGAGTTGCCTTCATGTGTTGGGCCACCAGCCGACTAACTTAGTAAGTCGTCTCACTTGCCTTATTGCCAACCATGCGACCCATCTTGAGTATGATTCTTAAGCTGCCAATACACCGACCCGGCCAAATAGGTGGGTTACACCGCAGGGTTATATCCCCGACACCTTCCATGGATTCTTTGGTCAAGAATTGTCTTTGATTTTTTTATTTTGACTTGTCTTTGGTTCTCTCAGAATAGAATGACTTTGGTGATGCTCAAACACTCTGGTTCTAGGTGTTTGGCTTTATCCTCGTAGGATATCTCTCTCTGTCTCAATTTCTTTAAGGTGGGGTGCTCCAAAACGACAACATTCATATAATAACTCTGAGCAGCCACAAACTTATGGTCGAGGGGGCGGGCTATTTATGGCCAACAAGCAACCTGACATGATATGACCGCAATGACCCTGGGTCAATGCCCAACCGACATGTGTCACAATGGCCAGATTTTAACGACTCACGCGACAACATTACTTGGGCTACAAGTAATGTTGACTCAAGCAACTCTCGAAGAGATTTCCACTCATTGTCTTCACTTGAAGACATAGGTGTTTTGGTTGAGCATCACATCAGTTTCTCAGTTCGATCACTTAGACCTCGCTTAACAGTACGATGGTTCCTATGACCCAGGAAAGAATAAACGAAACTACCAAAAGTCTCCATCTTCGCATTACATTAGCTTCATGCATATATCTTCACTTACCGCCAATGGCTTCAACCATCTTCAATGTCTTCGGACATTTTTAGGGGTCGCCTTGGACGGTTAAACCAAATCTCAGGGACTTCTATCTGTGTTATCCTTTGAACTCTCACAAGCACATTAGTCCCTCAACCACGTTTGTCTTCAATACTCCAAAACCTATAAGGGGTGTCACTAGATGCACTTACAAAGTGCCTCAGGTCCCCATTGACCTCGAGAAGAAACTCATCAAGATGGATGCTCAAGCCAAAGATGAAATTGGTGGCCATCTTGATGACCCACAAGTATAGGGGATCTATCGTAGTCCTTTCGATAAGTAAGAGTGTCGAACCCAATGTGGAGCAGAAGGAAATGACAAGCGGTTCTCAGTAAGGTATTCTTTGCAAGCACTGAAATTATCGGTAGCGGATAGTTTTGTGATAAGACAATTCGTAATGGGTAGCAAGTAACAATTGTAACAAAGGTGCAGCAAGGTGGCCCAATCCTTTTTGTATCAAATCACAAGCCTGGAAAAACTCTTATATAAAGCAAAGTGCTCCCAAGGAAAAATGGGAATTTATGTCATTTAGTTTTCATCATGCTCACTTGATTCACGTTTGCTACTTTGATAATTTGATATGTGGATGGACCGGTTCTTGGGTGTTGTCCTTACTTGGACAAGCCTCCCACTTATGATTAACCCCTCCCGCAAGCATCCAAAACTACGAAAGAAGAATTAAGATAAATCTAACCATAGCATGAAACATGTGGATCCAAATCAGCCCCTTACGAAGCAACGCATAAACTAGGGTTTAAGCTTCTGTCACTCTAGAAACCCATCACCTACTTATTACTTCCCAATGCCTTCCTCTAGGCCCAAACAATGGTGAGGTGTTATGTAATCGATGTTCCCATAACACCACTAGAGGAGAGACAACATACATCTCATCAAAATATCGATCGGATACCAAATTCACATGATTACTTATAACAAGACTTATCCCATGTCCACAGGAACAAACGTAACTAATCACAAAACATATTCATGTTCATAATCAGAAGAGTAAAATTGATGATCAAGGATCTGACCATGTAATCTTCCACCAAGTAAACCAACTAGCATCAACTACAAGGAGTAATCAACACTACTAGCAACCCACAGGTACCAATCTGAGGTTTTGAGACAAAGATCGGATACAAGAGATGAACTAGGGTTTGGAGAGGAGATGGTGTTGATGAAGATGTTGATGGAGATTGACACCCTCTTGATGAGAGGATCGTTGGTGATGACGATGGCTTGATTTCCCCCTCCAGGAGGGAAGTTTCACCGGTAGGATCGCCTGCCGAAGCTCTAGATTGGTTCTGCCCAGTTCCGCCTCGAGACGGCGGCGCTTCGTCCCGAAAGGTTTGATATGATTTTTTCCTCAACGAAACCCTACATATAGTAGAAGATGGGCACTGGAGGGCTTCCAGGTGGGCCACAAGCTCGCTAGCCGCGGCCAGGGGGGCCACGGCCAGCAGACTTGTGGCTCCCTGGTGGGCCTCCTGATGTATTTATTTTGCCCAGTATTTTTTATACATTCCAAAAATAATTCTCCGTAGATTTTTAGGACTTTTGGAGTTGCGCAGAATAGGTATCTCAGATTTTCTCCTTTTCTAGTCCAGAATTCCAGCTGTCGGCATTCTCCCTCTTCATGTACACCTTGTATACGAAGAGAGAAAAGGCATAAGTATTGTACCAAAATGTATAATAACAGCTCATAATGCAATAAATATCAATATAAAATCATGATGCAAAATGGACGTATCAACTCCCCCAAGCTTAGACCTCTCTTGTCCTCAAGCGAAAGCCAAAATCGATAAATATGCCGACATGTTTGGACATAGAGGTGTCGATAAAATAAAATACGGACATGAAGACATCATGGTCATCTTTAGAACAATAACATATATTGACATATAATTTCTTATGCCAAAGTAACAATTCATTCGCAATGGCAAAGTATGAATCAAGAACTCTATTGAGAACTGACAAACTATAATCTCGGTCACTGAAGCAATTCCAATTTATCATAACGTAGGAAAGAGTCAATATAAGAGCTTGTAAAGCAAACCCACATACTCAATCATCTTTTAGTCTTTCACAATTGCTAACACTCACGAGGTACCTATGAGGTCAAAGTTTCAATCGGACATAGAGAAAGATAGGGGCTTATAGTGTTGCCTCCCAACTATTTACCTCAAGGGTAACATCAACACTAATAACGCATGCTCACCCACTTCCAAGTGGATATATGTGCCTAGATCATTCCCCCAACATGTGGCACTTGGCAGAAGATAAAGGCAAAAAGAACGAAGGTGATTGAGATCACCACGACTCTTGCGTAAAGGTAAGTACTAGAAAATAAAAGTAACTGATAGACCCTTCGCAGAGGGAAGCAGAGGTTGTCATGCACTTTTATAATTGGATGCACACTATCTTAATGCAAAAGAACGTCACTTTATATTGCCGCTTGTGATAGAGAACTTTATTATGCAGTCCGTCGCTTTTATTTCTTCCCTATCACAAGTTCGTATAAAGTTTATTTTCCTCACACTAATAGATCACACGTATTTAGAGAGAAATTTTTATTGCTTGCACCGATGACAACTTACTTGAAGGGTCTTATTCTATCCTTAGGTAGGTATGGTGGACTCTCATGGCAAAACTGGGTTAAGGGTGTTTGGATGCACAAGTAGTATATCTACTTGGTGCAGAAGTTTTGGATGATATGAGCTGGAAACAAGCGACACATGTTGAGGGATCTATAACAATATAACCTCTATTCGGAAATAATCAAACGTAACCCATTATGTTGTCTTCCTTGTCCAACATCAACTTCTTAGCATATAATATTTTAATGTGTGCTCACAATCATAAAAGATGTCCAAGATAATATATTTATATGTGAACCTATCTTTCTTTATCACTTCCTTTTAATTGCCCCAATGACCAACAACTATGTTTGTCCACCCACAACATGTTTCAATTGACATAATTTTTATACGTGAAGTCATCACTCCCCATAAGATCTTCATATGTACTCTTTGCTTTTATTCTATACTTATTTCTACTTCATCTTTCTCAAGATTAAAAACATACCAAGCAAGGCCCTCAACTCAAAAGCACTTTTCATTATATAACTCACGGACTTGCTTACATAAGGGGAATCATAAAGCAAAGAGTCAAAACTAGATCACACGAAAACTTTATTCTACTAGATCAAGATATAACCAAAAGGATTGAACTAAGAAAAGATGATGAAAGTAAAAAAATAAAAACGAAAGATGTGGTGGTGATACGATACCGGGGCATCTCCCCCAAGCTTGGCACAAGCCAAGGGGAGTGCCCATACCCATGTGTTTAGTTGTCTGGCTTCGGAGGTGATGATGTGGGAGTTGTTGATGAGGTTGGTAGCTTGTCCTCCATCTTCCAAGGCATAGGATCACCATCATAAAAGGATGAACGAGTCTCCAGAATCCTCAAATCTGCAGCCAAACTCATTCTCTTAAATATGTATTCATACTCACAGTTTTGGTTTTGCAGGTCATAGATCTAGGCTTGGAGGTGCTCGATTCTCTTGTAAAGCTTGAAGATGTGATCCGCAACATCATTGGCGTCTAGCTTATGTTTATAGGTAAACTCCGCGATCATCATCTTTTTAGCATGAAGTACCCGTTCCACCATCCCTTGGCACTTGAAGACCTGTTGTTCCATTGCTTCGAGCCTTGTCTCCATGCTTCCGGTTTTCTTTGGCGCCTCCACATCATGGATGTGCAGAACCTCCTCACGCACCTCAATGGTTTGAGGGTGTTGCAGCACCTCCACAAGGTAGGGGCTGATGGCCTTCTCGGAGAACTTGTCCTTCGAAACACTTGGGGATGCCATGTTGACCTAAATCTACTGCACAAACAACTTAATAGAGAAAACGGGAGGTATTGTCGTGATACGAGAGTCAAAACCTTCGGGAGATTATATAATGAATTTTTACCGACCCGTAAGAGTATGCCACAAGAAAACGGAGTCCGAGTGGTGCACGAGGTGGCCACAAGCCCTAGGGGCGTGACCAGGGGGGTGGCCGTGCCGAGCAGGCTTGTCGCCTCCTCGTGCACTATTCGAACTACTTTAAATTTTCCTAATTTTTTAAATACCAAAACAGATAAAATTTTCCATTGAAAAAGTTTTGGAGTCTTTTTGCTTATCGTACCACGTACCTATTCCTTTTCTGAGTCTGAAATGTTCTGGTAAGTCTCCCTAATGTACTCCTCCGGAGTTATGGTATTGATGATATTGGTTTCGACATTTACGGGAGTGTTGGAAATATGCCCTAGAGGCAATAATAAATTGGTTATTATCATATTTCCTTGCTCATGATAATCGTTTATTATCCATGGTAGAATTGTATTGATCGGAAACTCAGATACATGTGTGGATACATAGACAACACCATGTCCCTAGTATGCCTCTAGTGAACTAGCTCGTTGATCAAAGATGGTAAGGTTTCCTAGCCATGGACATGAGATGTCATTTGATAATGAGATCACATCATTAGGATAATGATGTGATGGAAAAGACCCAAACTACAAACGTAGCATATGATCGTGTCAGTTTATTGCTACTGTTTTCTGCATGTCAAGTATTTGTTCCTATAACCATGAGATCATGCAACTCACTGACACTGGAGGAGTGCCTTGTATGTATAAAACATCGCAACGTAACTGGGTGACTATAAAGGTACTCTATAGGTATCTCCGAGGGTGTCTATTGGGTTGGCATGGATCAATACTGGGATTTGTTACTCCGTGTCACGGAGAGGTATCTCAGGGCCCACTCAGTAATACAACATCACAATAAGCCATGCAAGCAATGTGAATAAGTGTTAGCCACATGATCTTGTATTATGGAAATGAGTAAAGAGACTTGCCGGTAACGAGGTTGAACTAGGTATGGAGATACCGACGATCGAATCTCGGGCAAGTAACATACCGAAGAACAAAGGGAACATCATATGGGATTAATTGAATCCTTGACATAGAGGTTCAACCGATAAAGATCTTCGTAGAATATGTAGGAACCAATATGTGCATCTAGGTCCCGCTATTGGTTATTGACCATAGAGGTGTCTCGGTCATGTCTACATAGTTCTCGAACCCGTAGTGTCTGCACACTTAAGGTTCGGTGACGTTTCGGTAGTATAGAGTTATGTATGGTGGTGAACGAAGGTTGTTCAGAGTCCCGGATGATATCGCGGACATCACGAGGAGCTCCGGAATGGGCCGGAGGTAAATATTGATATATAGGAAGTCCTGTTTTGGTCACCCGGAAAAGTTTTGGGCTCATCGGTAGTGTACCGGGAGTGTCGGGAGTGTACCGGGGGACCATCGGGAGAGGTATTTCGACCCAAGAGGCTGCATGGGCTGTGGGAGGAGGTAAACCAGCCCCTGGTGGGCTGGCCGAAGCCTCCTCTAAGGGCCCATGTGGCTTGAGTGGGTTGAGAAGGAAAAAATCCAAAGGTGGAGAGGTGGAAAGAGTTTCCAAGTGGAAAGGAGGAATCCTACTTTTCGACCAAACCTTGAGGGTTTGAGGCTGCCTCCTCCCCTCCCTCCGTCCTATATATACTAGGGGATTTAGAGGAAAAAGCTAACCCTAATAGCCACGTGCTACCTCTCCTCTAGATTGCAGTTTCTCCTCTAGATAGGTTTTCAGCGGTGCTTAGGCGAAGCCCTGCTGGAATAGCTCCAGCATCATCGCCGCAATGCCATCGCGCTGCTGGATAACTCATCTACCTCTCCGCTCCCTATTGCTGGATCAAGAAGGCGGAGATTGTCATCAAGCTGTACGTGTGCTAAACGCGGAGGTGCCGTCCGTTCGGCGCTAGATCGGAAAGACCGTGATCAAGATCGCGAGACGATTCGTGATTGGATCGCGGGATGGATCGTGATGAGATCATGGGATGGATCGTGATTGGATAGTGAGATGGATCGTGATGGGATCGTGGGACGCTCGATGATTTGGATCGCGAAGATGTTCAACTACATCAACCGCGTTTCTTAATGCTTCCCGCTTAGCGATCTATAAGGGTATGTAGATCCACTCTCCCTCTCGTAGATGCTCATCACCATGGATAGATCTTGCGTGTTCGTAGGAATTTTTTTGTTTCTCATGCAACGTTCCCCAACAGTGGCATCATGAGCTAGGTCTATGTGTAGATGAGACCTCGAGTAGAACACAAAGAGTTTGTGGGCGTTGATGCTTAGATTGCTTCCTCCCTTGGTCGTGTTTTGTTTCAGCGGTATTGTGGGATGAAGCGGCCCGGACCAACCTTACTTGTACGCTTACGAGAGACCGGTTCCAACGACTGACGTGTAACTTCGTTGCACAAAGATGGTTGGCGGGTGTCTGTTTCTCCTACTTTAGTTGGATCGGATTCGACTAAGGCGGTCCTTGAGAAGGTTGAAAAGCAACTTATGTATCACCGTTGTGGTTTATGCGTAGGTGAGAATTGTTCTTTCTAGATACCCATAGCAGCCACGTAAAACATGCAACAACAATTAGAGGACGTCTAACTTGTTTTTGCAGGGTATGTTGTGATGTGATATGGCCAATTAAATGATGAGATATATGTGATGTATGAGATGATCATGTGTTGTATAGAATATGACGACTTGCATGTCGATGAGTACGGCAACCAGCAGGAGCCATAGGGTTGTATTTAATTATTGTATGACCTGCGTGTCAATCATTAAGCGCTATGTAATGCTTTACTTTATCTCTAAACGGTAGCAATAGTAGTAGAAGCATGGTGGGCGCGAAAACCCCGATGGCGACACGTTGATGGAGATCAAAATGATGGAGATCATGGTGTTGTGCCGGTGACGATGGAGATCATGCCGGTGCTTTCAAGATGGAGATCAAAAGCACAGGTTCATGGACATATCATGTCACTTATGATTTGCATGTGATGTTAATCCTTTGATGCACATTGTTTTGCTTAGGACGACGGTAGCATTATAAGGTGATCGCTCACTAAAATTTCAAGATCAATTGTGTTCTCCCCGAGTGTGCACCATTGCGAAAGTTCGTCGTGTCGAGACACCACGTGATGATCGGGTGTGATAGACTCTACGTTCACATACAACGGGTGCAAGCCGGTGTTGCACATGCAGAACACTCTGGTTAAACTTGACGAGCCTAGCATGTACAAACATGGCCTCAGAACACAAGAGACCGAAAGGTCGAACATGAGTCATATAGTAGATATGATCAACATGATGATGTTCACCATTGAAACCACCTCAACTCACGTGAGGATCGGACTTGAGTTGGTGAATTTGGATCATGTATCACTCGAATGACCGGAGGGATGTCAATTTGAGTGGGAGTTCTTAGATAATTTGATTAATTGAACTCATTATCATGAACACAGTCAGTAGTGTCTTTGCAAATTATGTTGTAGATTACTAGCTCACGCTGTAGCTCCCTTGTATTTTTGTATGTTCCTAGAGAAATAGAGTTGAAATATGATGGTAGAAATATTGCGGACTGGGTCCGTGGTCTGAGGATTGTCCTCATTGCTGCACAGAAGGCTTATGTCCTTAATGCACCGCTCGGTGCACCAATCCCTCTAGTGTCGTCTATAGATGTTGTGAACATCTGACAGGCATGTTCTGATGACTACTTGATAGTTTAGTGCGTCATGCATTACGGCTTAGAATTGAGGCTCTGAAGCATTTTGAACGTCAAGGAACATATGAGATGTTCTAAGAGATGAAATTAGGATCTCAGGCTCGTGACCGTGTTGTGAGATATGAGATCTCCAACAAGATTCTTTGCCTGCAAGATGAAGGAGAATAGCTCAATCGTTGAGCATGTGCTCAGATTGTCTGGGTGCTACAATCGCTTGAATCGAGTGGGAGTGGATCTTCCATATAAGATAGTGATTGATATAGTTCTCCAAGTCACTGTCACTAAGCTACTAGAACTTGGTGATGAACTATAAAATGCCAGGGATAGAAATAATGATCCCTGAGTTGTTCGTGATGTTTGACACCGCGAAGGTAGAAATCAAGAAGGAGCGTCAAGTGTTGATGGTTAGTAAAACTACTAGTTTCGAGAAGGGCAAGGGCAAGGAGGGAAACTTCATGCATGGCAAGTCAGTTGCTGCTCCAAGGAAGAAACCCAAAGTTGAACCCAAACCCGAGACTAAGTGCTTCTATTATGAGGACAACGGTCGCTGAAGTGGAACAACCCTAGATACTTGGTAGATAAGAAGGCTGGCAACGTCGACAGAAGTATATTTGATGTACGTGTTATTAATGTGTACCTTGCTAGTACTCCTAGTAGCACGTAGGTATTGGATACCGGTTCGGTTGCTAAATGTTAGTAACTCAAAATAAAAGCTACAGAATAAATGGAGCACTAGCTAAGGGTGAGGTGACGATGTGTGTTGGAAATGTTTCCAAGATTGATGTGATCAACATTGCACGCTCTCTCTACCTTCGGGATTAGTGACAAACCAAAATAAATGTTATTTGGTGTTTTGCAATGAGCATGAACGTGATTAGATCGTGTTTATTGGAACACGGTTATTCATTTAAGTTAGAGAATAATGGTTATTCTATTTACATGAATAATACCTTCAATGGTCATGCACCCAGTGAGAATGGTTTGTTGAATCTTCATTGTAGTAATACACATGTTCATAACATTGATGCCAAAAGATACAAAGTTAGTAATGATAGTACCACATACTTGTGGCATTGCCGCTAAATGTCATATTGATATAAATCACATGAAGAAACTCCATGCCGATGGATCTTTGGACTGATTCGATTTTGAATCGGTTGAGACATGCGAACCATGCCTCATGGGCAAGATGACTAAGGACCCCGTTTTCGGTTTAATGGAGCGGGCAAGTGATTTATTGGAAATAATACATGTTGATGTATGCAATCCAATGAGTCTTGTAGCGTGCGGTGGATATCGCTATTTTCTTACCTTCACTGATGATTTGAGTAGATATAGTGTATATTTAATTATTGAAACACAAGTCTGAATTTTTGAAAAGTTCAAGCAAATTCAGAGTGAAGTTTAAGATCATCGTGACAAGAAGATAAAAATATCTGCGATGTGATCGTGGAGGTGAATGTCTGAGTTACAAGTTTGGCATACAACTTTAGACGATGTGAAAGTTGTTTCACAACTCACGCCACCTGGAACACCATAGTGTGATGGTGTGTTTGAACGTCGTAGTCGTGCTCTATTGGATATGGTGTGAACTATGATGTCTCTTATCGATTTGCCACTATAGTTTTGGGGTTATGCATTAGAGACAACAACATTCACTTTAAATAGGGCACCATCTAAATCCGTTGAGATGACACCGTGTGAAATATGGTTTGATAGAAATTTAAGCTATCATTTCTTAATGTTTGGGGCTATGACGCTTGTGTGGAAAAATGTTTTCACCTAATGAGCTCGAACCCAAAGCGGACAAATGCATCTTCATAGAATACCCTAAGAACAGTTGGGTGAACCTTCTATCTTAGATCCAAGCATAAAATGTTTGTTGCTAAAACTGGGTCCTTTCTCGAGGAAAAGTTTCTCTTGAAAGAATTGAGTGGGAGGAAGATAGAACTTGATGAGGTTGTTGAACCTTTGTTTCAACGAGAGAGTAGCACAGCGCAGGAAGATGTTTCTGTAAAGCCTACGTTAGTTGAAGATGAAGTTAATGATGATGATCATGAAGCTTTGGATCAAGTTACTATCGAACCTCGTAGGTCGACAAGGACGTGTACTGCTCCTGAGTGGTACAACAACCCTGTCTTAGAGGTCATGTTGTTGGACAACGATGATGGTAAATGTCACCATTTATAAAGCTCGACTTGTTGCAAAGTAGTTTACGACAAGTTCAAGGAGTTGACTGCGATGAGACTTTCTCACTTGTAGCGATGCTAAAGTGTGTTGGAATTATGTTAGCAGTTGCTGCATTTTTCGATTATGAAATCTAGCAGATGGATGTCAAAACACCGTTTCCTTAACGGTTTACTTGAGGAAAGGTTGTATGTGATACAACCAGAAGGTTTTGTCAGTCCTAAGGATGCTAAAAGGTGAGCAAGCTTCACTGATCCTTCTATGGACTGAAGTAAGCATCTCGGAGTTGGAATATACACTTTGATGAGGTGATCACAGTTTTTGAGTCTATACAAAGTTTATGAGAAACTTGTATTTACAATAAAGTGAGTAGGAGCACTATAGAGTTTCTGATAAGCATATGTGGTTGACATATTGTTGATCGGAAATGATGTAGAATTTCTGGAAAGCATAAAGGGTTGTTTGAAAGGAGTTTTTCAAAGGAAGACCTGGGTAAAGCTACCTAATTGTTGAGCACCAAGATCTATAGAGATAGATCAAGATGCTTGATGAGACTTTGAATGAGTACATACCTTGACAAGATTTTGAAAGAGTTCAAAATGGATCAGTCAGAGAGAAGTGTTCTTGCCTGCTTTGTAAGGTGTGAAGTTGAGTGAGACTCAAAGCTCGACCATGCCAGAAGAAAGAGAAAGGACGAATGTCATCCCCTATACCTTAGCCATAGGCTCTGTATAGTATGCCATGCTGTGTACCACACCTGTGTGTGCCTTTCCATGAGTCCGTCAAGGGGTACAAGAGTGATCCAGGAGTGGATCACTGGACAGCGGTCAAGATCATCCTTAGTAACTAAAAGACTAAGGAAATGGTTCTCGATTATGGAGGTGATAAAGAGTTCGTCGTAAAGAGTTACGTCGATGCAAGCTTTAACACCAATCCGGACGACTCTTAGTAGCAATCCGAATATGTATAGTGGAGCAGCCATTTGGAATAGCTCCAAGTGGAGTGTGGTAGCAGTATTTACAGTTTGACATAGAGATTTGCAAAGTACACACAGATCTGAATGTCACAGCCCCGTTGACTAAAAGACCTCTCTCACATGCAAGGCA
Organism: Hordeum marinum; assembly: GCA_022496015.1. Lineage (NCBI taxonomy): Eukaryota > Viridiplantae > Streptophyta > Magnoliopsida > Poales > Poaceae > Hordeum > Hordeum marinum. Next base: position 534,080,961 of record CM039678.1, on the reverse strand, counting down.
TGATCGAGCCCCAAAACTCATTGGGTGTTAGATTCATAACAATGTGAATCACATGGTGATGTGAACTAGATTATTGACTCTAGTGCAAGTGGGAGACTGTTGGAAATATGCCCTGGAGGCAATAATAAATTGGTTATTATCATATTTCCTTGTCCATGATAATCGTTTATTATCCATGCTATAATTGTATTGATCGGAGACTTAGATGCATGTGTGGATACATAGACAAAAACCGTGTCCCTAGTATGCCTCTAATAGACTAGCTCGTTGATCAAAGATGGTTAGGGTTTCCTAGACATGGACATGAGATGTCATTTGATAACATGATCACATCATTAGGAGAATGATGTGATGGACAAGACCCAAACTACAAACGTAGCATATGATCGTGTCAATTTATTGCTACTGTTTTCTGCATGTCAAATATTTGTTCCTATAACCATGAGATCATGCAACTCACTGACAATGGAGGAGTGTCTTGTGTGTATCAAACGTCGCAATGTAACTGGGTGACTATAAAGGTACTCTACAGGTATATCCGAGGGTGTCTATTGGGTTGGCAACGATCAAGACTGGGATTTGTTACTCCGTGTCACGGAGAGGTATCTCAGGGCCCACTCGGTAATACAACATCACAATAAGCCTTGCAAGCAATGTGACTAAGTGTTAGCCACAGGATCTTTTATTACGGAAATGAGTAAAGAGACTTGCCAGTAACGAGGTTGAACTAGGTATGGAGATACCGACTATCGAATCTCGGGCAAGTAACATACCAAAGAACAAAGGGAACAACATACGGGATTAATTGAATCCTTGACATAGAGGTTCGACCGATAAAGATCTTCGTAGAATATGTAGGAACCAATTGTTGGAAATATGCCCTAGAGGCAATAATAAATTGGTTATTATTGTATTTCCTGGTTCATGATAATTGTCTATTGTTCATGCTATAATTGTGTTAACCGGAAACCGTAATACATGTGTGAATACATAGACCACAACGTGTCCCTAGTGAGCCTCTAGTTGGCTAGCTCATTGATCAATAGATGGTCTCGGTTTCATGACCATGGACATTGGATGTCGTTGATAACGGGATCACATCATTAGGAGAATGATGTGATGGACAAGACCCAATCCTAAGCATAGCACAAAGATCGTGTAGTTCGTTTGCTAAAGCTTTTCAATGTCAAGTGTCATTTCCTTAGACCATGAGATTGTGTAACTCCCGGATACCGTAGGAATACTTTGGGTGTGCCAAACGTCACAACGTAACTGGGTGGCTATAAAGGTACGCTACGGGTATCTCCGAAAGTGTCTGTTGGGTTGACACGAATCGAGACTGGGATTTGTCACTCCGTGTGACGGAGAGGTATCTCTGGGCCCACTCGGTAAGACATCATCATTATGAGCTCAATGTGACTAAGGAGTTAGTCACGGGATGATGTATTACGGAACGAGTAAAGAGACTTGCCGGTAACGAGATTGAACAAGGTATGGGGATACCGACGATCGAATCTCGGGCAAGTACCATACCGATAGACAAAGGGAATTGTATACGGGATTGATTGAATCCCTGACATCGTGGTTCATCCGATGAGATCATCGTGGAGTACGTGGGAGCCAACATGGGTATCCAGATCCCGCTATTGGTTATTGGCCGGAGAGGTGTCTCGGTCATGTCTACGTGTCTCCCGAACCCGTAGGGTCTACACACTTAAGGTTCGATGACGCTAGGGTTATAGGGAAAAGGTATACGTGATTACCGAAGGTTGTTCGGAGTCCCGGATGAGATCCCGGATGCCACGAGGAGCTCCGGAATGGTCCGGAGGTAAAGATTGATATATAGGAAGTCCTGTTTTGGTCACCGGAAAGTTTTCGGGCTCATCGGTATTGTACCGGGAGTGCCGGGAGGGTGCCGGAGGACCCCCGGGAGGGGTGTGACGACCAGAGGACTTAGTGGGCCTTTAGAGGAGGTGTGCCAGCCCATATTGGGCCAGCCAAGACCTCCTAGAAGGGCCCATGCGGCTGGGATCTAGAGATAAGGGCAAAAGGGGTTTGAAAGGAGGAGATCCACCTCCCTTGTGGGAGGTGGACTCCTCCCCCACTTCGGCCGAACCTCTCCTCCTTGGAGGAGGGGCCAAGCCAGCCCTCCCTCTCCCTCCTACTATATATACTTGAGGTTTTGGCCCTTTGAGAACAGGATTTGATCTCTCTCTCTCACGACGAAGCCCTACCTCTCTTCTTCCTCCTCCGCAGCGCTTAGGCGAAGCCCTGTCGGAATACCTTGCTACTCCACCACCACCACGCCGTCGTGCTGCTGTTGGAGCCCTTCCCCAACCTCTCCTTCCTCCTTGCTGGATCAAGGTGTTGGAGACGTCACCGGGCTGCACGTGTGTTGAACGCGGAGGTGCCGTCCGTTCGGCACTTGATCGGATCTACCGCGATCTGAATCGCTGCGAGTACGACTCCATCAACCGCGTTCTTGTAAAGCTTCCGCTTAGCGATCTTCAAAGGTGTGAAGATGCAATCTCTCCCCTCTCGTTGCTGGTTTCTCCATAGATAGATCTTGGTGAACGTAGGAAAATTTTTATTTACTACTACGTTCCCCAACAGTGGTATCAGAGCTAGGTCTATGCGTAGAATCTATGCATGAGTAGAACACAAAGCAGTTGTGGGCGTCGATTTTGTTAATATGCTTGCCGTTACTAGTCTTATCTTGATTCGACGGTATTGTGGGATGAAGCGGCCCGGACCAACCTTACACGTACGCTTACGTGAGACCGGTTCCACCGCCTGACATGCACTAGTTGCATAAGGTGGCTAGCGGGTGTCTGTCTCTCCCACCTTAGTCGGATTGGATTCGATGAAAAGGGTCCTTATGAAGGGTAAATAGCAATTGGCATATCACATTGTGGTTTTGACGTAGGTAAGAAACGTTCTTGCTAGAAACCTATAGCAACCACGTAAAAACTTGCAACTACAAATTAGAGGACGTCTAACTTGTTTTTGCAGCATATGCCGTGTGATGTGATATGGCCAAAAGGATGTGATGTGATGCATTGTGATGTATGAGATTGATCATGTTCTTGTAATAGGGTTCACGACTTGCATGTCGATGACTATGACAACCGGCAGGAGCCATAGGAGTTGTCTTATTTATTGTATGACCTGCGAGTCAATCATAAACGCCATGTAATTACTTTACTTTATTGCTAAGCGTTAGCCATAGCAGTAGAAGTAATAGTTGGTGAGACAACATCATGAAGACACAATGATGGAGATCATGGTGTCGTGCCGGTGACAATGATGATCATGGTGCCCCGAAGATGGAGATCATAGGAGCAAGATGATATTGGCCATATCATGTCACTATATTGATTGCATGTGATGTTTATCATGTTTACATCTTATTTGCTTAAAAGGACGGTAGTAAATAAGATGATCTCTCAATAAAATTTCAAGAGAAGTGTTCACCCTAACTGTGCACCGTTGCTAAGGATCGTTGTTCCGAAGCACCACGTGATGATCGGGTGTGATAGGTTCTAACGTTCGCATACAACGGGTGTAAGCCAGATTTACACACGCGAAACACTTAGGTTGACTTGACGAGCCTAGCATGTACAGACATGGCCTCGGAACACGGAAGACCGAAAGGTCGAACATGAGTCGTATAGAAGATACGATCAACATGGAGATGTTCACCATGGATGACTAGTCCGTCTCACGTGATGATCGGGCACGGGCTAGTTGACATGGATCATGTGTCACTTAGATGACTAGAGAGATGTCTATCTGAGTGGGAGTTCATTGAATAATTTGATTATGTGAACTCGATTATCATGAACTTAGTCTAAAATTGCCTTTAATATCTATATTGTAGATCCAATGGCCAACGCAAATGTCAACCTCAATTTCAACGCGTTCCTAGAGAAAACCAAGCTGAAAGATGATGGAAGCAACTATACGGACTGGGTCCGTGGCTTGAGGATCATCCTCATAGCTTCCAAGAGATTGTATGTCCTTGATGCACCGCTAGGTGACCCACCCATTCTCCCAGCGGACCAAGACGTTACGAACGCTTGGCAGTCGCGCTGCGATGATTACTCCCTTGTTCAGTGCGGCATGCTTTACAGTTTAGAATCGGGGCTCCAAAAGCGTTTTGAGCAACACGGAGCATATGAGATGTTCCAAGAGCTGAAACTAGTTTTCCAAGCTCATGCCCGAGTCGAGAGATATGACATCTCTGACAAGTTCTTCAGCTGTAAGATGGAGGAGAACAGTTCTGTTAGTGAGCACATCCTCAAGATGTCTGGGCTTCACAACCGCTTGACTCAGCTGGGAGTTAATCTCCCGGATGACTCAGTCATTGACAGAATCCTCCAGTCGCTTCCACCTAGCTACAAAAGCTTTGTGATGAACTACAACATGCAGGGGATGGAGAAGTCCATTCCTGAGTTGTACTCGATGCTGAAATCAGCAGAGGTCGAGATCAGAAAGGAGCATCAAGTGTTGATGGTAAACAAGACCACTAGTTTCAAGAAAGGCAAGGGTAAGAAGAACTTTAAGAAGGACGGCAAAGTTGTTGCCGCGCCCGGTAAGCAAGTTGCCGGGAAGAAGAAGAACAAGAATGGACCCAAGCCTGAGACTGAGTGTTTCTATTGTAAGGGTACCGGTCACTGGAAGCGGAACTGCCCCAAGTACTTAGCGGATAAGAAGGTCGGCAACGTTAAAGGTATATGTGATATACTTGTTATTGATGTGTACCTAACCAGCGCTCGTAGTAGCTCCTGGGTATTTGATACCGGTGCAGTTGCTCACATTTGTAACTCCAAGCAGGAGCTGCGGAATAAGCGAAGGTTGGCAAAGGACGAGGTGACGATGCGCGTCGGGAATGGTTCCAAGGTCGATGTGATCGCCGTCGGCACACTACCTCTACATCTACCTTCGGGATTAGTTTTAAACCTTAATAATTGTTATTTAGTACCAGCTTTGAGCATGAACATTGTATCTGGATCTCGCTTGATACGAGATGGCTACTCTTTTAAATCCGAGAATAATGGTTGTTCTATTTATATGAGAGAAATGTTCTATGCTCATGCCCCGCTGGTCAATGGTTTATTTTTGATGAATCTCGAACGTGATGTTACACATGTCCATAGTGTGAGTACCAAAAAGTGTAAAGTTGATAACGATAGTCCCACTTACATGTGGCACTGCCGTCTTGGCCATATTGGTGTCAAACGCATGAAGAAGCTCCATGCTGATGGACTTTTGGAGTCACTTGATTTCGAATCATTTGACACATGCGAACCATGCCTCATGGGCAAGATGACCAAAACTCCGTTCTCCGAAACAATGGAGCGAGCAACTGACTTGTTGGAGATAATACATACCGATGTATGCGGTCCAATGAGTGTCGAGGCTCGCGGTGGCTACCGTTATGTTCTCACCCTCACTGATGACTTGAGCAGATATGGGTATGTCTACTTAATGAAACACAAGTCTGAAACCTTTGAAAGGTTCAAGGAATTTTAGAGTGAGGTCGAGAATCAACGTGACAGGAAAATAAAATGCCTACGATCTGATCGTGGCGGAGAATATTTAAGTCACGAGTTTGACACGCACCTTAGGAAATGTGGAATTGTTTCACAGCTCACGCCGCCAGGCACACCTCAGCGAAATGGTGTGTCTGAACGTCGTAATCGCACTCTATTGGATATGGTGCGATCTATGATGTCTCTTACCGACTTACCGCTATCATTTTGGGGATATGCATTAGAGACTGCCGCGTTCACTTTAAATAGGGCACCGTCTAAATCCGTTGAGACGACACCGTATGAATTATGGTTTGGAAAGAAACCTAAGCTGTCGTTTCTAAAAGTTTGGGGTTGCGATGCTTATGTGAAGAAATTTCAACCTGAGAAGCTCGAACCCAAAGCGGAAAAGTGCGTCTTCATAGGATATCCCAAAGAGACTATTGGGTATACCTTCTACCTACGATCCGAAGGCAAAGTCTTTGTTGCCAAGAATGGATCCTTTCTCGAGAAAGAGTTTCTCTCGAAAGAAGTAAGTGGGAGGAAAATAGAACTTGATGAGGTAATTGTATCTCCACTCGAACCGGAGAGTAGCGCAGCACAGGAAGTTGTTTCTGTGGAGCCTACACCGGCTAGAGAGGAAGTTAATAATGATGATCATGAAACTTCAGATCAAGTTGCTATTCAAAGGTCCACTAGGACACGTTCCGCACCAGAGTGGTACGGCAATCCTGTCCTAGAGATCATGTTGTTGGACAACGGTGAACCTTCGAACTATGAAGAAGCGATGGCGGGCCCGGATTCCGACCAATGGCTTGAGGCCATGAAATCCGAGATAGGATCCATGTATGAGAACAAAGTATGGACTTTGGTGGACTTGCCTGATGATAAGCGAGCCATTGAAAATAAATGGATCTTTAAGAAGAAGACTGACGCAGACGGTAATGTGACCGCCTATAAAGCTCGGCTTGTCGCTAAGGGTTATCGACAAGTTCAAGGAGTTGACTACGATGAGACATTCTCACCCGTAGCGATGCTAAAGTCTGTCCAAATCATGTTAGCAGTTGCCGCATTTTATGATTATGAGATCTGGCAAATGGACGTCAAAACGGCATTCCTTAATGGCTTCCTCAAGGAAGAACTGTATATGATGCAGCTGGAAGGTTTTGTCGATCCTAAAGATGCTAACAAGGTATGCAAGCTCCAGCGCTCCATCTATGGGCTGGTGCAAGCATCTCGGAGTTGGAACATTCGCTTTAATGAGGTAATTAAAGCGTTTGGGTTTGTACAGGTTTATGGAGAACCCTGTATTTACAAGAAAGTGAGTGGGAGCTCTATAGCATTTCTTATACTGTATGTGGATGACATGCTGATAATGGGAAATAATATAGAACTCTTGGAAAGTATCAAGGCCTACTTGAATAAGTGTTTTTCAATGAAGGACCTTGGAGAAGCTGCTTACATATTAGGTATTAAGATCTATAGAGATAGATCAAAACGCCTCATTGGTCTTTCACAAAGCACATACCTTGAAAAGATATTGAAGAAGTTCAATATGGATCAGTCCAAGAAGGGGTTCTTGCCCGTGTTGCAAGGTGTGAGATTGAGTACGACTCAATGCCCGACCACGGCAAAGGATAGAGAAGAGATGAGTGCCATCCCCTATGCTTCAGCCATAGGCTCTATCATGTATGCCATGCTGTGTACCAGACCTGATGTGAACCTTGCCATAAGTTTGGTAGGGAGGTACCAAAGTGATCCCGGAGCGGAACACTGGACAGCGGTCAAGAATATCCTGAAGTACCTGAAAAGGACAAAGGACATGTTTCTCGTTGATGGAGGTGCCGAAGAGCTCGTCGTAAAGGGTTACGTCGATGCCAGCTTCGACACAGATCCGGACGACTCCAAGTCGCAAACCGGATACGTGTATATTTTGAATGGAGGGGCAACAAGCAAAGCGTCGTGGCGGCATCTACATGTGAAGCAGAGTACATAGCTGCTTCGGAAGCAGCAAAGGAGGGAGTCTGGATGAAGGAGTTCATCACCGACCTAGGAGTGATTCCGAATGCGTCGGGCCCGATGACTCTACTCTGTGACAACACTGGAGCTATTGCCCTTGCGAAGGAGCCCAGGTTTCACAAGAAGACAAGACACATCAAGCGCCGCTTCAACTCCATCCGTGATTACATTCAGGAGGGAGACATAGATATTTGTAAAGTGCATACGGATCTGAATGTCGCAGATCCATTGACTAAACCTCTCTCACGAGCAAAACATGATCAGCACCAGAATGCTATGGGTGTTCGATTCATCACAATGTAACTAGATTATTGACTCTAGTGCAAGTGGGAGACTGTTGGAAATATGCCCTAGAGGCAATAATAAATTGGTTATTATTGTATTTCCTGGTTCATGATAATTGTCTATTGTTCATGCTATAATTGTGTTAACCGGAAACCGTAATACATGTGTGAATACATAGACCACAACGTGTCCCTAGTGAGCCTCTAGTTGGCTAGCTCGTTGATCAATAGATGGTCTCAGTTTCATGACCATGGACATTGGATGTCGTTGATAACGGGATCACATCATTAGGAGAATGATGTGATGGACAAGACCCAATCCTAAGCATAGCACAAAGATCGTGTAGTTCGTTTGCTAAAGCTTTTCAATGTCAAGTGTCATTTCCTTAGACCATGAGATTGTGTAACTCCCGGATACCGTAGGAATACTTTGGGTGTGCCAAACATCACAACGTAACTGGGTGGCTATAAAGGTACGCTACGGGTATCTCCGAAAGTGTCTGTTGGGTTGACACGAATCGAGACTGGGATTTGTCACTCCGTGTGACGGAGAGGTATCTCTGGGCCCACTCGGTAAGACATCATCATTATGAGCTCAATGTGACTAAGGAGTTAGTCACGGGATGATGTATTACGGAACGAGTAAAGAGACTTGCCGGTAACGAGATTGAACAAGGTATGGGGATACCGACGATCGAATCTCGGGCAAGTACCATACCGATAGACAAAGGGAATTGTATACGGGATTGATTGAATCCCTGACATCGTGGTTCATCCGATGAGATCATCGTGGAGTACGTGGGAGCCAACATGGGTATCCAGATCCCGCTATTGGTTATTGGCCGGAGAGGTGTCTCGGTCATGTCTATGTGTCTCCCGAACCCGTAGGGTCTACACACTTAAGGTTCGATGACGCTAGGGTTATAGGGAAAAGGTATACGTGATTACCGAAGGTTGTTCGGAGTCCCGGATGATATCCCGGACGTCACGAGGAGCTCCGGAATGGTCCGGAGGTAAAGATTGATATATAGGAAGTCCAGTTTTGGTCACCGGAAAGTTTTCGGGCTCATCGGTATTGTACCGGGAGTGCCGGGAGGGTGCCGGAGGACCCCCGGGAGGGGTGTGACGACCAGAGGACTTAGTGGGCCTTTAGAGGAGGTGTGCCAGCCCATATTGGGCCAGCCAAGACCTCCTAGAAGGGCCCATGCATCTGGGATCTAGAGATAAGGGCAAAAGGGGTTTGAAAGGAGGAGATCCACCTCCCTTGTGGGAGGTGGACTCCTCCCCCACTTCGGCCGAACCTCTCCTCCTTGGAGGAGGGGCCAAGCCAGCCCTCCCTCTCCCTCCTACTATATATACTTGAGGTTTTGGCCCTTTGAGAACAGGATTTGATCTCTCTCTCTCACGACGAAGCCCTACCTCTCTTCTTCCTCCTCCGCAGCGCTTAGGCGAAGCCCTGTCGGAATACCTTGCTACTCCACCACCACCACGCCGTCGTGCTGCTGTTGGAGCCCTTCCCCAACCTCTCCTTCCTCCTTGCTGGATCAAGGTGTTGGAGACGTCACCGGGCTGCACGTGTGTTGAACGCGGAGGTGCCGTCCGTTCGGCACTTGATCGGATCTACCGCGATCTGAATCGCTGCGAGTACGACTCCATCAACCGCGTTCTTGTAACGCTTCCGCTTAGCGATCTTCAAAGGTATGAAGATGCAATCTCTCCCCTCTCGTTGCTGGTTTCGCCATAGATAGATCTTGGTGAATGTAGGAAAAAATTTATTTACTACTACGTTCCCCAACACCAATATGGGCATCCAGTTCCCGCTATTGGTTATTGACCATAGAGGTGTCTCGATCATGTCTACATAGTTCTCGAACCCGCAGGGTCTGCACACTTAAGGTTCGGTGACGTTTCGGTAGTATAGAGTTATGTATGGTGGTGAATAAAGGTTCTTCGGAGTCCCAGATGAGATCCCAGAAGTCACGAGGAGCTCCGGAATGGTCCGGAGGTAAAGGCTGATATATAGGAAGTCCTGTTTTGGTCACCGGAAAAGTTTCGGGCTCATCGGTAGTGTACCGGGAGTGCCGGTAGTGTACCATGGGACCATCGGGAGAGGTATTTAGACCCAAGAGGCTACATGGTCTGTGGGAGAAGGTAAACCAGCCCCTGATGGGCTGGCCGAAGCCTTCTCTAAGGGCCCATGCGGCTGGAGTGGTTTGAGAAGGAAAAAATCCAAAGGTGGAGAGGTGGAAAGAGTTTCCAAGTGGAAAGGAGGAATCCTACTTTTCGACCAAACCTTGAGGGTTTGAGGCTGCCTCCTCCCCTCCCTCCCTCCTATATATACTAGGGGATTTAGAGGAATAAGCTAACCCTAATAGCCACGTGCTACCTCTCCTCTAGATCGCAGTTTCTCCTCTAAATCGGTTTTCAGCGGTGCTTAGGCGAAGCCCTACTGGAATAGCTCCAGCATCATCATCGCAACGTTGTCGCGCTGCTGTAGAACTCATCTACCTCTTCGCTCCCTCTTGCTGGATCAAGAAGGCGGAGATCGTCATCGAGCTGTACGTGTGCTGAACGTGGAGGTGCCGTCCGTTCGGCGCTAGATCGGAAGGACCGTGATCAAGATCGCGAGACGATTCGTGATTGGATCACGGGATGGATCGTGATGATATCGCGGGACGGATCTTGATTGGATCGCGATATGGATCATGATGGTATCGCGGGACGCTCGGTGATTTGGATCGCGAAGACGTTCGACTACATCAACCGCGTTTCTTAATGCTTCCCGCTTAGTGATCTACAAGGGTATGTAGATCCACTCTCCCTCTCGTAGATGCTCATCACCATGGATAGATCTTGCGTGTGCGTAGGAATTTTTTTGTTTCCCATGCAACGTTCCCCAACAGGGAGTACCTGAGATATAATGTTTGATTCTTTGACCGTTCACCACCTTCGGGTTTGTGCCTTCGGTGTTGTTAATCTTGATGGCACCGGAATGGTATACGTCTTCGATGACGTAAGGACCTTCCCATTTAGAGTGAAGTTTTCCTGCAAAAAATCTTAAACGATAATTGTATAGCAAGACATGGTCACCTACATTAAATTCACGCTTTTGTATCCTTCTATCATGCCATCTCTTAACCTTTTCTTTAAACAACTTAGCATTCTCATAGGCTTGGGTTCTCCAGTCATCAAGTGAGATAATGTCAAATAACCTCTTCTCGCCAGCAAGTTTGAAATCATAATTGAGCTCTTTGATTGCCCAATAAGCCTTATGTTCTAGCTCTAGAGGTAAGTGACATGCTTTACCATAAACCATCTTATACGGAGACATACCATAGGATTTTTGTAAGCAGTTCTATAAGCCCACAATGCATCATCGAGTTTCTTAGACCAATTCTTCCTAGATCTATTAACAGTCTTTGGCAAAATCAATTTAATCTCTCTATTGCTCAATTCTACTTGACCACTAGACGGAGGATGATAAGGAGATGCAACTCTATGATTAACATCATATTTAGCAAGCAATTTACGGAAAGCACCATGAATAAAATGTGAATCACCATCGGTCATCAAATACCTAGGGACTCCAAATCTAGGGAAAATAACTTCTTTAAGCATTTTAATAGAAGTGTTATGATCAGCGCTACTAGTTGGAATAGCTTCTACCCACTTAGTGACATAATCAACAACAACTAGAATATGAGTATACCCGTTAGATTGTGGAAAAGGCCCCATATAATCAAAGCCCCAAACATCAAATGGTTCGATAAAAAGAGAGTAATTCATAGGCATTTCCTAACGTCTACTAATATTACCAATCCTTTGACATTCATCATAGGATAAGAAAAACATACAAGCATCCTTGAAGAGAGTAGGCCAATAAAACCCAGATTGTAGTACCTTGTGTGCAGTTCTATCTCCAGCGTGATGTCCTCTGTAGGCTTCGGAGTAAAACTTGCGTAATATCAATTCATGTTCATGCTTAGGTACACTACGTCTAATAATACTATCTACTCCTTCTTTATAAAGATGTGGGTCATCCCAGAAGTAATGCCTTAAATCATACAAGAACTTTTTCTTTTTCTGGTATGTGAAACTAGGAGGTATAAATTTAGCAACAATGTAATTGGCATAATCAGTATACCAAGGATCATTATATGAAGTATTCACAATAGCTAATTGTTCATCAGGAAAGCTATCATCAATATGTAGTGGGTCATCAAGAACATTTTCTAACCTAGACAAGTTATCTGCCGCAGGGTTATCAGGACCCACCAAATAAGTCTAGGTTTAGCATCTTTTTTCTCCATAAGGTATTTAATAGCAGCATGATCGGTGTGAACAGTTACCTTGGAATCAACAATATAAGGTCTAAACTTATCACAACCAAACACGACTGCTAAAAATTCTTTTTCAGTAGTAGCATAGTTTCTTTGAGCACTGTCTAGAGTCTTACTAGCATAATGGATAACATTTAATTTCTTATCAACTCTTTGTCCTAGAATAGCACCAATATCATAATCACTAGCATCACACATAATTTCAAAAGGTAGGTTCCAGACGGGTGGTTGAACAACAGGTGCGGTAATCAAGGCATTCTTAAGAATTTCAAATGCTTCTACGCAATCATCATAAAAAAACAAACGACACATCTTTTTGCAAAAGGTTTGTGAGAGACCTAGAAATCTTAGAGAAATCTTTGATAAACCTCCTATAGAAACCAGCATGACCAAGGAAACTTCCTATACCTTTGATATCCGTAGGGCATAGCATTTTTTCAATAGCATCAACTTTAGCTTTATCAACTTCAATACCTCTTTCGGAGATCTTATTCCCTAAGACAATACCTTCATTAACCTTGAAGTGGCACTTTTCCCTATTCAAGACAAGATTAGTTTCTTCACAGCTCTGCAAAACTCGATAAAGGTTGCTCAAACAATCATCAAATGAAGTTCCGTAAACGGAAAAATCATCCATGAAAACCTCAAGAGTCTTTTCAAAAAAGTCAAAGAATATAGTCATCATGCATCTTTGAAAAGTAGTAGGTGCATTGCATAAACCAAAATACGTCTATAAGCAAAGGTACCGAAAGGGCAAGTAAAAGTGTTTTTTTCTTGATCCTGGCTTGATACGGGTATTTGAGAGAAACCAGAGTAACCATCTAGAAAGCAAAAATGAGTATGTTTGGATAACCTTTCTAGCATTTGATCAATAAAAGGTAAAGGGTAATGATCTTTCTTAGTAGCTTTATTTAATTTCCTAAAATCAATTACCATTCTATAACCTATAACAAATTCTTTACGGGGTCAATTCATTTTTATCATTAGGAACAACGGTAATGCCTCCCTTCTTAGGGACACAATGGATGGGACTAACCCATCTACTATCAGCAATAGGATAAATTACACCTGCCTCAAGAAGATTTAGTACTTATTTTCTTACCACTTCTTTCATCTTAGGGTTCAATCGTCATTGGTCATCAATAACTGGTTTGGCATTAGGTTCCATATTAATTTTATGCTGGCATAGAGTGGGAATAATGCCCTTAAGATCGTCAAGAGTATAGCCAATAGCAGCACGGTGCTTCCTCAGAGTTTTTAATAATCTCTTTTCTTCATGCTCTGAAAGGTTAGCACTAATAATAACAGGATATATCTCTTTTTCATCAAGATAAGCATATTTGAATGTATCGGGTAATTCCTTGAGCTCAAATACGGGATCACCCTTGGGTGGAGGAGGATCCCCAAGTATTTCAATAGGTAAGTTATGTTTCAAAATAGGCTGGTGCTCAAAGAAAATTTCATCTATTTCATTCCTCTCATTCATATGCATATCATTTTCATGGTCTAGCAAATATTGTTCTAAAGGATCAATAGGAGGCACGGCAATAGAAGCAAGACCAATAATTTCATATTTACTAGGCAATTCCTTGTCATGGGGTTGTCTATGAAATTTAGAGAAATTAAACTCATGACACACATCCCCAAAGCTCACAATAACTATTTTTTTTCTCACAATCATCTTAGCATTAACAGTATTCAAGAAGGGTCTGGCAAATATAATGGGACAAAAATTATCTTGTGGGGAACCAAGCACAAGAAATTAGTAGGATATTTTACTTTCCCACACAAGACTTCAACATCTCTAACAATCCCCATTGGTGCAATGGTGTCTCTATTAGCAAGCTTAATAGTAACATCAATATCCTCTAGTTCAACTAGTGCAATATCATGCATGATTTCTTCGTATAAGGAATAGGGAATTGCACTTATGCTAGCACCCATATAACATAAGCCATGATAACCATGATCTCCTATTTTAACAGAAACAACAGGCATGTCAACAACTGATTTATGTTTATGCTTAGTATCAGGTCTAGCAACTCTAGCAGCTTCATCACAAAAATGAATAACATGCCCATCAATATTATCAACCAAGCGATCTTTAACCATAGAAACACTAGGTTCAACTTTAATTTGTTCAAGGGTGTAGGTGTTCTAATACAACTCTTACGAACCACAGTTGAAGCTCTAGCATGTTCCTTTATCCTAACAGGTAAAGGTGGTTTCTCAATGTAAGCAGTAGGGATAAAAGGATCAACATTGTAAGTAATAATTTTCTCTTCAACTTTAATAGGTTCCACTACTTTCACTTCAATGGGAGGATGATACTTAAACCACTTCTCCTTAGGGAGATCAACATGAGTAGCAAAAGATTCACACAAAGTGTTGAGAGACATAGTAGTAAATCAAAAAAATTCCTACGATCGCCAACATCCATCTATGGAGAAACCAGCAACGAGTAAGAGGAGAGTGCATCTTCATACCTTTTAAGAACGCAAAGCGAAAGCGTTACTAGAACGGGGTTGGTGGAGTCGTACTCTCAGCGATTCAGATCGCGGTGGAATCCGATCTAAGCGCCGAACAACGGCGCCTCCGCGTTCAACACACATGCAGCCCGGTGACGTCTCCTACGCCTTGATCCAGCAAGGAAGAAAGTTAGGTTGGGGGATAGCTCTACAGCACGACGGCGCGGAGATGGTGGAGCTGCGTGGTACTCCGGCAAGGCTTCGCCAAGCGCTACGGAGGACGAGGACGAGGAGGGGTAGGGTTGCGCCGAGAGAGAGATGCGTGTCTTTGGCAGCCCCAAACCCTCCACTATATATAGGAGGAGAGGGAGGAGGGTGCGCACCCCTAGGCTTCCCACCCTAGGGTGGTGTGGCAGCCCTAGATGGCAATCTGGCCGGCGGCCAGAGAGGAAGAGGGGAGGGGTGGTGCCCTAGGTGGGCCTTAGGCCCATCTGGGCTTGGGTTTGCCCCCTCTCCTCTTGTGCTCCACCTTGGGCCCTTGTGGGGGGAGCACCATCCCACCTAGGGGCTGGTTCCCTCCCACTTGTGGTCCATGCAGCCCTCTGGTACTGGTGGCCCCACTTGGTGGACCCCCGGAACCCTTTCGGTGGTCCCGGTACGTTACCGGTGATGCCTGAAACACTTCCGGTGACCAAAACCTCACTTCCTATATATGAATATTTACCTCCGAACCATTTCGGAACTCCTCGTGACATCTAGGATCTCATCCGGGACTCCAAACAACCTTCGGTAACCACGTAGACTATTTCCCTATAACCCTAGTGTCATCGAACCTTAAGTGTGTAGACCCTACGGGTTCGGGAGGCATGTAGACATGACCGAGACATTCTCCGGTCAGTAACCAACACCAGGATATCGATACCCATGTTGGCTCCCACATGTTCCACGATGATCTCATCGGATGAAACACGATGTTGGGGATTCAATCAATCCCGTATACAATTCCCTTTGTCTACCGGTATGATACTTGCCCGAGATTCGATCGTCGGTATCCCTATACCATGTTCAATCTCGTTACTTGCAAGTCTCTTTACTCGTTCCGTAACAAATCATCCTGTTGCTAAATACTTAGTCACATTGAGATCATTATGATGATGTCTTACCGAGTGGGCCCAGAGATACCTCTCCATCAAACAGAGTGACAAATCCCAGTCTTGATTCGTGCCAACCCAAAAGATACTTTCGGGGATACCCGTAGTGTACCTTTATAGCCACCCAGCTACGTTGTGACGTTTGGCACATCCAAAGTATTCCTACGGTATCCGGGAGTTGCACAATCTCATGGTCTAAGGAAAATATACTTGACATTAGAAAAGGTTTAGTAGACGAACTACATGATCTTGTGCTATGTTTAGGATTGGGTCTTGTCCATCACATCATTCTCCTAATGATGTGATCCCGTTATCAACGACATCCAATGTCCATGGTCATGAAACTGTGACCATCTGTTGATCAATGAGCTAGCCAACTAGAGGCTGACTAGGGACATGTTGTGGTCTATGTATTCACACATGTATTACGGTTTCTGGTTAATACAATTATTGCATGAACAATAGAAAATATCATGAACAAGGAAATACAATAATAACCATTTTATTGTTGCCGCTAGGGCATATTCCCAACCGTCTCCCACTTGCACTAGAGTCAATAATCTAGTTACATTGTGATGAATCGAACACCCATAGAGTTTTCGTGTTGATCATGTTTTGCTCGTGAGAGAGGTTCAGTCAACGGATCTGCAACATTCAGATCCGTATGTACTTTACAAATATCTATATCTCCTTACTAAATGTAATCACGAATGGAATTGAAGTAGCGTTTGATGTGTCTTGTCTTCTTGTGAAACCTGGGCTCCTTGGCAAGGGCAATAGCTCTAGTGTTGTCACAGAATAAAGTCATAGGGCCCGACGCATTGGGAGTCACTCCTAGGTCGGTGATGAACTCCTTCATCCAGACCCCTTCCTTTGCTGCTTCCGAAGCAGCTATGTACTCCTCTTCACATGTAGATGCCGCCACGATGCTTTGCTTGCTGCTGCACCAGCTTACTGCCCCTCCGTTCAAAATATACACGTATCCGGTTTGTGACTTGGAGTCATCTGGATCTGTGTCGAAGCTAGCATCGACGTAACCCTTTAGGACGAGCTCTTCGGCACTTCCATATATGTGAAACATGTCCTTGGTCCTTTTCAGGTACTTCAGGATATTCTTGAACGATGTCCAATGTTCCGCTCCGGGATCACTTTGGTACCTCCCTACCATACTTATGGCAAGGTTCACATCAGGTCTGGTACACAGCATGGCATACATAATAGAGCCTATGGCTGAAGCATACGGGGTGACACTCATCTCTTCTCTATCCTTTGCCATGGTCGGGCATTGAGTCGTACTCAATCTCACACCCTGTAACACAGGCAAGAACCCCTTCTTGGACTAATCCATATTGAACTTCTTCAATATCTTGTCAAGGTATGTGCTTTGTGAAAGACCTATGAGGCGTCTTGATCTATCTCTATAGATCTTGATGCCTAATATGTAAGCAGCTTCTCCAAGGTCCTTCATTGAAAAACACTTATTCAAGTAGGCCTTTATGCTTTCCAAAAGTTCTATATTATTTCCCATCAACAATATGTCATCCACATATAATATGAGAAATGCTACATAGCTCCCACTCACTTTCTTGTAAATACAGGGTTCTCCATAAAACTGTATAAACCCAAACGCTTTAATCACCTCATTAAAGCGAATGTTAAAACTCCGAGATGCTTGCACCAGCCCATAGATGGACCGTTGGAGCTTGCATACCTTGTTAGCATATTTAGGATCGACAAAACCTTCCGGCTGCATCATATACTGTTCTTCCTTAAGGAAGCCATTAAGGAATGCCGTTTTGACATCCATTTGCCAAATCTCATAATCATAAAATGCGGCAATTGCTAACATGATTCGGACGGACTTCAGCATCGCTACGGGGCAGAAAGTCTCATCGTAGTCAACTCCTTGAACTTGTCGATAACCCTTAGTGACAAGCCGAGCCTTATAGACGGTCACATTACCATTCGCATCTGTCTTATTCTTAAAGATCCATTTATTTTCTATGGCTCGCTTATCATTAGGCAAGTCCACCAAATTCCATACTTTGTTCTGATACATGGATCCTATCTCATATTTCATGGCTTCAAGCCATTTGTTGGAATCCAGGCCCGCCATCGCTTCTTCATAGTTCGAAGGTTCAGCATTGTCCAACCACATGATCTCCAGGACAGGGTTGTCGTACCACTCTGGTGCGGAACGTGTCCTAGTGGACCTTCGAATAGCAACTTGATCTGAAGTTTCATGATCATCAAGTTCTATTTTCCTCATCAAGTTGATATGAAGTTTCATGACCTTCGAATAGCTACTCTCCGGTTCGAGTGGAGGTACAATTACCTCATCAAGTTCTATTTTCCTCCGACTTACTTCTTTCGAGAGAAACTCTTTCTCTAGAAAGTATCCATTCTTGGCAACAAAGACTTTGCCTTCGGATCTGAGGTAGAAGGTATACCCAACAGTTTCTTTGGGGTATCCTTTGAATCCGCACTTTTCCGCTTTCGGTTCGAGCTTCTCAGGTTGAAGTTTCTTCACATAAGCAACACATCCCCAAACTTTCAGAAACGACGGCTTAGGTTTCTTTCCAAACCATAATTCATACGGTGTCGTCTCAACGGATTTAGACGGAGCCCTATTTAAAGTGAATGCGGCAGTCTCTAATGCATATCCCCAAAATGATAGCGGTAATTTGGTAAGAGACATCATAGATCGCATCATATCCAATAGAGTGTGATTACGACGTTCAGACACACCATTTCGCTGAGGTGTGCCAGGCGGCGTGAGTTGTGAAATAATTCAACATTTCCTTAGGTGCGTGCCAAACTCGTGACTTAAATATTCTCCACCACGATCAGATCGTAGGCACTTTATTTTCCTGTCACATTGATTCTCTACCTCACTCTGAAATTCTATGAACCTTTCAAAGGTTTCAGACTTGTGTTTCATTAAGTAGACATATCCATATCTGCTCAAGTCATCAGTGAGAGTGAGAACATAACGGTAGCCACCGCAAGCCTCGACGCTCATTGGCCCGCATACATCAGTATGTATTATCTCCAGCAAGTCAGTTCCTCGCTCCATTGTTTCGGAGAACGGAGTCTTGGTCATCTTGCCCATGAGGCATGGTTCGCACGTGTCAAATGATTCAAAATCAAGAGACTCCAAAAGTCCATCAGCATGGAGTTTCTTCATGCATTTGACACCAAGATGACCAAGGCGGCAGTACCACATGTAAGCGCGACTATCGTTATCAACCTTACACTTTTTGGTACTCAAACTACAAACATGTGTAACATCACGTTCGAGATTCATCAAAAATAAACCATTGACCAGTGGGGCATGACCATAAAACATTTCTCTCATATAAATAGAACAACCATTATTCTCAGATTTAAATGAGTAGCCATCTCGCATCAAGCGAGATCCAGATACAATGTTCATGCTCAAAGTTGGTACTAAATAACAATTATTAAGGTTTAAAACTATTCCGAAGGTAGATGTAGAGGCAGCGTGCCGACGGCGATCACATCGACCTTGGAACCATTCCCGACGCGCATCGTCACCACATCCTTTGCCAGTCTCCGCTTATTCCACAGCTCCTGCTTGGAGTTACAAATGTGAGCAGTTACACCGATATCAAATACCCAGGAGCTACTACGAGCGCTGGTAAGGTACACATCAATAACAAGTATATCATATATACCTTTAACGTTGTCAGCCTTCTTATCCGTGAAGTACTGGGGGTAGTTCCGCTTCTAGTGACCGGTACCCTTGCAATAAAAACACTCAGTCTTAGGCTTGGGTCCATTCTTGTTCTTCTTCCCGGTCACTTGCTTACCGAGCGTGGAAACTGCTTTGTCGTCCTTCTTGAAGTTCTTCTTACCCTTGCCATTCTTGAAACTAGCGGTCTTATTCACTATCAACAATTGATGCTCCTTTTTGATCTCGACCTCTGCTAATTTCGGCATCAAGTACAACTCAGGAATGGACTTCACCATACCCTGCATGTTGTAGTTCATCACAAAGCTCTTTTAGCTAGGTGGGAGCGACTGGAGGATTATGTCAATAACCAAGTCATCTAGAAGATTAACTCTCAGCTGAGACAAGCGGGTGTGCAACCCAAACATTTTGAGTATGTGCTCACTGACAGAACTATTCTCCTCCATCTTACAACTGAAGAACTTGTCGAAGACATCATATCTCTCGACCCGGGCATGAGCTTGGAAAACCAATTTCAGCTCTTGGTACATCTCATATGCTCCATGTTGCTCAAAACGCTTTTGGAGCCCCGGTTCTAAACTGTAAAGCATGCCGCACTGAACCAGGGAGTAATCATCACAGTGCGACTGCCAGGCGTTCATAACATCCTGAGCCGCTGGGAAAATGGGTGCCTCACCTAGCGGTGCATCAAGGACATATAATCTTTTGGAATCTATGAGGATGATCCTCAAGCCACGGAACCAGTCCGCATAGTTGCTTCCATCATCTTTCATCTTGGTTTTCTCTAGGAACGTGTTGAAGTTGAGGGCAACATTAGCGTTGGCCATTGAATCTACAATATAGTTTGTAAAGAAAATTTTGGACTAAGTTCATGATAATTAAGTTCACATAATCAAATTATTTAATGAACTCCCAATTAGATAGACATCTCTCTAGTCATCCAAGTGACACATGATCCACGTCAACTAGCCCGTGTCCGATCATCACGTGAGACGGACTAGTCATCCATGGTGAACATCTCCATGTTGATCGTATCTTCTATACGACTCATGTTCGACCTTTCGGTCTCCCGTGTTCTGAGGCCATGTCTATACATGCTAAGATCGTCAAGTCAACCTAAGTATATTGCGTGTGTAAATATGGCTTACACCCGTTGTATGCAAATGTTAGAACCTATCACACCCGATCATCACGTGGTGCTTCGGAACAACGATCCTTAGCAACGGTGCACAGTTAGGGTGAACACATTTCTTGAAATTTAAGTGAGAGACCATCTTATTTAGCTACTGTCGTTCTAAGCAAATAAGATGTAAACATGATAAACATCACATGCAGTCAATATAGTGACATGATATGGCCAATATCATCTTGCTCCTTTGATCTTCATCTTTGGGGCACCATGATCATCATTGTCACTGGCACGACACCATGATCTCCATCATCGTGTCTTCATGAAGTTGTCTCGCCAACTATTACTTCTACTATTGTCGCTAATGATTAGCAATAAAGTAAAGTAATTACATGGCGTTTATGATTGACACGCAGGTCATACAATAAATTAAGACAACTCCTATGGCTCCTGCCGGTTGTCATACACATAGACATGCAAGTCGTGAATCCTATTACAAGAACATGATCAATCTCATACATCACAATGCATCACATCACATCCTTTGACCATATCACATCACAAGGCTTATGCTACAAAAACAAGTTAGACGTCCTCTAATTTGTAGTTGCAAGTGTTTACATGGCTGCTATAGGTTTCTTGCAAGAATGTTTCTTACCTATGCCAAAACCACAACATGATATGCCAATTGCTATTTACCCTCCATAAGGACCCTTTTCATCGAATCTTACCCAACTAAGGTGGGAGAGACAGACACCCGCTAGCTACCTTATGCAACAAGTGCATGTCAGGCGGTGGAACCGGTCTCACGTAAGCGTACGTGTAAAGTTGGTACGGGCCGCTTCATCCCACAATACCGCCGAATCAAGATAAGACTAGTAACGGTAAGAAAATTAACAAGATTGACGCCCACAACAACTTGTGTTCTACTCGTGCATAGATTCTACGCATAGACCTAGCTGATGATGCCACTGTTGGGAAACGTAGTAGTAAATCAAAAAAATTCCTAGGATCACCAAGATCCATCTATGGAGAGACCAGCAAAGAGTAAGGGGAGAGTGCATCTTCATACCTTTGAAGATCTCAAAGCGAAAGCGTTACTAGAACGCGGTTAGTGGAGTCGTACTCACAGCGATTCAGATCGCGGTGGAATCCGATCTAAGCACCGAACAACGGCACCTCTACGTTCAACACACGTGTAGCCCGGTGACGTCTCCTATGCCTTGATCCAGCAAGGAGGAAGGAGAGGTTGAGGGAGAGTCCGGAAGCACGACGGCGTGGTGACTGTGGAGCTGTGTGGTACTCCGGCAGGGCTTCGCCAACCGCTGCGGAGGACGAGGAGGAGGAGGAGTAGGGCTGCGCCGAGAGAGAGAGATGCGTGTCTTTGGCAGCCCCAAACCCTCCACTATATATAGGAGGAGAGGGAGTAGAGTGCGCACCCCTAGAATTCCCACCCTAGGGTGGTGCGGCAGCCCTAGATGGGAATCTGGCCGGCGGCCAAAGAGGGAGAGGGGAGGGGCGGTGCCCTAGGTGGGCCTTAGGCCCATCTGGGCTAGGGTTTGCCCCCCTCTCCTCTTGTGCTGCGCCTTGGGCCCTTGTGAGGGGTGCACCAGCCCACCTAGGGGCTGATTTCCTTCCAATTGCAGCCCATGCAGCTCTCCGGTGCTGGTGGCCCCACTTGGTGGACCCCCGGAACCCTTCCGGTGGTCCCGGTATGTTATCGGTGATGCCTGAAACACTTTCGATGACCAAAACCTCACTTCCTATATATGAATCTTTACCTCAGGACCACTCTGGAACTCCTCATGACATCCGGGATCTCATCCGGGACTCTGAAAAACCTTCGGTAACCACGTACACTATTTCCCTATAACCCTAGCATCATTGAACCTTAAGTGTGTAGACCCTACGGGTTTGGGAGGCATGTAGACATGACCAAGACACCTCTCTGATCAATAACCAATAGCGGGATCTGGATACCCATGTTGGCTCCCACATGTTCCAAGATGATCTCATCAGATGAACCACGATGTCGGGGATTCAATCAATCTCGTATACAATTCCCTTTGTCTACTGGTATGATACTTGCCCGAGATTCGATCGTCGGTATCCCTATACCTTGTTCAATCTCGTTACCGGCAGGTCTCTTTACTCGTTCAGTAACACATCATCCCGTGGCTAACTCCTTAGTCACATTGAGCTCATTATGATGATGTCTTACCGAGTGGGCCCAGAGATACCTCTCCGTCATATGGAGCGACAAATCCTAGTCTCAATTCGTGCCAACCCAATAGATACTTTCGGGGATACCCGTAGTGTACCTTTATAGCCATCCAGTTACGTTGTGACATTTTGCACACCCAAAGTATTCCTACGGTATCCGGGAGTTGCACAATCTCATGGTCTAAGGAAACGATACTTGACATTAGAAAAGCTTTAGCAGACGAACAACACGATCTTGTGCTATGCTTAGGATTGGGTCTTGTCCATCACATCATTCTCCTAATGATGTGATCCCGTTATCAACGACATCCAATGTCCATGGTCATGAAACCGTGACCATCTGTTGATCAACAAGCTAGCCAACTAGAGGCTCACTAGGTACATGTTGTGGTCTATGTATTCATACATGTATTATGGTTTCTGGTTAATACAATTACAACATGAACAATAGACAATAATCATGAACAAGGAAATACAATAATAACCATTTTATTATTGCCTCTAGGGCATATTTCCAATAGAAAGAAGCTAGTATCTCAGAGTCAAGTCCATATTTAGTGCTAAATTCACGAAAAGCATCGGTGTCCATGAAGGATTTAACACAATCAAACTTAAGATTTATACCTGACTCCTTACCTTTGTCTAGTTCCCAATCTTCAGAGTTGCGTTTAATTATTTCCAATAAATTCCATTTGAATTCAATATCTTTCTTCATAAAAGAACCAGCACCAGAAGTATCGAGCATGGATTGATCATTACGAGAAAGTCGAGCATAAAAATTCTGAATAATAATTTCTCTCGAGAGCTCATGATTGGGGCATGAATATAACATTGACTTAAGCCTCCCCTAAGCTTGAGCGATTCTTTCTCCTTCACGAGGCCAAAAATTATAAATATAATTCCTATCATGATGAAATAGATGCATATGATAGAACTTTTGATGAAATTCCATTTTCAACCGGTTGTAGCTCCATGATCCAATATCATCACATATCATGTACCATGTCAATGCCTTCTCCTTCAAATATAAAGGAAAGACCTTTTTCTTGATCTGATCCTCGGGCAGACCTGCAAGCTTAAATAATCGACAAACTTCATCCACATAGATTAGATGCAAATAAGGATGTAGTGTTCCATCTCCTGCATAAGGATTAGCTAGCAGTTTCTCTATCATACCCGAAGGAATTTCATAATAAATATTTTCAGTAGGTTCAGTAGGTTAAGGGACAACTCTTTGTGTTTCCGTTCGAGCTGAACATACCCCGAACAAGCCCCTCAAAGTATTACTTTCCATAGTAACTAGTGATAGTAAATTTCAGCACACTATATAAAATTTTCCTTACCAAGTTCCACTCACCAAAGGCGCTTCACTCCCAGGCAACGACACCAGAAAAGAGTCTTGATGACCCAAAAGTATAGGGGATATATCCTAGTCCTTTTAATAAGTAAGAGTGTCGAACCCAACGAGGAGCAGAAGGAAATGACAAGCGGTTCTCAGTAAGGTATTCTCTGCAAGCACTGAAATTATTGGTAACAGATAATTTTGTGATAAGATAATTCGTAACGGGTAGTAAGTAGCAATTGTAACAAAGGTGCAGCAAGGTGGCCCAATCCTTTTTATATCAAAGGACAAGCCTAGACTAACTCTTATATAAAGCAAAGCTCTCCCGAGGACACATGGGAATTTATGTCAAGTTAGTTTTCATCATGCTCACTTGCTTCCTGTTCGCTACTTTGATAATTTGATATGTGGGTGGACTGGTGCTTGGGTTATGTCCTTACTTGGACAAGCCTCCCACTTATGATTAACCCCTCCCGCAAGCATCCGCAACTACGAAAGAAGAATTAAGATAAATTTAACCATAGCATGAAACATGTGGATCCAAATCAGCCCCTTACGAAGCAACGCATAAACTAGGGTTTAAGCTTCTGTCACTCTCACTGCTAGGGAAAACCTTATAGACAGGAGCCTACTAGTAATGCTGGAAAAATAAAACCATTGTTGCTAATTACCAGTAGCGTTGTATTCCTGCAGAGCTACAACTAAGGGCTTAGCAGTAGCGCTGGGCGCTAAGAAAGCGCTACTGATAAGGTGGCCCCGATGACCCTGCTGAAACTATTTATAGTAACATTGCTGGGTGGGAGGAAGCGCTACTGCTAAGGCCACTACCAGTAGCGCTTTCTGACATGCAAGCGCTACTGCTAATGTGCCACACATAGTAGCAGCGCTTTTTTGTAAGCATCGCTACTGCTAGTTGCGGCTGCTGCCACCTTTTCACCCCCTCCCTCTCTCCCTGACTTTGCCCTCTCTCCCCTCCTTTCCACTCTCCACTCTCCACCATTGTTGCTCTTCTTTTCTCTTCCGCCTACCTCTCTAATTATCTCCTCATTAATGTCCCCCTCCACCATAACTCTCCTCCATAAATGGCATCTCTCACATTATCTCTCCTTCTCCTACCTCTCTTCCTCTCCCCCCATTAATGTCCCCCTCCAACATAACTCCCTCTCCATTAGTTAGCTAGCTAGATTCACCTCTCCTCCCGAAAAACTAGATCTAGCTAGCTATTTAGCCATCCACAGGTCTTGATCGGTCTCTCTCATCATCTAATTAACGGCGTGCTCTCTCGATCGGTATCACTCTCGGGAGATATATAGGTGAGTAAAAAGTTGTTCATTTCAAGAATGGGAATATGTGTGTGAATTTGAATATGTGTGTTTGGGATATATGGAGAGATTCGTGTGAGTGACATGCTCTCGAGTTGCTTATGTTTCGCCAAGATGTCGATTTATTTCCGTTTCGGTGAATTTCGAGCAAACTCAATATGTCCTATTTTTAGGCAAGGTCATGCCAAAAATTTATATGACTTTGAAGCATGCATGCCTTCTTTATTTTATAACCCTTTTGCTTGTTATATCGTGCAGTCGGTCATGAAGGTGAGTGGATAGAAGGTGGAGCAGTACATGCAATCCGCGGTGATGGACATGTACGCAAATAATCAGAATAGGATTAGATGTCCATGTGCAAGATGCAAGGAAGGAGTCATTTTGGACCCTTTTGATCGTGGAACTTTGAAGGCGCACCTGCTGAAGAATGGTTTCATGGATGGCTATACTCAGTGGATAAGTTAAGAAACTGATGAGGAGGAGGATGTCCACATGGCAGGGAATAACGACATGGGGCTCGACGAAGAGATGACTGATCGACACGACGATGGCGCCGGGGAAGAGTTTGGAAATGACAGCATCGGAGAAGATTCCGGACACGGCGAAGAAGAGTCCGGACATGGCGGAGAAGAGGTCACTCCGCAGTCTTCGATGCTACTAACTGCAGTCGTGGAGGACCCTCATGTTCGAGACCTCCTTCGCAAGAGTACGACTAGCGAGAGAGCTGCTTCTAGAGAGGAGGCCAAGCTGGCGCAACTTGAAGTAGACTCGAAGACTCCATTGTATGATGGTTGTGATCCCGATGTGACCCGCTTGAGTTTCACGCTCGAACTTCTGCAGACGAAGGCCAAAAACAAATGGACAGACAAAAGCCTCGATGAGCATTTGAAGTATCTACATAATAAAGTTCTTCCCGCGGGGAACCTGTGTCCTACAAGTGTCGAGGAGGCCAAGAAAATCTTTTCCCTTTTGATTTGCCGCACATTAGGTACCACGCATGCATCAATGATTGCATCATTTATCGAGGGGAGCACACGGAAAAAACCAGATGTCCAGTGTGCAATGCTTCTCGATACAAGAAGGCAGGAAATAAAGCTCGTTAGAAAGTTGTATGGTACTTTCCGATCACTCCCCGTCTACAGCGGTATTTCGTAGATCCTAAGGAAGCAAAGCTCATGCGCTGGCACGCGGAGAGGAAGAAGCCCAACGATGGAGATGATCCAAAGCTAAGACACCTCGTAGATGGTAGCCAATGGAGAGCATTCAACGCCGTATATGGATTTGCTGCAGAAGATCCAAGGAACATCGTGCTTGGTGCGAGGAAACCAGAACACCAACCACAACACATGGCCCGTGTTTGTATGGATGTACAACCTCCCCCCATGGAAGTGCATGAAGACAAAGTACGTACACATGAGCATGCTTATTCAAGGGCCGAAACAACCGGGAAATAATATTAACCTGTATATGCGGCTTCTGCAAGAGGAGCTAGACACGTTATGGAAAACACCGGCATGGACATGGGATGCCAGCAAAGGAGACTATTTCCATATGAGAGCTGCGCTAATGACGACGGTGCACGACTATCTCGGTTATAGGTACACCTCAGGCCAGATGTGCCACAGATACTGCGGATACACGAGGTGCATGGATGATACAATGTCTCAGCAGCTTACGTCAACAAAAGATGGTGGGTCTGGGAAAATCGTGTACATGGGGCATCGTAGATGGCTCGAGAAGGATGACCCGTGGAGAAAGCATGGAGATCTATTCAATGGGTTGGATGAGCTTCGAGTACCTCCACGTAAGAGGAGCGGCGCAGAAATCAACAAGCTATTGAGGAACTGGGAACAATGCCCCGCGCCAGGAAAGATCAAAAAGGCGTCGGAGCCGCTGCTGAAGGTATGAAAAACGAGGTATGTTTTCTGGGACTTGGAGTACTGGCCCAATCACGACACGCCTTATTGCCTTGATCAAATGCATATCACGAAGAATGTCCTCGAGAGCTTGCTTGGCACACTAATGAACATGCCGGAGAAGACCAAGGATGGGCCGAAGGCAAGGAAAGACTTGGAAGATTTGAAGATCAGGAAAGATCTCCACCGTAAAAAGTTAACGGAGGAGACGGAGACAGAGATAGAGGAGGGGGAAAGGGGCAGAAAAGTCGAAAAGAAGGAGGAGAATTATTGCCCCCTTCTTGCTTCACCTTAAGTGCGAAGGAGATCGATCAATTCATCAAGTGCCTTATGGGACTCAAAGTCAGTTCCGGTTACTGTGGGAAGACAAGCAGATTTCTAGACCCCAAGAAGAAAAGATTCAGCGGGATGAAGTCTCATGACTGTCACGTGATGATGATGCAGACACTCCCGATTGCCATTAGAGGGATAATGGAGAAGCACGTCCGTGACACGCTTACTGGTCTCTGCAACTTCTTCGACGTTATCTCCCGAAAGTCCATAAGTGTGAAGCAGCTCTGAAGGCTACAGGAAGAGATCATTGTCATACTATGTGAGCTTGAGATGTACTTCTCGCCCGCGTTCTTTGACGTCATGGTGCATCTGTGTGTCCATATTGTGGACGACATCATCGACCTCGGGCCGACATTCCTTCACAACATGATGCCGTTCGAGAGGATGAACGGAGTCATCAAAGGATTCGTTCGTAACATGTCCCGTCCTGAGGGGAGCATTGTCCAGGGGTATCTAACGCATGAGTGTGTCTCCTTTTGCGATAATTATATAGGTGTCGGAGACCCTGATGTTGGTTTGTACGTCAAGAAGCACGACGAAAAGCTCGAAGGAGATGGTCATAACAACGGCCAGAGGGAATTGCACGTGGACTACTCGGATCGGCGGAACGACTTTGACATGGCTAACTTAGTAGTGCTACAACCCTAGATGTGGTAGATTATTATGTGGCACGACACAAAGAAAGCATCACAAAGAAGTACCGTGATAAGGGGATGCTCAAGGCGTATGACGAAGTTACTGTAGAGCACAACGTCACTTTCTTGAGTTGGTTCAAAGAGAAAGTTCTTGAAAATCCCCCGGAAGAGGGCAGTTCGAACGGATTGCTAATACACGCCTTAGCACATGGCCCCGCACCCAAGCTCGCAACCTATCAGTCCTACGATATCAATGGGTACACGTACTACACGGAGGCCAAAGCCATGGACAGTGATTACCAGAACTCCGGGGTCACAATTCAATGCGTGACCGACGCCAACGGCAGAACTGAAAGATTCTACGGAAGGGTCGAAGAGATCTGGGAGTTTGACTATGCTGGAATGCACGATGCGACGATGTTCCGTGTCAGATGGGCAAGGACGTAGTAAGAGAAAACAAGTATTTCACCACCATGTCTATACCCGACGCGAAGAGCACTCCCGTGAACATTAACGTCATTGCTAGAAATGAGCCATGGGTACATGCTAAGCACGTGACACAATGCTTCTTCATAACCGACCCGGCCAATCCCAGCCATGTTGTCGTGAGGAGATCCAAAAGGAGCATCATCGGAATGGATGGAGTCGCGAACGAGGAAGACTGCGACCAATACGGCAACCCAATGAGGGAAGATGACGATGACGATGAAGCATACGTGAAAAGAAGAATAAATATTATATTACCAAAGAAAGATCGTACTCCATGGATCCGGAAAAGTCACAAGGAGGGGCTCAATTACCCGACAACGAACAAGAAAGGGAAGAAGCTCAATGTGAAACGTCGTCGACGCAGCTGATCAGAAACCATCATTTATATATATATATGTATCTATTTTGTGTATGCACTTAAGTAATCGTTATCGGTCAACTAATATGTTACCACCACATGCATGGTTCCGGTGATAATATTCGCGCAGTGTGCGAGAGAGTGACGCCGTCGTCGGGAGAAAAACAAAAAAACAAAAAAAACAAAAACAAAAGGGAGAAAGCAATACAAAAGAAAAGAAAAGTAATTAGAAAAGAAAACGAAAATAATAAAAGAAAATAAAACTAAAAACTAGAAAAGGAAAAAATAAAAAAATTGGAATATTTAGCAGTAGCGCTGGTTTATGAACAAGCGCTATAGCTACCTTAGCTATAGCGTTGGTTCCTAAACCGGCGCTACTGCTATTTGGGGTTAACCCCCTCGCGGGCTCCCCAATAGCAGTAGCACTGGTTTAGGAACCAACGATATAGCTAGGATAGCTATAGCGCTGGTTCCTAAACCAGCGCTACTGCTATTTGGGGTTAACCCCCACGCGGGCTCCCTCATCTCTCCTTCCCACCTCTCGCTCTCGCTCTCGCTCTCCCCCCCCACACACACACGGCGCATGCTCCTCCCGATCCCCCCTCTGCCGCCACCGTCGCCGGCCGATTCCGGCCAGCTCCGGCGCCTCCCCGCGCCGCAGCTCCCAACTATAAGTGGCGGAGGGGAGGCGGAAGAAGAAGCCAACCCAACCAAGCGTTCAAGCAGAGCAGGCGACCGGCCGTACGGGAGGACAACAAAGCAATCCAACCAGCAAGCCAGGCTCGTCAGCACGCAGCGCCACCACCCTTCGCCGCAAGGTTCATTTCCTGCTCGACCTAACCCCCCTCAATCCCATCTCCTTACGGCTGGCCGCGGTGGCGGCGATTTTTTTAGGTCTCCCGCAACAAATCGATCCCCTCCCCTCCCCTCCTCGCTTTAGCCAGGCCAGGGCTTTCTTGTCGGCGGGGATCGATTCCGGCAGTGATTTGGGCAAAGCTGCTCTCTCCGGCCCTTGTCCAATTTTGACTGTCTCTTTGGATTCGACATCGCATCTCGTCCTCCGTCGGCGGACGATCTATTAGGGTTTCTTTATTACAATCTCTTGGGATGAACGACCAATAACACGCGTGTAGCATTAGTATGTTTCTTGTTTGGCACCTTAATTTGCAGGCTATTATTTTATTTTTAGCGCTCTTGTTCATGGCATCTGACGATCCTTGCATAGATAGATAGATGCATACACAACTCGCTTCCAGACTATCGCCACGTCCCACCCACGGCTTGGGAGTTTCAGTCAAGCACATAGTTTCTTTGTTGCTCTTAGTAAATTGCTTGGTCATTGACACGGTGGCCGCATCACAGCTGCAAAAATCTCTACCAGCGTAGGATACAAATATAAGACTATTGGCAAGTGGTTGTGCCATTTATTCTTGTTTACTTGTCTTGGACACACATGTATATCGTTGTCGAAAGATTGTGCTGTGCTATGCTGGTTGAATGTCGAAAAATATCCGAGTGGACTATGTTTTGCCGGAATGTTGATTCATTTCCATTCCGGCAAATTTTAGGCGCTCCATATGTCCACTTTTTAGCAAAGGTCATGCCGAAAATTTCAGGCGCAACTTGTGCTAGAAACTAGGACATATGGAGTACCTGGGATATGCCGGAAGGGGAATGAAGCAACATTCCGACCAAATATATATAGGCCCCTTTTTTCACTTCATTATATCTTTTATTTACAATTGTTGAATAGGAAACATGTCTACCGACGCCGAAGCCGGGGGTTCTGCTCGCCTTGTAGTAGACCCCCATGAGGCAGCAGATCACTATTTTGATTACCTGGACAAACACCAGATGGGGTTGCATGGTGGCAGCAGTGGCACCAACCCTAACACCAACACCGACACCGGCACCGGCACTGGCACCGACATCGACACCACCCCCGAGACCGGCAACGATGCTGTCATAGCCAGTAAAGCACCGAAGAAGAAGAGGTCATGAAAACCAAACGAGCTCGGCATCAGACAAATTGTGGTCATGGAGATGCACCCCAAGAAGTTAGAGCCAACGGAGCCGGAGGAAGCATGCTCGTGCTAGGGCAATCAACTAGCATGCATCCTTAGGGAAACCGCAAACATCAATGATGTTCTGTTGAAGAAGACACCACATATGGAGCACATGCTCCTAAATAAGTTGCACAATAGGTTCCTGTTCCCCGGCCGGGATGAAAGCACATTTAAAGACCCATGGGACGACATCGCCATGACAAAGATAAACGCCAAGGCGATGGTGACTTTCACCAGCGACTTGTCCTCCTGGAAAGTTCGGGTGAAAAAAGCGATTGCGAAGAATGAACCGTAGTCCAAGATTCATGCTGATAATCCATCAATAACGGAAGAGGACTTTGAACAATTCAAGGAGAATTGCGGTAAAGAAGAATTCAAGGAAAGGTTGGAGAAAATGAAGGCGCTCCAGGCCAGGAACGCCGGTGCCTCAAGCACTACATAGTCGCGCTCTTGCTCATGCTGATCGCTCTTCTCCTCTACATCATGGTTTAGATAGAGATGATGAAAACTTGTGTTTGTGCCATGCCCATGCATTTGCAGTTATTTGAGACATGACATGATCACTCTTGTGTATCGCTATTTTCGAGATGTGATGATATTTGTGTTGAATGATGATGATGGTATGACGAGAGTACTGTATGTCTATGATATGATGATAATAGTATATGTTCAGTATGATCTAATGAAACTACTGTATAGATCCTATATAAATACATCACAAATACGTAGAGGGTGTAAATCTGTGAAAGCAGGAATACTAGCAGTAGCACTAGAAATCATCTAATAGCAGCGTTGGATTAGCAGCAGCGCTTTGTTCGTCCAAGTGCTACAGATAGTTAGCAGTAGTGATGGCCTAGCAAGCGCTACTGTTAACAACACATAGTAGTAGCACTTGCCAGGCCAACGCTACTGCTAAAAATTACCTGTAGCGCGATAGCAGTAGAGCTGGACCCAGCGCTACTACTATGCATATTTTGAGCGCTACTACTAGGGTTTTCCCTAGTAGTGTCTAGCAACCCATCATCTACTTATTACTTCCCAATGCCTTCCTCTAGGCCCAAACAATGGTGAAGTGTTATGTAGTCGACGTTCACATAACACCACTAGAGGAGAGACAACATACATCTCATCAAAATATCAAACGAATACCAAATTCACATGATTACTTATAACAAGACTTATCTCATGTCCTTAGGAACAAACATAACTGCTCACAAAACATATTCATGTTCATAATCAAAGGAGTAAATGTGATGATCAAGGATCTGAACATGTAATCTTCCACCAAGTAAACCAACTAGCATCAACTACAAGGAGTAATCAACACTACTAGCAACCCACAGGTTCCAATCTGAGGTTTTGAGACAAAGATTGGATACAAGAGATGAACTAGGGTTTGGAGAGGATATGGTGCTGATGAAGATGTTGATGGAGATTGACCCCCTCTTGATGAGAGGATCGTTGGTGATGACGATGGCTTCGATTTTTCCCTCCCAGAGGGAAGTTTCACCGCTAGGATCACCCTACCGGAGCTCTAGATTGGTTCTTCCCAAGTTCCGCCTCGAGATAGTGGCGCTTCGTCCCGAAAGGTCTAATATGATTTTTTCCTCGACAAAACCCTCCATATAGCAGAAGATGGGCACCGGAGGGCTTCCAGGTGGGCCAAAAGCTCACTAGCTGCGGCCAGGGGGGCCACGGCCAGCAGGCTTGTAGCTCCCTGGTGGGCCTCCTGATGTATTTCTTTTGCCCAATGTTTTTTACATATTCCAAAATAATTCTCTGTAGATTTTCAGGACTTTTGGAGTTGCACATAATAGGTATCTCAGATTTGCCCCTTTTCCAATCCAGAATTCTAGCTGTCGGCATTCTCCCTCTTCTTGTAAACCTTGTAAAATAAGAGAGAAAAGGCATAAGTATTGTACCAAAATGTATAATAACAGCCCATAATGCAATAAATATCAATATAAAATCATGATGCAAAATGGACATATCACATCTTTCTCGTGCTCAATTGTTGCGATATCGTTAGTGTGAAACTGTGAAGGAAGTGTGGGTCTTTCTCGAAAAGATCAATGAGGGTGTTTGAACTTAGAAAGAAGCTCACATTGACACTCTCCATGCAAAGTTCAATTGGTTCAAGAGAATGGAAATGAAAGTTTTCTGCAAACTTTCGATCATGTCAATGACATTGCGAATGAGTTGCAAGGTCTCGGCGCCAAGGATATCACTGATCATGGAGGTTTGAAGAAGCTGGTTCGATCCCTAGAAAGTTCATTCGACACTTTCGTTCTGATGATTCATTAATGAGCGGATTTTGATGTCCTCGATTCTACTAACCTCATGGAAAGTCTAAAAACCCATGAGGAGTAGGAAGACAAAAAAGAGAGATCTCTATGGCCCAAGTTACCGAAAGAGTAGTAAGACCCTTAAGGCTATAGTTGAATCTTCCTCAGAATATAATGCTGAAGAAGAATCATATGACCTAGAACGGATCAACAAGGATTTGGCATTGATCACGAAAATATTCCGG
The DNA here is from genome assembly GCA_022496015.1 of Hordeum marinum. Lineage (NCBI taxonomy): Eukaryota > Viridiplantae > Streptophyta > Magnoliopsida > Poales > Poaceae > Hordeum > Hordeum marinum. The sequence goes on along the minus strand of CM039678.1, from coordinate 534,047,107 downwards.
CGCTTCTGAAAGAAAAACCACTTTCAAAAGAAAGGATCCAACAAGTCTGGCAACTCCAGATCTTCATCAAAACCAAGTGGAGATTACACATGCTTCAAGTGCAAAAAGCCATGACCTTTCATTTCAATCTGCCCTCTCTGGGAAGCTGAGATTCGTGTCAGTGGAAGATTTAACTCGGGAACCCGCTACCATGTAAAAGGAAAGAGAAAGAACTACAATTCAGATGACTAGAAGAAAACAAAAAAGTGCTTCAAGAAGAAGGACAACTCCTCCTCCAACTCCTTGTCAAGATCTTCTTCGCGAAATCTTTCAAAGTCCTCATCCAACCACAAGAACACCTCTCGTAAGGCTAAGGCATACATCGCGAAGGAAATGGACTCTGATGAAGAGGAGTCATCTGACCCTGAAGAAGTTGATGAATCTGACGATGATTTAGACTCTGGCATGGCTAGCATAGCTGTGCCTCTAGCCCAGCATTGAACTTCTTCGTGAACCATTCGACCGACAACGAGTCACATGCCTACTGCTTCATGGCAGAAGCCTTGAAAGAAAAGGTACCCTCCAAACATCACAGGGTTTACACGCCAGTGATCAGTTTTTTTCTGATGAGGATGACCATGCCAAACTAATAAATATTTCTAAGAAGAAACAAAACTCTCCCGAGAAAATTGAGAAAACCCTTGGGAAATCCAAAGGGTTGTTGGTTGAGGCGATGGAGAAAAACCAGCCATTAATAGAAGAGCATTCCACTCTTGAGTCTCGAATGGAAGAACTAACAAATCGTCATGATTTTCTCTGAGCCAATCACGAAAGATTAACTTATGATTACCTTAAAAGGAAACAAGAACTCTAGTCACTGAGAGGGGCTCATGATGACTTGATGAGAGAAAAATCTCTTCTCACCCAATAACTCAAGGAGAAACCTGTAGTATTTGTACCACCTTGCCTAAAGTGTCTTGAACACAATAATACTGAATTAAATGTTGAATCCTCCAAAACTGCTAACAAGGATTGTTCCTTGAATGATATGAATGCTAACCCCTCAACTTAGGAAAATGTATTTGTTCTTGCTGAGAATGTTGAAGGATCTTCTTCAGACTAGAATGTTCAAAAGTCTCAAATGGCATCAAACCCTTTGTGATGTATTGAAGAAATCCATTCTTCATAAAAAAACCCAGAAAAGAGGGTGTCGGTTTCGAACGGAAACTGAATGAAAATGGTATTTACTGGACACCTGATCAATATGTTCGCACAGTGTGGTTTACTGTGAAAGGGCAAACTGCTAAAAAAATTTCAAAAGTGTTACCTATTTTGTACCAAATTCGAAAATCGTATGCCCAAATTCGAAAAAATCAAAAATAGCACCCTGTCAGCCTCTGGTGGGCCGAAGAGGGGCTTGTCGGCCACTGGCAGGCCAAAGAGGGGCCCGTCGGACACCCCCAGGCCGAAGAGAGGCCCGTCGGGCTCTGGCACGCTGATGAGTGGCCTGTCGGCCTCTGGCTTGCCGAAGAGCCCTGGTCGGCCTCCAGGCGGCCGATGGGCCCCTGGATAAGGCCGACCACTCCTTTCTTTCTCCTCTGACCACTCCTTTCACCCTCCTCCGGCCTCCAGGCTCCCCAGCTCTACCTCCCACTCCCGTTCTCTCTGGTGCTTCCACCCCCGCGCCGATCTCTTCGCCCGTCCACCCATTTTCCTATCCAACACGCGTAAACAATAGATCATGGCTATCTCCACAAGCCAACGATATTTTTTTGCTTCCAACACAAATCAAATGACAACTTTGAACTTGGTTGTGGATTTAGTTCTTATTGGTCACCGTTTGTTGCAGGTAAATGGCTTGCCCATTTTGTCAAGCTCCAGGTGGCCCTTGTTCTTCCTTTGAGTCCGGTGCGTCTGCATTCACTGTGGTGCTGGATCGTCGATGTTCAAGGCGTGTTGTAAGATTCTATATCTTGTTCATCTGACTGTGGCATATGGTTGATGTTGTTTTGGTTGGAATGTATTCGAATGCCTTTGTTTATATGATTATGATGTTTGCTTCCATTCTTGTTGTAGTATGTTCCGTGCAGTGTTAGATCACATCTTGCTCGGTACATTGAGGAGTGCAGAGCTTTACCTATTCAGAGGGGTGACACAGATATTGATCTTGCTCTTCACAATAGTGAGGGTAACTTATACCATGTTCTGTTTAGACATGGTCGGATGAGCAGTAAATTCCATGGTTCTTCCTGGGAGGAACTTGTGAATGATTATGGTCTCCGCCATCGTGACGTGATGACTGTTAGGCTTGAGCAATATGGAACTATGATTGGTGTCTATTTTCATCGGGATGGTATTATGATGTCCCCTTTACCCTGTGTTGGTAAGTTTTTTGTTTGACTGATTTTCAGTTCTGTTTTAGCTTATACGTTTTGTTGTTCTGCTTAGTTTGTGAAATTAATTTTTTGTAGCTCTTGAGGATTTGAGTGAAACTTAGAGGGAACTTGTTGACAACTGTTTTTATATTCGTGGTGTCACTCTGAATTATCATCAAATGTATGTCACGTTGCGACAGCTCTTTTATGACAACTACATATTGTGTACTCCTTTTGTTCATAGGATGAATTCCATGAATGTTATTTCTCAACATATGGTGAGCATTGGTTTCGGGTATTTTTTATTTATTTGTTCTTTGCTCTAGCATACTGTTTTAAATTTGTAAGCTGAATATCATATAACTTGATGTTTTTTGTCAGGTTATTCCTAGCATGGTTGTGAGGAGTTTGAAGGAATTTGTGTCAATTCCTAGGACTGGTTCTTTAACTCTTGAAATTTCTTTGGATTCTGAAGATGATGATATATTTGTGAGCATTCCTTGTTCCTACTTTATTGGCTTGGGTGGTAGAATGGTGTTCAAGAAGGAAGGTTTCGGTAATTTCCTTCTGGCATCGTCTATTGAAGTCAACAATTTGGTGCTCATAGCCTTCAAAGAGCACGATCAGGAGCTAGCTGTTGTTTTCTGCCATCTGCCACAGTGATCGTACTATCTCGCCCTACTATCCCCCCATTTTCTTTTCCCGCCCTACTATCCCACCATTTTGTTCCCCGCCATACTCTGCCGCCACTTTCTTTCCCGCCATTATGTACCGTCATTCTCTCCCGTGACTTCCTTTCCCGCCATTCTATCCCACCATTTTCTTTCTTGCCTTTCTCTCCCGCCATTTTCTTTCCTGCTTTTTTCTCCCGCCATCTTCTCTTGTGAACCTATATAAGCACATCCGCAGTAAGGTGGGTCATTAGGCCCTTCTTTCCCCTTTCGCTCCCGCCATCCTTTCGCTCTCGCCATCCTTTCATGGAGATGTTTCATCCTCATTATCCTTTTGATCGTAGTTTTCACTCTGGTATGTCCGATTGTCTTCTCCATCTAGCCGCCAATTTCAAGATGGATGATAGAGTAGTTCCATGGGAGGAACTCATCAGTAGTGTTACCATAATGAATGAGTTGGCTCACTCATTAGCTAGGAGTGGGTGGCCTCCCAGGACTTTTGAGGAGATATGGAAAGAACTTCTCAGGTTGCATGGCAGATGGCAGAAGCAACTACATAAGGGTGAAGCTTACCTCGGGATTGTTGTGAATAATTCAGATTTATGGTCAACAGATAGTGAGGATGAAGACGACCTCTTCATGCCAGGCACCAAGGTCAAGACTACCGCATCATCGAAGGCAAGAGTTCTACATCGACGAAGGGCAAGAGATCTGCATTGACGGAGGATGAAGAGGGCGTCTTCATGCCGAGCACCAAGGTCAAGACTACCGCATCGTCGAACGGCAAGAGTTCTGCATCGACAAAGGGCAAGAGATCTGCATCGACGAAGGAGGATGATGATGCATTCATGTAGTACTATTTTATGTACTACAGTTTAATTTCAATTGTACTTTTCAATTAAGTTGTAACGTTTAATTCAGTTGTACTATTTAATTAAGTTGTAAGGTTTAATTCAGTTGGACTGTTTAATTCAGTTGGATGCATTTAGTTTGCAGTACAAGTGTCACTACAGGAATCAGCAACTTTGTCGTCCGTCATAGCAGACAGCAAAGGCATGCATGGCGAACGGCAAAGGCTTTGCCGTCTGCTAGCAGATGGCCAACCGTCTAGCTGAATAAGCTCTCGTAAAGGGTGCTTTGCCGCCTGCTAGCGGACGACAAAGATGCTTAGGTCTTTGCCGTCTGCCAGCAGATGGCAAAGACCATGGACGGCACACGTGGCAGTTTACGTACGTTAAGGGGTTAACGACGTGCTTTGCCATCTGCAGGCAGACGACAAAGATGCAAAGTTCTTTGTCGTCTGCCAGCGAACGGCAAAGCAACGGTTTCTTTGCTGGCCTATGTGGCTTCTTTGTTGTCAGCTGGCAGACGACAAAGATGCAAAGTTCTTTGTTGTCTGCCAGCGGACGACAAAGAAACCACCTAGGCCAGCCTAGTGATGCCCCAGGTTGCACAGGTAGCTACCATGTGGCAGCTTTGCCATCTGCTGGCTGACGGCAAAGCTCTTTGCCGTCTGGGAGCAGACAGCAAAGAACCTGTATAGCCCCTGTTTTTTCTGTTTTTTCTTAAATTCATTCAATTTCATAGAATTTCATACATATATATACATTTCAAAATACTTTCAACAAGCATACCAACACATATCCAACAACAAGTTACCAACACATATCCAACAACATATCCAACAAGTTTCCAACAACATATCCAACAAGTTTCCAACAAGATATCCAACAACAAAGTTCATCGTACATAATCAAAACAAAAAGGGAGCATAGAGCCTCCTGATCAACTCTAGCCTTAGGATTATCCTTCGACTTCCCCTCTATGCCGAACAATGTACCAAAAAGGGCCTCCGCGATATTCTTTTCAGTGTGCATCACGTCGATGTTGTGTGGGAAAAGGAGGTCTTTAAAGTAAGGCAGGTCCCACAAACATATCTTTTGAGTCCAGGCATGTTCCGTATTATACCGTTTGAAATACCCTGGGCGATCTGGATCCGGCTCGAGAGCGTTTATCTGATCTAGGATCTGTTGGCCTGTCAACGCAGGTGGTGCAATGTTTTTGACAACTCTACCTTTGATGAAATTCTTCTTGTATTTTCTGAACTTATAGTCAGGATCCAGGAACTATCTATGCATGTCGAAGCAACAAAACTTGCGACCCGCCTCCAGCCAACAGAACTCAAGAGTTGCCTTGCATGTGGGGCACGGGAACCTTCCATGCACAGACCAGCCAACGAATAGCGCATATGCCGGCAAGTCATGCGACGAGTACATGAACCACACATGCATTTTGAAGTTCTTTTTGGTAGCAGTGTCGTATGTCTTGATCCCATTATCCCAGGCTTCTTGCAATTCATCCTTAAGCGGCTGCATGTACACATTCATATTCTTCCCCGGATATTTGGGCCCTGGAATTATCAACGTCAGGAAAATATTCTTTCTTTTCATAATCTCTCTGGGGGGAGATTGAGTGGAATGACAAATACAAGCCAATAACTATATTATGCTGCCGTCATACCATACACATTGAACCCATCTATGTTGATGGCAACTCGAGGATGCCTTGGATCTGCTGCTTTATCCTTATGTAATGCATCGAAGTGCTTCCATGCAAAAGCGTATGAAGTGTGTCCCAACATCGGATTCTCATCTGCATCTAGTTCTGTTCTTTTGCCCAATTTATGCCATGTCATCTGTCCGGCCGTCTCTTCGACCATGAAAAGACGTTGAAGCCTTGGTATGATTGGCAGATACCGAAGAACATTGACTGGGATTTTGGTCTGACTCTTCTCACCCATACCGTTGTCTACCAGAACATACCTGGAAGCATTGCAAATGGGACAATAGTTGAAGCTCACATACTCAAGCCTAAATAAGGCACATCCATTCTCACAGGCATCTATCTTCTCATAGGGCACCTTAAGCGCACGTAGGATTTTGTTCGACTAGTACAGATTTGCTGGCAATACATGGCCTTTGGGTAGAAAACGTCCAAATATCGTCATCATCGCGTCATAGCATTCTCTGCCCAGGTTGAACTGAGCCTTCAGAGTCATTACTTGCACGATGGCATCCAGCTAACAAAGCTCAGTGTGCTCGTGGAGAGGACGTTTTGACGACTCCAACATTTCATAGAAGGCCTTTGCAGATTCCTCCATCTCATCGTTCGAATCCCGAGCATCATCAAAGTCTTGCACCAAGTCTTCGATCCCGGTACCACGCTCGTCGGTGCGATGACGAACCACCTCAGCTCTGGCACGTTGGGCAGACTCACCATGAAATGTACATACCGTATAATTAGGCGTAAAACCCAACTTCTGCAGGTGTTTGATCATTTCAAACTCTGACTTCTTCTTAAAGTTGTCGCAATCGACACAAGGGCACTAGGTTATTTTCTATCCATTTGCAAATGCGACTCTCACAAACTCCTTGGCTTTTGTTATCCATTCACGGGTCATGTCTTTCTGACTAGTGTGACCGGTGTACATCCACCCACGATCACTCATCTTGCCTAGCTACTCGACACACAAAAAATATATAGATAATTCAGCAAACCATATTCATCAATTAATAGAGTTTGTCAGTTTTATTACGTCGATGCAACCTAGACGCTAGTAGGTAAAGATAGGTCCTAATCCCATCCGAGTATGTGTAGATTAGGTTCATTTTCCCATGCTCTGCTCCGGATCCGTCGCACAATAAGCAGAGATGATGTGTACCCAGAGAACAACAAGGAGGCACTGACGAAATTCTGCATTGGATCCGGAGCAGAGCATATGAGAAAATGAACCCAATCTACACATACTCGGACTGTCCATGGATAACGTTGAACAATTCGAAAGAATCATGGCTATCAATATGCTAATGAATGCATATTTATAGATGTAACCCTTTTGAATGGGAGACGCATAGTGGTCACGCATACTGATGATTGAAGACACCTATAGCTAGCAAGTTTCATCGGCACGAAGACCGGAACAGAGGAAATGAAGGGGGGAGGAGGAGATGTCATTTGTGCTCACCCACAAACGCAGGGACAGAGCTCGCCGAACGCACGGGGAGGTCGTCGAACACCAGACTCTCGCAGCGACGAAACAACTGCACATTTAAATCCACCTGATCAACATAAATATGTTATTTTGTATAACAAAATCGAAAAATATATGACCTAACTCATAATTCACAAATATATGACCCGTGTCGTGTCGGGGTCGAGGTGTCTGGGGTGTCGTCTCGGGGTCGGGGTGTCGGGGGTGTCGGGTCAGGTTCGGGGTGTCGGGGGTGTCGTGTCGGGGTAGGGGTGCTATGTCAGGGTCGGGGGTGCCGTTTCGGGGTGTCGGCGTATCGTGTCGGGGGTCGGGATGTCGGGGGTCATGTCGGGGTCGACCCTCGACCCTCGACCCCTCGACCACTTCTTCTTCTCCTTCTCCTTCTTCTTCTACTACTTTTCTTCTCCTCCTCCTCCTTTTCTTCTTCTTTTTCTTCTTCTTCTTCTCCTTCTCCTCCTCTTATTCTTCTTTTCTTCTTCTCCTCTTCTTCTTCTTCTTCTTCTTCTCTCTTCTTCTTCTTCTTCTTCTTCTTCTTCTTCTTCTTCTTCTTCTTCATTTCCTCTCCTCCTCCTAAAAAATTAACTTACTAACTTAACAGAAAAAACTAACTAACTAACTTATTTTTTCTAACCTAATAAACTAAACTAAACTAAACCTAAATCTAAAAAAACAGAACTAAATTAAACTAAACTAAACCTAAAGCTAAATAAAAATGGCGCGAGTGGAGAAAGAACTCATCAGAGAGGAGTCGTCGTCGGTGGAGGGGGGCCAGTGGAGGGGGCGATGGAGGGGGTAGGGGAGGGAGCGACGTCGCCGTAGGGCAGAGGGCGGGGCGGGGCCGGTGGAGGAGGCCGGTGCAGGGGAGGTGGTGGGGCGGGGCCGGCGGAGGAGGTCGGGGCAGAGGAGGGGGCGGCGGCGCCGCAGGGGAGGGGGCGGGTCGGGGCCGATGGAGGAGGCCGGGGCAGGGGAGGGGGCAGGGCGACAGTGGCAGTGGGGGTCGGGACGGCCGCGGGGTGCGGCGGGGGGGGGGGGGGCAAAGCGGCAGGGCATCGGTGGTGGTGGGCGGCGGGCCGGAGCGGCGTGGGGTCAGGGCGGTGGCGGGGTGCGGTCGAGGGCGGCGGCGGGGTGCGGCGGGTGCGGTCAGGGGTGGCGGCGGGGTGTGTGCTCGGGGAGAGAGACACAGAGAGAGAGAGAAGAGAGGGGGTGGGCCATTAGGGCCGTTATAGTTAGGGCGTGGGGTCGGGTCTTTGCCGTCCACTAGCGGACGGCAAAGAGGTGGGTGGGCCGTTGCAATAAGCTGGCCTCCACTAGGCCCCACCCCACCTCTTTGCCGTTCGCTGGTAGACGGCAAAGAATCTTGCCATCAGCTGGCAGACGGCAAAGAGGTGGCTCATGGCAAAGCCACCCTTTGTCGTCTGCTAGCTCTTTGTCGTCTCTTTTCTGCTAGCTGATGGCAAAGCCACTCTTTGCCGTCAGCTAGCGGACGACAAAGATTTGGCAGATGGCAAATCTTCTGATTCCAGTAGTGTGTTAACCCTCTAAACCAATTGACCACTGAAATAAAACATGAATATGTCTCATACATAAAATAGACATATGTCTCATACATAATAAGATAGTCATGTCTCATACATAGATAACTATATCACGGCTGGGGATGACGACGAATCGTGGGCTTCCTCGGACGAGGACTGGAAGGCGATAAGCGCTGAGGCAATGGACGAGTCTCACGATGACCACGACCATAGACCACCTCGTCCGTCAGTGACTGTGTCTCCTGCATCGATGGTGGTGGTGGAGTGACAAGAACTGTCTCCGAGAAATCATAGGTCACCTTCTTCCTCTCCACCTTCTTATTCCTCTCCACCACACCACCTCCTCACCATCCACACCTCCACCACCCCACCATGGCTCCTCTAAATGCACAAAAAACTACCCCATGGCACAAAATGAGACTGTAGGCTGGTGGAGATGGGTATGATCTATTGTTTCAGCGGATTGAATAGGAAAATGGGTGGAGGATGGAGGAGATCGGAGGGGGGAGCAAAATGAGAGAAGAAAAATGAGAGAGAGAAGAGGAGCCAACAACTGAGGAGGAAGAAGGTCCCGATCGGCCCTATCCAGGGGCTCTTCGACCGTCCGCAAGCCGACAGGTGGCTTTTCGGCCACCAGTGGGCCGACGGGCCCTCTTCGGACACGTGCAGGCCGACCGGTCCCCCTTCGGCCTCCCGCCGGCCGACGGGCCCCTCTTCGGCCCACCAGAGGCCGACGGGGTACCATTTGTGAATTTTTTTCAATTTGGGCAATCGGTTTTCGAATTTGGTACAAAATCCGGCGTACTTTTGAAAAAAAATCCAAACTGCTCAACCCTACTTTACTCTGAGGATATAAGATTCCCATATCTGATTATTCTCACAATGATTCTCTGGATAATTACAAGTTATTCAAGAACCAACGTGGTGAATCCTTTGCTAGCTATGTTGGACCAAACAACAAAAATGCCCCCACCCAAAGAGAACCATGTGCATTGCAAAAGAAACGATCGAGCCATTACTTGTTACTATACCACTAACCATGTAGGCAGAAGATGATTGATACATTCTCAAGAAGGGTTGATATAATGAGTATATGCATATTTCATCTAACCACCATACTCACTCTTGAGGAAAGAATTTCAATGCATACTCCTTTGACTATGCTCACACTCCTTCAAGAAACAATTCCTATGGTTACCAAAAGAAATCATTTCCTACTCGCTGATATGTTTCAAAGCTGCATGCAAAGATGTGGGTGGTTAAGAAAGCCTAATTTTCCCACGGGACTATGTCTCCGGGTGTATCGAATGGATAATGGGCAGTGGACGCACTTGTCAGATGACCGGAGACAAGTCATTGTTTGTTGACCCCAACTTAACTGCTTCATCTCTCAAGTATATTACTTTCGGAGACAACAACAAAGGGAAGGTACTTGGGATAGGTCAAATTTCTACATCCAAATACAAGAACATTGACGATGTTTCACTTGTTCAGTCTCTTGGATTCAATCTTATGTCAATAAGAAAGCTATGTGATCTAGGAAAGCTAGTTCTATTTTCCATCACCAAATGCACTGTCTTTATGGCCACTGACAATTCCTTCGTCTTCGAGGGAAATGGAAAAGGTGATTTCTATGTAGTGGATTTTTCGAAGGGTCCCTCAATCCAAACTTGTTTGCTTGAAAAAGCAACCGAAGGATGGCTGTGGCACCAAAGACTTGGTCATGTAGGTATGACAAATTTGCAGAATCTCATGAGGAAAAATCACCTTTGTGGTATTCTTGATGTAAATTTCGATAAGGATCGTCTCTGCGGTGCTTGTGAGGCCGGCAAATTTGCCAAGAAGCATCATTTGTAAAAAACTATCATGACCATGACAAGACAGAAATTCTTCAAATGGACTTATTCGGGCCTAAGAACTATGCTAGTTTCGGTGGCAGACACTATGGTATGGTTATTGTTGATGATTTCTCGATACAGTTGGGTATTCTTTGTCGAAGACAAGACGTGCACCCGAGACATCTTCAAAAGATTCACCATGAAGGCTCAGAATGAATACGATGTGCAAATCAAGCATGTCAGAGGCAACAATGGTATTGAGTTCAAAAACACTCATATCGAGGATTTTCTTGAATAAAATTGTAAAACTCATGAGTTCTCCGCAGCATACACTCCCGAGCAAAATGGAGTGGTTGGGCCAAGGAATAAAACTCTCATTGAAATGGCAAGAACAATGCTCGGTGAGTACAAAACTCTCATTCGCTTCTCGGCTCATGCTATTAACACAACCTGCCATGTTGTGAATCGTGTTTATCTTCACAAATTCCATAAGAAAATGTCATATGAGCTTATCAGTCTAGTTTTTTTCTCTTTTTTATTTGGTTTTCTTTGTTTTTTTGTACTGTTTCTCCAGTTTTTTTTTGTTCATTAAGTTTTGGGTCTTCTTTGGCTTTCCAACTGTTTTCTTTGGTTTATCTTTTTCACTTCTTGGTACTTTATTTTTCTTTGTTTCTTCCTTCTGTCTTTTTGTTTCTTTGTTTTTTTTGCTTTTTTTTCATTGTCATTCTTTTCATTTTTATTTTTTAAACTCATGTCTACTTGGTCATACACATTTTACATTTTTTACAACATTTTTTATACTCATTAATTTTTTTTCAATTACATGTTTAATATTTTTACCAAAACATGTTTTGAATATTGTTATTCAAATACATGTTTAACATTTTTTCAGTACATGTTAAAGCATTTTTTGAAAGGTCAAAAATTGAACTGTGCATACATTTTTGGAAACTGTATAAACATTTTGGTAAATGGCACAACCATTTTATAAATGTCACCAATACATTTTTGAAACTTTGTGAATATTTTTTTAAATGTGACAAACATTGTTTTAGATATACAATTTTTTGGAACTACACAAACATTTTTGTTACGTTGTACTAACATTTTGGAAAGGTCAGGTGTATTTGTTTTCGAAATGTGTTACATTTTTAATTGTCACGAACATGGTTTATGCACGCTATTAATATTTGGACACATGACTAACATTTCGGAAAAGCTATTTTCCCAACGTTCGGGAATATGTAATAGATCCGAAGGCGGACGATGCCGTTCATTTTAAGATCTCACGATCCACGCACGTTGGCTGTTTAGTTCGTGAAAGACGCAGCGCCATGGTGCAAGGTCGTGGGCCACACGCGCCGTTTTTACCATCTCCTTTTTTTCGGGTGACCCTCTCTCGTTCCACTTCTCCCGCCCGTCGATCCACTTCTCCCTTTGTTCGCTTCCTGAGCATTTTTTTTCTCTCGATCAACTTCTTCCTTTTTTTTGGCATGGTAATTTTTTTTCAAGAAAGTGGAGTCGAACTTCAAACCTCTTGCTCTTGGCAGATAATTGTGGCAGGAAACCACATGGCCTACAATGGGCTTGTGTGTACAACTAGGCTGGTAGTTCTTTGTACATATATGTAACGCAAAGTGAAGCATAAACCTTTCTTTCTCCTCCTTTTTTTACATTGATCTTTTCCTTACCATTTTGGGTTTTTTCCTTTTTATCTTCTAGTCCGATGACTCATCTACTCTGTTAGTATGGTTACATACACACCGTCTAGCTGATCATTTATGTACAAACATGACGATAACTTTTTGACTGGTAAAAAAAGTTGTTAAATACACAGCTCAAAAACTTCAGTATAAATATCATGGTAATATACGCATAACAAATCAGATAACTTAGGCACATACAAGTGGTAACTTTGACCTGCGAAAAAAGTTATTAAAAATATACTATGGTATGTTATGTGTAAAATAACATGGTAATATACTTACCACTTACCTGATAACTTCGACACAAACACCACGATATTTTTTACCTAGGAAAAACATTATTGAAGACACACTCGTGATAACTTATATATAAATAACATGGTAATATACACTCAACGGATCTAATAACGCTGACCAAAGAATAAAAAAGTTGTTGAAAACGTAATCCCAGTAATTTTGTAGAAATAGCATGGTAATGTATGCATCGTATACCTGATAACGTATCATGAAATAATCCCGGTAACTTTTGTAGAAATAGCATGGTAACTTATCATGAAATAGCATGAGAGATGTTATCATGTTAAGTTATTAGGTACCTGATAACTTATCATGAAATAACTTTTGTAGAAATAGCATGATAACTTATCATGTTATCATGTTATCATTGTATCCCATATTGATATGTTTCAAAAAAAAATTCAGGGAGTATGTTTTTTCGTATGCATCAAAGTGCTTTTTGTGTACATCTTTAATAATTTCCAAGTACAATATTAATATTTTGAAAAAATAAAAAATGTTTTATAATATATATACATATATATATATCGGCATATTAAATAAATTACTAAAAAACGAAAATAAAGAAAAACGAAAAACATAAAAAAGAATCGCACATGACATCAGCATGACCCGGCTTGTGGTTACTGGCCGGCCCAGTTTGGGCTCCAGGCGAGCGTGCCTAGTCGTCACAATAAGCGACCCAGAGGTCTCGCCTCAATGGTCCCTCCCCTGCCGTTGCTACTATTGGGGGGCCCAAGTAACATCTTGTTGGTTTGTTCGAAAATATTCTAAATACATTTATTTCAAAACACATATTAACTGATTTTTTTTGGATAAATAGCTTATAAACTGTTCGGTAGCTCCCCGACTTCCAACTCCATATCCAAAGCTGCGCTGAACATGTTAATCCTGGTGTTAAGAAGAAGAAGCTGGGAGCGGAGCGTGGTGTATTCTACAAGGAGTTGAGGAGATAGACATTTGCTGCTTTTAGAAATTGAAGAAGTGAGAGTTGATTAGAATTACGAATGCATGCCACCACCAAGTGAACAGGCATACCACTTCGCTGCAACTAATCAAATCCGAATGATCTGCTAGCACATGCGAGTGCTCTTGATCAAGAAGATGTGTTGGCGGACGGGGATTTAGGCGGAGGAGTTGAGGATCTGTGGGAGAGGGTTACCGAACGGAGAGTTAGTCTCGAAAATATGCTGATAGCGATTATATTTTTATGAAATTTCAAATAAAAATTCTGGTGTTTAAAAAAATTATCAGTGTCATTTTTTAAGATTCTTATACAATACAGAAAATAGAAATATAAACGAAAGAAAAGTCGGACACCATTTAAAAATGTACGTGACATTTAAAATAATGTCCATGCGTTATGTTTGTTGCATACAATGTGCAAAATGTTCACCTAGTTTAAAAAGATATTCCTATTATGTGGAAAAAAATTAACTTGCATTTGATAAAAGTTAAACATGTATTCAATTTTTTTGAAAACAGTAATTAAAAATACATATATTTGAAATATGTTCGGTGTGTATTTTTATAAGTACACGGATAATGTACAACACATATTGAAAAACAAAGATATTTGCCTTTTGAAGGAAACCAAAGAAATAGCAGGAAAATGATAGAAAAGCACATCAATGAATGAAGAATAAAAAATCACATGGAAGTTTCTAAAACCGGTAACCACTTACAGGATCTAGAATGTTGGACTAGATGTGAGGCTGAAGGTCTCTTGCAATAGGCAAGAAATAACCCTGACGGCAACGATACGCTAGGGGGCCAGGAACTCCTTATAGCATTGTCGAATGGACCATATGAAGCAGAATGTTACTATATGGGCCAACCCAATATGCTTTATAATTTATCAAGGAAACAAATAGTAAAAATATTTTTATTCTGAAAGACATTTGCATGTACATATATTAAAAATATAAAGAATCTTCATGTGTTCTAAAAATGGCCATCTTGAGTTTGAAAAGTGAATTATGTGTTTACAGAAATACTCATATATTCAAGGCAAAACAACATTAAAAAAGTTGTTTGTGTTCTAAAAAATAAAATTTTAAAAATTGTCCATGCACAACTAGATTAATATTTATATCATGTATAGATCTTTTCTGCCAAAAAGGAAAAAAAAAAGAGAATAAAAAAAGTGAAACACAAAAACAGAAGAACGAAACTGAAAAGTTGGATGAAAAAAATACTAAAATCTGTACTAGGCTAGCCCATGCACAATTCAAATCCTTTTTGGCGGCATTAGAAACACTAAAACCCGTAATGTGCCACGAGAGTTGGTCCTCTACATCAACCGGGCGTGGTTCCTTCTCCTCCAACAAAACCTCATCGGTGTTTGGAAGCTGGGGATTTTGATCTAGTGGGTTTAGTATTTAAATTTTGCTAGCCTTACCTTTTTTCGAGTTACTATTTTAGTCGGCCTTCATTCTGACAACATCACTGATGACAAACATTCCCAACATTCCGGTAAATGCGTCTCAACCACTCTTCTAAGGTTGTGATATCCTTCCAAGTGTTGGTGTTGGTTTTCAGAAGATGGAAGTTCTACACGTACAGTCCTTCAGATCTCGTCTCAGTATATCATCTTTAACATTCTTCTTGGGACGATTGGTGAGAAGGTGGTCTTTATAATAGTGGCCCTGCCTGGTGGTATGCACTCGCGTCTCCTTTTCGACATCAACGTTGTTAGGGCCTTAGGGGTTTGTTTTTGCCTAGATGGTTGTGTTGGTATTCCCGTCCATGTCGAGCGGCTGCTTTAACGGTTCCACCATATGCATGAATTTTGCATTATGGCTCAAATTGTAAGACTCATTCGCATCCACAGGTCCGTTGTGTAGACTTTGTGCCATGTCATCAGAAGACCATGTGATTCAAAGAAAGACCTTGCAGGATCTTGACTGTTTTTAACCTAAGTTTTGAGTTTTTTCTTTGTAAAAGTTGAGAAGTATTATTTATTTTGATCAAGTACTATTCACAGTTGTAAATTAACATGCCGAAGAGCACAATGTTCAACCTCCCATGTCTCAAAAGACGTGGTAGATACTCACATTTTGTTCAAGCTGCAAGTGGGACGACCTGTGAGCCTACCTCATCACGCCACATATGTCCATGTAATTCATGTAGGATTATACCTTACTCAACGCCAGGAAATTTAAGAAAATAGATTGACTTTTGAAAATCAAGCATTTTTTAAATTCTTTACCATTATTTGGAAAACATGAAAATTGGAACATTTTGTCAAATTTGATTTTTTAACAAATCACAGACTTTTTCCAAAAGTAGGGCACTTTCACAAATAAAGAGAAGGAAAGTAAAAAATTAACAGAAAAAGAAAAAATATATAAAAACAGTAAACAAAAAAAAGGGAAAAATTATCTCTAGAAGGTTCCAGAACCGGCGATGAACCTTTTAGAAGGTTTCCAAAACCTGGATTCCTAAGCACCTAACTAGCTCTAAATGGGTTGGGCCATCTAACATTCACTCATGGCTTACCTATGCAAATCCACAACAACTTGACACAGTAAGCATTAAATAGGTACTATTGGGGATATGTCTCGCTTCTAGCAACACCGAAGCAGGTCTCGCCTCAAGAGCACCCTTCCTGTCGCTACTATTGGCGTAAACCAAGTACCTTTCTAAAGGCTAGTTCATTTTTCTTCTTTGCTCTTCCTTTTGTTCAATTTTTATTTTGTTCATATTTGACAAAATTATAATACATATATATAAACTTAAATTTAGTTAAAAATATGTAAAGAATTTTTAGCATAGTTTTAAAATATTCATTGCATTCAAAAAAATGTTTACACATTTTAAAAATACGTGTTTGAAAAAAGTAATTTAACAGAAAAGAAATTTATATAATGTAAAAATTGTTTGTGTACTTCCAATAAAATATCCAGACAATTCTAAGAAATGTATGTTATAAATAAAATAATTTTCAATGTTATGTTTGTGACATTTTGTTAAAAACTACAGTGTCAAAAATATTCACATACTTCAAAAATTATTTCCTATCATCTAAAAATGTTCCAAGGTGTATTTTGTATACATACAAATACATAACCCAAAATAAAATTCATAACATATATTTGAAAATATATTAATCATCTATTTGAAAATGTGGAATGTTTATAATGATAGTGTTGGGCTATCCCCTTTGTGGAGCGCTATAGGCGAGATCGAAATAACTATTGCGACGACGATGGGTTAGAGTACCGGCAAACTCCTCATAGCATAGTGGTGGAATGGACCATATAAATCACACGGTAACTCTATGTGCCAGGCTAATATACTTGATATTTTTCTGGAAAAGTTCTGTAGTAAAAACAAATATTCTAAAAATTTGCATATAAATATATTTGAAAAAAAAGAATGTTCATATGTTCCAAAAATGTTTATATCTGTTTGAAAATTTCATTAATTAAAATATATTTGTGTGTTTAAAGAAAATATTTGTGTATTTGACAAACCTTATGTTTACAAAAAAGTGTTCAGTTTCTCAAAAAAGAAATTTTCATTTTTTAAAAATGTCCGTGCACAACTAGATTAATATTGATGCTATTTAGAGAATCTATGCATTTTCCACCCCAAAATAAAAAAACAGAGAATGAAAAGAGGGAAAGGGAAAAAAGAGAGAGAATGGAACTGAAAAGTTGGATGATGAAAAAACACTAAGGGCGTGTTTGGATTTTCTCCAGCTTCCCAAAACTCCACAAATCTAGCTTCTTATCTTAGCTTCTCACTTCACACAGCTAATCCTGCCCCTTCTGCACCTTGGCTGGCTTCTCCATCGCCACATTGGGCTGGCAGCAGCGGCTGTCCTGTCTATAGGTTTTTCTCAAGTCACATACCGATACGGGAAGGAAGGATGAAACATTTTCTTTGGCATGGCACTTCCCCTATAAATACATACAACTCTAGCTTTTCGTTTTTTGAAGCTGGGCCGACAGTGCTTCTTCTTTTTTCACTGCAGGAGGCTCTAGCTTCTTAAATTCAGCTTCTTGCACATAAAACGTTCGGCTCGACTCCAAGTTTGGAGTTTGTGGAGTTGGAAGCTGGAGGACTTCAGAACATGCCCTAAGCAATAATAGGCTGGACCATACACAATTCAAGTCCTCGTTTGGAGCATGAGAAGCACTAAAACTCGTAATGTGCCACCAGAGTTGGTCCTCGGCACCAATCAATTGTGGTTCCTTCTCCTCCAACAAATCCTCCTCGGCTTTTGGAGGATGGGGATTTTGATCTTGGGCATTGTTTTTAAATTGGGGCCGTCTTTCTTTTGTTCAGGTTACTAGTTTTAGTCGGCGTCCATTCTAGCAACATCGTCAATGACAACATTAATGTTCCTCATAAATGCTTCCCCACCACTCTTCCAAGGACTTGATATCTTTCGGAGTGATTGCGTTGGTTTCGAAAGATCGAAGTTGTACACGTATAGTCCTTCAAATCTCATCTCAATAGATCATCTTCAACATTCTTCTCATGGCTATCACTAGGAAGGTGGTCTTTACAATAATGGCCCCACTTGGTGCTAGGGGTTTGTTTTCCCCTAGAGGCCAGTGTTGGTATTCCCCTCGATGTCGAGCGGTTGCTTTAATGGCTCCACCATATGCGCGGATTTTGTATTGTGACACAAAATTGTTGAACTCATATCCGTGGGACTATTGTCCAGCCTTTGTGCCATGTCATAGGAAGACCATGTGATTTGGAGAAAGTTCTTGCTGGTTCTCCATGTTTTTAACTTCAATTTTCAGAGATTTTTGGAAGTATTTTGTTATCTCTATCAAGTACTATTCACCGTTTTAAAATAACTTGCGGAAGGGCACTCTATTCAGCCTTCATATATGTCTTAGAAGATATTGTAGAAACTCGATCTTCATACAGCATATGTCCACATAATGTATGTGGAATTATGCGGCCTGGCCACTTAATGTCAAATCTGATTCATGCAGGTTTTTGTTTTGACAGAAATACTATGAGGATGCCTTCTACGGTATAATTAGTGCAACAAACCCGAATTACAAGTGGGTGGGAAGGCATCATCCCCTTTCCACCATGGCTTAGTTACAGTTTATCATCCATATTCATTCGTCTTTTGCTTATTTCTTCGAGAACTATTTAATATCAGATTTCCATCCTTGCCACCAGCTTCTTCAATTAAGCTTGCCGTCATCTTCTTCAGCTCAATTGGCGGGGTTTATACCCCTAGGTAGGCCAAAGCAACGGGGTCTTTCCCATTTCGCTTCGAAGAAAACCTACGCGGCCAGCTGGCCGTGGCTGGCTGGAGGACGTTCAGCGCAAGCCAGTGCCGGCTGGCGCCCCGGCCGTCTAGTCAAGGAGCCGGTTGGACCCTCGACCGGCTGGGTGCGGCCGGTTGCCCACGGGCCAGCTCTTCCGTTGACATCGGGACGGACATGCCACGTCCCGTCCCTCCGCGCGCAGGTACGACGACACGACGTGACCGGCACGATGGGCGGCCCTGTGGCTACAGTGGCCGCTTACGCACCGCAACGCGTGGCTACAATCCAACTGTCCTGGCCGCTGACCTCGGCGAGCGTGACCGGGCCGGGGAACAGTGCCGGCACACCCTCGCCACTCGATTACCTGCCCCGGTGTGGCTACAGTGTCGCCGGATGTACCGGAGACTTCGGCCGGCTGGCGCTAGACGATGCCCCCCGGGCGGCCCGTGCCGTGGCAGGTGGGCAAGGACCAATCACAGAGCTGGCTGGCAGGCCCCAACGGGAGATGGGACCGCTCGGCTGGCAAGCCCCGCCCACGACAAGACGGCGCGAGCGGCGGGACCCTCTGGCCAGTCGGAGAGACTGCCAGCCGGGTCCCCCCACCATTGTACTTATGACATATTGTAAGAGCCGGGGGTTGGCCTATAAAACCCCCCGAGCCCCCATGCAATGGGACGGACGAATGGTCTCACACACGCACCCACAGAATTCTCATTCCCTCCTCTAGTAGCAGAGGAAGACGAGCCGACTGCTCCTTCTTCCTCCTGTAGACACAGCCCCAGGAGCATCCTTGTACACATACCCATCCATCCAACTAGACCAAGCAGGACTAGGGGTGTTACCTCTCACGGAGGGCCCTGAACCTGGGTACATCGTGTGTCACCATCGCTTGTGCCCAATCTCGCACCCGGAGCCCGTCGGCGTCCTCCGGCCCCAATCACTCACTATAAGCCACCCCATGGAATCTGTCATGAGAAAACGACGATAGTTGGCGCCCATCGTGGGGCCATACGCGGCGTCGGCCGGATTCAAGCTTCGGGCGGGACCCCTCGCCATTCCTCGCCGTCGCCGCTCGTCCTGGCGAGACCGTGAGGAACTCGTGGGGCTTGCCTCGGCACGCCCTGTGGGCAACTCCGTCGGACTCACGGCCAACATCGACGCGCTCACCGAGTGCTTCGGTAGGCTTAGCATCACCGAGGCTCCGGCCGCTGACGGGTACCCCGCGGGGTGCCCGCCCACAGGCGCACTCGATGTGGCTCACCCCAGCGGGTCCCATGATCGCATAGGGGTGATGGCCATCACTTCCTCCACCACATCCGGACAGGCGCGGGTCGTGGCTACCGCTGTCGCCGCCCGCGTCGGCACGTCCGACCCGCTCGGTGCAGCCCTCCGGGACTTGAGCACTCCGATCGCCCAGATGGCGAACCCCGACACCGTTGCGGCCGATCTCGAGGCGGCTCGACGCATCCTGTTCGAGGATGCCATCGCCCTCGCTACCACGTGGCACCGCATGGAGGCGACACAGCGGGAGTACGCTTTCGCCTACGGACTCACCTCGGCTGGCATCGAACCCAACCGACGTGGGGCTGTGCGCGACCGCGACCGCGTGGTTGTCGAAATCCTCGGCGGCAAAATGCCTGTCTACGACACCCCCGCGGCTAACCTGCGGGCTCTCAAGGTGGCCTACGAGGAATTGGCTACCTTGGAGGGCGAAGAGCGTGTCGCCCACGAGCGCCACATCAAGGAGCTCATCGATGCTGCCGACGCACAGCAGCATTTGCTTGCAACGGGCGGCGCCGCCACTGAAGGCCCCGACCGGAGCGCGAGGGCACGGAAACTGCCGGCCGCCAGGCGGCCCAGTACTCCTGCTCCCCTCGCGTTTCCAGCCGCCGGGACGAAGCGAACAACCCCCGGCCCTCTCAGACGCCGGGGAGTGAGCAGCCGGCTGTAAGTAGCCGGCGTAGCAACAAGCCACCTCGGAGCGACCGCCACCACGAAGCACCGGCATCCGGCAGCCGGCGCAGCCAGGGGCACATGCCGCCTCCGCGGTGCGAGTCGCGGCATCGGCGCCACCCACCATCCACCCCGAGCTCTCGGCTCGGCTCGGACCGCGCGTCCCCCGTAGCGAGAACGACGTCCGCAACCGCATCGACAAACTCGCGCAATCCGCCCTTCTCGAGGAGGAGGGCTCGATTGGTCCGGCCTGCTTCGGCCCCCCGGATTCGCACCGAGCCGTTCCCAACTGGCTTCACGCTCCCTAGGGACACCCCGAAACAACGGGGCCGCCTGAAAGGACAAGGATGTTGCCTAGAGGGGGGGTGAATAGGCGCTTTAAAATAATTACGGTTTAGGCTTGAACAAATGCGGAATAAAACTTTCGTTTAATTAGTCAAGCACAAAACCTAAAACAACTAGGCTCACCTATGTGCACCAACAACTTAGGCTAAGCAAGGTATACAACTAGGTGATAGCAAGATATATAACATAAACAATGTGGCTATCACAAAGTAAAGTGCATAAGTAAAGGGGCTCGTGTAAGAGATAACCGAGGCACGCGGAGACGACGATGTATCCCGAAGTTCACACCCTTGCGGATGCTAATCTCTCTTCGGAGCAGTGTGGAGGCACAATGCTCCCCAAGAAGCCACTAGGGCCACCGTAATCTCCTCACGCCCTCGCACAATGCAAGATGTCTTCATTCCACTAAGGGACCCTTGAGGGTGGTCACCGAACCCGTACAAACAAGGTTGGGGCAACCTCCACAACTTGATTGGAGGCTCCCAACGACACCACGAAGCTTCACCACAATGGAATGTGGCTCCGAGGTGACCTCAAATGCTCGAGGCAATCTCCACAACCTAATTGGAGACCCCGAAGCTTGCCCGAAGCTTTGCACCACAATGATTGAGCTCCAAGGCACCACCAACTGTCTAGGGCGCCAAAGCACCCAAGAGGAACAAGCTCTAGGGTGCACAAACACCCAAGAGTAATAGCTTCTCAACTTCTCACTTCCACGTATCACCGTGGAGAACTCAAACCTATGCACCAACTGCAATGGAAAGGGAACACGGAGTGCCCAAGTCCTTCTCTCCCAAATCCTAACAAAGCAACTAATGCTAGGGAGGAAATGAGAGGAAGAACGAAGAAGAACACGAAGAACTCCAAGATCTAGATCCAAGGGGTTCCCTTCACTTAGAGGAGAAAGTGATTGGTGGAAATGTGGATCTAGATCTCCTCTTTTTTTTTCAAAAATGAGCAAGAATCATTGGAGGGATTGAGAGATAGCAAGGTCAAAGAAGGTCAACAATGGGGGGCAAAACACGAGCTCAAAGGATTAGATCCATTGGGGAAGAAGACCCCCTTTTATAGGTGGGGAAAAATCCAACCGTTACCCACTTGCCAGCCCCGCACATTACGGTAGTACCGCAGAACCCACGGTACTACCGTGATGGCTTACGGTACTACCGCAGGGAAGTGCGGTACTACCGCTTGTGCGGAAGTACCTGGCTCTGGCCAAATAGCACTACGGTGCTAGCGGTAGGACCGCCACAGCGGTACTACCGCGAGCCCGCGCGGTACTACTGCACGGCTCGGCAGAGGCAGGTACTGGAGGCGCACGGAAGTAAAAAATTACTTCTGTGCCAACCTCCGCATAGGAAACTGTGCGAAAAAAGTCCGCACGGTAGTACCGTGCAGGAATCACGGTACTACTGCAGCAGGGCGGATGTAAAAAAATTACATCCGTGCAACATGCGGTACTACCGCCCTCGGGGCGGAAGTAAAAAATTACTTCCGTGCCACTTGCGGTACTACCGCTCGGGGGAGCGGTACTACCGCTCGGGGGAGCGGTACTACCGCTCGGAGGAGCGGTACTACCGCAAACCTCAGAACAACAACACCATAATTGTCACAACTTTTGCAAGCGAGCTCCGAATTGAGCAAACTCAAGCTTGTTGGATTCAGGCTGACAAGAGCTATCCAACAGCGTCTGGTTTTCTTAAGAAGAGACAGTAAAAGAATGCCAAAGGAGAAGAGATGAGAAACCTCTTACAATGAAGAATCGGCAATGACTCCAACATCGAAAACATCATAGAATATGCATATGGACTCTGTTTTCGATGAACTTGAGCTAGTCATGAAGTTGACCATAAGCTCAAGAAACCTCAAAGAGAAAAACCAACCAAGAACTAAGAAAGATGATGATGCCAAGAATGCAATGGTCTGAGCTCTCAACGAACGATACAATCAAGCTACTCACTTGAGAGCCCCCTTGATAGCACGGTTACCTACCCTATAACCCAGTCTCCCAACTACCACTATGAGACCGGTAAAATAGAAAACCCCAGGTCAAACCTTAGCCTTGCGCATAGTCCACTTGACCTAGATGATGACGATCCTGACTTCCTCAAGATGGACCACCTTTCTTGATTGCGTTGGCTTGATGAAGACTAGATGATTGCTCCCCCATATTCCACTATGGGTGAGCTACTATGCGGCACATCTTCACAAGTCCATTGTCACCACAATGGACGGCAAGCTTCAAGTCTGATCTCTCCGTGATGCTTCACTTGAACTTGCACACCGCAACCTTGATAATGGTCACCACTTGATGTCATCTTCCATGGGTTGTATGGGATCTTCCTCTTGATGCAATCCCATGGAAATATGCCTAACCCCACAAGGAACTCTCACAAGGAAATGGGATAGTACACAAAGCGTAATGGACAATGCTTACCATACCATGGGATCACTTGATCCCTCTCGGTACATCTTGTACGCTTTGTGTGTTGATCACTTGATTCACTCTTTGACTTAGTCTTGATCACCCTTGTATCTTATCTTCTTTCTTCATAAAGATGATGTCTTGAAGGTAATCATGAATGCTCACACAATCTCCTTCTTCAAGACATGCTTGCAATAAGCTCAACTCTCACATGACCAATCTTAGGATAAACCTTGAATACCACCATGGTCATCATACAAACTCCTTGAAACCCCACAGATGGACTTCAAGAAGTGCCTATGGACAAATCCTTCGAATATAACTCAAGGAAACCATTAGTCCATAGGGGTGTCATCAATTACCAAAACCACACACGGAGAAATGTGCTCTTACACCGCCAAACCCGAAGACTGGCTGATCGACTACACCACCGCGGTGGGTATCTCAGGGGGAATAAGCGCGTAGTCGTTCGCTATGCCCCCCTTATGATGATCGGCTCGGCCCGCACCTGGCTCAACAGCCTAGCGGCCGGCAGCATCAACACTTGGACGGACTTCAAAGAGGCCTTCGTCCGCAACTTCACCGGCACCCACAAGCGGCCCGGTCATCCCCGTGAACTCGCCATGTGCGTTCAGGGGCCGGACGAGTCCCTCCGTCACTACCTCACCCGATGGACCGAGCTCCGCAACTCATGCGAGGGGGTGCATGAGGTCCAAGCCGTGCAGTACATTATCGAGGGCTGCCGGGACGACACCCCTCTCAAGCACAAGCTCCTATGCTCCGAGCCGGCCACGCTCGCCGAGCTCATGACCAAGGCAAACAAATACGCCATGGCCGATTCGGCCATCCGGGTCAAGACGACCCCGCCTGCCAAGGCAACAACGACGCCGGTCGTGACCCGGCCGGCTGCCGAAACCGGCAGCCGCAGAACAACAAGCACAAGAATGACCATCTGGATCCCCGCTACGGGAGCCGACAGGTCAATACCGTCCAGGATCAACAGCCGGTTGCCCAGCCTTCCGGCCAACGCCAGGCCACCGGCAAGGCTTCCTGGCAGCTGAAGCTCACCTTCTAGCAAATTCCTGATCTTCCCTGCAAGAACCATTCAGGGGCCAAGCCCTCTATGCACAAGCTCCGGCAGTGCAGCTTCTCACAATGATTGGCCCGGGAGGACGGCCTTCCGGCTCCTCCCATGCCGCCAGCCCGCGCGCCGGCCCCGGCCCAAGCAGTCGCCCCGGCGCCGGCAACGGCTCCGAATGACGATCGTCTGATAGACCAGTTCCCCAACCAAGACGGTTGCTACGTCGTCTTCACCAGTGAAGAGATGGGAAAACATGCTCAGCGCCGGCTTCGCCATGAGGTGAACGCCACCATGTCGGCAACTCCCTAGTTCATGCACTGGTCGGAGAAGCCGGTCACTTGGAGCCAGGCCGATCACCCCGCCGTGATGCCGAATCCCGGCAGTTATGCCTTGGTACTCGACCCCACCATCGCCACCAAGGAGCGAGCCTGCCGCTTCCTGCGGGTGCTGATAGACGGCGGCACCAACATCAACATTCTCTACCTTGACATGATGCATAAGCTGGGGCTAAAGATAGAAGACCTACAGGCGAGCCGGATGGTTTTCCATGGCATTGTGCCTGGGAAGTCTTGCTCCCCTGTCGGCAAGATCGCGCTTGACGTACTCTTTGGCGGACCCAGCCATTTCCGTCGCGAGCCAGTGCTGTTCGAGGTCGTGGACCTCGCGAGCCCCTACCACGCGTTGTTAGACCGGCCGGCTCTTGTCAGCTTCATGGTGGTCCCCCATTATGCTTACCTCAAGCTCAAGATGTCGGGCCAAAAGGGGATCATCACCATCAAGGGCGACTACAAGATGTCGCTCGAATGCGCTCGAGACGGCAGCCGGGTGGCCGAGGCCCTAGAGATCGCCGAGGAGAAATGGCAGCTCGACCGGCTCGTGGCCCTTGCTGCCAGCCAGCCGGCCGTGCCAGCTCCACCCTCGCAATCCACCGGCGAGGCCTCCTTCCAACCGTCTAAGGACACCAAGCAAATCCCGCTCGACCCGGCCAACCCGGCTCAGTGCGTCACCATCGGCTCCCGCCTCAACAGCAAATAGGAAGGCGAGCTCGTCGACATCCTCCATGAGAATCGGGACATCTTTGCATGGTCCCCCAAGGACACGCTGGGTGTTCCAAGGAAGTTTGCCGAGCACAAGCTCCATGTCCGGCCGGACATCAAGCCAGTCAAGCAACCTCTGTGCCACTTCTCCGAGGAGAAGCGTCGTACTATAGGCGAAGAGATCGCCCGGCTGCTTGCAGCCGGGTTCATCATGGAAGTATTCCACCCGGACTGGCTGGCCAACCCAGTCCTGGTACTGAAGAAGAATAAGACCTGGCGCATGTGCATCGACTACACTAGCCTGAACAAGGCATGTCCCAAGGGCACGTTCGCCCTGCCGCAAATCAATCAAGTCATCGACTCCATGACTGGCTGTGACTTGATGTCCTTCCTGGACGCCTACTCAGGCTACCACCAGATCATGCTGGACCCAGAAGATCGGCTCAAGACCTCCTTCATCACGCCCTTCGGGGCCTACTGCTACATCACCATGTCCTTCGGCCTGAAGAATGATGACGCCACCTTCCAACGATGCATGCAGAAGTGCCTCCTGCCTTAGATAGGCAGGAACGTCCACGTCTATGTCGACGACATCGTCGTCAAAACCAAGAGGCACTTCAGCCTCCTCGACGACCTTCGGGAGACCTTCCCGAACCTACGTGAGTACAAGATCAAGCTCAACCCAAAGAAGTGTGTCTTCGACGTCCCTGCCGGACAACTCTTGGGTTTCTTCGTGTCCGCCCGCGGCATCGAAGCTAACCCCGAGAAGATCAGCGTGATCGAGCGCATGCTGAAATCGACCCGGCTCCGTGACGTCCAGAAGTTCACCGGCTGCCTCGCCTCCCTCAGCCAGTTCATCAGCCGGCTGGGAGAGAAGGCCCTGCCCTTTTACGGGCTCCTTCACAAGATGGCTCTGATCAAGCCAGGTCAAACCAAGAGGCCGGGCGCCTTCGATTGGCCTGACGAGGCGGACGAGGCCTTCCGCAGCCTCAAGAAGGCTCTCACCCATGCGCCCATCCTGGCCGTGTCGGCCGAGAAGGAACCTCTGCTCGCCTACATCGCGGCGACCACCTGCGTCATCAGCGTCGTTCAGGTGGTCGAGCGGGTGGAGGAGGGCAAGTCCCTGCCAGTCCAGCGACCTGTCTACTACCTCAGCGAGGTCCTCTCCGCGTCCAAGCAGAACTACCCCCACTATCAAAAGGTGTGCTATGGCGTATACTTCGCCACCAAGAAGGTCAAGCAATACTTCCAAGAGAATACCATTACCGTGTTGAGCACGGCCCCGCTTGGCGAGATCATGAGTGGCCAGGACTCCACCGGCCGGATCGCCAAGTGGGTCATCGCCCTCGTCGACCATGAGATCCGGTACGAGCCAAGAACCGCCATCAAGTCACAGGCATTGGCAGATTTTCTCGTCGACTGGGCGGAGATGGAGTTCGTCCCGCCTCCCCTAGATTCCACGCATTGGCGCATGCACTTTGACGGCTCGAAAATGAGGACCGGCCTGGGTGTCGGCATAGTCCTCGCCTCCCCAAAAGGTGATCAGCTCAAATACGCCCTACAGATCCACTTCGCCGCCTCCAACAACGTGGCTGAGTACAAGGCCATCATCCATGGCCTCTGGCTCGCCAAGGAGATCACCATCGGGCGCATCCTATGCTTTGGCGACTCCGACCTCGTGGTGCAGCAAGTCTCTGGTGAATGGGACGCCAGGGACGCCAACATGGCCAACTACCGCTTCCTCGTACAACAACTCATCGGCTCCTTCGAGGGATGTGAGTTTCATCACGTCTCACGGGCGGACAACGAGGCGGCGGATGCACTGGCGAAGCTTGGCTCCACCCGACAGGCCATCCCAGCCGGCGTGTCCCTCGAATGGCTGCTCAAGCCGTCGATCAAGCCTTCCCCATAATCGGAGTCAATCTCCGTGCCGGCAGGAGTCGCCAACCCATCGACGGCCCCGACCGCCTCTCTGGCAACTTCACCGCCGGCTCTCGAACCGTCGGCCGCCTAGCCGGCTCCGATCGAGCCAGCGGTGCCCGAGGCAGCCAGCCCTGGCGGCACGGCCGTCTTGGTGATCACCAGCCAGCCGGCCCTGGCGGCCGGCGAGCCAAACCTGGGGGCTGGCCAATCAGCATCTGGGGCTCCCGAGCCGGCCCCGGGAGCTGGCGAACCAGCCCCGGGGACTGATCAACCAGTCCCGGGGGCTCCCGAGCCGACCGTCGTCACGGCCCCCTCATGGGCCCAACCCATCTTAGCATTCCTTCTGCGGGGCGAGCTTCCTTTGGACGAAGCTCTGGCTAGGCAAATCCAGCGTCGAGCCACGACCTACGGCATCATCAACAACGAGCTCGTCCACCGCAGCACCACCAACGTCTTCTAGCGATGCGTCGAGCCGAAAAAGGGTCTCGAGATCCTCCTCGACATTCATCAGGGCGAGTGCGGGCATCATGCCGCCTCCCGGACCCTAGTGGCCAAGGCTTTCCGCCATGGCTTCTTCTGGCCGATGGCTCTCGACGCGACCAAGAAATTGGTCGATGAGTGCGAGGGCTGCCAAAGCTTCAGCACGCAAAACCACTTGCCGGCAACGGCCCTCCAAACCATCCCCCTCTCGTGGGCTTTCGCCGTTTGGGGGCTGGACATGGTGGTCCCATTCAAGACCGCTCGAGGCGGCATGACACACTTACTGGTAGCCATCGACAAATTCCCCAAGTGGATCGAGGCGCGACCAATCAAGAAGCTGGACGGCCCCACTGCCGTCCGGTTCATCGACGACATCATGGTACACTACAGCGTTCCCCACAGCATCATCACCGACAACGACACCAACTTTGCCAAGGGCGCACTCGCGCGTTTCTGCTCGAAGCAAGGAATCGGGCTCGACCTGGCCTTCGTCGCTCATCCGCAGTCCAACGGCCAGGTCGAGAGGGCGAACGGCCTCATCCTATCCGGAATCAAGACCTGGCTCGTGATGCCACTGGTAAGGTCGGCCGGCTGCTGGATCGACGAGCTGTCGACCGTCCTTTGGAGTCTTAGGACCACCCCGAACCGGTCAACCGGCTACACTCCCTTCTTCCTCGTGTATGGGTCCGAGGCGATCATCCCCACCGAAATCGAGTTCAATTCGCCTCGGGTCACCCTGTACACGGAGAAGGACACATAGGAGGCAAGAGAAGACGGTGTCGATCTACTCGAGGAAGCTCGCGAACTGGCCTTGAGCCGGACGGCGATCTACCAGCAGAAGCTCCGGCACTACCAGAGCAAGCGGATGTGGCCACTCTCGTTCCGCGAGGGGGACCTGGTCCTCAGACGGATCCAGCGAACTGCCAGACAGCACAAGTTGTCCTCCCCATGGGAGGGCCTATTCATCGTCAGCAAGGCGCTATGCAACAACGCGTACTACCTAATAGACGCCCAGAAGCCGCAGAAGCGCAAAAGAGACGCTTTTGTGAAGAAATGGAGCGCCCATGGAATGCAGCGCTCTTGCGCCCGTTTTACTGCTGATGAAGAATCAATGTATGTATGTATCTCCATCCTTTCGGTCTTAGGAATGCAATGGGCACCCCAAGCCGGCTCTTGGGGCGCGCCCCATTTCATTTCTTTCAAAAGTGTTCCTCACTCACCGCCTCCCCGGCCAGGCTCCTGGGCTTGAGGGCTAGCCGGCTCGGCCTACAAGCGCCTCTCTGAAAAACAGCTAAGTAGCATGAGCCGACCAAACTTCCCCACCCTTACCAGCTACAGAATCGGCCCCCGGCTGTCCGGCTAACGGGGCCCCGGGGTGGCAAGGTTTGGCTCACACGAAAGGTCAAAACAAAGGGAGACCCCTTCGGGGCCCAGCCGGACCCTCGCCGCGTCTCTACCACTCTACTTATCCCAAAAAGAAACTCGCGATTCCTAAGTTTTGAACCGGCTCCTCTGAGGCGGACGCCCCGACCCAGCTACAGACCGGCTCCCGGCTGTCGGGCTGGTGGGGCCAAAACAAAAGGGGAAAAGGAGTAGAAACGGAAAGAGTCGAGGTGGACGAAAAGGGATAAGGACGAGGCGGCATGATTCACAAGGCAAACACAACAGAATATTCATGGCATAAACATTAAGGCAAAAGTGGCCCACGACCAGCATTCGGTTTGTTACACAAACACCCCCAGTGGGTGGATTCAAGTTGTTACATGCAGGGAAAAAAGAATATAAAAAAGATGCCCGGGGGCTTAGGCCACCGGCGCGTCGCCACCTGATGTGCCCCCAGCCGGCGCGTCGCGAGGCGGCTCGGTCCTCGCCTCGGAGGTGGTCACAGTCTTTGGATCGGCCTCCTTGGCCTTCGAGGCGGGCTGCTCGGTCTCGGCTGTCTTGCCGCTCGAGACGGTGCTCTCATCGGCGACTTCGTCATCCGTCGGACCGTGAGGGATGCCGAAGGAGTCCTCGGGCAACGGCTTGCCATCCTCGCCAAGGGCCGGCAGGAATTCATCCGCGTCAACATATGACGCGAGCTTGTTGGCCCGTTGGACAAGGGCCGGCTCGCGGGCCTCCCGCTCTGCGGCCGGCACGTCCCGCTTGGTCGCCAGCCGACCTAGGTCCACGCCACGGTACCAAGACATCACGAACCGAAGCGCCATTTGCGCCCCGGCTCGGGCGGCCGATGCCTTCCAAGCCTTGAGGTAGGGGACGGCGTGCTCCAGCTACTGAGCCACGCGGTGCGTCGGAGCTCCCCCGTGGCCCGGGCACAGTGCTGTGATGACCTCCTTGCCGGCGGTCTTGAGATGCTCCACGCTCCGCTCGAGATGGGTCATTCGCATCTCGACGGCGATCCCTATCTCGTCCATGTCCCACGTGGCGTGCTCCTCGATGGGGCGACCGCACTCCCAAAGGTATTCCCGGTGCTCCTCAACGTCGCGTGCAACGTGGCGATGAGTTTCCGGGAAATGCCTTGGAAGCAAGGAGAAGAGAAGGAAAGAAAAAGAAAGACAAAACACGAGAAACGGCAAAGGGAAGAGCAACCGGCTGGGGAAAGAGAGAGATTGGCACCTACCTTCGATCGCGTCGTCCACCCCAATGGCGAAGTGAAGCGCCGCCTCGCGCTCCGACTTCCGGGCCCCCTCCGAGGTGGCGAGGGAACCCTTGACCTCCTCGAGCGTCTTCTCAAGGCGGGCCACCTCGCCTTGAAGGGCGGTGGTCCTTAGGGCGGCATCAGCCGCCTCCTTGACGGCTGACTCCCGGGTCGCCACCTCCTTTGCCGCCTCGGCCTTGAGCCAGTCCCGAGCCGCCTCCCCATCGACCAACAGCGCGGCCAGCCGGTCCGTCTCCTGCGTGGCCGCCTGGATGTCCCGTGTCAGCCGGTCCCGTTCGGTGACAAGCCAGGTCTTCTCCCCCTAGAGGGTGGACAGCTCGCCTGCAAGACGCAACCAACGTCAGCCGGTTCCCGGGGGCTATATGCCGCTCCTACAAAGTGCGACCCACCCTGCACGCGCGCCAGCTCCTCCTCTAGGCGGTAGAAGCCATGTTTGCCGCGGGCGTGGATGGAGACCGCTTCCACAAACAACTTCTGCCGCAGAGAGGTTCCCTCCTATCGCAAGAAAGGGGGGCAAAGGTCAAGACATTCTCAAAGGAGATCCGGCCGGGCTGCCCGTCAACCGGTCAGCCGGACCGCATCTCGCCCCCCCCCCCAATAAAAACTCTAAGTCAAAGGTACCGGCTTACCTCTGCACGCTGAAGGACGGCGTCCGCCGCCTCCGCAAACCGGGCCAGCTCTTGCCGACACCGGTCCAGGACACTGCCCAAGTCCATGAAGGACGGGACCGGGCCGCCTGCCTGGGGGGACGGCAGGGCCGGCGCGCTCGCCAGCACTTCCCAGTCCCGGATGACCTCCTGCATCGACCGTAGGGCCCTCCGGGCCCGGCCGCCGCTGCCACCTGGGCTTGCCGCATCTCCAGCCGACGGGAGCGGGTTGATGACGGCAAGGGGACGGGAGTCGCCTCCCGCCGGGCCCCCGCCCGGTGCCACAGCCGCCTCCTCTCCCGGCCACTCCAGCGCGTCGGTCGTGCCAGAAGGCACCTCCACCTTCATAAACGCCGTCTCCGGCGGCGCCTCCGATGCCCTCCGGGATCGTCGGAATCTCCGGCATCTCGACCAGGGCCGGCTCGGCCGCATGCGGGGTCACCTCCGGCCGGGTCGCCTCGGGAGCCGGCTCCACCGTAGCTTCCCTCGCCTGGGCCGTGTCTTGCGCGCGTGGAGGCGCTGGCAAGTCCATGGCCACCCCCCGCGGCTCACTTGACGGAGGCCTCAACATGCGGGTGGACTCCGCTGTCGAGTCCGACACCCGTGGGGGGTCCGCCGACCCCCTCCGCCTCTAGGCGCTTGAGGTTCCGGAGTGTGCGGCCCCTCCTCGCATGCCAGACCGGGAGGCTCATAGGTCCGTGAGCCTCCTCTTTTCCTCCCGCTGGGTGGCTGGGTGCTCACGGTCCAGCTGGCCGGCGGCATCCGTCGTCTCCTCCTCCAGCTCCTCATCTTGGAGCTCGATGGGGTCACTGCAACGTCTAAAAACCGGTCGTTAACCGGGTCGCAAGGCGAAGGCAAAAACTCACACAAAGATGAAGAACTTACGCGATAACAAGGGACAAGGCCCGCTTGGTGCGTGGCGGTGGCTTCTGCGCGGCCACCTTCACCCGCTTCGGGCCGGGCGGCAAGGCCGCCGGCCCCCTGTGAGCCGACCTCTTCCCCCGGCCAATCGTTTCGGCCGCCAGGCCTCGAGTCGGTCGCTCCTCGCTCCTCCGGTCCTGTCGCGCCACGGGAGGAGGTCCGTCTAGAATCATCAAATCGTCATCATCATCGTGGTCGTCTATCCAGTCCCGGATGGAGGGGGCAAGAGGGAACTCACCCGCTCTGCTGGGTTCCCCGGCTCGCGGATTCGCTGGCTCGTCGCCCCCCCCCCCCCGAGGAGTTCACTCCTTCCTCCGGGGGGCCTCCCGTATGAAAGTCCCGAGAGTCGGAGTCCTCGCGCTCCGCCTCGAAGATCTGCGGATGCAGGCCGTCCGGCGTGTTCTATCGCACCAACAGCTGCGGTCAACACTTCAACGTAAGTTCTCCAGCCGGATGCCGGCTGGGGAATACCAAACGGGAAAGAACCGCCTCGATGAGAAAACTCACCAGGGGAGGCCGGTTGATGCGGTCGTACGGCTACATGCCGAAGGACCACGAGACGGGCTTTAGCTTGAACGTCGTGAGGACGTTCACCCGCTTCGCCACCTGAGTCGACGTCAGCTCGACGGTGGACTGCCGACAGGGGTCGTGCCGGTCGGACATGTCGCAGATCCGGTGTGGCCGCATCTGGAGGGGCGACACCTAGCGCAAGACAAAGGCCGCCACCAGGTCGGCGGCAACCAGCCCCTCGGCGCTCTTCAGCTGCGAGAGCCGGGCGAGCTCGTCCAAGGCCACGCTGTGTGGGGCAGGCCCCTGCCAGTTCTGCTGGGAGGACTGCCTGTCCTCGAACGACGGTAGCCGGATGTAATCCGTCCTCGGGTTGACTTTCTTCACGTAGAAGAACGATCGGTGCCACCCCTTGACGGAGTCAATCAGAGAGAGAGGGGGAAAGCGAGCGATGCCGCGGCAGCACACCACCGTGCCCCTGCACGCGTCGCTCTTCAAAGACTTGAGATAGAAGAAGGCATTGAAGAACTCGATGAAGGGGAGGATGCCGAGGTACCCCTCGCACAACGTTATGAAGGTGGAGAGGTACAAGATCGAATTCGGCCCAAGGTTGTATGGCTGGAGGTCGAAAGTGTCAAGAAGAAGACGGAAAAAGAGACTCACCAGGAGCCCGAAGCCCCGTGAGAAGTGCCAGAGGAACACAACGTGTTCCCCTGGCTGCGGCGCCGGCGCTATCTCATCGCCCGGTGTGCGTGCGGCCACCCGCTCCGCCGATGGCAACATGCGCGCGCGGCGCAGCTCGACGATGTCTGCCTCAACCACGAAGGAACCAGCCCAACTGCCTCCACATCCATCGGCCACCATCGCGGCGGTGCGGGCGCGGGCTCGGGTGCGACGGTGTGCGAGGGAAGGAAAGAAGCGACGACAAAGAAGGGCAGCGAGGAGGCAAGTGGGGCGCGGGTACCTCCTCCTCCTATC
This sequence comes from Hordeum marinum, assembly GCA_022496015.1. NCBI lineage: Eukaryota > Viridiplantae > Streptophyta > Magnoliopsida > Poales > Poaceae > Hordeum > Hordeum marinum. The sequence continues at coordinate 534,013,451 of CM039678.1, read as the reverse complement.
CATCCTCCCCTTTTTATAGGGAAGGCCACGACCGGGGAACGTGGGATCGTTTGCGCCCACTCCTCCCAGAAATTTCGCGTGCGTGGGTGGCCCCAGGCCGTAACGGCCGCTTCGGGGTGCAGAGGATCCTATCCTGTGCCCCGAGGCCTACAAGGGCCACGCCTGGGTCCTACCGGGCTAGGCTTGGGCGACGTCTCGTCTCCCCGCGTGCGCGGGACCCGCGACATCATTACTCGCCCTGTGGCGTGCCGTGTGCCGGTGCGGGCCCCGGGGCGGCGCGCTAGAACCCAAGGCGTCGGATCCAACGGCCGACACGGCTACCCCTTCGCCTTCGAGCTAAGGGTGGCTGGAGCTGAGGGGAAGCCGCCGGTTCCCCACCGTCCTCCAGACGCGGCCCCGCCCGGCTTCGGGGACTACTGACGGGGTTTATACCCATATGTAGGCCAAAGTAACGGGGTCTTCCCCATTTTGCTTCAAAGAAAAACTACGTGGCGGCTGGCCGTGGCCGGCTGGAGGACGTTCAGCGCAAGCCAGTGCCGGCTGGCGCCTCGGCCGTCTGGTCAAGGAGCCGGTTGGGATCTCGGTCGGCTAGGTGCGGCCGGTTGCCCATAGGCCAGCTCTTTCGTTGACATCGCGACGGACATGCCCCGTCCCGTCCCTCTGCGCGCAGGTACGACGACACGACATGACCGGCATGACGGGCGGCCCTGTGGCTACAGTGGCCGCTTACGCACCAGCGCATGGCTACAGTCCAACCGTCCTGGCTGCTGACCTCGGTGAGCACGAACGGGCGGGGGAACAGTGCCGGCACGACCTCGCCACTCGATTACCTGCCCCGGTGTGGCTACAGTGCCGCTGGCCTTACCGAAGACTTCGGCTGGCTGGCGCTAGACGACGCCCCCCGGGCAGCCCGTGCCGCGGCAGGTGGGCGAGGACCAATCACAGAGTCGGCTGACAGGCCCCAATGGGAGATGGGACCGCTCGGCCGGCGGGCCTCGCCCACGACAAGACGGTGCGAGCGGCGGGACCCTCTGGGCAGCCGGAGAGACTGCTAGCCGGGTCCCCCCACCATTGTACTTATGACATATTGTAAGATCCGGGAGGTTAGCCTATAAAACCCCCCGATCCCCCCATGCAACGGGGACGGACGAATGGTCTCACAAACGCGCCCACATAACTCTCATTCCCTCCTCTAATAGCAGAGGAAGACGAGCCGGCTGCTCCTTCTTTCTCCTCTAGACACAGCTCCAGGAGCATCCTTGTACACATACCCATCCATCCAACTAGACCAAGCAGGACTAGGGGTGTTACCTCCCACGGAGGGCCCTGAACCTGGATACATCGTGTGTCACCACCGCTTGTGCCCAATCTCGCACCCGAAGCCCGTCGGCGTCCTCCGGCCCCAACCACTCATGATAAGACACCCCATGGCATTTGTCGTGAGAAAATGACGACATCAACGAAGAAAAAATTAAATAAAAAAGAGTATGTTAGTTACAAGTTTACCCAAAGAAACATTTGCAAGCAAAGAAAAAAATCATCACACCCACAACCCAATCTTAACCTTTGTGATGATCTAGCTACACTACACTCAAAACATTTGGTGCCAGGGGTATTCTCAGTGAAATCTATGTTCATAGATTTGATAAACTCTGGTCCAATCCTATACCTGGCCATACCTTGGGCCGGACCAAAAAAAGCCCGGCACTAAAAACCCAGGCTCGAGTCTGGCCCGGCCTAGCCGTCGGGCCTAATTTTTGGGCCCAAGCCCGGCCCGGCCCGGTAGGCCCGACCCGGCATAGGCATAAACTCAGATTTTATCGGGCCCGAGCCCGGCCCGTCCCGACCATCAGGTTCAAAATCTAGGCTCGAGCCCGGCCCGTCCCAATCACTAGGATCAAAATCTAGGCCCGAGCCCGGCCCGTGGGCAAGGTCGGGCTTTTTTGGGCCGGGTCTGGCCGGGCCAACCGGGCCGGGCTGCCCATAGCCAGGGCTATCCAATCCCAAAGTCGCCTCACATTTGAAAAATTAAGGTGGCTTTAAAGATAAAAGTCTTTTACGTGGTTTGTTTAAAAAAAGTGATCTTGACAAAACGTAGTTGCGATGGTAGTAAATAGTGTTCTTTTTGTGATCAAGATGAATCGACCGAGTATCTTTTTCACAAATGCCCACTACCCAAGTTACTGTGGCGCACATTGCAGGTGGTCTCTAATGTCAGTTCCCCTAGTACCATAACTATTTTATTTGGAACTTGGCTAAATGGGGTAGATCCTAAAATAACAGCGTATATTCGAGTCGAAGTATCCATATTATTTTGGGATATACAAAACTATCAAAACGACATGATATTTAACAGACAAAACATCACAATGCTTTTACAGGTCATCTACAGAGCAATTGGCTAGATCCGTAAGTGATCGTTACTCAGTCGTGTGAAAGTCAAGAAGCATATGACCTATGGGTACAACCGTTGGAAGAAGATAGCATGAAATACCTACAACCGATCCAACAATAGGAAAGTATATAACCATTTAGTCCTATTTAGGTTGTGCCAATGTTCTTCTCTTTTTAACTCATTTTAAGTTCTTATAGTATTTGGTGGGTACTTTGATTAACAATATGGTTGCATGCATCATTTTGCAGAGGTAGGGGCAATCCTCCTTGAGAGGAAAAAAAAATACCACAGCCAAGTCTGCAATTTTAACTTTTTTCAGAACCAACTGAACTTGTAACAGTGTGGAGTTAGTTGCTTTACGCATACACGCCAGGACCAAGATTTCCAGACTTTTGCCAAACCATTTCCTCATCGTCTCTGCTGAGGGCGCAAGAAGGAAAGTTATGTTTCAGTAAGTGTTGCCTAATCGATGCCTTATCAGCGGTGTTCAGCAACCTTCATGTACCTTGTTCCTCGGGAGAACATCACTATGCACTCACTCTCTGCAGGTCTGAACATCAAAAACCACAGACCCTGCGCGACCCCGACCGGGCCGCGTACGTGCTCCGATGTATCCGGGTCACCCCCCCACCCCACCCCACCCCCCCTTTCGGCAGAACCAAATCCGGCACGGCAGCGGCAAGTTGACGAAGGAGAGGCGCGCACTCACCCGCAAGCAAGGTAGCCAGGCATCTCTCCCAGCTGATGACCTGACAAAGACAGCAGGCTCCTTGAGGCATACTACCACTCCTGGTAGGCCACTCCCTCAGGTGCCCTCCCACCAGTGGAAGAAAGCAACCGCGGCTACCGGGGACAGCACGGCACCACTAGGGGAACGCGGAATATATCCGAATCCCCGGCGAGGCGGAAATTCCATCCCCCCGTCCGCCCAGAGAAATGCTTCCATGTCGATCCTAGCTCGGTTCTTCGCAAAAAAAGAGAGAGAGAAAGATCCCAGCTCGTCGGAATCCGCCCGCCGGAAATGGGGACGAAGCCGGCCACGTACCTGGGAAGGATCCTCCGATCCATCAGTCCATATATGCCCTGGCAAGTAGCAGCATCCTGCCGTGCGTGGGAATTGGAAAATCAAATTTCTTGGGAGGGAATCTGGCCAGCTCGTTGGAATCGGCCGGAATCGGGGCCCCGGAGGAAATGATACCATGTTGATCCCTGCCCGTCGGAATCCGCCTGCCGGAAGTGGGGACGAAGGCGGCCACGTACCTGGGAAGGAAGGATCATCGGATCCATCCGTCCATGTCTGTTGACTCACCACGGTACTACTACAACGTATGGATGGTGTGGCATATATGCCCTGGCAAGTAGCAGACCAGCATCTTTGCGTGGGAATTAGTGGAAATGTACCATGAATCACGTTTCCCCATCACAAATCCTGTTAGTAGCATGTTTCACTCGACGCAACAGTGTCGCGGTAACTGCAACCGGAGCGAATCTGCTACGGGAGGTGTAAGGATATTTTTCTCCCATTTCCAAACGTAGTCATAAGTTTTGCCTTGAATAAAGTTTGTGCCGTGAAGAAGTGGCTCGGGTCCTTTCACACGGTGAAGCTCGCCACCTTTCAATTCGACCGGTGGCAGGTTTGGTTTCACGGCACAGAAGTGCGCCTCAACTTCTCGTGGGGGACGGCGCCTGCCGAGCTCGTCCCGCCGTCGCCAGGGGTGATGAATGCGGCGATGGCTCGGGAGGGAGCTCATCATGGCAGAGGCCGTCGCCGAGGCGTATGCCGCGAGTGCCTCGAGCTTGTGGAGGTAGAGTGGGCAATCTTCTGGCGCGCGTGAGCGACGGGATGGTCAACATCGTCTCCAACGAAGAGGAGCACGGCGGCAAGGACGATGACAAGGACGAGGAGGAGTTCGACGTTGAAGAGTGACGGCGAATCTTCCCCGACTCGGGGACGATGGCACATGCCCGGACCCCATATGCAGTGGAATGTCAAGGCAAGATTGACTCGACCTCTACAAGGGTGATGATGTGATGAAGAGTAGTTTAGTTTAATTTCATGTTCAGTTTTAAGTTTAAATTTATGTTAATGTTTGAAAACTCATGTCCGGTATCTCGCAAAAAGAAAAATCATGTCCGGTGAGATGTCAAGATAAGCGGATGTTTAAATGTGTCCAATCTCGGCTGTTTAAATCGTAGCTAGGTTGAATTGAAAAAATAATGCAAATTTGGTTTGGTTACTTCGTTAAATTTAGAAGTTTGGCTAGGTCCCATCAAAAGCAAGCGGCTTACTAAGCTTTGCTAGGCTGGATTCTCCGCTACTTTACAAGGGATCGGTTAGAGTTGGCAAAAAAGGCAGGCAATATATTTCAGCACTTTCCTTCCGTCTTGACTTCTTTAGTCCTTACACATGGGATTTGTATAAGCCATAATATATATATATTAATACTACATTAATAGGGTTTTGAACTCAAAACCTCCTGGCTCGGATATTATATTAAATTCATGCTTCAGCCAACTCATTCAAAATTCTGAACTGATGAAGAAAGTCAGGGAATATATTTCAACAACCTCAATTTTCCCTACTCAGACACCTCAATTAGTATACCTCAAATCCATAGAAAATAACGCAACTAAGTAAAAGATGCATTGCATACATCGTCCGACTATTACATCACAACACGACATCGGACTACCAAAGTTTGGCATGTTTGACCGGGTCCGACATGACAATGTGCCTGATCGTGCTCGGGGCTCTTCATATTTAAACTGGATATAAAGGGTGCCGGTTAGCCCGGACGATTGAGCACGATTTAAGGAGTCCGCCTGGGTTGTATTTTTTTGACCGGTTAGAGACCGGACAGTCCGTCCGGACATATGAAAGGGGATTGAGGTGTCCGGCTGTAGATACTCTAATGGAATGGTGGTTATAGTGGACTCCTTTGTCAAGTAGTGCCGCTTTGGAGCATCAATTTCGTTTTGCTTTGCCATGGCTTCCAATAATTTGATTTCAAGATGAAATTTCGCGAGCAGGTAAATCCTTTGCCCATGTATTCATCAAAACTTTTTTTTGGAATTTTTTGATTTTAATTTTATTTTTTCTGAGTTTTACTGTTCATCGAGCTCATTTTAGCTCGGGATCAGAAACTCCACTCTCGATGATGAATCACATTTCTGGGAGACGAAATCTCCTGTGTTCCAACTAGCTAGCTCGTCGGAATAAGCCGGCCGGAAGTGGGAGCGAAGCCGGCCAGGTACTGAACCTAGGAAGGATCCCTCATCCGTCCATATCTATTCACTCGTCAGAATACGTATGGATGCACTCAAAAAAAAAAAGAATACGTATGGATGGTGGCATGGTGCTGTATACACGAGCAGTAGAATCGATCTGTCGTGCGTGGGAACAAAGGGAAATGTAGCGTGAACCACGAATTCTCACGCCGCATGTCCCCCTCGACGCAACAGTGTCGCGGTAACCAACCGAAGCCGGATCGAATCTGCTCCGGGGATCCCTAAGGATGTGGCGGTGAAAAAGGAAAAAGGAAAAAACACTGATCTTTCACTGCCCGGCGGCTACGTGGCCATGGCGACAAAGGTGGTGGGGAGCGGAGAGCGGAGACAGCCATGGCCATGACCCATGAGCTTGGCATCACGCCAAAATTCGTCTGGACCGTGAGCCCGAGTCCTGCCTGAGCGCTGACCCACCGCGCTCTGCATGGACAGCCCAGAGACCACCACCATGCCCGGCAGTACCACCGTAGCCCCCGACTATCTGGCTCTGTTCATACCTGGCCGACGCGTGTTGCCACGCCACTCGCCGATCCAGATCATCAATCCACCGATACACGCATGCCAAAATGTACCATCTGTACTACCACTACTGCCTGTAGCTTGCAAGCGTCGAACTCTGCTCCTTTCGAGCCGTACCGTCTCCATTGCACACCAAAAGAGAATTCTGTGTGAACCATTAACATTATTAAGTGCCAGTGCCATTTCCAGATAAGCATTGCCATCAGTGAGCGCTGGGCCGACAAGGCTGGTGCGCGCACAAAGTCACGGTGTCCGCTTACGTTGGCGGCACTCCCGGTTTGCCGCTGGCGGCATAGCTCAAAGTGGAGGTGGAGTCGTTGGATTTGCAGATGCTTTTTCGCCGCATATACGTACAACCAAATGGAATGGAGTCCAGCTACTCGTCGTAATCCGGCTGAGAGTTGTTGCGAGTTGCCGGAAGAGAGCCGGGGCGGTGGCGTGGACGGGGAGGGGATGCGGCCGCTGTCCGTTTCTTCGGAGAGGAGCAACGGAAGCAGAGTGGCGTGAAGCGTGATGAACTGATGATGTTTGTGAGGTTGCTCCGGGAATTCGGCGGGCAAAGCGGCTTTCGATTGGCAAGGCTCTCAAGTTTCTCATGTACATCTCCATTGATTACCAATCTCGCCAAGAATCTACACGCTCCAGCTCTAAATCTAGCGGCGCCGGGAGGAAGGGGAAAGAGGGAAAGCTGCCCGGGGAAAAGGGAAAGCTGAAACGGACAAAAGCCGGCCGGCCGGCCGCTTTTATTGCCGGCTTTCTTGCAGCGCCGTCGCGCCGCTGCTCTCCAGGTCATGGTCATGGTGCTGGTGGTGGTTGTTGTGGCTCGCCGCGTCGTCATCATGGTCGCCGCTCTGGCTCGCCGCGTCCTCGTGGTGATCACGGGTCGGGCTCGCCGCGTCGGCGCCGGGATGCGAGCTCGCCTCGCAGCCCTGCTCGTCCGCCGTCTTCTCCTGCCCTTCTCCGGCGCGCGTGCTCGCATCAGGCGCCGCTGCGGCCGCGAGCTCCGCCTCGACGGCACGGTTGGTGACCGGCTTGGCGAGGAAGGTGGGCCGCTCGTCGCCGGCCATGATGACCACGACGTGCTCCTGGAAGTCCAGGGCCGGCTTGGACGCGCCGGACGCCGAGCCCTTCTCCCCGTCGGCGTCGCCCGCCGCCTGGCCGTCGGAACCGCCGTCGAGGAACCCGGAGAGCTTCCAGTAGGAGCAGGCGAGGATGAGCAGCGCGAAGGCGATGAGCCCCAGCATGGCCGCCAGCCCGCCGAAGAGGTACGGCACGGGCGACTGCCACGCCGAGTGCGTCCCGTTGATCAGCCCGTGCGCCGGCGCCGACGTCGGCGCCCCCGCGAGGTGGCTCACGGCGAAGAGCTCTGCTCCGGGCCTCATGGCTGCGCTGGTGTGGAGGCGTGGCAGAGGTGCTGCGCCGGCCTGATCACTTTGCTTCTGATGGCTGTTGCTCTTGTGATGGGGGTGGTGTGGGAGGGGTGAGAGGGAAATGGGATGTATTTATAGGAGAGGTGGAGGAGAAAAAAAATGCCCATTTATTTTTCCAGGGGGTGGGATGGGGTACTGTTCATTTGTGACGCCAGGGAATATCAAAAGACCAAAGGGCATTTTTTTTTTGGTTTGGAGATGTGAACTCTGTTCCTAGATATTTGCAAGGGACACACTCCTTTCGTGTCAAATTGTCATATCAAATGTCAAAGGCGGTTTCAATTTCCGAATGACATGTTATTTTGGCATAGAGATACCGCCTCTAATCGAATAAATGATGTGATTTTTTTTCCTCGCAGACAAGCGGAGGTGCGATTGGAGGGAGAATATCTCGTAATAACCGTGTTTATAGAGGAACTGGTTAATTTAACCCACCCAGTGCCGGTGATGCTTGGCTCTCTTTCCAGTAACCACATCCCGCGATTTCGGCCAAAAGCGCGGCGAGGCAAACGGGCGAGTTGAATGCCGGTGGGTTATGGTCGAGGTGAATGTGGTTATATGGGGGTAAGTTTGGCATGACGAGACGGTTTCATCTTTTGGTAGTGATCTTTCCTAGGAGGGGCGGGGCGGGGTGAGCCCCTTTTTCGCGATGCGGGTAGGATTATGAATTGTAGATCATCCATCGCATTGAGGAATATTAAGTATGTTATTCATTTCCCTCCCGTCTTGATGGAAGGATCAAGCATCAATTGTGTTACGATGCAACTACTTTTTATGCAACACCAAAGATTGCTTAGTTGTTATTGATACTATGAGGGTGGCGTGGTTCTACCGTAAAATAGTACCAACCGCGGCGGAAGCCATAGGCACTCACGTGATGCACCGCTAAACGTGGTCGACGAACCGTTGATATGGCATGACACGTGCCCACTGAACCGGATGCTCGATCTTGCGTCACCTCAATGTCTTCCACGGAGTGCCTGCGCAAGGCCTTTGAGAAGACCAAAAAACCTTGATGGCTTGCAGGGCCCGCTTGCCCACGCTTAGGAATCCTCCACGGCTGACCAAAACCGAAGATCCCACCGTCAACGATCACGCGTTCTGCTCAGCGGTGTATCGACAGATACGGAGGAGGAGGCACCAGTGACGGATCCCTAGAGGTGCTATCTGGGTCGCCCTAGGCGTCGCGGGGTTGATCCTCGATTTTTTTTTGGCATGGTGCCATTTTTGTCATGTGCAGTGAATGTTGTATCCAGGCTTGCTTCATGCCGCCTTGTTTGTTTCTTGAGCAAGTTTTGGACCGAGGCCTGCCTTTTTATCCAGACAAAAAAATAATGTGCAGTGAGTGCTGGGCCTACACAGCTAGTGTCATCCTTAGGCTGGTTACAATGAATTGGTGCTTATAGTGGTTGCTAAGTGTATTAAAAATCTTAGCAACTAGTCTCTTCAATGCATAGGTGCTTAGCTTTTGTTGCTAAGCTTTTCTCATAGAATTGTTTAATAGTTAAATTTTTTTCATGCATTGGTTGCTAGTCATTTTACATAGGTTCACACCGGTTCTTCCCGGGGCCACCATAATACTCTCTTTCTTCTTTAATTGCTTTGTCATGTCACCTTTTTTGCCTTTTCTCCTCTTTAGTTGCTTTGCCACATCATCTTTTTATCTACGTGGCATCCTTAGCATCAATGCATTGGAACCGGCCTTATGTTGTTTGACCCCGTTGCTATGCTGATTTGCTGCAGGACAGCTGCATTTATACAAAAGCAAAAGAATCTCAATTTCATTGTCTCCCGGCACAAGTCATATCGGATTTCATTGTAATCAAAATAATTTCCAACTTAAAAGGTGCTGTAAGCAGAGCATGAAGCTCCATATATCTTTCGACTGGCAAAACTTCCAAGTCTCGCATATATATATCTCCATTAATTTTCACTCAACCAATCACTCCAAGAATCTACACAGCCCAGCATAAATCTACAGGAGGAGGAGGAAGAAAAAGCAGCCCCCAAAAAGGGAAAGCTGTAGCGAGCAAAAGGCGGCTGCTTTTATGGCGAGCTTTCTCGCAGCGCTGTCGTGCTGCTGCTCTCATGGCCATGGTGGTGGTGGTTGTCATGGCTGGGGCTCGCCGCGTCTTGGTCACGGACGCGGCTCCGGCTCGCCGCGTCGGCGGGGTCGCCTCCGAGTTGCGAGCTCACCTCGCAGCCCTGCTCGTCCACCTTCTCCTGCGCGTCATCGCCGGCGCGCGCGCTCGCCTCTGGCACCGCTGCGGCTGCAAGCTCCGCCTCGGTGGCTCGGCTGGTGACCGGCTTCGCGAGGAACGTGGGCCGCTGGTCGCCGGCCATGATGACCACCACGTGCTCGAGAAAATCCATGGCCGGCCTGGCCGCGCCGGACGCCGAGCCCTTCTCCCCGTCGGCGTCCCCCGCCGCCTCGCCGTCCCGGTCGCCGTCGAGGAACCGGGAGAGCTTCCAGTAGGAGCACGCCAGGATGAGCAGCGCGATGGCGATGAGCCCGAGCATCGCCGCCAGCCCGCCGAACAGGTACGGCACCGGCGACTGCCACGGCGAGTGCGGCGCCGCCGTCCCGTTGACAAGCCCATGCCCCGGCGCCGCCGTCGGCGCTCCCGCGCGGTGGCTCATGGTGACGAACTCGGCCCCGGGCCTCATGGTGTGTGCTGGTGTTTCACGGCGTAGCAGAGGAGTTGCACGTGATGACTTTGTTGCTCTGTTTTTCTCCCGTGTGTGTGCGCTTGTTTTTGTCTTAGGTGTGAGTGGGAAATGGGGTGTATTTATAGGAGAAAAATACTCACAAAACGTTGGAGTATTTTATATTTGTGATGAAGAGGAAAATGAAAAGACCAATGCGGAAATTCTTGTCTAGAGCTGTGTACTCTGTTTCTAGATACCATCCCTTTTTGAGGCGAAACCACGGGGAAATACCCACTGCAATTCTTATAGTTATAGCAAAGAAAGTGTGTGTAAGTGCAATGTCAAATTGTTGTGTTAGAGATCATGGCAATTTTCGGACGACATGTTATTTTTGCACGGAAGTATTACTTTGAGAGCGGAAAAGGCGGTGAGTAATTCTCGTAAACCATGGGAGTTGCGATCAAAGGGCGACCTTTCTGTTTTAGCCATACGAGTAAACATGCCCGTCATTGCAATGGGAAACGAGAAAAATATATCTTCTAACGTAGCAATTTTAACATAAGTTGGCAAGAATTAGAAGGTTCAATGAAAATGCCCAACGGCGCAACATTCGGATGGTGCCATCCGACTGTCGGGAGGCATATGCCAAAGTCTTAAAAAATATATATGGTTCGCTTACTTTTTTTTGGAGGAAGAGAACGGATTATTTACTGCAGTATAGTACCACTAAATGGAGAAATTATCTTTATGCGGGCTGGTCCGATCATCCGGTGGTGCCTTTTGTCGATTGTTGTGACAGTTTTAGGGAAACTCTCTTATTTTTTAGTGAATGGAGATCCTCCGAGCCAACTTATTTATGTACACGTGTGACCCCACATCCATTCCATTCCCAAGCAGTGCCACAACCTGTGGATACTTCCCACACACCCATTCCATTCCCAAGCAGTACACATGTGGATATTTTTTATTAAGTTATATATATGCTTTTAGCTGACAAAGAATAATGAAAATTAGGCACTTCAAAATTAGCAAAAATATTAATTATATTGCCAGGTATGTTGTGTTGGGTGGGCCAAAAATTCATGCACTAGCCACTGCAACTATAGTATTAAGTAGTACTTCAACTTTAGAAGTCTCCTTTGGTACCGGGTTGTGAATAGTTTAGCCCTAGGTTGGCCTTGATTCTACCACGTGTGTTGGTGCATAAATTCCACGCAAATAAAGAAAGCTTACGCACAGACCTGCTTATTATGTATCCATTTTCTTGGGATTGAATAATGGCCTTGAGCATTTTTTTGTTCTTGCGGGAGATGATTAAACTTACCTTGCTCTTAGTTTTTTTTATAGAAATCTAACGTGATTCATAAATTGTGGGGTTAATATATTGTATTAAATTTTAAGGAATTAAGAAACATAATTAATTGTGTTGGGCGTGTAAAACAGGTCGATACCAGTAGATGCGGATCATTAAGTGTGTTTCCCATTTCCCTTCCGGCTATGGTTTACTCTATTAACTAGTTGGTGCGAAGAAATCAACAAGGATTATATTGCTCGACCATAAAATAGAAGCGATCCAAGAGAATAAAATCTTCCTTCGTATTAATTCAGAAGTACTGCGCAGATACAAGGAAACAATTACACTTTAGAGCAAAAGATGCTAGTTCCAAAAGGAGCGAAACGATTTCGGAGGATCCGGGTCGATGCCATATGGCAATGATGCATTTGTTCATTTTTAATAACCATCCATTAACTGGTAGAGTTTTCTACTTGTTAGTTACCTAAAAATTGATTATACTAGACAGGTCTTCGAATCAACACGTGGTCATTGCTATCCTAATATCGCTTCCACATATAACTTACTGCCTAGAAATCACATAACTTTTGCTACAGCTGTGCGCTTTACTTCAACTTCTGTCTAAATGTTGTTTTTGGCTTACTAAGATTGAAAAAAAAACATACTCGAGAATTACCAAATAAATTAAGTTGCCAGGTATATTACATAGGTTTCAGTGATTAGGAAGATAGAACATTGGGTGGGCCAATCATTCACATGAGAGTGAATAAATTCCATGCGAAAACAAAACTTAAACTGAAACCCGCTTAATTGTGTGGTACCCATTTTCTTAATTAGCGAATACTGAAATAGTTTGGCATTGTGTCTTTTCTCTTAGTGGGGAGATTTTATGGTCTAATTTGTATTTTATATACAATTCTAGGAAGATTCCTTAATTCTGGTGCCATCATATTTGTAGTAAGTTTGTTCCAAGGGATTAAGAAAATTAGTGATTATGTCGTGTATGTGTGTGATACCGGTAGATGCGGAGACATGGGACAGAGAGATCATCAGGACTCTACAAGAATGATTGCATTGTGCACTTATTATAGGGAGACTTCAAGTCCAAACCAATAACAAAAGTTATGGTTTAGGCCGGACGTAAGCATCACCCTTCTTTATTTGGAGTAAATTAATAAAAATACAAAGATATGTTAGTAGCAATAAAAGGGAGCACCGGGGCGTGTCCTGATGTTGATGATAATATTAGTACTATCCTAGTAACCATAATCATTGGCGCATATCCCTAGCTAGGCTAAATGGCTAGATTATTATGCGTGATAGGGTCGTTACCGAACACATGAATTGTACTGGCACATTTGTAGGATCTGCTCTTTAACTTTAGATATGGTAAAAATATATTGCACACGACAATCAAATCAAGATAGGTGGATTTGTGTGTAGAGCATCGGCACAAAGTTTAGCTAAAATTGACATGTGGCCCAAGTTGTTAACTATTACAATTAATTAACAATTCGTGTCCTTATCCATGAGCATTCGATTAGCTAGCTAAATCCATCACTTAGTGGAGCTTTACGAGCACCAAATGAATGTGGATTACGTCTGCAAGCTTTAGTTAGCCCAGAGATAGCTTAGCATGACAGTCTGTGAGTGGCCGGAGGGTCCAAAGCATAGCCAATAGAATGTTATTACTCCATAGATTATATCCAAGTAAGTAGATTAGTTACTCTACTTGTTGGTGTAGTGCTCCTGCTTTGAGCCTGCTTTTCAATCAAAACATATATTCCCTCCTAAGCCACTTTTGTTAGGGAGTATCCATCTCTCTCATTAAGTATAGGACATTAACGCACACATAGTGCATCAACTAATCAGAAAGGTGCCTTTTCTACCTCATGGAAACAGGATATATGAACGCTCATAGAAAGTTCTACGCAAAAATGGTTCTGTTGCACTATAGCTTGGTGTGAGCTTATCCATAACAAAAGTATGATGGTCCCGAGCTGGCTAAGGTAGCTAGTAGGTCAGTATTTTGTACAACGTGCATGATTGCGCGGGAGAAAAGAGGTGCAATATGTTTTAGAGATTTTTTTTAGAAAATGAGCGTTACCTCCGGTCTCTGCATCAACACGATACATACGGCCTCTTTATTAAAACAAACGAAACACAAATGGTTTGCCTCCTCGGTCTAGTAGCAGAGGAATAACAAATAGGTTTTAGAAACAAAAGAAGTAAGTGGCCACAACCGGCAAAAGTAGACATAGATGCCTAACCACCTATCCTATTATTGGACTGCCATCCAAACCGGTTGAATATATCCCGAGCTACCATCTCCCATCAGGCAGAACCAGTAACCAAAGGCTCCCTGGCTTCCGCAGGAGTGAGTAACGACCACGTACGGATTGACGCCGACGCCCTGTGTAGTACCTGCAAGAAATGTATAAGTGTTTGTCTGTTAAAAACCATGTCATTTCTGCAATTCCATATAGCCCATAGTAGCGCACATACACCTATGCGTAAATGCCTTGCCACATTAATATCCCCTTCATCTAGCCACGTGCCAACAACGTCTCAATGCTATCTGGAGGAATAATATTAAAAGCGATTCTAACTATTTGTCATAATAGTTTCGCTAGTGGACACTCGAGAAAGAGGTGTTGGATCGACTCCTGGTGATCACAAAAACTACATCGTACGCTCCCTGGCCAATTGCGTTTTGCGAGATTGTCCTTAGTAAGAATCACCTTCTTGTGAACGAACCACATGAAGACCTTGATTCTGAGAGGTACCTTGACCTTCCATATATGAATTGACCTAGGCACTGCCGTCTGGATCATTTGATAGGTGAATGTCCATCAGTCTATTAACTAGGTGCAACCATTCCGCCCAGCGATGACCAATTAACGATCGCCTAAACTGAATATTTAGAGGAATGGACTGTAAGATTGTGGCTACATATCTTTCCTTGTGTTGCACAATATTATACAGTGATGGATATTGTAAGGCCAAGGGCGTCTCCCCCAGCCACGTATCTTCCCAAAACCTAGTTGTCTCTCCATTTCCGACAACGAACTTAGCTCGATTGAAAAATTGAGCCTTGACCTTCATCAAGCCCTTCCAGAATGGAGAGTCAGTTGGTCTAGCGGAGACCTGGGCCAAAGTTTTAGAATTCAAATACTTATTATGTAAAATTTATGCCCACATTCCATCCGTCTCCACAGACAGTCTGTATAGCCACTTGCTAAGTAGACATCTGTTCTTAACTTCTAGGTTCTCAATACCCAAACCTCCTTGGTCTTTGGGACGACAAATGATATCCCATCTCGTGAGTCTATATTTCCTCTTAATATCATCACTCTGCCAAAAGAAACGCGGCCTAAAGAAGTCCAATCTTTTGCGTATCCCTACGGGTATCTCAAAGAATGACAATAGGAACATGGGCATACTTGTGAGGACCGAATTCATCAAAATTAGCCTCCCACCATATGACAGTAGCTTGCCCTTCCAACAACTCAGCTTCTTTTCAAACCGGTCCTCAATCGTCTTCCACTCATGGTTTGAAAGTTTACGATGGTGAATAGGAATGCCCAAGTAGCTAAACGGTAAGCTACCTAATTCACATCCGAACAACTGCTTATAGCTTTTTTGTTCTTCCTTGGCTCTTCCAAAGCAGAACAATTCGCTCTTATGAAAATTGATCTTCAACCCCGACAGTTGTTCGAATAGGCATAATATGAGTTTCATATTCCGGGCCTTTGCTACATCATGTTCCATAAAGAGGATCGTGTCATCAGCATATTGTAAGATGGACACCCCATCCTCGACTAGATGAGGCACTAGACCACCTACCATGCCTTCCTGCTTGGCTCTCCCAATCAGGATTGCTAGCATATCCGCAGCTACATTAAATAGGATAGGGGACATTGGGTCTCCCTGCCGGAGACCTTTATGCGTTTGGAAAAAAGGAGCTATATCATCATTCACTTTAATTCCAACACTCCCTTTTTATACAAAGGAATCGATTTGCTTCCTCCATAGCTCATCGAAACCCTCCATCCTCAATGCTTGTTGTAGGAAAGACCATTTAACTTTATCATATGCCTTTTCAAAGTCCACCTTGAAGATAACCCCGTCAAGCTTCTTCGAGTGGATTTCATGAAGAGTTTCGTGGAGCACAACTACCCCTTCCAGAATATTCCTACCGGGCATGAAAGCTGATTGGCTAGGTTGCACCATCGCATGTGCAATCTGTGTCAGTCTATTAGTTCCAACCTTAGTGAATATTTGGAAACTCACGTTTAGAAGGCAAATAGGTCTGAACTGTTCAATACGCACATCCCCCTCTTTCTTTGGCAACAACGTGATAGTCCCAAAGTTTAAATGGTGCAACTGCAAGTGTCCTTGAAACAGATCATGAAACATTGGGATGAGGTCTCCTTTTATAATATGCCAACATCTTTTATAAAACTCAACTGGTGCGTCGCCCTGCCAGCGGGGAGCCTCCTGCTCCTCGTCCAGCCAGGCTATCGAGGGCGCCACCAGTCCCCGAGACCTCCAGTACCGGTGTGCCATGGATGCGCTCCGGTGAGGTGGTAACAGATGCCGGACGACCCCCTTTCACACAAGCACCACCGGTGTTGGCGCAACCTGTCGGAGGGGAGCCATCCGCACGCGGGCTGATTGGGCTGGTCGACCGCGCCTAGGACTCATGTGGCTGCTGGTCACCGCTCGTCGACCCATGCCACGTGCCGCCCGAAGAAGACCTGACCGGACCAGTCGTCATCCCCATCATCCCGTGCTCCTGCCTGTCATCGGTAGTAGTCTGAGGTGCCACCGCTGCCCTCGTGTCGGGCACCTGCCTGTGACCGGCTGGGTTTGCACGCACCAGGATAGGCACCGCCGCAAGCCTTGTGCCATGCTGCTGCGTGTCGTTAGACGTCGCCACGGGCGTCGCCTTAGGTATGCTGACACTCTCCGGTGAGTTACTGGTAACACCAGCCACGTCAACCACCGGTATATCAGCCTTCCCCTCCCGCCTGGACTCTGGAGTTGTGGTCGAAAAGGGAGAAACACCCAACACCTCTCTGGCTGGGTGCACCTCCCGCGACAGAATAGATGACCCGGGTAGTGAAAGAGAAGGTAGCTCCTGCTCCTCCGGATCATCCAATTCCATTCTAGTACTCCAAAGTTTGCTCGAAGCCGACGAAGAGCCAAAAGAGCCAAACCGCAACTGATGTGATGAAGTAGTACTATTAGATTGCTCATAGAACTTAGCTGACTCTGCCGTTTTAGTCACCGGTGCTGCCCCCTATCCATCGTAGGTTCCGTATGAGTATCCTTCTGAGAATGCCCATCGCCATCATTACCCTCATTAGTGTCCATGTCAACCTGTCTGGCTAAATCAAGGAACTCAGCGTTTTCCCCGATCTCAATATCAATTAGATAACTCATGCCATCATATGTCCACCTAACAGACTCGGGAATGTTCTCAACACTAATGACGCTAACAAACAAGCGAGCAACTCCATTAGAACGAGTAAAAGGCATATCCACCTTCTTAGTCTTACCAATTACAAAACCGAGACTCCAGGTGACCTTTACATTATCAAGTGCCCTTGAGGTACTCCCGCAAACTGAACCCAAAGCTGTGCTAAGGGAGTTCCCTCCGGTTCCTTCCGTGTCCATGGTTCAAACTCCAGTACACATGAACTATTAGGGACCTTGCTCATCCCAAAAGTCAGAAGACGACCCAAATCCTCCTTCGATGGAAAATCCACCCGGAACGCATGATCCTCTAGACTCACCGGGTCCCAGTGGAAATTGGAGGGCACCAGCTCCCGCAAATGCTGCACTACCTGTTCAGAGGTCAAGCTCCCGCGAGTGACCCGTACAATCCCAGTCCGGGAACTCTCCGGTACCGGTGCATGCGAGGAAGCACGTGAAGACTCAAAAAACAACATCTCTGGGCAGCAAACACCATAAATCATCACCATAGGTTTAGGACCTACAAGAAACGGGCACTCCCCATTATCATGTTTCGGTTTCTGGCATACGTCACAGAGCTCCACCATGCATTCAGCTGCAAAGTGTCCCGGCCCACTGCACCTGTAACATGACATCTTTTCTTTCTTACGTGCCCATTTAGTAAGCTTCTCCCCATCAAATTTGTCAGAAGCTTTGTCTGGCACATTATCACGGCCCGTACCCGCCTTTGCCTTTGGCACTTGGACCTCAGCGAGAGCTTTAACGACCTCCGCCGCCTTCCTCGTAAGGACCGGAGCAGCATCCCGGCGGCCGTAGTGTGCACTGCCGGAGCCGTCTATGGCACCGCCACCTCACCAGACCTATCTGCATTATCCAACATATTGGTAGGAGGAGGAGGCCTTCCGCCTCTACCCCTTCCACCCCGATAAGGTCTGTACCAGGTCCGGTTTCTATGAATTGGCCCCGTTGCTCCTTGGACGAAAGGACCGGGAGGTCCATTATACCCCCAGCTGCTACCATCCATCCGGACACCGCCGGTTGACGAAGAACCACGATGGATGCCCTCACCATAAGCGTCCAGACCATCATCTCCCCAACAACCTTTAGCAGGCCTTTTTTCTTGCCCCGTTGCCACGCCTCGCCCGGCTGGCCAAGTACCATGCCCTTGCGCCGGAGCATGGCCACCGTCGTTTTGTCCCATACCCCAGCCATAAGCCGAAGCCGAACCGCCATCAGTCTGCCCCGCCGACCGCGGCCCTCGAGGCTGGAGGCCTTGCTGCTGTTGAAGCTGATCGGCCCTCGCAGGAGGGTTCGGGCGCCCCGGTGCGGTCCCTCGACCTGCCATCGCCGGCGATACTTCCGACGCAACACTCGCGCCGGAGGAGCACGAATCTTGTCTGCCCTCCCAATACCGATTGAAGGAAACACTGGACGTGCGAAGTGTCTAAGTACCCTAGGTACGTCCAACTCTACGCATCGGCCTAACTTGATCTCGCTGGACCGGGAGTCGTCAGAGATCGGGCCTGGTGATTGGGCCACACACCCAATCGACGCAGAGCCCACGTGCTTCTCGCCCGAGTCCGGCCCAACCAAGCCCAACAGGTGATTCAAACGCTGTTGTCGTTGATTGCGGATCCCGATGGCGACCTCCATCGTCGGCGCCGGTGCCGGAACCACCGTATCCCTTCTCTTTTTCCTCCTTTGGACCAACTTCCATGTTGAAACGGACATGAAATCTGTCAACGTGAGCTTTGGGAGACTTACCTTCGGTAGCGGACCTCGCCATGGCCTGATAGCTTGCGTAGATGTTCGCCGATGAACCATCCGCCTCGCAACCTCCACAGCGTCCGCTTCCTTGAGTCCATCCCTTGCCGGATCGTCTCTTGGAACGAATTCGTTGACGATTCCTGCGAGGACATCATCAGAGATATCTACCTGAAGTGCATCGCAAATGATATCCGACGGTGTAGGAGATCCCGCTTCCGGCCGAACTCCGGCGAGATTGTCCTCCTCCTCCGAATCCTCTCCACCATCTCCCTCCAGCAGCGCTCAAAACCGGCCACCCACCCGTCGGTGGTGGTCGGACTGCATTGCCGCCAGCTGCCCGCCGGTTGTCGTCGCCCGCCCTTTCTGGTTCAACCGGCCATGGCCCTCTTAGTAACACGCAATCCTCTTTGCTAACTATAACCGCGGAAGAGGAGCCGAATGCAGACAAAATATGTCTCAGAGTGTGTACACACAAACCGCAATGTACGTTTTCTAGCGCGTCATGGTGGCTGATCCGATCCAAAACACCATGGGTCATACGTACATATATGGCCACAAGTGTATGTAGATTAGCTAGCTCAGTACAGATGCATGCCTCTTCTCCATTCATGTGAACTCAACGTTACAATGTCTCGTGTGCAGTGAGCTCTTTGAGAACGGCTCCCGCAGCAACCATACACGTAGATTCGTGTGTGTGCCATCGTAGATGCATACAAAAGGCTAGCGTGTACATATTTTATTGCTAGATGCAAGGATATGCATGGATTGTCATTAATATCGATGGTGATCACGGCAATGATTCAGAGGAATTGTGTCCCTTGTGATCCTAATGTCACATATCTCACTTATAAACACGATGTATTATTTGTGTCTATTATTTGCAATGTACTCATTATATATGCAAACACCTAGAAATAACCCTTTGATATACAAGGGCTATTGCTATGCGAATTGCCAAACAACGATCAATGTTTGGGTACGAATTATTAGTCCTATAGTATGCGGATTATGTGGCACAAAGTTGATATTGTTTTTTTTGGTTTTTTAGAAAAGAAGGAATATCTTCGGCCTCTACATCAAAAATATGCACGCGGTCCCTTTATTAATGAATGCAACAAAATAGTCTGCGGTTCAAAACCAGCTCATAGCGAGCTGTAAAAAAATCCAAAAGCGAAAAAGATGTCACAACCGACAAAAATAGGACTAGATGTCTAACCACATAATTTCTTATGATTACACAATTTTAAGTAAGTCGCGTGGGAACACTCCCTGAAGCGATAGTGTAACAACAAACTGTACCTTTAGGTAATTTAACCATATAACTTGTGCTTTAAAGCTAAGAGGTGACAAAAGAAACCCTAAATTACAATGAGCAGCTGTATAACTGAAAAAATAGCCAAGGGGCACTTCTGCCATGGACTGAACATGGTGGACCGGCTTGGCGAGCATGTTGTCCATGTTTGAAAAACTGATCAAGTATTAGTGTTTATTCAACAAAACAAAGAGATTTCAAACTATATTTTCCCGAAATTCTAGCGAGTCAAGGTAAATACGTTAAGTATCCTAGGACAATTTAAGACCATTTTGCTTGACCATTTATGAGATTTGAACGTTCTTACTTACGTTGAACACTTAAACTGGATATTCAAACTGCACGTACAAGACTGGAAATTCCCTAGTAAATCAAACTCGTTACCTAAGTCTAATGAGACCTTTTTCATCTTTTTCCTTAGAAAATTAGGGAATTTGAATGTTTTCACATATTTTCAGCAAAGTTGAACTAGAAATATAAAGTTTACCCAAAAAAAGAGAACATTTTAGTGAATCGAACTAACTACCTGAGTATTATAGGAATTTTTTAGGTCAGTTTTTGTAGGCATTTCGTGGGCAGAAGGTTTGAATGATTTTGACCAAATTTGAACTGAAAATTCAAAATATTTTTTGATGTTCCAATCAGTAGCATTCTCTAAATTTCCACATTTGTTTAAAAGCTCGAAATGCAAAACCACACCCAATCCTAGAATATGGTTCGGACTAAATGGTTTTGGAGAGTTCAAGGTTTAATACATGGTTGGTTGACTTGGTTCATAATGCTTTTGAGTATGATGCTGGTACGATGTGCAATCAGATCATCTAGCTTAAAAAAAATGATGGACGGCTGATGTTATGTGCAGTAAAAAGATCGGGCGAAAATTAGTTGTGGTATCTATAGGATAGCTCACATCAAAATGCGGGTCGTTTCACTGGAACAAGTAACGGGGAGAGGGTACAAGTACAGCAAAACACAACATGAACAACAAGAAAAAGGAACTATACATACAGAGAAGCACGAAAGAAGAAACTACCAAAACAAAAAACAGTACACCTATGTGCTACTTTTTCCGATCCATATTAATTGACGCTTCTTTAGTACGACTTTGGAGCAACTGTTATCGCTTAGGAGTGAGTAATGGCCTGCAGGAGCATCAATCAATCAATCAACTAAGTTAATATCTCGTGCCATTAGTACTACGTACGTAGCCGAAACGGCAAGTATCTGGCCCTAATGGAGTATCCATGATTAATCATAGGCTCTGCCAATGCGTCCACGGCACCTCAATCCATTCTCTCAAGTGTGGCATCTCCCTTTAGTTACTTTGCCATTGTGCATCATGATCGATCGATGGATTCCACCCTCTTTTTCGCTCCACTCTCGCAGGACCCGATTGGTACGTACGTACGTAAGCAGCACTGGTTAATTTGGCTTTCACGCGCGGGCCTGCTTTATTATCATCTTCATCAAGCATGCAATCCTTCCTTGTGCTCGCTCACATGTTACGGGCGCTGGTTGCAGGGTGGTTGTGCGTCGCGCGCGGCGATGCGGGGGCACCGTACGTGTCGCACTCGGTTCCGGTTGGCGTTGAGAACTTGAGATCATTGGCCGCCTTGACTTTCTTACAGCAGAAACATCAACTTGACCTTGACACGTGAGCTCCATCAGAGTTTCCATCCATCCATCCCGTAAAAGCAAAGGTCAAGTCCATCTTGGGCAGACTCAACTTTCTTAGGAGAAAATGGGATATGGACTTGGTCGATCACGTTTGCTACTAACACTTTAAGGTAGCACAGAGCTATATTCTAAGCTCTTAATTCCGTTCACATTTGAATCGTTGGTCGATTTTAAGGCAGTTTTTGGCACGTGTAGCATATGTAATCAAAGTTTGAACTTTAACGCCTTAGAGCATCTCTAGCAGACCTTTTAGAAGGCTAACCTTTTAAGGAGTTTACAGTTCGTGGTGTCGTTTGGATAAGGATCGAAAATAGCAGCGACATAAAAGAAACCACATCCGAAACTGTAAACTTCGAATTTTTTTGTTTCGCACGAGAAATGAATAAGAACAATAGGGAGAAGTGCGGATGATTATTCATACATACATATAAAGCGCGGATGATTCATACATACATATAGTGGGGACGCAAAATGGGGCTCGCCGGACGCATACCCTAACCCTAAACTGACCAAAACTGAGCTCTCCAGAGCCCTGTGGGTGTGGCAGCGTTGCTGCGCCTGCCACCACTCCTTGTCGGAGTTGAGGTCGATGTACATCACCTCCTACGCTTTGGCTTTGCGGCGCCACTCCTCCTTCTCGTCGAACTCGTGCGCCCTCGTGAGCCCCTACTCGTATAGGACCGCGTTTGATTTCGTCCTCCCGCTGGCGCACTACGCCTCCCTTCTCCTCATCCTCATGCACTGCACGCGAGGATGGCGGCCTCCATGGCATCCGCCACCGCCCCGTTGCTCCGCCTTTACGTCTGCCTCCGGCTCCCTCTTCACCACACGAAGCCGCAAGAGCTCCTCCGGCTCTCTTTTCACCGGCGTGAGCACCGTCCGCGAGCTCGAAGCACTGACGGAGAGCTCCCTACGGCGGACTAGTCGGAGGATAGCCCGCGGCAAAGGAGCACCTGCCTACGGTCGTACTCCTCCGTCTCGTGGCGGAGGAGCGACGGCGGCGGCTCTAGGCCGCGGTTGGTGTACTTCCAAGCGGCCCTCTTCCTCGTCGCGTCCAAGGTGAGGCATCGCTGCTGCTCGGGGTCATCGCTACCGCCGGCGCCGCGGCCCGCCGACCACATCCAGCACCACGTCTAGAGGAGAAAAGGGGGAGCGAGGTCGCCAGCCGCAAGAAATCGAGCGGTGGATGGGATTTGCGACGGAGCGCGGATAGGGTTTTGACCCGTATCCGAGCCGCCAACCCTTAGATATACGACGCGTGGGGTGTGTGTGTGTGGGGTGGGGGGTGGGGGGTGGGGAGTGGGGTGGGGATGGGGGGTGGGGTGGGATGTGGGGAGGAATTTGCGGGCCACTGTAAAAACATTTACGGGCCAGACTACTATACGGCTTCTGGTCTGGCCCAAAAAACGAGCCAAACCCGTATAGTCGCCGGATTTTCACGATTTATCTCTTTTTAAGAGGTTTGCTAGAAATGTCTCCTTATAGATTATAAACTCCATCCAGCCAAATAAATAAGACCTACCATATTTTTTGAGGGTTTTTTGCTAATCATTTTTCGGGGTTGCCTTTGGCCATCACTAACATTAATAATACATGAGATATATTACATTGTATTACATTAAAAATATATCATTAGAAACTCCTTTCACATGTGATTTTGACGATATAATTTTTATAGCATGTATGCCATATATTATTGCTCTAACTGATAAATAAAGCAACCTTAAAAATGTATTTGGCTTTATATATTATAATAGAGGGAGTGGGTACAATCAGTACAAACACGATAATGAGTTTTTGCCATGAGAGCTCCAGAACTGGTTTAACCAGAGAGCACCGCTAGTCCGAAGTAACCTGGTGTTTTTTTCGAGAATATGCCCCGAAATGGCGTATTGTTTTCGTAGAAGAAGAGAGCAAAATATATTGCCCGCCTTGACTTTCCTGCGCAGAAACATCAAGTTGACCTTGACACGTGAGCTCCGTCAGAGTTTCAATCCATCCAGCAAAGGTCAAGTCCATCTTGGCCGGGCTGTGAACTTCTTGTGGAAAAAAAATGGGATGTGAACTTGGTCGATCACGTTTTTTTTTTGAGTGCTAACACTTTAAGGTAGCCCAGAGCTAAATTTTGAACTCTTAAAACTGTTCACATTTGAATCCGTGGTCGATTAGAAAGCAGGCCACCTGTAGCATATTTAAGCATAGTTTGAACTTTAACGCCTTAGATGGAAGTCTAGTACTCCCTCCATCCGAGTATATATTAGATCTAAGAGCATATACAGCCGGATCCCTTATACTTTCTTTAAATGTCCGGACAAGCCGTCCGGTCACAAAACATCGATCCAGACGGGCCTCTTCAAACTGGCATCGAACGCCCGAGCTGACCGACATCCCTCATTTCCAACCCAAATATGGGACGAGTACAGGGGAGCCCGGGCTCGTACGGGCAAGCCCGCCACGTCGGCTGGCATGACCCCCCGCATACCTGCCCGGAAATCTGACGGTCCGACGGCCGCCTTGATCGGCGCCATGGTGTGAATGTCGTGTGGCGTCGCTCCGGCACCCTGCCCTTATCCATAGCTGGCTATTTAAGCCGGCCGGGGCCCCCAAGCTCTAAACACATCTGCCTCCTCCCTCTCTCCGCCGCCACCCGAGCCCGCTAGCCTCATCTCGCACTTCCGTCTCGGAGCAGGATGGTCCGCCGGCTCATCACCACCTACGCGTAGATGACGCCGAGCGGCGCCGGGAAATCGAGGAGGAGTACCACTCTCGTCGAGCCGGCCACATCGCTACGGGTCTTCCTATGGACTCACCGGAGACAGAGGAGGAGGTGGAGGGGGAGGAGGAGCATGAGGCAATGGAGGAGGAGGAGCCGGACCAGGAGGCTCCCTGCTTGACCATGGCGGAGGCGAACGCGGAGTTCGCCGTTGGCCAATCGGACGAGATGGCGGAGCAGCAACCCATCCTGGATTCCATCCGGGATGAGGCCGAGGTGGAGGCCAACCGCCGACTCATCTAGCAGAGACAGGAAGATCTCGACACCCTCTTTGACGAGCTGGAGGCCGAGATCGAGGCCGAGGAAGCCGCATCAAAGGGGGCCGCAGTGCTGGCGCCAGAGGGGATGGACCTGCGGCTGCCGCACATCTATCCATCGGAGGGAACGGAGATCGTCGACATCTCCGACGAAGAGTAGATAGCTCTTCACGTAGTACATATGTTTTATTTAGTTGTATGCTTTTGTATGGATTTGAGAAAGAAATATGAGATGTCCGGATGCAACGAGTTTTATTTAAGGCGTGACCCATCAGTGTCTGCAGATGCGTCCGGCCGCGTCCGCGTGCGTTTGAGGGACCGGATTTGCAAGGTCCAGCTGTAAATGCTCTAATACATTTTTTGATCTTGCTTTTGGCCATTTATAAGATTAATAATATACGAGATATATGATATTAAAAATATATATCATTAACAACTCCTTTGACATGCGAATTTGACGATATATATTCATAACATGAATGTTATATATTATTGCTCTAATGGATAAACACAGGTAACCTCAAAAAATGTATTAGGCTTTATATTTTGATGGAGGGAGTAGGTACCATCAATACAACAAGATTATGATTTTTGTTTAGCATTAGAGCTCTAGAACTTGTTTAACCAAAGAACATCGCTAGTTCGAAGTCACCTGATGCTTCTTCTTTTAAGAATACGCACATAAATGGCGTATTGTTTTCATAGAAGAAGAAGGCAAAATATGCCACAAAGATTTGCAACTCACAATGCCCAAAGAAATAAAAAAAATGTTGTTGAAATATATTATCCGTCTCTTTTTATTACTTCCCCGTCCCAGTTTAGAAGGTATGTACGTGTACCTAGGTCAGCAATTTGACCAGCTTAATAAGAGACATATATTACAAAAAACATATCATTAGAAAACTTTAGATGATTTATTTTCTAATGATATCTTTTATGTTAAATAATATATTTTATATAAGTTAAATTGACGACCTAGATATACATGCATGTCTTCTAAACTGTGATGAAGGGAGTAGTTTAGACTTTTAAATAAATTGACCGGAGCATGAATTCAACATGATATCCGAAACAAAATGTCTTGAGTTATTGATGCCATGTCTAGGGGCTAAATAAACTTAGACATGAGGGGAAAGGGGGTGTTAAAATATATTGTTGCCTCTCTGCATCAGTTTGAACTTTTGAACGAATTGAATGGAGCATCAATTTAATAAAAGTTAGAGCATATACAACTGGACCTCTCGAACCCGTCTTAAATGCCCGAGCAGGCCGCCTGGTTACTTTTTTTTGACCCATACGAAGCCCTCAAACGGCCCTCAAATGGCCGGACTGACCGGCACCCCCCATATCCAGGCCAAATATGAGGCGGGTATGGGGACGCTCGGACGCGCCCGGGCACGCCCGCCACGTCGGAGCTGGCCCATGCTGGCCCACTCTACCCCACTTATATTCGTCCCCATCCGCTCGCCGGACCAAACCCTATCCACTTCACTCACCCCCTTCACTCCCCTCCGCCAACCGAGCTCTCCTCCACCGGATTCCGGCTACCTTCGCCATGTCAGACAGGGGATCGGAGTCTGACCTTTCCAGATCCGTTGACTGGGGTGTGATTCCGTGTGGATTGGAGGAGGCAATGACAGTTGGCATTGCACTCCGCCGGTCCCGGGAGGAGAGCAGCCGACTGAGGGACGCATCTGTCCGCCGCGAGGCCCTAGCGTTGGCTCACTGGGCGCTCGGGTCCGGCGGTGCTGGATCCTCGTGGGCCTGGCTGCCGGAACCCCATTCCATCCCCATCACCGGTCCGACAGACTATGAGTTGTACCGGGTCCGAGCGGCACGCCATGAGAAGGAGAGGGCAAGGGCATCGAGGCCCGTCTCGCGGCGGATATGGCGGAGGCGGAGGCGGTTGCTACAGCGGCGCGGGCGTCCGTAGAGGAGGAAGCCATCCGCGCCCGCATTGTGAAGAAACGGCAGCGGAGGCAGACACGCCCCTCGCCTGAGAGCAGAGTCAGGCAGTCCGGGCCATGGCCCGGACTGCCACCGGAGGAGGAGAAGGACAACGACGCTGAGGACAGCTTCGACGACGAATAGATCCAGCTAGATCCGTGTCCGTCGACGTAGTTGCATGAGTTTGTATAGATTTGAGATATGTTAATTGAGATGTCCGTATGTGAAGTGCCTAATTTTAAAAAATGTTCGATCAGTACCCACGGACGCGTCCGGACGCGTCTACGAGCGTTTAAGAGACCGGATTTACAAGTCTGGCTATAGATGCTCTTACTCTTCGCTGATGACTACCGGCACGCTCAAGGTGCAGCAGCGCTGGTCGTTGCCATTACTCTCTTTCTGTTCAAAGCATGCAGGATTGGAAGCAGCAGAGACCCGCCATTATAGAGCATCGAGTTTCGATGCGTCGAGATGCACCTCGTTGTCATCAATCCATGGAGCATGGACGCCCGATCGGATCCAGGAGAAACACCTCGTGCCAAAAAGACTTAGTCTAGGAGGAGTATGGATCCAAGCTACCTTGGCTTTCAAATATTCGATGTGGATAGATGAGGGTGGCAACCAATCAACAGGTGTACATCAATCTCCTGGAGGCACAGTTTCAAATGAGGCAGCGTGTCTGCCGTGTCAGGTAAAGGTGATCCACACACCTGTCCCGCCGGTTCCGCCAAGAAATGGAATGACGCTGCCAAGAAACCATTTTTCTTCTGAAAAAAGAATATGTTGGTCTTTTATTAATGTGATAAGAGATAAAAGTCCCAATGATGAGCTGCCTACTGGAAGTTGGCCCCATCTTGGATTGCCTACGTGTATACCTGATATGATCGAGCTCTCGATAAGTATATACACCTGTTGCACTAGAGCTAGGGATGTCCATACTGTCACATTGCCAGTCCCCAATATCTTATCGGTTGCCAGTTTTGGGAATAACTTTCTTCACTTACGTACATGCACTCCTTGATAAAACAAAACTCATCCATACAAATGTATACTAGAAAGAAAATGAGGGTTAATTTACTTCAAAGCAGTTACAGTTCACCATTGACCTTGGCAAACATTCCGTCCGTAACTTAATATAAGACCTTTTTTATACTATCATGGACTATAAAATCGTCTTAAAAAGGTAAGAAGGGAGTACATATCATGATTATGGAACGCATGCACGCACAAAACAACCAGCAGCCAAAGTCCGTTGCTAGTTAGCTAGGGACGGAGCTGTCACGTACGTTTCCTTGCGCCGATGATGCCAACAAAGTGGCTATCTCTCGGTCTCAGGCCGTCAGCAAAAAAGAAGAAGCGGGAGGGAGGACGTTAGTTTGGTAGGGGAACCGGCGTGAGACAAACAGAAAATGGCGGGGTTCGGTTAGCTTACGGGGCGCCGTCCGTAGACGTAGCAGCGGCCAGCTCAAGCTCAACGGAATAACGGCGGGTGAGATCACACTCACTCTCCACTAGTAGACACCAGTCCACGCCACCTTTCGGATAATTTGTCCCTCCGGTTGCTCGCTCCACGCGGCAATGCTGCATGATGGGAACGAATATATGTGCGCGAGACGTACATGACCGACGTGAGAGGTGGATTCCAACGCTGTCCGGCCGGCCACCTCTCTCTTCGTGTGCTGCGTACACGGCTGACCTCCGTCCCGTCGGACGTCGCGTCTACTCTACTTTATCAGCTATATATAACAAAAATATCGCGGTGGTATAAAGGCAAAATATCTCACCTTGGAACACTTCTTTCTTCCTTTTTCCTTGGGCTTCTAAGAGCAGAGCAGACACGGTAAAAGTCGACACTTAAAAACGCATATAAGGACTTTGTAAACCGTTTTTAGGTGCGAAATTGTCCCGGACAAAACATACATTGTAAATAAAACTGTATGTCACTAGATCCATCTTTTTTTCCCCTCCGTCCCGACGAATCCGTCTCCGTCCACGGGGTGCCTCGCCCCGGCACCGTCCGCCTCGTCTCCGCCTCGTCCTGGCGCCTCCCGTTTCGAGCCACACATGCAGTGAAGGAGCCCTGCGCCGCCCGTCCCGACCGCGCGCTCTCTGACGCGCCCGCCCGTTCCCGATTTGAGCCCGACACTACACGGCGCGCGCGTTTCTCGTCGTGGCTACGCGAGCTGCCCCACCCCTGCCCCGCCCTTCTCCGGTGCAGTCCCGCCCATATTCGGGCCGTCGATGGCCTGGTCCGCCCTGCCCGTGGACGGCCTCGCCTCGACAATGGAAGTTGAACCGGCTGCATTTCGGAATGGCGGCGGCAAATTCACGCGTCCAGTGGCTTCTTCCGAGGTGCGGCGAGGGATTCCGGTGAGTTTCAGGTACATCCTGGCCAGTTCCGTGACGACGCATCTACTCCGACGAGGTTTGACCGGTTTACGGGTTGAACTGTATATTTTCTTCGAAACTGTACATATAAGGTTTTCGCAGATGGATTTACCGTATCCCTTAAAAAGTCTAAGGGTCGACAAGTTTCACAGCGTCTGCTTGGCGGCGTTTTTCTGACTGAAACTGTAAACATCTCATTTTTTACGGGTTTGACCAGTTTACAAGGTCTGCTAGAGTTGCTCTAAATGTTTGTTGATACACATGGCTCCGGTCTTTGTCCGGTTCGTATATTTACATGTTGGATCCCTTCGATCTAAGCTTCTTTTCAACGCCGATGTTCCATGTTTTGGTGCGCTGGTCTTATAGGGCTATAACACGACAATTTCCTGACTTTCTACTAAAATAAGTTTTGCCTGGCTTCAGGAAGGTGATGAATTTGGATGTATTTTTTATTATTTCTGGTATTCTTTATACTTTCATGATCGACGATGAATAGATTAAAAAATTTCTCACAAAAACTAAGGGTCTTAGAAAACATGAAATCATGCGTACTCACCCCAATCCAAATTACTTCTCGTTCAAATGAATGTATCTAGCACAACAATATATCTAGATACATTCATTTGAGCAAAATGTAATATGGATAAAAGGGAGTATTAAAATCTGTCAGGTATTTTTTTTTGTCTTAATTTGAATAATTTAAAGACCGCTCACCGCACCTTCCGGGTGGTGAGTGGAAATTGATTGCATCATCTCCTTTTGAACGGGGGTCGTCTGGCTACTCTTGAGAACCATCAACAGTTTTTCTTTGGTTTAAAACCTTGTTTTCTGTAATAGAAACGGGACGTGGGAAAACCCCTTTTATTTGAAAAAGTAACTAATTGTATAGTTTTCACGCAAATGAACGCCAGAATATATGTTTTTTTAGCAGAGTACAATCAAAGTTGTTCACAAGTTGTTCACATTTATCCCTATAAACATACGCACACACATCCTATCCCTATAAGCACATTCGAAAGACTGAGCCGTCATATCATCTTGACATTAACGAAGTCGCCATAGATGCCTTCGTAGTCGACGGTAACGTCTCCTCACACAGAACGACGCACATCGCTGGAAGGCCGGGAATAAATCCAGGAAAATGAAAACACCAATGTCAAATCTGGAATTTGAACTCTGACGGACAGAGGATACCATTGTCTTCCTAACCATCCAACCACATGTTGGTTTGCTATATGCTTTCCACCAAGGCAAATAGGAAAAACAATGCCGGTACAAATCTATAAGGAAACATACATCGCTTTGCTGACACCTTGCAAGCACGGCAATTGCGAAACACAACCTTGACCATCGGTCGAAGTAACTTGAAAGCCCGTCGTTTTGGATGACGGCACGTACGGCTTTCCTGTTTCCTGGAGTAACAGTTGTTTCGGAACATGTTTGGACTGTGCATCAACAGCAGCAGCAGCAGCGTCTGAGCCAAGGCTGAAGCTGCAGGATTAGCGCGCACTACTCCTAGTTCAACGCTGAATGTGCATGCTGGGATACAAAAGTCTGCAGCTTCTACGGAGAGGTGGCTTCGTTCCACCGCTTCATCCAGACTCCAGACTAAGATCAATCAACCCTACTATAGATAATACTTACTAGTTATATCTTCTGCAATTGCCTGAATACACGTTCCTCAAACTAATGATACACTTTATTGAGATATGTAACTATTAATACTTACTAGGGGAAATTATAACAAGCAAGTAATTGACATGCGGTGTTGTATGAGTTCCTGTAAAACTCTATTCTCCTCTCCATTAATATATGAGACAAATCGTTTGCCTCCGTTATAAAAATAATAAAACTATTGAACCTGAGTCCCTCTTTAAGAGTTGTGTATAAAAATTTCATTTCGTACGAATCAAGCAGAAATACACAAATTTTCAATGAATATTACAAAAAAGAGTTCAAAACTTCTTGAGCCACTGAACTGAGTTGATTTGCATGGAAAATATGAAATAAGAAAATCTGCAGTATCTTCTTTGTAATGATAATGCCCAAAACTTCCTTTCCCTTATGTTGGTCATTAGAGGCTTCTTGGCTTTTATCTTTCCTATTTTGGATTTTCTTTTTAAGCGTAATATATAAATTATTTTGTTGCTTTCCTACGAATCAGTTCAGTTAAAACTTTATTCATACTAGAGCCACGATGACTTAGACTCAAGCTAAACAAAAAAGCAAGGGTTCTTCAAATAAGAACCACTTGATAATCCTTTATTTAATCAGTGTAATGACTCTACAACTGGAGAGAGAAAAGTTATCTTTTGGGCAAGAAAAATTGGAAGGAAGGAAACTCTTTTTTATATTTATTTAAGAACTACTTGAATTTTTCAATCTGGTTGCGAGGTCTTAATAGTGAGTATGAATCATAGTTCCATTTTTTAATCCACACAATCTATTTCGTGGTCCTGATACTAGAATACATATATTTTGACGAATTATAATCATCTTCATAGAGATAACATACCCTTTCTATGTATAATTAATAGGATCAATTCTAAGAAGTCGCACACTCATATTTGACGAGTCAAATTTATGATGTTTTAACAGTTTGTTTCGTGCCTACGTAGTTGGATTTGCCGGATTTTACCGCGTTTGCGCATCTCTTTTTGCCTGTTTCACCGGGATGCCTTTTTTGGATGTTTTTAAAAGTTTAAATAATGAACGCCAAAAAATAACCATGGGCTCCTCACTAGCACCTGTTCGAACTGAATTGATACATTCCAAAATAACTTTGATTCTAACATATTTTCCTTTGGCCACTAATCTCATCTTATTTTTGTATTGATTTAACTTAATTCTTGTACCTTTTCTTTTATTCTCATATTTTGAATCAAAGAACAAGAATAAAATTCATTAGAATATTTTTTCTTTCTTAAATTAAGTAATAAAAATAATAAGGGAATTGCTACATGGGCGACAAGTTGTGGGCGATTTTCACATGATGCAACACATCAAACCGTCCATGCGTTGAGCAAAATTGCATAACACCGTTGGTTGCTCCATCGCGCGGAGTTCGGCCAGTAAACATCATCCACATAGTAGTTTCCTATTTTTTAAACATAATTAAAGAATACAATCTTGTCAAATTAGCAAAGATTTTGTTTCAAAATCCTTTCAATTAATTAGTCAGCCCCGCATTTCATTTAATCCGAGGCAGTGTGCGAGTGATCTTACTTTTGACTGATAGTTCCTACCGAAAATAAGAAAGATAATATCGTGTCATTCTTATCAAAGCGTCTCAACTCCCATACATCGGGAGCCCGCAGGTTATATTGATGTGATGACTTGCGATACAAGAGTCTAGGTGGTTTAAACCACCATAAGAGATTTACATGGAGGGATATGAGATAGAGATAAAACAAATCAAAAGACTATCTACCTCCTAACCAACTCTAGATATGATGCGAAGCATAACATATATTTAACATTCCCCCATGATCATAACTTCACTAAGTTAAGATTACGTTTAAACTCCTCAAATGGCCTTGAAGCCAATGGTTTTCTGAAGCCATCCACAACTTGATCTATGGAGTGCATAAATCTAATTTATAGCTCCTTGCTTGCAACTCTTTCTCTTACAAAATGGTAGTCAATTTCAATGTGCTTCGTTCTTGCATGGAATACTAGATTAGTAGATGCGTATGTGGTACCAAGGTTGTCACACTAGAGACAAGGAGTTTGTGTACGATATATCCCAAGTTCCTTTTAGCATTGACTTGGCCCAAATAATTTCAGGTGTGGCATTTGCCAAGGCCTTATATTCTGCCTCTGTACTTGATCTTGAAACCGTTGCCTGCTTCTTTGCACACCAAGAAATCAGATTAGGTCCAAAAAATATTGCAAACCCTCCTATAGAGCGTCGGTTTGTTGGGGAACGTCGCATGGGAAACAAAAAATTGCCTACGTACACGCAATATCTATCCATGATGATGAGCATCTACGAGAGGGAGAGTGGATCTACATATCCTTGTAGGTCGCTAAGCGGGAAGCGTTAAGAAACACGGTTGATGTAGTCGAACGTCTTCGCGATCCAAATCGCCGAGCGTCCCGCGATCCCATCACGATCCATCCCGCGATCCCATCACGATCCGTCCCGCGATCAAATCACGAATGGTCTCGCGATCTTGATCATGGTCCTTCCGATCTAGCGCCGAACGAACGACACCTCCGTGTTCAGCACACGTACAACTCGATGACGATCTCCGCCTCCTTGATCTAGCAACAGGGAGCGGAGAGGTAGACGAGTTCTCCGACAGCTCTTACGGCGTTGCGGCGATGGTGGCGGAGCTATTCCAGCAGGGCTTCGCCTAAGCACCGCTGAAACCGATCTAGAGGAGAAACTATGATCTAGAGGAGAGGTAGCATGTAGCTGTTTTTTTATGTCTCAAAACCCTCAAAACCTCTATTATATATAGGAGGAGGGAGAGAGGAGGCTTGGCGCCCAAGGGGCCTACCCTTGTCCTTGGCGCAAGGAGGAGATGAGGAATCCTCCTCCAATCCTAGTAGGATTAGGGCTCCTCCTTCCCACTTGGAAACTCTTTCCACCTTGAGTTTTTTCCCTCTCAAACCACTCCAGCCGCATGGGACCTTAGGGGAGGCTTTAGCCAGCACACCAGGGGCTGGTTTACCTCCTCCCACATCCCATGTGGCCTCTTGGGTCGAGACATCCCTCCCGATGGTCCTCCGTTACCCTCCCGGCACTCCCGGTACACTACCGATGAGCCCGAAACTTTTCCGGCGACTAAAATAGGACTTCCTATATATATCAATCTTTACCTACGGACCATTCCGGAGATCCTCGTGATGTCCGGGATCTCATTCGGGACTCCGAACAACCTTCGGTCACCACCATACATAACTATACTACTGAAGCGGTTCCTAACCTTAATTGTGTAGACCCTACGAGTTCGAGAACTATGTAGAGATGACCGAGACACCTCTACGGTCAATAACCAATAGCGGGGCCTGGATGTCCATATTAGTTCCTACATATTCTATGGAGATCTTTATCGGTTGAACCTCTATGTCAAGGATTCAGTTAATCCCGTATGCTGTTCCCTTTGTTCTTCGGTATGTTACTTGCTTGGGGTTGGATCGTCGGTATCTCTATACCTAGTTCAATCTCGTTACCGGCAAGTCTCTTTACTCGTTCCGTAATACAAGATCCTCTGGCTAACATTTTAGTCACATTGCTTGCAAGGCTTGTCAAGATGTTGTATTACCGAGTGGGCCCTGAGATACCTCTCCGTCACACGGAGTAACAAATCCCAGTCTTGATCCATGCCAACCCAACAGACACCCTCGGAGATACCTGTAGAGCACCTTTATAGTCACCCAGTTACGTGGCAACATTTGATAAACACAAGGTACTCCTCCGGTGTCAGTGAGTTGCATGATCTCATGGTCATAGAAATAGATACTTGACATGCAGAAAACTGTAGCAATAAATTGACACGATCATATGCTATGTTTATAGTTTGGGTTTTGTCCATCACATCATTCTCCTAATGATGTGATCCCTTTATCAAATGACATCTCATGTCCATGGCTAGGAAACCTTAACCATCTTTGATCAACGAGCTAGTCTATTAGAGGCATACTAGGGACATGGTGTTGTCTATGTATCCACACATGTATCTGAGTTTTCGATTAATAGAATTCTAGCATGGATAATAAACGATTATCATGAACAAGGAAATATGATAATAACTAATTTATTATTGCCTCTAGGGCATATTTCCAACAGTCTCCCACTTGCACTAGAGTCAATAATCTAGCTCACATCGCCATGTGATTTGTTATGAATCTCACACCCAATGAGTTCTGGAGTTCGATCATGCTTTGCATGTGAAAGAGGTTTTAGTCAACGGGTCGGAGACATTCAGATCCGTGTGTACTTTGTATATCTCTATGTCATACTGAAATACTGCTACCATGCTCCACTTGGAGCTTTTCCAAATGGCTACTCCACTATACGTATCCGGATTGGTACTAAGAGTCATCCAGATTGGTGTTAAAGGTTGCATCGACGTAACTCTTTACGACGAACTCTTTATCACCTCCATAATCGAGAAACATCTCCTTAGTCCTTTGGTACTAAGGATAATTCTGATCGCTGTCCACTAATCCACTACTGGATTACTCTTGTACCCCTTGACAAACTTATGGCAAGGCACACACAGGTGCGGTACACAACATGACATACTATATAGAGCCTATGGCTAAGGCATAGGGGACGACGTTCGTCCTTTCTCTTTCTTCTGTTGTGGTCGAGCTTTGAGTCTCACTCAACTTCACACCTTACAAATCAGGCAAGAACTCTTTCTTTGACTGATCCATTTTGAACTCTTTCAAAATCTTGTCAAGGTATGTACTCATTGAAAGTCTCATCAGGCGTCTTGATCTATCTCTATAGATCTCGATGCCCAACAATTAAGTAGCTTTATCTAGTTCTTCCTTTGAAAAAACTCTTTTCAAACAACCCTTTATGCTTTCCAGAAATTCTACATCATTTTTGATCAACGATATGTCATCCACATATGCTTATCAGAAAATCTATAGTGCTCCCACTCACTTTATTGTAAATACAAGTTTCTCATAAACCTTGTATAGACTCAAAAACTTTGATCACCTCATCAAAGCGTATATTCCAACTCTGAGATGCTTGCTTCAGTCTGTAGAAGGATCACTGAATCTTGCACACCTTTTAGCATCCTTAGGACTAACAAAACCTTCTGATTGTATCTCATACAACCTTTCCTCAAGGAAGGAAACGATGTTTTGACATCCATCTGCCAGATTTCATAATTGAAAAACGCAACAACTGCTAACATAATTCCAACAGACTTTAGCACCGCTACGAGTGAGAAAGTCTCATCGTAGTCAACTCCTTAAACTTGACAGAAACTTCTTTGCGACAAGTCGAGCTATACAAATGGTGACATTCACCATCAGCGTCTGTCTTCATCTTAAAGGTCCATTTGTACTGAACGACCTATCGTCCAACGAGCAAGTCTACCAAGGTCTATACATGGTTTTCATACATGGATCCTTTCTCAGATTTCATTCCCTCTAACCATTTGTCGGAATCCGGGCCCATCATCGCTTCTCCATAGTTCGTAGGTTCATCGTTGTCGAACAACATGACCTCTAAGACAGGGTTGTTGTACCACTCAAGAGTAGTACGCCTCCTTGTTAGATAATAACTTGATCCGAAGTTTCATGATTATCATCATTAACTTTCTCTTCAACTAACGTAGGCTCCACAGAAACATCTTTCTGCGCTGCGCTACTCTATGGCTGAAACAAAGGTTCAACAACCTCATCAAGTTCTATCTTCCTCCCACTCAATTCTTTCTAGAGAAACTCTTTCTCGAGAAAGGACCCGTTTAGCAACAAACACTTTGTGCTCGGATCTGAGATAGAAGGTATACCCAACTGTTCTTAGGGTATTCCATGAAGATTCATTTGTCCGCTTTGGGTTCGAGCTCATTGGGTGAAAACCTTTTTTCACATAAGCGTCGCAGCCCCAAACATTAAGAAATGACAGCTTAGGTTTCTATCAAACCATAATTCATATGGTGTCATCTCAACGGATTTAGAAGGTGCTCTAATTAAAGTGAATTTAGTTTTCTCTAATGCATAACCCCAAACGATAGTGGCAAAATGATAAGAGACATCATAGTACACACCATATCCAATAGAGCACGACTATGACGTTCGAACACACCAGCACACTATGGTTTTCCAGGTGGCGTGGGTTGTGAAACAACTTCACATTGTCTGAAGATGTATGCCAAACATGTAACTCAGATATTCACCTCCACGATCATATCGTAGACATTTTTGTCTTCTTGTCACGATGATCTTAAACTTCACTCTAATTTGCTTTAACTTTTCAAACGTTTCAGACTTGTGTTTCATTAAGCAAATATACTCATATATACTCAAATCATCACTGAAGGTAAGAAAAATAACGATATCCACTTCATGCTACAACACTCATTGGATCGCATACATGAACATGTATTATTTTGCAATAAGTTACTAGCCCGCTCCATCATATTGAAAACGGGGTCTTTAGTCATCTTATCCAAGAGGCATGGTCCGCATGTCTCAACCGATTCGAAACCGAATGAGTCCAAAGATCCATCAGCATGGAGTTTTGTCATGCAATTTATACCAATATGACATTTAGCGGCAGTGCCACATGTATGTGGTCTTATCATTATTAACTTTGCATCTTTTGGCATCAATGTTATGAACATGTGTATTACTACGGTCAAGATTCAACGAACCATTCTCATTGGGTGCATGACCGTTGAAGGTATTATTCATGTAAACAGAATAACCATTATTCTCTCACTTAAATGAATAACCGTATTGCAATAAACATGATCTAATCATGTTCATGCTTAATGCAAACACCAAATAACATTTATTTAGGTTTGTCACTAATCCCGAAGGTAGAGAGAGCGTGCGATGTTGATCACATGAACCTTGGAAACATTTCCAACACACATCATCACCTCACACTTAGCTAGTCTCCGTTTATTCCGTAGCTTTTATTTCGAGTTACTAACATTTAGCAACCAAACTGGTATCCAATACCCAGGTGCTACTAGGAGTACTAGCAAGGTACACATCATTAACACATATATCAAGTATACTTCTGTCGACGTTGCCAACCTTCTTATCTACCAAGTATCTAGGATTGTTCCGCTTCAGTGACCGCTCTCGTCATAATAGAAGCACTTAGTCTCGGGTTTGGGTTCAACTTTGGGTTGCTTCACTGGAGCAGCAACTGTCTTGCCATCCATGAAGTTTCCCTCCATGCCCTTGCCCTTCTCGAAACTAGTGGTTTTACTAACCATCCACACTTGATGCTCCTTCTTGATTTCTACCTTTGCGGTGTCAAACATCGCGAACAGCTCGGGGATCATTATTTCCATCCCTGGCATTTTATAGTCCATCAGGAAGCTCTAGTAGCTTAGTGACAGTGACTTGGAAAACTATATCAATCACTTTCTTATCTAGAAGATCAACTCCCACTCGATTCAAGTGATTGTAGCACCCAGACAATCTGAGCACATGCTCAACGATCGAGCTATTCTCCTTCATCTTGCAGGAAAATAATCTTGTTGGAGATCTCATATCTCACAACAGGGCATGAGCCTGAGATCCCATTTAAGCTCTTTAGAACATCTCATATGTTTCGTGACGTTCAAGAAGTTTTGGAGCCTCAATTCTAAGCCGTAATGCATGACACACTAAACTATCAAGTAGTCATCGGAACGTGCCTGTCAAATGTTCACAACATCTACAAACGATGCTAAAAGGGTTGGCGCACCGAGCGGTGCATTAAGGACATAAGCCTTCTATGCAGCAATGAGGACAATCCTCAGATCACGGATCCAGTCCGCAATATTGCTACCAACATATTTCAATTATATTTCTCTAGGAACATATAAAAATTCAAGGGAGCTACAACATGAGCTAGTAATCTACAACATAATTTGCAAAGACACTACTGACTATGTTCATGATAATGAGTTCAATTAATCAAATTACTTAAGAACTCTCACTCAAATTGACATCCCTCCGATCATTCGAGTGATACATGATCCAATTTCACCAACTCAAGTCCGATCATCACGTGAGTTGAGGTGGTTCCAATGGTGAACATCATCATGTTGATCATATTTACTATACGGTTCATGCTCGACCTTTCGGTCTCTTGTGTTCCGAGGCCATGTCTGTACATGCTAGGCTCGTCAAGTTTATCCCGAGTGTTCTGCATGTGCAATACTGGCTTGCACCCGTTGTATGTGAACGTAGAGTCTATCACACCCGATCATCACGTGGTGTCTCGACACGACGAACTTTCGCAATGGTGCACACTCGGGGAGAACACAATTCACCTTGAAATATAAGTGAGGGATCACCTTATAATGCTACCGTCGTCCTAAGAAAAACAAAATGCATAAAAGGATTAACATCACATGCAAATCATAATTGGCATGATATGGCCATGAACTTGTGCTTTTCATCTCCATCTTGAAAGCACCGACATGATCTCCATCGTTGATACGTCTCCAACGTATCTATAATTTTTGATTGTTCCATGCTATTATATTATCTGTTTTGGATGTTTTATATCCAATAATATGCTAGTTTATATTATTTTTGGTACTAACCTATTAATCTAGATCCAAGTGACAGTTTCTGTTTTTTCCTTGTTTTTGAGAACTGTAGACAAGGAATATTAAACGGAGTGCAAACGGAATAAAAACCTTCGGAATGATTTTTTCTGGCATGAATGGAAACCAGGATACTTGAGAACCAAGGCAAGAGAGCCACGGTGGGGCCACAGGTCCTAGGCCGCGCCAAAGGGGGTAGGGCGCGCCAGGCAGGCTTGTGGGCCCACGTCAGCTCTCCTAACCCTAATCTTGGGCCTATAAATTTCCAAATATTCCATCATTATCAGACCAAGCCACGAAAACACTTCTCCACTGCCAGAAGCCTCCGTTCCCGAGTGATCCAATCTTGGAGCCTTTCCGGTAATCTGCCGGAGGGGGATTCAATCACAGAGGGCATCTACATCAACTCCATTGCCCCTCCGATGATGTGTGAGTAGTTCAGCACAGACCTACGGGTCCATATCTAGTAGCTAGATGGTTTCTTCTCTCTCTTTGCTCTTCAATAACATGTTCTTCATGATCTTCATGGAGATCTATCCGATGTAATACTATTTTGAAGTGTGTTTGCCGAGATCCGATGAATCGTGGGTTTATGTTCAGATTATCCATGAATATTATTTGAGTCTTTCTGAATTCTTATATGCATGATTTCATATCTTTGCAAGTCTCTTCGAGTTATTGGTTTGGTTTGGCCAACTAGATTGGTAATTATTGCAATAGGAGAAGTGCTTAGTTTTGGGTTCAATCTTGCGGTGTCCTCACCCAGTGACAAAGTAGGGGAAGAGAGGCACGTATTGTATTGTTGCCATCAAGGATAACAAGACGGGGTTTTCATCATATTGCTTGAGTTTATCCCTCTACATCATGTCATCTTACCTAATGCGTTACTCTGTTCTTTATGAACTTAATACTCTAGATGCAGGCAGGAGTCCGTCGATGTGTGGAGTAATAGTAGTATATGCAGAATCCTTTTAGTCTACTTGACACGGACGTGATGCCTATATGCATAATCATTGCCTTGGATATCTTCATAATTATTTTCTTTTCTATCAATTGCTCGACAGTAATTTGTTCACCCACCGTAATACTTGCTATCATGAGAGAAGCCTCTAGTGAAACCTATGGCCCCCGGGTCTATTTTCCATCTTATACTTTCAGATCTGAAACCAAAACACCAAAAATACTTTGTTGCATTACTTTTACTTTTTTGTTTTACTTTCTGTTCAAGCAATCTATCTCTATCCGATCTCATCCTTGCAAGTAACCTTAATGGGATTGACAACCCCTTTATAGCATTGGGTGCAAGAGTTTGATTCCTTGTGTAGGTACACCTATTGGGGACTTGCTTGTATCTCCTACTGGATTTATACCTTGGTTCTCAACAACTAAGGGAAATACTTATCTACTTTGCTGCATCACCCGTTCCTCTTCATGGAAACCAACACATGCTCGAGAAGTAGCAAGAAGGATTTCCGACGTCATTGCCGGGGAGATCTACATCAAGCCTACCAAGTACCCATCACAAACTCATCTCTTGCATTTACATTATTTGCCTTTTGCCTCTCGTTTTCCACTCCCCCACTTCACCAATTTGCCGTTTTAATCGCATTTTTCTCGCTGGATCTCTTTTTGTCTACTTGTGTTACCATGTGCCTTCTATTTGCTTGCTAAAAATCTATTGATATGGATCCTCATCCACTTGCTAATCTTTTCAAGAGATCCACTTATGATGAACCAATTGCTACTGAGTTGAGTGTACTTGATTATCTCTATGAAGTTTTGCTTGAGATTCGTGAATCTAAAAATTGTGATGAAGTGATCCACGATGTTTCCTTGAATGAAAAGCATGATTGCAATGATATTTTTATAAATTCTATTAATGTCAATTACGCTAATGATATGCAAAGCCACAATCTTGGGGATGCTATGTTTGATGAAGATGATCTTTTTTGTCCCCCAAGTTTTGATGAGCAAATTCAGTATGATGATTGCGTGCTCGTGTATCATGAAAAGAATGATTTATGTGATATTTATATTGTTGAATTCCTTCTTGATGCCACTGAAATTTATTATGAG
The DNA here is from genome assembly GCA_022496015.1 of Hordeum marinum. Classification (NCBI taxonomy): domain Eukaryota; kingdom Viridiplantae; phylum Streptophyta; class Magnoliopsida; order Poales; family Poaceae; genus Hordeum; species Hordeum marinum. Next base: position 533,971,948 of record CM039678.1, on the reverse strand, counting down.
GGAGGAACATATGCTTGTAGGAATTGCAATAATATCAAATTTCCTCTCTGTGTGTTCAAAGTTTTGAAGTTATGCTTTGCCTTCCTATGCTAATTGATTCTTGTTCCCATAAATTGTTTGCTCACAAAATCCCTATGCATACGAAGTGGGTTAGACTTAAACGTGTTTTTCATGAGATTCATGATGCACTTTTTCATATTTCAATTACTACCTTTTATGTGATCATCATTGAAATCGTTATGCCTAGCTAGGGGTGTTAAACAATAGTGCTTGTTGGGAGGCAACCCAATTTTATTTTGATTTCTGATTTTTTCTTCTGTTTTGGTGTGTTTTACACATTATTACTTCTGTATTAATTTTTTTGTGTGTGTTTTAATTAGTGTTTGAGCCAAGTAAAACCTCTGGGGTGATCTATGGTAGTTGTTGATTTGATCTTGCTAAAAAACAGAAACTTTTGCGCTCAGTCCAGGAATTTTCTAAATTTTCCAGAGAGTCGAATTGGTATGAAATTTTTACACAATATTTATATAAAAATGTAAATAATTTTACTAATTTTTCAGAATTTGAAGAGTTCCAGAAGTATTCGAAGTTTACAGATTGCTACAGACTGTTCTGTTTTTGACAGATTCTGTTTTCTTTGTGTTGTTTGCTTATTTTGATGTATCTATGGGTCGTATAGGCGGGTATGAGTCATGGAAAAGTTAGAATAAAGTAGGTATTACACAAATACAACTAAATATGGTGTTCATAACAGTACCTAAAGTGTTGATTTATATTTTTATACGAACGGATCTCATGAGTTTTCTGTTGAGTTTTGTGTTGTGAAGTTTTCAAGTTTTGGGTGAAGATCTGATGGACTATGGAATAAAGAGTGTCAAGAGCCTAAGCTTGCGGATGCCCAAGGCACCCCAAGTGATATTCAATGATACCAAAAATCCTAAGCTTCAATCCATCGGTAAATTTACTTGAGGCTATATTTTTATTCACCACATGATATGTGTTTCGCTTGGAGCGTCTTGTATGATATGAGCCTTTGCTTTTTAGTTTGCCACGATCATCCTTGATGCACACATATTTTGAGAGAGTCATGCTGAATCATGAATTTATTAGAATACTCTATGTGCTTCACTTATATCTTTTGAGCTAGGCAATATTGCTCTAGTGCTTCACTTATATCTTTATAGAGCATGGTGGTGTTATATTTTATATAAATTATTGAACTCTCGTTCCTCACTTGTATTATTTTGAGAGTTTCTTAAAATAGCATGGTAATTTGTTTACGTTATGAATTTAGTCCTAATATAATGGGCGTCCAAGAGGGATATAATAAAAACTTTCATATTAAGTGCATTAAAAACTATGAGAAGTTTGATTCCTTGCATATAGTTTTGAGATAATAGGGATGGTAATATGAGATTCATGCTAGTGAGTAGCTATGAATTGGAAGAGATACTTGTGTTAAAGCTTGTGATTCCCGTAGCATGCACGTATGGTTAACCGTTATATAGCGAAGTCGGAGCATGATTTGTTTAATGATTGTCGACCTTTGTGTGAGGGTCGGGAGCGCGCGATGGTTAACTCTTACCAACCTCTCCCCTAGGAGCATGCGTCTAATGCTTTGTTTGATAACTAATAGACTTTTTCAATAAGTATGTGAGTTCTTTATGACTAATGTTGAGTCCATGGATTATAGGCACTCTCACCCTTCCATCTTTGCTAGCCTCTCTAGGACCGCGCAAACTTCGCCGGTACACCAAACCATCCTTCCTCAAAACAGTCACCATACCTACCTATTATGGCATTTCCATAGCCATTCCGAGATATATTGCCATGCAACTTCCACCATGTAGTTTTTTTATGACTTGCATCATCACTTCATATTGCATATAGAGTCATATTTTGTCATAGGAATCGATTTGTAATTTCTTTTTATTTGAGTTATAAGTAAATAAAAGTGTGATGATTTTTCATTAATAGAGCATTGTCACGTGAGAGAAAAGGATGATGGAGTCTATGACTCCCTCACAAGTTGGGACGAGTATCCGGACTTTACGAAAAATAAAAGAGGCCAGCGAAGCCCACCAAAATAAAAAAAATAAAAAAGGGGGAAAATGAGAGAAAGAGAGAAGGGACGATTGCTACTACCTTTTTCCACACTTGTGCTTCAAAGTAGCACCATGGTCTTCATGATAGAGAGTCTCCTATTTTGTCACTTTCATATAACTAGTGGATATTCATCTTGCACAACTACTTAGTTCTCTTTTTGTGCTTTCATACACTTATAGCTCTAAGTGCATTTTTTGCATGGCAATCCCTACTCACTCACATTGATATCTATTGACGGGCATCTCCATATCCCGTTGATACGCCTAGTTGATGTGAGACTATCTTCTCCTTTTCCCCTTGCACCTCCTTCATATTCTATTCCACCTATAATTCTATATCCATGGATCACACTCATGTATTGCGTGAGAGTTGAAAAGGTTTGCGAACAGCAAAAGTATGAAACAATTGCTTGACTTGTTCATCGGGGTTATGCATGATTTAGATACTTTGTGTGGGGAAGATGGAGCATAGCCAGATCATATGATTTTGCAGGGATAACTTTCTAAGGCCATGTTATTTCGAAAGGACACGACTGCCTTGTTGGTGTGCTCGAAGTATTACTATTTTATGTCAATATTAGACTATTGTTTTGAATCTTATGGATCTGAATATTCATGCCACAATAAATAATATTACATGGACAAATATGTTAGGCAGCATTCCACATCAAAAAAATTGTTTTTATCATTTACCTAGTCGAGGACGAGCAGGAATTAAGCTTGGGGATGTTGATACGTCTCCAACGTATCTATAATTTTTGCTTATTTCATGCTGCTATATTATCATTCTTGGATGTTTTACAATCATTTTACCACAACTTTATATTATTTTTGGGACTAACCTATTAACCTAGAGCCCAGTGCTAGTTCCCGTTTTTTCCTTGTTTTTTGAATTTTACAGAAAAGGAATATCAAACGGAGGCCAAATGGAATAAATTTTACGGTGATTTTTTTGGACCAGAAGAGACCTACGAAGCATCAGAGTTGGGCCAGAAGGTTCCTGATGAGGCCACAAGCCTCAGGGGCGCGACCACCCCCTGGCCGCGGCCACCAAGCTTGTGGGGCCCTTGGGAGACCACCGACCTCCCTCTCAGCTCTATAAATCATCAAATATTCCAGAAACCCCAACGCAGAACTTAGATAGGGAGTTACGCCATCGCAAACCTCCAGAGCCACGAAAAACCAATCGGGAGCCCATTTCGGCACCCTGCCGGAGGGGGAAACCATCACCGGAGGCCATCTTGATCATCCCGACGCTCTCCATGATGAGGAGGGAGTAGTTCACCCTCGGCACTGAGGGTATGTACTAGTATCTATGTGTTTGATCTCTCTCTCATGTTCTTGAGATGGCACAATCTTGATGTACCGTGAGCTTTGTTGATATAGATTTAATCATATGGAGTTTTCCCCTCTCTATATTGTGATGAATTGAGTTGTCCCTTTGAAGTTTACTTATCGGATTGAGTCTTTAAGGATTCGAGAACACTTGATGTATGTCTTGCAATGGGATATCCGTGGTGACAATGGGATGTTCTATTGATACACTTGATGTATGTTTTGGTGATCAACTTGCGGGTTCCGTGACCTTGGGAATCTATGCATAGGGGTTGGCACATGTCTTCGTCTTGACTTTCCGGTAGAAACTTTGGGGGACTCTTTGAAGTTCTTTGTTGGATTGAATATAATGAATCTGAAATTTTGTGATGCATATCATATAATCAAGCCCACGGGTACTCGAGATGACATTGGGGTATCTAGGTGACATTAGGGTTTTGGTTGATGTGTGTCTTAAGGTGTTATTTTAGTACGAACTCTAGGGCTGTTTGTGACACTTATCGGGATAGCTCATAAGATTGATACAACGGGTACTCGAGGTGACATTGGGGGTATCTAGGTGACATTTATACAACGTTTTTCTCGCCGTTTACTATTTGTTACCTTGATGTTTTTATATTTTCAGATTACAAAAAACTATATCTACCATCCATATTGCACTTGTATCACCATCTCTTCCCCGATCTAGTGCACCTATGCAATTTGCCATTGTATTGGGTGTGTTGGGGACACAAGAGACTCTATGTTATTTGGTTGCAGGGTTGTTTGAAAGAGCCCATCTTCATTCTACGCCTCCCACCGATTGATAAACCTTAGGTCATCCACTTGAGCGAAAACTGCCATTGTACTACAAAACTCTACGCTTGGAGGCCCAACACGAGTCTACAAGAAGATGGTTGTGTAGTAGACATCACACCACTAGAGGATAGACAACATACGTCTCATTAAAATATCAAACGAATACCAAATTCACATGATTACTTATAACAAGATTTATCCCCATGTCCTCAGGAACAAACGTAAATACTCACAAAACATGTTCATGTTCATAATCAGAGGTGTATTAATTATCATAAAGGATCTGAACATATGATGTTCCACCAAGTAAACCAACTAGCATCAACTACAAGGAGTAATAAACACTACTAGCAACCCATAGGTACCAATCTGAGGTTGAGACAAAGATCGGATATAAGAGATGAACTAGGGTTTGGAGATGAGATGGTGCTGGTGATGATGTTGATGGATATTGACCCCCTCTCGATGAGAGGATCATTGGTGATAGCGATGGCTCCGATTTCCCCCTCAGGGAGGGAACTTTCCCCGGCAGAACAGCTCCGCCCAAGTTCCGCCTCGAGACGGTGGCGCTTCGTTCCGAAAGCTCTCTTATGATTTTTTTAGGTCAAAACCCTTCATATAGAAGAAGATGGGCACCAGAGACCTACCAGGGTGCACACAAGCCACAAGTGCATGGCCAGGGGGTAGGCCGTGCTAGGTAGGCTTGTGACCTCCTCGTGGGCCCCTATGGTATTTGTTTCGCCCAATATTTTATATATATTCCAAAATAATTCTCCCTAACTTTTCAGGACTTTTTGAGTTGTGCAGAATATGTCTCTCATATTTGGTCCTTTTCCAGCCTAGAATTCCAATTGCCGGCTTTCTCCCTCTTCATGTAAACCTTGTAAAATAAGAGAGAAAAGGCATAAGTACTGTACCATAACGTGTAATAACAACCCATAATGCAATAAACATCAATATAAAAGCATGATGCAAAATGAACGTATCATTGTAGCACCCAGACAATCTGAGCACATGTTCACCGATTGAGCTATTCTCCTTTATATTACAGGCCATGACTCCCTCAAAAGTTGGGATGAGTATCCGGACTTTACAAAAAAATAAAAGAGGCCAGCGAAGCCCAAACAAAAAAGAGAGGCCAAGGAAGCCCATCAAAATAATAAAAAAATGAGAGAAAGAGATAAGGGACAATTGCTACTACCTTTTTCCACACTTGTGCTTCAAAGTAGCACCATGATCTTCATGATAGAGAGTCTCCTATTTTGTCACTTTCATATAACTAGTGGATATTCATTTTGCACGACCACTTAGTTTTATTTTTGAGCTTTCATACACTTATAGATCTAAGTGCATTTGTTGCATGGCAATCCCTACTCACTCACATTGATATCTATTGATGGGCATCTCCATAGCCCGTTGATACGCCTAGTTATTGTGAGACTATCTTCTCCTTTTCCCCTTGCACCTCCTCCATATTCTATTCCACCTATAATGCAATATCCTTGGCTCACGCTCATGTATTGCGTGAGAGTTGAAAAGGTTTGAGAACACCAAAAGTGTGAAACAATTGCTTGACTTGTTCATCGGGGTTGTGCATGATTTAGATACTTTGTGTGGGGAAGATGGAGCATAGCCAGACCATATGATTTTGTAGGGATAACTTTCTAAGACCATGTTATTTCGAAAGGACACGACTACCTTGTTGGTGTGCTCAAAGTATTACTGTTTTTATGTCAATATTAGACTATTGTTTTGAATCTTACGGATCGAATATTCATGCCACAATAAAGAATATTACATGGATAAATATGACAGGTAGCATTCCACATCAAATTCTGTTTTTTATCATTTACCTACTCGAGGACGAGCAGGAATTAAGCTTGGGGATGCCGATACGTCTCCATTGATTGTTCCATGCTATTATATTATCTGTTTTGGATGTTTTATATGCATTAATATGCTATTTTATACTATTTTTGGGACTAACCTATTAATCTAGAGCCCAGTGCCAGTTTCTGTTTTTCCTTGTTTTTGAGAATTGCAGATCAGGAATATTAAACAGAGTCCAAACGGAATAAAACCTTCGGAATGATTTTTTCTGGAACGAAAGGAAACCAGGAGACTTGAGAACCAAGGCAGGAGAGGCACCATGGGGCCACAAGCCCTAGGGCCGCGTCAGGGGGTAGGGCGCGCCGGGAAGGCTTGTGGGCCCACGACAACTCTCCTAGCCCTAATCATCAGCTTATAAATTCCCAAATATTCCATCATTATCAGAACAAGCCATGAAAACACTTTTCCGCCGCCAGAAGCCTCCGTTCCCGAGAGATCCAATCTTGGAGCCTTTTCTAGTAATCCGCGTGAGGGGGATTCAATCACGAAGGGAATCTACATCAACTCCATTGCCCCTCTGATGATGCATGAGTATTTCAGCACATACCTACGGGACCATAGCTAGTAGCTAGATGAGTTCTTCTCTCTCTTTGCTCTTCAATACCATGTTCTTGATGATCTTCATGGAGATCTATCCGATGTAATACTCCTTTACGGTGTGTTTGTCGAGATCCGACGAATTGTGGGTTTATGTTCAGATTATCCATGAATATTATTTGAGTCTTTTCTGAATTCTCATATGCATGATTTCATATCTTTGCAAGTCTCTTCGAGTTACAGGTTTGGTTTGGCCAACTAGATTGGTAATTCTTGCAACAGGAGAAGTGCTTAGTTTTGGTTCAATCTTGCGGTGTCCTCACCCAGTGACAAAGTAGGGGTAGCGAAGCACATATTGTATTGTTGCCATCGAGGATAACAAGATGGGGTTTTCATCATATTGCTTGAGTTTATCCGTCTACATCATGTCATCTTACCTAATGCGTTACTCTGTTCTTTATGAACTTAATACTCTAGATGCAGGCAGGAGTCCGTCGATGTGTGGAGTAATAGTAGTAGATGCAGAATCCTTTCGGTCTACTTGACATGGAAGTGATGCCTATATGAATAATCATTGCCTTGGATATCTTCATAATTATTTGCTTTTCTATCATTGCTCGACAATAATTTGTTCACCCACCGTAATACTTGCTATCATGAGAGAAGCCTCTAGTGAAACCTATGGCCGCCGGGTCTATTTTCCGTCTTATACTTTCAGATCTAAAACCAAAAATACCAAAAATACTTTGCTGCATTACTTTTACTTTTTGTTTTACTTTCCGTTCAAGCAATCTATCTCTATCAGATCTCATCCTTGCAAGTAACCTTAAAGGGATTGACAACCCTTTTATAGTGTTGGGTGCAAGAGTTTGATTCCTTGTGTAGGTACACCTATTGGGGACTTGCTTGTATCTCCTACTGGATTGATACCTTGGTTCTCAACAACTAAGGGAAATATGTATATACTTTGCTGCATCACCCATTCCTCTTCAGGAAACCAACACATGCTCAAGAAGTAGCAAGAAGGATTTCCCGCGTCATTGCCGGGGAGATCTACATCAAGCCTACCAAGTACCCATCACAAACTCATCTCTTGCATTTACATTATTGGCCTTTTGCCTCTCGTTTTCTTGTAACATCCCAAAATTTCATTTTGGAATGTTATGAAATATAGCTATGCATCATCATCATATTGTTTGAATGAAAATAATGGTTGAAGTGCTTCTTTTGAATTTCTGAAATGTCACTTTCATCTTTCTCCTTTTCTTGTTTCACCTATTTGAAAACTTCTCGAAAAGTTGAAAGAAAAGAGGGGAGTAACATGACACTCCACACCAGAGTCATGTTGGTGAAATATTTGGACAATAAAACCAGGGGACTATTTGAAAAATATTTGCAAAAGGTTTTATAACCAAATAGGCATTTTCTGAAAAAAATTATTTTTTTCAAATTATTCAAATGACAGAGGAAAAATGTTCATTTAATAGCATTAATTCTCCTGACCATTTTGATATATATATTTCCTATATTTGGAATTTTCTTGAATGCTTTTAAATGAGTTTTACTGCTCTGGATATTAAAAAGGAAAACAAATTAATTCGAAACGGGCCGGCCCACAGCAGTTAAGTGCCGAAACTGCTCCGAGCCGACCGACCGACGCGTTGACGCCGCCCTCCCTCTCTCTGACGCCCTGGCCCCACCATCCGATCCCGAAGACACCGCGGTTGCCTTCCTCCTCGCGTCGACAGGACATCGCCGGCGGTTCGTCCTCTCCGGATCTCCCTCCTCTTTTGTTCCCCGACCACCGCTCCGGCCCTATAAGTAGCGACGAACCTCCGCTCCTCATTCCACCCCGAGCCCCCACTCTACCTCGCCATAGCGCTGCCCACACCCTCGCCGGAGTTCGGCCCACCAAAGCTCCCGGAGCTTGTGCCCGTCGCCTCTGTCGACCCCACTCCCCTCCGACCCCACGAGAGCACGTCGGAGACCCGCCGCCGTCGTTTGCACCCCTCGGACGCCATCCCCAACCACCGGAGCACCTTCCCCGACGACCTCGACGCCTAGGCCTCGCCGGAGAACCCCCTCGCCGGCGACCCCCTTCTCTGTAAGCCACCGAACCCTCCCGTAGCCGTTCGATCCAGATCCGACGCATAGGATTAGATCGTTTTAAAACCTGAACCGGTATCCTCTACAGCTCGGTCATTCGCTCGAAACGTCAGATCTCGCGCACGCCGTAGCCAACCAGAGAACGACACGCCACCCTGTCCGTTCGATCAGTTTTTCTTTTCTTTTCTTTTCTGTTTTAGAAAACAGAATGTTTTCAAATCTTGTTTTTATCATATCTTTTAAACTATTTAGTGTTTTTAGTTGATTCTTTTTGAATTAGTTCACATATTTGTTGTAGTTTATGACTGTATGCTTAGATTTCAAATTAGTTCACCCCAATTACATGCAAAGTAGGTAAATTGGAAACTTGGTTACTTGTTGTAGTATCATGTGGTAGGTACCCCTCAACCCCTTTGACACATTGGCCCCGGGAAACATTGTTTTACATTTTGCTATGCTATTAGTAGACGGAGTTGGTTGTGTGATTCATGAGAGTTGTGAGTTAATAATTTCAAGACCTACATGATGATCAAGTCTTCAAGACTACAAGTTTTCAACTTACATCTGGGTGGATGATGGTTGAACGGCGCCCTGGAGAAACCAGTGGTTAGCCTAGATGATGCTGGAGATGTGCCAGTATTCATGCGGAAAGGTCCACCTAGGCACAAAGAGATGGATGGATGCTTCAAGACCCAAGGCTTACCTGCACAACCACAAGTCATTATGGGCTCTGGCTTGGTTGGATATCGTGGTGAGCCTGGACAGGGGGTGCTACGAGATGTAGAAGAACGGTAGGAAAGGATGGGCACCGACAGAGTCTCAGGGAAACCCTTTAGAAGACCATGTTTTGGTCATCCGTTTCTCAAACACCCTCAAGTGCGAGAAATCAAACGGAGGCGACCAAATCTTGTGGGGAACGTGTGCAAAACTCTGCAGAGTACCCAAACCTAATCGATTAGCCGTGTCCACGGTCATGGACAGTTTGAGCCAAAGGAACTGAAACTATCTGGAACTCTCAACACAATTAATTATATTGATGTGGGTTATTAATGTCAACTTGGGTATGAGAATTGGTTGGTGGAACCATCTCATTAATCAACCAACATTGTAGTAATTATGCCTTTGTCCTCTCTTGTCGTAGGAAATTTTTTTGGCTTTATGCAAAAACTTACCACCCCCCTCTGCCATATTTGCATATAGACTAGATGATTACTTTACCCCCTCTCTTGTGACTTTGTCGGCATATTCAATATCCTGACCTATACGGCTGCAACGTATCATGTTGCAGAATACTTTTCCGACCAGGAGTGAGGATACGCTCTACGCTCGGTGAGATGCCCTTGGAGTCATATGGACTCATCTACCTTCGATGCTTCCGCAAGTTTATGGTTTAGTTTATCTCATGAGTTGGCCTTCAGCCACTTTATTGTAATCATTATTGTGATAAAGGACTCGATATGAGATTTCGATTAATTTATGCTGTGTGATTTCCCTTTGATATATACATTGATGTACCGTGTGAGTACCAGCATGATCTTGGGATGGTACAGAAACACCGGAGATTCGACCTTTCAGGTCGGGTCGCTACAGAAATGGTATCAGAGCACACGCTGACCGTAGGACGTAACCCCTAGGATTTGAAAAGCCTTAGGAATTATTTTTCCCTTTTTGTATTTAAAATTCTTATACTCTCATCTACTCATTTCTGACTTCCCTCCGATTATTTCAATATTTATAGATGGCCACCTTCATCCCAGTTTTGATCACGAAGTTTTGCCAGCCTGACGCAACGATGCCCTTTGGCAAGGAGCTGATGAGGATCGTCAGGGGTGTGAGGATTGCCTTGCCGAGCATCACTGGGACTCCTATCATTTCTTTTCCCCAAGACGGACGCTACAGGATCGAGGTGCACATCCCAGGGAAGACCTTTGGGAATCGGAAGGAACCCATCGACTTCAAGTTTGTGGCACCCAGCTGGATACTTGGATGAGACATGGCCATTCATCGTGCCCTTGGACGTATTCAGGAGGAATACAGAGGTGGAACCATTTCACCAGGACTCAGCGTGGTTTGTCGCAGGGATGCCAAAGGAAATATCATAACCACTCCCACTGAAGACACCACCATTTCCTATATCGAGACCTTGGAGACGCACGTTAGGACCTTGGAGCTTCAGGTACGTGCCGACACAAAGACGATCAAGAGGCTGATGAACCGCGAGATTGACCTCGAAGCTGACCTATGGGAAGCCGAGTATGAGCATGAGAATGAGGTGGAGGATTTCTTAGAGAGGATCGACAAGCTGAACACTCGCGTCGCAACTCTGGAGGAACAGATGGACATGGGTGAAAATCTTGATCCCTAGGGAGACATGGCTCCTTTGATCAGCAACGATGATGACTATGAGGAGAGCACCACTGGAGGAGCCTCCGTCACCATTTACTTTTGAGGACAACTTTAGTTATGCCCCCATGTATCTTCATTTTCGCCGTTAAGCGTAGGTCGATGTTTAGTTTGAATGGAGATTTGTATCTTGATGTGTGACCTTGAGTTGAATAAATGAATGAGTGTTTGGTGTGATATGTTTGTTGCATTGCATATGGGTAGTGAATTTCCACTTAGGTCATTGTTCTATTCTAATTCTCACCCCTCTGAAAACAGCAAGATGCCTCCACGACATGAGCCCAACTTCACATTCCCGCTAGAGCTCACCCAGCTTCTTTAGCAGCAGAATGCCGTGATGCAGCTATTGATTCAGAATCAGGCCCACAACCACAATAACCACCCTCCACCACAAGGCGACAACCTCACCCGTTTCCTAAGACTGAATCCCCCAACCTTCTCCAGCAGCACAGAGCCCATTGTGGCAGATGATTGGCTCCGCAAGATGGAGAGGGAACTCACCACAGCAGGATGCACTGAGGCTGAAAAAGTGTGTTTTGTCGCCCATCAATTGGAGGGCCCCGCAGCTTCATGGTGGGAGAACTACACCACCACATACCGCATTGCTGATGTGACTTGGGAGCAGTTCAAGAAAGCTTTCCGCACCGCACATGTCTCAGCTGGAGCTATGAGCCTGAAGAAGCATGAGTTTCGCAACTTACGCCAGGGGAACCGTTCCGTGGCCCAGTACCTGGATGACTTCAGCTCGTTGGCCCGTTATGCACCAGGGGATGTGGCCGATGATGCAGCCAAGCAGGAAAAGTTCTTGGAAGGACTCAAGGATGAGTTGAGTGTGCAGCTGATGGTGGCTACCTTCAACAACTACCAGGAACTAGTACACAAGGCCCTCATCTTGGAGGGGAAGCAACAGCAGATTGAGAACCGCAAGAGGAATTATGCACATGGGAAGTCTACCTCTGGAGCTCATCAGAAGCCCCGCTACACCCCATACTCAGGAAATACCGGATCAGGGACCGGTAAGTATGGAGGACACACTCATCCAGTGCACAACCATGGAGGCCGTCACCATGGAGGAAATGGGAATAATCGTCCCAACAATGGTAGCTTCAAGAATGGTAATGAAAGTGGGAATGGCAACCAACACCGTCCCGCTCCAGCTCAGAAGGATCTGAACCACATTACATGCTTCAAGTGTCAGAAGACAGGGCACTATGCCACTGAATGCCCTCAAAACAAGCAAGGGAATGGAAACGACAACTCCGCAGCTAAGAAGCCAAATCTGTTTCCTTGTGCTCAGGTGAACCACCTCGATGTGGAAGAAGTCTATGATCAGTCCGAGACTGTGGTTGGTAAGTTTTTATTGCATTCACGTCCAGTTATGGTAATTTTTGATTCTGGTGCAACGCACTCATTCATATCAAGGGTAGTTTTGGAAAAGTATGGTTTACCCACCAGAACCCTTAGTCAGCCCATTAAAGTAAATTCCCAGGAGGAATGATGACGACAGGAATAGGATGCCACGCCCTGAAACTTCACATAGGAAACCATGTTTTTCCTACCGACCTCATCGTCTTAGAATCCCAGGGATTGGATGTAATCCTAGGAATGGATTGGATGACTAAGTATGAAGGAAACCTTGATTGCCCCAGCAAGTCTATTTCACTCACCACTCCGGAGAACAAAAGGATTAAGTATGTATCCCAATACACACAGATGAGTGCCCGGTTAAATTCCCTCACAGGAGTTGTTCAGGAGGAAGTACCGGTTGTACGAGACTTTCCAAATGTATTCCCGAAGGAATTACCAGGCATGCCACCAGATAGGGAGATTGAGTTCCTAATAGAGCTACTACCAGGGACAACCCCAATTTCCAAGAGACCCTATCGGATGCCCGCAAATGATTTAGTGGAAATCAAGAAGCAGATTAAGGAGCTATTGGACAAGGGATATATTCGCCCAAGTTCATCACCTTGGGGAGCCCCAGTTCTTTTGGTGGAGAAGAAAGATAAAACCTTGAGGATGGTGGTCGATTATCGAGCATTGAACGAGGTGACTATCAAGAATAAGTACCCTCTGCCGATGATTAATGACCTGTTTGATCAGCTAGTAGGCGCCAAAGTATTCTCCAAGATTGATCTTCGATCAGGGTATCACCAACTGAAGATTTGTGAACAGGATATACCCAAAACAGCTTTCACCACCAGGTATGGCTTATACGAGTATACAATCATGTCCTTTGGTTTGACTAATGCTCCGGCCTATTTCATGAGTTTGATGAACAAAGTGTTTATGGAATATTTGGACAAGTTTGTCGTGGTGTTCATCGATGACATTTTGATATTCTCCAAGAGCGAGGAAGAACACAAGGAACACTTGTGTTTAGTTCTGGAGAAGCTTAGAGAGCATGAGTTGTATGCCAAGTTCAGTAAATGTGAATTTTGGCTGACGGAAGTCCGATTCCTTGGACATGTTATTTCCGGAGAAGGAATAGCAGTAGACCCCGCTAAGGTTGAAGCAGTCACTGAGTGGAAGTCACCCACCTCAGTTAAGGAGATCCGCAGTTTTCTCGGACTTGCCAGCTATTACCAGAGATTCATTGAGAATTTCTCAAAGATTGCCAAGCCCATGACAGAGCTATTGAAGAAAGAGACTAAGTATATCTGGACTGACGAATGTGAGGCCAGTTTCCAGGAATTGAAGCAACGTTTGGTCACAGCCCCAGTGTTGATACTGCCAAACAGTCGGAAGGACTTCCAAGTTTACTGTGACGCATCCCGTCAAGGACTTGGAGGAGTACTCATGCAGGAGGGAAAAGTTGTAGCATATGCATCCAGATAGCTACGACCCCATAAGTTGAATTATGCCACCCATGATTTGGAGCTAGTAGCCGTAGTGCACGCACTCAAGACCTGGAGACATTTCCTTATCGGAAATAGTTGTGACGTGTACACTGATCATAAGAGCCTGAAGTATATCCTCACGCAGAAGGAGTTGAACCTCAGACAGAGAAGATGGTTAGAGTTAATCAAGGACTATGACATGAGATTACATTACCATCCAGGAAAAGCAAATGTTGTGGCAGATGCTTTGAGTCGGAAGTGTTATGTGAACACACTCATGGCCGGAGGATTACCCCAAGAGTTAACCAAAGATCTCAGAGAGCTTCGGTTAGAGATAGTTCCGCAAGGATATGTTGCCACACTTGAGATTCAGTCCACCATGACCGAAAGAATTCGAGAAGCCCAGAAATCGGACAAGGAGATAGCTGAGATAAAGCAGAGAATGAAGGAAGGCAAGGCTAAAGGCTTTCGTGAGGATGAACAGGGTACTCTATGGTTTGAAAACCGAATCTATGTGCCCCATGACCCAGAGCTCAGGAAGTTGATACTTCAAGAAGCCCACAATTCTCCATACTCGATACACCTAGGCAACACCAAGATGTACCTGGATTTGAAGGAAAGTTACTGGTGGACAGGTATGAAGAAAGATATTGCCAAACATGTGGCGGTATGTGATGTTTGTCAGCGAGTAAAGGCGGAACATCAGAAACCAGCAGGGTTACTCCAACCTTTGCCGATACCCGAGTGGAAATGGGAAAAGCTCGGTATGGACTTCATCACAGGACTACCTAGGACCCGTTCAGGATATGATTCCATTTGGGTAGTGGTCGATCGCTTGACCAAGGTGGCTCATTTCCTTGCAGTGAAAACCACCTATACCAGTGCTAAGCTAGCAAAGATATATATGACCAGGATCGTATGTCTGCATGGAGTTACGAGGAGTATCGTGTCAGATAGAGGAACACAATTTACCTCAAAGTTTTGGCATCAGCTACATGAAACTCTGGGTACAAGACTGGAGTTCAGTACAACTTTTCATCTGCAGACCGATGGACAAACTGAGAGAGTCAACCAGATTCTGGAGGACATGTTGAGAGCCTCCGCGCTAGACTATGGGTCCAGTTGGGATGAAAACTTACCTTATGCAGAGTTCTCATACAACAACAGTTATCAGACTAGTCTGAAGATGGCCCATTTCGAAGCTTTATACGGAAGGAGGTGCAGAACACCATTGACGTGGGATGGTGTTGGAGACCGACAACTTTTGGGTCCCGATCTTATCAGAGATTCGGAAGATAAGGTCAAACTGATTCGAGACCGACTCAAGATTGCTCAATCCTGACAGAAGAGTTACGCTGATAACAAACGCAAGGATGTGACATATGAAGTAGGAGATTGAGCATATCTTCGTGTGTCCCCACTTCGAGGAATCAAGAGGTTTGGTGCTAAAGGAAAGTTAGCACCCAGATTCATAGGCCCCTACAAAATTCTGGAACGTAGAGCGAAGTTGCATACAAGCTAGAATTGCCGGAACGACTGTCCGGAGTTCATGATGTTTTCCATGTTTCCCAGTTGAAGAAATGCCATGCTGAGATGGCTGATATTCCTTTGAGAGACACAGTGCCCCTAGAGGCCATACAACTTGACAGTGACCTGACCTACGAGGAGAAACCTGTTAGATACCTTGAGACTGCCAACAGAGTTACCCGAAGCAAGAACATCAAGTTATGTAAGGTTTTGTGGAGTCACCACACCGAGGAAGAAGCCACCTGGGAACGCGAAGAAGATCTTCGTAGAGACCATCCGCACCTATTTTCTAGCCAACCCGAATCTCGAGGGCGAGATTCATCTTAAGGTGGGTAGGTTTGTAACATCCCAAAATTTCATTTTGGAATGTTATGAAATATAGCTATGCATCATCATCATATTGTTTGAATGAAAATAATGGTTGAAGTGCTTCTTTTGAATTTCTGAAATGTCACTTTCATCTTTCCCCTTTTCTTGTTTCACCTATTTGAAAACTTCTGGAAAAGTTCAAAGAAAAGAGGGGAGTAACATGACACTCCACACCAGGGTCATCTTGCTGAAATATTTGGACAATAAAACCAGGGGGCTTTTTGAATTTTTTTTGCAAAAGGTTTTAAAACCAAATAGGCATTTTCTGAAAATAATTATTTTTTTCAAAGTATTCAAATGATAGAGGAAAAATGTTCATTGAATAGAATTAATTCTCCTGATCATTTTGATATATATATTTCCTATATTTGGAAATGTTTTGAGTGCTTTTAAATGAGTTTTACTGCTCTGGATATTAAAAAGGAAAACAAATTAATTCGAAACGGGCCGGCCCACAACAGTTAAGTCCCGAAACTGCTCCAAGCCGACCGACCGACGCGCTGCCGCCGCCCTCCCTCTCTCTGATGCCCTAGCCCCACCGTCCGATCCCGAAGACGCCACGGTCGCCGTCCTCCTCGCGTCGACAGGACATCGCCGACCATTCCTCCTCTCCGGATCTCCCTCCTCTTTCCTTCCCCGACCACCGCTCCGACCCTATAAGTAGCGACGACCCTCCGCTCCTCATTCCACCCCGAGCCCCCACTCTACCTCGCCAGAGCGCTGCCCAGACCCTCGCCGGAGTTCGGATCCCCACCGAAGCTCCCGGAGCTCGTGCCCGTCGCCTCTGTCGACTCCACTCCCCTCCGACCCCATCAGAGCACGCCGGAGACCCGCCGCCGTCATTTGCACCCCTTGGACGCCGTCCCCAAGCACCGGAGCGCCTTCCCCAACGACCTCGCCATCTCGGCCTGGCCGGAGAACCCCCTCGCGGCGACCCCCTACTCTCTAAGCCACCGAACCCTCCCGTAGCCGTTCGATCAAGATCCGACGCATAGGATTAGATCGTTTTAAAACCCGAACCTGTATCCTCTACAGCTCGGTCATTCGCTCGAAATGTCAGATATCGCGCACCCCGTAGCCAACCAGAGAACGACACGTCACCCTGTCCGTTCGATCAGTTTTTCTTTTCTTTTCTTTTGTGTTTTAGAAAACTGAATGTTTTCAAATCTTGTTTTTATCATATCTTTTAAAATATTTAGTGTTTTTAGTTGATTCTTTTTGCATTAGTTCAATTATTTGTTGTAGTTTATGACTGTATGCTTAGATTTCAAATTTGAGCTTTAAATTTTGAATCTAATCAAATTTGTTCAAATTACTAAAATCTGCATAACTATAGTTTAAATATATATTTTTATATGAATCTTTTTGCCACTGTTTGGTATTAGATAAATCTATCATCCTACATGATTTGAGTATTTTTTTGAATAAATTTAGTTACTGTTTTTAACAAAAACAGAATCTGTTTAGTTCCTAATGTAGTGTAGTTTTCCTAATTTTAATTTTTAATCTGAATTAGTTAAACTTTGTTAATAGTTTTCATTAGTTTCTGTTGTTTCAAACATTTAGGTAACATTACTTGCTAATATTTAAAATAATTGTTTAGTTTTATACCAGGTTGTTATAGGAATCTTTATATCTTTTTCATTAGGTATAGCTTTATAAAACAATTTAGTTTTACTTTCACACACTAGATAGATGATTAAGTTAGATTTATAATAAATAATTTTAGTAATTCAATTATGTTAAGTAATATGATGATAATAATATTAGTGTTAATAGTATTATTGTTTTGCTTTCCTATTCCAAAGTTATAGTAACATTCTAGTTATTTTCATTTTAGTAGTGCTTCTTTACACAAAAGTTTTTAGTGAATTTGATTCTGTTTACTAAAATTGATTTCTTTACTATTTATTTTTCTACTAGCTATTGCTTGGTTGTTTGTCTTAAGGTAGTAGTTTTTGACACAATTTTTTTTGTGAGTCAAAATATTTTTTATTTTGATTCTTTTCTCTTGATTGATACTATTGAATGGTTTTAGTATTGTTTGTTTAACCTTGCTGAATTGTGTGATTTGTTTGGTGTTTATGCTTATGAAGTGCTCTTGTTTGATTCGTTAGATCATCCGTAGTGCGGAGCTTGTTATCTAGAGTCACTCGAGTACGAGGATCGTCACCAAGGCAAGTCACTTTGATCATGTCTACCTATGTTTTATTGCATTAGTTATTCCATCACCCCAATTGCATGCAAAGTAGGTAAATTGGAAACTTGGTTACTTGTTGTAGTATCATGTGGTAGGTAACCCTCAACCCCTTTGACACATTGGCCCCGGGAAACATTGTTTTACATTTTGCTATGCTATTAGTAGACGGGGTTGGTTGTGTGATTCATGAGAGTTGTGAGTTAATAATTTCAAGACCTACATGATGATCAAGTCTTCAAGCCTACAAGTTTTCAACTTACCTCTGGGTGGATGATGGTTGAACGGCGCCCTGGAGAAACCAGTTGTTAGCCTAGATGATGCTGGAGATGTGCCAGTATTCATGCGGAAAGGTCCACCCAGGCACAAAGAGATGGATGGATGCTTCAAGACCCAAGTCTTACCTGCACAGCCACAAGTCATTATGGGCTCTGGATTGGTTGGATATCGTGGTGAGCCTGGACAGGCGGTGCTACGAGATGTAGAAGAACGGTAGGAAAGGATGGGCACTGACAGAGTCTCAGTGAAACCCTTTAGAAGACCATGTTTTGGTCATCCGTTTCTCAAACACCCTCAAGTGCGAGAAATCAAACGGAGGCGACCAAATCTTGTGGGGAACGTGTGCAAAACTCTGTAGAGTACCCAAACCTAATCGATTAGCCGTGTCCACGGTCATGGACAGTTTGAGCCAAAGGAACTGAAACTATCTGGAACTCTCAACACAATTAATTATATTGATGTGGGTTATTAATGTCAACTTGGGTATGAGAATTGGTTGGTGGAACCATCTCATTAGTCAACCAACATTGTAGTAATTATGCCTTTGTCCTCTCTTGTCGTAGGAAATTTTTTTGGCTTTATGCAAAAACTTACCACCCCCCTCTGCCATATTTGCATATAGACTAGATGATTACTTTACCCCCTCTATTGTGACTTTGCCGGCATATTTAATATGCTGACCTATATGGCTGCAACGTATCATGTTGCAGAATACTATTCCGACCAGGAGTGAGGATATGCTCTACGCTCGGTGAGATGCCCTTGGAGTCAGATGGACTCATCTACCTTCGATGCTTCCGCAAGTTTATGGTTTAGTTTATCTCATGAGTTGGCCTTCAGCCACTTTATTGTAATCATTATTGTAATAAAGGACTCGATATGAGATTTCGATTAATTTATGCTGTGTGATTTCCCTTTGATATATACATTGATGTACCGTGTGAGTACCAGCATGATCTTGGGATGGTACAGAAACACCGGAGATTCGACCTTTTAGGTCGGGTCGCTACACTTCCACTCCCAACTTCACCAATTTCCCGTTTTAATCGCATTATTCTTGCCGGATCTCTTTTTGTCTACTTGTGTTACCATGTGCCTTCTATTTGCTTGCATATTTGCTTGCTAAAAATCTATTGATATGGATCCCTATCCACTTGCTAATATTTTCAAGAGATCCACTTATGATGAACCAATTGCTACTGAGTTGAGTGTACTTGATTATCTCTATGAAGTTTTGCTTGAGATTCGTGAATCTAAAAATTGTGATGAAGTGATCCACGATGTTTCCGCGATAGCGTTGGGTGCAAGAGTTTGATTCCTTGTGTAGGTACGCCTATTGGGGACTTGCTTGTATCTCCTACTTGATTGATACCTTGGTTCTCAACAACTGAGGGAAATACTTATCTACTTTGCTGCATCACCCGTTCCTCTTCACGGAAACCAACGCATGCTCGAGAAGTAGCAATCGTCACCAGCATAACACCATGATCTCCATCATTGTGTCCCATCGGGGTTGTTGCGCCCACCATGCTCATACTACTATTTCTACCGCTTAGCGATAAAGTAAAGCATTAACTAGCGCTTTAATGATTGACACACAGGTCATACAATAATTAAAGACAACCCTATGGCTCTTGTCGATTGCCATACTCATCGACATGCAAGTCATGATATTCTATAAAACACATGATCATCTCATACATCACATATATCTCATCATGTAATTGGACATATCACATCACAACATACCCTGCAAAAACAAGTTAGACGTCCTCTAATTGTTGTTGCAAGTTTTACATGGCTGCTAAGGGTATCTAGAAAGAACAATTCTCACCTACACAAAAACCACGACGGTGATACATAAGTTGCTTTTCAACCTTCTCAAGGACCGCCTTTATCGAATCTGATCCAACTAAAGTAGGAGAAACAGACACCCGCCAGCCATCTTTGTGCAACAAAGTTACATGCCAGTCGATGGAACCGGTCTCTCATAAGCGTACGAGTAAGGTTGCTCCGGGCCGCTTCATCCCACAATACCGCTGAACGAAAACACGACCAAGGGAGGAAGCAATCTAAGCATCAATGCTCACAAACAACTTTGTGTTCTACTCGAGATCTCATCTACACATAGACCTAGCTCATGATGTCACTGTTGGGGAACATTCCATGGGAAACAAAAAGTTTCCTATGCACACACAAGATCTATCCATGGTGATGAGCTTCTATGAGAGGGAGAGTGGATCTACATACCCTTGTAGATCGTTAAGCGGGAGCATTAAGAAACGCGATTGATGTAGTCGAACATCTTCGCGATCCAAATCGCCGAGCGTCCTGCGATCCCATCACGATCCATCTCGCGATCCGATCATGATCCGTCCCGTGATCCCATCATGATCCGTCCCACGATCGAATCACGAATCGTCTCGCGATCTTGATCACGGTCCTTCTGATCTAGTGCCGAACAGACGACACCTCTCTGTTCAGCACACGTACAACTCGATGTCGATCTCCTCCTTCTTGATCCAGCAAGAGGGAGCGGAGAGGTAGACGAGTTCTCCGGCAGCGCGATAGCATTGTGGTGTGATAACCCAAAAGTATAGGGGATCGCAATAGTTTTCGAGGGTAGAGTATTCAACCCAAATTTATTGATTCTACACAAGGGGAGCCAAAGAATATTCTCGAGTATTAGCAGCTGAGTTGTCAATTCAACCACACCTTATAGACTTAATATCTGCAGCAAAGTATTCAATAGCAAAGTAATATGGTAATAACGGTAATGGTGGCAAGTGATAGTAGAAATTTGTAGTGTTTGTAATAGTAGCAACGGAAAAGTAACTGAGCAAAGATCAATATATGAAAAGCTCATAGGAAATGGATCAGTGATGGATAATTATGTCGGATGGCATTCATCATGCAACAGTTATAACATAGGGTGACACAAAACTAGCTCCAATTCATCAATGTAATGTAGGCATGTATTCCATATATAGTCATACGTGCTTATGGAAAAGAACTTGAATGACATCTTTTGTCCTACCCTCCTGTGGCAGCGGGGTCATATTGGAAACTAAGGGATATTAATGCCTCCTTTTAATAGAGAACCAGGCCAACGCATTAGCACTTAATGAATACATGAACTCCTCAAACTATGGTAATCACCGGAAAGAATCCCAGTTATTGTCACCCTGGGAGATGCGAATAAGAATTCATAATAGGTGTCTACAACTTGCAAGATAGGATCAAGAACACACATATATTCATAAAAACATATTAGTTTCATATCTGAAATCATGGCACTCGGGCCCTAGTGACAAGCATTAAGCATAGCAAAGTCATAACAACATACATCTGAGAACATAGTGGATACTAGGGATCAAACCCTAACAAAACTAACTCGATTACATGATAAATATCATCCAACCCATCACCGTCCAGCAAGCCTACGATGAGATAACTCACGAACGGTGGAGAGCATCATGGAATTGGTGATGACGAAGGCATCGATTTCCCCTCTCCGGAGCCCAAAACAAACTCCACATCTGGTCTCCCGAGGAAGAACAGGTGATGGCGGCGGCTCCGTATCATGAAACGCGATGAACTCTTCTCTCTGATTTTTTTCTCGACAAATAGGGTTATATGGAGTTGGGCAGGAGGTCGGAGGAGCCACGAGGTCCACACAAGCCTGCTAGGCGTGGCTAGGGGGGTGGCCGCGCCTAGCAGGCTTGTGGCCTGTAGGTGGCCCCCCTCTGGTTACTTCTTGCGCCGGTATTTTTTATTAATTCTAAAAATATTCTCCGTAAATTTTCAGGGCGATCCGATAACTTTTATTTCTGCACCAAAATAACACCAAGGCTATTCTGTTGAAAACAGCGTCAGTCTGGGTTAGTTCCATTCAAATCACGCAAATTAGAGTCCAAAACAAGGGCAAAAGAGTTTGGAAAAGTAGATACATTGGAGATGTATCAACTCCCCCAAGCTTAAAACTTTGCTTCTCCTCAAGCAATTCAGTTGATAAACTGAAAGTGATAAAGAAAAACTTTTACAAACTCTATTTGATCTTGCTGTTGTAAATATGTCTAACTTATGTTCAGATTTTCAGCAAATATTATAAACTAACCACATTCACAATAACACTTAGGTCTCACATTTACTCGTAGCAATGACATAACCAACTAGCGAGCAATAATAATAAGTCTCGGATGATAGTAATTTTATCAAAACAATCATGATATAATATGACATAATGGTATCCTGCTAGCCCTTTCCGAGACCGCAAAACATAAATGCAGAGCACCTGTGAAGAACAAGGACCAACTAAACATTGTAATTCATGGTGAGAGAGATCTTGTCATGCTCATACTCAATATCAATTAATAGGAAGGCATACAAATGACAATGGTGCTCTCTAACTGGTGCTTTTTATAAGAGGATGATGACTCAACAACAAAGTAAATGGAAAGACACTTCGCAGAGGGAAGCATTGATTTGCAGAGGTGCCAGAGCTCAAGCTTTTAAAACAGAGATAGGTAATGATTTTGGAGCGGTATGGTTTCATTGCTCACATAACGATCAAGAGTTTTTCCAATATATTCCATGCTAAATACATTATAGGCAGTTCCCAAACAGAATGGTAAAGTTTTTACTCCCCCTCCACCAATCAGTCACACTCCATGGCGGGCCGAATTTACGGGTACCATCCATACAAACACAGTTCTGGGGGAGTTTTTCTTAATTATATTTTGCTTTTTATTTCGAGCATAGGACTGGGCATCCCGATTACCAGCCACTTTCTTGTGAATGATAGTGAATTAACACATATCGTGAGAATAACCCACCTAGCATGGAAGATACCGACAGCCCCGAGTCGCCACATGCGCGACTTGGGCATACAAAACAAAATATTTATTTGAAGGTTCAAAGTTTAGCACATGCAAATTTACTTGGAACGACATGTAAATACCATGTATAGCTAGATATGGGGGACTCATATGGAACAAGTTTGGGTTTATTGAGATGGATGCACAAGCAATATTCCCACTTAGTACAAGTGAAGGCTAGCAAAAGACTGGGGAGCGACCAACTAGAGAGTGACACAGTCATTAACATGCCTTGAGATTAACCAAAATTGAATGCAAGCATGAGTAGGATATAATTCACTATGAACATAAATATCGTGAAGCCTATGTTGATTTATTTCAACTACATGCGTGAACATGTGCGAAGTCGAGCCACTTGAATCATCCAAAGGAGGATACGATTCTATCATACCACATCACAACCAATTTAATGCACATGTTGGCACTCAATACGAACCATTATCCACTCTTAGCTAATTAAGCATGGCATGAATAACTATAATATCTAATTATCATTGCAAGAATGTCAACCCATAATGTACTGAATTTGGAATGATGAGCTAATCATATTTACAAAATCAAGATAGGTTGAGTTCATACCATCTTTTTTCCATCTCAATCTTTTCATCCAATATTGTCATTATTGCCTTTCACTTGCACGACAGAACGATGTGAATAATAATAAGAGTGCGCGTGCATTGGACTAAGCTGGAATTTGCAAACAATAAACCAAAGGAGAAGACAAGGCAATATGGGCTCTTTGTAAGATAAACAATAGTGCATATGAGAGCCACTCAACACGTCATCGTGGTCTTCTCCTTATGACCCAAAGAAAAGAAAGGAAAAATTATTTACACGGGAAAGCTCCCAACAAGCAAAAATAAGAACGAGAAATCTTTTTGGGTTTTCTCTTTAATGCTACAACTAAGCAACTAGGAAATAAAGCTAGAACTATTTTTTTGTACTTTCCTCAAAGTTAATTAAACACACAAGAAGAAAGCAAAAAGAAGAAAATAAACTACCATGGATAGTACAATGAAAAGTATGAACATCGACAACCGAAATAAGTGTGTGAACATGAATGTAATGTTGGTGAGAAATACGTACTCCCCCAAGCTTAGGCTTTTGTCCTAAGTTGGTCTAGGGCCATGGCTGGCCTGGATAATATCTGAAGTCAAAGTTGGGGTTGTACTGGGCTACGGCAGCTACTGATACGTCTCCAACGTATCAATAATTTATGAAGTATTCATGCTGTTATTTTATCATTCTTGGATGTTTTACAATCATTTTATAGCAACTTTATATCATTTTTTGGGACTAACCTATTGACCCAGTGCCAGTTGCTGTTTTTTGCTTGTTTTTTACATCGCATGAAATCAATATCAAACGGAGTCCAAACACCATGAAACTTTTTGGAGTTTTTTTTGGACCAGAAGGAACCCAATGGGCCAGAGCTGCAACTGGAGGGTGCCCCGAGGGGGCACAACCCACCAGAGCGGGCCAGGGCCCCCTGGCATGCCCAGGTGGGTTGTGCCCACCTCAGTTGCCTTCCGCACCCCCTCTTTGCACTATAAATTTCCAAATATTCCAAAGCCGTTCGAGGTAGCCCTATATCGGAAGTTCCGCCGCCGCAAGCCTATGTAGACACCGAAAACCAATCAGGAGCCCGTTCCGGCACCCTGTGAGAGGGGGAGATCATCACTGGTGGCCATCTTCATCATCTCGGCGGCCACCATGATAAGGAGGGAGTAGTCCACCCTCGGGGACAAGGGTTTGTACCAGTAGCTATGTGTTTAATCTCTCTCTCTCTCTCGTGATCTTGAGATGTCACGATCTTGATATATCATGGGCTTTGTTAACATAGATGGATCATATGATGTTTCTCCCCTCTATACTCTTCTTGTGATAAATTGAGTTTTGCCTTTGAAATTTCGTTTTTATCGGATTGAATACTTTAATGGATTTGAGAACACTTGATATATGTCTTGCAATTGAATACTGTAGGACCGAAAGTATGTCTAGAGGGGGGGGGGGTGATTAGACTACTTGATCAAATAAAAGTTTTGCCTATACCAAGTTTTAAGGTTGACAGTTTTTAGCATTTCATGGCAAGTCAAGTACACCCTACACATGCAAGTCTAAGAGTATATAGCAGCGGAAAGTAACAACAAGCATGTATAGAAGGGATAGGGTAGGAAGATCAAACGTAGTTGTAGACACGATTATTTTTCCCATGGTTCCGATAGGTGGCGCAATCGTACATCCACGTTTATGGAGTCTTCAACCCACAGAGGGTAACGGTTGCGAGAGTCCATGGAGGGCTCCACCCAAAAGGGTCCACGAAGTAGAAACCTTGACTATTCCATAACGACTTTCATCCACGAAGGACTAGCCTAACTATGGGTAGACCTTTAGGAAGTAGGCGATCTCGTTGCCGTTACAAACTTCTTGGTTCACTCCACAACACGAAGTAGGAGGCTCCCAAGCGACACCTAACCAATTTAGGAGGCACCACCCTCCAAAAGGTAATAGGCTCGGTAATGACGATGAACTCCTTGCTCTTGTGCTTCAAGATGATAGACTCCTCAGCACCCAATCACTCTCTCACATATTTGGCATGGTGGAAGAGATGGGATTGGTGGAAAGCTACTTGGGGAGGCTAGAGATCAAGATCCATATGATTGGAGTGGAATATCTTGACCTCAACACAAGGGTAGCTGGTTCTCTCTCAGAAAATCTGATAGGATAGGTATGGAATAGTTCCGAGTGCTTCTCTTTTGAGTAGGTGGTGGTGAAGGGGTATATATAGGCATCCCCAAAAATCCAACTGTTACACACAAAATGACCAACTCGGTGACACCGATGTGTTAATCTCGGTGGTACCGAACTAACCAAAAGGTGGCAACTGTTGAATCTCGGTGAGACTGATATAGGAAACTCGGTTGCACCGATAAGGTGACCAACGTTCAGATTTCCAATCTGGGTGACGCCGATCCAACATTCTCGATGGTATCGATAATGTGAATTTTCATAACAAAAAGTTGGCAACCTAAACTCGGTGGCACCGGTATGGAATCGGTTGCACCGAAGTGGCTAGGGTTTGGCTGAGTCTGTCTAGGTTTTGGAATCGGTGGCACCGGTATGGGAAAGTTGGTTGCACCAATTTTGAGTGTTAGGTATAGAACAGACTTTGGTGGGAGAGTTTGTGGATGTTTTTGGCGACTATCACTTGTGCATGTTTGAGCATATTATTCATCAACGAAACTTTACCCCCTTTTAATAGTATTGGCTTTCCTATGGACTCAAAGTGATTTCTCACAAATATAAAATGTAGAGTCCTCTTGCTTGAAGCTTGGCCAACCTATTTCCTTGCATCTTGGGGTATGTCCAAAATCTCCTTTTGCCAATCCTATCGTTGAACATTTCCTGAAATATACTTGGTGGAAACATTAGTTCAATGACTTATATGTTGTTATTAATTACCAAAACCACCAAGGGAGCAATTCTGCTTTCAATCTCCCCCTTTTTGGTAATTGATGTCAACATATAGATCAAAGCTTCGACATATGATAAAATCAATGAATATAATCGTCACTTTGAGAGGTATGTGATAAGCAAGAGCTCAACCTAAATTTGTGCATTATTTTGAATTTGTATTTGAATGCAAATGCACAATCGGTTAGGTATATGGGGAACTTCTTCCATGTCACATATAACTTGGTGGTGTGCAAGAATAATTAGAATGAATAACAAAGCACAACACAATCAAGCAAAGGTGAATGATCATCTCATAAGTATTAAGATGATTGGAAATAGTAGCATAACACATAAAGCATAAAATAGTAGCATAACACACATGATTATATGCTCAACACAAGCAACCAAAAGACCAAATGTTTTGAAAAGCAACGAACACCAAAACGCTCTCTCTCTCTCGAAGCCTAAAGATCTATATACACTTCTCCCCTTTTGGCAAAAAGTTACCAAAAATTTCAAAGGCATACATCTAATTGTTCTTGGGCTGATCTCCTCCGGTTGTTGATGAAGGAGTAGAGAGAAGCGTCGGCGAAGATCTCTGCATATGTCGTGGATGGAGTTGGAGTGGCAGCTAGAGGAACTGGAGCAGGAGCTGAGGTGACAACAGCAGGAGCTGATGAAGAGGGCCTCAAGTCTGGAGCTGGCACAGTGGCTGATCTGGCCTGGGTATGACACTGTGTGCCTATCCTGAGAGGTGATTGATCCTCCTCCTCATCATCATCATTTGAAGAAGTAGTCTGAGGAAGAGGCACTGAGTCAAGTTCCTTCTTGAGCTCATTGATTGTCTTATTCAGCCCATCCACCTTATCATTAAGGGTCTTGATCCTGTTTTCAAAGATCCTCACAAGACTGTTCTGGTTGTCTAGAATCCCCTTAATGTCCTTCTGCATACCCTAAACTGATGATATCAACAGATCCATTTGCTCATTTCTGGATCTAGGGACTTGAGTACTAGTGGCTCTAACTGCCTCTGCCTATGCCTGGGCTGTAGCAGATGTGGGATGTTCAACATCCATCACCACAACATTGTCCTCGAGATCTGGTTGTAGGGTTAAATGTGGACGATCTAGAGAAAAAATGTGCTTCTTCAACTTTGAATTGATAAGCATCTGGATGTAGGGTGTATAACAGCAAGAGCGCTTCTAGTCAGCAGCAACCCTCTCGATTGTCTCCACAATCAAATCCATGACTCTGATCCTGGTGTGTCTGTCAAGGTGGATCAACATATTGATGGAGTGGCCTCGGATCATCTTGTCATCTCCTGACTTGGGCATCAAAGTATGCCTCAGAATGGTGTTCATTGTGCGGAGGCTAGCCTGAAGAAAGTAGATAGATCCTAGCCTGTGAGACTTCACATTGGCAGTAGGGATCTCCTTGTACATATTTGCCATAACATCGTGGCTCTCCTTGGATTCTGAGTATACGTCCAAGTCATCATCCTGTGCTTCAAGAACTCCTAAGATAGCAGCCCATTCTACAACAGTCGATTCAAACCTTGCACCTTCAGTCATCCGTACAATTCTACCATCGCCATAGAAATGTGTAGTGGAGTAGAATTGCATGATCATCTCATCGTTCCAAGCAGTGAATTCTCTGCCAACAAACTCATCCAAACCTATGCAGTGGAAATTGTCTTGGACACTTGGAAAGTAGTCCTCATTCTCCTTAATGAATTTCCAATCAACATATCGCATATCACTCACAGCTAGACTCTTGTCAAAAAGCACAATCTCATAGAAATCCTGTTGCTCCTTGGTATAAAATTTGTAGTCCACATCTCGCTTCTTCCTCTGGGCATATGGATCTATAGCTCTCCAAGCTCTCAATCCTGAATCCTTCCTCTTCTTCATATCCTCAACTAGTGGGTAGCTGGTATTGTGTACCGGAAGGTGTGGTCTGAGCTTCATCAAAGTAGTCAAGTCATCATCATCTTCAACTCTGGAAGCAGTTCCTTTGTTCTTCTTAGAAGCTGGAATCTTCCTGGATGTCCTCTTAGGCTTCTAAGTAGGAGCCTTCTTGGATGTGCTAGTCTTTGGCATAGCATCAGCCATAAGATTATTTTTCTTTTTCTTGGGAGGGACCTTCTCAACATGCTCTTCCTCCTCTTCAGCATTAGCACCAGTTGTTGGAAATATGCCCTAGAGGCAATAAATAAAGTGCCTATTATTGTATTTCCTTGTTCATGATAATCGTTTATTATCCACGCTATAATTGTATTAATTGGAAACATGGATGCATGTGTGGATACATAGACAAACACAATGTCCCTAGTATGCCTCTAGTGAACTAGCTCGTTGATCGAAAGATGGTTAAGGTTTCCTAGCCATGGACATGATATTTCATTTGATAACGGGATCACATCATTAGGAGAATGATGTGATGGACAAGACCCAAACTACAAACGTAGCTTATGATCGTGTCAGTTTATTGCTACTGTTTTCTGCATGTCAAGTATATGTTCCTATGACCATGAGATCATGCAACTCATAGATATCGGAGGAGTGCCTTGTGTGTATCAAACGTCGCAACGTAACTGGGTGACTATAAAGGTGCTCTACAGGTGTCTCCGAGGGTGTCTGTTGAGTTGGCATGGAACAAGACTGGGATTTGTTACTCCGTGTGGCGGAGAGGTATCTCAGGGCCCACTCGGTAATACAACATCAGAAGAAGCCTTGCAAGCAATGTGACTAAGTGTTAGTTGCGAGATCTTGCATTACGGAACGAGTAAAGAGACTTGCCAGTAACGAGGTTGAACTAGGTATGGAGATACCGATGATCGAATCTCGGGCAAGTAACATACCGAAGAACAAAGGGAACATCATACGGGATTAACTGAATCCTTGACATAAAGGTTCGACCGATAAAGATCTTCATAGAATATGTAGGAACCAATGTGGACATCCAGGTCCCGCCATTGATTATTGACCGTAGAGGTGTCTTGGTCATGTCTACATAGTTCTCGAACCCGCAGGGTTTGCACACTTAATGTTTGGTGACGTTTTGGTAGTATAGAGTTATGTATGGTGGTGACCGAAGTTTGTTCGGAGTCCCGGATGAGATCTCGTATGTCACGAGGAGCTCCGGAATGTTCCGGAGGTAAAGATTCATATATAGGAAGTCCTGTTTTCGTCACCGGAAAAGTTTCGGGCTCATCGGTAGTGTACTGGGAGTGCCGGTAGTTTACCGGGAGGCCTCCGGGAGGAGTATTTCGACCCAAGAGGCTACATGGGCTGTGGGATAATGGAAACCAGCCCTTAGTGGGCTGGTGGAACAACCACAAGAGGCCCATGCGGCTGGAAGAAAAAGTCCTAAGAGAAAGAGTGGAAAAAGGCAAAAAAGAGGGTGAATCCTAGTCCTACTAGGATTGGAGGTGGACTCCACCTCCACCCTTGGTTCGGCCGACTCCTTGGTGGCTTGGCCCTTGGGACAAGCCATCTCCTCTCTTCCTCCTATATATGCTGGTGGTATTGAGGGTTTTTGCACTAGAATTTCAGCCACGTGCTACCCGTTCCTCCAGTGCATACTTTCTCCTCTAGATTGGATTTCTGCAGTGCTTAGGTGAAGCCTTGCCGGAATCGCTCCACCACCATCGCCGGAGCGCCATCAGGCTGCCGGAGAACTCTTCTTCCTCTGCACTGCTTCTTGCTGGATCAAGACGGTGGAGATCGTCATCAAGCTGTACGTGTGCTGAACGCGGAGGTGCCGTCCGTTCGGTGCTAGATCGGAAGGATCGTTATCAAGTTCGTGGTACGGATCATGATCAAGTTCGTAGGACAGATCGTGAATGGATCGCGGGATAGATCGTGATTGGATCGCGGGATGGATCGTGATTGGATCACGGGACGCACGGCGATTTGGATCGCGAATACGTTCGACTACACCAACCGCGTTTCTGAACGCTTCCCGCTTAGCGATCTACAAGGGTATGTAGATTCACTCTCCCTCTCGTAGATGCTCATCACCATGGATAGATCTGCGTGTGCGTAGGAAATTTTTTGTTTCCCATGCAACGTTCCCCAATAGTGGCATCATGATCTAGGTCTATGTGTTGATGAGATCTCGAGTAGAACACAAAAGGTTTGTGGGCGTTGATGCTTAGATTGCTTCCTCCCTTGGTCGGATTTTGGTTCAGCGGTATTGTGAATTGAAGCGGCCCGGACGAACATTACTCATACGCTTACGAGAGACCGGTTCCCTCGACGCAACTTGTTGCCTAGATGGCTTGTGGGTGGCAGTTTCTCTCACTTTAGTTGGATCGGATTTGACAAAAGGCGGTCCTTGAGAAGGTTGAAAATAAAATTATGTATCACCGTTGTGGTTTATGCGTAGGTGAGAATCGTTCTTGCTAGAAACCCATAGCAGCCACATAAAACATGCAACAAAATTTAGAGGACGTCTAACTTGTTTTTGCAGGGTATGTTGTGATGTGATATGGCCAATTACATGATGTGATATACGTCATGTATGAGATGATCATGTGATGTATAGAATTTCACGACTTGCATGTCGATGAGTACGGCAACCGGTAGGAGCCATAGGGTTGTCGTTAATTATTGTATGACCTGCATGTCAATCATTAAGCACTATGTAATGCTTTACTTTATCGCTAAACGGTAGCAATAGTAGTAGAAGCATGTTGGGCGCGACAAGCCCGATGGCGACACGTTGATGGAGATCAAGATGATGGAGATCATGGTGTCTTGCCGGTGACGATGGAGATCATGCCGGTGCTTTCAAGATGGAGATCTAAAGCACAAGTTCATGGACATATCATGTCACTTATGAATTGCATGTGATGTTAATCCTTTTATGCACCTTGTTTTGCTTAGTACGACGGTAGCATTATAAGGTGATCCCTCACTTAAATTTCAAGATAAATTGTGTTCTCCCCGAGTGTGCACCGTTGCGAAAGTTCATCGTGTCGAGACACCACGTGATGATCGGCTGTGATAGACTCTACGTTCACATACAATGGGTGCAAGCCAGTGTTGCACGCGCAGAACAATCGGGTTAAACTTGACGAGCCTAGCATGTACAGACATGGCCTCAGAACAGAAGAGACCGAAAGGTCGAACAAGAGTCATATAGTAGATATGATCAACATCATGATGTTCACCATTGAAGCCACCTAAACTCACGTGATGATCGGACTTGAGTTGGTGAATTTGGATCATGTGACACTCATATGATCTGAGGGATGTCAATTTGAGTGGGAGCTTTAGTAATTTGATTAACTAAACTCATTATCTTGAACAATATTCTAAGTAAACTTTGCATATTTATGTTGTAGATCAATGGCTCGTGCAGTAGCACCCCTGAATTTTAATGCGTTCCTAGAGAAAGCTAAGTTGAAAGATGATGGAAGTAACTTTGCTGACTGGGCCCGTAATCTGAGGATTATCCTCACGGCTTCCTGGAAATCATATGTCCTTGATGCACCGCTTGGTGACCAACCAGAAGACATGACCTCCGAAGACGTTAAGAACGCTTGGGAGGCACGTACTGTAGATTACTCAATAGTTCAGTGTGCAATATTGTATGGCTTAGAACCAGGACTTCAAAGACGTTTTGAACGTCATGGAGCATATGAGATGTTCCAGGAGTTGATGTTTATCTTTCAGAAGAACGCCTGGATCGAGAGGTATGAAACCTCCGATAAGTTCTATGCTTGAAAGATGGAAGAGAACGGGTCTATCAGTGAACATATACTCAAAATGTCTGGGTATTCAACTCGTCTAGTGGAGTTGGGAATTGCCCTTCCGCCAGAAGCGATCACTGACAGAGTTCTTCAATCACTGCCATCTAGTTACAAGAGCTTTGTGATGAACTATAACATGCACGGGATGAACAAGTCAGTCGCCGAGCTGTTTGCGATGCTAAAAGTCGCTGAGTCTGAAATCCAGAAAGAACATCAAGTGTTGATGGTCAATAAAACCACTAGTTTCAAGAAAAATGGCAAAGTCAAGGGCAAGGGCAAGAAGGGTAAAACCAAGAAGGATGGCAAAGCAGTTGCTACTCCTGCAAAGAAGCCCAAGCATGGACCCAAGCCAGAAATTGAGTGCTTTGATTGCAAGGGAACTGGTCACTTGAAGCGGAACTGCCCCAAGTACCTGGCTGACAAGAAGGCGGCCAACAACAAACAAGGTATATATGATATACATGTTATTGATGTGTACCTTACTAGCTCTCGTAGTAGTGCCTGGGTATTTGATACCGGTTCGGTTGCTCACATTTGCAACTCAAAGCAGGAACTACGGAATAAACGAAGGCTAGCAAAGGACGAAGTGATGATGCGCGTGGGAAATGGTTCCAAGGTTGATGTGATCGCCGTCGGCATGCTCTCTCTTCGATTACCATCGAGATTAATGATGAACCTAAATAATTTTTATTTAGTGCCCGCGTTAACCATTAACATTATATCTGGATCTTGTTTATTGCGAGACGGTTACTCATTTAAATCAGAGAATAAAGGTTGTTCTATTTATATGAGTAATATCTTTTATGGTCATGCACCCAATGTTAGGGGTTTATTCATATTGAATCTTGATAGTGATGACACATATGTTCATAACATTGATGCCAAAAGATGTAGAGTTGATAATGATAGTACCACTTTCTTGTGGCACTGCCGCCTAGGTCATATTGGTGTAAAACGCATGAGGAAGCTCCGTGCTGATGGACTTTTGGAGTCACTTGATTTGAATCACTTGACACATGTGAAGCATGCCTCATGGGCAAGATGACTAAAACGCCGTTCTCTGGAACAATGGAACGGGCGAGTGACTTATTGGAAATGATAAATACTGATGTGTGCGGTCCAATGAATGTTACAGCGCGTGGGGGATATCGTTATTTTCTCACCTTCACTGATGACTTAAGTAGATATGGGTATATTTACTTAATGAAACACAAGTTTGAAATGTTAGAAAAGTTCAAGCAATTTCAGAGTGAAGTTGAGAATCATCGTAACAAGAAGATTAAGTTCCTGCGATCTGATTGAGGAGGTGAATATCTGAGTTATGAGTTTGGTAGTCACTTAAGACAGTGTGGAATTGTTTCGCAGTTGACGCCGCCCGGAACATCACAGCGTAATGGTGTGTCCGAACGTCGTAATCGAACCTTATTAGATATGGTGCGTTCTATGATGTCTCTTGCTGATTTGCCACTATCGTTTTGGGGTTATGCATTAGAGAAAGCTGCATTCACTTTAAATAGGGCACCATCAAAATCCGTTGAGACGACACCATACGAACCGTGGTTTGGCAAGAAGCCAAAGTTGTTGTTTCTTAAAGTTTGGGGATGTGATGCTTATGTCAAAAAACTTCAGCCTGAAAAGCTGGAACCCAAAGCGGAGAAATGTGTCTTAATAGGATACCCAAAAGAGACAGTCGTGTATACCTTCTATCTCAGATCCTAAGGCAAAGTGTTTGTCGCTAAGAACGGAACATTTCTTGAGAAAGAGTTTCTCTCGAAAGAATTGAGTGGGAGGAAAATAGAGCTTGATGAGGTTATTGAACCTTTACTTCAACCAAAAAGTAGTACAGTGCAGAAAGATGTTTCTGTGGAACCTACAACGATAGAGGAGGAAGTTAATGATGATGATCATGAAGCTTCGGATCAAACTGCTATTGAACCTCGTAGGTCGACAAGGCCGCGTACTACCCCTGAGTGGTACAGCAACCCTATCTCTGAGGTCATGTTGTTGGACAACAATGAACCTACGAGCTATGGAGGAGCAGTGATGGGCCCGGATTCCGAGAAATGGTTAGAGGCCATGAAATCTGAGATGGGATCCATGTATGAAAACAAAGTATGGACTTTGGAAGTATTACCTGAAGGGCGAAAGGCTATTTAGAACAAATGGATCTTTAAGAAGAAGACAGACGCGGACGGTAATGTCATCGTCTATAAAGCTCGACTTGTGGCAAAGGGTTTTTCACAAGTTCAAGGAGTTGACTACGATGAGACTTTCTCACCCGTAGCGATGCTTAAGTCTGTCAGAATCATGTTAGCAATAGCTGCTTATTTCGACTATGAAATTTGGCAGATGGATGTCAAAACAGCGTTCCTCAACGGTTTCCTTGTGGAAGAGTTGTATATGATGCAACCTGAAGGTTTTGTCGGTCCAGAGAATGCTAACAAAGTTTACAAACTCCATCGATCCATTTATGGACTGGTGCAAGCATCTCGGAGTTGGAATAAGCTCTTTGATGAGGTGATCAAAGTGTTTGTGTTTATACAAGTTTACGGAGAAGCTTGTATTTACAAGAAAGTGAGTGGGAGCTCTATAGCGTTTCTAGTATTATATGTGGATGACATATTGCTGATTGGAAACAATATAGAAATGCTGGAAAGCGTGAAGGAATATTTGAACAAGAGTTTTTCAATGAAGGACCTAGGAGAAGCTGCTTTCATATTAGGCATTAAGATCTATAGAGATAGATCGAGATGCTTAATAGCACTTTCACAGAGCACATACCTTGATAAAGTTTTGAAGAAGTTCAAAATGGAACAATCCAAGAAGTGGTTCTTGCCTGTGTTACAAGGTGTGAAGTTGAGTAAGACTCAATGCCCAGTAACTACAGAAGATAGAGAAAAGATGAGTGTCATCCCCTATGCTTCAGCCATAGGCTCTATCATGTATGCAATGCTGTGCACAAGACCCGATGTTAGCCTTGCCATAAGTATGGCCGGAAGGTTTCAAAGTGATCCTGGAATGGAGCACTGGCAAGCGGTCAAGAATATCCTTAAGTACTTGAAAAGGACTAAGGAAAATTTTCTCGTTTATGGAGGTGATGAAGAGCTCGTCGTAAAGGGTTACGTTGATGCAAACTTTGACACTGATCCGGACGACTCTAAGTCGCAAACCGGATACGTATTTATTCTTAACGGGGGAGCGGTAAGCTGGTGCATTTCCAAGCAAAGCATGGTAGCTGATTCTACGTGCGAAGCGGAATACATCGCAGCCTCGGAGGCGGCGAAGGAAGGTGTCTAGATGAATCAGTTCATGACAGATCTTGGAGTACTGCCCAGTGCACTGAATCCAATGAACCTGTTCTGTTACAACACTGGTGCCATTGCTTTGGCCAAGGAACCAAGATTTCACAAGAGGACCAGACACATAAAGCGACGCTTCAATTCCATCCGCGATTACATCATGGAGAAAGACATAAATATTTGCAAAGTGCACATGGATCTGGATGTTGTAGACCCATTGACTAAACCTCTTCCAAGGGCTAAACATGATCAAGACCAGAACGGCATGGGTGTTCGATTCATTACAATGTAAATCACATAGTGATGTGAAATAGATTATTGACTCTAGTGCAAGTGGGAGACTGTTGGAAATATGCCCTAGAGGCAATAAATACAGTGTTTATTATTGTATTTCCTTGTTCATGATAATCGTTTATTATCCATGCTATAAGTGTATTAATTGGAAACATGGATGCATGTGTGGATACATAGACAAACACAACGTCCCTAGTATGCCTCTAGTGAACTAGCTCGTTGATCGAAAGATGGTTAAGGTTTCCTAGCCATGGACATGAGATGTCATTTGATAACGGGATCACATCATTAGGAGAATAATGTGATGGACAAGATCCAAACTACAAACGTAGCTTATGATCGTGTCAGTTTATTGCTACTGTTTTCTGCATGTCAAGTATATGTTCCTATGACCATGAGATCATGCAACTCATAGATATTGGAGGAGTGCCTTGTGTGTATCAAACGTCGCAACGTAACTGGGTGACTATAAAGGTGCTCTGCAGGTGTCTCCGAGGGTGTCTGTTGAGTTGGCATGGATCAAGACTGGGATTTGTTACTCCGTGTGACGGAGAGGTATCTCAGGGCCCACCCGGTAATACAACATCACAATAAGCCTTGCAAGCAATGTGACTAAGTGTTATTTGCGATATCTTCGTATTACGGAATGAGTAAAGAGACTTGCCAGTAACGAGGTTGAACTAGGTATGGAGATACCAACGATCGAATCTCGGGCAAGTAACATACAGAAGAACAAAGGGAACATCATACGGGATTAACTGAATCCTTGACATAGAGGTTCGACCGATAAAGATCTTCGTAGAATATTTAGGAACCAATGTGGACATCCAGGTCATGCCACTGGTTTTTGACCGTAGAGGTGTCTCGGTCATGTCTACATAGTTCTCGGACCCGCAGGGTCTGCACACTTAAGGTTTGGTGACGTTTCGGTAGTATAGAGTTATGTATGGTGGTGAGCGAAGTTTCTTCAGAGTCCCAAATGAGATCCTGCACGTCACGAGGAGCTCCGAAATGGTCCGGAGGTAAAGATTCATATATAGGAAGTCCTGTTTTGGTCGCCGGAAAAGTTTCGGGCTCATCGGTAGTGTACCAGGAGTGCCGGTAGTGTAGCGGGAGGCCTCCAGGAGGAGTATTTCGACCCAAGAGGCTACATGGGCTGTGGGAGAGTGGAAACCAGCCCTTAGTGGGCTGGTGGAACAACCACAAGAGGCCCATGCGGCTGGAAGAAAAAGTCCTAAGAGAAAGAGTGGAAAAAGGCAAAAAAGAGGGCGAATCCTAGTCCTACTAGGATTGGAGGCGGACTCCACCTCCACCCTTGGTTCGGCCGACTCCTTGGTGGCTTGGCCCATGGGCCAAGCCACCTCCTCTCTTCCTCCTATATATACTAGTGGTATTGAGGGTTTTTGCACTAGAATTTCAGCCACGTGCTACCCATTCCTCCGGTGCATCCTTTCTCCTCTAGATTGGATTTCTGTAGTGCTTAGGCGAAGCCCTGCCGGAATTGCTCCACCACCATCGCTGGAGTGCCGTCAGGCTGCTGGAGAACTCTTCTTCCTCTCCACTCCTTCTTGCTGGATCAAGACGGTGGAGATCATCATCAAGTTGTATGTGTGCTGAACGCGGAGGTGCCGTCCGTTCGGTGCTAGATTGGAAGGATCGTGATCAAGTTCATGGGACGGATCGTGATCGGATCGCGGGGCGGATCGTGATTGGATCGTAGGACGGATCGTGATTGGATCGCGGGACGCACGGCGATTTGGGTCGTGAAGACGTTCGACTACACCAACCGTGTTTCTTAACGCTTCCCGCTTAGCGATCTACAAGGGTATGTAGATTCACTCTCCCTCTCGTAGATGCTCATCACCATGGATAGATCTGTGTGTGCGTAGGAAATTTTTTGTTTCCCATGCAACGTTCCCCAACACCAGCAGCTTCTTCTGGATCCTCATACATGGAGGTTCTTCTGCCAATAACATGAATAACCCTTTTTCTTGCTTTCTTCTCTCCTGCCTTCTTAGGCATAGCTTTCTTGGGGACCTCAACTGAAATAGTTGCTCTGGCAGTCTCATGAGCCTTGAAGGTTGAAGCAGGTGCATAGATCTTGCTCACAACTCTCGTGGAAGAAATGGCTTCATTAGCAGAATTCTTAGCAGCTTTCTCTTGCTTCTTAGCAAGAATCTCTTGAGGGATAAATTCTGAATCCTCCTCATCTGAATTCAGCTTCTTTCTAGTCCTTGTAGCAGCTTTGGGCAACCCATGAGAGCTTGGGGTGCCTGGATCTGAAAAAGAACTGGGCTCTGGGCTTGTGCCTGAACTCATGTCAGCACCCTGCTCTCGCAAGTTCTGACTGTCCTCTGTAGCTGACATACTGACCCTGTGAATGGAATATAGATGAGCAGAAGTAGATGAGTCATCACAAAATTATCAGCTGGTTTTTGAAATTTTGAACAAAAGATTTTCAAAGTTTTGCATTCTGTTAGAAACAAATCGGTAAGGCCGAAGCAAAATTTTTGGTGACAACGAGATTGACTGTCCCTTTTAAAAGAAACTTGGCACCCTTTTTAGTGAGATCGAAATGGAGTGCTCGGTTTCACCGAGATAGTTCTCAGCAACACAAAAACGAAAATTGGTGGTACCGATTTTCTTGATTCGGTTCTACCAAGTTGCGTCGGGCGGAAGGCAAAACCCTAGAAAATCAATGGTTCGCTAGCCTATGGGATTTTGTGTGGATAGGAATACGTGCAATGAGTGGATTATAGATAAAATCAAATCCAATGCGCAAGAATCAGAAGGGAGCGCAAAGGAGGTCGAATCCGTACCCTAACTTGGTGCGGATCCGCTACGGCGGCGACGATGGAGCAGATTTCATCGACGGCGGCGATTCCCAGCAGCGGAGGAGCACAGGAAGACAAGGGTGACGACCAGGGGTCTCGATGTGGCAACTTAGGGTTCTGAGGCTCAACGGTTCTGAGGGTGAATTTCAAAATGTCGGGGACCACAATATATATACCCTCCACTGTCGATGATACCGATTTTATGTTTTCGGTGTCACCAAGTTCCACAACAGTCAGCTGATAGGGAAACTCAGTGTAACTGAGAATAAGAAATCGGTAATACCGAGATTGAAAAACAGATCAACCCTAGGCATTCGGTGAGACCAAGATTGTGGGGTTGGTTCCACCGAGATGCA
The DNA here is from genome assembly GCA_022496015.1 of Hordeum marinum. NCBI lineage: Eukaryota > Viridiplantae > Streptophyta > Magnoliopsida > Poales > Poaceae > Hordeum > Hordeum marinum. The sequence goes on along the minus strand of CM039678.1, from coordinate 533,932,688 downwards.
CTTGGGAGGTTTTAATGGTCAGTCCTTGTCGATACGGAACTCTGAGTGATCCACGCACAGAGGGATAGAAAAGCACTTGTTCAAATTTTGTGATGCAGCATGAATGGAATATGAGGTGAGAAAGGATATATAGCTAAAGAGTGGTCCTAGGCATTCTTGTTCATCCAATTGGCAAAAGAGAAAATGAATAACCAAATTGCAACAATTGGATGTCCTTTAATGAGAAAATAAATGCAGACGAACATGCTCACACAATAAGATGTCAAAAGAAATCATGACAAACATGCACAAACACACTAGCATCTAACAAGCACTTGGGCGATGACGAAGTCATCTATATATGAGTATTTGACTTAGGAGCCAAGTAAGAGTACTTGATCATAGGTCATACTCATCGTTTAAGCACAAGTGGGGTTACCACTTTTACATAAAGCATTTAATGCTGTCACATACTAAGAGATGCTTTAACTCAAGTCTTAGAGTAAAGCTCCCCCTTAATGTGACATCCCCCCTTAAGAGGGATAAACCAACCTTGGGTTTTGTCGATGAAGACTTCATGTTGGTGAGGTAGTTGTGGATGCTCAATGTTGATGAAGACTTCATGTTTGTGAGGTAGTTGTGGATCCTCAATGTTGATGAAGATCACCAAGAGTTGGGAGCATCCTTGTTGTTTCCTTACTCCTCTCACCTACATGGGTTAGTCCCAACACACAAGAGACAAATACAAGGATATCTATGGACATGGAGTGTAAAGCATATGTTATGATGTCCATTGATTAGTTGATTACCTTGTCCCTTGCTTACCTTTGAGGGAATGTGTGACTCCTTGAACTATTGCATTGAGTTGATGTTGAGTGCAAAAATTCCTTGCCAATAATGAATGTGAGTGAATTTCATTGGCGGAGTCACCCCTCAAGAACTTACTAGTTCTTCTTCTTGGGAACCCACATAAAGTTGATGGGGATCCTTGGTGTTGAAGTAGCCTTTGTAGTAGTTGATCTTGAAGTAGCCTTGGGAACCCACTCCACCAAAGCTAGGGGTTCATCTTCATATGAGTCAATGTCCTCTTGAAGCTTGTTCTTGCCCTTGAGCTTGTGGTCTTGTTGTGGAAGGTCATCTTGAGTGTTTGTCCTCTTGGGAGAGTATTTTCATACTTCTCCTTTTGAGGAACAAACTTGGTCTTGGGATATTGACCTTCTTCCACTCAACTCCATTAGCGTTCAAGTAGCCAACACCACGGTTCTTCTGGTATCCTCCGTGCTTGCGTACAATTTCCTCAAATTTCCTACATCCGGCAAGACTCTTGTAGATACCTTTTTTCTATAATTCCTTTCAAAAACCATTTTCTTGCTGAAGTGTAACTTGGCTAAGATAATCATCATTAGTGGAATAAATAGAACTACTAGAAGCAACATCACTGGGTTTAGCATTTTTATTATTGTTACAGATGAAGAACCTTTCTTGCCTTTGTTACTAGATTGCTTAGTTTTAACTTGAGGCATGAAATTAGACAAGAGTAGTCATTTGGCTAGATAAGATGAAGTCTTCTTTAGGAGATCGCCATTGATAGCTTGGAGAAACTCATGCTCTTGCTCCAAGTTGAGCTTCTCGAAGTGTAGCTTCTCATGAGTTCTCACAAGCTCTCTATGATCTTCGACAGTAGATTCATGAGCTAACTTAAGAGTGTTTAGTTCTTTAGTTAGTTGTTCTATTTTCATTTTATCATCATAAAATGACACATCTTGACTAGAATGAGAATTATCAAGTTCATTTTGATCAACATCACTAGTTTTATCACAAAGCAAGTTATCATCACAAAGCAAATCATCTTCATCACTATGAAAATCAAGATACTCGGGGTGTGATACCTTGGGGCCTTTAGCCATGAAGCAACTTCCACTCCCTTCATTTGGTGAATCAAATAGATCGTAGGAGTTGGTAGTGACTAGAGAAATTCCGGCAACACCATCATCTTGACTGTAGTCAGAGTCGGAGTGATAGCTTCTCTCGGAGTTGTTGTCGGAGTCGGAGCCGGAAACACATTCACCAACATGAGTGTTATCTTTCCTTCTTGTGTAGCTCTTGGTGTACTTTTCCTTCTTCTCCGAATCTCTACTTCTCCTTGAGTGTCTTCGTTCATAACGATCATCTCTACTCCTTCTCTCTCTTTGTGGTGATTCATTTCTTGAGCTTCGTCTTCGAGGTGACTCTTCTCTTCTTTTGTAGGGAGCCGTGCACTCATTTGAGTAGTGTCCGGGCTTCCCACAATTGTAGCAATTGCGGTCACGAATTTACGAACGCTTCTCATCATATATTGAGTTGGAGTTTCTTTCTTTGCCTCTATTCTTGTAGAACTTGTTGAATTTCTTGACATGAGGCTTATCTCTGCATTGGTGACAAGGTTGTTGCTTGAAGTTGCGGCAGCATCACTTGTGGCTTTGTAAGCACCGCTAGACTTGTGATGAAGTTCTTCCTTATCTTTGAGTGTCATCTCATGAACAACAATCCTTCCAATGACTTCCGTAGGCTTGATATCTTTGTAGTTTGGCATCATTTGGATCAATGTGCACACAGTGTCGTATTTCTCATCCAAAGCTCTAAGTATCTTCTTGATGATGAATTTGTCGGTCATTTCTTCGCTTCCTAAGCCGGTAATCTCATTTGTGATGACAGCTATCCTAGAGTACATCTCTGCGACTCCTTCACCATCCTTCATCTTGAACTTGTCAAGCTGACCTTGAAGAACATCTAACTTGGATTCTCTCACACACTCGATTCCTTCATGCATATCAACCAAAGTATCCCAAATCTCTTTTGCATTCTCAAGACGGCTGCTTTTGTTGAATTCGTCGGGGCATAAGCAGTTGAAGAGAATGTCGCATGCTTGAGCATTGAGTTGCAACATCTTCAACTCATCCGCGGTCGCTTCACGATCCTGTTCCCGTCCATCCGTAAAGAACTCACCTTGCAAGCCAACACGAACAACAACCCAAACGGCAGGGTTATGACCAAGAATATGCATTTTCATTTTGTTCTTCCAACTAGCAAAATTAGTGCCATCAAAGTACAGACCTCTACGGTGATAACTTCCCTCACTACACGCCATACTCTCCTAGGTTGTGAGTCCTAAGCAATGGAGACCAAAGCTCTGATACCACTTGTAGGACCGAAAGTATGTCTAGAGGAGATGTGATTATACTACTTGACCAAATAAAAGTTTTGCCTATACCAAGTTTTAAGGTTGACAGATTTTAGCATTTCATGGCAAGTCAAGTACACCCTACACATGCAAGTCTAAGAGTATATAGCAGCGGAAAGTAACAACAAGCATGTATAGAAGGGATAGGGTAGGAACATCAAACGCAGTTGTAGACACGATGATTTTTCCCGTGGTTCCGATAGGTGGCGCTATCGTACATCCACGTTTATAGAGTCTTCAACCCACGGAGGGTAACGGTCGCGAGAGTCCATGGAGGGCTCCACCCAAAAGGGTCCACGAAGTAGAAACCTTGACTATTCCATAACGGCTTCCGTCCACGAAGGATTAGCATCGCTATGCGTAGTTCTTCACGAAGTAGGCGATCTCCTTGCCCTTAGAAACTTCTTGGTTCACTCCAAAACACGAAGTAGGAGGCTCCCAAGCGACGCCTAACCAATCTAGGAGGCACCACCCTCCAAAAGGTAATAGGCTCGGTAATGACGATGAAATCCTTGCTCTTGTGCTTCAAGATGATAGACTCCTCAGCACCCAATCACTCTCTCCCAGATTTGGCATGGTGGAAGAGATGGGATTGGTTGAAAGCTACTTTGGGAGGCTAGAGATCAAGATCCATATGATTGGAGTGGAATATCTTGACCTCAACACAAGGATAGGTGGTTCTCTCTCAGAAAATCTGATAGGATAGGTATGGAATAGTTCTGAGTGCTTCTCTTTCGAGTAGGTGTTGGTGAAGGGGTATATATAGGAATCCACAAAAATCCAACCGTTACACACAAAATGACCAACTCGGTGACACCGATGTGTCATTCTCGGTGGTACCGAAGTGACCAAAAGGTGGCAACTTTTGAATCTCGGTGAGACCGATATAGGAAACTCGGTTGGACCGATAAGGTGACCAACGGTCAGATTTCCAATCTCGGTGACGCCGATCCAACATTCTCGGTGGTATCGATAATGTGAATTTTTGTAACAGAAAGTTGGCAACCTAAACTCGGTGGCACCAGTATGGAATCGGTTGCACCGAAGTGGCTAGGGTTTGGCTGAGTCTGTCTAGGTTCTGGAATCGGTGGCACCGGTTTGGGAAAGTTGGTTGCATCGATTTTGAGTGTTAGGTATAGAACAAACTTTGGTGGGAGAGTTTGTGGATGTTTTTGGCGACTATCACTTGTGCACGTTTGAGCATATTGTTCACCAACAAAACCTTACCCCCTTTTAATAGTATTGGCTTTCCTATGGACTCAAAGTGATTTCTCACAAATATAAAATGTAGAGTCCTCTTGCTTGAAGCTTGACCAACCTATTTCCTTGCATCTTGGGAGTATGTCCACAATCTCCTTTTGTCAATCCTATCATTGAACATTTCCTGAAATATACTTGGTGGAAACATTAGTTCAATGACTTATATGTTGTTATTAATTACCAAAACCACCAAGGGAGGAAATGTGCTTTCAAATACTCGTGGTGACAATGGGGTATCATATATATTCACTTGATATGTATTTTAGCATTCAACTTGCGGATTCCCGCGGTGACATTGGGGTAAACTATGCATTGGGGTTGATGCACGTTCTTGTGTTTGTTTCTCCGGCAGAAATCTTGGGGCACTCCTTGAAGTTCTTTCTGTTGGATTGAGTATTATGAATCTGAAATTATTTGGTGTTGTTTTAGTATGAACACTTGATTAGATCAATCGGAAAGAATATCTTCTGTTATTTTAGTACAAACTCTAGGATAGATCGGACGGAAAGAATAGCTTTGAGGTGGTTTCGTACCCTACACACAATTTCTTCTTATGTTCTCTGCTAGATAGGAACTTTGGAGTGATTCTTTGTTACACGTTAAGGGATGGTTATATGATCCAACTATGTTAGCATTGTTGAGAGATTGCACTAGCGAAAGTATGGACCCTAGGCCTCATTTTCAACCATTACAATATCATTTGTGCTCACTTTTGTTATTTGCTACCTTTCTGTTTTTATTTATTCAGGTTATAAAAATATATTTCTACCATCCATATTACACTTTCCCGAACTAGTGCACCTTTACAATTTGCCATTGTATTGGGTGTGTTGGGGACACAAGAGATTTCTTGTATTTGGTTGCAGGGTCGTCTGAGACAGACCATCTTCATCCTACACCTCTCATGGATTGATAAACCTTAGGTCATCCACTTGAGGGAAAATTGCTATTGTCCTACAAAACTCTGCGCTTGGAGGCCCAACACGTGTCTACAAGAATAAAGTTGCGTAGTAGACATCAAGCTCTATTCTGGCGCCGTTGCCGGGGAGGTGAGTACATGAATGTATATCTTTAGATCTTGCAATCAAATCTTTTGGTTTCTTGTTTTATCACTAGTTTGGTTTGTTAAAGGAAACTAGAAAAAAATGGAATTGAGGTTGCATCATATTATTGATCATCTTTATAATATCTTTCTTGAAAATGATGGATCGGAAAACTGTGCTCTATTGTTAGAAGAAGAAGTCAATAAAATATTTGGCACAAATATTTGAATGATGAGCATCATTGCAATGTTGTTAGTATGAATTCTTTGATTATCCAAAATGTTAATGATGGTTGCACAAGTCATGACAAAAATGTTTCTTATAAGCATGTCAATTTTTGCGGAGTGAATTGGAAGTGCAAATGCACACCAAAAAGGGAAGATAGATTTTGTAAGAAGCATAAATATTTAGAAACGAAAAAGTTGCAAGAGAGGCTAGATGATTGTGCTAAAAGATGTAGTTTATTTCGCCATCCTTGTGAACTTTCCAATGAACGTGGTCATTTAAATCTCCAATGCAAATTATTTCATGATCAAATCGTGTCCAAAAATTGTGACAACTCGATTACCCTTGAGCATCATAAATAGCCTAGTCTTCTTTTGCAGTATGAAGAAATGAAATGTATAACTAAGGGTTTTCCAAATCCCGAGAGATTTCTTAATTTTGATCTAGAGTAATTTTATATGTTTTGTGTGGTAAATTGCACTGAGAATCCTTATATTTCCAACTATCTAAAGACAAGAAAACAAATAGAATATGAAGACAGTACCAATGAAAGGGAAAATATTTCCCAATACCCTCCTAGTGTTTATTATGATGAATGAGGTAACGAGGAGGAGCTTCCTATCCAATTAATCTCTTCAACAAGAAGCTTGAAAAGATTAATTAAACCCACACATGATGGGGAGAAGAAGAAAATAAGAAAGAATAGAGGTAAAATGGTATCTCTCCCAAATAATGTTGCTCCTATCACCATTGTAGCTCATGAAAGTGAATCAAATATGTTGATGGAGGATGATGATATTGAGTATGATTTTGTCATACCTACTACTTGTTGTAATGATTATGATTGGGAAGGCAATGATGTCCCTTATGATCTTGAGAATCTTTTACCACTTGCTTGCAAGAATATTATAATAATGTTTGCTATACTATTGGTGCCATTCATTCTATTGATAAGAATGATTGTGATGATATGCAAAACCACAAGCTTGGGGATGCTATGTTTCATGAGTATGATATGTTTGAAAATTTATTTTCTGGAATAATGCTTGTACTAAGCTTGGGGATGATTTTCTTAATGAATATGATCCTTTGATTCCTTCTACTTTTGATAAGAAAATTTATTATGATGATAGCGTGCCTCCTATTTATTATGATTACATTGATGAAAGTGGGTTTGGAAGAGTGTCAACTCTAGGTAGTAGTGATCCAACTATTTTGGAGGATGATGAATCTTATTACAATATTGATGAAACTAGATTTGGAGAGGTCATGACTTTATTTAGTGATACATCCACTATTTTGGACTATGACAGTAAAGTTGATATCTATGATTATTATTATGATGACATGTATGCCATAAAGAGTAATAAATTTTCTATGCTTGTGCATCATGAAGATAGTTCTGTATGTTATATTTATATTTTTGAATCCATTCATGATGCCTTTGAAAATTATTATGAGAGAGGAACTTATGATCTTTCATATCTCAATAATATCAAGTTTCTTCTCTATCTGTTGATTGTTTTGAAGTTGTACTTGTTTTATCTTCCTATGCTAGTTGGTTCTTGTTTTCATAGGTTGCTTGATCACAAAATCCCTATGCATATTAATTGGTTTAAACTTAAATGTGCTTGACATGTGTTTCATGATGCTCCCTTCATGTTTCAATTCTTTTATTTTATGCGAGCATCATTAAAATCATCATGCCTAGCTAAAAGACATTAAAGAAAAAGCGCTTGTTGGGAGACATCCCAACACTTTTACCTACTGTTTTTGTGTTTTCAAAATATTAGGCTACTTTGTTAATCATGTTTTATAGTTTTTGTTTCAATAAAGTGCCAAGTAAAGCCTTTGGGATAGTGTGGATGATAGTTGACTTGATTCTGTCCAAAAACAGAAACTTTTGCACCTAGTCCAGGAATTTCTATAATTCACTGGAACATTATTTTGACCTGATATTTTCACAGATGATTTATAGACAAATTACCTAATCTTTCCTAAGTTTTCAGTATTTTTAGAGTTTCAGAAGTATGATAACAATTCATATCTTTACAGACTGTTCTGTTTTTGACAGATTGTGTTTTCAATGCATAGTTTGCTTGTTATCTAGTTTCTATGGATTATATTACTCAATATAAATTGTGAAAATGATATGCTATAGTAGTCATTGTGTGATAACAATTATGGATATTTTATTGATAGTAACAAAGTGAATGTTTTGCTCTTTAGCATACTAACTCATCTCACGAAGTTCCGTTAAGTTTTGTGTGATTGAAGTTTTCAAGTTTTGGGTGAGATATCGATATGAGTAGAATAAGGAGGGACAAAGCACTAATCTTGGGGATTAACAAGGCATACACTAGGTAAAATTCAATGAATATCCAAGAAACTAAGCTCGGGGATGCCCCGGAAGACATCCCCTCTTTCGTCTCCAACATTATCGATAACCTCACTTGGAGCTATATTTTCATTTGTCACATGATATGTGTTTTTCTTGGAGCGTCATTTTACTTTACTAGGATTTGCTTTCTGTCATTTATAATAATTTTTTGCATCTTTATTTTCAATAAAAATTTCAATGATAGCCTTTACCATACTTATTTTGCAAGTCTACATGCTGCTGTTTGAAAACACAAAGTTTATCGCTGTTGCGAAAATTCCCTAGAAAAGTCAGAATTTGATAAATTGTTGAAACTTTTTTAAAAATAATATCTGATAAATTTTCTACAGTGTGTTAAATTTTCAGAATTTTTAAAGTTGAATAAGTATGGATACTCTTGCATTCTTTACAGACTGTACTGTTTTGGCAGATTGCTGTTATGTTTGCATTGTTTGCATATGTTTGCTTGTTTAAGGATTCTATTTGAGGATAGGAGTATTAAATATGCAGAGGCATTTAGTATGCAATGTTTAATAATAATTTTAGTGATTTTCTGCAGTAGATAGTGATAAGGTTTTTGCATTAGTTTATACTAACTGATCTCACGAGTTCGTGTTGATTTTGTGTGGATGAAGTTTTCAGTATTAGGTAAACCATGATATGAAAGGAATTAAGGGGACACAAAAGATCAAGCTTGGGGATGACCAAGGGATTCGAAGATAATATTTCAAGAAGTATCAAGCATTTAAGCTTGGGGATGCCCCAGTAGGCATCCCACCTTTGTTCATCAATAATTATCGGTTGATCCTAAGTTTTTGCTTCTTCACATCATGTCTGCTATTCTTGAAATGTTATTTTGTTCTGTTTTGCTTGATGTTTTAATAAAATAATTAGATCTTAAAGTTTTTAAATAAAATGGTGTCCTCAAGTAATTGCTAGGGAGGCTAAGAAGCGGCATTCACATCCCGTCAACGAAGCTCTTTTCTATGTCATTTACTCTTGTGCTTCACTTATATCCTATGAGTAAATTGTTGAATAAATTGAATGTCATGAAGTTAAAACCATATCATGTCTAGTGGTAGCTTCACATTGGGTTTATAAAGTGAAATCTTTTGAGGCTTGACAATCACAATATTGGTCATACAAGCAATTCATGAATAATTAGTATAAGGAAGAGAACTTTCACATGCAGATAGACTATCCTGGAAATCTTTTGTGATTGTGAGCCCCCATCAAAATATTATATGCAAAAATTGTTGACATTGGACAAGGAAGACAATGTAATGATTTATGTTTGTTCATATTCACATAGAAGTTATTTTGTCATAGATCCTTCAACATGTGGTGCTATCCCCCCATCTTTGCTAGCCAAAAATTCCGCACCAAGTAGAGATACTACTTGTGCATCCAAAAACCCTTAAACCCAAATCTTGTTTTCAAGAGTCCACCATACCTACCTAAGGATTGAGCAAGCTCCTTCAAGTAAGTTGTCATCGGTGCAATCAGGCAATAAAAATTGCTTCTAAAAGTGTTAGATCATTTAGATTAAGAGAAAATTGAGCATTGTACGAACTTGTGATGGCAAAGTAATAAAAGCGACATACTGCATAATAAAGGTTGCTATCATAAGGGGCAATATAACGTGACATTCTTTTGCACTAAGGGGTTGAGCATACAAACAGATAAGCGCATGGCAACCTCTGCTTCCCATTGTGAAGGGCCTATCTTTTACTTTTTAGTATTTACTTTTATGCAAGGAGTCAAAGTTATCTCTCAATTCCTTTTTATTTTTCTCCTTTGGCAAGCATCATGTGGTGAGGAAAGATCTAGGCACATATGTCCAGTTGAATATGGGTAGCATGAGTTGTGATTGTTGACATCACCCTTGAGGTGAATACGTTGGGAGGCAAAACAATAAGCCCCTATCTTTCTATGTGTCCGGTTGAAACATTTTTCTCGTGTGTATGCGGTGAGTGTTAGCAATCATAAAAGACTATATGATGCTTGAGTATGTGGAGCTCTCTTACTTAAACTCTGTTGAATAAGTTGAATTTCAATTGCTTGGTGACTGAGAACATAGTTTGTTGAGTTTCAAGAGAATTCATGGTTTGAACCTAAACATGTGAATTGGTTGCTACGTTAACATGAGAAGTTTTATTAGAAAGAATTGCTATTATGATGCTAGGAAAATTGATTGAAATTATCATTGATTAAACTTATGCACTTTGCTAGCATTCACACTTCATAAATTATTTCTTTTATCATTTACCTACTCGAGGACGAGTAGGAATTAATCTTGGGGATGCTGATACGTCTCCAACGTATCTATAATTTATGTAGTATTCATGCTATTATTTTATCATTCTTGGATGTTTTACAATCATTTTATAGCAACTTTATATCATTTTTTGGGACTAACCTATTGACCTAGTGCCCAGTGCCAGTTGTTGTTTTTTGCTTGTTTTATACATCACAGGAAATCAATATCAATCGGAGTCCAAACACCATGAAACCTTTTGGAGATTTTTTTTGCACTAGAAGGAACCCAATGGGCCAAAGCTGCACCAGGGGGTGCCCCGAGGGGGGCATGACCACCAGGGTGCGCCAGGGTCCCCTGGCGCGCCCAGGTGGGTTTTGCCCACCTCGGTGACCTCCCGCACCCCTTCTTTGCCCTATTAATTCCCAAATATTCCGAAACCCTTCGGAGTAGCCCTAGATCGGAAGTTCCGCCACTGCAAGCCTCTGTAGCCACCGAAAACCAATCGGGAGCCCATTCCAACACCCTGTTGGAGGGGGAGATCATCACTAGTGGCCATCTTCATCATCCCGGTGGCCACCACGATGAGGAGGGAGTAGTCCACCCTTGGGGCTGAGGGTTTGTAGTAGTAGCTATGTGTTTAATCTTTCTCTCTCGTGATCTTGAGATGTCACGATCTTGATATATCATGGGCTTTGCTGACATAGATGGATCATATGATGTTTCTCCCCTCTATACTCTTCTTGTGATGAATTGAGTTTTCCCTTTGAGATTTCATTTTTATCGGATTGAATACTTTAATGGATTTGAGAACACTTGATATATGTCTTGCAATTGAATACTCGTGGTGACAATGGGGTATCATGTTGATTCACTTGATATGTATTGTGGCATTCAACTTGCGGATTCCCGCGGTGACATTGGGGTAATCTATGCATAGGGGTTGATGCACATTCTTATCTTTGTTTCTCTGGTAGAAATCTTGGGGCACTCCTTGAAGTTCTTTGCGTTGGATTGAGTATTATGAATCTGAAATTATTTGGTGTTATTTTAGTACGAACTCTTGATTACATCAATCGGAAAGAATAGCTTCAATTATTTTAGTACGAACTCTAGGATAGATCAAACTGAAAGAATATCTTAGAGGTGGATTTGTACCCTACAAACAATTTCGTCTTATGTTCTTCGCTAGATAGGAACTTTGGAGTGATTCTTCGTTACACATTGAGGGATGGTTATATGATCCAACTATGTTAGCATTGTTAAGAGATTGCACTAGCAAAAGTACGTACCCTAGGCCTCATTTTCAATCATTGCAATAACGTTTGTGCTCAATTTTGTTATTTGCTACCTTGCTATTTTTTTATTCAGATTATAAAAACATATTTCCACCATCCATATTACACTTTGCCGAACTAGTGCACCTATACAATTTGCCATTGTATTGGGTGTGTTGGGGACACAAGAGATTTCTTGTATTTGGTTGCGGGGTCGTTTGAGAGACACCATGTTCATCCTACACCTCTCACGGATTGATAAACCTTACGTCATCCACTTGAGGGAAAATTGCTACTGTCTACAAAACTCTGCGCTTGGAGGCCCAACATCTTTGATATTTCTGAAAGTTAAAGAAGGCTAGAGCAGGAAGGCTAACATGGACAACACGTTGCCTCTGCACGAAAGATCAGTGAGTTGATAATATTGCCTGCATCGATCTGGAATGAAATCCTCAAGGCCATCATTCCTTATGTACGCATAAAACTCTTCCTTGAATCTAGCATTGTCTATGAATTGATCTGACGGCCATTCACAAGGCAGTACTCGAGCTTCCCTGGGTAGTTCAAAATCGGGCTCACGTAGCACAAGTCTTGGGGCTTTCTTGCTCAGGGAACCACCTTGGTACATTCTCCTCAACATCTTTTCTTTCTCTGAAAAATTTCTGAAATTTTTAGTGAGTGAAAATGAAGGTGAACAAAACTCATAGCAACTACTCCCTCAAGTGCCTAGAGACTATATCATGCATCAAAACTACTTGGGACCATATAGATTTGTCATGCAAGCTCAAGCACAGGTCACCATAACAGCAAAAAATTGCAATATATAAGGCACTAGAACAGAAACTAATTGGACCATTGGAGGAGTCACATAGCGACGAGCAATCCCCTAAAACAGTTTTGACAATGAAGCTTTGAGCAAGGAAATCGAAAATGGCAGCAAGATGAGCTAGAGCACGGGTTTGAGCAAAGGTGGGATTTTTTCTGGATGAAGATGAAGTGAATGGGTGCTGGTATAAGTGGAGGGGGCCACGTGGGACCCACAAGCCACAAGGGCACGCCGAGGGGGGTGGCCGCGGCCTACAGGCTTGTGGCCCTTTGTTGCAGCCCCTGATGCATTCTTAGTGCCAAAAATTCTTAAATATTCCAGAAAAAATCACACTAAATTTTCAGGGAATTCAGGGAACTTTTATTTTCAGGTCATTTTTCTATTGTACGGAAAACTCAAAAAACAAAAAAATAATAGCATTTTTACTTAATTTCATCTAGGTAACAGAAAGTAAAAGTTAGGTGCGGGAAGTTGTGCTTTCTAAATTCGTCCATCTCATGCTTATGAAAAGGAATCCATCAATAAGGTTGATCAAGTCTTATTAACAAACTTCTTTCGAATAATATGAAACTGAAGAATTTTCAAATAACACTAAGTTACCTCAATGGGATATGCATTTCCCCGACAATAAGTATATCATATTTCTTCTTGAGAGTAGGAAGAGGGAACTCAAAGTCTCCAATGATAACCGTTGGATTTTTTTCAATAGAGTTGGTACTATGAACTTGAGGTTGTTTCTTCGGAAAGTGTACCGTATGTTCATTACCATTAATATGAAAAGTGACATTGCCCTTGTTGCAATCAATAATAGCCCCTGCAGTATTGAAATAGGGTCTACCAAGGATGAGACATACTGTCGTCCTTGGGAATATCAAGAATAACAAAGTCCGTCAAGATAGTAGCATTTGCAACTACGACAGGTACATCCTCACAAATACCGATAGGTAGAGCAGTTGATTTATCAACCATTTGCAAAGATACTTCAGTAGGTGTCAACTTATTCAAATCAAGTCTACGGTATAAAGGGAAAGGCATAATACTAACACCAGCTCCAAGATCACATAATGCAGTTTTAACATAATTTTCTTTAATAGAGCATGCATGGTATAGTAGGTACTCCGGGATCTCCTAGTTTCTTAGGTATTCCACCTTTAAAAGTATAATTTGCTAGCATGGTAGAAATCTCAGCTTCCGGTATATTTCTTTTATTTTTCACAATATCTTTCATAGACTTAGCATAAGGAGACATTTTCAAAATATCAGTCAAGCGCATACGTAAAAAGACAGGTCTAAGCATTTCACCAAAGCTCTCAAAGTCCTCATCATCCTTTTTCTGAACCCATGCTTCTCTTTCTCTACCATGTTTTCTAGCAATGAAGTCTCTTTTGTCGTATCTTTTTTTCTTAGGTTGTGGGTTATCAAGATCATCAGCAGGTTCAATCTCCACATCATTATCATTACTAGGTTGAGCATCATCATGAACATCATTATTAATGTTATCACTAGGCTCATATTCATCACCAGATAGTGTCGCAGCATCAAAAAAATAGAAATATCGTTCGGATTCTCAGACGTACCTATAACAGGTTCACTAGCAGCATGCAAAGTACTATCATCATTGTTTTTCCTACTCTTATTGTAAGGAATAGGTGCATCAGTATTAACTCTCTGAGAACCTTGTTCAATTCTCTTAGGATGGCCCTTAGGATACAAAGGTTGTTGAGTCATTCTACCACCTCTAGTCACAACTTTAATAGAATGATCATTGTCTTTACTATTCATCTCATTAAGCAAATCATTTTGAGCCTTAAGTACTTGTTCTACTTGAGTGGTTAGCACTGAAGTATGTTTACTAATAATCTTAAGATCATTGACAGTTCTATTCAAATAATCACCCAAGCGATCAAGCATATAAGCATTATATTTCAATTGTCTACTAACATAGGCATTGGAATTTTGTTTTTTCATAATAAAATTACCAAATTCATCCAAGCATATGCTAGCAGATTTGTTATATGGGATATCTCCTTCATCGAATCTACTGAGAGAATTTACCTCGACCACCTGTGTCGGATTATCAATACCATGTATTTCTTCAATAGGTGGTAGATTCTTAACATCTTCACCTTTAACACCTTTTTGTTTCATAGATTTCTTTGCCTCTTGAATATCTTCAAGACTGAGGAATAGAATACCTCTTTTCTTCGGAGTTGGCCTTGGAGGTGGTTCGGAAATAATCCAATCATTATCATTGCTCAATATATTATTCAATAGTAATTCAGCTTGTTCAACAGTTCGTTCCCTAAAAACACAACTATCACAACTATCTAGGTGGTCCCTAGAAGCATCGGTTAGTCCATTATAAAAGATATCAAGTATTTAATTTTTCTTGAGAGGATGATCAGGCAAAGCATTAAGTAACTGGAGAAGCCTCCCCCAAGCTTGTGGGAGACTCTCTTCTTCGATTTGCACAAAGTTAAATATTTCCTGCAAGGCAACTTGTTTCTTAGGGGCAGGAAAATATTTTTCAGAGAAGTAATAAATCATATCATGGGGACTATGCACACAACCAGGAGCAATAGAATTAAACCATATCTTAGCATCACCCTTTAACGAGAAAGGAAACAACTTAAGAATATAGTAATAGCGAATTTTTTAATCATGAGTAAATAGTGTGGCTATATCACTCAATTTAGTAAGATGTGCCACAACAGTAATAGATTCATAACCATGGAAAGGATCAGATTCAACCAAACTAATTAACTCGGGATCGATAGAGAATTCATAATCCTTATCAGTAATAAAGATAGGTGAAGTAGCAAACTTAGGATCATATTGCATTCTAGCATTCAAAGATTTTCCCTTCAACTTGCGAAGCAATTTCTTAAGATAATCTCTATCCTGACAGGCAAGAAAGTCCCTAGCTACCTCTCCTTTCATAACATAACCTTCAAGTATATCAGGCAATTCATATCTATGAGAGCTAGGTCTAGCAGGTGAATCATAGTGTTCAGTTTCAATAATTTCATCAGATTCAAAAATATTATCAGTTTCAGCATTGGCTCTAGAAATTTGTTCATCAAGAAATTCTCCTAGTGGCACAGTATCACTTGCGACATATAAGAATTACTAACAGGTGGTGGTGTCGCAAACTTACTTATAACAGAAGGTGAATCAAGTGTAGAGCGAGATGGCAGTTCCTTACCTCCCCTCGTAGTAGAGGGATAGATCTTGGTTTTTGGATATTTCAAATTCTTCATAGTGATCAAAAGATATATATCCCAAGTGACTCAGAGAATAAAGCTATGCTCCCCGGCAACGGCGCCAGAAAAAGGTCTTGATAACCCACAAGTATAGGGGATTGCAACATTTTTCGAGGGTAGAGTATTCAACCCAAATTTATTGATTCGACACAAGGAGAGCCAAAGAATATTCTTGAGTATTAGAAGCTGAGTTGTCAATTCAACCACACCTGAAAGACTAAATATCTGCAGCAAAGTGTTCAATAGCAAAGTAATATGGTAATAACGGTAACGATGGCAAGTGATAGTAGCAGTTTGTAGTGTTTGTAATAGTAGCAATGAAAAAGTAACTAAGCAAAGATCAATATATGAAAAGCTCGTAGGCAATGGATCAGTGATGGATAATTATGTTGGATGGCATTCATCATGCAACAGTTATAACATAGGGTGACACAAAACTAGCTCCAGTTCATCAATGTAATGTAGGCATTTATTCCTTATATAGTCATATGTGCTTATGGAAAAGAACTTGCATGACATCTTTTGTCCTACCCTCCTGTGGCAGCGGGGTCCTATTGGAAACTAAGGGATATTAAGGTCTCTTTTGAATAGAGAACCGGACCAAAGCATTAGCACTTCATGAATACATGAACTCCTCAAACTACGATAATCATCGAAAAGAATCCCAGTTATTGTCACCCTGGGGGATGCGGATCGTAACTCATAATAGGTGTCTAAAACTTGCAAGATAGGATCAAGAACACACATATATTCATGAATACATAATAGGTTCAGATCTGAAATCATGGCACTCGGGCCCTAGTGACAAGCATTAAGCATAGCAACGTCACAGCAACATCAATCTTAGAACATAATCACTAGTAGAAAACGGCCCATTTGTCCCGGTTCTAGAGGCCCATTAGTCCCGGTTGGGGAACCGGGACTAAAGCGTCGGGACTAAAGCCCTAAACCTTTAGTCCCGGTTCGCTTACGAACCGAGACAGAAGGGGCTGCATGTGGCCTCTCCGGGGAGCCCGGGCAGGAGGACCTTTAGTCCCGATTGGTAACACCAATCGGGACCAAAAGTTGCCAGCGTTTTTGTTTTTTGAAGGGGGGGGTAGGGTTTTCTGCAGGAATAATTTAAGGGTTTCATATTGTGTTAGCTAGCTAATTAATAGAGAGAAGTGTCCTCTCTTTCTCCATCCTTGGTCGACGCTGCTAGCTACTATACATATAGAGAGAACTCAACGCTAGCTAATAAGCATATGAAGGAAACCATTAATTATACAAGATCTAACAACTCATCATCATCATCTTAATCATACAAAGTTAAAGTCTCATAAAACAAAAAAAGAAGATAAAATGACATAGTCCTCCCTCATAGGACCTACTCCTCCCTCCTAGGTAAAATGGCATAAAAAGAATACCACCTATGTCTCCATGATGAAGCAAAGAGATCCAACGGTCTCCAACTTGTGGCTTGCGATCCTTCTTTATTTGTCCCCATGCTTCAATTAGGAGCCTTTTTGGTGGTTCGTGCTCAGTCGAGTATGCAAAATATAACTCGGGATGGAAGGGCCTTTTTATTGTCATATTACCTTCGGGTTGCATCAGCGGTGGCACAACTTCATTTGGCAATTTCTGTTGAAGAACATAATAGTAGCGTAGTTAGCGATGTAATCAATACCATTTATGCAACAGTACTAGTGTACTTAATTAGCAACTCTTACCATGATATTTTGGCAAATTTCATCCGCCCACAACCTATGCACTAGTGTCTTGTACAATTTATAATTTGGGCCAGTTCCCAAGTTATACGGGAAGATGTTCGCACCAGCTATGACACCAATAACAAAGTAGATAAGATCATCCTTCTCATCCCAAGTTAGATGTGATCCATAAGTATAGTGTGTCATGTCCATTATGTTTTGTATTTATGTATACAGAATGCAAATTACTTGACAAATATGCATGGTTGAAAAACTCACATGGAGGTAAAATAGGAAGCATATCGACATCCAACCAAATGTCGATGTTTCCTTCAATATGATCTTCAGGACGAAGATTGAAGGTTATTTCCATATGCTCCTGAAATCCATATGCCTTGCAAAGAGCTTCCCAATTTGAGCACCCTAATTCTGTGTTATTAAGTGCATTCATTATTCACAAGAAATGTGTTACCATGTTTAGTCCTTAGGTTGGGTGTCCTCATCCCGAAACTCTCGTGCTCTTCGAAACCGAGCCTCTCCAAAAATACCGTCTTGCTTGACAGGGGACGAACTAGTCGAATTGTATCAGGCAAAAATTACGCGTTGAAGGAAAGAAACAGAAGTCATTCTTAATTACGAAAAAAATAGTTATCATCGTTGCGTACCGTAGAAATATCAAAGTCCTCGTAAAGTTTCATGGTGAAGAACCTGCCGTCTCGTAGCCCAGGCTGGTCATAAAGACCCTTATCTTCACCGCATAATTAACACTCTTGGATCCTATCGTCGTCAGATGACGACGACATTTCCTGTGTTCACAATTCAAGAATTATGGTACGCTTTGGATCCTAATGCATGTGTGACTTTCAGTCCGTCGAGGCTTTCCTTAAATAACTCTCATATCTCATTGTGTGTTGGTGCGCCCTCTCTCACACTGATATGGTAGTGTATATATGTTGGTGGGCACTCTCTCACAGTAATAGTTCAACCGCCAGTGATGGAAGCCCCCCCTCTTCTCTTCTGTCACATTATACCGATGAGTATATCGCAAAGAAGAGAAAAAAGAGGAGGCGCCCCCCACGACAGCAGTCGGGATTCCTCCATCAAGAACACACATGAAAGTCACATAAGGAGCAATGACACACCGAAAGTCACACACACATTATACTGATAAAATATCACTAATATATTTATAATGAACTCGAATATAATATCACTAATACATCATCTCGAATAATCCAGTTATTAATGCATCATCAAATATTAACTAATACATCTCGAATATTATCATATAAGATCACTAATATTTCCTTCGATCGAAGGAAACTACCAGGAAACTGATCAACACACATATCACTATTACTCAATATGCAACGGGTTGACTTTAGATCTGTCAAGTCTTTCCTTCCTAAACTCTCATCTCGCGTAGATGGTGGGCACTCCCTCTGATATTGTGACCGTCATTGATGGTGGCTCCTCCATTCGTCCCCGAGTGCATTACACCAAAATGTCTAGCACACGGTAATGAAGGAGAAGCGACCCCCACGGCAACAGTTAGGATTCTTCCTCTCTCTTACTGAAAGACACACAAGGAGCCGAAACAGACCTAAAGAGAACACGTTCCAAATATAGAGCAATGATATAGAAAAAATTCCCTATGTTTTGCCGGATTGACTCGCAAATCACTAGCACTCGATATTAACTAATACATCATTCCGAACAATGCAATGAATGCATCATCAAATATTAATTAATACATCTCTAATATTATGATATAATATCACTAATACAGATCAAATATCCTAGAATCCAAAGTGGAGGACGGTGAACTAGGTTCACTAGCGGTCTCTGAGTCACCGGCGGTGGACACCCAAAGATAAGGAACCATCACGGGATCATAACTCGGGTGAGATCCATAAGGAATCCGCAGGGTATTGTTGAACCTAGCGTCCAACGCCGCCATGTAGCGACCAACGTGCTCGTCCTCCTCATTGACATGGTGACGTACCACCTCCACGGGGGTCCGCTCCCTCTGCACGAAAAGTGGCCCACGTGACCGCCACCACAAAAGCTTTGGGTCGACGACGAGACATGGATTCCTCACCAACCTCCGAGTGCCGGCCCGACGGAGCCCAGTCCTGGATATGGCGCCTATCAAGCAGGCTCTCACGGACCACTCGACGACGAGGATGCGGGCCGGGCATCCTCGACGTCGAGACAAATTCCTATGAGAACGTTTTCTTATCGTTTAATCACTAGTTTTTCATAAAACCAAGAATTTTTCTGCAATCTAACGTACACATGCTAATTTTTCCTAAGACTCCTAATAATTAAATAAAACATAAAACAACTAAAACATAAACATTCATCATATAAAAAATCAACATATATTTAAAAAAACCATAGAGCAGGGGCAGCGGCGGCTCACATCGAGGACGGCGATGGGGCGGCGACCGAAGCAGGGTGGCGACGGAGAGGTGACGAGGGCGGTAGGGGAGGTGACACGGGAGGGGCGGTGAGGGGGCGGGAGGGCGACGGGAGCGACGGGGCCAATAGGGGAGGGCGGGGACGGGGGCGGCGGGGGTGGCGGGGGTGGCGACTGGGGCGGGGCAGCGACGGGGGCGGCGGGGGCGGCGACGGGGACGGGGAGGTGAAGGGGGCGGCGGGGGCGGTGACGGGGGCCAGGCGATGATGGGGGTGATGGGGGCGACGGCTGGGAGGCGATAGAGACGGGGAGGGCGATGAAACCTACGAAATTTGCTAAGTGCTCCTTATATAGAAGAAGCATTGGTCCCGGTTCGTGGCACCAATCGGGACCAATGCCGACCTTTGGTCCTGGTTGGTGCCACCAACCGGGACCAAAGGTCTCTTTTCATCAGCCCAAAGGGCAATAAACAGGGACCTTTGATCCCGGTTGGTGGCACCAACCGGGACGAAAGGGAATTGGTCCCAGTTGGAGCCACCAACCGGGACCAAATGTCCCTTTTCGTCAGCCCAAAGGGCGGGAAGCAGAGACCTTTGGTCCTAGTTGTTTCCGCCAACCGGGACCAAAGGTAGACATTGGTCCTAGTTGGTGCCACCAACCGAGACCAATGGCCTTGCACAACGGTGTGGTGGGAGTTTAGTCCCACCTCGCCAAGCGAAGGTTGCCCGAACCTGTTTATAAGCCCTGCCGTGGCTGCGATGTTGAGCTCCTCTCAAAGTGAAAAAAGATGCCCTTATACAGAAAATATGACCTAAGTTCAAAATGCTAATATGTGCTTACTAGCACTTTGAATTTAGGTTGAATTTTCCCTATAAGCGCATCTATTTTCACTTTTTTATTTTTTTGCATATTAGAAGTTCTTAACAAAAAATAATTTATGAATATTCTTTTTTCTATTAAAGTTTTTAACAAAAATAACTTTGATAATTTTAGTTACATGAATTGTATATAATATCAAGTTTAGTTATATAACTTTTACCGAACGAAAACATGCCTGTTATAAAAGAATTTCAAATTTTATATACGTATTTGAACTCAAGAATTTTTCTGAATTCAATATGCACCATTCAAATCCACCTCATCCCTTTTCAACCCTTTTCTGACTTCATTTGCTATTTTTCATGCATTTCATCATTTATTTTGAGCTAAAATGACCCTGAATTGAAAAGCACTGCAAATGAACTATGAAATGGTTGAAACTTGGCATGGTACCATCATTTCACCCACGTAGCATTTGCTAAAAGGTTGAGAGGGTTATGGCAAAAACTGGATGCACTTCGTGTACAAAATGAGGATTCTCTTTCGAAGTATCAGGGTGTCGCATGAAAACACGTCTGTTACAAAAGTATTTCAATTTTTTAAACATATTTGAACTCTAGATTTTTTTCTTCATTGAATATGCACCATTCAAAGCCACACCGTCCCTTTTCAACCCTTTTCTGACTTCATTTGCTACTTTTCATGCATTTCATCATTTATTTTGAGCTAAAATGACCCTAAATTGAAGAGCACTTCAAATGAACTCTGAAAAGGTTGAAAATATGGCATGGTATCATCATTTCACCCACATAGCATGTGTTAAAAAGTTGAGAGGGTTACAGTAAAAACTGGATGAATTTCGTGTACAAAATGGACAATCTCTTCGAAGTATCACAATTTCGGACGAATACTCATCTGTTACAAAGGGATTTTATTTTTTTAAACTTATTTGAACTCCATACTTTTTCTGTGTTCAAAATGCACCATTCAAAGCCACATCATAAATTTTCAACCCTTTCTGACTTCATTTGGTATTTTTCATGCACTTACTGATTTTTTTGAGCTAAATAACCCTGAAATTAAAAAGCAGTTCAAATGAACTTTGAAAAGGTTGAAAGTTGGCATGGTTTCATCATTTCACCCCACATAGCATGTTATAAAAAGTTGAGAGGGTTATGGCAAAAACTAGATGCACTTCATGTACAAAATGGACAATCTCTTTCGAAGTATAAGGGTTTCGGACGAAAACTCATGTCTTACAAAAGGCATTTCATTTCTTCACATGTAACTGCAATGATATAGTTGTGGAGAGAAAGTATTCACTTTTTCTTCACTTGTGTCCTTTGCTTATTGCTTCGTAATAATAGATAATCTTCATCATTTAACAGGGTGCTTGGGTCAGCCTTGACTTTGAAGGGAGGAATTTCATGAAACTTTGCATAATCTTCAGACATGTCTGTCTTGCCCTCCAATCCCACGATGTCTCTTTTTCCTGAAAGAACTATGTGACGCTTCCTTATCTTTTCTTTTTCTCAGTTTGGTAGACATGTCCTTCACATAGAAAACCTGCGCCACATCATTGGCTAGGACGAATGGTTCGTCTGTGTACCCAAGATTGTTCAGATCCACTGTTGTCATTCCGTACTATGGATTTTCCTGTACCCCGCCTCTTGACAGATTGACCCATTTGCACTGAAACAAAGGGACCTTCAAATCATGTCCATAGTCAAGTTTCCCATATGTCCACTATGTAACCATAATATGTGTCCTTTCCCCTCTTGGTTGCTGCATCAAAGCGGACACCGCTGTTTTGGTTGGTGCTCTTTTGATCCTGGGCGATCGTGTAAAATGTATTCCCATTTATCTTGTACCCTCTGTAAGTCATTAGAGTCGAAGATGGTCCCTTGATCAACGAGTACATCTCATCAGAAACAATGTTGTCACGCATGAGATGTGTTTGCAACCAACTACCGAAAGTCCTGATGTGTTCACATGTAATCCAGTCGTCACACTGCTCAGGGTGTTTGGAGCGCAGAATATTCTTGTGTTCATCGACATACGGGGTCACCAAGGTAGAATTCTGTAGAACTGTGTAGTGTGCTTGAGACCAAGAATGCCCGTCCCTACATATTATTGAGCCCGCTCCTAGTGTGCCTTTTCCAGTCAGTCTCCCCTCATACCACGATTAAGGGAGACCAATCTTCTTAAGGTCAGGAATGAAGTCAACCAAAAACCCAATGACATCCTCTGTTTGATGGCCCTTGGAGATGCTTCCTTCTAGCCTAGCGCAGTTACGAACATATTTCTTTAAGACTCCCATGAACCTCTCAAAGGGGAACATATTGTGTAGAAAAACAGGGCCTAGAATGACAAACTCATCGACTGGATGAACTAGGAGGTGTGTCATGATATTGAAGAAGGACGGTGGGAACACTAGCTCAAAACTAACAAGACATTGCACCAAATCACTCCTTAACCTTGGCAGGATTTCTGGACCGATCACCTTCTGAGAGATTGCATTGAGGAATGTACATAGCTTCACAATGGCTAATCGAACGTTTTCCGATAGAAGCCTCCTCAATGCAACCGGAAGCGGTTGCGTCATAATCACGTGGTAGTCATGAGACTTTAGGTTCTGGAACTTTTTCTCTGCCATATTTATTATTCCCTTTATATTCAACGAGAAGCCAGACGGGACCTTCATACTGAGCAGGCATTCAAAGAATATTTCCTTCTCTTCTTTGGTAAGAGCGTAGCTGGCAGGACCTTCATACTTCTCTGGATGCATGCCGTCTTTTTCATGCACACGTTGCTGTTCCTCGCGTGCCTCCGGTGTATCTTTTGTCTTTCCATACACTTCCAAGAAGCCTAGCAGGTTCACGCAAAGATTCTTCGTCATGTGCATCACGTTGATCTCAGAGCGGACTTCTAGGTCTTCCCAATAGGGTAGGTCCCAAAATATAGATTTCTTCTTCCACATGGGTGCGCGTCCCCCAACGTTATTCGGAACAGATAGTCTCTCGGGACCCTTTCCAAATATTACATGTAAATCATTGACCATAGCAAGTATGTGATCAGCAGTACGGAGGGTGGGCTTCTTCCTGTGATGGTTGGTCAGAAGAAATCGACGATGCCCCAGGTACACATTCTTCCTGCATTTGTCCAAATATATACTGTCTGTGTCATCTAAACAGTGTGTGCATGCATGGTATCCCTTTTTTGTCTGTCCTGAAAGGTTACTGAGAGCAGGCCAATCATTGATGGTTACAAACAGCAATGCATGTAGGTCAAATTCCTCCCCTTCGTTCTCATCCCACACACGTACACCTCTTCCATTCCATAGCTGGAAAAGTTCATCAACTAATGGCCTTAGGTACAGATCAATGTCATTGCTGGGTTGCTTAGGGCCTTGGATGAGCACTGGCATCATAATGAACTTCCGCTTCATACACAACCAAGGAGGAAGGTTATACATACATAGAGTCACAAGCTATGTGCTATGCTTGCTGCTCTGATCCCCAAAACGATTAACGCCATCTGCATTGAAACGAAACCATACGTTCCTTGGGTGACTTGTGAAGTCGCTCCACTTTCTCTCGATCTTTCTCCACTACGACCCATCAGTCGGTGCTCTCAACTTCCCATCTTTCTTACGGTCCTCTTTGTGCCATCGCATTGACTTGGCATGCTCTTTGTTTTTGAACAGACGTTTCAACCGTGGTATTATAGGAGCATACCACATCACTTTGGCAGGAACCCTCTTCTTTGGGCGCTCTCCATCAACATCACCAGGGTCATCTCGTCTGATCTTATACCACAATGCACCGCATACCGAGCATGCGTTCAAATCCTCGTACGCACCACGGTAGAGGATGTAGTCATTAGGGCATGCATGCATCTTCTACACCTCCAATCCTAGAGGGCCTACAACCTTATTTGCTGCGTACGTATCCTTTAGAAGCTTGTTCTTCAATATTTACAGTAGCTTCTCAAATCCTTTATCAGGTACACCATTCTCTGCCTTCCACTGCAGCAATTCTAGTGTGGTACCGAGCTTTGTGTTGCCATCTTTGCAATTGGGGTACAACCTTTTTTGTGATCCTCTAACATGCGATCGAACTTCAACTTCTCCTTTTCACTTTCGCATTATCTCTTTGCATCAACAATGACCCGACGAAGATCATCATCGAGCACATCGTCTGGTTCCTCTTGATCTTCATCTTCCCCCTTTGCGGCATCACCGTATTCAGGAGGCACATAGTTGTCATCATCCTCTTCTTCTTTGTTTTCTTCCATCATAACCCCTCTTTCTCCGTGATTGGTCCAAACATTATAGTTTGGCATAAAACCCTTCTCAAGAAGGTGGAAGTGAAGGGTTTTAGAGTTAGAGAAAGCTTTCGTATTCTCGCAGACAGTACATGGACAATGAATAAAACCATTCTGCTTGTTTGCGTCAGCCGCTTTGAGAAAATTATGCAGGCCCTTAATATACTCAGAGGTGTGTCAGTCACCATACATCAATTGCTGGTTCATCTGCATGCGTTATATAATAAAGTGTATTAAAACCATTAAAACATATCATGAATACAGAAGTGACCAAATTAATAGAAATTCATCATCACATTAAAGCCAAAGTACAATAGTGACAAAATAAATACAATAATAAAAGTAAGAAAATTACACAAGTATCTATCTAAATCAAGCAAGTAAAAAAATTCTTTTAGAAAGACGATAAGAAGAAGAGGCTAACCATGGTGGTGCCGGCAACGAGATGGGCACGGGCGATCGACGGCGGTGAGGACGGGGACGGGACAGGACAGACCTCCCAACCTAGAAAAATCTTGAGTAAAATGGAGCTTGGACAAGGAACTTCGAGAGGACAAAGCTTTAAATGTGGCTTGGGCATTTCATAGAACAGCTCATGTGCATAGGAGGTGAGCTAGAGCACCATAAAGCTCTTCCCTCGCCGGCCAAAAAAACAGACCAGTGTGCAGTGCTCTGGTCACGGGGAGGGGGTATATATAGGATTCCTTTTGGTCCCGTTTCATAGATGGAACCGAGACTAAAGCACCCCCTTTGGTACCGGTTCCAGACGCGAATTGGGACCAATGGTTGTGGGCCAGGAGCGAGGCACAGTGGTCCCGGTTAGTGTCAGGAACCGGGGTCAAAGGTGTCCGAAGAACCGGGACCAATGCCCCACGTGGCCCGACCGTCCCCCTAGCCTCACGAACCGGGACCGTTGCCCACATTGGTTCCGGTTCATGACTGAACCGAGACTAATGGGCTGGCCCGGCCTGGGCCAAAGCCCTGTTTTCTACTAGTGAGTGAATACTAGGGATCAAACCCTAACAAAACTAACTCGATTACATGATAAATCTCATCCAACCCATCACCGTCCAGCAAGCCTACGATGAGATTACTCACGAATGGTGGAGATCCTCATGGAATTGGCGATGAAGGATGATTGGTGATGACAAAGGCGTCGATTTCCCCTCCCCGGAGCCCAAAACGGACTCCAGATCTGGTCTCCTGAGGAAGAACAGGCGATGGCGGCGGCTCCATATCGTAAAATGCGATGAACTCTTCTCTCTGATTTTTATCGACAAATATGGTTATATGGAGCTGGAGAGGAGATCGGAGGAGCCAGGAGGGCCCCACAAGCCTGCTAGGCGTGGCCAGGGGGGTGGCCGCGCCTAGCAGGCTTGTGGCCTACAGGTGCCCCCCCCTGGTTACTTCTTGTGCCAGTATTTTTTATTAATTCCAAAAATATTCTCCGTAATTTTTCAGGACTATCCCAGAACTTTTATTTCTGCACAAAAATAACACAAGGCAATTCTACTGAAAACAACGTCAATCTGGGTTAGTTCCATTCAAATCATGCAAATTAGAGTCCAAAACAAGGGCAAAAGAGTTTGGAAAAGTAGATACGTTGGAGACGTATCACGGCGATGGTGGTGGAGCTATTCCAGTAGGGCTTCGCCTAAGCACCGTTGAAACCGATCTAGAGGAGAAACTATGATCTAGAGGGGAGGTAGCATGTGGCTGTTTTTCTATGTCTCAAAATCCTCAAAACCTCTAGTATATATAGGAGGAGGGAGAGAGGAGGCTTGTTGCCCAAGGGGCCAGCCTTGTCCTTGGCGCAAGGAGGAGAGGAGGAGTCCTCCTCCAATCCTAGTAGGATTATGACTCCTCCTTCCCACTTGGAAACCCTTTCCACCTTGAGTTTTTTCCCTCTCAAACCACTCCAGCCGCATGGGCCCTTAGGGGAGGCTCCGGACAGCCCACCAGGGGCTGGTTTACCTTCTCCCACAGCCCATGTGGCCTCTTGGGTCGAGACGCCCTCCCGATGGTCCCCCGGTACCCTCCCGGCACTCCCGGTACACTACTGATGAGCCCGAAACTTTTCCGGCGACCAAAACAGGACTTCCTATATAACAATCTTTACCTCCGGACCATTATGGAGCTCCTCATGACGTCAGGGATGTCATCCGGGACTCCGAACAACCTTCGGTCACCACCATACATAACTCTATACTACCGAAACGTCACCGAACCTTAAGTGTGCAGACCCTACGGGTTCGAGAACTAGGTAGACATGACCGAGACGCCTCTACGATCAATAACCAATAGCGCAACCTGGATGCCCATATTGGTTCCTACATATTCTACGAAGATCTTTATCGGTGGAACCTCTATGTCAAGGATTCAGTTAATCCTGTTTGTTGTTCCCTTTGTTCTTCGGTATGTTACTTACCCGAGGTTCGATCATCGGTATCTCTACACCTAGTTCAATCTCATTACCGGCAAGTCTCTTTACTCGTTCCGTAATACAACATCCCGTGGCTAACACTTTATTCGCATTGCTTGCAAGGCTTGTCATGATGTTGTATTACCGAGTGGGCCCTGAGATACCTCTCCGTAACACGGAGTAACAAATCCCAGTCTTGATCCATGCCAACCCAACAGACACCCTCGTAGATACCTGTAGAGCACCTTTAAAGTCACCCAGTTTTGTTGCGACATTTGATACACACAAGGTACTCCTCCGGTGTCTATGAGTTGCATGATCTCATGGTCATAGGAACATATACTTGACATGCAGAAAACTGTAGCAATAAACTGACACGATCATATGCTATGTTTATAGTTTGGGTGTTGTCCATCACATCATTCTCCTAATGATGTGATCCCGTTATCAAATGACATCTCATGTCCATGGCTAGGAATCCTTAACCATCTTTGATCAACGAGCTAGTCTATTAGAGGCATACTAGGGACATGGTGTTGTCTATGTGTTCACACATGTATCTGAGTTTCCAATCAATACAATTCTAGCATGGATAATAAACGATTATCATGCACAAGGAAATATGATAATAACTAATTTATTATTGCCTCTAGGGCATATTTCCAACACGGTCATCCAAACATCCTACCAAGTCAGAGTTAGAAAATGCACTAACAAGATTGAATGATGATTTGTTGAAACTCAAACCAACTCCTAAGGTATTCTTGACATATCGCAGTATACACTTTGCAGCAGTCAACTAAGAAGTGGTAGGTGCATGAAGAAACTGACAAACTTTGTTTATAGCAAAAGAAATGTATGGCCTGGTAAGGGTCAAATACTGAAGTGCACCTACCATGCTTCTGTATCTAGTACCATCCTCTTGATCCAAAAGTTCACCCTCTGCAAGAGATAGTTTTTCTGTACGTGATAATGGAGTTGTTGAAGGTTTGCAACCTTGCGATCCTACTCTGTTTAACAAATCAGTTGCATGTTTCTCTTGAGATAAGTGAAGACCACCTTCACTAGTCTTCTTAACCTCTATGCCAAGGAAGAAATGTAAATCACCAAGATCCTTAAGGGAAAATTCTGAACGTAAATCTTTTAAGAGAGCTGACACTGCTTCATTTGATTAGATTGTAACGATGATATCATCAACATAAATGAGCACAAATATGGATGTAAAGGATTTATTGTAGATGAACAAAGTGGTGTCAGATTTTGAAGGAACAAACCCAAGTGTTTGCAACTTCGAGCTCAAACGAGAATGCCATGCCCAAGGAGCTTGCTTCAAGCCATAGAGGGATTTGTCAAGCCTGCACACATGGAAAGGTTTATCTTTGTTTTCAAACCTAGGAGGTTGTTTTATATACACTTCCTCTTCCAGAACACCGTGAAGAAACGCATTCAGCACATCTAGTTGTCCGAGACACCATCCTCTGGACACAACAATAGATAAAACAAGATGAATTGTGGCTGCTTTAACAACAGGACTAAAAGTGTCCTTATAATCTATGCCATACCTCCGTTTGAAACCATTTGCAACAAGTCTAGCTTTGTAACGATCTATAGTACCATCAATCAAATTTTTACCTTGATCTGAAGGAACTAGGTGCCATGTTTTGTTTTTCTTGAGTGCCTGAAATTCCTCTTCCATATCTTTCATCCACTTAGGATCCTTGCAAGCCTCATGATACATACTAGGTTCTCCTGTGGAACAAGTGAGACCATATTTAACTTTATAATTTGTATGCTGAATTACCCCTGCTCGTAACCTTATGTGTGGTGGAGTTCTATGCTGAATGGTAGTGACAGTGCTGGGTACAGAAGATCCCGAGGCTGATGGACCATCCATGCATGGTTGGACCCGTTGCGGCTGAACCTGTGGTGGCTGCAGAAGGGATCGACACAGAGGATCCGGCTGCATCAGACGCAACCGCCGGCGAATCTGGGTGGGATTCCATGCGCGTCTCAGCCATCATGCACGAGGCCAATGATTGACTGCCCCCCCCCCGCCTGATGTAGACCCATGGGGCCTCACCAAAACGGTTGGTTCCATGTGTCTCCTAGCGTGGTCGCCCGCGCAAGTGCTGGCGGCCCCTCATCCACCTACGTGTCCAGCCCTGATTGATGCGCCATAGTTGGTGAAGATTTGCAGGGTGACTGCCGAGGTGGAGATCCCGAAGGCGATCGCGACTGCTCTGCCAACACAAAGCTCGACGAAGATTTGGTGACAAAGGTGCCACGCGTCGGGGGACACATGAAATATTGTTCGTTTTGAGCATGTTCTCCATTGTTTTGCCTTAGTTTTTTTTCTGTTGCTTCGGTGTTTGGGCCTCCAGCACCACAAAGCTCATGTGCAAGATCAAGATTAGAAGGGTTAGTCACATGATCAATACAATTATCATCCCCATGGTCAAAACCGGACAAATGAGAAGGTAAAAGGAGATTTTCCTTGCGAAAGAGAGCACTGGCATTAGGATGAAGAGCATAAAAAGGAAATATTGTTTCATCAAACACAACATCCCAACATATATAGACCCAACCAGTAGGAACGTCTAAGGATTTTACACCCTTGTGTTGAGCACTATACCCAAGAAATACACATTGTGTGAAGCGAAACATGAGTTTGCGATTGTTGTATGGACGAACATTGGGCCAACATGCACAACAAAAAACACGAAGGGAGGTGTAGTCTGGCCGAGTACCAAGACATTTATGCATAGGGGTGTCATTATCAATAACACGACTAGGGAGCATATTAGTGAGATGAACAGCAATGAGAAATGCTTCACCCCAAAACTTAAGAGGCATAGAAGCACCTGCAAGAAGCGCGAGGCCAACTTCAACAATATGCCGATTCTTGCGTTCAGCGGACCCGTTTTGTTGATGTGAATGGGGGCAAGAAACGTGGTTAGAGATTCCTAAAACTTGGAAAAGAGAGTTTAATTTCTCATACTCTCCACCCCAATCAGATCGGACGGCGAGAATTTTGTTTTCAAATTCACGTTCAACAAGTGCTTGAAAGTGTTGAAACACTTGGAAAACTTTGGAACATTTTTTGAGAAGATATATCCAAGTGAATTTACTATAGTCATCAATGAAGCTAACATAGTAATGATGTCTACCAACAGAGGTGGGAGCAGGACCCCATACATCAGAAAAAATGAGTTGCAAGGGTTTAGTAGAAATACTAGTAGACACGGGATATGGCAACTAATGGGATTTAGCTGTTTGACAAGAATCACAAATAGTTTCAAGACTACGCTCAGCAACACATGGGAGCTTATTATTCCTAAGCACTTGTTGAACAATAAAGAATGACGGATGTCCTAACGTGCATGCCACCTTTCTGAAGAGATTTTTTTGACACCACAGACTTGTTTATTGAAGCTTCTAAATTGGGGAATCAATGGATAGAGCCCATGAACACATCTACCTCGGTAGAGAATTTTCCTCGTGGCCTGATCACGAATCAAAAAGAAATATGGGTGAAACTCTAAAACCACTTTGTTGTCTATAGAAATGCGATGAACATAAAGAAGGTTTTTTGAAGTTTCAGGAACATGCAAGACATTGTTAAGATGAATATTATGATGAGAGGTGGTGACAATTGCATGACCAATGTGATCTATCACTAGAAGAAAAAGGCCCATTTGTCCCGGTTCGTCAGGCCCATTTGTCCCGGTTTAGGAACCGGGACTAATGGGTCGGGACTAAAGCCAAAAACCTTTAGTCCCGGTTGGTAACACGTGGCCGCTTCGTCGAGCCCAGGTAGGAGGGCCTTTGATCCCGGTTGGTAACACCAACCGGGACCAAAGAGCGTCCACACGTCAGCAGCTGAGGAGCTGTTTTTTGAAAGAGGGGGGGGGGGGTTGAGGGTTTTGGAGGGATAATTTAGGGGTTTCATATATTTTGTTAGCTAGCTAATAGAGAGAAGTGATCTCTCTTATCTTCGTGCTTGCTCACGATGCTACGTACTATATGTATACACAGAATATATAACACTATTTAATCATTATTTTCGTCAATGAGACATCATATAGCAAGTTGGTCACTAGTCATAATCACAACTCCTCCTCATCATCATCAACTCTAACACATTGTAGCACATAATAACACATTGTACCTAGGACCTACGTACTCCTATCTCGTAGGACCTACTCTATCCTCTCTTATGTACAATATCATAAAACAAGACAGGCCCTGACTCCATTATGGAGAACGGAGATCATCCTGTCTCTCATTCTTGGCCTACGCACAATGTTGCTTCCAAGTAGCTCTATACGATTATGCATACATTTTTTCCAATCTTTGATTGTCATGACTCCATCAGTTTTAGAAATCTGGTATGGACAGGAGTGATGCGTAGGCTGACCTGGCCGTGGTGGCCCTAAGCTCCTAACAACAACACGACCTCTCGGAAACATCAGATGAGGCACACAATCCTTCAGGATTTTCTATTGAAAAACATAGTAATAAATTTGTAGTTAGCAATGTAGTTTAGTTTTAGAAGAATTTATGCAAAAGATGCACGGATGTCGTAATAGTTGAATTAAAATCTTACCATGCAATCTCCATGGATGTTACCGTAGTTTACCACGTGCACTAGTGGCACGTATTAACCATAATGTGCAGGAGTTTGATAATATCTATTGTAATTCTCAAGATGATTAAGAAATGCGGTAAGATGATCTTTCTCCTTATAAGTTAATTCTGCTTCATCACTATAGTAGTAGGTTCTGTCTACCATCCTCCGTATATGTCTTGAAGAATGAAAATAAGCTGTCAATGCAAATAAGTTGTCAACTATTTTTAAATAAACAATATAAATTACTTACTAAATATGGTTGCAAAACTCACATAATGGTAGAACTGGAGGCGTCTACACATTGACCCAGATGTCGATATTACCTTCAATTTCATCTTCCGGACGAATATCAAAGGTGATAAGCATATTAGGCTCAAATGCATAAGCCTTGCATAGTGCTTGCCAAGTTTTGCATTCAAAATAGCATCAGGTGTCTGCATGGTGCAATTTTACCGGAAAAGTAAAACCATGCTCGGTCCTCAAGTGAACTATCTTTACCTCCATATCATTTTTAGTATTGAAACCAATCTTATCCAAGACAACAATTCTTGCATGGCAGGGGATGCACTAGTAGAATAGTAAAAAATTAAAATTATAAGTTGAAGCAAAGGAAGAAGAAGTCATGCTTAATTATGAAAAAAGACTTGTCGTTGTGACTTACTGTATCCACTTTGAAGGTCTCATCCAGCATGATGCTGAAGAGCCTACCATCAACTAGGAAAGGCATGTCACAAAGGCTGCGCTCGTCTTTGCAGTATTCGCACATAGCGATTTCCTTTTCGTCATCAAACATTCCCTATATTCATAGTTGAAACATGTAAAATCGATAGAAGGAAACTACGAGAAAACTGATCAACACACATATCACTATTACTCAATACGCAAAGGGTTGTTTTTAGGTCTATCGAGTCTTTCCTTCCTAAACTCTTATCTCACGTATATGATGGGCACTCCCTCTGATATTGTGACCGTCGGTGATGGTGCCTCCTTCATTCGTCCCACAGTGCATTACACCAAAATGTCTAGCACACTGAAACGAAGGAGAAGCGACCCCCACGACAACAGTCGAGATTCTTCCTCTCGTATATATGTATATATATACGTATATATATATACATATATATATATATACATATGGACACTCTCCCTCACTGAAAGACACACAAGGAGCCGAAACAGACCTAAAGTCAACCCGTTTCATATATCGAGCAATGACATAGAAAAAATTCCCTATGTTTTACCGGAATGACTTGCAAATCACAAATACCTTTATAATGAACTCGAATATAATATCACTAATACATCATCCCAAATAAGCTAGTTCAAGAATTACGACACGCTTTGGATCCTAATACGTGTGTGACTTTCGGTCCGTCGAGGCTTTCCTTAAGTAACTATCATATCTCATGGTGTGTTGGTGCGCTCTCTCTCTCACACTGATATGATGGTGGGCACTCTCTCATAGTAATAATTCGACCGCCGGTGATGGACGCCACCCCTCTTTCTCTTCTTGCACAATATATCGATGAGTATATTGCAAAGAAGACAAAAAAGAGGCGGCACCCCCCACGACAAAAGTCGGGATTTCTCCATCAAGAACACACATGAAAGTCACACAAGGAGCAACGGTAGACCGAAAGTCACACACGTATTATACCGATAAAATATCACAAATACATTAATATTTATAATGAACTCGATTTATAATATCACTAATACATCATCCCGAATAATCCAGTTAATGCATCATCAAATATTAACTTATACATCTCGAATATTATCATATAAGATCACTAATACAGATCGAATATCTTAGAATCCAAAGTGGAGGATGGTGAACTCGGTTCACTAGCGGTCTCTGTGTCCCTGGCGGTGGACACCCAAAGATAAGGAATCATCACGGGATCATAACTCAGGTGAGATCCCTGGAGGATCTGCCAGGTATCGTCGAACCGGACGTCCAACGCCGCCATGTAGCGACAGACGTGCTCGTCCTCCTTCCTGACACGGCGACGTACCACCTCCGCGGGTGCCCGCTCCCTTCGCACCGAGAGTGGGCCGCGTGACCGCCACCACAAAAGGTCCGGGTCGACGACGATACCTGGATTCCTCACCAACCTCCGAGCCTGGGAAGGTAGCACCTCCCAGTGCCAGCCCGGCAGAGCCCAGTCCCAGACATGGCGCCTATCAAGCAGGCTCTCGCGGACTACTCGACAACGAGGATGCGGGCCAGGCATCGTCGACAAATTCCTATGAGAACGTTTTCTTATCATTAAATCACTAATTTTTCATAAAACCCAAAAAATTTCTGTAATCTAACATACACATACTAATTTTTCTTAAGACTCCTAATAATTAAATAAAACATAAAACAACTAAAACATAAACATTCATCATATAAACATAAACCCTAAGGCTCACACATAGGGCGCATAAAATCAGTAGATAAAACAAGCAAAATGGTATTAGTGATGAAAGCAGTTTTTAAGATACGATGTTGATTTTAGCTAATGGTCAGTTATATCTATATTAGCATGATGCAAATTCAATTTTTCTTTCAAATGATCGATTTCTTTTTCAGCTTTAGTTAACTTGTCGAGCAGAATTGCATAGTCGGAATCCATTTCTGCTTCAACTACTTCCTATAGATAAAAACATCTACGTCAAGTTGGTGGCATAATTAATTGTCATAGACATTAGATGTGTGAAATAGTTATATAAAAGATAATATACCACATCTGAATCATAGACTGGACGAGGGCCGACGTGGGCGGATACCATAACCATGGCACTATATAATAACAAACAATAATAAAAGTAAGAAAATCATACGAGTAAGTATATTTTCTTTTAGCAAGAAGATAAGATCAAGAGGCTCACCACGCACGGGCGATCGACGGCTATTTCAGGACGGGGACGGGACAGGATGTACCGCCAAACCTAGACAAATCTTGACGAAAATGCAGTTTGGACAAGGAGCTTCGAGAGGAGAAAGCTTAAGTTTGGCTTGGGCATTTCATCAAACACCTCATGTGCATAGGAGGTGAGCTAGAGCACCACAAAGCTCTCCCCTTGCCGGCCTGAAAAACAGAGCAATGTGGAGTGCTCTGCTCGCTGACAAGGGGGTATATATAGGCATCTCATTGGTCCCGGTTCGTGGCTGGAACCGGGACTAAAGGACCCCCTTTGGTCCCGGATCCAACCACGAACCGGGACCAATGGTTGTGGGCCAGGAGCGAGGCACATTAGTCCCGGTTCGTGTCTGGAACCGGGACCAAAGGTTCCAGAGGAACAGGGACCAATGCCCCACGTGGCTTGCCCGGCCCCCTGGCCTCATGAACCGGGACAGTTGCCCCCATTGGTCCGGGTTCGTGACTGAACCGGGACTAATGGGCTAGCCCGGCCTGGACCAAAGCCCTCTTTTCTACTAGTGTATCTACATACCTTCACCGTTTGCATTATGAACTTGATCGTGGCCACGATACATCTCGCTCATGGTCACCTTCTCGAGCTCATTGGTTATGTCTTCGGTGGCCCCCAGAGTCAACATACCAATTGGTGTCAACTCCATATGATGATGTGTCTGCAGCTGCGGCAACCTTTTTTCGCTGGGAATTGTTCCCGACATAGCGCCAATCAAAATCTTTCACGATATGCTTATTTTTCTTACAAATCTGACACTTATTCTCGTATTCTTCATACCCTTGGAAGGGGCGCCCCCCTATTGTTGTTGTAGAAGGGATGCCTATTGTTGTTGCCGAAGTTGTTTTCGCCGTCGTTGTTCAGTCCACCAGACTGGTAGTGGCCGCCGCCACCACCATTGGTGCGAGAATTGTTGTAGTAGTTGTTGTAGTAGTTGTTGTAGTAGTTGTTGTTGTCGTAGTTGCCGCCGCCACCATTACCACCACCGCCGTTGCGAGATCCTCGGCCGTTGCCACCACCACGGTGGGAGGCTTTGGAGAAGCCCCCACGGACTCGGGTAGCGGTGTTGGCGGATGATTTGAAGGCGCCCGCTCCTGTGCCCTGAAACATCTCAGCACGTTGAGCGAACTTGGCCACCATGCCAAAGAGATCATCCACAGACAGGGGCTCGGTGCGGACGTCGAGCGCTGAAATCATGGGCTGGTATTCCATGTCCAGCCCCACAGTGATGAATGGTATGAGTTCCTCATCGGAGATGGGTTTACCAGCTGCAGTGAGTTCGTCAGATAGGGCTCTCATCTGATCGAAAAAGGGGGTGGCGCTCTGTGAACCCTTCTGGGCGTTGGACAAAGCGATGCGGCAGTTGTTGATGCGGGAGCGGGATTGAGCAGGAACATGCTTGCAATAGCTGACCAAATAGTGTGGGATGTTTCTAAGGATACTACCTGAACTAAGACCGCTTTGGAAAGGTTTCTAAGAAGGAAAGCAACGATCTGCTGATCTCGAATCAGTCAGGCATTGTAGGCAGGATTGGGAACAGTTTGATCTTTCCCATCTGAGGTTTTTGTGACAATGGTTTTGGGTGGTTCAGCTATGGTCTTATCTAGATACCCATATAGCCCAGCTCCCATGATTTGGGAGCGAGCTTGGGCTCGTCACAAGATGAAGTTGGTTCTGGTGAGGGGCTCGGAACTGGAGTTGTTGAGGCCGGCGTAGAGTACTTGGCTGGAGGCTGCGGGGTATT
Source organism: Hordeum marinum (assembly GCA_022496015.1). NCBI lineage: Eukaryota > Viridiplantae > Streptophyta > Magnoliopsida > Poales > Poaceae > Hordeum > Hordeum marinum. The sequence goes on along the minus strand of CM039678.1, from coordinate 533,895,985 downwards.
GCATGGAGGAAGGTTGCTAGATGATAGTGAAGAGGGAGGCTCTGATTACCATATCAAAGCGTCTCAACTCCCATACATCGGGAACCCGCAGGTTATATTGATGTAATGACTTGCCGGAGAAGAGTCTAGGTGGTTTAAACCACCATAAGAGATTTACATGGAGGGATAGGAGACAGAGATAAAACAGATCAAAAGACTATCTACCTCCTAACCGACTCTAGATATGATGCGCAACATAACATATAAGACACTTATATTGGGACGGAGGGAGTATTTAACAATTCTGTGATGCTGATTAGTACATGCTTTACTTGATCGTCAGAGAAAGAGAAGTAACTAGGACCAACACCTTCTGCTAACTGTCCTTATCCAAAACGACAAACTTGTACATGACCGTAGGTAATTTTTCACCAGTAGCATATCCTGTCGTGCACTATTTATGCCCACAAATTCCACCCTGCAGAATGGAAAGAAAAGTGAATGAAGAAGAAAAACAGATAAAGCACCAGTGCCGATGCAGCCCTGTTGACACGCGAGATTCCATGGAGTCGTGGTGCAGCAGTAAACCCAACATGTCTCGCCCAGTTGTGGCCGAGAATCATCCTACATTCCTACTACTATACATGACCCTGCTGCTGCATACGCGAGACCGAGAGAGACACCCATCGAACACGTACCATTCTCACTCAGTGTACCGAATCCACGTCCAGTCACTGTCCAGAATAATACACCGGCGCCAATCAAGTGCATCTCACCGTACTATCTTCGCTTGATCTACAGTCATCTTGGATGACAACATCTCAAGCACAGACGGCCATGAATCCACCGCGACAACGACGTGCCGGCGTCGCACCAGAGGGCATCAAGATCGATGGTCTTGTCGACTGGCCAAATTTAATCCATGGAGCGATGCCGATTGTGCATATCCCGGCGGCTGACCTCTGTCTCCCTCTGTCTGGTATGCAAGAATGAGAACCTCCCTACAGTGCTCAGGTGCCTCGAGACTGTGGCAGATGCAAAGCGAAAGGGCAAATGCACCACTTGCTGTTCCGGTGACCTTCCAGGCGAGCTCCTGATCATGATGAGCCAGCATCCTGAACAAATATCCTTTCAGTTTTCTCATGGAGTACAAGGTTCCAGCCTCTTGTTTTTGGGTAAAACAAGACATTATCTTGAATAGGAGGGGGTTGAGATGCTTGGATCTTCTCAGATTGGGTGGCGGCAGCACATGTTGCAGAAGGGCTGCTTTGCTGGTCACAAGAGGGCTAGATCCATGATCCATCTCTGGCGCATTATCATCATCAACTTGTGCCCCTCTTTTGGTACCTGGAGATGGTGGAGCCATAATGCAACTGAACCTCGCCGGAGGCCGGAAGAAATGGCTCTGCTGATCTGTGCCGGCTCTTTCCGATGATCGGTCACAGTACGAACCCATACGCGAGTGACAGCGACCACTTTGTCGCCCACAACTTTTTTTTTGGGCAACACTGTCGCCCACAAGCTTGTTTGGCGATAGTCTGGTTCACCAGCGAAAAATGCAGATGGTGGCCGAATTCCATAGAGCTCAGTATTTTTTTTCTGCACAAGTAATTTTTTATATTTTAATTCAAACTGAAAAATATACGCATAAGCATATATGTGTAAATATACACAGATGCACAATCATAGTTGAATAGAAGTAAATTTCATGAACACATATATATTCATGTGTGTTATACACGAAAAGGACAAATACTTGTATTCAACCATGATTCTTCTTTGTTATATTTGGGCAAGATTTATCTTTTTATGAAGCCTGCAAATAAACGTATCAGTTAATGAAACTTTTCTAATACTTAGAGAACATGCATATGTAGTTACAGAAAGACATTGATATTTTTTTGGAACTTTTAACTGGAGCCCTTCCTATATAATGCTCCTCTCGGTGCACCAGCCCTGGTAGGTCACAGCCCTTGTGCTCAACTGCTCTGCACCAGCACCACTGCCGAGGAAAGGTCCTTTCCCCTAACCTGAAGAAATGAGAGGAGCCTTATCCATGGTATTTGTCAGGTCCCTTTCACCGAGGCCCTTTCACTACTGCTAGTGACACAAGCACTTGCGGGGAGCAGGAATAAACAATGCAAAAAAGCAGGACCAGGATCACCTGCAAGAAGAAAATTTGATGTTATAATTAGATTAACAGATTTTGCTTCATGCATCATGAGCATGTTAGGAGGAGTAGCAGAACAAGATTTGATGCAAATCTGCTGTCACCAACAGGAAAAGGCATAAGTAACACTGGGCTTAGTGCATGCCACCATCAGGTGATTGCTACTTTAATCCAACATAATGATCTGGTAAAATACCATTCGGGATTTCATATCCTTGTGGGGGATGCTTTTTGCCCAGTACTTTTAAATTGCTTTATTAAATGCTCCAACTTAGAATTTACTGTGGGAATCTGAGATACATGAATCTCCGGTGTTTTCTTTTAGTGACAAATATCTAAAGATGCTGCAGTTATTATTTACCAAATTCTTGGTTTTGCTGTTGGTCCCATGACTAGATGTCAACCGGTAAGAAACCTTTCGCATATATATGGCATGTTGTGAAAAAATGTGGCGACACAGTCTCTAGAATAAGAACTTTACAAACTTATAATGATATCAACAAAATCAAAGCCATTGCATAATAGTTCATGGACATGTTATCCACAACATTCACTTACTAAGATAAGAAACAGAGTAATGCAGACATACAATAGTTTGTGCAAGTACTTTCTGACAATTTTCACCAAGACAAAAAGAAGAATCTTACAATAAGCCGAGGACAGTGGGATAAGGCAATCATTTTTGGGAGGACAATGCATAAATCTTTGAGCTGATTTTTTTAGAATAAGTTCGCCGTCAAAATGATGATGACTTTAATCCACAAATATCTGGGCAATACATACATTGGTGCCTCTCATCATCACAAAATCGAAGGTACTCAGGTAGTAGACGGTTAGTTCCTAAAGGGTAAGAACCTCCATTTTATATATATATATATATATATATATATATATATATATATAATAGAGAGAGGGGGGAAATACCTCCATGCGTGTGCGTGTGCGTGTGCATGCGTGCGCGCGCGCGTGTGTGTCTCCGAATAGTAAGATAAGTAGTGGGGAAGAGCTATATCTATTACATTTATGATGCATTAAGGGAATATTATTTACAAGAAAAACTGATATGATTACAAAAAACATTAATAAGCTAAAAGTTACCTACTTATTTTGAAACAGTTGGTTAGTAACTGATACAACACATAGTACTGCAGTCACTCTTTTGATTTTTTGAAAGTTCATTGGTTTAGATATGCCACCACCAAGTTCTTGTGGAGTTTTGTCCGTGAGGCTTGAGTGGCAGGCCTTAGACATGGACGATTTCCTAAATTCCTATGCTCACCGTACCGGTAGGAGGAGGCGGCTCTTCTAGTTGGTGTTCGTGGCACTGAATTGGAGCCTATGTATTATCGGTAATAAGATGGTTATCACTAGAGTCTTCTTTGCAGCGTGCTCCCCACTCTATTTTAAAACTATTGCCAATTTTCCAGTAGTACAACCCACTATGCAGGTGGCAGGACAGGGGCCGTCTAGGAGACATGCTGGATGGTGTTCAGGTGGTCGACGGATAGCATGTTGCATGTCTTGTGTTGTTTTCTGGCACTGGCAATTGCATGTCTTGTTGTATGAGACGTGTGCGTTGCTTTATCTATGAAGAGCGACGAAACCCTCTTTTGAGAGATATGTAGTAATCCATGCCTACAACAATGCACTCATAAGCACTCTCCTTGAATGAATCTGATGTCATCTGCAATGCATTATGATATTCGGGCTTATTGTACAATATCTGAAAATGATCCAATAAACATTATAGTCTATAATCCAAGTATGTATTGTTATGTGGAGATTAAATGAGCCATAACATGTTTGCTTTGGAAGCCAATGGGTAAACCTCTGCATTGACATTTAAAGCCAAATGGAAGAGTATTTGAATCCCCAAGAGAGAAAAACAACGTAATGTCTAAAAAAATACTTCCACCATTAATTATTAAAGTGCAAATGTTGTTCTCACAAGTGTTCTTTCAAAACCAGGGCAATTATACGATTTTACTAAGTAAATGATTCAAAGGAGATGCTTCGGTCGTTGTACGGTGCTAGTCTCATATTAAGGGTCTCTTGAGTCTAAAAATGAAGGAATAGAAAAAAACACATGATTGGAACGTCATGTTCGTCTCAATCTCATAGGGTTTTGTTTGTTTCATCATAGGAAAAACAACGGAGTCTTTCATAGAGTTTTGAGTGGATGCAAAATTCCTATGAAATTTGGTACAAAAGAATCCTTAGAAAATTTCTAAAGGAGTGAATCCTATGAAACAAACAACCAATATGGAAATAATTCCTAAGGATTCAATGCTCCAAAATGCCTATGAAAATCCTTCGAATCAAAGGAGACCTAATTGTAGAAAAAGTATAAGGATGTACACCGCTTATTTCGGTGCTTATTGATTATAATGTGCATATTAATCACATATCATTTTTGTTTTTCGGAAATCACATATCATTTGTGATATTATTATTTATTTTGTGGAGGAATATCCTTTGTGATGTCATTGGATAAGAAATACATTTCCAATTATAGCACTGTAGTTATACAGAAAATACACCTTGTGTAAAAATTTTTTTAGTTATTCAGAAAATACAACGTGTTCTTAAATATTAGATACAGGTAATGTGATATGCAGCGATGAAATGGCCCGGAGTTCAGGCACTTCTCTTACAAAGCAAGGCAGAGATAACATGAGCATTTGAAATATTAGATGCGAGGACAATTTTTTTTCACTCTAAATGCAGGTAATGTGACATGAGTATGAGCACTGGAAGCATTGAAATGTTTATTATGAATGTTTTCTACACCCTCGGGGACAAATGTTTATTATGAATGAGCACCGCGTGTGGGAGGGTTTTTTCTTCCGTGGTGTCTTGGGCATTATCACCATTTGATTATCGACCCATCATGGCACGCCACCTATTTTCTGCACCCTTGAGGAGTGGTGGAACTCCAATACACATGGGTGTGACGCGGTTGCTCGCATATGGTTTGATCAAGCGGCTACCTACGGACTTTGGAATGTTTGGAAGGAGCGGAACATTCGAATTTTTAATGGTGTCTCACTTCGGTGCTAGATGTTGCTTATTTAGCCATGGAAGACTTGAACCAAGTGCGTTTGGCATTTGCGCTCACTTGGTAGTTGTCCTTTGGGTTTGTAAAGTAAATTTTGGGCTAGTTTGTAGCATTTAAGAAACTGTTGTACATTGTTTTCATCTTTTTTCCCTTCTATATAAAATGGGCAGCGCACCTGCCTTTTACGTAAAAAAAATGTTTTCTACACCACGCCTGACCTGGCATTTTTCCTATGAACGTATCATCACAAAATCGGACAATCATGAAGTAAACAAAGCTGAGACATAGATACTGTTTAATATGAATTTAGAATTGTTCACAAGTAAAATTTTTTTTGAAACATATTTGTTCACGAGTAAGCTTACCGCAATTATAGACACTCTCTTGCTTTTCTTGTATTTCTTGTCTTTCTTGCAGTGCTGTCGTGCTGCTGCTCTCATGGTCATGGGCTCATAGCTCTTCGCGTCAGCGGCATCTGCCTCGGAGCAGGGAGCCCGCCTCGTCGCAGCGTTGCTCGTCCACTTTCTTCTCCTGCCAGCTGACGGCTCTCGCGCTCGCTGGCGCCGGTGCGGCCGCGAGCTCCACCTGGGCAGCCTGGCTGGTGACCGGCTAGGCGAAGAACGTGGGCCGCTCGTCGCCGGCCATGATGACCACCACGTGCTCCTGGTCCTGGAAATCCAGGGCCGACTTGGACGCGCCGGACGCCGAGCCCTTCTCCTCGTCAGCCTTACCGTCCGCCGGAGCTTCCATTAGGAGCAGGCGAGGATGAGCAGGTCGAAGGCGATGAGCCCCAGAATAGCCGCCAGCCCGCCGAAGAGGTACGGCACCGGCGACTGCCACGGCGAGCATGGTGCCACCTTCATGTTGATCAGCCTGTGCGCTGGTGCCGCTGTCGGCGCCCCCGCCCGGTGTCTGACGGCAAAGAACTCGGCTTCGGATCTCATGGTTGTGTTGGTGTGGAAGCCTAGCAAAGGAGCTGCGCTTGATCAGTTTACTTCTGCTGCTGTTTCTCTTGTGTTGGGGGTGGTGTGGGATGGGTGAGAAGGAAATGGGATGTATCTATACTTTTATAGGAGATAAGGTGGAGGAGGAACATTTATTTATTTTAGTGGGCGTGGAAATGGGGTTGATTTGTGACCCCATGGAACATTAAAAGACCAAATGCGATTTTGTTGTTGGTTGGAGCTGTGAACTCTCTTCATAGATACGTACAACATCTGAAAAGAAATATAACTATGTTTAGATCACTATTTTAATGATATAAACACTTTTATATTTCTTTACGGAGGTTTACAAGAGATACATCCTTGCGTTAAATTGTGGCAGTCGAACCTTTGATATAGCATAGCACACACACGTCGAATTGGATAACCAAACAACCTCGACAAAATGTAGGTCCCACTTTCCCATGCATGGGAATCCTCCGCGACTGACCAGAAACGGGAGTCCCATTGCCACCGATCATGCAGCTTGCCGGCGGTGCACCGGCTGATACAAGGGAAGGAGTGGTGGATGAGGAGGCATTGGTGAAGGTGGCCCGAGGTGCCTCCCAAACACCCTATGCTGGAGGTGTGTGTGTGTTTGGGGGGGGGGGGGGGGGGGGAGGGAGTGGTCCTATTTTTCCGGCATCATGCCATTTTGAGGTGAGAATTTCTAGCACACTAGGAAGGAAGTGTCATCTGCAATGAGTGTTGGCTTGCTTCATGCCGCCTTGTTTCTTGAACCGATTTGTAAATATACTCACTCCGTCCGAAAAAGGTTGTCATCACGTAAAATTTGCGAAATGGCCTTTTGTATTTTCCCGACACAAGCCGTAGTCCCCGTCGCGTTCCCCCTCCCCCCATGCTCATTCGCCCACTCGTCGGCGATGCCTCAGAGCTCCCCCACTGCCACGCCCTAGCTCCCGCGCAGTCCCTTGTCCCTTCCGCTGCATCGCAGATCACTAGCGCAGTCCCTCCTCCTTTCCCCCACGAAGCTCAAGGAATCCGCCTTCTGCCGCACTGCAGCTCCTCCGCGAAGCTCAAGGAACGGATTTTCCACACCCTCGTCATCACTGTCCTCAAGTCCCTCGTCGTTGCTACGGCGAGCTCCTCCTTGTTGCCTTCGCTTGCAGACGATCATCCTTCCTTCTCCATGGCGAGCTCCTCCCTGCTGCCCCATCCTTGTCTGCCATCGAGAAGGCTATGATGGCAGCCAGATCCACGCTTGATCGTCAAGTTTCACCCTCGGTGAGAGTCGACCCCGTGTCGGCGCCGCAGGATCCAAGTTCCCCTGCTTGATACAGGCTTATAATTTTTTGTGTACTAAACATTATGGCGTGCATTTCGTGCTCTGTTGCACAATCATCAGTCATCATGGAACTCCAACACCTTCAAGCCGCCATGGAGCTCCGATCCCACAGCTGCCACACCTCGATAGAATCCCTGGAAGATGAGCGTGTGAGGATCCCACAACTTTTGCAACTTTGTTCGAAATTCTTGATTTTTTTTCCTGTGATTAGAGTGAGTAGATGCTTTAATTTGAAGTTAATGCTCATTGCAATATGATGCTAACACTAGTAGAAAACAGGGCTTTGGTCCAGGCCGGGCCAGCCCATTAGTCCCGGTTCAGTCACGAACCTAGACCAATGGGGGCAATGGTCCCAATTCGTGAGGCCGGGGGGCCGGCCAAGCCACGTAGGGCATCGGTCCTGGTTCGTCTGGACCCTTTGGTCCCAGTTCCAGACACGAACCGGGACCAATGTGCCTCGCTCCTGGCCCACAACCATTGGTCCCGGTTCATGGCTGGAACCGGAACCAAAGGGGGTCCTTTAGTCCCGGTTCCATCAACGAACCGGGACCAATGAGATGCCTACATATACCCCCTCGCCAGCGAGCAGAGCACTCCACATTGCTCTGTTTTTCTGGCCGGCGAGGGGAGAGCTTTGTGGTGTTCTAGCTCACCTCCTATGCACATGAGGTGTTTGATGAAATGCCCAAGACACACTTAAGCTTTCTCCTCTCGAAGCTCCTTGTCCAAGCTCCATTTTCCTCAAGATTTGTCTAGGTTTGGCGGCCCGTCCTCTCCCGTCCCCGTCCTCACCACCGTCGATCGCCCGCGCCCATCTCGGTGCCGGCACCACCGTGGTTAGCCTCTTCTTCTTATCTTCTTTCTAAAAGGAAAAAGTTTTTATTTGTATGATTTAGATAGATACTTGTGTAATTTTCTTACTTTTATTATTATTTCTTATTATATAGTGCGATGGTTTTCATATCCGCCTTCGTTGGCCCTTGTCTTGTCTATGATTCGGATGTGATATATATTATCATTTATAACTATTTGTTTTATTTAATGTTTATGACAATTATGCCGACCAATGTGACATAGGTTTTTAAATCTAGGAGGAGGTAGTTGAACCGGAAATTCCAACCCACATAGAAACTCTTGTCGAGAAGTTAAATTTGGTTGAAAAAGAAAACAATGACTTGAAAGAAAAATTACAAAGAGTAGAAGAGGAGAAGATCAAGTTGGAGTTGAATCTTGTCGATGTCGTCGACGATCACAAGACCAAGATGGATCCAATGCGCTTGAAAGATTAGAAAATGTGCCATTCATACTGAGGTTTGGTATCATTATGACGTTGGATCAATTGGTATCTTACTAGCGGTTATGATCGCATTTGTTGTTGCATTTAATTTTTTATAGAGTTTCGATGTATGTTTTAATAAGATGCCCTACAGAGCTATATGTTGTTCAATAATGAGAACTATGTATAAATTGTATGTATTTATTTTGGTCAGTATTGTACTTTGACTTTAATGTGATGATGAATTTCTATTAATTTGGTCAAGACTTTCTCTCCACAACTATATCATTGCAGTTACATGTGAAGAAATGAAATGACTTTTGTAACACATGAGTTTTCGTCCGAAACCCTTATACTTCGAAAGAGATTGTCCGTTTTGTACACGAAGTAGATCCAGTTTTTTCTTAAGCCTCTTAACTTTTTATAACATGCTATGTGGATGAAATGATGATACCATGCCAACTTTCAATCTTTTCAGCGTTCATTTGAAGTGCTTTTCAATTTCAGGGTTATTTAGCTCAAAAAATTCAGTAAGTGCATGAAAAATACCAAATGAAGTCAGAAAGCGTTGAAAATTTATGATGTGGCTTTGAATGGTGCATTTTTAACACCCAAAAAGTATGAAGTTCAAATAAGTTAAAGAAAATGAAATCCCTTTGTAACAGATGAGTTTTCATAAGAAACCGTAATACTTCGAAAGAGATTGTCCATTTTGTACGTGAAGTGCATCCATTTTTTTCCGTAACCCTCTCAACTTTTTATAACATGCTATGTGGGTGAAATGATGATACCATGCCAATTTTCAACCTTTTCAGAGTTCATTTGAAGTGCTTTTCAATTTCAGGGTTATTTAGCTCAAAAAATAGTAAATGCATGAAAAATATCAAATGAAGTCAGAAAGGGTTGAAAATTGATGATGTAACTTCGAATGGTGCATTTTGAACACACAAAAAGTATGGAGTTCAAATAAATTCAAAAAAATGAAATTCCTTTTGTAACACATGAGTTTTCTTTCGAAAATCTTATACTTCGAAAGAGATTGTCCGTTTTGTACACGAAGTGCATCCAGTTTTTGCCGTAACCCTCTCTACTTTTTATAACATGTTATGCGGGTGAAATAATGATACCATGCCAACTTTCAACCTTTTCAGAGTTCACTTGAAGTGCTTTTCAATTTCAGGGTTATTTAGCTCAAAAAAATCTGTCAGTGAATGAAAAATACCAAATGAAGTCAGAAAAAGTTGAAAATTGATGATGTGGGTTTGAATGGTGCATTATGAACACACAAAAAGTATGGAGTTGAAATAAGTTCAAAAAAATGAAATCCCTTTGTAACAAATGAGTTTTCGTCCGAAACAGAGATACTTCGAAAGAGATTGTCCATTTTGTACACGAAGTGCATCCAGTTTTTGTCGTAACCCACTCAACTTTTAGCACATGCATGCTATGTGGGTGAAATGATGATACCACGCCAATTTTCAACCTTTTCAGAGTTCATTTGAAGTGTTTTTCAATTTCAGGGTTATTTAGTTGAAAACAATCAGTAAGTGCATGAAAAATACCAAATGAAGTCAGAAAGTTTTGTAAATTGATGATGTCGCTTTGAATGGTGTATTTTGAACACACAAAAAGTATGGAGTTCAAAAAAGTAAAAAAAATAAAATCTCTTTGTAACAGATGAGTTTTCGTCCAAAACCGTGATACTTGAAAAACGATTGTTCAGTTTGTACACGAAGTGCATCCAGTTTTAGCACATGCTATGTGGGTAAAATGATGATACCATGCTAACTTTCAACCTTTTCAGAGTTCATTTGAATTTCTTTTCAATTTCAGAGTTATTTATAAACCTATAGTATTTTTGAAACTATAATTATATAAAAAATATGCGACTAAAATTATCAAATTATTTTTTTGTTCAAAACATTAATAGTAAAAAGAATATAATGATAAAACACATTGGAAATAAATAAAGTAAAAAACAAAACAAAAATAAATAAAGCAAAAAACAAAACAAAAATAATGGAAATTATGCAACTAAAATTATCAAAGTATTTTTTCTTCAAACATTAATAGAAAAAAGAATATAATGATGAAACACACTAAGACACCATAAAGTATTTTTTGTTAAGTACTTTTAATATGTAAAAAAAATATAAAAAATGCCCACATTCTAAGCCACCATGGCCTGCATACGGGTAGTAACCCAATATACATGGGCCAGGACACAGGCCCATGGTGCAAGTAGGCCCAATAGGGCAGAGACAGTACATGCAACCGCGTATATAAACCAGTACGACCGCTCCTCGCTCGGCGAGGTGGGACTAAACTCCCACCGTGCCAGGAACAGGGCTTTAGTCCCGGTTGGTGACACCAACGGGGATGAAAGGGTGGCATTGGTACCGGTTGTTGCCACCCTTTCGTCCCGGTTGGTGCCACCAACCGGGACCAAAGGTCTCTGCTTCCCGCCCTTTGGGCTGACGAAAAGAGACCTTTGGTCCCGGTTGGTGTCACCAACCGGGACTAAAGGTGGGCATTGGTCCCGGCTGGAGACACCAACCGGGACCAATGCTTCTTCTATATAAGCAAGCACTTAGAAATTTCAGTTTTCATCGCCACTTCGTTGAGCCCGCCGTCCTCGTCCCCATCGCCGCGTGTCGCCCCGAGCCTGCCGTCATCGTCCCCGTCCCCGTCGCCGCCCCCGTCGCCGCCCGGAGCCCGCCATCGTCGTCCCCGTCCCCATCGCCTCCCCGTCGCCGCCCCACCCCCGTCCCTTCGCCGCCCCGTCGCCGCCCCATCGCCTCCCCGTCGCCGCCCCCAAGTGAGCCCCCCCCTTTCCCATGGTCCCCTGCTGGGATACGGCAACACGGACACGACGACTCGCATATGGGGACACGGGATACGACATTTTCCATAAACGACCCATCGGGGACACGACAAGTATATATAAAGATAAATGAAAATATGTCATGAGTTAAAGAAAGAAAAATAACGAGAAAGAGATCGCCCCCTCCCCGATAACTTCGACATGGGGGGGGGGGTCGATATACATTTTTTCCATGTATGTATGTCGTTGTCGTTGAGTTAAAGAAAGAAAAATAATGAAAATATGTCATGAGTTAATGAAAATATATAATATATGTATGTGGCTATGTATGTATAGATGGATAGCATTTTTTACATGTATGTATGTCGTTGTCGATATACCCCCTCCCCGATAACTTCGACATGAGTGGCGGTCGATATACCCCCTCCCCGATAACTTCGACATGAGGGGGGGGGGGTCGATATACCCCCCCTCCCCAATAACTTCGACATGAGGGGGGGTCGATATACCCCCTCCCCGATAATATTTTTTTTCTAAGTTACTAAGGTAAAATGTTCATATATAAAACTCCGGTAATATAGATTTATCAAGAATGCTCCCATTATGGATGTGCACAAGTTGATCCAATTTTTTTCTGATCCCATCTCTCTCTCTCTCTCTCTCTATATATATATATATATATATATATATTCTTCTATAGGTCATGTTGTGTGTCAAAGTATTGAAGAAATCCATGGCTTCATCATTAGCCGGAAGTAACTGGCGTATTATCTTACGAAGATCTTCAAAGTTGTTTTGGAACGGAGTTCCGGATAGAATAATCCGCTTTTTGGTATGAATTTCAGCAACAACCTTCCAAATAGCGATATTCAGAACACTCTTGCTGAAATTCGTACCAAAAAGCTAATTATCCTATTCGGGACTCTGTTCGAAATCAATTTTGGAGAGCTTCGTACCATTATGCGCATGTTATTTCTGACTAATGATGAAGCCGTGGTTTTCTTGAATCCTTTGACACTAGACAACGTGACATATAGAAGGGTAGATGAGATCAGGAAAAATATGGACCATTTTCTTCACATCGAGAATGGCGCCATTTTGTTAAATCCCTCAAAGGTTAAGAGAATCCCGACCCTCTAACCTGACCAAACACTAGAAGCGTCGAGGGCCACCCCTAACCATGGAAGCGTTGTCGAGGCCACCCGAATCGTAGAGAAGTATATTAATTTCCATTTATGAATATTTGCATAAACTATGGATCAAAGAGACTTGGAACAAGAATAGTTGTTGGGGGACATAATCCGAGCAGGCAATACTGATGCTATCTTGTCGTATCTCAACGACACCGACTGTCTTGAAGGAGAGGAAGGACATGATCATGATGGCTGCGGTGACCGAATGGCGGAGGAATAAGGAGACCATGGTGACGGCTTCGGTGACCGAACGGAGGAGGGAGATGTTGCAAAGTCCGACGAGGTATATATATTTATTAAGCATGTGTTGACTAGCTAATTAATGCATTAATTGTTTTGGTATGTACATATATTAACTCTTATTTCTTCTGTTATATAGCCCTCCGGATCGAGCCAAACTTTGGTAATGAGACGAGCCCGAAGAGAAGGTTGAAAAAGGAAGAAAGGTTCACAATCACATCACTCGCGGATGATGGCCTACCGATTGAACCAAAGTGGACCAAGGACGCATTTGCTGCTCAGTGCGGAGCTATTATTAGGGTCAACATCCCAATTAACATAAAGCAATGGAATAAGCCTAAGGACGACGCCCATGAAGGTGATTATGTCACCGGTAGACAGAAAGATGATCTTTGGACCGCGCTGAAGGCAAATTTCACCCTACCGCCAGAGGAGGATCCGAATAAGGAGTGTGCTCTTATGAAGATGGCAGATCTATTCAGGAGGTGGAAGAATGAGTTGAAATCAAAGTTTGTCGACAAAGGGAAGACTCTAGAATTCATCGGCCGATCTGAGAAGATAAGAGATCACTGGCCCGCATTTGTGGCCTACAAGACATCGGAGAAGAGTAAGAAAATGTCTGAGACAAACAAGATCAATGATGCAAAGAAGCAGTATCACCATCACACGGGGTCAGATGGCTACCTCAAAGCCCGGTCGTTGTGGGACAAAGATGAGAATGACCTGCTTGCCAAAGGGGTCCAACCACAGACATATAACTGGCCAGACCATTCAAGGACATGGTTCTTCGGGCTTGAGGGAACTTTGGACCCTGAAACGGGGAAGTGTCGTTTGACGAAAGAGCAACTTGCAATACCCGACACCATAGCGCAGGAAGGGACGTTCATTATCGACAGAGAGAAGGACGAGATGACTGAGGCCCTAGGGAATGCTGAGCACCCAGGACGAACACGAGGCACACCAGGATCCGTTTCATGGAAGGTTGGGTTTCCTGACGCAGGCGGTTACAGAAGCCGGCAGAGAAAGAGGAAAGCGGAGCTGAGCGAAATGCAGAAGCTCAATGCAAGACTAGAAAAGCTAGAGGAAGCTGTGAGCCAGCAAGCTGTCGGCCAACCATCTCAGCGGCACGAAGCAACCCCAGAAGCTACCCCACCATCTCAACGGAGAAGCAGCGTGGCTTCCATGGAGCCCGTTCAGCCTGACTTCATGACTCGTAGCTACCCCGTGGATACTATCACGTAGGTTCAAAATTGCGAGCTTTTGAAGAAATTCCGGAACCTCACTTTGAAGGCGGCTCTCGGCTCTGTTGCACCTCCTCAACCCAACGAAACTTTTCACTGCCTTCCAATTCCACATGGCTATGCTGTTGTGATGGTGGATGAAGTAATGGAGGGTTTTGATGATCTCGAGCTTGACCACCAAACTGGTGAAGGGGAGAAGAAGCTGGTTCATGCTCTGAGGAGTACATGTCTATGGCCGAAGGAGTACATCAAGCTTCCAAACTGGACGCCTCCGTCTCCTCCTCCTCCGGCGAGTGATCAGGGCACTCCGCCTCCTTCTCTGGGTCCTCCGATGCATGACGGCACAACGCCTCCTTCGCCTCTGGCACATGAGGCCACTCCGCCTCCTCCTCCTCCTTGGGCGCGTCAGGCCACTCAGCCTTCTCCTCCTCCTCTAGCACATCCGGACACTACGCCTCCTCTGATGCGTCAGCCATGATGGAAGAGAGATGCCACCACCGCTCTGGCGGCTATCAGTACTATAGGCGGGAAAGAAAATACAAATTTGGTCCAAGCCTTAAGCCCGTTACAAAGTTACCATACGAGAGGACTGACGAAGAAAGCGCTGAGATCAGTAAACCCGAAGTGAAGGCCCATTTTGCATGGAAACAACCACCTCCGAAGGAAACGTAGATCCGGTGAAAGCAAAGCACACTCTGGATGCCCTGAAGCGACCATCACCGCCTCCGCTTGCATCAAACTATGACCGCTGTATTATAAAAACATATAATGAAGCATAGCGGTCGGGAAGTACCTCTAGTGCTGCCCGAGTCAAAGAACGAAGAAGTAGGAAAACAATTCCCCAGCTCGGCGAACATGAGAAGCAATCGTGCCCTCCGCTCAAGGTGTCTAGCGACATTGCTAATCATTCGGTGATACTGCCCGGTACCAAACTTGGTGATTACTTGGGGGATGATGTATATTTTGAAACGACCGAGGTCACTAAAGTAGCACACGAATACGTGCACGGGAAGCCTCTGGTCAATCCTAATCATCCTCATCTAACAACGATGATATACAATTTGCATGAGTGTTACATGAAAACCTGCGGGAAGTCTGGGAGAGACACTATGTATGTGGCAGTGAAACCAGAGCATGAATTGATTGGACTTTCCGTGATGCCTATTCAATTTGAGGAGTTATTTCAGTTATACAATCAACGGGCCCTCAACAAACAATTCATAATTGCCTACTGTCTATAAGTATTACTTCTATAGTTAAGTCTCGAGTTCAGCTCATCCATTGCATATATATATATATATATATACATACACACACACACAGACATATATATATATATATAATTATCATCACTATATTATGAAGATTGAAGATCGTCGAATGCAAAAAAACAAGAATCTTCGACGTTGGGTTCATTAGCCCAGATGCCGTAAATGAATGGTCGATACGAAAAGAACCCGCAGTAACCGAGGAGAACTTGCTAAAGTCATTTCTTGCTCATCAAAACAAAAGGGAAATACTCTTTCCTTACAACTTCAAGTGAGTGTTGTTGTCTTCTCTGTATACTTGATTTTGCTTACTCGAGGTTAAGTAATGTAATTGATAAGTTATATATGTGTGTGCAGTTACCACTTTATTCTGCTATCCATTAAGCTTGACGAGGCATTAGTAACTGTCTTAGCCTCGAGACGTAAAGATCCCAAGAATTATACAGACATGATTGCATTGCTCAAGAAGTAAGTTCAGTCAATACCGGGAACATATGGGCATGAAACTTTCATTAATTTCCTGATATCGAGTACTCATTTTCTTTGCCTGGAAGGGTTTGGAAGAAGTTCACCCGAAATGTTCCCGATCTAAACAAAGAGTTATCATTTACGCACCTCAAAGTAAGTAGTACTAGCTAGTTCCACGCATCTCTAATTGATTCAAAATTTCATCAATATATCATTATCATGCTTGCTTACCAGTTTGATTGAACTCTATTCTCGTAAAGTGCTTGTACCAGAAAGAAGAGACTGTTTTATGTGGATACTACATATGCGAGCTCATTCGCCAATCGTCCTCTGAACGGGGCTTCTCTGACAAACAATTTGAAGTACGTAAATAATATTCACAATTTTATTTTATATATTACCATCAATTGTGTTGATTTTTATTCATATATATGCATGTATTGACCCCATCTTCAAATTAGATGTGGCAGATGCAGGATGAACTCCTATCACATGACCACATACGAGCAATTCAAGAGGAATTGACGGGATTCTTTCTTGACCATGTCATACCTGAAGACGGACAATACTATGTGAATTTGTGATTGGATATTAGGAATTGTAAGAGATCTTATATTGTATATATGTAGCTAGTAGCGTCGGATAGATATACGAAAACTTGTTGTTCGATCAATCTCTCAGAGAAAGAGAGGTTGATCACTTCTCTGTGTATATGTTCATGACGATCTTGTGTACTTAATGGTTCCTTCATTTGCTTACTAGCTAGCGTGTCGAGTTCTCTGTATAGTACCTAGTGTCGAACAAGCACGGAGAAAGAGAGGACACTTCTCTCTATTAATTAGCTAGCTAACACAATATGAAACCCCTAAATTAACCCTCCAAAACCCCCTAACCCCCCTTTAAAAAAACAAAAACCCCAACAACTGCCAGATGCTGACGCGTGGATGCCTTTTGGTCCCGGTTGGTGTTACCAACCGGGACTAAAGGTCCTTCTGCCTGGGCTCCCCGCAGAGGCCACGTGGAGCCCCTTCTGTCCCGGTTTGTAAGCAAACCGGGACTAAAGGTTTAGGGCTTTAGTCCCGACCCTTTAGTCCCGGTTCCAGAACCGGGACTAATAGGCCTCTAAAACCGGGACAAATGTGCCGTTTTCTACTAGTGTTATGTGTTTATGTAATATCTGGATTGATTTTGCTTTCACTTATGCCTGGATTTGTATGTGCAAATACTCCAAATATCATGCAGTTGCCTTTCACTGAAGTAAGAAACAATTTGGCTGGACATGTGCTTAAAGAAATGTAGGATTATTTTTCCTTTCTCATGACATAAGAAGTTGTAGTGCTTAAAGCTAAGCTGTGGAAGATTAAGCAAATCAAATGAGGTTAGGGGTTAATTTGTAGAATGCCTAGTTTGCACTCTAGTTTCTAACAGGAGTATCACTCACTCTTATTAAGAAAAGAACTTATCTTGGGACCCACAAGTTGTTCAATTCTTGCAGGTTTATGTTGTCTAATTTGCAGAGAAGTACACTACATGAGGTATCGGATGGTACGATACAATGGTTTCAGTTACTGGAGATTGCTAAGAGCATTCCCGTCTCAGGAAGAGGTTGACATTCTAACTTGAAAACTGTCTTCTGTAGAAACATGCAGTAATATGGTACCCATTTTTTTTTTGCATGTACACTTGCTTGCAATCATTGGCTAGTAGTTTCTAAGTTTTTTTGTTCTGTCTATATGGGGAATTTGGAAATTCAGAAATTCTATGGTTGTCAATGATGTTCCATGAATGGCCATAAAAGTAGTTTTGCACACCTCTTTCGTTCAGAAGACGCAAAGGAGAGGCGTTAATAGTGGATAATAGTGTGCATCTTCAAGCCAGCTAATTGTTCTAGGTGCAATAGGCATTAATAATTTTCTTGCTTTAACATCAAATTTCTGATTTATAAATGCGGCTAAGTATGAAAAATAAATTCATCTTCTTCTTCTTAGTCCTTGTAGTATCCCTGTTGATATTATTCATCTTCAGCATTCCTTGGCATTTCCAGCAATTAAGTTTTTTCTAGCATGATGGAACAATATTTGTAATCTGTTACTGTGAAATTAACAGTTTGATTAACTAACAAACTTAGTTTTGCTTTGCTTCTAATCCAAGGTGAGGATCTTCAAGAAACAATTTGGATACATGAATTGCTTCTACTCTAGGTGAGTATCTATCCATTTAAATGAATTTTGGGCATGGAACTTCCATAGTACTCGTCGATGTTAGGGTACTTCAAGTACTTCAAGTTGCATTCTTTTTTACACGGAATTTCAAACAGGGACAATAGAATGGGGCTAAGGAATTTCATTATGTGCATTATGGGTGGTGTGGAACTGCTGCAAATGGGACTCACACAATGGAATCTCGCCTGCCAGTTGTCATTATATCTGTAGAACTTGAGTCTTGTGATCTTGTTCTGTGGCTTGAGGGAGGGCTTGATGGTGTTCATGATGGGTTTCAACTGAAACTTGTCATGTGGCATCGAACTGGAACACCTAACCAGGTTGCAAGAACTATAGGAATAACGAAATTTCCCATATGTGGAGATTCTTATCGTGAGCTTTTCATCGTGGTGACGGCAAAGACCAATTTCGCTGTCAGCTACTGACGGCAAAGAAAATATTTGTCGTCTGCGAAAAAATAATTGACGTCAAAGACATATTTTGTCATTACCGAACGCATATGAATTTGTACCGGCACATTTGTAGGATCTTCTCTGTAACTTTAGATTCAGTAAAAATATATCACACAGAACAATCAGATCAAGGTAGTTGGATTTATAGGTGTAGAGAATTGGCACAAAGTTGAGCTAAAATTGACATGTAGCCCAAGTTTCTAACTACTACAATTAATTAACAATTCGTGTCCTTATCCATGTGCATTCGATTAGCTAGCTAAATCCATCACTTAGTGGAGCTTTACGAGCACCAAATATATGTGGATTACGTCTGTAAGCTTTAGTTAGCTTAGAGCTAGCTTAGCGTGACAGTCTGTGAGTGGCCAGAGGGTCCAAAGCGTGGCCAATAGAATGTTACTACTCCATAGATTATATACAAGTATATAGATTACTTACTCTACTTGTTAGTGTAGTGATCCTTTGAGCCCTTTTTTTAATCAAAACATATATTCCCTCCTAAACCATTTTTGGTTAGGGAGTATCTATTCTCATTAAGTAGAGAATATGTCTCAGAGTGTGTACACACAAATCCCAATGTATATGGAAGATCGGAAGGATATATATTGATTGGCATTAATATCGATGGCAATTATGGCAATGATTCAGAGGAATTATGTCCCCTGGTTATCCTAATGTCACCTATCCTACATATAACCATGATGTATTATTTGTGTCTATCATTTGGAATGTACAATCAATGCACGGCATTATATGAGCAAACACCTAGAAAAAGAAACAGAAAACCTTTATTTAGATATAAAAGGGCTATTAGAATTGTCAAACAAGAGTCGACGTTTGGGTATGAATTAGTAATCCTATAGTATGCGAATTATGTGGCACAAAGTTGATATTGCTATTAGAAACCACATGAAACTAATTTCCTATGATTACACAAGCTTGAGTAAGTCGCGTGGGAAAACTTCCTGAAGTGATAGTGTAACAACAAACTACTATACCTTTAGGTAATTTCAACATATAACTCATGTTTTAAAGCAAAGAGCTGACAAAACAAACCTCGCAATTACAATGAGCATCTGAATAAATAAAAAAATAGACCAAGCGGCCTCTCTGTCATGGACTGAACATAGTGGCCCGGCTTGGCGAGCATATTGTACATGTTTTCAAATTGACCAAGTATTCATGTTTGGTCAAGAAAACAAAGAAAGTTTGAACTACATTTTTTTTTCATAATTCTAGTGAGACAAGCTAACTACACCAAGTATCCTAAGAATATTTAAGATCATTTCACTTGACCATTTATGAGATTTGAACATTCTTGCTTACGTCGGACAAATTTAAACTGGATATTCGAACTACACATATATGGATTTGAATGTTTCCAGTTTTTATTGGTAAAATTGACCTAGAAATGCAAACTGCACAAACAAAAAAAGAAACATCTTAGGGTATCAAATTAATTGCATGTGTATTCTAGAAAACATTTAGGTCATTTTTTCCGGCAATGTAGAAGGCATAAGGTTTGAATTATTTTTGGCCAATTTAAACTGAAAATTCAAAACATCGAGAAAAAAAAAGGAAAACTTTCTCATCAATACGAAAATTACAATCCCTCTTAATTTCTTATAGATTTTCACATGCCACAAAATTATTATTTTTTGATGTTCTACTTGGTAGCATTCTCTGAAAATTTCGCATTCGTTGAAAAGCTCGAAATGTAAGATCACACCTAATTGTAGAATAAAATTGAGACCAAATGGTTTTGGTAAGTTCAAGGTTTAATATATGGTTGGTTCATATAGCCTTTGAGTATGATGCTGGTACGATGTGTAATCAGATCATCTAATTCTAGCTTAAACTAAAAAAAGTGATGGATGCTGATGTTAAGTGTTGTACAAAGATCGGACAAAAATTTGTCATAGGTATTTTTTTTAGAAAAGGAGGATACACCCCCGGCCTCTGCATCTTGGTGATGCATGCAACCATTTTATTAATTATTCACAAAGACCGTACAAAGTAATACATCAGTAAGCCTGAAGCCACCATCTGGACAACACATGTCGCTATTCCTATTCCATTGATGAAGGGGTGCCGAATATCCGAGACGAATACCAAACAGATATCGCACCAAAGCCTAACATCTAAAGCCGGATGCCCCATCCCAGCCATATACCAGGACTATGTCACACACTGGTCCGACACACTCTCAGAAGCCGCCGCTGCCGTCTTCCACCGATCCATCTCCAGAGCAAATACTGACGCACCGACCTTGCCAGGCTGCCTTCGATGCCACCACGGTGCCAGACAGCGCCACCATCCTGCATGTATCCATTCGTCCACGCCCCTCGCCGAAACTCCGCAGTGCCATGCCGTCGGGATCCGCCGCCGGCCTTACGGTAGATGAAATACCGCTCCTCCTGTAGTCCTCTCCATCCAGCACTTCCTCCAAAACGATGCCCCTAGGAGGGAGAGCGACACCAAAGGCGCCGTCATCATCCGATCCGGGAGAACCAGATCTAGGGTTTCCCTCGGAGTATCCCGAACCTGATGACGCAAACAGCAATGACGATGCCTCAACAAGGAAACGACAACGGAGACGTCGCCATCGTCTACCATGACCGGAGTCGGCACGATTTCATCGGCAGTCGCGCCACCAGGTCGTGCGCCGCTAGCGTCGCTGGTCCCTTTAGCCTGAGCAAACTCCAAAGACGATGCCCTCAAGAGGGACTACGACACAGAAGCACCATCATCGCTCGATCCCAATGGGACCTAGGGTTTCCCCCGTAGTTGCCCGCGGTGTCAAAGACCCATGCCAGGATCCCGGCGTGATCCGAAGAGACCGTCAAGATCCGCCACAGTTGCCGACATGCCGCACCCGCCACCGTGCCGTCCGCAACCCGGTGACCATGGATAGTCACCTGACCTCACAAACGCATCCAGGCACCAACCGCGGCCAGATCTGGCCGAAATCAGCGACCCCATCCAACGATCCCGCGCCGCCGCAGCCCTCGTCGCCAACCGCCTGGATCTGATGAAACCGCCGCTGAAGCTAGCCGCCCCGCCTTCACCATGTGCCAGCGCGTCCCACCATGTGATCCGCGCAGCCGCCGCCGCACCGTCGCACCACCGCGCCCGCAGCACGGCCGGCCGCGTCGCCGTCGTGTCGCCCCGCGCGAGTGCCGCGCTCCTCACCGGTACGCCGCGTCCCGCGCCGCAGAGACCTAGTGGAGGAGGGGAGATGGCCCCGCTGCCACCGACGCCAGCCGGGCTTTGCTTGGTGGCGCCCTCCGGTGGCGGCGAGGAGGAGGGGGGGCGGGGAGGAGCCGTTGGCGGGCGGTGGCTAGGGTTTCGCCCTGCCGCCCGCGAGAGCGGCTCGGGTGATCAGTTTACTAATTGGGATACCCGTTTGTCAAAAAAAAATATGGGTCATAGCTATGAATAGCTTTTCTATTTCTGTGCCGGTTTTTCTTTTCTCAAGCACATCAAAATATGGGTCATTTTGGTTGGAAGAAGTAAAGTGGAGACGGAGCACGTACAGAAAAACTAAACACGAACAATCAGAGAAAATAACCGTATATACAAAGAAGTAATAAAGAAGAAACTACAAGGAAAAAAACACAATGCACCAGTATGTTAATTGATATCATATTTTCTTTTTGGAAAAGGAGGATATATCCCCAGCGGCCCGGCCTCTGCATGTGGGTAATGCATGCAATTATTTTATTAATTATTCATAAAGACTTTACAAAGTAATACATTAGTAAAATTGAAGTCACCATCTTAACAACACCTATTGCTACTCCTACCCTCTTGGTGAATAGATGTCGAATATCCGAATCGAATATCAAACAAACATCGCACCAAAGTCTAACATCTAAAACCGAATGCCCTAGCGAAGCCACAATGTCGGGACTGGGTCACACACCGTTTGGGGCACACTTAGAGTCCGCCACTGTCGTCTTCCCCGATCCATCTCCAAAGCAGGTACTCACACAACAACCTTGCCAGGCCTGCCATCGATATCACCACGACGCTAGACAACGCCACAGTCCTGCGTGTATTCATCCACACGCGCCTGTCGTCGAAACTGCGCAGCGCCATGCCGTCGGGATCCGTCGTTGGTTTCGGGGAAGATGTAACACCGTTCCTTGTCTTGTCCCCTCCAGCCAACACTTGCTTCAAAACGATGCCTCCAGGATGGAGAACGACATCGAAGATGTTGTCATTGTCCGATCCAGTAGACCCAAATCTAGAATTTCCTCCGAAATATCCCGATCGAATTAACGTGACCTACAACAATGATGCCTCGAGAACGAAACGACATCAGAAACATCGTCATCGTCTGCAAGACCGCAGTCAGACACGATTTTCACCGAAAGCCATGTCGTCCCTATTTCGTGGTTTGCTGGAACCACGTGAAGTTAATATCTCGTGCCATCAGTACTACGTACGTAGCCAACACGGCAAGTATCTGACTCTGACGGAGTATCCATGATTAATCATAGGCTCTGCCAATGCGTCCACGGTATCTCAATCCATTCTCTCAAGTGTGGCATCTCCCTTTAGTTTTACTTTGCCATGGCGCATCATGATGCATCGATGGATTCCACCCCTTTTTCGCTCCACTCTCGCATGACCCAATTGATACGTACGTACGTAAGCAGCACTGGTTAATTTGGCTTTTTTCGGTCGATGGAAGGGAACGAGCTCAAGCGCGGGCCTGCTTTTTAAAAAAAAATTATTTTCACCAAGCATCAAGCATGCATTGCCTCCGTGCGGCTGCTCACATGTTTTGGGCGCTGATTGCAGGGTGGTTACACTGTAGAAAACGAGCCATTAATTCCTGTTTCAGAGGTTATTTAATACTGGTTCAACAATCGGGACTAAACGATCGGAACTAACGCCCTTCATTTTCGGTCCGGTTGTGTTACGAACCGGGACTGAACGTGCTTCACGTGGCCACTGCACGGTGTCGAGGCAGGAGGTTCTTTAGTCCCGGTCCTTAACACGAACCGGAACAATAAGGCGCTGTTTTTTTTGGAAAGGATCGTGTTTCATTTTATTTTTTATTTTTTATATTTGTATTGTATTTTCACACGGTTACATATATTAATACACAACATCGTCAGTACAAATTATAGAAAAAACATCCAACATCAGTATAAATTAGATGGATGCAATAGATCAAGTTGAATTAAATTTCCTCTAATACGCAACATCGTATTTTTTTCTAATTCAACTTGGTCTATTACATCCATCTAATTAGTACTCGTATATATCATATAACAACTCATCATCATCTTAATAAAATCTTTATCATTCAACATCTAACAACTCATCATCATCTTAATCAACGATCCTCATTATTGTAGTTATCACAAGGTTAGAACACTAACTACTACTAGGTAAAAAAGCAAAATAAAGGCGAACTCCATCATCTCCCGATTGAAGAACACAGATCAACCTATCTTCAACTTGTGGGATGCGCAAGTATTGGACTCCAAGTGGTACCGTGAATGCTTGTATTGCATTTCTCCATCCTATGATTTTCAGGGTTTCTTCACTTTGAGATATCCTATATGTACCACTGTAATTAATTGGGAGTGGTAGTAAGCTAACCATTTGCAACTCACCATTTTTGAACATCCGTTTAGGCACTCTCTCTAGGGGAGTACCTATTGAAGAACATTAGTAATGATAACATAGTTAACAAACTAGTTTTGCTTAAGAACAATGTATATACGAAAAAGATGGACAAGACTGATGCAATGGTAAAAAATTTCTTACAAAGTTGTTTGAAGTGATTTTATAATGGTTCAACTTGTGCACTAGTGGCACATATCCATGATAAATGTTGCTAGTCCTATAATCTTTAGCATGATCCTCAACATCATGAATAAATGAGATGAGATGATTTATCTCCAAACAAGTAAGTTTGGAGTCATAATTGTAGTACGCCCGATCTATTATCTGTCGTTTAGTACTTATAGCACGGAAATAAACTGATAATTAAAAATAAAAAAATTAGTACCAAATACTTTTCAATAATGAATATAAATTACCTAACAAATCTGTTCATAAACGCACCTGGAAGTAGCACCGGTATCAAGTCATCGTCCGCATGCACCCAAATATCTATATTGCTATCACAAACATCATCATTACCAAGTTTGAAGGTAATGTTCATGTTCTCATCCAACCCATATGCCTTGCAAAATGCTCTCCAATTAGTACCACCAAAATATGTCTGATCTTCGTTATTTTTCATCTTAACAACAATGGTGTAATGATCTGTTCTTAGGTGAGCTATCTTAGGCTCTGTACTACCCTTTCCTTTGAAATGGAACTTGTCCAAGACAGCAAATCTTACATGACAGGGAACACATCAGTCGAATTGTACAAAAAGAAATTAAAGTTTAATTAAAACAAAAAAGCACACGTCATGCTTCATTAACAAAAAATACATGTCGTCTTTGTTGGGGAACGTCGCATGGGAAACAAAAAAATTCACATGCACACGCAAGATCTATCCATGGTGATGAGCATCTAACAGAGGGAGAGTGGATCTACGTACCCTTGTAGATCACTAAGCGGGAAGTGTTAAGAAACGTGGTTCGTGTAGTCGAACATCTTCGCGATCCAAATCGCCGAGCGTCCCGCGATCTCATCACGATCCGTCCCGCGATCCAATCACGATCCTTTCCGCGAACTCATCACGATCCGTCTCACAATCTCGTCACGATCCGTCCCGCGAACTCATCACGACCCATCTCGCGATCTTGATCATGGTCCTTCCAATCTACCGCCGAACGGACTACACCTCCGTGTTCAGCACACGTACAGCTCGATGACGATCTCCGCCTTCTTGATCCAGCAAGAGGGAGCGGAGAGGTAGAAGAGTTCTCTGGCAGCGTGATGGCGCTCCGGAGATGGTGGTGGAGCTATTCCGGCAGGGCTTCGCCTAAGCACTGCAGAAAACCGATCTAGAGGAGAAACTATGCACTAGAGGAACGGGCAGCACATGGCTAAAAATCTGGTGCCAAAAACCCTTAAACCTCCAGTATATATAAGAGGAAGAGAGGAGGAGGCTTGGCTCCCAAGGATCCAGCCCTTAGGTCGGCCGAACCAAGGAGGAGAGGAGGATTCCTCCTCCAATCCTAGTAGGACTGGGATTCCTCTTTATTTTTGCCTTTTTCCACCTTTTTCCTTTTGGGTTTTTCTTCCCAGTCGCATGGGCCTTGTGTGGGACTTCCACCAGCCCACTAAGGGCTGGTATTCATCCTCCCAAAGCCCATGTAGCCTCTTGGGTCGAAATACCCCTCCCAATAGTCTCCCGGTACACTACCGGCACTCCCGGTACACTACCGATGAGCCCGAAACTTTTCCGGCGACCAAAATAGGACTTCCTATATATCAATCTTTACCTCCCGACCATTCCGGTGCTCCTCGTGACGCCCGGGATCTCATATGGGACCCGGAACAACCTTTGGTCACCACCATGCATAACTCTATACTACCGAAACGTCACTGAACCTTAAGTGTGCAGACCCTGCGGGTTCGAGACATGACCGAGACACCTCTACGGTCAATAAACAATAGCGGGAACTGGATGCACATATTGGTTTCTACATATTCTATGAAGATCTTTAGCGGTTAATAAACAATAGCGGGACCTCTATGGTCAATAAACCCTACGGTCAATAAACAATAGCGGGACCTCTATGTCAAAGATTCGGTTAATCCTGTATGATGCTCCCTTTGTTCTTCGGTATGTTACTTGCCCGAGATTCGATCGTCGGTATCTCCATACCTAGTTCAACCTAGTTTCCGGCAAGTCTCTTTACTCATTCCGTAATAGAAGATCCTGTGACTAACACTTGGTCACATTGCTTGCAAGGCTTGTTGTGATGTTGTATTACCGAGTGGGCCCTGAGATACCTCTCCGTCACACGGAGTAAGAAATCCTAGCCTTGATCCATGCCAACTCCACAGACACCCTCGGAGATACCTATAGAGTACCTTTATAGTCACCCAGTTACGTTGCGACGTTTGATACACACAAGGCACTCCTCCGGTGTCATTGAGTTGCATGATCTCATGGTCATAGGAACACGTACTTGACATGCAGAAAACAGTAGCAATCAACTGACACGATCATATGCTACGTTTGTAGTTTGGGTCTTGTCCATCAGACCATTCTCCTAAGTATGTGATCCCGTTATGAAATGACATCTCATGTCCGTGGCTAGGAAACCTTAACCATCTTTGATCAACGAGCTAGTCTATTAGAGGCATACTAAGGACACGGTTTTGTCTATGTATCCACACATGCATCTAAGTCTCCGATCAATACAATTATAGCATGTATAATAAACGATTACCATGAACAAGGAAATATGATAATAACTAATTTATTATTGCCTCTAGGGCAAATTTCCAACAGTCTCCCACTTGCACTAGAGTCAATAATCTAGTTCACATCACCATGTGATACGCATTGTTATGAATCTAACACCCAATGAGTTCTGGGGCTCGATCATGCTTTGCATGTGATAGAGGTCTTATAGTCAACGGGTCTACGACATTCAGATCCTAGTGTACTTTGCAAATCTCTATGTCAAACCGTAAACACTGCTACCACACTCCACTTGGTACTATTCCAAATGGCTGCTCCAATATACGTATCCAGATTGCTACTACAAGTCATCCAGATTGGTGTTAAAGCTTGCATCAACGTAACTCTTTACGACGAACTCTTTATCACCTCCATAATCGAGAAACATGTCCTTAGTCTTTTAGTCACTAAGGATAATCTTGACCGCTGTCCAGTGATCCACTCCTGGATCACTTTTGTACCCCTTGATAGACTCATGGCAAGGTACACACTAGGTGCGGTACACAGCATGGCATTATATATAGCCTATGGCTAAGGCATAGGGGACGCCGTTCATCCTTTCTCTTTCTTTTGCCGTTGTCGAGCTTTGAGTCTCACTCAACTTCACACGTTACAAATCAGGCGAGAACTCTTTCTCTGACTGATCCATTTTGAACTCTTTCAAAATCTTGTCAAGGTATGTACTCATTGAAAGTCTCATCAAGCATCTTGATTTATCTCTATAGATCTTGATGCTCAACAATTAGGTAGCTTTTATCCAGGTCTTCCTTTGAAAATTACTTTTCAACCAACCGTTTATGCTTTCCACAAATTCTACATTATTTCCGATCAACAATATGTCATCCACATATACTTATCAGAAATTCTATAGTGCTCCCACTCACTTTATTGTAAATACAAGTTTCTCACAAACTTTGTATATACTCAAAAACTTTGATCACCTCATCAAAGCGTATATTCCAACTCCGAGATGCTTGCTTCAGTCTATAAAAGGATCACTGAAGCTTGCACACCTTTTAGCATCCTTAGGACTGACAAAACCTTCTGGTTGTATCACATACAACCTTTCCTCAAGTAAACCGTTAAGGAAACGATGTTTTGACATCCATCTTCCAGATTTCATAATTGAAAGTGCAGCAATTGCTAACATAATTTCAACAGACTTTAGCATCGCTACGAGTGAGAAAGTCTCATCGCAGTCAACTCCTTGAACTTGTTGTAAACTTCTTTGCAACAAGTCGAGCTTTACAAATGGTGACATTTACCATCAGCATATGTCTTCATTTTAAAGATCCATTTGTACTTAACGACCTGTCGTCGAACGAGCAAGTCCACCAAAGTCTTTACTTGGTTTTCATACATGGATCCTTTCTCGGATTTCATGGCCTCTAACCATTTGTTGGTTTCCGGGCCCATCATCGCTTCTCCATAGTTCGTAGGTTCATTGTTGTCCAACAACATGACCTCTAAGACAGGGTTGCCGCACCACTCAGGAGCAGTAAATGTCCTTGTTGACCTATGAGGTTCGATAGGAACTTGATCCGAAGCTTCATGATAATCATCATTAACTTCCTCTTCAACTAACGTAGGCTTCACAGAAACTACTTCCTGCGCTGCGCTACTCTCTGGTTGAACAAAGGTTCAACAACCTCATAAAGTTCTATCTTCCTCCCACTCAATTCTTTCGAGAGAAACCTTTTCTCGGGAAAGGACCCATTTTAGCAACAAACACCTTTTTCTTGGATCTGAGACAGAAGGTTCACCCAACTGACTTTAGGGTATTCTATGAAGATGCATTTGTCCGCTTTGGGTTCGAGCTCATTAGGTGAAAACCATTTTCACATAAGTGTTGCAGCCCCAAACATTAAGAAATGACAGCTTAGGCTTCTATCAAACCATAATTCACATGGTGTCATCTCAACGGATTTAGATAGTGCCCTATCTACCCCAAAATTATAGTAGCAAAACGATAAGATACATCATAGCAAGCACCATTTTCAATAGAGCACGACTATGACATTCGAACACACCATCACACTATGGTGTTCCAGGTGGCGTGAGTTGTGAAACAACTTTCACATTGTCTAAAGTTGTATGCCAAACTCGTAACTCAGATATTTACCTCCACAATCATATCGCAGACATTTTTATCTTCTTGTCACGATGATCTTAAACTTCACTCTGAATTTGTTGGAACCTTTCAAACGATTCAGACTTGTGTTTCATTAAGTAAATATACACTATATCTACTCAAATCATCAGTGAAGGTAAGAAAATAACGATATCCACTGCACGCTACAAGACTCACTAGATTGCATAGATCAACATGTATCATTTCCAATAAATCACTTTCCCGCTCCATCAAACCAGAAAACGGGGTCCTTAGTCATCTTGATCAAGAGGCATGGTTCGCATGTCTCAACCGATTCGAAATCGGATGAGTCCAAAGATCCATCAGCATGGAGTTTATTCATGCGTTTTATACCAATATGACATTTAGCGGCAGTGCCACAAGTATGTGGTACTATCATTATTAACTTTGTATCTTTTGCCATCAATGTTATGAACATGTGTATTACTATGATCAAGATTCAACAAACCATTCTCACTGGGTGCATGACCATTGAAGGTATTATTCATGTAAACAGAATAACCATTATTCTCTAATTTAAATGAATAATCGTGTTGCAATAAACACGATCTAATCACGTTCATGCTCAACGCAAAACACCAAATAACATTTATTTAGGTTTGTCACTAATCTCGAAGGTAGAGAGAGCATGCGATGTTGATCACATCAACCTTGAAAACATTTCCAACACACATCGTCACCTCACCCTTAGCTAGTGCTCCGTTTATTCCGTAGCTTTCATTTCGAGTTACTAACATTTAGCAACCGAACCGGTATCCAATACCTAGGTGCTACTAGGAGTACTAGCAAGGTACACATCAATAACACATATATCAAATATACTTCTGTCGACGTTGCCAGCCTTCTTATCTACCAAGTATCTAGGGTTCTTCCGCTTCAGCGACCGCTCTCCTCATAATCGAAGCACTTAGTCTCGGGTTTGGGTTAGACTTTGAGTTGCTTCACTAGAGCAGCAACTGACTTGCTATCCACGAAGTTTCCCTCCTTGCCCTTTCCCTTCTCGAAACTAGTGGTTTGTCTAAGCATCAACACTTGACGCTCCTTCTTGATTTCTAACTTCGCGGTGTCAAACATCGCGAACAGCTCAGGGATCATTATTTCTATCCCTGGCATTTATAGTTCATCACCTAAGTTCTAGTAGCTTAGTGACAGTGACTTGGTGAACAATATCAATCACTATCTTACCTGGAAGATCAACTTCCACTCGTTCAAGCGATTGTAGCACCCAAACAATATGAGCACATGCTCAACAATTGAGCTATTCTCCTTCACTTACAGGCAAAGAATCTTGTTAGAGATCTCATATCTCGCAACACGGGCATGAGCCTGAGATCCTAATTTCAGCTCTTAGAACATCGCATATGTTCCATGACGTTCAAAATATTTCGGAGCCTCAATTCTAAGCTGTAATGCATGACGCACTAAACTATCAAGTAGTTATTAGAACGTGCCTGTCAGATGTTCACAACATCTATAAACAACGCTAGAGGGGTCAGCGCACCGAGAGGTGCATTAAGGACTTAAGCCTTCTGTGCAACAATGAGGACAATCCTCAGATCACGGAGTCAGTCCGCAATATTGCTACCATCATCTTTCAACTCTATTTCTCTAGGAACATATAAAAATTCAAGGGAGCTACAACGTGAGCTAGTAATCTACAACACAGTTTGCAAAGACACTACTCACTATGTTCATGATAATGAGTTCAATTAATCATATTACTTCAGAACTCCCACTCAAATTGACATCCCTCCAGTCATTCGAGTGATACATGATCCAAATTCACCAACTCAAGTCCGATCATTGCGTGAGTTGAGGTGGTTTCAATGGTGAACATCATCATGTTGATCAT
This sequence comes from Hordeum marinum, assembly GCA_022496015.1. Taxonomy (NCBI): domain Eukaryota; kingdom Viridiplantae; phylum Streptophyta; class Magnoliopsida; order Poales; family Poaceae; genus Hordeum; species Hordeum marinum. The sequence goes on along the minus strand of CM039678.1, from coordinate 533,864,906 downwards.
ATCTACTATATGACTCATGTTCGACCTTTCGGTCTCTTGTGTTCCAAGGCCATGTCTGCACATGCTAGGATCGTCATGTTTAACCCGAATGTTCTGCATGCACCCGGTGTATGTGAACGTAGAGTCTATCACACCCGATCATCACGTGGTGTCTCAACACGACGAACTTTCGCAATGGTGCACACTCGGGGAGAACACAATTCATCTTGAAATTTAAGTGAGGGATCACCTTATAGTGCTACCGTCGTCCTAAGCAAAACAAGGGGCATAAAAGGATTAACATCACATGCAAATCATAAGTGACATGATATGGCCATGAACTTGTGCTTTTGATCTCCATCTTGAAAGCACCGACATGATCTCCATCGTCACCGGCACAACACCATGATCCCCATCATCTTGATCTCCATCAACGTGTCGCCATTGGGGTTGTCGTGCCCATCATGCTTGTACTACTATTGCTACCGTTTAGCGATAAAGTAAAGCATTACATAGCGCTTAATGATTGACACGCAGGTCATACAATAATTAAAGACAACCCTATGACTCCTGCCTGTTGTCGTACTCATCGACATGCAAGTCGTGATAATCTATACATCACATGATCATCTCATACATCACATATATCACATAATGTAATTGGCCATATCACATCACAACATACCCTGCAAAAACAAGTTAGACGTCCTGTAATTGTTGTTGCATGTTTTACGTGGCTACTACGGGTATCTAGCAAGAACAATTTTCATCTACGCAAAAAACACAACGGTGATACACTAGTTGCTTTTCAGCCTTCTCAAGGACCGCCTTTGTCAAATCCGATCCAACTAAAGTGAGAGAAACTGGCACCCGCAAGCCATCTATGAAACAAGTTACGGTCGAGGTAACCGGTCTCTTGTAAGCATATGAGTAATGTTGGTCCGGGCCACCTCATCTCACAATACTGCTGAACCAAAATCCGACCAAGGGAGGAAGCAAACTAAGCATCAACGCCCACAAACCTTTTGTGTTCTACTTGAGATCTCATCTACACATAGACATAGCTCATGTTGCCACTGTTTGGGAACGTCAAGGGATCCATGGTGATGAGCATCTACGAGAGGGACAGTGGATCTACGTACCCTTGTAGATCGCTAAGCGGGAAGCATTAAGAAACGTGGTTGGTGTAGTCGAACGTCTTCGCGATCCAAATCGCAGAGCGTCCCGCGATCTCATCACGATCCGTCCCGCGATCCAATCACGATCCGTCCCGCGAACTCATCACAATCCATCCCACGATCTCGTCACGATCCGTCCCGTGAACTCATCACGATCCGTCTCGCGATCTTGATCACGGTCCTTCCGATCTAGCGCCGAACGGACGGCACCTCCGCGTTCAGCACACGTACAGCTCGATGACGTTCTCCGCCTTCTTGATCCAGCAAGAGGGAGGGGAGAGGTAGAAGAGTTCTCCGTCAGCATGACGACGCTCCGGAGATGGTGGTGGAGCTATTCCGGTAGGGCTTCGCCTAAGCACTGCAGAAATCCGATCTAGAGGAGAAACTATGCACTAGAGGAACGGGCAACAGGTGGCTAAAAATCTGATGCCAAAAACCCTAAAACCTCCAGTATATATAAGAGGAAGAGACGAGGATGCTTGGATCCCAAGGATCCATCCCTTGGGTCGGCCGAACCAAGGAGGAGAGGAGGATTCCTCCTTCAATCCTAGTAGGACCAGGATTCCTCCTTATTTTTGCCTTTTTGGCCTTTTTCCACCTTTTTCCTTTTGGGCTTTTCTTCCCAGCCGCATGGGCCTTGTGTGGGACATCCACCAGCCCACTAAGGGCTGGTATTCATCCTCCCACAGCCCATGTAGCCTCTTGGGTCGAAATACCCCTCCCGATGGTCTCCCGGTACACTACCGACACTCCCGATACCCTACCGATGAGCCCGAAACTTTTCCGGCGACCAAAATAGGACTTCCTATATATCAATCTTTACCTCCGGACCATTTCGAAGATCCACGTGACGTCTGGGATCTCATCCGAGACTCCGAACAAACTTCGGTCACCATCATGCATAACTCTATACTACCGAAACGTCAACAAACCTTAAGTGTGCAGACCCTGCGGGTTTGAGAACTATGTAGACATGACCGAGACATGTCTACGGGCAATAACCAATTGCGGGACTTGGATGCCCATATTGGTTCCTGCATATTCTACGAAGATCTTTATCGGTCGAACCTCCATGTCAAGGATTCAGTTAATCCCGTATGATGCTCCCTTTGTTCTTTGGTATGTTACTTGCCCGAGATTCGATCGTCTGTATCTCCATACCTAGTTCAACCTCGTTTCCGGCAAGTCTCTTTACTCGTTCCGTAATACTGGATCCCGTGACTAACACTTAGTCACATTGCTTGCAAGGCTTGTTGTGATGTTGTATTACCGAGTGGGCCTTGAGATACCTCTCCGTCACACGGAGTAACAAATCCCAGTCTTGATCCATGCCAACTCAACAGACACCCTCAAAGATACCTGTAGAGTACCTTTATAGTCACCCAGTTACGTTGCGACGTTTGATACACACAAGGCACTCCTCCGGTGTCAGTGAGTTGCATGATCTCATGGTCATAGGAACATGTACTTGACATGCAGAAAACGGTAGCAATAAACTGATACAATCATATGCTACATTTGTAGTTTGGGTCTTGTCCATCACACCATTCTCCTAATGATGTGATCCCGTTATCAAAGGACATCTCATGTCCATGTCTAGTAGACCTTAACCATCTTTGATCAACAAGCTAGTCTATTAGAGGCATACTAGTGACACGGTTTTGTCTATGTATCCACACATGCATCTAAGTCTCCGATCAATAAAATTATAGCATGGATAATAAACGATTATCATGAACAAGGAAATATGATAATAACTAATTTATTATTGCCTCTAGGGCATATTTCCAACAGTCTTTACATACCGTAATAACATGAAATTCTTATTTTAGCTTGACGGTGAACGACCTGTCGTTGTCCAGGTGGGGATAAAGGTCGCATATACCCCTTTCATCCCACCACAAAGGTCACTAAGGGATCATACCGCCGTCAGGCAACGTCGACATTTCCTGTGTTTATGATTTTAAGATTAAAAATCGACGACAATTCTTTTAAGCAAGATCATCATATAATATCACTAATACATATGAAGTCAATGGTACAATCTCGAATAATATCGAATAATCTAGTACATCTCGAATAATCTAGTACATCTCTAATATTATCGAATGATCTAGTACATCTAGAGGGTAGGGAGACTTCTTTGCTTCGTACGTACTGTCAGGCAATTCGTTATTCTTGAAAGCTTATTCTTCATTTGTGTTCACTAACTTTTCAAATTCCTTTTCAGATAAACCTTTTTTGGCCTTCCATTGCAGCAATTTCAGTGTGGTATTGAGCTTTATGTTGCCATGTTTGCAATTTGGATACAACCCTTTTTTGTGATCCTCTAGCATGCGATCGAACTTCAATGTCTCCCTTTCACTTTCGGATTCTCTCTGTGCATCAACAATGACCCGACCAAGATCATCATCGGGCACATCTGGTGCCTCTTGATCTTCAGCCTCCCCCGTTGCAGTATCCGTATTCAGGATACATAGGACGATAGTTGTCATCATCCTCTTCATTGTCTTCCATCATAACCCCTCTTTCTCCGTGCTTGGTCCAAACATTATAGTGTGGCATGAAACCCTTCTCAAGTAGGTGCAAGTGAAGGGTTTTCTGGGAAGAATAATCCTTCGTATTCCCACAGACAGTACATGGACAATACATAAAACCATTCTGCTTGTTTGCCACAACCACTTCGAAAAAATATGCAGGCCCTCACTAGTAGAAAACAGGGCTTTGGTCCAGGCCGGGCCAGCCCATTAGTCCCGGTTCACTCATGAACCGGGACCAATGGAGGCAACGGTCCCGGTTCGTGAGGCCAGGGGGCCGTCCGGGCCACGTGGGGCATTGGTCCCGGTTCATAGGACCCCTTTGGTCCCGCTTCCAGACACCAACCGAGACCAATGTGCGTCGCTCCTGGACCCCAACCATTGGTCTCGGTTCGTGTATGGAACCGGGAACAAAGGGGGTCCTTTTGTACCGGTTCCAGACACGAACCGGGATCAATGAGATGCCTATATATACCCCGTCCCCGGCAAGCAGAGCACTCAACACTGCTCTATTTTTCTGGCCGGCGAGGGAAGAGCTTTGTGGTGCTCTAGCTCACCTCCTATGCACATGAGGTGTTCGATGAAATGCCCAAGCCACATTTAAGCTTTCTCCTCTCGAAGCTCCTTGTCCAAGCTCCATTTTACTCAATATTTGTCTAGGTTGTTGGAAATATGCCCTAGAGGCAATAATGAATTAGTTATTATCATATTTCCTTGTTCATGATAATCGTTTATTATCCATGCTATAATTGAATTGATCGGAGACTTAGATGCATGTGTGGATACATAGACAAAAACCATGTCCCTAGTATGCCTATAATAGACTAGCTCGTTGATCAAAGATGGTTAAGGTTTCCTAGCCATGGACATGAGATGTCATTTGATAACGGGATCACATCATTAGGAGAATGGTGTGATGGAGAAGACCCAAACTACAAACGTAGCATATGATCGTGTCAGTTTCTTTCTACTGTTTTCTGCATGTCAAGTATATGTTCCTATGACCATTAGATCATGCAACTCACTGACACCGAAGGAGTACCTTGTGTGTATCAAACGTCACAACGTAACTGGGTGACTATAAAGGTGCTCTACAGGTATCTCCGAGGGTGTCTGTTGGGTTGGCATGGATCAAGACTGGGATTTGTTACTCCGTGTGACGGAGAGGTATCTCAGGGCCCACTCGGTAATACAACATAACAATAAGCCTTGCAAGCAATGTGACTAAGTGTTAGTCACGGGATCTTGTATTACGGAATGAGTAAAGAGACTTGCCGGTAAAGAGGTTGAACTAGGTGTGGAGATACCGACGATCGAATTTCGGGCAAGTAACACACCGAAGAACAAAGGGAACATCATATGGGATTAACTGAATCCTTGACATAGAGTTTCGACCGATAAAGGTCTTCATAGAATATGTAGGAACCAATATGGGCATCCAGGTCCCGCTATTGGTTTTTGACTGTACAGGTGTCTCGGTCATTTCTACATAGTTCTCGAAGTCCTGCCGGAATATGGGCATAGTTTCTCCTCTAGATCGGATTTCTGCAGTGCTTAGGCGAAGTCCTGCCGGAATAGCTCCACCACCATTGCCGGAGCGCCGTCACACTATCGGAGAACTCTTCTACCTCTCTGCTCCCTCTTGCTGGATAAAGAAGGCGGAGATCATCATCGAGCTATACGTGTGCTGAACATGGAGGTGTCGTCGTTTGGCGCTAGATCGGAAGGACCGTGATCAAGATCGCGAGATGGATCGTGATCAAGATCGCGAGACGGATCGTGATGAGATCGCGGGATGGATCGTGATGAGATCACGGGATGGATCGTGATGAGTTCGCAAGACGGATCGTGATTGGATCGTGGGACGGACCGTGATGAGATCGTGGGACGCTCAATGATTTGGATCGCGAAGACGTTCGACTACACCAACCGCGTTCTTAACGCTTCCCGCTTAGCGATCTACAAGGGTATGTAGATCCACTCTCCCTCTCGTAGATGCTCATCACCATGGATAGATCTTGCGTGCGTGTAGGAATTTTTTTGTTTCCCATGCAACGTTCACCAACAGTGGCATCATGAGCTTGTCTATGTGTAGATGAGATCTCGAGTAGAACACAAAGAGTTTGTGGGCATTGATGCTTAGATTGCTTCCTCCCTTGGTCGTGTTTTGGTTCAGAGGTATTGTGAGATGAAGCGGCCCGGACCAACATTACTCGTACGCTTACGACAGACTGGTTCCGTCAACCGCAACTTGTTGCATAGATGGCTTGCGGGTGTCAGTTTCTCTCACTTTAGTTGGATCGGACTTGACAAAGGCGGTCCTTGAGAAGGTTGAAAAGAAACTAGTGTATCACCGTTATGATTTTTGTGTAGATGATAATTGTTCTTGCTAGATACCCGTAGCAGCCACGTAAAACATGCAACAACAATTAGAGGACGTCTAACTTGTTTTTGCTAGGTATGTTGTGATGTGATATGGCCAATTACATGATGTGATATATATGATGTATGAAATGATCATGTGATGTATAGATTATCACGACTTGCATGTCGATGAGTACGGCAACCGGCAGGGGCCATAGGGTTGTCTTTAATCATTGTATGACCTGCGTGTCAATCATTAAGCGCTATGTAATGCTTTACTTTATCGCTAAGCGGTAGAAATAGTAGTAGAAGAATGTTGGGCGCGACAACCCCGATGGTGACACGTTGATGGAGATCAAGATGATGGAGATCATGGTGTCGTGCCGGTGACGATGGAGATCATGCCGGTGCTTTCTAGATGGAGATCAAAAGCACAAGTTCATGGCCATATCATGTCACTTATGATTCGTATGTGATGTTAATCCTTTTATGCACCTTGTTTTTCTTAGGACGATGGTAGCATTATAGGGTGATCCCTCACTTAATTTCAAGATAAATTGTGTTCTCCCCAAGTGTGCACCATTGCGAAAGTTCGTCGTGTCGAGACACCACGTGATGATCGGGTGTGATAGACTCTACGTTCACATACAACGGGTGCAAGCCAGTGTTGCACATGCGGAACACTTGGGTTAAACTTGACGAGCCTAGCATGTACAGACATGGCCTCGGCACACAAGAGACCGAAAGGTCGACCATCAGTCATATAGCAGATATGATCGGACTCAACTCAACTCACGTGAACACGTTCACCATTGAAACCACCTCAACTCACGTGATGATCGGACTTGAGTTGGTGAATTGGGATCATGTATCACTCGAATGACCGGAGGGATGTCAATTTGAGTGGGAGTTCTTAAGTAATATGATTAATTGAACTCATTATCATGAACATAGTTAGTAGTGTCTTTGCAAAATTATGTTGTAGATTACTAGCTCACGCTATAGCTCCCTTGCATTTTTGTATGTTCCTAGAGAAATAGAGTTGAAAGATGATGGTAGCAATATTGTGGACTGGCTCCGTGATCTGAGGATTGTCCTCATTGTTGCACAGAAGGCTTATGTCCTTAATGCACCGCTCGGTGAGCCAACCCCTCTAGCGTCGTCTGTAGATGTTGTGAACATCTGACAGGCATGTTCTGATGACTACTTGATAGTTTAGTGTGTCATGCATTACGGCTTAGAATTGAGGCTCCGAAACATTTTGAACGTCATGGAGCATATGAGATGTTCTAAGAGCTGAAATTAGGATCTTAGGGTCATGCCGGTGTTGCGAGATATGAGATCTCCAACAAGATTCTTTGCCTGCAAGATAAAAGAGAATAACTCAATCGTTAAGCATGTGCTCAGATTGTCTGGGTGCTTCAATCGCTTGAATCGAGTGGGAGTTGATCTTCCAGATAAGATAGTGATTGATATAGTTCTCCAAGTCACTGTCACTAAGCTACTAGAACTTGGTGATGAACTATAAAATTTCAGGGATAGAAATAATGATCCCTGAGCTGTTCGCGATGTTTGACACCACGAAGGTAGAAATCAAGAAGGAGCGTCAAGTGTTGATGGTTAGCCAAACCACTAGTTTCGAGAAGGGCAGGAGCAAGGAGGGAAACTTCATGGATAGCAAGTCAGTTGCTGCTCTAGTGAAGCAACCCAAAGTTGAACCCAAACCCGAGACTAAGTGCTTCGATTATGAGGAGAGCAGTCGCTGAAGCGGAACAACCCTAGATACTTGGTAGATAAGAAGGCGGGCAACGTCGACAGAAGTATATTTGATATATGTGTTATTGATGTGTACCTTGCTAGTACTCCTAGTAGCACTTGGGTATTGGATACCGGTTCGGTTGCTAAATGTTAGTAACTCGAAATAAAAGCTACAGAATAAACGGAGCACTAGCTAAGGGTGAGGTGACGATGTGTGTTGGAAATGTTTCCAAGGATGATGTGATCAACATCGCACGCTCCCTCTACCTTCAGGATTAGTGACAAACCTAAATAAATGTTATTTGGTGTTTTGCGTTGAGCATGAACGTGATTAGATCGTGTTTATTGCATCACGGTTATTCATTTAAGTTAGAGAATAATGGTTATTTTGTTTACATGAATAATACCTTCAATGGTTATGCACCCAGTGAGAATGGTTTGTTGAATCTTGATCGTAGTAATACACATGTTCATAACATTAATGCCAAAAGATACAAAGTTAATAATGATAGTACCACATACTTGTGGCACTGCCATTAAATGTCATATTGGTATAATGTGCATGAAGAAACTCCATGCTGATGGATCTTTGGACTCATTCGATTTCGAATCGGTTGAGCCATGCAAACCATGCCTCTTGGGCAAAATGACTAAGGACCCCGTTTCCAGATGGATGGAGCGGGCAAGTGATTTGTTGGAAATGATACATGTTGATCCAATGAGTCTTGTAGCGTGCAGTAGATATCGTTATTTTCTTACCTTCACTGATGATTCGAGTAGATATAGTGTATATTTACTTAATGAAACACAAGTCTGAATCGTTTGAAAGGTTCAAGAAAATTCAGAGTGAAGTTTAAGATCATCATGACAAGAAGTTAAAAATGTCTGCGATATGATCGTAGAGGTAAATATCTGAGTTACGAGTTTGGCATACAACTTTAGACAATGTGGAAGTTGTTTCACAACTCACACCACCTGGAACACCATAGTGTGATGGTGTGTTCGAACGTCATAGTCATGCTCTATTGAAAATGGTGCTTGCTATGATGTCTCTTATCGTTTTTCTACTATAATTTTGGGGTTATGCATTAGAGACAACTACATTCACTTTAGATAGGGCATCATCTAAATCCGTTGAGATGACACCATGTGAATTATGGTTTGATAGAAACCTAAGCTGTCATTTCTTAATGTTTGGGGTTGTAACACTTATTTGAAAAAGGTTTTCACCTAATGAGCTCGAACCCAAAGCGGACAAATGCATCTTCATAGAATACCCTAAAGACAGTTGGGTAAACCTTCTATCTCTGATCCAAGCATAAAGTGTTTATTGCTAAAACTGGGTTATTTCTCGAGAAAGAGTTTCTCTTAAAAGAATTGAGTGGGAGGAAGATAGAACTTGATGAGGTTGTTAAACCTTTGTTCAAACAGAGAGTAGCGCAGCGCAGGAATTTGTTTCTGTGAAGCCTATGTTAGTTGAAGAAGAAATTAATGATGATGATCATGAAGCTTCGGATCAAGTTACTATCGAACCTCGTCGGTCGACAAGGATGTGTACTGCTCCTGAGCGGTACGACAACCCTGTCTTGGAGGTCATGTTGTTGGACAACGATGAACCTACGAGCTGTGGAGAAGCGATGATGGGCCTGGATTCCAACAAATGGTTAGAGGCCACGAAATTCGAGAACGGATCCATGTATGAAAACCAAGTATAGACTTTGGTAGACTTGCTCGTTGGATGGCAGGTCGTTGAGTACAAATGGATGTTTAAAATGAAGACAGACACTCATGGTATATGTCACCATTTGTAAAGCTCGACTTGTTGCAAAGAAGTTTACGGCAAGTTCAAGGAGTAGACTGCGATGAGACTTTCTCACTCGTAGCGATGCTAAAGTCTGTTGGAATTCTGTTAGCAGTTGCTACATTTTTCAATTATGAAATCTGGCAGATGGATGACAAAACATTGTTTCCTTAAACAGTTTACTTGAGGAAAGGTTGTATGTATTACAACCATAAGGTTTTGTCAGTCCTAAGGATGCTAAAAGGTGTGCGAGCTCCAGCAATCCATCTAAGGGCTGGAGCAAGCATCTCGGAGTTGGAATGCACACTTTGATGAGGTAATCAAAGTAGTTTAGTTTATACCAAGTTTACAAGAAACTTGTATTTACAATAAAGTGAGTGGGAGCACTATAGAATTTCAGATAAGTATATGTGGATGACATATTGTTGATCGGAAATAATGTAGAATTTCTGGAAAGCATGAACGGTTGTTTGAAAAGAGATTTTCAAAGGAAGACCTGGATAAAGCTACCTAATTGTTGAGCATCAAGATCTATAGAGATAGATCAAGATGCTTGATGAGACTTTCAATGAGTACATACCTTGACAAGATTTTGAAAGAGTTCAAAATGGATCATTCAGAAAAAGAGTTATCGCCTGATTTGCGAGGTGTGAAGTTGAGTGAGATCAAATCTCGACAACGGCAGAAGAAAGAGAAAGGACAAATGTCGTCCCTTATGCCTTAGCCATAGGCTCTGGATAGTATGCCATGCTGTGTACCGCACCTGTGTGTGCCTTGCCATGAGTCCGTCAAGGGGTACAAGAGTGATCCAGAAGTGGATCACTGGATAGCGGTCAATATTATACTTAGTGATTAAAAGACTAAGGAAATGTTTCTCGATTATGTAGGTGATAAAGGGTTCGTCGTAAAGAGTTACATCGATGCAAGCTTTAACACTAATCCGGATGATTCTTAGTAGCAATCCGGATACGTATAGTGGAGCAACCATTTGGAATAGTACCAAGTGGAGTGTGGTAGCAGTGTTTACAGTTTGACATAGAGATTTCCAAGTACACATGGATTGGAATGTCGCAGACCCGTTGACTATAAAACCTCTCTCACATGCAAAGCATGATCGAGCCCCAGAACTCATTGGGTGTTAGATTCATAACAATGCGAATCACATGGTGATGTGAACAAGATTATTGACTCTACTACAAGTGGGAGACTGTTGGAAATATGCCCTAGAGGCAATAATGAATTAGTTATTATCATATTTCCTTGTCCATGATTATCGTTTATTATCCATGCTATAATTGTATTGATCGGAGACTTAGATGCATGTGTGGATACATAGACAAAAACCATGTCCCTAGTATGCCTCTAATAGACTAGCTCGTTGATCAAAGATGGTTAAGTTTTCCTAGCCATGGACATGAGATGTCATTTGATAACGGGATCACATCATTAGGAGAATGATGTGATGGACAAGACCCAAACTACAAACGTAGCATATGCTCGTGTCAGTTTATTGGTACTGTTTTCTGCATGTCAAGTATATGTTCCTATGACTATGAGATCACGCAATTCACTGACACCGGAGGAGTTCCTTGTGTGTATCAAACGTCGCAACGTAACTGGGTGACTATAAAGGTGCTCTACAGGTATCTCCGAGGGTGTCTGTTGGGTTGGCATGAATCAAGACTGGGATTTGTTACTCCGTGTGACGGAGAGGTATCTTAGGGCCCACTCGGTATTACAACATCACAATAAGCCTTGCAAGCAATGTGACTAAGTGTTAGTCACGGGATCTTGTATTACAGAACGAGTAAAGAGACTTGCCGGTAACGAGGTTGAACTAGGTATGGAGATACCGACGATCAAATCTCGGGCAAGTAACATACCGAAGAAGAAAGGGAACATCATACGGGATTAACTGAATCCTTGACATAGAGGTTCGACCGATAAAGCTCTTCGTAGAATATATAGGAACCAATATGGGCATCCAGGTCCCGCTATTGGTTATTGACCGTAGAGGTGTCTCGGTCATGTCTACATAGTTCTCGAACCCGCAGGGTCTGCACACTTAAGGTTTGGTGACGTTTCGTTAGTATAGAGTTATGTATGGTGGTGACCGAAGGTTGTTCGGAGTCCCGGATGAGATCCTGGACGTCATGAGGAGCTCCAGAATGGTCCGGAGGTAAAGATTCATATATAGGAAGTCCTGTTTTGGTCGTCAGAAAAGTTTTGGGCTCATCGGTATTGTACCGGGAGTGCCGGGAGTGTACCGGGAGACCATCAGGAGGGGTATTTCGACCCAAGAGGCTTCATGGGCTGTGGGAGAGTGAATACCAGCCCTTTGTGGGCTGGTGGATGTCCCACACAAGGCCCATGCGGCTAGGGAAAGAAAAGCCCAAAGGGATAAGTGGAAAAAGGCAAAAAAGGGAGGAATCCTAGTTCTACTAGGATTGGAGGACGAGTTCTCCTCTCCTCCCCACTTCGGCCGAAACAAGGAGGCTTGTCCCTTGGAACAAGTCCTCTCCTCCCTCCCTCTTATATATACTAGAGGTTTTAGGGTTTTTGCATAGTTTTTTTAGGCACGTGTTGCCCGTTCCTTCAGTGCATAGTTTCTCCTCTAGATAGGATTTCTACAGTGCTTAGGCGAAGCCCTGCCGGAATAGCTCCACCAACATTGCCGGAGCGCCATCACGCTGCGGAGAACTCTTCTACCTCTCTGCTCCCTCTTGCTAGATCAAGAAGGAAGAGATTGTCATCGAGCTGTACATGTGGTGAACGCGGATGTGTCGTCCGTTTGGCACTAGATCGGAAGGACCGTAATCAAGATCGCGAGATGGGTCGTGATCAACATCGCGAGACGGATCGTTATGAGATCGCGGGACGGATCGTGATGAAATCGTGGGACGGATTGTGATGAGTTCGCGGGACGGATCGTGACTGGATCGCGGGACGGATCATGATGAGATCGCGGGACGCTCGGCTATTTGGATCGCGAAGACGTTCAACTACACCAACCGCGTTTCTTAACGCTTCCTTAGCGATCTACAAGGGTATGTAGATCCACTCTCCCTCTTTTAGATTCTCATCACCATGGATAGATCTTGTGTGCGCATAGGAAATTTTTTGTTTCCCATGCAACGTTCCCCAACATAGGTTTGGCGGTCCGTCCTATCCCGTCCCTGTCCTCACCGCCGCCGATCGCCCGCGCCCATCTCGGTGCCGACACCACCGTGGTTAGCCTCTTCTTCTTATCTTATTTCTAAAATAAAAAAAGTTTTTACGTGTATGATTTAGATAGATACTTGTGTAATTTTCTAACTTTTATTATTGTATTTATTTTGGTCACTATTGTACTTTGGCTTTAATGTGATGATGAATTTCTATTTCGTCAATTCTTTATTCATGATATATTGTAATGGTTTTTAATACTTTATTATATAACGCACACAGATGAACCAGTAATGGATGTATGGTGACCGACGCACCTCCGAGTATATGAAGGGCCTGCATAATTTTCTCGAAGCGGCTGGGGCAAACAAGCAAAATGGTTTTATTCATTATCCATGTACTCTCTGTGAGAATATGAAGGCTTTCTCCAACTCTAAACCCTTCGCTTACACCTTCTTCAGAAGGGTTTTATGCCACACTATAATGTTTGGACCAATCACAGAGAAAGAGGGGTTATTATGGAAGACAACGAAGAAGAAGAGGAGGATGACAACTATGTGCCTCCTGAATACAGTAATGCTGCAACGGGGGAAGATGAAGATCAAGAGGAACCAGACGATGTGCCCGATGATGATCTTCGCCGGGTCATTGTTGATGCAAAGAGACAATGCGAAAGTGAAAAGGAGAAGTTGAAGTTTGATCGCATGCTAGAGGATCACAAAAAAGGGTTGTACCCCAGTTGCGAAGATGGCAACACAAAGCTTGGTACCACATTGGAATTGCTATAGTGGAAGGCAGAGAATGGTGTACCTGACAAAGGATTTGAGAAGCTACTGAAAATATTGAAGAACAAGCTTTCAAAGGATAACGAATTGCCCCCCCAGTACGTACGTAGCAAAGAAGGTTGTATGCCCTCTAGGATTGGAGTTGCCGAAGATACATGCATGCCCTAATGACTGCATCCTTTACCGCGTGCGTACGAGGATTTGAACGCATGCTCGGTATGCGGTGCATTGAGGTATAAGATCAGACGAGATGACCCTGGTGATGTTGACGTCGAGCGCCCAAGGAAGAGGGTTCCTGCCAAAGTGATGTGGTATGCTCCTATAATACCACGGTTGAAACGTCTGTTTAGAAACAAAGAGCATGCCAAGTTGATGTCATGGCACAAAGAGGACCGTAAGAAAGACAGGAAGTTGAGAGCACCCCGCTGACGGGTCGCAGTGGAGAAAGATTGAGAGAAAGTGGAGCGACTTTACAGGTGACCCAAGGAACATATGTGATTTAAGTGCAGATGGCGTTAATCGTTTTGGGGATCAGAGCAACAAGCATATCACATGGCCTATGACTCTATGTATGTATAACCTTCCTCCTTGGTTGTGCATGAAGCGGAAGTTCATTATGATGCCAGTGCTCATCCAAGGCCCTAAGCAAGCCGGCAATGACATTCATGTGTACCTAAGGCCATTAGTTGATGAACTTTTACAGCTATGGAATGGAAGAGGTGTACGTGTGTGGGATGAGAATGAACACGAGGAATTTGACCTACATTCATTACTATTTGTAACCATCAACGATTGGCCTGCTACCAGTAACCTTTCAGGAAGAACAAACAAGGGATACCACGCATGCACATATTGTTCAGATGACACCGACAGTATATATTTGGACAAATGCAGGAAGAATGTGTACCTGGGGCATAGTCGATTTCTTCCGACCAACCATCAATGTCGAAAGACAGGAAAGCATTTCAAAGGTGAGGCAGATCATAAAAGAAGCCCGCCCTCCTTACTGGCGGACTATCTGTTCCGAATGACACTAAGGGAAGCGCACCCATGTGGAAGAAGAAATCTATATTTTGGGACCTACCCTATTGGAAAGACCTAGAGGTCCGCTCTGCGATCGACGTGATGCACTTGATGAAGAATCTTTGCATGAACCAGCTAGGCTTCTTGGGAGTGTATGGGAAGACAAAAAGTACACCGGAGGCACGCGAGGAACAACAACGTGTGCATGAAAAATACGGCATGCATCCAGAGCAGTATGAAGGTCCTGCCAGCTACGCTCTTACCAAAGAAGAGAAGGAAATACTCTTTGAATGCTTGCTCATTATGAAGGTCCCGTCTGGCTTCTCGTCGAATATAAAGGGAATAATAAATATAGCAGAGAAAAAGTTTCAGAACCTAAAGTCTCATGACTGCCACGTGATTATGATGCAACTTCTTCCGGTTGCATTGAGGGGGCTTCTTCTGGAATACGTTCGATTAGCCGTTGTGAAGCTATGTGCATTCCTCAATGCACTCTCTCACAAGGTGATCGATCCAGAAATCCAGCCAAGGTTAAGTAATGATTTGGTGCAATGTCTTGTTAGTTTCGAGTTGGTGTTCCCATCATCCTTCTTCAATATCATGACGCACGTCCTAGTTCATCTAGTCGACGAGATTGTCGTTCTGGGCCCTGTATTTCTACAATATGTTCCCCTTTGAGAGGTTCATGGGAGTCTTAAAGGAATATGTTCGTAACCATGCTAGGCCAGAAGGAAGCATCTCCATGGGCCATCAAATAGAGGATGTCATTGGGTGTTGTGTTGACTTTATTCCTGACCTTAGCACACTAGGAACACACTAGGAGGGACTCAATAATATGTAGGGACGATTAATCGCCCTCAATCGTACTATGAGGGGAGACTGATTGGAAAAAGCACACTAGGAGCGGACTCAATAATATGTGGGGACGGGCATTCTTGGTCTCAAGCACACTACACAGTTCTACAGAATTCTACCTTGGTGACCCCGTATGTCGATGAAGACAAAAATATTCTGCGCTCCAAACACCCGGAGCAGTGTGATGACTGGATTACATGTGAACACATTAGGATTTTCGGCAGTTGGTTGCAAACATGTTTCATGCGTGACAACACTGTTTCTGATGAGATGTACTCGTTGGCCAGGAGACCATCTTCGACTGTAATGACTTATAAAGGGTACGAGATAAATAGGAATACATTTTACACGATCACCTAGGATCAAAAGAGCAGCAACCAAAACAGCGGTGTCCGCTTTGATGCAGCAACCAAGAGGGGAAAGGACACATATTATGGTGACATAGTGGACATATGGGAACTTGACTATGGACATGATTTGAAGGTCCCTTTGTGTCAGTGCAAATGGGTAAATCTTTCAAGAGGCGGGGTACAGGAAGATCCACAGTACGGAATGACAATAGTGGACCTGAACAATCTTGGGTACACAGACGAACCATTCGTCCTAGCCAATGATGTGGCGCAGATTTTCTATATGAAGGACATGTCTACCAAACCGAGAAAAAGAACAGATAAGGAAGTGAATACATCATACGATGAGCCAAAGCGCCACATAGTTCTTTCAGGAAAAAGAGACATCATGGGATTGGAGGGCAAGAGAGACATGTGTGAAGATTATGAAAAGTTTCATGAAATTCCTCCCTTCAAATTCAAGGCTGGCCCAAGCACCCTGTTAAACGATGAAGATTATCCATGGTTACATCGCAATAAGCAAAGGACACAAGCGACGAAAAAGTGAAGACTTTCTCTCCACAACTATATCATTGCAGTTACATGTGAAGAAATGAAATGTCTTTTCTAACACGTGAGTTTTTGTCCGAAACCCATATACTTCGAAAGAGATTGTTCGTTTTGTACATGAAGTGCATCCACTTTTTTCCGTAACCCTCTCAACTTTCTATAACATGCTATGTGGGTGAAATGATGATACCATGCCAACTTTCAACCTTTTCAGAGTTCATTTGAAGTGCTTTTCAATATCAGGGTTATTTAGCTCAGAAAAATACCAAATGAAGTCAGAAAGGGTTGAAAATGGATGATGTGGCTTTTAATGGTGCATTTTGAACACACAAAAAGTATGGAGTTCAAATAAGTTCAAAAAAATGAAATCCCTTTGCAACAGATGAGTTTTCGTCTGAAACCGTGATACTTCGAAAGAGATTGTCCATTTTGTACACGAAGTGCATCCAATTTTTTGCTATAACCCTCTCAACTTTTTAGCACATGCTATGTGGGTGAAATGATGATACCATGCTAACTTTCAACCTTTTCAGAGTTCATCTGTAGTGCTTTTCAATTTAGGGTCATTTTAGCTCAAAATAAATGAAGAAATGCATGAAAAAGAGCAAATGAAGTCAGAAAAGGGTAGAAAAGGGACGATGTGGCTGTGAATGGTGCATATTGAATGCAGAAAAAGTCTTGAGTTCAAATATGTTTAAAAAATTGAAATCCTTTTGTAACAGACGCGTTTCTGTCCGAAACCCTGATACTTCGAAATAGATTCCCCATTTTGTACATGAAGTGCTTCCAGTTTTTGCCGTAACCCTCTCAACTTTTTAGCAAATCCTATGTGGGTGAAATGATGGTACCATGCCAAGTTTCAACCATTTCAGAGTTCATTTGCAGTGCTTTTCAATTCATAGTCATTTTAGCTCAAAATAAATGATGAAATGCATGAAAATAGCAAATGGAGTCAGAAAAGGGTTGAAAATGGAGTCAGAATGGTGCATATTGAATGCAGAAAAATTCTTGAGTTCGAATATTTATACAAGATTTGAAATCCTTTTGTAACACATATGTTTTCGTTCGATAAAAGTTATATAACTAAACTTGATATTATATACAATTCATGCAACTAAAATTATCAAAGTTATTTTTGTTAAAATTTTAATAAAAAAAGAATATTCATAAATTATTTTTTGTTAAGAACTTCTAATATGCAAAAAAAATAGAAAATACATACGCTTATAGGGGAAGTTCAATCTAAATTCAAAGTGCTAGTAAGTGCACACTAGAACATACTAGCATTTTGAACTTAGGTCAAATTTCACGTACAAGGGCATCTATTTTCCCTTTGAGAGGAGCTCAACGTAGCAGTCGCAGCGGGGCTTATAAACAAGTTCGGGCAACCTTCTCTTGGCGAGGTGGGACTAAACTCCCACCACACTGTTGTGCAAGGCCATTGCTCCCGGTTGGTGCCACCAACCGGGACCAATGCCGACCTTTCGTCCCGGTTCGTTCAACCAACCGAGACAAAAGGTCTTTGCTTCCCGCCCTTTGGGATGACGAAAATGGACCTTTGGTCTCGGTTGGTGGCTCCAACCGGGACCAATGCCCCTTTCGTCCTGGTTGGTGCCACCAACCGGGACCAAAGGTCCCTGTTTCCCGCCCTTTGGGCTGCTGAAAAGAGACCTTTGGTCCCGGTTGGTGGCACCAACCGGGACTAAAGGTGGGCATTGGTCCCGGTTGGTGCCACGAACCGGGATCAATGCTTCTTCTATATAAGAAGCACTTAGGAAATTTCGCAGTTTTCATCGCCACTTTGCCGAGCCCGCCGTCCTCGTCCCCGTTGCCGCTTGCCGCCCTGAGCCCACCGTCGTCGTCCCCGTCCCTGTTGCCGCCCCCGTCGTCTCCCCGTCGCCGTGCCCGCCGTCGTCGTCCCCGTTCCCGTCGCCAACCCGTCCCCGTCGCCTCCCCCGTTGACCCCATCGCCGCCCCTCCCTCGTCGCCCCCGTTGCCTCCCCATCGCCGCCCTCGCTGTGAGCCACGGTCGCCCCGTCGCCGCACCCGCTATGAGCCGCCGCCGCCCCGGCTCTATGCGATTTTTTAATATACGTTGATTTTTTATATGATGAATGTTTTTGTTCATATATAATGTATATATGTATGTCGCTATATATAATATATAATGTATATATGTATGTGGCTATATGTTCTGCCAGATTAGTTGATCTTGTTTATGATGCTTTTGTATGTTTTAGTTGTTTTATGTTTTACTTAATTATTAGGAGTCGTAGGAAAAATTAGTATCTGTTTGTTATATTACAGAAAAATACGTGGTTTTTGGAAAAATTAGTGATTAAACGATAAGGAAACGTTCTCATAGGAATTTGTCCCCACGTTGACGATGCCCGGCCCGCATCCTCATCGTCGAGTGGTCCGCGAGAGCCTGCTTGATAGACGCCATGTCCGGGACTAGGCTCCGTCGGGCTGGCACTGGGAGGTGCTATCTTTCCGGGCTCGGAGCTTGGTGAGGAATCCAGGTCTCGTCGTCGACCCGAAGATTCTGTCGTGGCGGTCACATGGGCCACTTTCGGTGCAGAGGGAGCGGCCCCCGAGGAGGTGGTACGTCGCCGTGTCAAGGAGGAGGACGAGCACGTCCGTCGCTACATGGCGGCATTGGACGCCAGGTTTAACAATACCTGGCAGATTCTTCAGGGATCTCACCCGAGTTATGATCCCGTGATGGTTCCTTATCTTTGGGTGTCCATCGCCGGCGACTCAGAGACTGCTAGTGAACCGAGTTCACCGTCCTCTACTTTGGATTCTAGGATATTCGATCTGTATTAGTGATCTTATATGATAATATTCGAGATGTATTAGTTAATATTTGATGATGCATTAACTGGATTATCGAGTGCTTGTGATTTGCCAGTCATTCCGGCAATACATAGGGAATTTTTTCTATGTCATTGCTCGATATATGGAACGGATTGACTTTAGGTCTGTTTCGGCTCCTTGTGTGTCTTTCAATGAGGGAGAGTGTCCATCATATATATATATATGAGAGAGGAAGAATCCTGACTGTTGTCGTGGGGGTCGCTTTTCCTTCGTTCCCGTGTGTTAGACATTTTGGTGTAATGCACTCAGGGACAAATGGAGGAGCCACCATCACCGATGGTCGCAATATCAGAGGGAGTGCCCACCAGATACATGAGATGACAGTTTAGGAAGGAAAAACTCGACAGATCTAAAGTCAACCCATTGCATGTTGAGTAATAGTGATCTATGTGTTCATCAGTTTCCTGGTAGTTTCCTTCGATCAATTTTAAATATTTGAAATCGGTCAAAGGAAATATTAGTGATCTTATATGATAATATTCAAGATGTATTAGTTAATATTTGATGACGCATTAATAATTGGATTATTCGAGATGATGTATTAGTGATATTATATTTGAGTTCATTATAAATGTATTAGTGATATTTTATCGGTATAATGCGTGTGTGACTTTCGGTCTGTCGTTGCTCCTTGTGTGACTTTCATGTGTGTTCTTGATGGAGGAATCCCGAATGTTGTCGTGAGGGCGCCTCCTCTTTCTTCTCTTCTTTGTGATATACTCATCGGTATAATGTGCAAGAAGAGAAGAGGGGGGACATCCATCACCGGCGGTCGAACTATTACTGTGAGAGAGTGCCCACCAACATATATACACCACTATATCGGTGTGAGAGAGTGCGCACCAACAGACCATGAGATATGAGAGTTATTTAAGGAAAGCCTCGACGGACCAAAAGTCACACACGCATTAGGATCCAAAGCGTGTCGTAATTCTTGAATTATGAACACAGGAAATGTCGTCATCATCAGAAGACGATTGGATCCAAACATGTGAATTATGCGGTGAGATAAGGGTCTTTGTGACCAGCCTGGGCTGCGAGACGGCAGGTTCTTCACCATGAAGCTTTACGAGGACTTTGATATTTCTACGGTACGCAACGATGATAATTGTGTTTTTTAATTAAGCATGACTTCTGTTTCTTTCCTTCAACGCGTAATTTCTGTTTTATACAATTCGACTAGTTCGTCCCCTGTCATGCAAAACGGTATTTCTTGGAGAGGCTCGGTTTCGAAGAGCATGAGAGTTTCGAGATGAGGACAGCCAACCTGAGGACTGAACACGGTCACACATTTCTTATGAAAGTAATGAATGCACTTAATAACATAGAATTAGGATGATCAAATTGGGTTTGCAAGGCATATGGATTTCAGGAGGATATGGAAATAACCTTCGATCTTCGTCCTAAAGGTCATATTGAAGGAAACATCGACATTTGGGTGGATGTCGATATGCTTCCTGTTTTACCTCCATGTGAGTTTGTCAACATGCATATTTGTCAAGTAATTGCATTCTATATACATAAATATTTGGTGTTCATTCGTACTAAATTTGTTAATTTTTAATTTACAGCTTATTTCATTTCTTCGAGTGAAATACAGAACATAATTGACACGACACACTACACTTATGGATCACATCTAACTTGGGATAAGAAAGATGATCTTATCTACTTTGTTATTGGTGCCATAGCTGGTAGAGACATCTTCCCGTATAAATTGGGAACTGGCCCAAATTATACATTGTACAGGACACTAGTGCATAGGTTGAGGGCGGACGACATTTCGCCGAAATATCTTGGTAAGAGTTGCTAATTAAGTATACTAGTACTGTTGCGTAAATGGTATTGATTACATTGTTAACTATTATGTTCTTCAATAGAAATGTCAAATGAAGTTGTGCCATCGTTGATGGAACCCGAAGGTAATATGACATTAAAAAGCCCCTTCCATTCCGAGATATCTTTTGCATACTCGACTGAGCGCAAACCACCAAGAAGGCTCCAAATTGAAGCATGGGGACAAATAGAGAAGGATCGCAAGACACAAGTTGGAGACCGTTGGATCTCTTTGCTTCATCATGGAGACATATGTGTTATTCTTTTTTATGTCATTTTACCTAGAGCGAGGAGTAGGTCCTATGAGGAAGGACTATGTCATTTTATCTCTTTTTTTGTTTTATGAGACTTTAACTTTGTATGATTAAGATGATGATGATGAGTTGTTAGATCTTGTGTAATTAATGGTTTCCTTCGTTTGCTTATTAGCTAGCGTCGAGTTCTCTCTATATGTATAGTAGCTAGCAGCGTCGACCAAGCACGGAGAAAGAGAGGACACTTCTCTCTATTAATCAGCTAGCTAACACAATATGAAACCCCTAAATTAACCCTTCAAAACCCCCTAAACCCCTCCTTTCAAAAAAAGACCCCAACAACTTTTGGTCCCGGTTGGTGTTACCAACCGGGACTAAAGGTCCTCCTGCGTGGGCTCCCCGCAGAGGCCACGTGGAGCCCCTTCTGTCCCGGTTCGTAAGCGAACCGGAACTAAAGGTTTAGGGCTTTAGTACCGACCCTTTAATCCCGTTTCCAAAACCGGGAGTAATGGGCTTATGGAACCGGGACAAATGGGCCGTTTTCTGTTAGTGCCTCAATGTAGTTGGAGGTGCGCCGGTCACCGTAGATCCATTGCCGGTTCATCTGCGTGTATTATGTAATTAAGTATAAAAAAACCATTACAAAACATCATGAATATAGAAGTGACCAAATTAATACACTTCACTACATACACACCTCCACTAGAACCCGCAAACCATTCTACTTCTAGAGCATTTGAAATGAGCTAAACTAGCAGTGAGAGATGAAAGGATGAAGTTGCTAGCCTTTTAGAACACTTGTGTAGTTGGTGCACTGCCAAACCTAAACAAATCTTAAGGAAAATGTAGCTTGGAGGTCGAGCTAGAAAAGTAGAAAGCTTAAGTGTCGATCGGGTATTTCATCAAACACCTCATGTGCATAGGAGGTAAGCACAGAGTAGCACACACCTCCCACACCCTTCGACGGTCAAAAAACAGAGGAGATTAATGACCACACCTTTAATCCCGGTTTCAGACACCATCCGAAATTAATGGACATAAACCTCTTTAGTTCCAGTTGGAGGCTAAAAACCGGGACTAAAGGTCTCAGTCGAACCAGGATTCATGTCTACCGAGGCCTGACCGGCGTCCTAGCCTTTCAAACCTGGACTGATGCTACCAGTAATCCCGGTTCGTAACTTGACCGGGACTAATGTTCTGATCTATCCAGAACCAAAGCCCTGTTTTTACTAGGGATGGTTGTGTGTCGCGCCCGTACGTGTCGCACTCGGTTTGGGTTGGCGTTGAGATCATTTCCCACCTTGACTTTCTTCTCGCTGAAACATCAACCTGACCTTGACACGTGAGCTCCATCAGAGTTTCCGTCGACCCAGCAAAGGTCTAGTCCATCTTGCCAGGGTAGTGAACTTTCGTATATAGAGGAACAAAAAAGAGATTTGAACTTGGTCGATCACGTTTGGTACAAGGTAGCGCGGAGCTGAATTCTATGCTCTTAAAACCGTTCACATTTGAATCGTTGGTCGATTATAAGGCCCTTTTTTTTGCCACGTGTAGCATAATTAAGCATAGTTTGAACTTTAACGCCTTATAGATGGAAGTCTAGTACTCCCTCCATCCAAACATATTATACCTAATACATTTTTTGAGCTTGCTTTTGGCCATTGGTAAGATTAATAACATATGAGATATATGATATTCCCTTCATTTCCTTATACAAGGCCATAAACTCATATTACAGGTATCAAGGCAAAATTTAATGATCGCCTAGAAAATCAAGTTTTCTTTTCGTTAACCGAAATCATTAATATGAATAAGAAGAAAGTAGCTAACTCTCATTATGAATACATGCATGCAAGCATTAAACAAGTTGCTATTACGAGGAAACATCATTAATGTTTATCTCGATTACTGTTTGTGGTCTTATGTTAATCCAAAATGTATTTTTTATAG
Organism: Hordeum marinum; assembly: GCA_022496015.1. NCBI lineage: Eukaryota > Viridiplantae > Streptophyta > Magnoliopsida > Poales > Poaceae > Hordeum > Hordeum marinum. The sequence goes on along the minus strand of CM039678.1, from coordinate 533,841,642 downwards.
TGGCCTTGTATAAGGAAATGGAAGAAGTCTTAAATATATATATAGTTAAAAACTCTTTTGACCATAAAATATTGATAACATGCATGTTATATATTATTGCTCTAGCCCATAAACAAAGGTAACCTTGAAAAATGTACTAGGCTTTATATATTTCGATGGATGGTGTAAGGACATCTCCAAGGGAGACCCAGAAAACTCTGGTATATGCCCGAACGAACTTTTTTGTTCACTTTTACAATTCAACGTGGTTCTGCATCGGTCCGTGAAGTGATACGGACGTCCATTTAAATTGGAGACAAATGTGGATGACTTTGCGGAAGTCCGGATATGCACTTGACCAATCACATGCATGTCCCTTTTTTCTTTCTCCTTTCATCCGCACATGCATGGTTCGTTTTTTTCTCTCTCCTCCCAGCCACACATTAAATCACAAATATCCTCCCCATATGCATGATCCCCACCTACTTTTGTCCTCCCGGACAGATACTTGTAATTAGTGTTGGATGACTCTCACCCGTATCATGTCCATAAACGACGTCTGGACATATATAAGAGAAAAATGCGTGTCAACGTTAAAGATGCCCTAAGTACCATCAGTACAACAAGGTTTTGATTATTTTTAGCATTAGAGCTCTAGAAACTGGTTTAAACAAAGAACACCGCTAGGCTGAAGTCACCTGATGCCTTTTTCTTTTCTGAATACGCACATAAATGGTGTATTGCTTTCATAGAACAAGAGGGCAAAAGATGCCACAAAGCTTTGCAGCTCACAATGCCCAAGCACATAAAAAACACTGCTGAAACATATTGCACGTCTTTCTTTATTTGATCGAAATATGAATTTAATATAATATCCGAGCCAAAGGTCTTGAATTGTAAATGTTGGATTTTTGCTATTGGACCTTTGGTCCAAATCACATTTGAAAATCTAAAATTCTCATGCCCCATATGAGTTGGTTGTGTGTGTGGTGTGAGTAGGACTAAAGTTTAGTCCCACCCCCCTAGTGGAGAGAGAGCTACACCTCTTTATAAGGTGAGATCTTCTAACACTTGTAAGAGAGTGAGAAAAGAAGAGGCCCTCACACACTCCTTCTCGCTTGCCTCGCCACGCCTCGCCGACGTGCCACGATCTGAGACGTCGGATCGTGGGTTGTAACCGTCTTGAACGTGGGTCTATTCCACGTCTCTCCATCCTGTCGTGCATATATATACGCGAGATCCCTGCCAAACCTAGCTGCTGTCAAAACATATGGTTTTGCATCGTTCCAAATCATTGTGCCGCCATCCAAGTCTTCTCCATCCCTCCTTCCGGCGTGCACCGCGAGAAGGGACAGCAGGCCTGTGAAATCCCGCCTCTTGTGATCCTGTACGGGAGAGGGGCGATCAGGTTTTTGGGGAGCGCACACGCGCGACTGCTCACAATGCCCAAACATATAAAAACACTACTGAAACATATTGCCGGTCTTTCTTTATTTGATCAAAATATGAATTTAATATATTATCCGAGCCAAAGGTCTTCAGTTGTAAATGTTGGATTTTTGCTATGGGCCTTTGGCCCAAAGCCCATTTGAAAATCTGAAATTCTCATGGCCCATATGAGTTGGCTGTGTGTGTGGTGTGAGTAGGACTAAAGTTTAGTCCCACCCTGCCAGTGGATAGAGAGCTACACCTCTTTATAAGGTGATCTCTTCTAGCACTTGCAAGAGAGTGACAAGAGAAGAGGCCCTCGCGCAATCCTCCTCCTCGCTCGCCATGCCACGCCACGCCTCGTCATGCCGCGCCGCGGGTTGCGGGATTGAGCCGAGCTGAGCTCATACCTACGCGCTTATTTTTGCCGGTCAGGAACGAAGAGTGTCTATTCCACATCTCTTCACCCTGCCGCGCATATATATACGCGAGGTCCCTGCCAGCCCTAGCCGTCGTCACAACATATGGTTTCACATCGTTCCAGATCATTGTGCCGCCATCCATGTTTTCTCCATCCCTCCTTCCGACGTGCACCGCGAGAAGGGACAACAGGCTTTCGGAACCCCACCTCTTGTGATCCTGTACGGGAGAGGGGCGATCAGGTTTTTGCGGAGCGCACACGCACGACTACTCACAATGCCCAAACATATAATAAACAATGCTGAAACATATTGCCTGTCTTTCTTTATTTGATCGAAATATGAATTTAATATAATATTTGAGCCACAGGTCTTGAGTTGTAAATGTTGGATCTTTGCTATAGGACCTTTGGCCCAAACCCATCTGAAAATCTGAAATTCTCATGGCTCATATGAGTTGGCCGTGTGTGTGGTGTGAGTAGGACTAAAGTTTAGTCCCACCCCGCTAGTGGAGAGAAAGTTACACCTCTTTATAAGCTGAGCTCTTCTAGCACTTGTAAGAGAGTGAGAAGAGAAGAGGCCCTCGCGCACTCCTCCTCCTCGCTCGCACGCCACGCCACGCCACGCCACGCCACGCCACGACGCGGGTTGCAAGATGCGGGATTGAGCCGAACCGAGCTCATACCTACGCGCTTATTTTTGCCGGTCAGGAACGAAGAGTGTCTATTCCACGTCTCTCCATCCTGCCACGCATATATATACGCAAGGTCCCTGCCAACGCTAGCCACCGTCACAACATATTCCAGATCATTGCGCCACCATCCAAGTCTTTTCCATCCCTCCTTCCCGTGTGCACCACGAGAAGGGACAGCAGGCCTCCGGAACCCCGCCGCTTGTGATCCTGTACGGGAGAGGGGCGATCAGGTTTTTGGGGAGCGCACACGCGCGACTGCTGGCAGCGACGGTTTCCCGGACAACGACTTCTTCCCCAACCTCGTCGACCTCTTCCTCAACAACATGGGCGACAACATCAACAATAGAGGTTCTACTCCCGCTGCGACGTATGCAATCTTGTCCTCCCTATTTGAGATCATACTAGAATTCCTATGTCTAGTTTGTGCCATAAATTCGTTCTATTCGTTAACTATGCTAGTCTGGATGATTATTTGAATCTATACTTTTGTTGTCATGATCTATTTGCTCCTTACTAGGATTAAATCTTGTAGTAATTTGCTCATATATTCGACAATCCAAGAACCTGATTATAGGCAATTTACTCCAAGTGGTTTTGTTGCACATCTGAAGCCACCTACCTTCAAGGGGGTGCAATATAAGATGTGGAGCACGAGAGCAGTCTACTGGTTTTAGACCATGTACTGCTATGATGCCACCAAGGGTAGGCCCGAGGGCGATCTTAACCCTACACAATAGGAAGCTTTTGAGAAGATCGATACCCTCTTCAAGGGTGCCCTTCTAAGTGTTCTTGACGATTACATTGTGGATTCGTATATGTTGTTTGACAATGGCAAGGACATGTGGGCTGCGCTCGAGGCCAAGTTTGGGGCCTCGGAAGCTGGCAGCGAATTGTACGTCATGGAGCAATTCTATGACTACAAGATGACTGATGAGTGCCCTGTTGTTCAGCAAGCTCATGAGATACAGTTGCTCGTGAAGGAGATTGAGTACTTCAATTGTGTGTTGCCGGACAAGTTTGTGGCCGGAGGCATCATTGCTAAGTTTCCACCTTCGTGGAACAATTTTGCTACTTCTCTCAAATACATGAGACAAGAGTTTTCCGTTTCAGATCTCATTGGACCGCTCAATGTTGAAGAGAAGGCGAGATCAAAAGACACACGTGCTCGAGCAGTTGAGGGAGCTTCTAGAGCCCATGTGGTGCAGAAGAAGAACTTCCATCTCAACAAGCCCCAGAACAACAAGAACAAATCTCAGGGCAAAGGCAAGTTTGTTGCAAAGAACAAACAGTCACAATCTACCAAGTTCAAGAAGAATTCTCATAAGAAGGGTAAGGGACTATGCCATGCTTGCGGTGATCCCAATCACTGGGCTCCAAGATGTCCCAACCGCTATGAGGAGCGCGAACATGAGAAGAGCGGCAAGTCCGCTAATGTGGTCATCGGTGATACTGATATGAAGGATTCTGGGTATGGTATTTTTCCTAGCATCCTTTTAGTTTGTCATACTCTAGATTGGTTAATTGACACCGGTGCCAATGTACATGTTTGTGCTGATGCCTTCATGTTTTATTCTTATCAGGTCACAGGGACTGCCCCCGTGCTGATAGGTAATGGGTCACATGCCATCGTTCGAGGTGTCAGTATGGTCGATCTGAAGTTTACTTCGGGGAAGATCGTGCGCCTGAAGAATGTTCATCATGTTCCCTTCATAAATAAAAATCTCGTCAGCGCTTCCCGTTTGTGTCGAGACGGTTTTAAGTTGGTTTTCGAGTCCAACAAAGTTGTAATTTCTAAGTATCGACAATTTGTTGGAAAAGGCTATGAGTGCGAAGGCTTGTTCCGTCTGTCTTTGTCAGATATTTGCACTAAAGTTATTAGTAATGTTTGCCATGATAATGAGTCTAATATTTGGCATTCGCGACTTTGTCATATTAACTTTTTTGCATGATGCGTCTAGACAACATGAGTTTAATCCTGAAATTCACTACTTTCAAAGGCTCCCAGTGCCAAGTGTGTGTGCAAGCTAAACAATCTCGCAAGTCCCATAAGAGTGCAGAGGCGAGAGACTTGGCGCCACTAGAGCTTATCCATTCTGATCTTTGTGAGATGAATGGTGTGTTGACAAAAGGTGGAAAGTAATATTTCATGGCATTGATTGATGACTCCACTAGATATTGTTATGTGTATCTTCTGAAATCAAAATATGAGGATTTAAACTTCTTCAAAAACTATAAAGCTGAAGCAGAAAACCAACTTGATCGGAAAATTAAACGGCTTAGGTCCGATCGTGGTGGAGAGTATTTTTCCAATGAATTTGATTTGTTTTGTATGGAACATCGTACAATCCATGAGAGGACGCCTCCCTACTCACCTCAGTCAAATGGGGTGGTCGAAAGAAAGAACCGAACTCTGATTGATTTGGTTAACGCCATGTTAGACACATCGGGCTCTCCAAGGCATGGTGGGGGGAGGCATTAATGACTGCATGTCATGTCCTAAAGGGAGTTCCCACAAAGCATAAAACCATTACTCCATTTGAGGAATGGGAAAGGAAAAGGCTGAAACTCTCTTATCTACGTACTTGGTGTTGTTTGGAGAAAGTTTCAGCCTTTTCCTTTGGTGATGATTTCATTCTGTACCCCATGGATGACATACCTAGGACTCTTTCAGAAGCCTATGCATCTTCTGATGGTGACTTCTAGAAGGAAGCTATCTGTAGCGAGATGGATTCCATCTTAGCTAATGGAACCTGGGAAGTCACTGGTCGTCCCTATGGGTGCTAACCTATAGGATGTAAGTGGGTGTTCAAGAAAAAGCTTAGACCTTATGGTACAATTCAAAATTACAACGCACGGCTTGTGGCCAAGAGTTATACCTAGAAAGAAGGTGAAGAATTCTTTGATACTTACTCACCTATCGCTAGACTGGCCACTATTTGAGTACTACTGTTTTTGGCTGCCTCACACAGTCTTCTCGTTCATGAAATAGATGTTAAGACGGCTTTCCTCAATGGAGAGTTGGATGAGGAAATTTACATGGATCAGCCCAATGGTTATGTGGTACCCGGTCATGAAGGGAAGGTGTGCAAGTTATTCAAGTCTTTATATGGCCTTAAACAAGCTCCTAAGCAGTGGCATGAGAAGTTCGAAAGAACATTAACTGTTGCGGACTTTGTTGTAAACAAAGCTGACAAGTGTCTATACTATTGCCATGGTGGGGGCGAAGGAGTTATTCTCTGTTTGTATGTCGATGACATACTGATGTTTGGAACCAACCTTGACTTAATCAAGGAGGTTAAGGATTTCTTATCTCGTTGTTTTGAGATGAAGGATCTAGGAGTAGCTGATGTTATACTGAACATCAAGCTACTGAGAGATGAGAATGGTGGGATTACACTTCTTCAATCTCACTACGTGGAAAAGTTCTTGAGCTGTTTTGGGTATAGCGACTGAAGCCTTCTCCAACTCCATATGATGCTAGGGTGTTGCTTCGAAACAATCGACGGATTGCTAGAGATCAACAAAGGTAGTCTTAGATGATTGGCTCGCTTATGTATTTGGCGAGTGTCACGAGGCCTCACAGCTCGTTTGTTGTGAGCAAACTAAGTCAGTTTGTATCGAACCCGGGAGATGACCATTGGCATGCGCTTGAAAGAGTTATGCGCTATTTGAAAGGCAATACGAGCTATGGGATTCGCTATACTGGGTACCCGAGGGTACTGGAGGGCTATAGTGACTCAAATTGGATATCCGATGCTAATGAGATTAAGGCCACAATTGGTTATGTTTTTACACCTCGTGGTGGCGCTGTTTCCTGGAAGTATTACAAGCAGACCATCTTAATGAGGTCAACTATGGAAGCAGAACTCACAACATTAGACACGGCCACTGTTGAAGCAGAGTGGCTTCGTCAGCTCTTGATGGACTTACCTATGGTTGAGAAACCAATACCCGCTATTGTGATTAACTGTGATAATCAAACTGTGATCATAAAGATAAATAGTTCTAAGGATAATATGAAGTCCTCAAGGCATGTGAAGAGGAGACTAAAATCTGTCACGAAAATGAAGAACTCCGGAGTTATTGCGTTGGATTATATCCAAACGTCTAAAAACTTGGCAGATCCCTTCATAGAGGGTTTATCACGTAATGTGATAGATAATGCGTTGATGGAGATGGGTTTGAGACCCATTGTATGAGGTGTCCATAGTGGTAACCCACTCTATGTGATCGACGATCCCGTGAAGTAGAAGTGGAAGACAAGTTGTTGGACAGCTAGAAGGAGAGTATCCATATATTTGCTATCTCACTCTGCGAAGATGCAATACTCTCTTAGTCTGCATCGAAGGTTGATACCTATCTTAATGTATTCCAAGTGGCTTATTTGGGTAAGTAGAGATGTTGTCTTGCAGAACATCTCCTAAGGAACACACCTATATGAATTTGACTGTAAACGTCGCAGTCTGTGAGAAATGAGTGTTCTCTAATAAATTCGTGAAAGGCCTTGCATTATGACGTATACTCTCCACCCGCAGGGAAGCCTTGCGGCAGCCCAGTATCGATGAAGGATTTGTGTGAAACTAGACTCGCAGAAAACTTGTAGTTCAAGGCATCGTTCACTATTCAAGTTGTGATCTAGTGTAGCATAAAATTCTAAATGGAAGTTCAACTTAACAGTCTACATTAAGCACGGGTATATAAACAATGTTTTGGAACTAAGAGATGAGATGTGCCAATGAGACTTTGTGGAGGATTGTTGGATTTTTGCTATTGGACCTTTGGCCCAAAGGCCATCTGAAAATCTGAAATTCTCATGGCCCATATTAGTTGGCTGTGTGTGTGGTGTGAGTAGGACTAAAGTTTAGTCCCACCCCGCTAGTGGAGAGAGAGATACACCTCTTTATAAGGTGAGCTCTTCTAACACTTGTAAGAGAGTGAGAAGAGAACATTAGTAGAAAAAGGCCCATTTGTCCCGGTTCGTAAGGCCCATTTGTCCCGGTTCTGGAATCGGGACTAAATACTCGGGACTAAAGCCCAAAACCTTTAGTCCCGGTTCGCTTACCAACCGGGACAGAAGGGGCTCCACGTGGCCTGTGCTGGGAGCCCAGGCAGGAGGACCTCTAGTCCCGGTTGGTAACACCAACCGGGACCGAAAGGCATCCACGCGTCAGCATCTAGCAGTTGCTGGGTTTTTTTGAAAGGGAGGGGGGTTAGGAGGTTTTGGACGGTTAATTTAGGGGTTTTATATTGTTTTAGCTAGCTAATTGATAGAGAGAAGTGTCCTCTCTTTCTCCGTGCTTGGTCAATGCTAGCTACTACAGAGAGAACTCGACACGCTAGCTAGTAAGCAAATGAAGAAACCATTAAGTACAGAAAATCGTCTTGAACATATAGAGATAGAAGTGACCGACCTCTCTTTCTCCGAGAGATTGGTCGTATAACAAGTTTTCGTATATATATCCGATGCTACTAGCTACATATATACAATATAAGATCTCTTACAATCCCTAACATCTAATGTCAACTTCCAGATGGTATTCTTCGGCTTTATTTATGCTATGGTCAAGAAAAAATCCTGCCAATTCTTCTTGAATTGCTCGCTCGTATGCAATCATGTGGTAGGAGTTCATCCTGCATCTTCCACATCTAATTTGAAGAAGGGGGTCAATCCATATATATGGTAATAAAATAAAATTGTGAATATTATTGCTTATGCACTTGAAATTGTTTTTCAGAGTAGCCCCGCTTAGGGGTCGTCGCTGTGTAGATGAAATCGCAAACGTAGTATCCACAAAAATCATTCCCGGTTTCCTGCCACAAGCACTTTACGAGAAATAGAGTTCAATCAAACTGATAATCAACCATGATAAATGGTATTGATGAAACTACAATCAATGGAAGATGCGCGGAACTAGCTAGTAGTACTTACTTTCGGGGGTGTAAATCGCAGCCCCCCCCCCCCCCGCAGTGCCGGAACAATTGTTGTGAACTCTTTCCAAACCCTGCCAGACAAGGAAAATAATTACTTGATATCAGGAAATGAACAAAGTTGCCGATATGATGCGATAATAATCGATTGAACTTACTTCTGGAGAATTTCAGTCATGTACGCATAATCCATGGGATCTTTTCGTTTCAAATCTAAGATGATTACTACTCCTCGCTCAAGCTGAATCTCTAGCAGAATAAAGTGGAAACTACGCACACATGCATAACTCATCAATTACATTACTATAAACCTCGAGTAATAAGGGAAATCGAATATGCACAAGACAGTAACACTCACTTGAAGTTGTAAGGAAAGAGTATTGTCCCTTTGTTTTCATTTTTAAGCAACGATTGTAGCAAGTTCTCCTTGTTTTGTGTGGGATACTTTTGAAAATTATACTCATGTAGGACATTTGGTTTAATGAACCCAATGTCATAGATTTGTGTTTTTCTGCATTCGACGATCTTCAATCTGCATAATATAGTAGTGAGGATAATTATATATACATGCAATGAAAGAGCTGAGCTATATACATAGAGAAACTTAATTACAGAAGTAGTACTTATAGACAGTAGCAAGTCATGATTGTTTTGTCGAGGGCCTTTTTATTGTATAACTAGAATATCTCCTTAAATTCAACATTCAACAGTTCCATTCCAACAAGGTCGTGCTCCTCTTTAACTGACAGTATCAAAGAATCCTTCCCAGACTCGCAGCAGGTTTTCATGTACCATTCATGGAATTTTCGCATCATCGTTGTTAGAGGCCGCCCGTGCCGGTAACGGAATTCGTCCACCTCCAATGGCTTAAATTGTACATCATCGCTCAGGTAATTACCAGGTTTGCTACCAGGCACCATCCCTGGATGATTAGCGACGATATCGCTAGACACCTTGAGCGGGGGGCATGATAAGTTCGCCTGTTCGCCGAGCTGGGGATTTTTTTCCAGTTTCTCCATTTTGCTAACGTTGCATCACTGGAAGTACTTCCCGACCGCCGCACATCTTGATATGTCTTTTTAATACAACGGTCAAAGTTGGAATCCGGTGGAGGCGGTGGTGGTCTCTTCAGGGCATCGATAGTGCGCATCGCTTTCACCGGATCTATCTTCTCCTTTGGAGGTGGAGTTTTATTTGCAAAATGGGCCCTTAATTCGGCCTGACATATCTCCTCGTTTTCAGACTCGGTCCTTTCATATGGTAACTTTTCCAGAGGCTTGAGAGATGGACCATATCTGTATCCCCTGCTGCCTATGCTTGTACTGCTAGCCACCGGAGCGGCCGCGGCTCCCTTTCATCGTTGCTTACTAGGTGTCGGAGGAGCCGGAGCGGCGGCATCTGTCTTCCGCCGTTGCCGACGAGGCTGAGGAGGAGGCGTAGTGCTCCGACGTGCCAGAGTAGGCGAAGGAGGAGGCGGAGTGCCCTCACGCGTCGGAGGAGCCGGAGAAGGAGGCGGTCTGCCCTGATCACTCGCCAGAGGAGGAGGAGGAGGAGGAGGAGGAGGAGCCGAAGTGCCCTGACTAGCCCGAGGAGAAGGAGGAGGCGGAGGCTTCCAGTTTGGAAGCTTGATGTACTCCTTCTGCCATAGACATGTACTCCTCACGGCACGAACCAGCTTATTCTATACTTCACCTGTACAGTGGTCAAGCTCGAGCTCCTCAAATTCCGTCATTACTTCATCCACCATCACAACAGCATAGTCATGTGGAATCGGACGACAGTGAAAAGTTCCATTGGGTTGAGGAGGTGCAACAGAGCCGACAGCCGCCTTGAAAGTGAGGTTCCGACATTTCGTCATAAGCTTGCAATGTTGAGCCTCCGTGATAGTATCCACGGGGTAGCTAGGAGACGTGAAGTCGGGCTGAATGGGCTCCGTGGAAGCGATGTTGCTTCTCCGCTGAGATGGCGGGGTAGCTTCTGGGGTAGCTTCGTGCCGCTGAGATGGTTGGCCGGCAGCTCGCTGGCTCTCAGCTTCCTCTAACTTTTGTAGTCTTGCATTGAGCTTCTGAATTTCGCTCAGCTCCACTTTCCTCTTTCTCTCCCGGCTTATGTAACCGCCTGCGTCGGGAAACCCAACCTTCCACGGAACGGAGCCTTGTGTGCCTCCTGTTCATCTAGGTTGCTTAGCATTCCCTAGGGCCTCAGTCAGCTCGTCCTTCTCTCTGTCGGGAATGAACGTCCCTTCCTGCGCTGCAGTGGTATACTTCTGAAGCTTGTTCATGGGTATTGCAAGTTGCTCGTGTCCAACGACACTTCCCTGTTTCAGGATCCAAAGTTCCCCCAACCCCGAAGAACCAAGTCCTTGAACGGTCTGGCCAGTTCGATGTCTGTGGTATGATGTTTTTAGCAATCAGGTCATTCTCAGCTTTGTCCCACAACGGTCGGGCTTTGAGGTAGCCACTTGACCCCATGTGATGGTGATACTGCTTCTTTGCAGCATTGACCTTGTTTGTCTCTGACATTTTCTTACTCTTGTCTGATGTCTTGTAGTCCACAAATGCGGGCCAGTAATATCTTATCTTCTCAAATCAGTCGATGAATTTTGGAGTCTTCCCTTTGTCAACAAACTTTGATTTCAACTCATTCTTCCACCTCCTGAATAGATCTGACATCTTCTTAAGAGCACACGCCTTGACCAGTGGCTCTATAACTGGCTTATTCGGATACTCCATCCAAAGATCATCTTTCTGTCTATCGGTGACATAATCACCTTCAGGGGCGCCGTCCTTAGGCTTATTCCATTGCTTGATGTTGATCGGGATGTTGTCCCTAACAATAGCTCCGCACTGAGCAGAAAATGCGTTCTTGGCCCGCTTGGGTTCAATCGGATGGCCATCGTTCGCGAGTGCTGTGATCGTGAACTTTTCATCCTTGCGCAATCTCTTCTTTGGGCCTCGTCTCGTTACCGAAGTTTGGCTCGATCCGGAGGGCTATAAAAGAAGAAAGAAGAGTTAATTAATATATGTACATACCAAAACAATTAATGCATCAATTAGCTAGTCAACACATGCTTAATTAATATATATACCTCGCCGGACTTTGCAACAGCTCCCTCCTCCGATCGGTCACCGGAGCCATCATCATGGTCTCCTTCTTCCTCCGGCATTCGGTCACCGGAGCCATCATGATCATGCCCTTCCTCCTTCATTGTTCGATCACCGGAGCCGTCATAATCCTCTCCTTCTAGACCATCGGTGTCATTGAGAAACGACAAGATATCACGTCCGCCGTGGATTATATCCCCAACAACTGTTCTTGTTCTTCGTCTCATGAATGTCCGACGTCCGGACTGCCTCTCTCATGAATGTCAAACAAGGGATTCTTGATAAATGTATGTTACCGGAGTTTTCTTCATTTAACTTGGTAAATTTGGGTGGCCTCGACAACGCTTCTAGGGTTTGGGGTGGCCTCGACAAAGCTTTTTCAGTCTCAGTTTGGGTGGCCTCGAGAGTTTATCGGGTAGGGACGGGGTAGATCAACAATGACCCTCTTTCTTCTAGGATTTGGCTGGCCTCGATAGTTGGTCGAGTGAGCGGACCGCCTCTCTCTCATGCATGTATGATGTCCCCTCTAATGTCGAACTTATCGGGGAGGGGGTAGATCGACAACGACACTCTTTATTCTAGGGTTTGGGTGGCCTCTATCACTCATGCATGTCCGACTTCCCCCCTCATGCCGTTGTTATCGGGGAGGGGGTAGATCGATAACGATGCTCTTTCTTCTATGGTTTGGGTGGCCTCGATAGTTGGTCGGGTGAGCGGTGTTCTTTTCCTTCTTCATTTTTTACTTTGTTTTTTCTTATATGTTTGTTTTCGTTTTCACTCTACATATATGAACAAAAAAATGCATATATGAACCAAAAAATGCTCTGAACAAAAAAAATAATACATATATGAACATCCATACATACATATAGCCACATAGATATATACATTATATATATATGAACAAAACATTTATCATATAAAAAATGAAAAAAACTACAAGGGGTGGCGGTGGCGGCTCACAACGGGGGCGGCTGGCGAGGGCGACGGCGAGGGCGGCGAGGGCGACGACGATGATGGGGGCAGGCTGGGGCAGGGGCGTGGCCGGGGCGACGACAGGGACGGTGTCGGCTAGCGAGGGCGACCCGGGGGCGGCACACGAGGGAGACGGCGACGACAGCGACAGTGGGGGCGGTCGGGGCGCAGGGGTGCGCTCGGGGGGCGGCGGACGGCGTCGTCGTGGGCTTGAGGGCAGGGTAGGGGCACGGGCGACGGCGACGATGTCGGGGCAGCCTAGCGGTGTTGAGGAGGTCGGCGTCGTCGGAGGGAACTGCAAGATGAAAATGAAAATTTTCATAAGTGCTGCATATATACACACACCATTGGTCCCGGTTGGTGGCACCAACCGGGAACAATGCCTACCTTTGGTCTCGGTTCGTGCCACCAACCGGAACCAAAGGTCTCTTTTCGGCAGCCCAAAGGGCGGGAAGCAGAGACCTTTGGTCCACGTTGGTGGCACCAACCGAGACTAAAGGTGGGCATTGGTCCCGGTTAGTGCCACCAACCGACACTAAAGGTTGGTATTGGTCCTGGTTGGTTTCACCAATCGGGACCAATCGCCTTGCAAAGCGGCGTGGTGGGAGTTTAGTCCCACCTTGCTAGTGGAGACTGCGCCGCACCTGTTTATAAGGTGCGGTGCACCTGAGAGTTCGAGCTCCTCTCTAAAGCAGGCTTACGGGCCTAACCACTCTGTATCTGCCTGTAGGCCTAGTGAGCCTTTTGTGGGCCTGAATCCTCTCTAAAGCGGCATTTTTTTTATTTTTTGAGTATTTTTATTTTGTTTTTTGCTTTATTTTTTTAATTTTTCCAGTATTTTTCTTCGGTTATTTTAGTTCATTCTTTTTAACAAATAAATACTTTCATAATTTTAGTTGCATAATTTCCATTATTTTGTTTTGTTTTTTGCTTTATTTATTTCCAATGTGTTTTATCATTATATTCTTTTTGCTATTAATGTTTTGAACAAAAAATACTTTGATAATTTTAGTTGCATAATTTTTATATAATTATTGTTTCAAAAATACTAGAGGTATATAAAATCTTTTTAGCTGATTCTTTTTTGAACTCCACTCCCACGATATTTTGAAAGAAATTAAAAAGCACTTCAAACGAACTCTGAAAAGGTTGAAAGTTGGCATGGTATCATCATTTCACCCACGTGGCATGTGCTAAAAAGTTGAGAGGGTTATGGCAAAAAATGGATGCACTTCGTCTATAAAGGGGACAACTCTTTCGAAGTATGAGGGTTTCTGACGAAAACTCATCTGTTACAAAGGGATTTCATTTTTTTGAACTCATTTGAGCTCCAGACTATTTGTGTGTTCAAAATGCACCATTCCAAGTCACATCATCAATTTTCAACCCTTCCTGACTTCATTTGGTATCTTTCATGCACTTAATGATTTTATTGAGTTAAATGACCCAAAAAAATTGAAAAGCACTTCAAATGAACTCTGAAAAGGTTGAAAGTTGGCATGGTATCATCATTTCACCCACATAGCACGTTATAAAAAGTTGAGAGGGTTACGGTAAAAACTGGATGCACTTTGTGTACAAAACGGAAAATCTCTTTCGAAGTATTAGGGTTTCGGACGAAAGTCTTCACCTTTTCTTCGCTTGTGTCCTTTGCTTATTGCGTCGTAACCATGGATAATCTTCATCGTTTCACAGGGTGCTTGGGTCAGCCTTGACTTTGAAGGGAGGAATTTCATGAAACTTTTCATAATCTTCAGACATGTGTGTCTTCTCCCTCCAATCCCACGATGTCTCTTTTTCCTGAAAGAACTATGTGGCGCTTTGGCTCATCGTATGATGTATTCCCTTATCTTTTCTTTTTCTCGGTATGGTAGACATGTCCTTCACATAGAAAATCTACGCCACATCATTGGCTAGGACGAATGGTTCGTCTGTGTACCCAAGATTGTTCAGATCCACTGTTGTCATTCCGTATGTGAGTCTTCCTATACCCCGCCTCTTGACAGATTGACCCATTTGCACTGAAAAAAAGGGACCTTGAAATCATGTCCATAGTCAAGTTCCCATATGTCCACTATGTAACCATAATATGTGTCCTTTCCCCTCTTGGTTGCTGCATCAAAGCGGACACCGTTGTTTTGGTTGGTGCTCTTTTCATCTTGGGAGATCGTGTAAAATGTATTCCCATTTATCTCGTATGCTTTGTAAGTCAATACAGTCGAAGATGGTCCCCTGGCCAACGAGTACAGCTCATCAGAAATAGTGTTGTCACCTATGAGACGTGTTTGCAACCAACTGCCGAACGTCTTGATGTGTTCGTATGTAATCCAGTCGTGACACTCCTCCAGGTGTTTGGAGCGTAGAATATTCTTGTGTTCATCGACATACGGGGTCACCAAGGTGGAATTCTGTATAACTGTGTAGTGTGCTTGAGACTAAGAATGCCTGTCCTTACATATTATTGAGTCCGCTCCTGGCGTGCCTTTTCCAGTCAGTCTCCCCTCATACCGCGATTGAGGGACACCAATCTTCTTAAGGTCAGGAATGAAGTCAACATAAAACCCAATGACATCCTTTGTTTGATGACCCATGGAGATGCTTGCTTTTGGCCTAGCGCGGTTACGAACATATTTCTTTAAGACTCCCATGTACCTCTCAAAGGGGAACATATTGTGTAGGAATACAGGGCCCAAAACGACAATCTCGTCGACTAGACGAACTAGGACGTGTGTCATGATATTGAAGAAGGACGGTGGGAACACTAGCTCGAAACTAACAAGACATTGCACCAAATCACTTCTTAACCCTTGCAGGATTTCTGGATCGATCACCTTCTGAGAGATTGCATTGAGGAATGCACATAGCTTCACAATGGCTAATCGAACGTTTTTCGGTAGAAGCCCCCTCAATGCAACCAGCAGCAGTTGCGTGATAATCACGTGGCAGTCATGAGTCTTTAGGTTCTGGAACTTTTTTTCTGCCATATTTATTATTCCCTTTATATTCGACGAGAAGCCAAACGAGACCTTCATACTGAGTAGGCATTCAAAGAAGATTTCCTTCTCTTCTTTGGTAAGAGTGTAGCTGGCAGGACCTTCATACTGCTTTGGATGCATGCGGTCTTTTTCATGCACACGTTGTTGTTCCTCCCATGCCTCCGGTGTATCTTTTGTCTTCCCATACACTCCCAAGAAGCCTAGAAGGTTTACGCAAATATTCTTCGTCATGTGCATCACGTCGATTGCAGAGCGGACCTCTAGGTCGTTCCAATAGGATAGGTCCCAAAATATAGATTTGTTCTTCTTCATGGGTGCGCGTTTGTCAGCGTCATTCGGAACAGATAGTCCGCCAGGACCCTTTCCAAATATTACTTGTAAATCATTTGACCATATCAAGTATGTGATCACCAGTACGGAGGGCGGGCTTCTTCTGGTGATCTGCCTCACCTTTGAAATGCTTTCCTTTCTTTCGACGTTAATGGTTGGTCGGAAGAAATCGACGATGCCCCAGGTACACATTCTTCCTGCATTTGTCCAAATATATACTGTCGATGTCATCTAAACAGTGTGTGCATGCGTGGTATCCCTTGTTTGTCTGTCCTGAAAGGTTACTGAGAGCAGTCCAATCGTTGATGGTTACAAACAGCAACGCATGTAGGTCAAATTCCTCCTGTTCGTTCTCATCCCACACACGTATACCTCTTCCATTCCATAGCTGTAAAAGTTTATCAACTAATGGCCTTAGGTACACATCAATGTCATTACCGGGTTGCTTAGAACCTTGGATGAGCACTGACATCATAATGAACTTCCGCTCCATGCACAACCAAGGAGGAAGGTTATACATACATAGAGTCACAGGCCATGTGCTATGCTGGCTGCTCTGCTCCCCAAAAGGATTAACGCCATCTGCACTTAAACTAAACCATACGTTCCTCGGGTCACCTGTAAAGTCGCTCCACTTTCTCTTAATCTTTCTCCACTACGACCCGTCAGCGGGTGCTCTCAACTTCGCGTCTTTCTTACGGTCTTTTTTGTGCCATTGCATCAATTCAGTATGCTTTTTGTTTCTGAACAGACGTTTCAACCGTGGTATTATAGGAGCATACCACATCATCTTGGCAGGAACCCTCTTCCCGGTACGCTGACCCTCAACATCACCAGGGTCGTCTCTTCTGATCTTATACCGCAATGCACCGCATACCGGGCATGCGTTCCATTCCTCGTACTCACCACGGTAGAGGATGCAATCATTAGGGCATGCATGTATCTTCTGCACCTCCAATCCTAGAGGGCATACAACCTTCTTTGTTGCGTACGTACTGTCGGGCAATTTGTTATCCTTTGGAAGCTTCTTCTTCATTATTTTCAGTAGCGAACTGAAATCCCTTGTCAGATACACCATTGTCTGCCTTCCATTGTAGCAATTCCAGTGTGGTACCGAGCTTTTTGTTGTCATCTTCGCAATTTGGGTACAACCCTTTTTTTTATCCTCTAACATGCGATCGAACTTCAACTTCTCCCTTTCACTTTCGCATTCTCTCTGTGCATCAACAATGACCCGGCGAAGATCATCATCGGGCACATCGTCTGGTTCCTCTTGATCTTCAGCTTCCCCCATTGCAGCATCACCGTATTCAGGGGGAGGGTAGTTGTCGTCATGCTCTTCTCCTTTGTTGTCTTCCATCATAACCCCTCTTTCTCCGTGCTTGGTCCAAACATTATAGTATGGCATGAAATCCTTCTGAAGCAGGTGGAAGTGAAGGGTTTTAGAGTTGGAGAAAGACTTCGTATTCTCACAGACAGTACATGGACAAGGCATAAAACCATTCTGCTTGTTTGCATCAGCCGCTTCGAGAAAATTATGCAGGCCCTTAATATACTCGGAGGTGCGTCGGTCACCGTACATCCATTGCCGGTTCATCTGCGTGCGTTATATAATAAAGTGTATTAAAAACCATTACAACATATCATGAATAGAGAAGTGAACAATAATAAAAGTAAGAAAATCATACGAGGAAGTATATTTTCTTTTAGCAAGAAGATAAGATCAAGAGGCTCACCACGCGCGGGCGATCGACGGCAGTTTCAGGACGGGGATGGGACAGGACAGACCGCCAAACCTAGACAAATCTTGACGAAAATGGAGTTTGGACAAGGAGCTTCGAGAGGAGAAAGCTTAAGTTTGGCTTGGGCATTTCATCAAACACCTCATATGTATAGGAGGTGAGCTAGAGCACCACAAAGCTCTCCGCTCGCCAGCCAAAAAAACAGAGCAGTGTGGAGTGCTCTGCTCGCTGGCGAGACGGTATATATAGGCATTTCATTGGTTCCGGTTCGTGACTGGAACCGGGACTAAAGGACCCCCTTTGGTCCCGGATCCAGCCACGAATCGGGACCAATGATTGTGGCCCAGGAGCGAAGCATGTTGGTCCCGGTTCGTGTCTGAAACCAGGACCAAAGGTTCTAGAAGAAGCGGGACCAATGCCCCATGTGGCCCGTCCGGCCCCCTGGCCTCACGAACCGGGACCGTTGCCCCCATTGGTCCCAGTTCGTGACTGAACCGGGACTAATGTGCTGACCCGGCCCAAACCAATACCTTGTTTTCTACAAGTGTGGTTGGCACCATAATGCAACTGAACCTCGCCGGCGGCCGGTAAGAATGGCTGTATTGATCTGCACCGTCTCTTTCCGATGATCGGTCGCTGTAAAGATTTTTTTTTTTTTTTTGCGGGACAGGTCGCTGTAAAGATGACAAACCGAGCCGCGAGCAACAGCGACCACTGTAGTCGCTCACAAGTTTTTCTTTTTTTGGCAACACCGTCGGCCACAAGCTTGTTTGGCGATAGTCCGGTTCACCAGCAAAAAATGCAGATGCTGGTCGAGCTCCACGGAGCTCGGTATCTTTTTTCTGTGAAAGTGCATTTTTTATATTTTAATAAAAACTGAAACTTTTTATGCATAAGCATATATGTGTAATATATAAGTATGAAATTTCATGAACATATATATCTTCATATGTGTTTTGCACAAAAAAGACAAATACATAGATTAAAATATGCTTTTTTTTTGTTGTATTTGGGCAAGATTTTATCTCATGAAACTTTACACATACTTAGAGAACATGTATATGTAGTAACAGAAAAACATTGATAATTATTTTTTTTGGAACTCTTGACTTTCTTGGTGCACCAGCCGTGGTGTAGCTCACACAGCTCTTGTGCTCAACTGCTCTGCACCAGCACCACTGCCGAGGAAAAGCCCGTTCCCCTAACCTGAATAAAAGAGAGGAGCATTATCCATGGCATTTGTCAGGTGCCTTTCAACGAGCCACTTTCACTGCTGCTAGTGACACCAGCACTTGCGGGAGCTGGAATAAACAATGCCTAAAAGTAGGACCAAATCTTTATGGAGCAACTCCAGGATCACTTGCCAGAAGAAAGAAAAATGATGCTGTAATTAGATTAACAGATGATACTTCATGCATCAGCAGTATGTAAGATCAGTACTAGAACAATATTTGATGCAAATCTGCTGTCACTAACAAGAAAAGGAATAAGTAACACTGGGCTTAGTGCATGCCATGCCACCATCAGTTGATTGCTACTTTAATCCAACATACTGATCTTGGAAAAAGTCATTCGGGATTTATTATCCTTGCGGGGATGATCTTTGCCCAATACTTCTAAATTACTTTATGCAATGCTCCAAACTATTTACTGCGGGAATCCGACATACATAGATATATGGTGTTTTCTCTTAGTGACAAATCTTTAAAGATGCTCCAGTTATTATTACCAAATTCTTCCTTTTGCTTTCGGGCCCATGACTAGATGTCAACCAGTAAGAAACCTTCACACATATATCACATGATGCGAAAAATGTGGCGACACAATCTCTTGAACAAGAACTTAACAAACTTATAATGATATAAACAAAAGCAAAGTCATTGTATAAAAGTCCATGGACATGTTATCCACAACATTCACTTACTAAGATAAGAAACAGAGCAATGCAGACATACAACAGTTCGTGCAAGTACTTTCTGACTATTTTCACCAAGACAAGAAGAAGCATTTGGCGACAAGATGAGGACAGTGAGATAAGGCAATCATTTTTTGGGGGACAATGCATGCATCTTTGAGCCCATATTATTACAATAAGTTCGATGTCAAAAAGATGATGACTTTAGTCCACAAATATCTACACGATACATATATTGGTGCCTCTCATCATCACAAAATCGAAGCTACTCAGTTAGTAGACGGTTAGTTGCTAAAGGGTAATAACCCTCCATTAGAATTATATATATATGCGTGAGACAATATCTCTTCCCCTCTTACAGCCAATGAAGAATCAAAAGTTTGAGTAAGCTATGTGATCTTACTGATGGGACTGACACTGCTCACTGAAAAAAGAGCTTTGTATATGTCGGCGAATAGGGAGGTAAGTAGTATGGAAGACAAGACACACTATATCTATTGCATTTATGATCCGTCAAGGGAATACTATTTACAAGAAAAACTGATATGATTTCACAAAATTTACTGAGCTAAAAATCACCTTCCTATTTAAAAAAAATGATCAGTTACTAATACAACAAATAGCACCGCATGCACCCTTTCTTTGGAAGTCCATTGGTTTAGGTACGCGACCACCCAGTTCTTGTGGAGTTTTGTCAGTGAGGCTCTGGGCCTAAGTGGCAGGCCTCAGACCTGGGTGATTTCCTAATGCCTTGGCTCACCGTACCAGTAGGAGGAGGTGGCTCTCCTGGTTGGTGTCCGTGGCGATGAATTGGACCCTACACACTATCGAGGGAGTCTTCTTGCAGCGTGCTCCCGACTCTATGTTTAAATTCTCGGCAATTTTGTAGTAATACCACCCACTATGTAGGCGACGAGACAGGACCGTCCAGGAGACATGCTGGATGGTGTTCTTGTGGTCGACAGAAAACATGTTGCATGTCTTGTGTTGTTATCCCAATAAGCCTATACTTTTTATCTAGCACTCGCAATTGCATCTCTTGTTGTATGGATGTTGACGTTGCTTTGTTTATAAAGGGCGATGAAACCCCATTTTGAGACATATGTAGGAATCCAGGCCTGCAGCAAGGCAGTTTCATCTGCAATTCCTCATGATATTCGGGGTTATTGTACAATATCTGAAAAATCTCTAATTAACATTATAGTCCATAATCCCAATTATGTATTCTTATGTGGGGATTAACCAAGCCATAACATCCATGCTTCAGAAGCCAAGGGGAAAACCTCTGCATCTATATTTAAAGCAAAATGGAAAAGTATGTGAATCCCCTAGGACATAAATACAACGGAAAGTCTTGGAAAACACTTCCACTATTAATTTGTAAAGTGGAAATGTTGTTCTCACAAGCGTTCTTTCAAAACCTGGGCAATTATATGATTTTACTGAAAATATAATTCAAAGGATCTTCTTCGGTCGCTCTAGGGTGCTAGTCCCATGTTAAGGGTCTCTTGGATTCGCATGATTCTAAAAATGAAGGAATATAAAAAAAATATGATTGGATTGGCATGCTCATCTCAATCCTATAGGGGTTTTGTTCATTTGATTGCATCATAGGAAAAACAAAGGAGTCTTTCATAGAGTTTTGATGGATGCTAAAATTCCTATGAAATGTAGTATAAAAGAATCCTTGTGAAAATGTCTAAAGGATTGATTCCTATGAAACAAACAACCAATATGGGAAAAGGTCCTAAGGATTCCAATCCTTCAAAATTCCTACAAAAGTCCAGCAAATCAAAGGAAACCTAATTGTTGGAAAAAACATAAAAGGACCTACACTGCTATTGATTACAATGTGCATATTAATCACATAGCATTTTTTTTTGTGGAGATCACATATCATCTGTGATGTTATTGTATAAGGAACGCATTTTCAATTATAGCATTGTAGTTAGACAGAAAACACAACTTCCCTAAAAAATGCAATGTAGTTATACAGAAAATACAACTTGTTCTTAAATATTAGGTACAGGTAATGTGATATGCAGCTATTCATTGACGTGGAATTCAGGCACTTCTCTTACAAAGCATGGCAGAGATAACATGAGCATTTGAAATATTAGATACAAGGACATATTATTATTTTTTCACTCTAAATATGAGCACTGAATTTTTTATTATGAATGTTTTCTACACCACGCACCTAACTGCGTGGCATTTTGCGTATGAATGTATGGTCACAAAATTGGATAATCATGAAGTAAACAAAGATGAGACAGAGATACTGTTTAACATGAGTTTAGAATTGCTCAAGAGTAAGCTTACCGCAATCATAGATACTCTCTTCCATTTCTTTACTCTCTTGTCTTTCTTGCAGTGCCGTCGTGCTGCTGCTCTCATGGTCATGTCTCTCCGCGTCAGCGGCGTTGCCTTGGAGCTGCGAGCTCACCTCGCAGCGTTGCTCGTCCACTTTCTTCTCCTACCCGTTGACGGCGCTCGCGTTCGCTGGCGCCGATGCGGCCGCGAGCTCCACCTCGGCAGCCCCGCTGGTGACCGGCTTGGCGAGGGATGTGGGCAGCTCGTCGCCGGCCATGATGACCCCCACGTGCTCCTGGAAATCCAGGGCCGACTTGGAGTCCTGGACGCGCCAGATGCCGAGCACTTCTCCCCGTCGGCGTCACACGCCGCCGGAGAGCTTCCAGTAGGAGCAGGCGAGGATGAGCAGTGCGAAGGCGATGAGCCCCAGCATCGCCGCCATCCTGCGGAAGAGGTACGGCACCGGCGATTGCCACGGCGAGTGTGGTGCCACCGTCCTGTTGATTAGCCCGTGCGTTGGTGCTGCTGTCGGCCTCTCCGCACGGTGGCTCACGGCGAAGTCCTCGGTTCGGGTCTCGTGGTTGTGTTGGTGTGGAAGCGTAGCAGAGGAGCTGCGCCTGATCAGTTTGCTTCTGCTGCTGCACTTGCTGATCCTCTTGTGTTGGGGGTGGCGTGGGATGGGTGAGAGGGAAACGGGATGTATTTATAGGAGAGGAGGTGGAGGAGAAACATTTACAAAACAGCACGGTATTGTCCATTTGTTTATTTTATTAGTGGGGGTTGCAACTTGCAATGGGTCGATTGTGTTAGGTTGATCTCCTCTGTGCAGGCCCAACAGCCTGCCAGCCCCATGCATCGCGTCCTGATCGGGGATGCCCAACCAAACAATGGTTGGTGGGCTCCTGTCGCCATGCTAGATATAAAGAGGTGTGGAGCCGGGGGCACAACTCACGAGGTTGATCGTGCGACGCCGCCACACCCAACATCCCTTTCCGATCTAGGGTTCTAGCACGTGCCGACGGAAAGCACCACCAACACACTCTCACGCACACCGCCGACACCTCTCACGTGCTCTCTCCCATCACCACCGCCACCGCGACGCCATGGAAGGTGGCTCGAGCTCCTCGAGTCAGGGAGCAGGTAATCACCACATCCTACTCTCTCTACTACCGGGATCCCAACCCCCATGTGATCCACAGGTATATCAGATTGGTCACCCCATTGGAATATCAAAAGACCAAAGGCGGTATTGTTTTTTTCTTTGTAACCGTGAACTTTGTTCCTAGATACTTATCTGCAAGAGAGACACCCCTTTCTTTGGAACCGTGAACGAAGAATAGCCGGGGGTAAAAGTATGCACCGCGGCCAAACCCCTCGACGGCGACGCGCTCACCGCAAGGTGGACGTGCAGCCGGTGAGGGGGACGGCCACAGCGCCGCCGTCGTCTGCTCCGCCGTTGCATCGCTCGCAAGGAGAGCAGAGAGGTGGCCATGCGAGCAGAGGAGAGGCTTGCCTCATGGTCTCTCTCTCTCAGCAACAGAGGAGAGAAAGGAAAAGGAGGGGGAAGGAAAGAGAGGCTCGACACGACACGGTGGTTCTCCGCCGCCAGGGGCCGGACCGGACGGTCGGGGCGATGCCCTGTTCCCAACCGCCGCGATAGAGAGCGAGGGAGTAGAGCGGCGCCAGAAGGGGGAATGAGCTCTCCCGACGACGTCAACCCCTTTTTTCCCAGGGCGATCGCTGCGGACAACCGTCGGATGAAATCCAACGGCACCAGCGAAACCCTAAAGCCAGCCGGGCCAGCTTTTGCCACCGGGCCGTGAGGGAGTTGTCCGGCACTACCGGCGCCCCAGGCTCAGGTTTGGGTACTGGGCCGGTTTCGGCCCAGAAAGCACTGATAGTTTTGTTTTTTGTTTTAGCATTTTTTGTCCAGTTGTAGGTAGATTGCAAAAAAAATTATATATGCAAAAAAATTTCCAACGAAAAATTATGTTAGAAAATAGAAAAGAAAAGTTGAAAAGTTTCTGAAAAAGAAAAATAGAAAAGTCTCCCAAAATAAAAGAAAAATTTCTGAAAAAGAAAAGTTCATGAAATTTATAAAGGAAAATATAACAAAGTTCATGATTTTTTTATTTAATAAAAGAAAAGTTTCTGTAAAGAACAAAAAAGTTGATGAATTTATATTCATGTTTTCCGCTGCGTAAATATTTAATAGTGTGCTTTTACAAAGAAATAAACTTTAGAGAGAATTATTATTTAAAGAGCACATTAAAGTGATTATTAGAATTAATATGATTATGTTATTTTTATGACCAACGTTATTAATAACATGATCATGGTTTTTAAAGGTGCATTTATTTCTATTATTTTGCCCAACGGTAATATAGATTTAATTGCATAGACAATCATATGTTTAATTTGACCAACATTAGATTAACACATATGGTTGTTATAATTTCAGGAGGTTTCAACTTGATGAGTTGTCTGAAAGATGTTCCAACACTCAGAGGTGATAATTACACCGAGTGAAGGAAAAACATTGATTTGGCCTTTGTTTGTGCTGAGGTTGACTGGATTGTGGATGAACCACAGCCGATCAAACCTACAGAGCCAGTCAGAGAGGCCACTAAGGATGATGTTGTATGGGACATAAAAAAGAGGGACTATGCTCCATTGGAGTTGTCATACACTCTCAACGATCAAAAGTGGATAAATGCCAACAAAAAGTATATGACATTTATAAAGAATACAATTGAGAACGCCATTGTGGGCTCAATTGCAGAGTGCATCTACTATATGTCAGTGATGCTTGACTCTCCTTCCTGTAACAGAATCCTGCATTTTCGGCATTAAAGCACGGCGAGGCAAACAGACGAGCTGAATGTCGGTGGGTTATGGTCAAGTGAATGTGGTTCTATGACGATAATATCAGCGGGGCAAGACGATATTGTCTTCTGGTAACGCTCTTTCACGACATATTAAGTTTGTTATTCATTTAGCTCCTGGTTTAGATTGGGGCCCAAACTAGTTGGTGCGAAGAAATTAACATGATTTAGGTCAAATAGATTTAAGGAAAATTCTCCAAATATTCTTTTATATTAACCCCGAAGTTCCTCCCCGATAAAATGTAATGCTATCACTTTAGAACCAACAACCGTAGTTCTAGAATGAGCACTCGAAACTGCTTCGTAGGATCCGGGTCAATGCCATACTTTGGTGAGGCATCCATTTAATTATAACGTCTATTGACTACCCGAGTTTTTACTTTTTTTTTGTTAGGAAAGAGGTAAGGGTGCCCCCTACAAAGTTTTTTAACAAGTTAGTTAAAATTTGATTAAAACCCAAATAGACCTTCTTGTCAACTTACATTATTTATCCTAATATCACTTCATATATAATTTACTAGCTACAATATTCAATTATGTATATTTTGCTATAGTTGTGCGTTTTCAATACTTTACTTTTTCACCAAACTAGGTTGTTGTTGATAATTACCAAAAATGTTAATTAAGTTGTTAGCCATGTCGTGTTGGGTTCAAGGAGCTAGGTAAGAGTGGCTGTTGGGTGCACCAATAATTCATGCACTATTGAGTAGTAGAATTTTAAACGTTTCCGTTGGTACGGGGTTGTGAGTAGTTTAGCCTTGGGGTTGTCCTTAATTCTACCATGTGTGTTAGTGCATAAATTCCAAGCACATAAGAAAACTTAAGCCGAATCCTGCCTATTGAGTAGTTTGGTCATAGGCTATTTTTCTTGAGGGAGATCATTAAATATCTCATATTTTTATTGTTTGTATAATAACAAAAAGGTTCCTAGATTGTGTGGTTACTATATTTGTATTGAGTATTTTTTTTCAAGGAATGAGTTACAAAAATTTCATTGTGTGTGTGCCGAATGTGGATAGAGGTGGACGTGGATTATTAAATGTGTTTTTATTTACCTTACGGCTTTTTTAAATTATTTGTGTGAACAAATCAATAAGGAAGGAAATAAAAAGTTCCAAATATTCCTTCATATTAGTCCGGTAGTTCTTCGCGGAGAGCGATTTCATTTCATAGCTAAAGATCGTAGTTCTAAAATGAATTTCGATTTTTTTGGAGGATCTAGGTCAATGCCATATGGTGATGATGTGTTAATTCGTATTTGACAGAGATCAGTTAGTTCATGGAGTTGTGTACATTTAGTTATATTCACTTCAACATCCAAGCATTCTCATAAGATTGTTTCTCTATATAACTTACATCATAGAAATTGCATGGGTTTTGATGTATTTACGTGCTTCCAATACTTCAATTTTGGCATAAGTGGTGCTTTTAGCCGCCTACGGTTTACAAAAAATATCAATCAATCCCTAATTAATAGAATATAATTAAATTGCCATGTATATCCCGGGTTCAAGACTTCAAGTACCTAGGCAATATAAACCACTTGGTGGATTAATCATTCATGCAATAGTCACTCGAAGTATAGGTCAGCGCTTTAGAAGTTTCCTACCATACATGATTGTGACTAGTTTGGTGCTAGGTTTCACCTTGTTTCTACCATGTGTGTTACTGAATAAATTACATGCACATAACAAAACCTAGCCTCAAACTTGCTTAATATTTTGTTCGATTTTCTTAATTAGTGACCAATTTGTCGTTATGTAATTTTTTGCTTGATGGAGATATCATTAGTTGTCTTATGATGCAATTACCTTTATACACTTCTAAAGATTGCTTAATTTGCTTTTAAGGCGGATACTGTAGAATAATTGTTCTATGATAATTTATCATTTAGAGTATAATTTATATTTAAATATAAAACATAAATAAAAATAGGTTCCAAAAGCCATTTCACCAATAGGAAACATGATAGCTTAGTGACTATGAACTGAAAGACTCTACATGGACTATTGAGGGTGATTCCATCCAATCTTGATGAACTTGGAAAAACTTGTAGCTGGTTCTGTGCCTCACCAAAATCAAGTCTTTCTTGAGCAAGGACTTCCAGGACAGAATGCTATGATTGTCATTTTTGAATTGTTTTCTTTTTGTTTCTTTGCATCTAGATGTTCCAGCAGCCCATGATTATATCTTCATAGCAATACCATTAGGTAGCTCAGCTAGGGCCAGATCAATGTCTTGAAGCATGGAAGTATCTCTCTTCTTATTAGAGACAATCTTATCCCAGCATTTGAAAGCAAAGGTGCAATTCTACAAAAGATACAAGGCAGATTCTTCCTTTTGCTCATAGCATAGTACATAGTCATAAGATGGCAATTTAAATGATTACGTAAGCAATATGTATCTGGTGTTGAGGCTGTCGTGCAGGACCAACCAAAAGAAAATCTTGTATCTCAAGAACACCGCTGATTTCCAAATCTTCAGAAAGAAAGGATAAGCAGCCTAAAACTTTGCAGAATTTGGTAGAAGAGAAAAAAAGCAGAATTCCAGCAGTTATTCCATTTGTCATAAACATTGATTAATTGTGGTGCTACTATATTTTTTTAAGTTGTTCTAAGGGCTTAAGAAATCATTACCCGTTACATGGAAACCGCATGTGCTTACGGCATGCATTGCCCAATCGTGGCCAACGAACCTCTGATATAGCATAACACACATCCTCCGAACTGGATGATTGATCTTAGAGGGGAGTTGCGCTTCCATGGCGACCATAGAACCTAGACGACCTGTAGAGCCCACTTGCTCATGCCTGGGAATCCTCTGTGGCTGAACAGAAACGAGGGTCCCACTGCCACCGACGATGCAGCTTGCCCGGCGGTGCACCGGCGAATGGGAGGGAAGGAGGTGTGATGGAGGAGGCATAGGTAAAGGTGGCCCGAGGTGCTGCCCCGTTCGCCCTAGGAAGGAGGTATGTGTGGGTGGGTGGGTTAGGGGGGAGGGGGGGAGGGGGAGGAGCTAATCCTATTTTTGCATGGTGCAATTTTAAGGTGAGAATTTGGGAGGAGGATCCCCTATCGTACGGCACCCTGCCGTTCGCTTCATGTTAGTGAGCGAACGGTAGGGTGTTGTAAGGTAGGGGAGCCTGTTCAAAAATACGCTAGTAAGGAACTGTGTCATGTGCAGTGAGTGTTGGCTTGATTCATGCCGCCTTGTTTCTTGAACAAAATTTGGAATATATAAGTAGACCGAGGCCTACCTTTATAAAAAAAATGTGCAGTGAGTGCTGGGCCTACAGAACTAGTGCCGTCCCTATGTTGCTTGACCCTCTTGCACTGCTTGTTTGCTGTAGGATAGCTGCATTTATACAAAAGCAAAAGAATCTATATTCAATCAATGTTCATTCTTGTCTCCCGGCACAAGTCACTTTGGATTTCATTGCGATCAATACTCAATTAATATTTCTTTCAAACTTGCTCCAAGTTACGGAAAGATCGGGAATAATGGTGTGGATTGTTGTCCGTTTCTTCAGAGAGCGGTAACTGAAGCAGAGCATGATGCTACGATTGGCAAAATTTACAAGTCTCGCATATATATCTCCATTGATTTTCACTCAACCAATCACGCCAAGAATCTACGCTGCCCAGCCTAAATCTACAGGAGGAAGAAGGAGGAGGAGGAAGAAAAGCAGCCCCAAAAAAGGGAAAGCTGTAGCGAACAAAAGGCGGCTGCTTTTATTGCGAGCTTTCTTGCAGGGCCGTCGTGCTGCTGCTCTCATGGTCATGGTCATCGTGGTGGTGGTCGCGGCTCTGGCTCGCCGCGTCTTGGTCGTGGACGCAGCTCCGGCTCGTCGCGTCGCGGTGATCACGGCTCGGGCTCGCCGAGTCGGCGCCGAGATGCGAGCTCGCCTCGCTGCCCTGCTCGTCCACCTTCTTCTCCTGCCCCTCGCTGCCAGCGATCGCGCTCCCTGCCGCGGCTGCGGTCGCGAGCTCCACCTCGGCAGCCCGGCTGGCGGCCGGCTTGGCGAGGAACGTGGGCCGCTCGTCGCCGGCCATGATGACCACGACGTGCTCCAGGAAATCCATGGCCGGCCTGGCCGCGCCGGACGCCGAGGCCTTCTCCCCATCGGCGTCCCCCGCCGCTTGGCCTTCCCGGTCCCCGTCAAGGTACCCGGAGAGCTTCCAGTAGGAGCAGGCGAGGATGAGCAGCGCGAAGGCGATGAGCCCCAGCATCGCCGCCAGCCCGCCGAAGAGGTACGGCACCGGCGACTGCCACGGCGAGTGTGGCGCCACCGTCCCGTTGATCAGCCCGTGCGCTGGCGCCGCCGTCGGCGCCCCCGCGCGGTGGCTCACGGCGACGAACTCGGCTCCGGGCCTCATGGTTTCGTCGGTGATTCACTGCGTAGCAGAGGAGTTGCAGGGTGCTTCTTGTTGCTCTGTTCTCTCTGTTTTTATCTCTTGTGTGCTTCTTCTTGTCTTTAGGGGTGGTGTCTGGTGTGGAGGGGTGAGAGGGAAATGGGGTGTATTTATAGGGGAGAAATTTTGGCAAAGCATGGGATTATTGCCTCTTTGTAATGCCAAGGAATATCATAGGACCAATGGGGATTTTTTGCTTGGAGATGTGCCCTCTGTTTGTAGATACCACTCCCTTTTTTGAAGCGAAACCGTGGGGAGAATCTTCACATCAATTTTATAGCAAAATCAAATATGTATAAGCACACTTTGGATGAGCCCAAAAAAAGGAGAGAAGACTTTGGGGATGATTAAGTGTGTTTCCCATTTTACCTTGGGCTAAGGTTTTTTATTAAATAGTTGGTGCGAAGATGTCAACAGGGAATTATATTGCTTGATCGTAAAGCAAAAGTAAAGGGAAAAAATGCAAATCTTCCTTTGTATTAATCCAGAAGTTCTTCGCAAATATAAGGAAACAATTTCTTTTTAAAGCAAAATATCGTAGTTATAATATAAGTGGAAGTGTTGAGAAGGATCCGAGTCAATGCCATCTGGTGATGATATGCTAGTTCATACTTGCCAACCATCCATTAATTGTTGGAGTTTTCTACTTATTAGTTACCTAAATTTAGTAAATCTAAGCTGGACATTTGGATCAACATCTGGCCATTATTTAAACTAGGCAAGATAGAACATTGGGTGGACCAATCATTCATGCACAAAAGAATAGTACATTAATTAGAACTGTATAAGTTCTCTGTGGTGTGCGGGTTCAACAGTTTGGCCTTGATTCTGCACAACGTGTTGTGAATAAATTCCAT
The DNA here is from genome assembly GCA_022496015.1 of Hordeum marinum. Lineage (NCBI taxonomy): Eukaryota > Viridiplantae > Streptophyta > Magnoliopsida > Poales > Poaceae > Hordeum > Hordeum marinum. The sequence goes on along the minus strand of CM039678.1, from coordinate 533,811,665 downwards.
GTAAAAAAAAGTGGGTGAAACCATCTTAATTATGTAGTGCACATTTCCTTAATAATGGAACAGTTTCGTCTTGTTTTTTTCCCTTGCTAAGGAGATCATCAATTATCTTATGACGTAATTAGTATTTGAGATAACTCTTTAGAAGATTCCTTAACTGTGGTGGTACTATAGTTGTGGTAAGCTTGTTCCAATGTGTTAAGGAAACTAACTGATTGTGTCGTGTGTGTAGATGTCGATAGATGCGGATACACGAGAGGGAGAGATCATCTAGGACTCTTCAAGAATTATTGCTTTGTGCATTTATTATAAGGAGACTACAAACCTGAAACAAAAAGGAAGTTAATGGTATGGTTTAGGCCGGACGTAAGCATCATCCTTCTTTCTTTGGAGTAAATTAGTGTAAAGCCAGAGATATGATCGTAGCAATAAAGTGGAACATACGTGATGTGTCCCGATGATGATGGTAATATTAGTACTATCCTATTAACCATAATCATTGACGAATATTTCTAGCTAGGTTAAATAGCTAGATTATTACGCATGATAGCCTCATTGCCAAATGCATATGAATTGTACCAGCACATTTGTAGGATCTTCCTTTGAACTTTAGAAACGGTAAAAAATATAGTGCACGCAACAATCAGACCAAGATAGGTAGATTTATATGTGAAGAGCATCGGCACAAAGTTTAGCTGAAATCAACATGTGGCACAAGTTGTTAATTACTACAACTAATTAACATGCCATGTCCTTATCCTTCAACATCCAGTTAGCTAGCTATATCCATCGCTTAGTGGAGCTTTACCAACACCAAATGAATGCGGATTACGTCTGCAAGCTTTAGTTAGCCTAGAGCTATGCTTAGCGTGACAGATTGTGAGTGGCCGGAGGGCCCGATGCATGACCAATAGAAGGTAATAGTGCGAAGATTATATCCAAGGAAACTTACATCAATTACTCTACTTGTTAGTGTCGTGCTCCTTTAATCTTCCTTTTTAACCAAAACATATATTCCCTCATAACCCACTTTTTGTTAGGGAGTATCCATCTCTCATAAAATATGTGACCTTAACACACATAATGCATCAACTAATCAGAAAGGTGCCTAATGGAAACAAGATATGTATGAATCCTCATTGAAATTCTACAAAAAATGGTCTGTTGCTCTAGCTTGATGTGAGCTTATCCACACCAAAAGAATGATGGTCCCGGGCTAGTAGGTCATTATTTTTTACAACTTGCATATTGCCCTAGAGAAAATAGGGTGCAATATGTCTCGAGTGTGCACACAAAAACCATAATGTATTTTCCCTAGCATGACATGGTTAACTCAATAGGGATGCATGTCTTTTATATGGATGTCAACTCAATATTATCATGTCTTGTTTTCAGTGAGCTCTTCCAGAACGGCTTCCTCTGCAGCCGTACACAAAGATTTGTGCGCTCCCTGGGGAGTAAATATTTTGTTGCTAGAAGCAAGGATATGTGTGAATTGGCAATTAATATCGACGGCGACGACAACAATGTTTTAGAGGAATTGTGTCCCCTCTTGATCCTTATGACACCGATCCTACTTATCATGCTGATGTATGGTTTGCGTCTATCGTTTGCAGCGTACATTCAATACATGATATGGTGTCAGCTAACCACCTAGAGAAAATTAATAACCCTGTATGCAAATATAAAAGGCCTACTAGAATTATTGAGGTTTGGCTATTGATTAGTAATCCCATAATAATGCCTATTATTATGATTACATTAGTGTGAGTAAACTACATCGGAATATTCCGTAAAGCGATAGTTTAACCACAAATTATGACTCTAATTTTGACATATAACTTGTGCTTAAAGCTAAGGGGTGAAAAAGAAACCCCAAAATTACAATGAGTAGGTGAATAACTAACAAAATGACCAAGGGAACCACTTGTCTTGGACTGAACATGGTGTCTCGGCTTGGCGAGCATATTGTCCACATTTTCAAATTGACAAAGTAGTAGAGTTCGGTGAACAAATATATAAATTTTAAGCTACACATTTTACCCAAAATTCTAGTTAATGAAGCTAACTATGCTAAGTAAGCAAGGAAAATTTAAGAGCATTTGGCTTGATCATTTAGGAGATTTGAATGTTCTTGATCATGTTGGCCAAATATTAATTGGATATTCAAACTAGACATAACTAGAGAATTTTCCAATAATCAAACTAACTACCCTAAGGTCTTATGGATTTATTAATCAATTTTAGTATATGTTTATGAGATCTAGACGTTTTCATGTCTCCCTGGCCAAGTTGAAGTGCAAAATGCACAGGAAAAAACAGGAACATTCAAGTGAATAGAACTAACTACATGGGTGTTCTAGAAAAGTTTCATATCTTTTTTGCAACGATTTCAAAGGCATAAGGTTCGAAATATTTTGGCCAAATTTGAACTGAAAATTCAAGATGCGGAGAAAACAAGTGAAATTTCTCATTCATATGAAAATAATGATCATTTTTCATCTTTTAATTTTTTTTTCACACTCCACATTTTTTTTCATGTTCTAATCAGTAGCATTCCATGAAATGTTCACATTGTTTGAAAATCTTAAAATACAAAACCACACGGAATACAGAATAGGATTCAGTCCAAATGTTTAATATGATCAGTTTCGAAGTCGAGCGTTCAAGCCATAGCAATGATCGGAAATACTGCACACACGATGACTTTGAGTCCAATGCTGGTACAGTGTGCAATCAGATCATCTAGCTTAAAGGAAAAAAAACATGATGGACGATTGATGTTATGTGTTGTACAAAGATTGGACCAAAATTCTTCATAGACATATCAATTATGTTCGTGTGGAAGAGGGTTTGTAGCGCGTAGAGATGGGGGCACGTAGATTTCCAGCTGCCCGATTGCCTCTTGTTTCAAAAACTGATTTACTGCTTTCATGTGTTCTATCCCTTAATTGTTGTACATATGGTCCAAATTATTTCATGTGCATAGTCGCGTTTCTTATGACGAGGCCTTTCAAATAAGATCCATTTTGAATACATTTTGTTGTTTTTTTAAACCTTCATTAAGTTTCAACTGCTGAAAGTTTGTATGAGTGAACGATAATATAACAAGTTTCAGAAACTGAAACTTAAATCTTGGTCTGTCATCTTGTTGAATCCAATGTATTTACCACAAGGCAAATTGGATGGCCGGGTATGTTTTGAATACTAAAACTTGATAGGAATGCTGATAAATTTAGCAAGTTTAAAAAGCTATAACTTAGACCCTAAATTATAAATCTTAAACCCTAAGCCTAGAAGGCTAAAAACCTAAAAGAATATGAAACTTGGTAAAACTTGGTGTTACGATTATCAAGTTGAAACTTGATTTTTTTTATTTTTCAAAATTTATTGAAAATTGGTCTTGTCAAAAAGTTCCCATCACATGACTAAGCAAAGCAGGTGTGGACCCCAACCTATTCGTAGGTATAAGACTAATCATCCCAAAAAAAGAGAAAAGAACTACACTAGAAAAAGGTAAGAAAGAAGAAACTACCACGGTTCCATTATAAGAAAGGCTTATAATGGAATTACCGAAAATGGGCGAGCTATGGCTCTCGAGGGTGCAGATGCTCCCATGGTTGCAGTTTGAAATTGTTTTAAATAGAAAAAAAACAAAAAATATGAATATTTTTTTTGCTGTGGGTGATGCTCATGTGCGTGACCCCCCGCCGAATTTCATGAACTTTGGACATTTAGGTATCTCTCAAAAACAAACAGATTTCGGGTCTGTGAGAATTTTTTGAAAAGAGCGTTGTTCAGAGCTCATTTTGTCCTTTTTTCGACCAACTTCTAGAATATCATTTACCCACGAAATTTTGCACGCACGGCGCACTTAAGCATCATTAAAAAAATCTGATATTTTTTAGTACTGTTAATTTTTTTTATTTTACTACTCACTGGATGCATCATCGAGATGACCCCGTGCTCGGAATTGAATCACCGGAAACGTGCACCTATTAACTACTCATATATTGCATATGAGTGAGTAATGGCCTACTCTAAGCATCAACTAGCCACACTTAATTAATATCTTGCGCCATTAGTACGCCGCGTACGTAGCCAAAACGGCAAGTATCTATCCCTCATGGAGTACCCATGATTAAATTACAGGCTCTACCAATTAGTCCACGGCACCTCAATCCATTCATCAAGTGTGGCATCTCCCTTTAGTTGCTTTGCCATGGTGCATGTCTGCATGATCGATGGATGGATTCCACCCCTTTTTCCCTCCACTCTCCCGGGGTCCAATTGGTACATGCGTACGTACGTACGCAGTACTGGTTGTATCTGCTTTCGTTAACAAATCGATAGATGGGTTTTGTTTCGGCTCAAGAGTTCAAATGGTGGAAGGAAGGAGCTCACGAGCTCGCTTTAGCTTGTGACTTTGTGTGCGCATGCACGCTGGGCTCGCTCGCTCGCTCACATGTTACGGGCGCTAATTGGGTGGTTGTTTGGGCACCGTACGTGTCGCACTCGGTTCCGGTTGGCGTTGAGATCATTGCCCGCCTTGACTTTCTTCCCGCGCAGAAACATCAACTTGATCTTGACACGTGAGATCAATCAGTGTTTCCATCGACCAGGCAAAAGGTCAAGTCCATCTTGTGTAGGCTGTGAATTAACTTCGCCGGTCACGCTTCGTATTGACCGTTTATTACAGGAGCCCAAAGCTGAATTCCAGTGTTGATCCGTAAGACTGTTTAGTTCTTTTTAGACTGCCCCGTTGTTCACAGCCTACCCAAGATGGACTGGGTAAATTCTACAACTAACAACTCGTTCTTTTTAGACTGCCCCGTTGTTCTTCTTTCATTTATCACTTTGAAGCCGTGCGAGAGGAATGTCTCATGCACAGTTTTGCATGAGAGAAAGAAGTGTGTAATCCTCTTCTCGACTACGACTCTCTCATTTCAGTCGCCGTTTTTCTTTTGTGTCACTTCAAAGGTAGTTGCTTCAGCTTCAGCCATGCAAATTCTTCATATTCGTTTTCATTTCTCATGTCAAATGCCACAGAGATGGATGCCTCGAGCATAGGCCGCCATTGCTAGGTCCATCAAGAAACACCTATTTTTGGAAATTTTCATGATGAGAACTCGGGGTCAGTTGGTAATCAAAGAGCATTACAAGTCGAAAATGTTTTACTGAACCATGGTTCAGCCGAACCTACACTCCACACCATTGATCTCTGAATATTGTTCATAAGGATCCATGCATGATTGATTAAAATATACATGATGTGAGATGTTTGCATGTTAAACAATGCATGACATGAAGTGTTGAATGAAATTGACATGCACGACGCAAATCCGCATGCAGGAGGATGTTTAATCATATGGGGTGAAGTATAGGTTCGGTTGAACCATGGTCCCGAATCACGCCTCTCATTTCTTGTGTACCGTTGTCAACTCTGCAAGACTGACGGACTTTCCAACCTTCTTGTCTTTCAAAAGTTTTGAAAAGACAATAAGGTTGAAAAGTCCGTCAGTCTTGCAGAGTTGACAACGCTACACAGAAAATAATATGGACATGGCGTTGTAGTGCAACCAGTGTACCCAACCATTAAAAATCCATGCTTAAAATTCTCAGAATTTCAAAAACAGTTAGGCAGATAAATACAATATACTTCAATCATAACTTTGACTTACAGCTGGTCTCAATTAACACACCTGTCCCAAGTAATAAACCCCATAAAAAAGAATAGAAGTTTTTTTTGCGAATAAAAAAGAATAGAAGTTAGTACCATTAGTCGTAGCCGGCAACTATTTTGGAAAGGTCGACCGAGGCGTTCGTCCACCTGATATTTTTTCTTCTTTCCATTGTTAGCGCCAAGCAAAATATACGAAGGAAATGAAAGGTAAGAAGATTGACACATGGGGATTGACAGAGAGAAACACTTAGGAGCACATACTCTTTACAACGTGAAGAATGAATGGCAAGAGTAAGGGGAGGGCAGAGCGGGAGATTACATCGAGGTGCCAAAGCTTTTTACCCGGCGGCCATTTATCCTAGACAAACCCAAGCATGGGCAACTCAACCTGTTGTCCTGGGCCTGAAAAGGGTATATTTTTCGCAGGATTGTCTCGAAAAATCCCAAAGAGGTTGAACATCAAAAGATTTATTAAAAAATAGGTTTAATAATTTATTTGTATACCAAAAAATGATTAATTACATAAAAAATGTAATCCTTACTGTTTCGGGCCAAGTCAGGTTCGGGTTTTTGATTTCTGATCGATTCCGACCCATGGTATGATCAGATCTAATCTTTGGCATAGAGAAATAATTTTTTGTAAGACACACTAAACCTTATGATCTCGATGCATCGTTAGATAAAAGATAAATATGTTCAAGCCCTAAAGGGACACGCCGGAATTTACAACAACGTACAACACTATACCCCTAAGTACTAAGCACCTTCGCGAAGGTCTCATGAGTCCAACGCTCATGCTCTCACCCATAGTCGGGCCTCAACCCTAATCGTGGTGAAAAAGCAATGTTGCGTTATACGTAGCTGGAGATAACCGCGGTACTCTCCTTCCAGGTCGACCATGCCGTGATCATGATCACCGAAGAGGTGCCCTTTCTCGCGAAGGTTGCTGCAGAGTGAACGGCCTACCATCGCCAGTACACGGAGTCACTCCTGACAAGATGGGCTGGATGGTCGGTCGGATCCACGAGAGCACCTCGTGGCAAAAATACTTAGGGTCTAGGAGGAGCACGGATCAAAGCTACCTTGTCTTTCAGATTTCTATTTTGTGGAATTGTCTTTCAGATATTCGATGTGGATAGATGAGGGTGGCAACCAATCAATAGACGTATGTGCATCAATCTCCCCGGGGTGGCACAGTTTCAAATGAGAGGGTGTGTCTGGGCAAAGACGACCACACACCTGTCCGGCCGGATGATAGCCGGCCAATAGGATGACACTGGCAAGAAAACATTTTTTTTCTGAGAAAAGAATATGTTGGTCTTTTATTAATGTGATAACAGATAAAGGTCCCCATGATGGGCTGCCTGCTGGAAGTTGGTATCATCTTGCATTGTCCATGAGGCTACAAGAGTAGACATATGAGATGATCGAGCTCTCCAGAAGTATATACACCTGTTACACTAGAGCTAGGCATGCATGCATGTCCATACTGTCACATAGTTTGTCCCCAATCCCTTATCTGTTGCCAGTTTTGTGGATAGTTTTCTTCATTTTTGTGCATATATTCCTTCTCCTTGAGAAAACAAAAGTTATATATACAAATATATACAAAGAAATTGCGCTCCCTCTCGGTCTCGGGCCGTTAGTTAGGTGTGGCCGTGTGGGAACCGGCGCGAGACAAACAGAAAAGGGATGGGTTCGGTTAGCTTACGGGGACGGGTAGTCGGGTAGCGTGCATGTCGTCACGTAGCAGCTGGAGGCCACCTCAACCTCAACGGAATAACAGTGGGTGAGATCACACGCACGATCCACTAGTCTGTCCACCTCTACCTTCGATAATTTGTCTCTCCGGTTAATCCACGCTCACGCTGCATGATGGACCGACTACGTGTGTGCAAGACGTGACCGACGTGAGGTGGATTCCACGTCCGGCCACCTTTGTGTGTGTGTGTGTGTGTGTGTGTGTGTGTGATGCACCGCTGATCTACGTTCCGTCGGACGTCCAGTCTAGTCTGGCTAGCAAATATTGCGCTGGTGTGGAAGACAAAATATCTCAAGCTTGTAGCCGTTCTTTTTTCCCATTTCCATAGGCCCGTAACAAAGAATTTAAAAGAACACACTGTGGGGAAGAAATTCCTATGGTCCGGTTAAAAAATAGTATCAGAAAGTATGAAAATATCGCGCTGATTAAAAAAAATTATAGATCAAAATAATTCAACTTGTATACACACCAACAAAGACTAGATCCAACAGTCTTGTTAAAAATAAGTATTACAAAATATCACGCTGACGAAGAGAAGTATGGATCAAAAGAATTTAATTTGTGGACACACGAACAAACACTAGATCCAAACAAATCCATCAAACACCCGAACCGACCAAATCCTGCAAGATCCATCAGAGACACATCTTCACATAACCTCCGGCAATGCTAGATGCATCACTAGAACAGGGAGCAGGTGGCGAGAACTTTATTTCATCTGTAGGAAGCCGTTATAACTTCGCCTTTCAGAGCAGAATTCAACCCCTAAACGAACTCATGTAGAAACCTTAAATGGAGAAAGATCCCTCGCGCCGGCAAGGGCCGTGGCCCGTCATGCCTCCATGGTCCTAATATCACCGGAGACGAGGCAGACTGACGGCAGTACCGACGGGAGGTAGAGGAACCCTAAGCTTCTTCTCTTAGAAAGGCAGCGATGGTTGTGTATTGACAATATATCCTCTTCTTTTGTTAGAGTTAAATTCCTTTTTTTTGCCAAGACTCACCAAATTGGCAGAACTTACATAATTTTGACAAAATCCACAACTTACACTCCAATTTCGCACCGCTGTGCCCCATTTTGCCCCTTTGTGACACAATCGACCCCCACTTTACATTTTCCCTCAATTCGGTGCTGGCTAAGCATGCCACATAGGAGGTTTTTCGTTTTTGCCTGGTGTTTCTTTACTGGAGAAAACCTTAACAAATCAGCTTGTGTCTATGCACGGGGTCCAACCACACCGCGAGATGCGTTCTCCCTGGCTCGATCTGATGGGGATTAGTGCATGCTTCACTTTATTGTCAGAGAAGGGATTAGGACCAACACCTTAACTGTCCTTATCCAAACGACAAACTTTTACATGACCGTAGGTAATTCACTAGCATATCCTGTGGTGCACTATGCCCACGAATTCCACCCAGCAGAAAGGAAAGAAGAGTGAAGAAGAAAAATAGATAAATGACCAGTGCCAATGCAGCTCTTTTGACGAGCAAGATTCCGTCCATGGAATCGTGGGGAGCTCCGGGTCGTGGTGCAGCAGTAAACCCAACATGTCTCACCCAGTTGTGGCCAAGAATCCTACGACATGAATGCGAGACCCCCGTCCAACACCATTCTCCATCGGCGTATGTACTGAATCCCACGTCCCGTCGTTTTCCTACGTTGTCTACCGAATAATACCCAGCGAGTGCATCTCCAAAGTCATCCTGGATGACAACGTCCTTTGCACGCACGGCCACTAATCCGCCGCGACGGCGACGTGTCCGCGTCGACTTGGATGGCGTGGAGAATCGACTGGCCTAAGCAATCCACGGCGGCCGGGGCCAGTTGTGTCGCCCCGGCCGGCGGCTGAGCTGTATCATTCTATGCGCTGCAGGAATCAGGAATGAGAACCTCCCCACAGTGTTCAGGTGCTCGGAGACTGCAGCAGATGCAAAGCCAAAGGGAAGATGTCGCCGCACCGCGTTCTGTTTCGGCGGGCTTCCCGGTGAGTTCCTGATCATCATGAATGACCGAGCATCTGGTGCTTCAGAGGATACCAGCCGGGCCAGCACCCAGCAGCCCGAAGAAATTTCCATTCGGGTCTCAGCCTCCTGTTTTGGTGGTAAAATTTAACATTATCCTAAATAGGCAGGGGTTCAGAACTTCAGATGCATGGATGGATGTTCTCGGGCGGCGGTTGCACATGTTGCAGGAGGGCTGCTTTGCTCATCACAAGAGGGCCAGATCCATTCACTAGCACTGGCGCATTATGCGATCATCATTATCCACTTGTGCCCCCCTTTTGGTACCTGAAGATGGTGGCGCCATAATGCAACTGAACCTCGCCGTCGCCGCCGGCCGGTAGGAATGGCTGCTTGCCTGTAGCTCTTTCCCACGAACGGTCGCTCTCGAGATGACGAACCGAGGCCGCGAGCACAATGTGTGACGGTGACCGCGTCACAGACCACAAACTTCTTCGTGCATCAGCCTTTTTGAAAGAAAATATGAAAAATATAGCATCAAGCAGATACAAAGCATGATGAACGACACTCAACCAATATATTGGTAACATGCACACAGTCTGAATGAACCGTCTAACAAAGTATACAAAGAATGATATACTAGCAACAGTAAAGCCATATGAGAATTCCCCTCCCAACACACTAATGGATTATATATAAAAAAGGGGATACCACCTGTTGCAACCGCATACTTACTACCTTGAACAACGATTGATACTCCGGTTAGTGTAATGTAGACCACATATAAAACATGAAATTTAGCTTACATAGCCCTTGTGCTCAACTGCTATTCAACAGAAAAGCCTTTCTCCTAACCTTAAGAAAGGAGAGGAGCATTATCCATGGCATTTGTCATGTCCCCTTCAGCGTGCCCCTTTCGCTGCTGCTAGTGACACCAGCACTTGCGGGGAGCAGGAATAAACAATGCCAGAAAGTGAGACCAAATCTTTATGCAGCAGCTCTAGGATCATTTACCATAAGAGAAAAATTGATGCTGTAATTAGATTAACTAACAGATGATGCTTCATGCAGCAGGAGCATGTAAAAGAAGTAGTAGAACAAGATTTGATGCAAATCTCTTGTCACCAACTTGAAGGGAAATAAGTAACACCGGGCTTAGTGCAGGTCCCCATCATGAAAGCAAAGCATTAATTCATCATTAGAAAAGCCAAAAAGGCAAAAAAGATATTAAATTTTTTAGAAAAGGAGGATGTACCCCCGGCCTTTGCATCTGAACAATGCATGCAGCCATTTTATTAATTATTCATAAATACCACACAAGGTGATACATCAATAAGCTTGAACCCACCATCTTGACAACGCCTGTTGCTATTTCTATTCCCTTGATGAAGGTGTGCCGAATGTCCGGGCCTAATACCAAACAGACATTGCACCAAAATCTAACATCTAAAGCCGGATGCCCCATCCAAGCCACTACCTGGACTGGGTCACATACCGGTCCGGCACACTCCCAGTGAGCACCGCACGCTGCAAGGGCCGTCAGCTCCACCTTCCATCTATCCATCCTCATAGCAGAACTGATGCAACTACCTTGCTAGGCCTCTCTGCCATCGACGCCACCACGACGCCAGACAACGTCGCCCTCCTGCGCGAGTCCGCCAACCCACATTGGACGCCGGGACTGCACTGCGCCACGCTAACGAGATCAGTCAACATCGATGTGTATGATGAAACACCGCTCCACCTCCTAATCCAGATCGCCACGAACGCCCACCCAATTATGTCCATAGTCACACAGCTCCCAAGGCGGCGCCTTCAAGAAGGGAACGACGCCGAAGGCGCCGTCGCCACCCACCGCAGTTAGGGCTTTCACCCGGGAGACAAATGACGCGGTGGAAGTAGATGCAAATCTGACAAGCGTCTCCATGAATAAGAAAGCGGCGCCCTTGGGCGTCGCCGCCGCCGCGGCCGAAAGGTCGCCTAGGGATTTCTCCCGATATGAAATCTCACCTCCAGCTCCGTCCGCATTGAGGATTGGCAAGTCTTGCCACCCAGATCCGTACGGAGAAGCACACCTAGCAAGGGACGAAAGCTACAAGGCGTTCCGATCTAGATCAGGCATCTCCGGGCGAGCCCAACCGCCGGTGTCCCGAATGGCCGGAAGGATCAGATGGAACAGCTAGGTCCGATCCATGTGCTTACCCCGGATCGCCACACCGGCTGACCACGCAGAGGCAAGCTCCTCCGAACAGCTAGACGGATCAGGCGGATCCGATCCAGGCACATGTCCGAGCGCGAAAGATAAATGGCATGGGTGATGAGTTACAACCTGATTATGTCATGATTTAAATTATGGGTAGGGAGGGGGGGGGGGGGCGTTGTCGCATACTCCTCTAGATTGTGTGCCCAACTGTGTTTGGCTCATGCGTCGTCTAAAACTTCTCCCAACTCTGAAAGCTACGTGTTCCGTTTCTGAAGATCTTGTACAACCCCTTCGTGTACAATTGCAAAAGATCGACCTCTTTCGTGCAAAATTGTCATGTCGTGGATCGTGTTAATCCAAACGACATGTTATTTTGGCACGGGGGGAGGTGCAATCATAGGGAGAACTTCCTGTTTTACCCCTATATATAGTAATCCCAGAAGTGCTGGCTCCTCTTTCTGTGATTGCCTACAACGATTTTATTGCATAAGTGCAGCACGGCAGATGACTGGTTAGGTTTATTTTGCATGAGTAATGGGCAAACTGAACACGTATGGGAGTAATTTTGGCACAACACCACGGTTTCTGCTCACCGCGCTTCCCTTTCGCAAAAAAGTAGGGAAAATTTCACACTCTTGTAATTATGTTGAGGGGGCAGTAAATTGTAGGGCATCCTTCACAACAAGGATTATTTAGGGTGATCAATATTTACCTCTCGTTTTAGGTTCTCTATAAGTTAGTTGGTGCAAAGAGTCAATTTTAATTTATGTTGTAAGAGAAAAATATCAAAATCTTCAGTAATATTAATTTGAGAGTTCTCCCGGGCTAAAACATATCAATTTTGCTTTAGAGACAAATAACGTAGTTCTATAATGTGCACCGGAACGGCTTCATAAAATGTGAGTCAATGCCATATGTCAGTGCCATGTTGCTTCATGTTTTACAACGTTCATTAAATAAAGGAGTTGTCTACTTGTTAGTTACCTAAAATTGAGTAAATCTTAGTTAAACCTTTGGGCCAACTTACAGGCATTTTTCCAATATTGCTTCAAATACAACTTATTGGCTAGAAATCGCAGTTACATACATTTTTCTCTACTCCATATGAGAGCTTTCAATGCTTTAATATCGATAAAGTGATATATGATTTTAGCTGATTAAGATTAACAAAAGTATTAGGCATTCGAGTATTGTAAAAATTGTTTATTACATTGACAAGTATGTTGTGTTGGGTGGACGAATCATTCATGCACTAGACACCGCAACAACAATATTAAGTAGTAGAAATTTAGAAGTTTCCTTTGGTACCGGGTTGTGAATAACTTGGTCATGGGTTTGACCTTGATTCGACCACGTGAGTTGGTACATAAATTCCACGCACACAAAGAAAGCTTAAGCTGAAACCTGCTTATTATGTACCCATTTACATTGTTATTGACTAGCGGCCTTGGGATATTTTTTCTGTTCTTGATTGAGGTGATTAAATAATTTTTCAAGCTTTTCTTTTTTTATAGAAATCTAAAAAGATCCCAAAATTTAGGGGTTACTATATTTGTACTAAATTTGTCTTAGGGGGTTAATAAAATTAATTAATTTTGTTGTGTGCGCGTGCGTGCGTGCGTGCGTGCATGCGCGCGCGCGTGTGTGTGTGTGTGTGCGCGCGCGTGTGTGGATACGACTATATGCAGATTATTAAGTGTATTTCCAGGAAGCCTTCTGGCTAAGTTTTTTGTATTAACTAGTTGGTGTGAAGAAGTAAATGAGGATTATGTTGCTCGATCTTAAAATAGAAGTGATACAAAAATATCTTCCTCAAACAATAGGAAAATAGAAGCAATAAAAAAACCACCTAAGTTTTTTTTATGTTTGGGGTGCTTTGTACTTTTTATTAACTCTTACAATAGATCTTATTCCTTATCACACTAATAAAAAAATAGAAGCAAAAGAAAATGCAAATCTTCCTTCCTATTAATCTACAAGTACTTTGCAGATACAAGCAAACGAGTTTGTTTTAGAGCAAAATATGGCCGTTCTAAAATGAGTGAAATATTTTCGGAGGATATTCGATACCATACCATGGGACGCATTGGTACATATTTGAAAACCTTCATCAATTGGTAGACTTGTCTACTTATTAGTTACCTAAAGATTGAATAAATATCAGTCAGATCTTTAGATCAATATCTCGCCGTTGTTATGCTAATATCTCTTCCATACATATCTTACCACCTAGAAATCACGTAATTTTGTTTTTGTGCTTGCTCTTTCAGTACTTTAATTTTGGTTAAGTGATGCTTTTGGATGACTAATATTTATAAGAAAAATCAGGTACATGAGAGTTACTAAAAATGTTAATTAAGTTATCAGGTATATTAGTAGGTTCAAGTACAACCTCCGTCCGGGTTTATTGGGTCTCTTTATATTTTATGCCAGACTTTGACCATCTATAAGCTACTAAAATATAAAGTATATGTTATGAAACATCGTATTGTTTAATTTGTATTTGAAAGAGCTTTCCAACTATATAACTTTTGTGACTTGTAGTTTATATTTTGTTAGTTAAATTTATAGGTCAAACTTGAGACCAAAATAAGAGGGGGCTAATAAACCCGGACGGAGGGAGTAACTAGGAAAGACAGAACATTGGGTGGACCAATCATTCATGCACTAGTCACTACAACTACTACATTAATTAGAACTATAGAAGGTCCCTATGGTGTGGGGTTGTGAATAGTTTGGCTTTGATTCTACCAAACGTGTTAGTGGATAAATTCCATGCACAAACAAAACTTAAGCTCAAACCTGCTCAAATATGTGGTAGCCATTTCCTTGATTAGTGAATATTTGGGTTTGTGCCTTTATTTGGTGGGAAGATCTTAATTATGATGTAGTTAGTATTTATACAACCCTAAGAATATTAAATAAATGTGGTGCCACCATATTAGTAGTAGGTTTGTTTGGAGGGATTAAGAAACTTAATTGGTTGTGTCATGCGTGTGGATAGTAGTAGGCGCGGATACTCGGGAGGTTGAGATAATTTTGGACTCTACAAGAATTATTACCGTGTGCACTTACTATAAGGAGACTCCAAGTCCAAACCAAAAATAAGAAGCAAGTTCATGATATGGTTTAGGACGGACGTAAGCATCGTACTTCTTTATTTGGAGTAAATTAAGTAAAAGTCATATATATGTTAGTAGCAATAAATATATCGCACACAACAATCAGACCAAAATAGGTGGATTTATATGTGTCGAGCATCGACACATAGTTTAGCTAAAAATTTACCATGTGGCACAAGTTGTTAACCACTACAATTAATCAACAAGCCATGTCCTTACATGTAAGCATCTGGTTAGCTAGCTAAATCCATCACTTCGTGGAGCTTTGCCAACACCAAATGAATGTGGATTACGTGTGCAACATTTAGTCCAACCCAGAGCTAGCTCGGTGGGACAGATTATGAGTGGACGGATGGCCCAACACATTCCAAATAAGATGGTACTACTTCATAGATTATATCCAAGCAAGTAGATTAAGTAGAATACTGCTAAGTGCAGTGCCCCTTTAAGCTTGCTTTTAAACAAAACATATATTCTCTCATAAACTGCTTTTTGTGAGGGAGTATCCATCCCTCTCATTAAGTATGAGACCTTACCACGTAGTGCATCAATTATTCAAGAAGGTGTTTGTCCTGCACCATGGAAACATTAAACATATGAACAGACATACAAAAATTCTACGGGATGGCTCCATTGCTCTAGTCTCGTTCGAGTTCATTTTTTTTTTTGCAAGATAGGTTGGTGTGAGCATATCCACACCAAAAGAACGATGGTCCCAAGCGAGCTAGCTGAAATAGAGTATGTATTTTGTACAACGTGCATGATAGAGCGGCAAAAAGAGGGGCGCAATATATCTTGAGTGTGCACACACAAACGCCAATGCATGTTCTCTAGCACGTCATGGTGTCTGGTCCAAAAGAAAGAAACAACATGGGTCAAGCACCACATGTTTTTAGGGGTTAGCTCAATAGGGACGAATGTCTTTTGTGTGGATGTCAGCTCAACGTTACAATGTCTTGTGTGAAGTGAGCTCTTCCAGAATGTCTCCCGTTGCAACAATACACGTAGATTTCTTGCTAGAAGGCTATTATGTATATGTTTTCTTGCTAGAAGGAAGGATATATGTGTGAATTCGAAATTAATATTGATGGTGATCATGGCAATTATTCAGAGGAATTTTGTCCACTCTTGATCCTAGTGTCACCTATCCCACTTATCATCATGATGTATTGTTTGTGTCTATCATTTGCAATGTACATTCTTTTTTTTTTTGCGAAATAATTCTTGTATTACTCAATAAAAGTACAATCACGCTTAACAGCGTCTAAAACAATCTCTGGTCCCGACCCAAGCCATACAGCTGTTCGGCCGCGAGTCCTCCCAAAGTTTGCCAAAACATGACTAGAAGAATTACAACCAGGACGAATATGAATACAAGAACCACATTCAGACATGCTATCTTTTATCTCTCTAATAAGAAAGGCGTATTTTGATCTATTTGTCTCTCCGCTTCTCACCATATTTACTGCCTCCAAGCTGTCGCTTTCAATGTCAATTGGAAAACTGCTCCACTGTAGCACTAGCATGAGTCCTTCCCGAATTGCTAAAATCTCAGACTCCAATACATCAGTACATGAGAAAAGATGCCTGCACGAACTGAACACAATGGCGCCAGAGTGTTCACGGAGCAGCATACCCGTTCCACCTATTCCATCCAATATGGATCCATCAGTATTGAGTTTAACGCACCCTTCTGCTGGCGGGATCCAAGGAACAGGAGCAGCAGGCTTATTACTGCATGTACGTGCTAGAAGTGGAAAGCAAAACTGAGCAGGAGCTTTTCCTTTCACATGATCATCATCAGGGTTGATTGCAATAGCTTGTAGGGAGGATAGATAGCTTGATAAAAATCTCACACAGACATCCACGGGAGGAGCGGGCTTCGAGTGCACGAGCTCATTTCTAACGTACCAAATCCTCCAAAAAAGCATCAGCAGTCGAACTCGAGTTGGCTCATCAATTTCGCAGATCAGCTGGATGAACCAATCTGGTCCTGTTGACTTGATTAAAGCTACATCAGGGAGTGTCCATTCAACAGACATAGCACGCCATAGGTATCTTGCATTTGTGCACGTACAAAATGTGTGGTAGGAATCCTCCTCAGCGACGCCACAGATAGGGCAAACCGAGTTAGTCTCCAGACTTCATTTCTTTTTGTTGCACCATGTTGCTAGGGAATTATTTGCAAGTCGCCAACCGAAGCTCAAAACTTTTGGCGGTGCCCGACTTGACCATAGCGCCTTCCAGCCTCGCGACGGCCATCAGGGCAACGACTCAACGTAGTCATTTGCCCATTGCATAGATCATCCGAAGCCAAACGATAAGCACTTCTCACACTAAAAACTCCCTTTTTTTCGGAGCCCAAGCTATGAAATCTTCGCCAAGACGATAAGAGGGGCGAATTTTCTGGATCTCACAAATGTCAACTGGGAGAAAAAATTGTTGTAGTTTTGTGTTGTCCCAATTTCCATTGTGGTCCATAAGCTCAGAAACCCATTTGAATCTGCATCGTCCTTTGGGTGATATGAGTCCACCAGTAGGATCCCGTACAATCCATCTATCACGTCAAATTCTTACATTTTGACCATTTGCGATCCTCCACACGATCCCTTTTTTTAATAATTCAAGTCCATAACATATTGCTTGCCAAGTGGATGATGGATTACCCGTGAACACAGTATCTTCCAGTCTCCCATTTGGATAGTATTTTGCTTTTAGTAGCCTGGCACAAAGACTGTCAGGGCAGGTTAGGAGGCGCCAGGCCACGCCTGGCGCACTAACAATGCTTGATTAAACAACCTAAAATCCCTAAAGCCCAAACCACCTTGGCACTTTGGTCTGGTCATTTTATCCCATGCAAGCCAATTCGTTTTCCTCTTTCCTTTCTCCGCACCCCAAAAGTAATTCCTGACCATGCGATTAAGATCATCACAAACCTCAAAGGGGAGCTTAAAGACACTCATTAAATAATTTGGGATTGCTTGTGCAACCGATTTTATTAACACCTCCTTGTCTGCTTGAGTTGGGTGTCCATCAAAAGAGAACAAACGCTTTGTAAGTTTAACTTGGAGATTCTGAAATTTACCCTTGGTCATTCTCCCATCAGGGGTCGGCAGTCCAAGGTACTTCTCCTCAAAACCAACGGTTAGGACCTGCAAAGCAGTCTTCACCGAATCCATGGTGTTCTCAGGGCAAGAGTTACCGAATAGAACTGAGCACTTGGCAGGGTTGATAAGTTGTCCCGTAGCATGTCCATAAGCATCCAGAATATTTTGAACATGTGTTGCTTGTTGAAAACAAGCTTTAAAAAAGAGCAAAGTGTCATCTACAAATAACAAATGAGATATACCAGGGGCCCTTCTTGTGATCTTCAATGGTGAAATATTGCCCAATTCAATTCCTTGATTAATCAGAGCAGACAAACCATCAACGACAAACAGAAACAAATATGGGGATAATGGGTCACCTTGCCGAAGCCCACACGTCGGTGCAAATGAATCCAAGATAGCTCCATTAAATCTCACAGAATATCTCACCGATGTCACACATGTCATTATCCAGTCGACCCATTTGTGAGCGAAGCCAAGCTTTTGCATCATTTGCCTAAGGTATGACCAATCAACACCATCATATGCCTTTGAGAGATCAAGTTTGTATGCACAGAAACTCCTTGTAGGGTCCTTTTCTTGCTTTATATGATGAATGCATTCAAAAGCAACCTATGCATTATCCGTAATCATACGACCTGGGATGAAAGCACTCTGATAGGGGGAAATTATATCATCCAAGACAGGTCTAAGCCTATTGACCAGACACTTAGATACTACTTTGTAAATAACGTTACATAGGCTGATAGGGCGGAAATCTATGACCTTTACAGGATTTTGAATTTTTGGAATCATGACAATTACTGTATCATTTACCTCAGCTGGCATTACTCCCGTGCGAAAAAAATCCTTCACTGCGCAAATGACACTTTCCTTGAGCGTAGACTAGTTCCGCTGAAAAAAGCGCGCTGGGAACCCATCTGGTCTGGGTGCCTTGAGGGGACCAATCTGAAAAAGGGTGTCAGAGATTTCCTTTTCCGTGAATTCCTCACTGCGCAATGTACATTCAATGCATGCCATGATGTGAGGTAACCACATAGAGAAAAATAATAAACCTATGTCCACATATAAAAGCTTTACTAGAATTGTCAAACTGCAGTCAATGTTTGGCTGTGAATTAAGTCAATACTATGTACATTATGTGCCAGAAAGTTGACATCATTATTGGATAAGTATTAAAAAGTAATTTATGTGATTGGTTAAACAAGTATGAGTAAATTAGGTGACAAAACTCCTTTTTGAAGGAAACCATTTGTTTATAATATAACGTTGGAAATTACAACACACGTAGTCCACACTAGACAATTTCAGAGAGAACAACCATCATGACACAGAAGCAAAAAACACCCCCACATAAACGAAATTCATAAATAGAACACCAAGGGGGTTGATTGCATAATCAAATATTTGCCTATCACCATCCACCAGCAATACTGTCCCTGGAGGAGTAGGAGACAATCACCACGGGTTGAACAACCGTCGGAGCACCATCCATCACTACTTTGTGAGCGAAAGAAAGCACTTTCGCAAACGGCAGAGCACATATCGCTGTGGAGAGTCGAACGGGGTTGAACCCCGCCCACCCAGAGATGACATTTTTTCCTATGGGTACGGGTACTGTGGGTACCCTATCCGAAAACAACGAGCATGGGCATGACTTGAAAAGAATTTGTACCCATGGATAATGGGTATCCTGTTGGGGAACGCGACAGAAAACAAAAATTTTCCGACCTACGCACCAGCCCAGGACCACTATGGAGACTGCATACAAGGTTTGATCTGATCCGTACCGACTCGAAGCGCAGCAGAAGTAGAGTCGATGACGAACGGCGGTGCAGATCCCCGCAGCTAGGATTTTACAACCTCCCAACCGCGAGGATGTATACCCTCATCTGCCCTGCGGACAGCCCTCCGGGAGGCGGTCGCATAGCCCCCCGGACGGTGTCGCGGACAGCCCTTCGGGAGGACCTCCGAAACTCGGACTGTCACTCGGACAGCCCTTCGGGAGGACCTCCAAAACTTGGACGGTCACACAGACAGCCCTTCGGGAGGCACTCTCGAACTAAGACCGAAACTACGATCTCTCTACAGAGTTGCACACATACGGTGTCATCTATCCGGCAGGGCTTCGCCGTCCAGAACTAGTTCCTACCGGAACCCAGACAGCCTTTCGGCTCTACGAAACTATTTCGCTGGGAGGGAGAGAGAGCTTGCAAAGCAAAGCATGTGTATGAGAGCACAAGGATCATCAAATGGCAGCCCACATCTCCTCTATTTATAGGAAAACCAAGGGGTAGGGTGGTTTTACAATAAAACCCAAAATGCACATGAATGAAGTCCTTCCACAAGGGCATAAAAGTGAAACCAAGGAACAAGAGGGACTCCATGAAGGAGTCCACCATGTGGCCGGCCACACCCTCATGTGGGGCCCCAAAAATGGCTGCAATCCATCCATGTCATCCCCAAGATCTTTTGGAGCAAAGCCCCCAAAGGTGGCTTTCCATAAAGTAGGCCAAAAAGCACTTTCACTATTCACGGCGACATTTTTCAGCGTCCGTTCGAACTAAAAATATTTATGTGGGCTTAGAACATTTCTAGCACCCACTAAAATAATTTTCAATACGATCCGGAACAATTCCGGAATAGTGATTTTCATCTGCGAAAAGCATCTGAAGCGGTTCCGGCAGCTCCGGAACATTTCCGGTTATTCTTCCGGAAAATTCCCACAAGTTTCCAGAATGATTCTGGCACCCTCCAAGAATTATCAGGCATGTGCCAAAACCAATTTGACTTTATGGTATCCTCTGAAACAACTTTTCAGTTTCACCGAAATTGTTCCGGTGACCTGTCTACGGAACTTTTCTACTGTCCGAAACTTTTCCGGTGTCCGAAACTTTTCGGTGATTTTCTCTCAGACTCCCTGTCTAGTATTCAACAGATAGATGACCCTTAAGCGTGTGACCCTATAGGTTCGGTGAAGCATAGACATGACCCGGAACCCCTTCCGATCAATGATCAACATCGGAGCCGTGGACACCCATATCGATCCCTATACCCACACGAATAAATATTCGAGTGAACCTCCAGTTGACGTGTGCTATTCCTGTTGCTTCGCGATATGTTACAAATACCCGAGGTGAGACATGTTGGCATCCCCATGGATCAACAACTTGTCCACTATGCCAGTTACCTCGTTATCGGTATTGTTCTCTTTTCTCGTTCCCGTGTTCCGGCATTCCCGTGATCAAATCGCAAAGTGTATGGCCAGACGATGATGGATACCGTAACACCGAGAGGGCCCAGAGATATCTCTCCATCGTCGGAGGAGCAAATCCCAATCTTGAGCTATCAAGTTACTTCACTTACTTTTCCATGAACCCGTAAGCCGCCGTAATAGCCACCCATTTACGGATGACGTTTAACAAACCCCAAAGTTCATGAAGCAAGCATGAAGAAACTCGATACTCTCATGGTCTAAGGAATTATGCAAACATTAACTTCTCTGTGTTATTAACCATTAACTTATGACGAATGTATCTCATAGCATAACATTAATTTGGGTCGATTCAACACAAATGTTCTTCTAACATTGTGCCCTCAAAATTGCCGGCATAGCCATGCCCATGATCAGGAAAACAGGATCATCATGCAATACTTGAGCCAGTCTTAGAGGCCAGACTAGGAATACATTTTACCATTTATTATCCCACACGTGCACATGAGTTTCCCTCCAAGCCTCGTTTTATTTGTAGACTCGAGAATCATTGCAGTTATAGCATGGAACATAAACATAATTATGAACAGGGAGATAATCAATAACATTTATTATTGCCTCTAGGGCATATCTCCTACAGACTCCCACTTGCACTAGAGTCAATTATCTAGTCAATGCTAATGCACTTTACACCTATGGCATACTGGTGTAAAATATGCTTCGCTTGTGGTATAGCCTGATGTCCAACGGATCTGACAACTTCAGCTCCGTGTGTAACTATGCATATCCTCGCGTTTTCACGCTATCACAAAATTCGTATTTTGTGTGAACTTGGCTTTTCATATGTGTGAATCTTTGGTCGAAACCCGATTCCTCAGACTGAGCTATGGAGCAACTATCTACAATAGTGTCTCATAGACCAAAACCATCTTGGAACCATACTAAGTTCATGAATGAACTATATGATTCAACAACTTCTTTGTCGCTTCCAAAGCGTCAACATACTTAGCCTTTGTTATAGAATTCGCCACAGTATCTTGTTTGAAACAATTTCCAACTACCGTGCCACCATATTGTGTATTACACAAAACCCTTAACTTAAATCGAAAATCGCATGGAGCATTGATTGAGACTGTATCGATGTAATTTCTTACAACGAGCACTTCATAATCTCTGCTTGCGAGAAACATGTCATCAGCACTACTCTAGTACTTAATGACATCTTTCACTATTGTCCCATGATCAGTGCTTTGATCACTTTGGTATCTATACTCACAACAACTTGGGAGTATTTGACATATCTGGTTGCTTTACATACCATGGAATACATGATTAATCCAAACACAAGAGTGTGTGGAATCTCCATCATGTATTTCACTCATCAGTGTTTTGGGACACTGAGTCTTGCAAAAACTCTTTCCATGTGACTTCGGCAAGAATCACTCCTTGGCATTTTAAATGCTAAAAGGTTTTAGCACCTTGTCAATAGTTATTCATTGCTTAGCCCCATTAGGTAAATCTATCTCCATAGATCATCATGCCTAATATTGAGGCTATTTAGCCTAAGCACTTCATGGAAAAAACTATTTTCAAATGAAGTCCTAATTCGTGTCAAGAAATTTATTTCCAATTAACAATGTGTCAATTACACAAGGTTTTTAGAAATAGTATTATGCTCTCACTTACTTTCTTGAATCACAAGCATCTTCGATACCCATTTGATGAAGTCAAACCCCTTTGACCATTCCATCAAAAACGAAGATTCCAACTCCACTTTGCTCTCTTCTGTCCATCACTGGAACTCTGAAGTTTGCATACTTACTAGCATCCTATGGATCGACAAATTACTTTGGACTGTATCACATACAAGTCCTAGGTTTCATTTACATCAGATGGAAATCCTTTTGTCATCCATGTTTCATATCTCATGATTGATATATGTATTAATTGCTAGTTCAACCCGAACCGACCTTAAGCATCGCTATGATGAAACAACCTCATCGTAGCCAACTCCTTGAACTTGTTATTTCAACAAGTCGAGCTTTATGGATAAAACATTTTTATCCGTATCAGTTTTTAGTTCCATAAATATTCGTTAGACTCTAAGCCCTCTGAAAGGTGTATCAAGGTTTTAATCTTGAATCACATATATGGAAACTATCTCAGATTGTATTGGCATTTAGCCAATCCCGGAGTCAGGGCCCATCAATGCTTCCTTGTGTATTGTAGGTATACTGTTGTCCAACAACAATATCTCCTTTGCGCACCTGATAGGTTTGCACGAGTTTTGCCTACGTGGTTCAGCTGCACGTTCGACCGAAGTCCATACATTTTATTGTAGAGACTTACGTATCAATCGTAGTAGGAAACAACGGAATCACTTCCAGGGTTTCTTTCCTTTGGACTGATGACGAAGATACTGGTTATCTCATCGAGTTGCACTGTCCTCACACTCACCTTTTGTAAGAACTATTCTCTTTAAAAGCATACCGTTTTGTGGCAAAACCCTTTGCCTCGGTATAGTGGTGGGGGAATACCCAATGACTTGGGATAACCATACAAAGTAGTACTTGTCTGATTTGGAATAGGTTTGTAACCTTTTACACAAGCCCCATATTCCAAATGTTAAGAAAAGATATAACATGGTTGGGCGTACCATACCATGGCGTCATTTCAACAGACCTAATGGATCTCTTTTCAGTGTAAAAGCCGCAGTCTCTAAAGCATCACTCTATAAAAGGGATAATGGCAAATCTATTTATGTCATCTTTGATCTTACCATGTCATAAATGGT
The DNA here is from genome assembly GCA_022496015.1 of Hordeum marinum. Lineage (NCBI taxonomy): Eukaryota > Viridiplantae > Streptophyta > Magnoliopsida > Poales > Poaceae > Hordeum > Hordeum marinum. Next base: position 533,787,821 of record CM039678.1, on the reverse strand, counting down.
TCGATTACATCTTCACGGACTTTCCACTTTGGAGTAGTGTTCCGGGAGGTGCAAGTTATGAAACTCTTTTCACAACTCATCAGACATTCGCTAAACTTGTAACTCAAATATTCCTTTCCGCAATCAAATTGCAGAAACATAATTTTCTTGGTACAATAACTTCTACTTCAATTTTTAAAACCTTTCGAATGATTTCAAAAGATCCAGACTTACGTCTCATCAAGTAAATATCCATATATCTACTTGAGTCATTTTTGAAGGTAGACAAATCCACTATTTTCAACAACATTTATCGGACTACATACATCAAATGTATGATCACTGATAAGTTCTTTGCTCGTTCCTTATTGCCTGTGAACGTTATTTCAGTCACTTCACCGTTTGGAGGAAAGTTGCAAGTGTCATATGATTCAAAATCAAACGACTTCAAAATCCATCAGAATGGAATTTTCCATGCGGGTTTCTCCAATGTGACCAAATGCAGTGCCACACATATGTGGTATTCTTTTAGTCTTGCGACATTTAGCGTCAATGTTATGGATGTATCATATTTCCATCAGTATTCATAACATACATCCCATCTAGGATGGAAGCATGGCCCTTCATGTTATTCATAATACTGAACAACAATTGTTGTTTTTATGAACAAATCTTTTGCAACAAACATTGTGCAATGGGCTAGAGTGTATGCAACTCTAAAATGAACTATGAAAATAAACCCAGAGGTAATGTATTATTATCAATATTCATAACATACGTCTCATTCATAATGAAAATATGGCCCTTATGTTATTCATAACACCGAACATGAAAAGTTCTCTTATGAACAACCTTCTTGCAAGATACCTTATGCAAAGGGCTAGAGTGTGAAACTCTAAAATGAATTATGAAACTTAATACATAGGGAATACACCGATGGAAGGCATAGTAACATTTACTATGTTCCCTGCGTGTATCTAAGCCTCATATTTCTGGCTAGTCTTTCAGGCCATAGTAGTTCTTACATCGAGTTGCAACAGAATGCAATCGAGCGGGTATCTTTGTGACCAACTCACAGTACCCAAGAATTAATGATTAACATGTTTAACCATAATTCCCAAGAACTATATCTTTGACCAGCCTTCTATACATCAAAAACTTGTATGACATTCATACATGAGCTGGATATTCCATTCTTCTTTCCTTTTGCCATTATACTTCTAATAGTTTAACTTTCAGTATTTCTCCTACTCTCAGAAGAAGCACCCAACTTAAGAGTGGCGTTAGCCCCGGACTTCCTAGGCGTGAAAGTCTCACTAACACCCTTCGGACACTTCCTTTCTCTTTAAGTTGTTGTTTTATTCACCTTTCATCATATGACAGGCGTTCTCCTGGATCCCTCTCTTATCAGTCTAATGCATAGTAAACTCCTTTACTAATAGTTTGCAAACAAACATTGCTTTGGATATCTCATATCTTTTTAGCCTTTGTCTGTCTCTGAAAATGATTTTCAGATTCCATGAATATCACATAACTATCCAAACTTTCGAAGTTCGGGTCTCATGGAAGAAAACATATTTCACTTGACCGAAATGGAATTTTAGCTTTTGGATCGAAGGACGGGAGTCATATCATCCATAGCATTAGCGGAAGAATACCGAAAGCATGCGATAGGACAAGTCCTTCTCGGCACTCTTGAGGACAATCCTCACATTACGTTACCCACCGTAAAGTTTTAACCAGATATTTAACAGCTTATTCAATTTTAATAGGGAAGGTGGAAACGCGAGCCATTATCCTACAACTATTATGCAAATCACACTTAGACATTGTTCAAAATTAATTGCACTGAGAATTAAAACAAGTTAATTCTACAGTGAGCTCCCACTCAAATCAATATCTCTCATAATTGATTGTGAGTGATTCAAGATCCAAATTACAATTCAACGCCAAGGATGTATCCATCTCAAGTGACGAGAATTGCAATCGGTAGGCCAACTTGCCAATCACATCTCTATGTGACTCTTGTTCATCTTTCGATGCATGTGTTCCGAGCTCATGACTTTCATGCCTGAACGTCAAGACAACCAAGTGATCTTGCTGCGAGGTCTCAACTCACCCGCCTCACACTTCTCTAATCGTTCGTACCCATGTAACCATGTGATACCCCGAAGAGATAGGTGCCGTGACGGTGCTACACTTGGGAGAACACTAACTACTTGATATTTTGTGAGAGATCACCCTAATAAAAAGCGACTACCGCGCAATCAAGAAGGGTGCATCAAGAGGGATAAACATCTCAGGCAATTCATAATAGCATGATATGGTATAGCCCTTTCTGACGGAAGTCTTTCATTCCTTCGTCTTCGGCATTCGCGTCGGTGTTCACCTTTGCGAAGATTGCCACCACCTTGTTGATGCACCAAATAATATTGCTATCTCTATAGCTTAATAAAATAAGTGCATTACATAAGGTTGACACGCAGGTCATTAAAGTGCAATCATATGGCTCCAACCATCATGCCGAATCATGACACACAGGTCATGTTAATCAATTTACATCATATAGTCATCTCATACATAATCAAATTATTATGAACACTGCTATACCACATCACATGCACATGCAAACCATCCTGCAAAACCAAGTTAGACGCCTCTAATCGGTCCATGCAAAAACTTGTTTTACGTGGCTTCTAAGGTTTCGAAACAAACCGAATCTACCAACGTCCATCATCAAGTATGATAATTCAAGTTGCTAGATTAACTTTCCAGGGTGTATGAAACACGAGATAATAAAATCTCGAGCCCCATACTAAACTTCGTCATAAGCGTGACCCCCGTGCAGATCACATCTGCATTGCCCTTTCGTCTGCGAAACATCCATATTTCTTTTGACTATGGTGGAACCCAAAGAACTGTTAGCACTTCGTTGATCTATCAATCAGCATACTCAGGAGCAGCATGAAAGGATCACGGATTGTCAGAACTTTGTAAGATTCCACCATTCCGTCAAGATATGGACTACACAAATTCACGGGAAGCAATAGGAACATCGGGTAACAGATTTCATCTGCTACCCGCACAAATAATTTTCAGCAATAGATCTCATCTACTACAAAATTATACTATGCAATACCCATACATCTCATGTATTCTAGATCATAACATGCATCTACTCATAGCCTGGCTCTTGATGCCACTGTTGGGGAACGCGACAGAAAACAAAAATTTTCCGACCTACGCACCAGCCCAGGACCACTATGGAGACTGCATACAAGGTTTGATCTGATCCGTACCGATTCGAAGCGCAGCAGAAGTAGAGTCGATGACGAACGGCGGTGCAGATCCCCGTAGCTAGGATTTTACAACCTCCCAACCGCGAGGATGTATACCCTCATCTGCCCTGCGGACAGCCCTCCGGGAGGCGGTCGCATAGCCCCCCGGACGGTGTCGCGGACAGCCCTTCGGGAGGACCTCCAAAACTTGGACGGTCACACAGACAGCCCTTCGGGAGGCACTCTCGAACTAAGACCGAAACTACGATCTCTCTACAGAGTTGCACACATACGGTGTCATCTATCCGGCAGGGCTTCGCCGTCCAGAACTAGTTCCTGCCGGAACCCAGACAACCTTTCGGCTCTATGAAACTATTTCGCTGGGAGGGAGAGAGAGAGCTTGCAAAGCAAAGCATGTGTATGAGAGCACAAGGATCATCAAATGGCAGCCCACATCTCCTCTATTTATAGGAAAACCAAGGGGTAGGGTGGTTTTACAATAAAACCCAAAATGCACATGAATGAAGTCCTTCCACAAGGGCATAAAAGTGAAACCAAGGAACAAGAGGGACTCCATGAAGGAGTCCACCATGTGGCCGGCCACACCCTCATGTGGGGCCCCAAAAATGGCTCCAATCCATCCATGTCATCCCCAAGATCTTTTGGAGCAAAGCCCCAAAAGGTGGCTTTCCATAAAGTAGTCCAAAAAGCACTTTCACTATTCACGGCGACATTTTTCAGCGTCCGTTCGAACTAAAAATATTTATGTGGGCTTAGAACATTTCTAGCACCCACTAAAATAATTTTCAATACGATCCGGAACAATTCCGGAATAGTGATTTTCATCTGCGAAAAGCATCTGAAGCGGTTCCGGCAGCTCCGGAACATTTTCGGTTATTCTTCCGGAAAATTCTCACAAGTTTCCAGAATGATTCTGGCACCCTCCAAGATTTATCAGGCATGTGCCAAAACCAATTTGACTTTATGGTATCCTCTGAAACAACTTTTCAGTTTCACCGAAATTGTTCCGGTGACCTGTCTACGGAACTTTTCTACTGTCCGAAACTTTTCCGGTGTCCGAAACTTTTCGGTGATTTTCTCTCACTCCCTGTCTAGTATTCAACAGATAGATGCCCCTTAAGCGTGTGACCCTATAGGTTCGGTGAAGCATAGACATGACCCGGAGCCCCTTCCGATCAATGATCAACATCGGAGCCGTGGACACCCATATCGATCCCTAGACCCACACGAATAAATATTCGAGTGAACCTCCAGTTGGCGTGTGCTATTCCTGTTGCTTCGCGATATGTTACAAATACCCGAGGTGAGACATGTTGGCATCCCCATGGATCAACAACTTGTCCACTATGCCAGTTACCTCGTTATCGGTATTGTTCTCTTTTCTCGTTCCTGTGTTCCGGCATTCCCGTGATCAAATCGCAAAGTGTCTGGCCAGACGATGATGGATACCGTAACACCGAGAGGGCCCAGAGATATCTCTCCATCGTCGGAGGAGCAAATCCCAATCTTGAGCTATCAAGTTACTTCACTTACTTTTCCATGAACCCGTAAGCCGCCGTAATAGCCACCCATTTACGGATGACGTTTAACAAACCCCAAAGTTCATGAAGCAAGCATGAAGAAACTCGATACTCTCATGGTCTAAGGAATTATGCAAACATTAACTTCTCTGTGTTATTAACCATTAACTTATGACGAATGTATCTCATAGCATAACATTAATTTGGGTCGATTCAACACAAATGTTCTTCTAACATTGTGCCCTCAAAATTGCCGGCATAGCCATGCCCATGATCAGGAAAACAGGATCATCATGCAATACTTGAGCCAGTCTTAGAGGCCAGACTAGGAATACATTTTACCATTTATTATCCCACATGTGCACATGAGTTTCCCTCCAAGCCTCGTTTTATTTGTAGACTCGAGAATCATTGCAGTTATAGCATGAAACATAAACATAATTATGAACAGGAAGATAATCAATAACATTTATTATTGCCTCTAGGGCATATCTCCTACATATCCATACCCACAAAATATATGGGTAGGGTATGGATATGAAATTAAGCCCATGGGTAACCCAATAAATACCAAGAAAAAGGTTAATAAATGGAAATAAATCCTATGATATGTGGGGTCAACATCAACTCCTTGTCACACTGTAAGTCTCGTCTCCTTAAACCGGCCTGATCATAGGACCGTAATCACATGCTTGCCACTCCTCTTACATCCTATGTGACTCCTTAAAAAGAAAAAAACCTCGACTCTTTGGTACTGGAGTCTTGTCCAACTCTCGATCCAGCGATCGACATCCCCCCCCCTCCATTGCCTCGGGCTTTGACCATCCGCCGCTCATACTCCAGTACCACCTTTTTTTCTTTATTCATTTGAACATTTATTTATTTTTATTGAACATTTATCTGAATGTGCGTCATCTGTATATATTGAAAGAAGAAATGCCAGAAGGCGCAAATACAACAAAACACATGGCAAGAAACAGTATACAGAAAAGTAGCAAGAAAGAAGAATCTGCAAAAACCAGCGCATCGTCGCGGAGCATCAATCAACTACTCCCTCCGTACTAAAATTCTTGTCTTAGTTTTGTCTAGATATGAATGTATCTAGTCATATTTTAGTATTTAAATACATTCATCTTTAAATAAATTTAAGACAAAAAATTTAAACGAAGAAAGTAATTAATGTCTCGCGCCATTAGTAAGTCGCGTGCGTAGCCAAAACGGCAAGTAATGGAGTATCCATGATTAATCATTGGCTCCAATGCGTGAATCTATTTTCTCCGGTGTGGCACCTCTTCATTTCACTTCGGCATGGTGTATGTCTGCATGATCGATGGATGGGTTCCATCCCTTTGCCCTCAACAAAATGACAATAGATTCCACTCTCGCAGGACCCAATCACTACATACTAAGAACATCTACAACCGGACATTGCAAATATGACTCTCTAAACGTCCGTGGACGCGTTCGATCGGTGACCGGGCGTGTCTCTTATTTCTCCGTCCGCGCAACCACACTTTTCATTTTTTTTCTCATATGTTCGGTCATTTGCCCATGATTGGTAAAGAGGAATAGAGAAAAAGAAAAAATGAATAAAAAAAGAAAAATGTGATTCGGGATGGGGTTGCGTCCTACGTGACGGACTGAACGGACGCGCCCGGGCGCGTACACGAGCCCTCATATCCTCCCCATATTTAAGATACATAGGAGGGTTCGCGGACAGCCCGAGTATATATGGATGATATAAGAGGTCCGATTGATTACTTTTTTTTTCCGTCCGTTCCGTCGCTGATCGGACGTGTATGTGGGCATATGAAGGATCATTTGAGCAGTCTGGTTGTAGATGCTCTAAATTCGATTTATCAGCTCGCGTAACAGTTTGCAATCGATCGATGGAAAGGAGGAGCTCATCACGAGTGCTAGTCGGATCGATCACATGTTACGGGCGCTGATTAAAGGGGGCGCCGTACGTGTCGCACTCGGTTCCGGTTGACATTGAGATCGTCGCTTGCCTTGACTTTCCTTCACAGAATCATCAACCATGCCACGTGAGCTCCATCAGATATCAGAGTTTCCATCGGTCCAGCAATAGTCAAGTCTATCTTGGGTAGGCTGTCAACTTGTTAGTCGATCACGTTCCGTACTGAGTCTTTAAAAGAGCCCGAAGCCAAATTTTAAACATAATTCAAAAAATAAATATAAACTACTTCTCAATTTAAGTGGTTTTTGTGGTGAATAAGACCCATATCTATTATGAAAACTCATCAGAAATAGGACAAAACACCCCAACCATAAAAGTGTTTTTTTCGCAAATAGGAACCATACCTATTATAATGGTTCTTTGAAAGTACTTTCTCTGTCTCATAATATAAAAACGTTTTTATACTAATATAATGTCAAAAACGCTTTTTTATGGTGGGATGGGAAAGTACAAAACACACTATACATAATAACCAAAATTACATCAAGGTTTCTGGACCATCGATCGACCATTACTGCCGCCGAAACCCGTCGCAGTCGTTGAGTCAAGAAGTTAGTCCACCCGGACATTTTCCATGCCACCGCTTAGGAGTGCACACTTTTTACACAATCAAGAACGACCAACAAATTGCAAGGGGATGGCAGAGCGTGAAATTACATTGAGGTGGCAAAACTTTCCCCCCGGTGACCATTTACCATAGCCATGTCTGAGCATGGACAGCCTAGTCCGTGGCCTTGAGCCCGAAAGCCCTAAATACATGCCGGACTGATATCGGGCTTGGGCTTAGCTTTTTCGCATGAAAGCCCAAAAATGGTAAACATCAAAGATTTTTTTAAAATAGGAATAATTATTTATATTAAAAATCCAAAAATGGTTAACTAAATAGAATGTTTATTGTTTATTTGTTTCGGGCCAAGTCAGGCTTGGGTTTTGCATACCAGGCTTTGTCAACGCCGTTCGAAAATCAGACTGACCTAGCCTAGGGTATCATCAGGTCTAATCCTTAACACAGAGAAAACACTTCTTGTTGGAAGACAAATTAAATAGAGAAAATAGAGGTGTATGCAAGACCTAGAATGGGCCACACTCAAATTTGTAACACCATACGACGCTACACCCCTAGGTCCTAAAGCACCACTAGAAGAGTATCGCAAGGCCAACCGCTCTCGCGTTCACCTACAGACGGGCCTCACCTCATCGTGTCGAGAAGGATAAGCATTGTTGGACTGCACCCCATTGAAGTCTCGAAGACAACGTGGTACACCGCTTCCAAGCCCCCCAAAGCTATGAATATAATGATCATCGTAGTGGTGCCCATTCTCATAAAGGAAGGGACGAAGTCGGTGACCTGTTGTCACCAATCCACCGAGCCATCCAGAACAACAGGTGTTGGGACAGTTGATTGGATTCATGAGAGTACTTCGCACCAAAAGCAATTACGGTCTAGGAGGAGTACAAATCCAAGTTGTATTTACCTATTTGAAATATTCGACGTGGATAGACGAGGTAGCAATCACTACATAGGTGTGCATCTCCTCAATCTTCTGGAGGCAGAGTTTCAAATGGGAGAGAGTGTCCGATAAAGTTGATTACACACCTGCCGTCCGGTCCGGATGATGGACCGACAATGGGATGACGCTACCAAAATATAAAACAAAATATGAGAAAATACTATTCTGGTCTTTTATTAATATTGTGATAAGAGAAAAAGGTGACCATGATGAGCTAGGTCCCCTCGCATTGCCTACATACTAGTATTACTGTGCATGAGATGACCGACAATTCCTCACAAGTATATAATGCACCTGCGAACTAACCTATGATTGGATGGTTAGAGCATCCACAGTGTGACCATTTGCTGCCTCTAAAACCGCCTCCAAGCCTATAGAGACAACCTCTATACATTGCAAGCCTTGCCTCTAAGCCAAAATTGTTTGGGGCCACCTCTAAGCTTGGAGGTAGCCTCTACCGCTTTTTGCTGACTAAAATATTTGTATGGCCCTAGTTGTCAGTCTGTTGGTTGCAAGAGAGATAGAGATATGTGACTGATAAAAACACATTATCTTATTCAAGTTGTGGGCCCGACCCTGATACTTTGCTAGAGGTTATACATTACGAGGTTGTCAACAAAATTAGAGGCAGCTTTGTGGGTCGCAGCTTAGAGGCAAGCTTGCCTCTAAACGTTGTGGATGCCCTTAGAAGGACAATGGTATCCTCAGTTCATCAGAATTCAAGTCATAAGCTTGACGTTGGTTGTCGCACTTTACTGGATTTATTTCAGGTCATCCGATGATGTGCATTCGGTGAGAGGAGACGTTTCCATCGACTACAAAGACGTTTGTGGTTCAGTCTTCCGGAGGTGCTCATATGGATAAAATGTTTATGTGTGCGTTCATAGAAATAGGTTGGATATGTGCGTATGTATGAGTGTCTACGTCTGTACTGTGTTTAAAAAAAAGTATATAGTGCACTGTGTACACTAGAGCTAGGTACGTCCATACGTTACATTGCTAGTCCGAGTCACTTCTCCGTTGCAAGTTTGTGGATAACTTTCTTCGCGTACGCGATATTTGCATAAAAAAGCAATTACAGCTCATCGTTAACCTGTTTCTTAACACGTTCATCGTTAACCTTTTTCCTTTTCGTTTTTCGGTGACTAGTTCATCGTTAACCTTGACGACACAGATGGTGATCATCGGCAATAGCACCTACAGCGTCCGTGCACACAGCACCGCCAGTTGCCAAGGCGGTCGATCCCTTCACGTGGAGGCGTGCCGGCTGACGGCTGGAACGCGCGCGGGACCCACTGGTCAGAGCCCGTTGGTGCAAGTGGGCTATCACGTACGTCGACGATAACAAGACCGTTCGCGAAAAGAAGATAAAGGCCGTTAGTTGGGTGGGGAACCGGTTTGTTGGCTTACGGGGAAGAGGTCGTCACGTAACGTAGCAGCGGCCATCTCATCATCAACAGAATAACGGCGGGTGAGATCACACGCACGCTCCACTAGTAGTAAAATAAGTAGTCTAGTCCACTGTCCAACCCCCTTCATCTCCCGTTACTCCAACGGTGCAATGCTGCACGATGGGAACGAATATATGTGCACAAGAGGTGACCGACGTGAGGTGTGGATTCCACGGCCTGGCCGCCACGGAGAGGTCGCTTCGTTCCACGGCTTTGTCAGGGGAGTCGAGTGTGCTACCATCATTTGATCTAATATCCACAAATCGGTAGTCGAGTGTGCTACGAAGCCTCGAGACGAAGAGAAATACAGAGCAGTCAGAATCGGTGTTTCGAGGGGTCTTACTTTTGGCAGATAAAACAAATCAAAAATATGTACAGGATATGTCTGTTTTTCAAAAATGAAGTCGATATCCCTGGCCTCCGCATCGTTGCGGTGCACACATCAATATATTATAACACTAATCTCTCTAAAATTGGAGAGCCCACATTCAGTTGAGGTCTTCAATTGACATTGTGACATTCGATTTTGACATGGTCAACAATTTCTCAAAGCTCTCTCATTTAATTATTTTATTTATACATCTATAACACTATACTTCGTAGTTTTAAAATGCTCACATTCAATTGAGGTCATCAAGACTCCAATTATAATTGGGTCACCCGATTTTCACTGGGTCAACAATTTCTCAAAACTTTCTCGTTCACTTCTTTAGACAAACACACTATACTTCGACCGAACCAACATTTTTCCAAATCAATCAACAACAATCACCCTATAAAAACATGTCAACCACGTCCATGCAGCTGTCGACGTAGAAATTTTCCCACGGATATAAGGTTGGTTAGTATATAATACAGAATCACAACACAAAAGGCCCATCAAATTATCGAATTATAAATAAAAATAAAATATACTATGTCATCCCCCCCCCCCCCACACACACATCAAACAAAATATTTCATTAGTTTCAAATATAAGGGGTATTGGTTTTTTGGAAAGTCAAATTCTTCAACTTTGACCATGTTGAGAGCAAAGATATCGACATCCACAATATTAAATAAAAAAATATGAAAGTTCATTTAACGATAAATCTAATCACAACAGTTCAATAGTATGGATTTTATCATGTATTTATCTACAAACTTAATCAAATTTAAAAGGTTTGCCATTCTAAAAAATAATACACTGTGTATTTTAAAACAGAGTGATTAGGTCTTTTAATCTAACAGCAAAGCGTGTCCAGTCCTTCTATTTTTTATTAAAACTGATGCAAGACAATGAGGCCAAAGTAATCAACAAATGCAGTACAACACAGATAATTACGATCGACCCACTATAAAACATGAAATTAACACCTATGACTATGTCGACTTCTTTCACAGCAACACCTGCAAAAATAAATAAATATCCTTGCGACGTCAGGGTCACATCTGCTGGAGATGGGCAGAATAAAGATTTGCATCCTGATGGCTGAGGCTAATCACTGAAGACCAACGCCTCATCAAAGAGACAACGCCTTCAACATGATAATGATGCAAGATCACAGAACATCTTATTTTGTGATGCTGATTACATGCCGCTCTTAAAATTGATGGCAAGTGGAGTGACTAGGACCAACACCACCTGCTGCTAACTGTCATCATCCAAAACGACAACTGTTACAGGGCGTAGGTAATACTCTAGCCAATCATTCCTGTGGCACACACTGCCCACAAATTCTTCTCTGCAGGGAGAGAAGTGAAGAAAAAGATACAGCGTGCTGCTCTGTTGGCAAGCGAGATTCCATGCATGGAGTCGTGGAGACTGGAGAGAGCATATCACTGTCGAGAGGAGAGCGTGCCGACTCGAGCACACAAGGGTCGTGGTGCAGCAGTAAACCCAACATGTCTCGCCCAGTTGTGGCCAAGAACCCTACTATACATGCATACGCGAGACCGAGAGAGGGACCCCCCATCAGCACACCCTACTAATATTGATAAAATATTCTTTATAAATTGATCAAAATTTGTAAAATTTAGTTTTTATAAAAAAATCTATATGCACTACATTACGAGGGAAGGAGTACTATGCCTGTGTGCGAGACCGAGAAAGAGAGGGCCCCATGGAACACCGTTATGCTTCTCGGTGTCCCGAATCTGCGTCCCGTCGCCGTCCCAGCGTGTCTCCGGAATAATACCCATCGAGTGCATCTCGCCGCACTGTCCTCGATTGCTCCACAGTCATCCTGGATGACAACATCCTAAGCACACACGGCCACGAATCAGCGTGTCAGCGTTGCAACGGATGGTGTGGACTGTGCACAATCAGCTGGGCAGAAACATTCCACCGCGGCCGACGCCAGTTCTGTGTGCCCCGGCGGCTGGCTGAACTTTGTCAGCTACCTTCCTGTGGGCTGCGGATTCTGTGCCGCTGGGATGCAGGAATGAGAACCTCCCCACAGTAATAGTGCTCAGGTGTTCCGAGGCTGTAGCAGATGCAAAGCGAAATGGAAAATGCACCGCCTGCCTGCTGTTCCGGCGAGCTTCCCGGCTTATTCGGTATTCCTAAACATCATGAATCAATGAGCATCTGATTCTTGAGAGGATACCAACCACAGCCAGCCAGCAGCCTGAAGAAAATATCCATTCAGCTTCTTGTTTAGGTGGTAAAAAGCATAACATTATCCTGAACCTCGCCGGCCGGTAGAAATGGCAGCTCTTTCCCAGGACCAGTCGCTGTCGAGATGTCGAATCGAGGCTGCGAGCACAACGCGTGACAGCGATCGTGCCGTCGCCCACAAGCTTGTTCGGCGATAGTCCGGTGCACCAGCCCTAGTAGCTCAACTGCTCAAGCCGCCCTTGTGCTCAACTGCTCTGCATCAGCACTTCCCAGGGGAAAAACCCTTTCCCCTAACCTGAAGAAAGGAGGAGCATTATCCATGGCATTTGCCAGGCCCCTTTTACTGCTGCTAGTGACACACTGACACCAGCACTCGCAGGGAGCAGGAATAAGCAGCGCCAGAAAGCAGGGCCAAATCTTTATGCAGCAGCTCCAGGATCATTTGCTCAGGTAGAAAAACATGATGCTGTAATTAGATTAACTTAATAAATGATGCTTCATGCAGCAGGAGCATGTAAGAAAAGCAAAGTGTTGTTCGTGCAGGTCCCCATCAGGAAAGCCAAGTGTTTTATTTACGTGATTGCTGAGTTAATCCAACACAATGGTCTAGAATAAGATCATCCGGTGTTTCTTATCCTTGTGGGGGTTATTTTCCCGATACTTCTAAGTTGGTTTATGCAATGCTCCGACCCAGAATTTACAGCAGGGATCCAATATTATACCGGAATCTCTGGTGTTTTCTCTCATGACAAATTTCTAAAGATATTGCAGTTATTATTACTGAACTAGCAGAGTGGTCTGCTCGATGTGCGGGATAGAATTTTATGAACCTTAATAACCCTTATGGTAATTTTCTTTCTTCTAATATTATGAATCTTTATATAGATTTTTTGAATTGTACGCTTGAACCCGCTCTCCGTGCACTAGAGTTTTCGGCTCTCCAGTGCCCTTTACTTGTGCACGGGCAGTACTAGCCACCCTCGCAGTAAGGCCCAGCAGGGACTTACCAAACACCAGCACAGGAAAATCAAGACTACCGACAAGGTCTTGCCGGGAGGGCTATTGAACCCCCAGACGAAGCAAGGCCCCGGCAAGGCAAAGCCCCGGCAAGACCCTGCCAACGCACAGGACAGGTGTCAATCCACCTGGACGTGTGTCGCGGCGTCGACGTTGGAGGGAGCTAAGCGGCGCCGATGGGACGGGCTCCCGTCCCGTCTCACTAACGGACAGAGATGCCTGATGATGCATTAAATGCGTCTGTCCTACTCCGGCAGTGTTAGTTATGATAGCACTATAGCTCCGTACACCCCGTGTACGCACTGTACGTCATTGTTGGGATCCCCTTCCGAGTATAAAAGGAGGCCCAAGGCGATACGGTAGAGGACTGTTCGACTTTTGGGCTTTTGACTCTTGGGACTTTCTAGCCCACACACGTGGCGGCTGCTCATAGTGCCCCTCTAGCTAGAACTCTAAGAACACTCCGAATACAACGAAGCAGTATTAGGGTTTTACACACCCGTGCGGCCCGAACCTGGGTAAAGATCCCCGCGTGTTGTTCATCAGACCGGCTCTTGGTACGAGCCTTCCCCCCGCCGAACCGAAAGGGGGCCCCATGATCCGATAGGTGTTCGTTCCCACGACATCTTTGGCGCGCCAAGTAGGGGAAAAGGGTCGTGCGAACCCGCTCTGGTAATCAACGCGCCAGTTTCTTCGCGTTCATCATCGCCATGGCCGCCAAGAAGAGAGGCCTGATAGCAGTTCGCCCATCCGCGTCCACCATCCCTGTGTCTGCACAGACAGGAGACGGCGTAGACGCGGGTGGAGGAGGAGGAGGCGGTGGTTTTGAACTTCCACGACGCTCCGGTGACCAAGGCCAAGTAAGCGGCGATGCTCGCCGTGAAGACACTCATGGCGACGGTGGGAACCCCCCGCGCCCCTGAGTCTCAGGTTGGAGCAGTACCGCCTGCGGATGGTACGGCAAACTCTGGGGGTGGAAGAGTATCTTCTAGGGCGCCCACGCCGGCGTCTACGTCGCGACCTTCTCAAGACGCACGCGGAGAGCCGCGCCACGGCACCCGCAGTTCTCAACGTCCCCATGGAAAGCTCCTGCACATCATTCCCAAGATGCGCGGGACTAGCATGCTCGTCAGCATGCAAGCGAAAGTGGCATGCCGACGCGGGACCGTAGTGGTGCTCCTTCTAACACGGTTAGGAGTCAGAGCACCTCGCGTTCCTCCCGCCGTTCGCAGCCGACCACGTCGGAGGAAGCGATGGTGCGGGCGTAGGTACTCCTAAACTTCCCTCCTGCTACGGAGAAGCTCGACAAATGGAGAGCCACCATTCAGAGCCTCCTCAGCCTCGCAGATAAGTTTCGGTCCACCGAGCCGGCTCACGCCAGTGGTGAGAGGGCCGAAGGCGGCGCGACTTTGGCACACTCTCCCCCACAGCTATATCGTCGGTCGTCGACTTGATGGGCCGACGCTTACGACGGCTACTCGATGGCGTCGTCCGACCCACGGACACGCCGCGATCAGTGTCAAGTTCTTCGGGAACGTGGCAAAGAAGATGCTCGAATTGCGATCGAGTGGCGGCAGGAGGCACGCCTCCAGTTTGATAGGCATGCGGGGCCCACTATAGACAAGTCTGTGCCAGGGTATCGTGTCAGCCTACCTTATGAGGGGGGTTGTCCAGCGTTTACCGTGAGCTGCGGCAAGTCCAGTGGCCCAATTCCCGCACGTTCAAGCCAGAAGTCCCGGAGAAGTATGATGGCAAGACTCATCCGTCAGAGTTCCTGAGCATCTACACCATTGCGGTGCAAGTTGCCAGGGGCCGCGACAACAAGATACTCGCCAACTACTTCCCATTGGTGCTTAAGCCCAACGTCAGGTCGTGGTTGATGCACTTGCTAGAGAGGTCCATCACCTCCTGGGCAGACCTGTGCCAAGTGTTTGTTGGCGCCTTCACTGGAGGTCATCAAGCTCCTTGCCAGGAAAGCGATCTGCACATCATCCCTCAAAAGGACGGCAAAAATTTACGCAAGTACATCCAAAGGTTTGACCGCGTGCATCCCAACATCCCAGACGTTCATCATGCCGCTGTTATTACTGCGTTCTATCAGAATGTGCACAACCGCAGGATGCAGGATGAGCTGGCGATGAGCAGAGTCAGGGACATCGCCGAGCTTTATGCTTTGGCAGACAAATATGCTCGGGCTAAAGAGGGAAGGTGACTCCCCGGCGAAGACGTTGGCGCAGGGGTCGACTCCGAAGATGAAGATATCGCTACCTCGGAAAAGAAGGGCCGGTGGCGGAACAAGAAGCGCAAGGGCAAAACTGCACTTGCTGTCAAGGGATGCGAGAACCCCAGCGCCGCCAAGAAGGGCTAGGTTGATGACCCCGGCAACGATGTTCCCGGGTGCGCCTCCTGCCATGCCCTAGCGGCTGCCGACAAGCCAGGAGACTTCGGCAAGCAGTATTGCAAGATCCATCGCACCAAAGGCCACGATCTCCAAGACTGTCGGCAAATTGAGCAGCTTGCCGAGAAGTAGAAGGCCGAGTACGAAAGGCGAGACAAGGAGAAGGGCCAGGATGGTGCCGAGGGGTCCGGCAAGAAGTGTGTCAGCCGAGGGGGTCGCCGCGGCAAGCCCAAGCAACAAAAAAAATGGCTCGCCCGCGGTCGCGACAAGCAAGAGGGAGAGGATGATGACGTCAAAGAGGACGACGAGTCCAGCGAGCATGAGTTTCAGAAGGCTACAGAGATGATGTGCATAGAGGGAGGTGCCTCGTCGCATTCCTCTCACCGCCAACTCAAACATTGGGTGCGCGAAGTTAACGTGGTAGAGCCCTCTATCGGTGCACATAGACCTCTGAAATGGTCCAAAACTTCTATCATCTTCGATGTTGACGATCACCCTGATCGTGTAACTATAGTCGGGTGCTTTCTGTTGCTGGTTTCGCCAACAATCCACAACCTCAAGGTGACAAAGATGTTAGTCGATAGTGGGGCCAGCTTGAACCTGATCTCACATGATGTCATCTAGAGGCTGCAAATTCCTGATGAAGATCTCGAGCCGACATGCGCTTTCCAAGGGGTCAATTCAGGAAGAACCCAGCCGAAGGGCAAGGTCATGCTGCCGGTGACGTTTCGCAGCGATATCAATTTCAGAACGGAGACGATCGTTTTTTACGTTGCCAAGATCTCATTGCCATACAACAACATTCTTGGTCGCCCGACACTGACCAAGTTCATGGCGGCCACTCACTTCGCTTACAACGTGCTAAAGATGCCCGGGCCAATGAGCGTCATCACCATCAACTCCGACAAGAAAAGCGCACTTATCTGTGCCGACCAACTCTACTGAGGTGCAATCACAGCACGTGCCGCCAAGGCACTTGTTCCTGCTGCTAAAGCTCTCTCGGGGGGAAGAAGACCGGTAAGGCCTATGGCACACATTCCGGCAAGCGCACCTCCTCGGAGTGTTGTGCTCCCGTTTACGATGTGCCAGAGAGCTCCATCGGCAAGAGCAAAAAGTCCAAGGCTGCTCCGCCAGAGACCAAGAAGGTGCCCGCCAAGGAGGACGACACGGGGGGGGGGGGTGGACTTTCACCATAAGTTCCACCCTTGACGACAAATAGGAAAGTGCACTCGTCGCCTTCCTGCGGGCGAATGTTGATGTGTTTTCCTGGCAACCATGTGATATCCCTGGTGTTCCCAGGGAGTTGATTGAGCACTACCTTGCCGTCTGCCCACACGCGCGGCCCGTCAAGCAGAAGGTCCGGAAGCAAGATTTGGAGCGGCAATAGTTTATTGCCAAAGAGATTAAGAAACTAGAGGCGGCTGGCTTGATCAGAGGAGTACTCCATCCAACATGGTTGGCCAACCTAGTCGTAGTGCGCAAGGCAAATGGAAAATGGAGGTTGTGCATTGATTTCACACACATCATCAAAGCCTGCCCCAAAGATCCTTTTCCCTTGTCGCGCATCGACCAAATTGTGGACTCCACGGCCGGTTGCGATCTGTTGTCTTTCCTTGACGCATATTCCGGTTATCATCAGATTTTTATGGCTAAGGAAGACGAGGAGAAGACCGATTTATCACCCCATGTGGTACGTATTGCTTTTTGTGTATGCCTTTCGAGTTGAAAAGTGTTGGTTCTACCTTTGCAAGAGCAGTACAGATTGGTTTTGAGCCCCAGCTACATAGAAATATGAAGGCTTATATGGATGACATAGTGGTCAAAACCAAGGACAAGGCTACGCTCATATCAGACCTAGAAGAGACATTTGCCAACCTGCGCAAGATCAACATGAAGCTCGACCCTGAGAAGTGCGTGCTCGGCGTCCCATCTGGCAAGCTTCTCGGGTTCTTTGTATCTCAACGAGGAATCTAAGAAAATCCCGACAAGATCAAAGCAATTGAGCAAATTGAAGCATCAAGACGAGTCAAAGACGTGCAGCGTCTTGCCGGTTGTGTTGCTGCTCTGAGTAGGTTCATCTCAAAATCTGCTGAGCGCGCCCTGCCCTTTTTCAAAATCTTGAAGAAGGGAGGTCCAATGAAATGGACTCCAGAAGTGGAGGCAGCGCTGTAGAATTTGAAAAAGTACCTCTCCTCTCCGCCAGTCCTAGTCACGCCAGAACCAAAAGCGCTGTTGCTGCTGCACCTGGCAGCAACAAATCAAGTGGTGAGTGCTGCACTAGTGGATGAAAGAGAAGTTGATGAAGAAGCAGCGGCAAGGGCAGGGCCACCAAGCGATGAGCCAGGACATTCCCCGATAGGGTCTGGTGCCGCCAAAGAAGGATCTGCGCAGTTGAATAAGGAAATTCAGAAGAAGAAGTTGGTGCAGCAACCAGTCTATTTTGTCAGCTCCTTGTTGTAGGGGGCTAGGTCAAGATATTCTAGCGTGCAAAAGTTACTCTTCGGCCTTCTTATGGCCTCGAGGAATCTGCGCCACTACTTCCAAGCACATGAGATCACCGTTATCACTCGCTTTCCACTACAGCGGATCTTGCGAAATACCGGCAGGATTGTGGAGTGGGCTTTGGAACTATCAAGATTTGGTCTTAAGTTTGAAAGCACTTCAACCATTCAGAGCAGGGCCTTGGTAGAGTTCATTACAGAATGGACCCCAACGCCCGATGAAGAGGTTCCAGAGTCAACTCTCCCCGGCAAGGAAACCGATCGAAAATGGATCACGTATTTTGACGGAGCTTTCTCGCTGCAAGGCGCCGGTGTCGAAGTGCTGCTTGTCGCACCCACCGGAGAGCACCTCAGATATGTGGTCCAGATGCACTTTCCCCAGGAGAGATCAACGAACAACACTGCCGAGTACGACGGGCTGCTTGTCGGTCTCAGGATCGTGGCAGACCTTAGGATCAAGAAGCTTATTGTCAGGGGTGATTCTCAACTTGTTGTCAGGTAGGTGAACAAAGATTACCAGAGCCCATTGATGGAAGCCTATGTAGATGAAGTGAGGAAGTTGGAAGAGCATTTTGATGACCTGTAAATGGAGCACGTTCCACGTGCGGAGAACAGTGTTGCCGATGGCCTCTCAAAGTGTGCTACCCTTAAGTGAGGAAGTTGGAAGAGCATTTTGATGGCCTGTAAATGGAGCATCTTCCACGTGCGGAGAACAGCATTGCCAATGGCCTCTCAAAGTGTGCTGTCCTTCAGTTACCTATGGAACTGGGAACTTTCGTGCTCCAACTAACTCAACCCTTTGTGACACCATCAACTAGACAAGAGAAGAGAAGGAAGTTAAGTTCCGGCAAGTATTTCCCGGCAGGGCTCTCGGAAGCCGTCGGCAAGAGGGTTGCCAGAGAGAACGTCGGGCTTGTCGGTGAGAACTGTCCTCCAGCAAGGCTCCCGGCTCTTGCTGTGGAAGTGCATGCTTTCGCCAGGCTTGCCAGGATACCAAAGGCTCCGGCAGGCCCTCAGGCCCTTGCCGTTGAGACAAATGCTACCCCGGTAGAGGATATGCCTTTAGTCCTTGTTGTCGAGCCCCAGGCTCCAACATGGGCACAACACATCGTCCATTTCCTTCAGACAAGAGAGCTTCCCGGGGAACAAGAGGAAGTATAGAAAGTAGCCCGCCGGTCTAGTATGTAGCAGTTCATGGACAATGACGTGTACAGAAAAAGGCCAAATGGTGTGAAACTCAAGTACATTTCCCAGGAAGATGGACTGGAGTTGTTAGCAGAGATACATGGAGGCATGTGTGGCTCCCACATAGGATCAAGAGCCCTTGCCGGAAAGGCATTCCGACAAGGCTTCTTTTGGCCCACTGCCCTCCAGGATGCAACGACATTAGTAACCAAGTGTGAAGCATGCCAATTTCATTCAAAGAGATTACATCAACCTTCTCAAGCGCTTCAAACGATCCCTCTCTCCTGGCCATTTTTGGTCTGGGGGCTCGACATCTTGGACCCCTTTCCCCGCGCTGTTGGGGGCTTTGAGTACTTGTACGTTGCAATCGACAAGTTCCCAAAGTGGCCAGAAATGGAAGCAATGAGAAAGGTGACAGCACAGTCAGCCGTCAAGTTCTTCAAGGGACTAGTTTGCCGCTTTGGTATTCCCAATAGGATCATCACTGACAACGACACACAGTTCACGAGCCGCACCTTCATGCAGTATGTCCAAGACCTTGGTAGCAAAATCTGTTTTGCTTCCATTGCCCAACCGAGGAGCAACGACCAAGCGGAGAGGGCTAATGCTGAAGTGCTATGAGGCGTCAAGACAAGAACTTTTGAGAGGCCATTGCCGCAAAGTTAATGCCAGAAGTCTTGAGGAAGGCGACCTTGTTCTTCGGTGAGTTCATTCCGCCAAGAATTCCAACAAGTTGACACCGAAGTGGGAGGGCCCTTATCGGGTCGTACGAGTCACCAGGCCCGGCGAAGTCCGCCTATGGACCGAAGTTGGCATCCTAGTGAGAAATTCCTGGAATATCGAACACCTTCGCAAGTTCTACCCATAAGGCGCGGTTTCCGAGCCTTTCGGCAACCACCTTTTGTACAAGTCTTGCCACTGAAGCATGTAATCCTTGGTACAAAGCCAGGCTCACACCCTGTGCGTAGTTAAATAAAGATAAGTGTTCTGCAATCCTGATCGATTCTCATGTTTACTTATATGCATGTTTATCTGAAGTGTTGCATTGAATTTAATCCCGGCAAGGGCTCACGGGCCACCAAGGTTCGATATCCATATTTTCTCTTCTTTCTTTTCGATCAAAGGAAAGAAGGTCACCTCTCCTGCAGCTTTGCTTGGGGGGAATGATGGTACGGATACCTATGAGCGATGTCCTAAAAAAACTTGCCAGAGGGAGCACGACAACAAAAAGATAAGTTACAAAAACCCCAAGTAAATTCTTTTCGTAAGGTTATTTTCCTTGGGCGATCTCAACTTTTGTATGGAAAACCTGCACACCGAGGAACCTTGTTGCGATTGGTTGCGCCCCTATTCTATTTCGAGTCCGCTCAACAGCCTAGGAGACTGCACTGGAAGCACCAGGGTCTCTTGCCGGCGGCAATTTCGCCAGCAGGCTACTAAAGTCCAACACCTAGCGCTCGCGGCAGAGATATGCGCGCCGACAAATTTCCAATCAAGTGTAGGGTGAACACATACAGAGAGAATTCAAGCAAGGGAGATAACATAACAGTTGTCCAGAGCATAACAAGCAATTTTACATCAGCCTTGCTGAGACTCTAACATAAAATAAATTGTTTTTGACATATGCGGCAGCGAGGGGTGAGGCAGCTAATCCCGGCGATCGCCTTCGACTCGCTTGACTTGGCTTACCCTCTCGACGATGGGCGCGACAAGTTCCTCGAGCGCCTTGACGTCTGCGTCCTTCAGCAAGTGGTCGAGGATGTTGGTGAGGTTGAGGTTGGGTTTCTTGTACACCACCTTGACGAGCACCTTGCGGAGGACGGCCTGGCAGAGCTTACGCGATTCGTTGGCCAAGTGGGACGCCCGGTCGGAGTGGAGCTGCTCCAAGGCTCCAAGCAGGCTATCAAAGAACATGGTCACCTTGGCGCTCGTGGACACCCTAGCATCGGGAGAATATGTGGGGCCTTCTAGGCCCATGGCAGTCAGCTTCTCGGCAATCCTCTCATAGACATCGACGAGATTTTTGGTCTAAATCTCCACTCCATGCACATAATCGTTGTGGGCGATGGTGGCACTCTTGACCCGCTCTTTCTCGTCGTTGAGATCCTTGACCAGAGTCCTCTCCTGGGCCTTGGCGGTCTCGAGTGTCCCGGTCAACATGACCAGCTTTAGGTTCAGGTTGTTGATGGACTCGTTGGCTAGGGAGAGCTGTTTGGTCTTGTCAAAAATGGCGACCTGCGTCTCCATCAAGCTGGCGACGGCCTTGTCCCTTTCAGCTTCAAGCGACGAGACCTCCTTGTCGAGATCGTCAAGATTGGCTTCCAGTTTGTTCAGCCGCTCCTCCTGTAAGTTCTTGGCGGCCTCAACAGCTTCAGCTGCGTCGACGGCCCCTCTCAGCTTTACGGCATGGTCCGCTGTTAGGGCCTCAAGCACCTCCTTATGCTCCCGCTCGAGTTCCTGGGTCCGTCGCGCGACGAGATCCTCGAGCTCCACTTCCATAGCCGCAAAGTTAATGCCAGAAGTCTTGAGGAAGGCAACCTTGTTCTTCGGCGAGTTCATTAACTCCATTGCCCCTCCGATGATGCATGAGTAGTTCACCACAGACCTACGAGTCCATAGCTAGTAGCTAGATGGCTTCTTCTCTCTCTTTGCTTCTCAATACCTTGTTCTTCATGATCCTCATGGAGATCTATCCGATGTAATACTCTTGTGCAGTGTTTTTGTTGAGATCCGATGAATTGTGGGTTTATGTTCATATTATCCTTGAATATTATTTGAATCTTTCCTGAATTCTTATATGCATGATTTCATATCTTTGCAAGTCTCTTCGAATTATTGTTTTGGTTTGGCCAACTAGATTGGTAATTCTTGCAATAGGAGAAGTGCTTAGTTTTGGGTTCAATCTTGCGGTGTCCTCACCCAGTGACGAAGTAGGGGTAGCAAGGCATGTATTGTATTGTTTCCATCAATGGGAAAAAGGTGGGGTTTTCATCATATTTCTTGATTTTATCCCTCTACATCATGTTATCTTACCTAATGCGTTACTGTGTTCTTCATGAACTTAATACTCTAGATGCAGGCAGGAGTCGGTCGATGTGTGGAGTAGTAGTAGTAGATGCAAAATCGTTTTGGTCTACTTCTCACAGAGGTGATGCCTATATGCATAATCATTGCCTTGGATATCTTCATAACTATTCACTTTTCTATCAATTTCTGGACAGTAATTTGTTCACCCACCGTAATACTTGCCATTAGGAGAGAAGCCATCTAGTGAAACCTATGGCCCCTGGGTCTATTTTCCATATTATATTCTCAGATCTAAAACCAAAAACACAAAAAAAAATACTTGCTGCATTATTTTTACTTTTAGTTTTACTTTCCGTTCAAGCATCCATGGTGCCCATGGGAGGAGGTGGAGGGGTTCTCCTGGGTAGCTTGGCCGCGATAGGCGCGGGTTGCCGGTGGTTTTCTTGCCGTTGGGCGGCCTTGCCGGCCGCCCCCTTGCCGGAGCCTGTGCTGCTCGAAGAGGCTCGACGGACGGGGAGCCCGGTGGCAGCGCTCCGGAGGACGTGCCTTTTCACTTGTACGAGGTATGGGGCCTCCTCGAACTACTCCTCCTCAGCTGCGTCTTTGTTAGAATAGCCCTGGGCAGACGTGCCGCCTTGCTCCCTAGCGGTCCAACCTTGTCCGGCAAGGCCTTCGTCCGGTAGTGTTTCCCCTTCGCCGACTTCGTCTTCCAAGAAGCCGATGCTGCCGGCCTTCGCGGCAAGATCCGCTTCCTCTGCCCTGCTGGCGATGTACGCCAACTCCTCCTCGATGGTGTCGCGGACGAGGCCCTCTTCCCCGTGGATAGCCCTTTCTACCAGATTATCACAGAATTCTTGCACCTACTCGGCACGCGGCTCGATCCAGGACGCGTCGAGACTATGGGTGTCGAACACCGGCATCATGGCGATAATTCTCCCTAAGGTAGCATTGTTGCACAGGGGACTATGCCTGCCGGCAGCTCAGGTACCGGGGTGCTCTTGAATAGCTTCTCGTAGAGGGCCCCGTGCTGCATAATGGTGAGGTTGTGATTCAGCCCGGGGCGCAATCTCATGATGTCCGCCACGTTCCGGAAATCCCAAGCCGGCCTCCCCTTATTCTGCAAGGGAGTGATACACTGGCAAAGGAAATCGGCACCTATCATCTCTACAGAAAGGCCGGCGTCCCTGAGATGGAGGATCCTTGTGGTCGCAGTTGTAAGTTTCTCGTCCTCAGTGTCGACGACACCCCAGTCCTCGCCGTGCACCATTTTGGCCTGCCGCGGCAAGCAGAAGGGCAGGACTTTCTCCTCCCGAATCCAGCACCATTTCCCCCACCACTCGTCCCACCTATCCTAGTAGGCCCCTTCAGGGTAGACCTCCTTGGTTCTTGGCTGTGGGATCCAAGTTACGGCACTGCGGAAAACTAGTGTTGGGGCCTACTCCATCAAAGTTTTTGCAAAGGTGAGCGAAAACTTCCATGAACATCATAGCATTCGACATGAAATCCAAGAGATGAAAGCCGTAGGTGAACATGAGGTCGTTGACGAAGTCCGAAATGGTCGGACAGAGCCCACAGAAAAATTAATCGACAAAGAAAGGGTATTTTCCTGGGCCGTCCCCGGAGGGGCCTGGACTCATGCAGGTGGCGTGATGCGCCGTCATACTCGTCGCCCACATCCACCGGTAGTGCTTCTCCAGGACGTCCAAGCTAAGCCCTGGTGGAAAGATGGCGTGCTACTTCCGCATCCTCACCATCTTGTTCTATGAGACGGCCTCTATTTCCTTGCCCTTGCTAGCTTTGGGCGGCATGGTGGCGACGAACACGGGGGCTGAGGACGAAGAGAGAGCGGGGGCGTCGATGGGAGGAAGGGGCTCTGTTTCGAGCTCGAGGAAGAAGACGACGGCGGTTCTCGGAATGGGAAAGACGAGAGATAAATGAGCAGCGCCTCTACAATTTCCTCTTATGGGGAAGGCACGGGGCGGTCTCTTTACTAAAATAAGCTAACATAGAAATGTTTTGTGGGCGTGCCGCTGTAACGGCTGTGCCGCGCACGTACACCACGTCCCACATTGAATGGGTGTCATGGGAAGCGCAGCAAGCGCAATTATCACAACTGTAAGGCCCCTGCAATGCATGCCCGTACACTGATTGGGCCTAGCCCAACAACGTCTTCCGACGTGTGTGGCCTAGGCCTAGGGGCTCTTGTCGGTGCACTAGAGTTTTGGGCTCTCCAGTGCCCCTTACTTGTGCACGGGCATTAGTAGCCACCCTGGCAGCAAGGCCTAGCAGGGACTTACCAGATACCAGCATAGGAAAATGAAGACTACAAACAAGGTCTTGCCGGGAGGGCTATTGAACCCCCAGGCGAAGCAAGGCCCTGACAAGGCAAGGCCCCGGCAAGTCGAAGCCCCGGCATACCCCGATAGAGCACGGGGCAGGTGTCAATCCACCTGGACGCATGTTGTGGTGTCAGCGTTGGAGGGAGCTAAGCGGTGCCGATGGAATGGGCTCTCGTCCCGTCCCGCTGACAGACAGAGATGCTTGACGGTGCATTACATGCGCCTATCCTACTCCGTCTGTGTTAGGTATGATAGCACTATAGCTCTAAACACCCCATCTACACACTGTACGCCACTGTTGGGATCCCCTTCAAAGTATAAAAGGAGGTCGAGGGCGATACGGTAGAGGAATTTTCGACTTTTGGGCTTTTGCTCTCTCGACTCTTGGGACTTTCTAGCCCACATACGTGGCGGCTGCTCATAGTGCCCCTGTAGCTAGAACTCTAAGAACACTCCGAATACAACGAAGCAGGAGTAGGGTTTTACGCATCTATGCGGACCGAACCTGGGTAAAGATCCCCGCGTGTTGTGCATTAGACCGACTCTTGGTACGAGCCTTCCCCCGCCGAACCAAAAGGGGTCCCCAAGATCCCATAGGTGTTCGTTCCCATGACACCCGCTATATAATTTTAAAATTTAAAAAGAGCATTATAAACATTTGTTTTCCACAAAGTACTATTTAGCAGATTATAAAAATAGTCAACAAATTAGTAAATGCTAATTATGCTACAAGATAGAAAATTGGAGATGGGATAAAGTTTATAATAAATTACGTCACTCGTTAGTGATCGTTGAACAATGTTTTTATTTTCAAAGTAAAAGCGTTTTCACACATAACCATTAAAGTAATAAAAAATGTTCTTCTAGGTGGCCTCATTATAACTGCTAGATCACCGAGGGCATAAATTCTAACTAATCAGCATGTTTGAAGGATAGATGTTGGGACATACTTGATATTAGCTACTCATGCGATAATGTAAGAAATATATTTTTTCACAAAATATCCAAGAGGATATAAGAAATATGATAGCCATTTTGCTATCACCAAACACAATGATTTGTTTGTTCTCTAATCAACCAAATAAATAAGAGTGTTTTACAGTTGATTGCCTACCACTAAAAGAAATATGTCAACTTGTGACCTTGTGTGAGTGACCCTTGAAGAAATGGTCGTAAATCTACGACCATTTGAGACCAATTGGTCGTAAGCTATTCAGAGGTCTCCAAACCCTCAACTATAATGACCATTTAGGTCAGAAAGGTCATAATTTCCTTACACGAAATGGTCGTAAAGCAGACAACACTGGTCGCTGCCTTATTTCTAGTTGATCACGACCAACACAGATGGTCATAACCTTGTAAATTGTGGTGGGATGCGATGACTAGGAGCCACCTCGTCAGTTTTGCCTATGTGTTATGTCCATGTGTCAATTTTTGCCCTAGGTTGTGAAGCAACCTATATTTCTGTTATTCCCAAAATCCCCAAAAAATTCTCATAAATTCTTTGGATTTTATATTCGTCAAATTGTCAAAAACCTTCCTTCCCTAGTTCAAAAATAATTCAAAAATATTCATTTTCCTATTCTATTTAGAATAGCACTTTGGTAAGGAAGTGATATTAATATATTCTTGATTGCCCTCAAAATTTTTGGGCGCTCTTTCCTATCCAAATCATTGCCTCATGACAAACTTCAGCTCCATTTGCCCAGTAAATCTTCCTCGGCAAATTTCCAAAGTTTTTGTTTAGCTAGAAGCTTTGCAAAGGAAGTACTAGCTATGCATATCCTAATGAGTTGGATTTTTTCCACATCTTCTATGTGCCCATATCATAGCTCTCCAAAAAACATTAGTCCCATCTAACAATCCATGAGATCTCACCATCCAATCTTTGTTTCTGGTAATATTTCCAGTTTGTGAAGGAACTATATTTTATAGTGCTTTATAATTGCTGCGAATTTACCAGGACATGACCCCGCCCATAGAACCTCCCTCCACCAAATTTTAGTTCATTTCATTTAACCACTTTCCCTCAATATTTTCCCAATTTTCTGTTCACTAGAGAGCATTGTGAAGGAAGTACCATTTTTATATATCCAAATGGAATGAAATTTATATAGTGACTTCATATGCCCACATTATCACACTCCTCCCAATTGCAGCTCAATCAAATCAACTATGTGAGCCCAGGATCAATTTCTATTTTATAGCCAGATTGGCACATTACAAAGCAAGTGCTATCTAGACCCCTCCTATAACCCTTAAACTTTTTGGGCACTCTTCCATACCCAAATAATTGCCACATGATAATATTCAGCTCAATTTTCCTAGTAAATCTTCCTCAGAAAATTTCCAAAGTTTCTATCGAGGGAGCAGATTTGTGAAGTAACTATATTATATATTGCTTAATTATTTCTAAAAATTTACCAGGGGATGACCATACATATGTAACTTACCTACACAAAATTTGAGATCATTTTATTTATCCAGTTTCTCTCACTTATTTTCCCAAGTTTCTGTCCAGAGAAGAGCATTGTGAAGGAAGTACCACTTTGGCATGTCCAAATGATATCAGTTTTCTACAACGCTTTCCTATGCCCAAATAAACATCCTCCACCAAATTTCAGCTCAATCCATTCATTATTTTGAGCCCAGCTTCAACATTCATATTTCTGTCCAGTGTGGTACTTGCTTTGCAAAGTACCACCTAGGCTCCTCCATTTGAGTTGAAAAATTTGTGAAGACGGTCTTCTTAGTAGATGATCATCCTCAGCAAAAACTCACGCCCATTGTCCTTGTGTATTTCCCGTACATCTTATCAAACACTTGCCTGCTATTTCATGTTTGAGCATAGTTCGGTCTCCTCGTAAGAATCTTCTATTGTCATTTTCTTCCTAACAACTACCTGGGGAATGCCCAACCCACTAGACATGCCTAGGCTGCCCAGAATGCATGGCAATGCGGCGGGCATGCGAGTTTACACGCTCTGGAGTTGGGGCACTCGACCACTATCCAAACCTCGACGTATCGCCACCAAACCATGTATTTCTGATTGAATAGATACTTATGTAACTAGAAATGATTTTTGGAAAAAATAACGAGCAAACTATAAGACAACTGCAGTTCAAATTTGAACCGTTTCCAACTGAATCGGTAGAGTTTTGTCTTTTTCACTACAAGTGGATCGAAAGCATTTGGAACCCAAATATTTTGCCATTCGCGCATTAAATATGGCCTAATATTTTATAATATTTTTTTCAATTTTGCAACGAATATTTGGTAGGTCCTTCACAAAAAAACTCATTTTGGGCACTCGAAAAAAAGAAAATGATTTTTTTGTGCAAAGAAAATGAAAAATCCCTTTGGCAACATTGTTTGCCATTTCAACATGCACCCTTGTGCACAATATGAGATTATTTGAACAAACTATGCCATGAATGTGGCCATAACATTGATCATTTGACTTAAAAGCCATGAATCTTCACACATGATAGCTCATTTCTGAGAACACTTTTTAAAAACAATTGCTCTATTACAAGTTTATTATTTTTCCTAGTAACTCAGTCACATATAATGAGAGAATGCGAAGGTTTTCTATTTTTTTTCATGGCCATTTCAAGATG
The DNA here is from genome assembly GCA_022496015.1 of Hordeum marinum. NCBI lineage: Eukaryota > Viridiplantae > Streptophyta > Magnoliopsida > Poales > Poaceae > Hordeum > Hordeum marinum. The sequence continues at coordinate 533,759,397 of CM039678.1, read as the reverse complement.
CGGGCAAAACGGCGGGCTTGATCTTTCACAGCTAGTGGTTGAATCTTGGAAAACTTTTGGTGTTTCTCTGATAAAATATATACTTTTGTACTTAGAAATTATTTTTGGAAAAAACAAAGAGCAAACTATAAGACAACTGCAGTTCAAATTTGACCCGCTTCCAACTGAATCGACGGAAATTTGTCTTTTTTCACAAAAGGTGGATCAAATCTTTTGACACCCAACCATTTGGTGAATTGTACATTAAATATGGCCTAATATTTTATAAAATCATTTGATCCAATTTTACAACAAATATATTGTAGGTCCTTCATAAAAAAAATCATGTTTGGCACTTGAAAAATGATTCTCTTACAAAAAAACTCATTTGTGAGAACACTTTTTTTTATGATATTTGCATTATTCAAAATTTGTTACTTTTACTGAAAAGTAGGCCACGCTTGGTAACACAATGCGAAGGTTTTCGATTTCTATTTACTTTTATAAATTTCCTAGGCCATCAAATAGCAGACATGATTTAACATCTTATTTTCAATTGGTTATGACCAATTTAAATGGTCTTAACGTCATCAAAGGGGGTACTGCATTCTGATTGGTCCAAACGCATCTCACGCGGATCATGGATTAAGCATCGTCGGATGCACCAGGATCCAACGGTAGCTCACACCCCCTCCCAAATCACTCAGTGTCCCTCTCGTCCTCGTCCACCCACGAAACCCTAGCTCCCTTAACCCCATCGCCGCTCCCGCTCCAGCTCCCTTTTCCCCATCACCGCCTCCACCTCTGTTCGCTACCCTCGCCCGCTCGCCGCACCCAAAACCCACACCCACAAACTCACGACCATCCCCATCCAGATCTAACCGCCGCTGCAACCCGTATCTAGCTCCGACCGCGATGATCTCGAGGAGCACCTCCGCTCCAAATCCGCCGCCGCCACCGCCAAATCCGCCCCAGAATCCACTCCCCTCTCAACCCCACGCCCGTCCAACTCCATCTCCAACCCGGTCCTCCGCCACCTCCACCCGCTGTTTGACGCCACGCCCTCCAAGGCCCAACGCATCGGCCTCCACCCCCAGCCCAAGACGCATCCCCAAGCCCGGCCGCAACCCCATGGGGGTCGAGATCAAGCTCCAGCTCCCCGACGCAGCCGTGCCACCTCCGCCCTCCCAACACGAACTGCGACCAGAGGCGGGGTTGACCCGAACGCACCGCCGCCCCCTCCCAACATGAGATGGTGTTGGGGACGCAACACGGGCGGCGTGACGGAGGGGGTCGGCGAGGCCGCGGCTCTTGGTCATCTCTGCCGTGGCCTGGGCACTCCTCCTCCTTGCCTTCCACCTCTGGTCCTGCGCCTCCCCCCTCTACTCCCTCTCAGGTCACTCCCTCCTCTTCCCGAGCGTCTCCTGCCTGCCATGCTCGACCAGTGGCAGTCTGCGGTAACTGATATGTTGTTTATATGTAGTGGTAATTGATGAAATGCTCTCCTCCTTCTTGTTTCTATTATGCTGTTAACTTCTAGGCATTCAGTTTGGAGATATTATTGTACTAAAATTTGCATGTAAACTATTTATTCTGTTTGATGATGAAGATTAAACACGTACTTAAATCTATTTCTGGATTTAATGATTTCCGGAATGCCTGAAATGTCAGGGTAGCAAGTACCAGCATCGTGTGCTTCATTTTATGTACCATTCAGGTGCATGTGCTAGTCTGCTTAGAAATTTGGGCTAGCTTTTTCGTGTAGAATAGTGAGTTGATGCTTCTTTCTACAGAAATACAGCTTGTTAGCTCTATGGATGTTTATTTACCCTCATCTTCTACCAGCTCTAACTTGGTTATATAACTGTTCAATTTAGTCAATCTGTTGGAACTAGTTTTTCTATTACTTGTATCCAGATTTTATATTCTGCCCTATGCCATCCATATTTTCAGATGATGCACCTAAATATATTCAGCAGCTGACTTAAATTGTAGGGAAAGTCGGCTCCCACTATTGTGGACTTCTTGTATGAGTGGCGTTTGTGGTAGTTCTGTCACAACATTCTGTTAGCTAAAATGAAATCAGACAATGAGCTTTGTTTGTTCTTATACTCTCTGTTTGTTCCTTTCATTCTTTTTTAATTTGATGACTATGAACCAATATAACCAGTCACCAGTAGCTAGTGTGCATTGCCAAGTACAACTGTTCTACTTTGTATGGAATCATCTATAGATATTATTTCTGTAAGTGTTGCTGGCTATATTAAAATTATACTCTAGGGCATTGTATCATTAGTGTGTTGTTTCGCTTTTGGTCTCTCTATCTATGCTTATAAGTCAGGTTGTTTTTGTGGCATCCAGGGTCATAGTGCTGGAGCTAGTAGGCAAGCTAGCACCCATGGATTCGTGAACTGGCTTGGATGTGTACTTGGTTGCCGGGGTTGGACGAGGACGACGACAACAAGGTGAGACCATCATGATCCACCCTCCCACTTCGTTCTCGTCATTCCCTAACTGCTCAACATGTTGATCTGTTTTGAATGTCTGGAACTTGTTGTGTGTAGGGTGACTAGTGATATTTAGTTTTTCTTGTGTGTGTTTTCTATATGCACACACACATGGTCCTTCCTTTTAAATCTTCTGTGCTGCTTACTCACATAGTACTACGCACGTACAGTAGTTGAGTAGTACTGTGTAGGGACTCTGGAGAAAAGTTTACATACTTAAACATTATGCTTAAAAATAAAAAGTTGTAGTTCCCTTGTAGTACTATGTTTATGAATGGATGCATGAAATGATTGTCTAGTACTTCAAATATTTGAATCGGGGTTAATGTAATCACTTGTTGCATCCTGTTTGATTGATCGGAGATGCTAATAGGAAAGCAAAGCAAATAGGAAAAGCATGTGCTGCTGCTTTTTCTTATCGTCCGCGCACAAGTAAAACAAAGCATCCTATTTTGATTTGTTCATTCATGATGCGTAAAATTCTTGTCTTGTTAGTTATGGGTTATTTGATTATGTCCATGTAGCTAATCTGCTGCTGTTGCGCATTATATTCCAGCATCTTTGCGTGGAAGTTCTGGCTGTAGTGTGCTGTCACGTTGTACATGTCCCTATGTTTAGTAAGATTAGATTGCTACTATTAGTGATGAATGCTTGAGTTTTAAAAGTTGAAGCAACACCTACTTTCTGGTCCTGTAGTGTTTAAAACTGATAATTATGATGCATTAGTCCATGTGGCCTTGTTTTTAATGGATATATATATATATGATGTAGTTGATAGGCCTTGATCTCAACCTCTCATTTTTATTGGCAAGCCTGTAATGAATTTATTAGAATTTTGCTCCTATTGCTGTGTACAGTATGTAGCCAAAAGGTCTATATTATTGAGGATGTATAATGTAGAAGTATAGAAACCATTAATTTAAGGTTCTGCTGTAGCATGCCCAATATATATTGGTATAGAATATTGTTCTACAAAAGGTTGAAACACCATGGTCTCTACATTTGTAGGAAGTAGAAACACTAAGGCTGACATCTTTTACGCTTCACTGTTTCATTCGTTTTTTCTAATTTAATTTTGTGGAGAGTAAATTTTCAATTGTATGCCCTTTGTAAAAAAATGCATTTTATGTTTCCATGCTCTGTAATTCTGAAGCACGGTTCTTTGATATTCTGCACCACTGATAGGGTGATATCCTGTATAAATTTGGCTTTTGGAAGGTAATGCGTTTCCCTACCATGTTCAGTTGCATCACTCTGATGCCCATGAAGGGTGAGATCTTGGTCGGCACTATGGAGAAGACCCTGAAGCCTGGTGTGTTCCTCAAATCGGGACTGATAGAAACCGAATGGCCATTCGAGGCTGTCAAAGGGCACTTATAGAGCTTGTGGCTGTGATTACACTTGTAGAGAATTGTAGAGCTTGTGGATGTGATTACCATTGTATCCAAGTTATATGATGTAATAGACTTATTTTGGCTGTTATTTGAAGTATTATGTGTGCTTTCTATTTGTTCTGATTTGAATATTGGTTATTTATTTACTGGCGAATTGAAAACATGGACCCACATACTAGAACCTGACAATCGGGACCCATTTGAGTACTGGACCCATCTTCTGGAAAAAAACTGAACCGTTGAGCCAGAAAGACCTCAGCCCACAAACAAAAAGGCTGAAATATTGGGCCAGGCCCATGTAGCCGACCAGAATAACAAAAAAAATGATAATTAAAAAGGCTGAATTAATGGGGTCGGCCCATATAGACATCGAATTGGAACAGGCTGATTATTATCAACGACCAATCCAATTGGTCGCAATTTTGCCATGTCAGCTCACCACGTCGGATCTAACATGGCCTGAGCAGACAACCAGCGACCAAAACAAAAGTTCGTTGAAACAAAAACCTTTTGTTTTGGTCGTTGCCTTCTACGACCTTCTCACAGAGAAGGTCGTTAAGTTTCATTAACGACGGTCAGCTTTTGACCAATTGTTTTTGGTCATAAAAAGGTCGCAAATAAAAAACGATGACCATTCGGCGACAAATAGTGATGGTCGCAAGTTGACATATTTCTTGTAGTGTACTACTGAGTTGAATGTATTTTTATTTCTGTTGACACCTAATTTTGGCACGGTGCAAAATTCAATAAAGATGGACTCAAACGAAATTGTTTTTTCTACAAGAAAGTCCATATTGCTGAGTGAAACAACCTTTTGTATTGTAGATGTTCTGAGTGCTTTTTTGGTCTATTACGCCTCCAAGACAATCTCGAATGAAGGAATGTTCTACATGGACTCTCTTCGTCTTGTCGAGATGATCGGTTTTGATATATAAATTATCTCAATCAGAGGTCGTATACAAAAGTTAGAGCAACCAGAGTGCAGCCCTACCACAAAGCAGAATGTGGCGTAGGAGATCAGACACATGTCTGATGGGTCGCGCGAGTCATTCGAACCTCAAGATATCCTCGGATGGAAAAACATACAACATGGAAAAGTTTCGCGTCGTCGAGACGATTGATTTTGATATATAAATCCTCTCAATCCGAGGTCGTATGCGACCTTTAGAGGCAAAACAAAATCAGCCTGGAGTTTCACTCGGGATTTCGGAGTGAAAGTTTGCCGACCGAAGGAAACGTTTGCCGAAGAAAATCGCAGGCCGAGTGAAAAATATCGGTCGAGTGAAAGTTTCGGTCGAGTGAAAGTTTAAAATGGCCTCGGATGGAAAAGTGTTCAACATGAAAGTTGTTCGAAACATCAAAACAGTCAACTTTGATTTTAAGGTCATTATCATCTGAGATAGTATACGGCCTAGAGAGACGCTACAACACTTGGACAGTTCAGACTGCGACGTGATCGAGTCTGATTCGAAATTAAAGATGACCTCGTGGAGTATTTCAGATGGGTTTATTTGGGAAAGTGATCAACATACGGATTGTTGGACACAAAATTGATGTTTGGACCATCTCTATTGGAGGTCATATGCATATTCCACGGCCCACGCAAGAAGCAAGACAGAAGATTGGGCCAGATTTGGGCTGAATCCGAGTGGAACTAGAACTAGGACTCTAGGACGTAAATTGATGTAATTTTCTTGTAAGGAAAGACTAGATGAATCCTTTGCTTGTATGGGAAGTCCAGCCGCCTCTTATATATGTTGGGGGTGACGGCCGATTGAACAACACACAATCGAACAAATCAATCTATACTACTTTTTCATCTACGTTCTTTGTTTTTCTCTTGTTCTTCGTTGTTCTTCGTTTGAGAGCTGCGAATCCGGAGGCTCTAGGGGCGAGCGAATTGACCTAGGGAAGCCCATAGCCGCCGCACTCCCTCACGGGGTCCCTCCCGGGCATGCGGGGTTTCGGGTCTACAAAAGCGTCCGCCAACAGTCTTGCGTATCGCACTGCCAGACGGACCTCCTTCGACATGAGCTGCGGTGCATCGCCCCCGGCGTCGAGGGTACACAGTGACGTGTTTGTGTGCAAACAATTTCCAATAGTTTAGATCATCTGTTCGACCTAATGCTCTCTCATTCAACATATTTGAGAACATATTATCGTGAATTGAGGTATATTCAGTAAAACACTAAAATGCCAATTTTCTTAAAATGGCATCATCTTTGGAGTGTATTGAAGTGTATACATCCATGTACTTACAAAATAACTTTCTTGGCATACACCCTTAGCGCTTTTCTGATCGTCTCTTGAAGATCAATCTCCCTCCGAGCTAAATCACAATTTTTTCATGTTTGGCTAGCATATGTGTCTGTTTCAATACATTTAGTTTGCCTGCCCTCATGTATGTATGACAATTGCACACAATATCAAGGACCTTCACCGCATCACTCAGGAAAAAATTATCTCATGGATTCAGTCCAAGATAAAAATAGTCGTAGATGGGGATGAGAATTCCAGATTCTTCCACGCATCTGCCTCCCATAGGCGCCGCCACAACAAAATTCCCATGATGTTGCATAACAGCCAAGAATTCACCTCCTAGGATTCCAAGGTCAAGATCCTCTCCTCCTTCTTTATGTCCATCCTAGGTGTCCCTTTCCCCCCTACATGGAATTCTCGCTCCAAAACCTTTACCCATCACACATGTTTAGTTGCTCCACCTAGTTTCCCCCTTCTCGGGGCAAGAAATTTTTGACGCCTTCATGGACATGAACCCCTTGACCAGCCCCGGCCCCGATGGTTTTGGGCCTGGCTTCTACCAGAAATTTTGGCCGTTCCTCAGGCAGAAAGTTTCTGACCTGTTTACCAGTTTTTATAACCACTCGGCTGACATATCTTGTATCAACCGTGCTTTCATTATCCTCCTTCCTAAAGAGATCGCCGCCCTGTCCTCGGACTCTTTTCGAACCATCTCTCTTCAGAGCTGCCTGGCTAAGGCTCTCACACAACTTCTCACAAACCGCCTCAAACCTGTTATCCCATTGCTCGTCCGCCCTAATCAAACTGGCTTCCTTTTCGGGAGAGCTATATCAGAAAACTTCCTCTATGCAGCAGATGTCCTCAATGTGTGTGCCAGAACCAAAGTGCCCACTCTTGTGGTCAAGTTGGATTTCTCAAAATCTTTTGACTCGGTCTATTTATCGTCCCTTGTCTCTCTTCTCCGGGCTCGAGGCTTATATGAGAAATGGACTCGTTAGATCGACACCTTATTACAGTCTGGGAAAACTGCGGTTCTTCTTAATGGCTCCCCTGGGCCCTGGATCCTATGCAAGAACGGAATACGACAGGGTGACCCTATCTCCCCCGATCTGTTTATTACCATTGCAGACACTCCCCAACATTTGATTATCAATGCCTATGAACACAAACTCATTGCTCACTGTCATGGTTTTGTCACGGCATATGTCCTAGTGGGAGGACTTAGGTTAGAGGCTATCACTACAGCAGTGAGCTCAAAGGGGTTGATCAGGACGAGAGACGCGGGTTTACCCAGGTTGGGCCCCTCAGAAAGAGGTAAAAGCCTACGTCCTCCTTTACTTAGTATTGATTGGGTATCGATTACAAGGGAGCAAATTCCTTAGACCTAGCTATCGAGGAGTTGTTTCGAATACTAAGTCCCCGAGGGAACCCGCCTTTATATACACAGGCTAGGGCCCCGGGCTTACAAGAGTCCAGACCAGGTTGTACTAAGTATCCGATCATATCTCTAAGTCGTCTTGCCTTCTTTGGCAAGCTATCTTCCGGGCGGCTCATGCGCCCGGATCTCGCAACGTCTTTCAGCTCTGGGCCTCCATCCAGCCAACCTGACGAGCCGCCTCTAGGCTTGTCTTCAACCTTCAGGCTCACTTAGGACCTTAAGTACGAGCTGCCAGCTTCTGACCCGGCCCTTCCTGGGCGGGTCATAACATAGAGTTATATCCCGAACATTAGGCCCCAGATTGATTTGAACCTGTTCATGTCAATCTTCAAGTCCATTGGGTGGCGAGTCTCATACCTGTCTTACTTGTTAACTGAAATTGAACCTTTACAACCTGCCATATCAAAAAATGAATGATGTCATCTTTGATAAATCTGGCAGATCTTAATGACATCACAATGGGTCTTTGTATTAGCTGGTCAACCGGAGAATCGAGGCGTTTTCTTGGTCAATCATCGTTGCGTCTCCTTGATTCCCGCATTGGACTGTTGTTGTCCCATCTCCTTCTAAATAGGAACGGGAGGGGTCCCATTGTTTTCACTTTTCCCCCGTCGTCGATGTCTCTCTTCTTCTTCCTCCTCCAGCGCTTGCTCGACTGAAGCTCCGCCGTCGTCGCCGGACCTTCCCCGTCCTCACCAGCAAAGGCCGATGCATCAACCTGACTTTGACCAGAGCTCGCCGACACACGACCGCCTCCCCGGCATCCTTTAGGTTCATTCCTCTTCATCTTGTAGATCTGCATTAGTTCATGAGAGTTCTTCTGAGTCCGCCACCGCTTGTCGGAGTATTCGCCATAGATCACAAAAGAAAACATATTTAGGCTCCGCAAGGCTAGCCAACTCATGCGGTTCTCCACTTAACATGTATCCCCTACTCAACATTGATCGTTCCTTTAAAGGAATCTATACATGAACTGGCTATTTTTCTACTGGCGTTTTTAGGTTTAGAAAATATTTCCTTTTTATCTTCATCCGTAGATCTTGTAGCTGCCGCCATAGTTGGCGAAATCTGTTTGTCCACACTTAGTAATATTTCGAACATTTAACTATCTTTTTGACCCGCCATTGCATTTTCGGCTCTTCTTGTAGCAATTTAATTCACCTCAGTCCCATAGTAGACAACTTCTTAGAATATAACCATGACCTGCCAAATATCGTTGCCGTCTCAGCCATAACTATCTTTGTCATGAGGATTTCTTAACGCGCGACATCTTTGTGTCTTTCTACAGAATCTAATTCGTCATTATGGCCAAAGCCCCCACCTCTTGTGACTGGGTAGGTTCCTAGGTTACTAAGGAAACATGAAAGGAATTTGTAACCATACACTAGTACAAAATAGGGCTTTGGTTGAGGCTATGATAAGGTAAATAATCCCGGTTGACTTACGAACTGGGACAAAAGGGGCCATCAGTACCGGTTCGTGAGGCAAGGGCACCGCCAGGGCCTCGGAGGTCATTGGTCCTGGTATTTCTGACAGTTTTGGTCCCGGTTCCAACCAAGAAGCGGGATCAATGGGCCTCGTTCCTCGATCTGCACCTTTAGTCCTGGTTGGTAGCTCGAACTAGGACCAGAAGTGTGTCTTCTGTCCCGGTTTTGTCCACCAACCGGGACTAAAGATGTAAGCCTATATATACCCCCGCCCCGACCTTGCCCACTCACACTCAGATTTTTTGGACATCGGCGTGTGGGTGTGTGTTGCTCTAGCTCTCACCTCGTATGCATATGAGATGTTCGATGAAATGCCCGAGCCACACTTAAGCTTTCTCCTCTCCGAGCTCGACCTCCAAGCTCCATTTTCCTCAAGATTTTTCTAGGTTTGGCGGTCCGTCCTGTCCCGTCCACATCCTCACCTCTATTAATCGCCCATGCCGATCTCGTCGCCGGCACCGTCGTGGTGAGCCTCTTGTTCTTATATACTTTGTAAAATAAAAAAATTCTTACTTGTATGATTTATATAGATGCTTCTACAATTTTCTTACTATTATTATTGTTTGTTATTATATGGTGCCATGGTTTCGGCATCGTCCCCTGTCGGCCCTCATCTTGTCTATGATTCAGATGTGGTATATTATCTTTTATAACTATTTGTTTCATTTAGTGTTTATGAAAATTATGCCAACCAATGTGGCATAGATGTTTTTATCTAGGAGTTATGTGAATTGGAAATTCCAACTGACATAGAAATTCTTATCGAGAAGTTAAATTTGGTTGAAAAAGAAAACAATTACTTGAAAGAAAAATTAAAAAGAGTTGAAGAGGAGAAGATGAAATTGGAGTTGCATGTTGTCGATGTCGTCAACGATCACAAGATCAAGATGGATGCAATGCGCTTGAAGATTAGAAAGATTAGAAAATATGCCATTCATAGTGAGGCTTGGCAGCATTATGCCGTTGGACCAATTGGTACCTTAGTCGCGGTTATGATCGCATTTGTTGTTGCATTTAATTTTTTTACATAGTTTCAATGTATGTTTTAATTAGATGCTCTAGAGAGCTATATGTTGTTCAATGATGAGAACTATGTATGAACTTTATGTATTTATTTTGGTCACTATTCTACTTTGGCTTTAATGGGATGATGAATTTCTATTAATTTGGTCAGTTCTCTATTCATGATGTTGTGTAATGGATTTTAATACACTTTATTATATAACGTACGCAGATGAACCGGCAATGGATGTACGGTGACCGACGCACCTCCGAGTATATTAAGGGCCTGTGTAGTTTTCTCGAAGCGGCTGAGGCAAACAAGCAGAATGGTTTTATGCATTGTCCATGTACTGTCTGTGGAAATACGAAGGATTACTCCAACTCTAAAACCCTTCACTTCCACCTTCTTGAGAAGGGTTTCATGCCACACTATAATGTTTGGACCAAGCACGCAGAAAGAGGGGTTATGATGGAAGACAATGAAGAAGAAGTGGATGATGACAACTACCCGTCCCCTGAATACGGTGATGCTGCAATGGGGGGAAGATGAAGATCAAGAGGAACCAGACGATGTGCCCGATGATGATCTTCGCCGAGTCATTGTTGATGCATAGAGAGAATGCGAAAGTGAAAGTAAGAAGTTGAAGTTCCATCACATGTTAGAGGATCACAAAAAAGGGTTGTACCCAAATTGCAAAGATGACAACAAAAAGCTCGGTACCACACTGGAATTGCTGTAATGGAAGGCAGACAATGGTGTATCTGACAAGGGATTTGCGTCGCTACTGAAAATAATGAAGAAGATGCTTCCAAAGGATAACGAATTGCCCGGCAGTGCGTACGAAGCAAAGAAGGTTTTATGCCCTCTAGGATTGTAGGTGTAGAAGATACATGCATGCCCTAATGGCTGCATCCTCTACCGCGATGCTTGCGCGGATTTGAACGCATGCCTGGTATGTGGTGCATTGCGGTATAAGATCAGAAGAGATGACCCTGGTGATGTTGAGGGCTAGCACACTAGGAAGAGGGTTACTGCCAAGGTGATGTGGTATGCTCCTATAATACCACAATTGAAACGTATGTTCAGAAAAAAAGCATACAGAGTTGATGTAATGGCACATAAAAGACCATAAGAAAGACAGGAAGTTGAGAGCACCCGCTAACGGATCACAGTGGAGAAAGATCAAGAGAAAGTGGAGCGACTTTACAGGTGACCCAAGGAATGTATGGTTTTGTTTAAGTGCATATGGCTATAATCCTTTTGACGAGCAGAGCAGCAAGCATAGCACATGGCATGTGACTCTATGTATGTATAATCTTCCTCCTTGGTTGTGCATGAAGCGGAAGTTCATTATGATGCCAGTGCTCATCCAAGGCCCTAAGCAACCTGACAATGACATTGGTGTGTACCTACGACCATTAGTTGATGAACTTTAATAGCTATGGAATGGAAGAGGTGTACGTGTGTGGGATGAGAACGAACAGGATGAATTTGATCTACATGCGTTGTTGTTGGTTACCATCAACGATTGGCCTGCTCTCAGTAACCTTTTAGGAAAGACAAACAAGGGATAACACACATGCACACACTGTTTAGATGACACCGGTAGTATATATTTGGACAAATGCAGGAAGAATGTGTACCTTGGGCATCGTCGATTTCTTCTAACCAACCATCAACGTAGAAAGAAAGGAAAGCATTTAAAAGGTGAGGCAGATCATCGGAAGAAGCCTGCCCTCCGTACTGGTGATCAAATACTTGATATGGTCAATGATTTACATGTAATCTTTGGATAGGGTCCTGGCGGACTATCTGTTCCGACTGAGGATGCAGGACGTGCACCCATGTGGAAGAAGAAATCTATATTTCGGGAGCTACCCTACTGGAAAGACCTAGAGGTCTGCTCTGCAATCGATGTGATGCACATGATAAATAATCTTTGCGTTGACCCGCTAGGCTTCTTGGGAGTGTATGAGAAGACAAAAGATACACATGAGGCATGGGCGGAACAACAACGTGTGCATGAAAAAGACGGCATGCATCCAAAGCAGTATGAAGGCCCTGCCAGCTACGCTTTTACCAAAGAAGAGAAGGAAATCTTCTTTGAATGCCTGCTCAGTAAGAAGGTCCCGTGTGGCTTCTCGTCGAATATAAAGGGAATAAGAAATATGGCAGAGAAAAAGTTCTATAACCTAAAGTCTCATGACTGCCACGTGATTTTGACGCAACTGCTTCCGGTTGCATTGAGGGGGCTTCTACCGGAAAACGTTCGATTAGCCATTGTGAAGCTATGTGCATGCCTCAATGCAATCTCTTAGAAGGTAATCGATCCAGAAATCCCGCTAAGGTTAAAGAGTGATTTGGTGCAATGGCTTGTCAGTTTCTTGCTGGTGTTCCCACCATCCTTCTTCAATATCATGATGCATGTCCTAGTTCATCTAGTCAACAAGATTGGAATTCTGGGCCCTGTATTTCTACACAATATGTTTCTCTTTGAGAGGTTCATGGGAGTCTTAAAGAAATATGTTCGTAACCGTGCTAGGCCAGAAGGAAGCGTCTCCACGGGCCATCAAACAGAGGAGGTCATTGGGTTTTGTGTTGACTTCTTTCCTGACCTTAAGCTGATTGGTCTCCCTCGATCGTGGTATGAGGGGACACTGACTGGAAAAGGCACACTAGGACCGAACTCAATAATATGTAGGGACGGGCATTCTTGGTCTCAAGCACACTACACAGTTCTAAAGAATTCTACCTTGGTGACCCCGTATGTCAATGATCACAAGAATATTCTACGCTCCAAACAACCAGAGCAGTGTGACGATTGGGTTACATGTGAACACATCAGGACTTTCGGCAGTTGGTTGCAAACACATCTCATGGATAACTCCACTATTGCAGATGAGTTGTACTCATTGGCCAGGGGACCATCTTTGACTGTATTGACTTACAAAGGGTACGAGATAAATGGGAATACATTTTACACAATCGCCCAAGATCAAAATAGCACCAACCAAAACAGTGGTGTCCGCTTTGATGCAGCAACCAATAGGGGAAAGCACACATATTATGGTTATATAGTGGACATATGGGAACTTGACTATGGACATGATTTTAAGGTCCCTTTGTTTCGGTGCCAATGGGTCAATCTTTCAGGAGGCAGGGTACAGGTAGACCTGCAGTACGCAATGACAATAGTGGATTTGAACAATTTTGGGTACACATATGAACCATTCGTCCTAGCCAACGATGTGGCGCAGGTTTTCTATGTGAAGGACATGTCTACCAAACCGACAAAAAGAAAAGATAAGGAAGCGACTACATCATACGATGAGCCAAAGCGCCACACAGTTCTTTCAGGGAAAAGAGACATCGTGGGAGTAGAGGGTAAGACAGACATGTGTGCAGATTATGAAAAGTTTCATGAAATTTCTCCCTTCAAAATGAAGGCTGACCCAAGCACCCTGTTGAACGATGAAGATTATCCATGGTTACGGCGCAATAAGCAAGGGACACAGGCGAAGAAAATGTGAAGACTTTATCTCCACAACTATTCTGATGATGGATTTGATCTAGAATATCACTGCAGTTACACGTTAAGAAAAGAAATGCCTTTTGTAACAGACGTGTATTCGTCCGAAACCCTGATAATTCGAAAGAGATTGTCCATTTTGTACACGAAGTGCATCCAGTTTTTGTTGTAACCCTCTGAACTTTGTAGCACATCCTATGTGGGTGAAATGATGGTACTATGCCAACTTTCAACCTTTTCAGAGTTCATTTGAAGTGCTTTTCAATTTCAGGGTTATTTAGCTCAAAACAATCAGTAAGTGCGTGAAAAATAGCAAATGAAGTCAGAAAAGGGTTGAAAAGGGATGATGTGGCTTCGAATGGTGCATATTGAATGCAGAAAAATTCTTGAGTTAAAATATGTTTAAAAAATTGAAATCCTTTTGTAACAAACATCTTTTCGTCCCAAACCTTGATAGTTCGAAATAGATTGTCCATTTTGTACATGAAGTGGATCCAGTTTTCGTCGTAACCCTCTCAACTTTTTAGCACATCCTATGTGAGTGAAATGATGTTACCATGCCAAGTTTCAACCATTTCAGAGTTCATTTGTAATGCCTTTTCAATTTAGTGTCATTATAGCTTAAAATAAATGATGAAATGCATGAAAAATAGCAAATGAAGTCAGAATGGGTTGAAAAGGGATGATGTGGCTTCGCATGGTGCATATTGAATGCAGAAAAAATCTTGAGTTCAAATATGTTTAAAAAATTGAAATCCTTTTGGAACAGACGTGTTTTGGTTTGAAACCGTGATACTTCGAAAGATATTGTCCATTTTGTACATGAAGAGCATCCAGTTTTTGCTGTAACCCTCTCAACTTTTTAGCACATGCTATGTAGGTGAAATGATGGTACCATGCCAAGTTTCAACCATTTCAGAGTTCATTTGTAGTGCTTTTTAATTTAGGGTCATTTTAGCTTAAAATTAATGAGGAAATGCATGAAAAATAGCAAATGAAGTATGAACATGGTTGAAAAGGGATGATGCGGCTTCGAATGGTGCATATTGAGTGAAGAAAAATTCTTGAGTTCAGTTATGTTTAAGCAATTGATATCCTTTTATAACAGACGTGTTTTCGTCCGCTAAAAGTTATATAACTAAAATTGATATTATATAAAATTTATGCAACTAAAATTATCACAGTTTTTTTGTGAAAAACTTTAATAGAAAAAAGAATTGTCATAAAGTATCTTTTTTTCAGAACTTTTAATATGCAAAAAAATAACATGAAAAATCGCAAAAGTGGAAATAGATGCGCTTATAGAGAAAATTCAACCTAAATTCAAAGTGCTAGTTAGGCGCCAAACTAGCATTTTAAATTTAGTTCAAATTTTTTGTATAAGGGCATCTATTTTTAATTTGAGCGGAGCTCAATGTAGCTCCTGCGGCTGGGCTTATAGACAGGTTCGTGCTCCCTTCGCTTGGAGAGGTGGGACTAAACTCCCACCACACTGCTGCGCCACCCTTTAGTCCCGGTTGGTGGCACCAACCGGGACTAATGCCCCCCCCTTTAGTCCCGGTTGGTGCCACCAACCGGGACAAAAGACCTGGGCTTCCCACCTATTGGGCTGCCGAAATTGTTCTTTTAGTCCCGGTTGGAGCCACCAACCGGGACCAAAGGTGCTCGCATATCAGGCAGGAGTTGTTGATTTATCCACCAACCCCTCCAATTTCACCCCGACGCCAACGCCCTGCCCCGACGCTGCCAGGCTGCTCGTCATCACCGCCGCCCCCGCCGCCCGTTCTCGTCGTCGTCGTCACTGCCCGTTCTCGTCGTCGTTGTCGCCGCCCCCGAGCCCGTTCTCCTCGCCGCCGCCGTCGCCAAGCCTAGCGTCGTGTGCCCGTTCTCGTTGCGGCTGCCCCGAGCGTGTACCCGCGCCCTCCTCATTGTCATTGTTGTCGCCACCACTCCCGCCGCCCGTGCTCGTCGTCGCTGCTGTCGCTGCCGTCCGTTCTCTTCGTCACCACCGTCGCCGAGCCTGACGCCGCGCGCCCGTTCTCCTCGCTGCCGCCCTGAGCCCATCCCGCACCCCTCCTCGCCATCGTCGACGTTGTTGCCGCCGCCGCCGCCAGAGGACACATGCGCCACCTCCTCGAGCACCGTCGTCGCCGCCCGCGCCTCCTCACCAAGCCTGTCGTCGCCGGTGAGCATATGCTCCTCGAACTATGTTCATTTTTTTGTATGTTAGATAAAATGCATATGTGTACGTTAGATAAAATGCATGTGTATTTGTTTTATATTGATGGATGTTATATTGATGCATATGTGATGTTATATTAATGCATATGTTATATTGATGCATATGGTATATTGATGCATATGTGTATTTGTTTTATAGTTGAGGATGTTCTTGTTGATGCATATGTGTATTTGTTTAGATGTTTAGTTGTTTTATTGCCGGTCGTCGGTGACGCGATACCAAGGAGTCGCCGATGATCGTTGGTGAGGGAGAGTACCCTCGATGATCGTCGGTGAGGGAGAGTACCCCTCGACGATCGTCCGTGAGGGAGAGTACCCCTCGACGATCGTCGGCAAGGGAGAGTCCCCAACTATATCAAGGAGTCCCCGGCAATCGTTGGTGACGTGATATGATGTTTGATTAGATGGTTAAATGTTTACTTGCATAGCGTAGTCGTTGAGTCGACGATGCCCGGCCAACATGCATCCTCGTCGTCGACTCGGTGGCAACCACCTGCTAGAGACTATTGATTAATTCCTTGTATTGATTTCGATATCTCATGTTTTTGTATATTGCCATGTCGTAATATTCGCAGAAACTATGGATCACAGAGACAAAGAACAAGATGACTTGTTGGGGGATATAATCCACACCTAGTATAATCCCTTGGCGTGTCTCAACGATGCCGATAGTCAGGAAGGAGAGGATGGGTCGTCCAGTGATACAACAATGGAGGGGGCAAGATATAATGATGGCTCTGGTGAACGAGTGGCGGAGGAAGGAGATCATGATGACAGCTCCGGTGATCGAATGGCGGAGGAAAGAGATGATGATCACGGCTCCGGTAACCGAACAGAGGAGGGATCCTCAACTGTTGCAAAGTCTAGCAAGGTAAGGAGACGAGGCTTAAAGAAAACGTTGTGCCAGGATGAAAGGTTCATGATCATAGAAGTCGCGAACGATGGCCAACCGATTTCTCCCAAGCAGACCAATGGCCTGAATTTGTAGCCTACAAGAAATCAGAGAAGAGTAAGTAAAATGTCTCTGAGAAAGAAGAAAAATACTGCAGCGAAGCAGTATCACCATCACACGGGGTCAGGTGGCTACTACAAAGCCCAATCGTTGTGGGACAAAGTTGAGCAAGACCTGCTTGCTAAGAATGTCCACCTAGAGACATTGCACTGGCCAGATCGTTCAAGGACTTGGTTCTTCGGGGTTGGGGGAACTTTGGAACCAGAAACAGGGAGGTGTGTGTGGACGAGAACTCAACTTGCAATACCCATCGTAAAGCTTCAGGCAGTAATCAAGGCAGCACAGGAAGGGACGTTCATTCCCGAGAGAGAAAAGGACGAGCTGACAGAGACCTTCGAGAATCCTGAACACCCTGGACGAACATGAGGTACATCCGGCTCCATTCCGTGGAAGCATGGGTTTCCCAATAGTGGCGGTTATAGAAGCGGAGAGAGAAAGAGAAAACTGGAAGCAAGCGAAATGCAGAAGCTCAGTGCAAGATTAGCAAAACTAGAGGAACTTGAGAGCCAACGAGCTACTGGCCAACCATCTGAGCAGCAAGAAGATCCTTCCTTAGACGTCGCCCTAGAAGATACCCCACCATCTCACCGGAGAAGCAGCATGGCTTCCATGGAGCTCGTTCAGCCTGATTTCACGACTCCTCACTACCCTGTGGATAGTATCACGGAGGCTGAACATTGTGAGCTAATGACAAGATGCCATAAGCTGACCTTGAAGGTGGCGGTCGGCTCTGTTCTACCTCCTCGAGCTGTGGGAACCACTAGTAGAAAACAGACCTTTCGTCCCAAGCATTAGTCGCGGTCTGGTTACGAGCCGGTACTAAAGATGATATTAGTCCCGGTTCGTGCCGGCTCCAACAGCTAGGAGCAGGGCGACCTTTAGTACGGACTCATGAGGGCTCTTTAGTACTGGTTCGTGTCACGAGCTGGTACTAAAGGGGACACGATAGACTTTTGGTTAGACTTGGGCCCCGCGTGCCTCTTTAGTACCCGTTGGTGACACCAACCGGTACTAAAGGGCAACCTTTAGTACCGGTTGGTGTCACCAACCGGTACTAAAGACTTCCTATATATATGCTTCATCCGCAGCCAATCGAAGGGGCTCTCATTTCTGTGTTTTCTCCCCCGTTCTTCTTGTTGCTCGAAGCTCATCCTCCATTTTGCCAAGGATTTGTCCAGATTTAAAGGCACCCCATCTATTCAAGTGTTCACAAAGGTTAGCAACTTTGCTCCTTCATCTCTCATTGCTAGATTAGCTTGTGGAATGCTCAAAGATATGTGATTTGTGGGTTTTAGCTAGGTTTTGGAGGAGTGATCATTATGTGGGAGTTTATTTGATTTATATGCAATTTGAGCTCAAATTAACTTGTTAGGTTGCATATGTGTAGGTGTGGTTTATTTGGTTCCTTCCCTTCCCCGTCCTAACCACCGTCGATCGTCCGCACCGTCTCGTCCCGGCACCGGCCACCTTGGTGAGCCTCTTGTTCTTCTCAAAACCTTTTTGTTAGAAAAATTACTTGTATGATTTGGTTAGCTGCGTGTATGATTTACTTACTTGTATTATTTTTAGTTATTCTATAGTGTCATGGTTATGGTATCCGCCCACGTCGGCCCTCATCCAATCTATGATTCGGATGTGGTATGTCATTTTCTTTTATAACTATTTCACACATCATCTAATGTCTATGACAATTAATTATGCCACCAAATTTACGTAGATGTTTTTATCTGTAGGAAGTAGATGAACCAGAAATTCCAACCGACTATGCAATTCTGCTCGAGAAACTAACACAAGCTGAAAAAGAAATTGGTCATTTGAAAGAAAAATTGAAAAGAACTAAAGATGAGAAGATGGGATTGGAGTTGCATGTTGTCGATATCGTCGATGATCACAAGAACAAGATGGCTGGAATGCGCTTGAAGCTTAGAAAGATTAGAAAATATGTCATTGATAAAGAGGCTTGGTATCATTATGCCGTTGGCTCTATTGTTACCTTAGTTGCGATTATGATCGCATTTGTTGTTGCATTTACATGTTTTAGATAGTTGTATGTTGTTTTATGAGATGTATGTATGAACTATAAGTATCTATTATTTGCAGTAATAACATTTGGTCACTGCTAGGTCTACTTTGGTTGTAATGTGATGATGAAGTTGTATTAATTTGGTCACTTCAATGTTGTGTAGTGAACATGAGCTGGCAACGGATGTACGATGACTGACTAAGTCCAGGGTTTCTTAATGGCCTGCATGATTTTATTCCTGTGGCTGAGGCAAACAAGCAGAATGGTTTCATGTGTTGTCCATGTCGTGACTGTAAGAATGATAGGAATTACTCTACCTCAAAAACCCTTCACTACCACCCGCTGAAGTTCGGTTTCATGTCCGTCTATAGGTGTTGGACCAAGAACGGAGAAAGAGGGGTTATAATGGAAGACAATGAAGAAGAAGAGGATGGTGACAACTATCCTTTCGCCGATACAACAATGGGGGAAGCTGAACAAGAGGCATCAATGGGGGAAGCTGAAGAAGAGGCATCAGATGAGCCCGCTGATGATTTGGGTCGGGTCATTGCTGATGCAAAGAGAAACTGCGAAAGTGACAAGGAGAGGTTGAAGTTGAAACACATGTTAGAGGATCGCAAGAAATTATTGTATCCAAATTGTGAAGATGACCAGAAAAAGCTGGGTACCACGCTGGAATTGCTACAATGGAAGGCGAAGAATGGTGTAACTGACAAGGGATTTCAAGAATTGCTGATAATGATAAAGAAGATGCTTCCAAAGGATAACGAATTTCCTGAAAGTACGTACAAAGAAAATAGGGTTGTCTGCCCTCTAGGATTAGAGGTGTAGAAGATACATGCATGCCCTAATAACTGTAGCCTCTACCACGGTGAGCAGTACGAGAATTTGGATGCATGCCCGGTATACGGTGCACTGCGCTATAAGATCCCCCGCGATGACCCTGGTGATGTGGAGGGCGAACGCCATAGGAAGAGGGTTCCTGCCAAGGTGATGTGGTATGCTCCTATAATACCACGGTTGAAACATTTGTTCCAAAACAAACAGCATGCCAATTTGTTGTGATGGCACAAAGAAGAACGTAAGAAAGACAGGATGTTGAGAGCACCCGCTGATGGCTCGTAGTGGAGAAAAATCGAGAGGGAGTTCGAGGACTTTGTAGCTGATGCAACGAACTTATGGTTTGGTCTTAGTACAGACGGCATGAATCCTTTTGGGGAGCAGAGCTCCAGCCACAACACCTGGCCCGTGACTCTATGTATCTATAACCTTCCTCCTTGGTTGTGCATGAAGCGGAAGTTCATTATGATGCCAGTGCTCATCCAAGGACCTAGGCAACCCGGCAACGACATTGATGTATACCTAAGGCCACTAGTTGATGAACTTCTACAGTTGTGGAAAAAAACTAGGTGTACATGTGTGGGATGCGCACACACAAAAGGAAATTGACCTATGAGCGTTGCTGTTTGTAACCATCAATGATTGCCCTGCTCTTAGTAACCTTTCAGGACATACAAACAAGGGATACAATGCATGCATGTAGTGTTTAGATGATACTGAAAGTATATATTTGGATAAATGTAAGAAGAATGTGTACCTGGGACATCGTCGATTTCTACTGATCAAGCATATCTTAAGAAAGGCACGCAACCATTTCAAAGGTGAGATAGATAACCAGAAGAAGCCTGGCCTCCGTAGTGGTGAATATATATTTGATATGGTCAAGGATTTACAGGTAAACTTTGGAAAGGGTCCTGGCGGACAATCTGTTCCGAATGATGCCAACGGACACACACCCATGTGGAAGAACAAATCTATATTTTGGGAACTTGAATATTGGAAAGCCCTAGAGGTCTGCAATGCAATCGACGTGATGCATGTGACGAAGAATCTTTGTGTGAACCTGCTAGGCTTCTTGGGCGTGTATGTAAAGACAAACGATACACCGGAGGCGCACGAGGACAAGCAAAGAATTAACAAAAAGACGACATGCCTCCAAAGCAGTATCAAGGTCCTGCCAGCTACGCTCTTACGAAAGAAGAGAAGGAAATCTGTTTTGAATGCCTCCTTAGTATCAAGGTCCCGTCTGGCTTCTCGTCGAATATAAAGGGAATAATAAATATGGGAGAGAAAAAATTTCAAAATCCAAAGTCTCATGAATGCCACGTGATTATGATGCAATTACTTCCGGTTGCACTTATGGGGCTTCTACCAAAAATGTTCGATTAGCTATTGTGAAGCTATGCACATTCGTCAATGCAATTTCTCAGAAGGTAATCGATCTAGAAATCCTACTAAGGTTACAGAATGACCTGGTCCAATGTCTTGTCAGTTTCGAGTTGGTGTTCCCTCCATCCTTCTTCAATATTATGACGCACGTTCTAGTTCACCTAGTCGAAGAGATTAACATTCTGGGTCCTGTATTTCTACACAATATGTTCCCCTTCGAGGGGTTCATTGGAGTCTTAAAGAAATATGTTCATAACCGTGCTAGTCTAGAAGGAAGCATCGCCAAGGGATATGGAACTTAGGAGGTTATTGAGTTTTGTGTTGACTTTGTTCCTGACATTAAGCCGGTTGGTCTTCCTGAATCGCGGCATGAGGGGATACTGGGTGGAAAAGGCACACTAGGAAAGAAAGAAGCAATAAATATGGACGGGCATTCTTGCACTCAAGCACACTACACGGTTCTACAAAATTCCACCTTGGTGACTCCATATATCGAGGAACACAAGGATATAGTACGGTCCAAGAATCTGAAGCAGTCTGACTCCTGGATTGAACATAAACACATGGAGACTTTCTCCGGTTTGTTGCAAACAAAGCTCATCAATGACAACGATGTTCCAGATGAACTGTACTGGTTGCCAAGACACCAATTTTGACTGTAACGACTTTCAAAGGGTACGAGATAAATGGGAATACATTTTACACGATCGCCCAAGATAAAAAGAGCACCAACCAAAACAGTCGTGTCCGCTATGATGCAACCAACTTTCAAGACACATATTATGGTTACATAGAGGAGATATGGGAACGTGACTATGGACCCAAGCATCCTGTTAAATGATGAAGATTCTCCATTGTTACGGCGCAATCATAAGCAAGGGACAAACACGCAAAAAAAAGTCTTACACCGCGAGATCCCACTCTGGGATGTGACCGACTTCACCGTCATCACTTTCTATGTGAAGGACATGCATGCATTTTCTAGCGTGGTATCTTTGTAACAGTTTGTACACGATGTGCATCCAGTTTTTGCCATAACCCTCTCAACTCTTTAGAAGTTTCTATGTGGGTGAAATTATGATGTCATGCCAAGTTACAACCTTTTCAGAGTTCATTTGTACTGCTTTTCAAATTTAGGGTCATTTCCCTAAAAATAAATCATTAAATGCATGAAAAATATCAAATGAAGTTAGAAAGGGTTGAAAATTGATGATGTGCCTTTGAATGGTGCATATTGAACACACAAAAAGTATGGAGTTAAAATAAGTTATTAAAAATGAAATCCCTTTTTAATAGATGAGTTTTTGTCCGAAACCCTCATACTTCGAAAGAGATAGTCCAATTTGTACACGAAGTGCATCCAGTTTTTGCCGTAACCCTCTCAACTCCTTACAAGTTGCTGTGTGGGTGAAATTATGATGTCATGCCAATTTACAACCTTTCCAGAGTTCATTTGTACTGCTTTTCAAATTCAGGGTCATTTAGCTCAAAATAAATCATTAAATGCATGAAAAATATGAAATGAAGTCGGAAAGGGTTGAAAATTGATGATATGCCTTTTAATGGTGCATGTTGAACACACAAAAATTATGGAGTTAAACTAAGTTATTAAAAATGAAATCCCTCTGTAATAGATGAGTTTTCGTCTGAAACCCTCATACTGATAGTCCAATTTGTACACGAAGTGCATCCAGTTTTTGTCGTAACCCTCTCAACTCTTTAGAAGTTGCTATGCGGGTGAAATTATGATGTCATGCCAAGTTACAACCTTTTCAAAGTTCATTTGTACTGCCTTTCAAATTCAGGGTCACTTAGCTCAAAATAAATCATTAAATGCATGAAAAATATCAAATGAAGTCAGAAAGGGTTGAAAATTGATGATGTACCTTTGAATGGTGCATATTGAACACACAAAATTATGGAATTAAAATAAGTTATTAAAAATGAAATCCCTTTTTAATAGATGAATTTTCGTCCGAAACCCTCATACTTCGAAAGAGATAGTCCAATTTGTACACGAAGTGCATCCAGTTTTTGCCGTAACCCTCTCAACTCTTTAGAAGTTGCTATGTGGGTGAAATTATGCTGTCATGCCAAGTTACAACCTTTTCAGAGTTCATTTGTACTACTTTTCAAATTCAGGGTCATTTAGCTCAAAATAAATCATTAAATGCATGAAAAATATGAAATGAAGTCGGAAAGGGTTGAAAATTGATGATATGCCTTTTAATGGTGCATGTTGAACAAACAAAAATTATGGAGTTAAACTAAGTTATTAAAAATGAAATCCCTTTGTAATAGATGAGTTTTCGGCCGAAACCCTCATACTGATAGTCCAATTTGTACACGAAGTGCATCCAGTTTTTGTCGTAACCCTCTCAACTCTTTAGAAGTTGCTATGCGGGTGAAATTATGATGTCATGCCAAGTTACAACCTTTTCAAAGTTCATTTGTACTGCCTTTCAAATTCAGGGTCATTTAGCTCAAAATAAATCATTAAATGCATGAAAAATATCAAATGAAGTCAGAAAGGGTTGAAAATTGATGATGTACCTTTGAATGGTGCATATTGAACACACAAAAAGTATGGAATTAAAATAAGTTATTAAAAATGAAATCCCTTTTTAATAGATGATTTTTTGTCCGAAACCCTCATACTTCGAAAGAGATAGGCCAATTTGTACACAAAGTGCATCTAGTTTTTGTCATAACCTTTCAACTCTTTAGAAGTTGCTATGTGGGTGAAATTATGCTGTCATGCCAAGTTACAACCTTTTCAGAGTTCATTTGTACTACTTTTCAAATTCAGGGTCATTTAGCTCAAAATAAATCATTAAATGCATGAAAAATATGAAATGAAGTCAGAAAGGGTTGAAAATTGATGATATGCCTTTTAATGGTGCATATTGAACACACAAAAATTATGGAGTTAAACTAAGTTATTAAAAATGAAATCCCTTTGTAATTGATGAGTTTTCGGCCGAAACCCTTATACTTCGAAATAGGTAGTCCAATTTGTATACGAAGTGCATCCAGTTTTTGTCGTAACCCTCTAAACTCTTTAGAAGTTGTTATGCGGGTCAAATTATGATGTCATGCCAAGTTACAACCTTTTCAAAGTTCATTTGTACTACTTTTCAAATTCAAAGTCATTTAGCTCAAAATAAATCATTAAATGCATGAAAAATATCAAATGAGGTCAGAAAGGGTTGAAAATTGATGATGTGCCTTTGAATGGTGCATATTGAACACACAAAAAGTATGAAGCTAAAATAAGTTATTAAAAATGAAATCTCTTTGTAGTAGATGAGTTTTCGTCCAAAACACTCATACTTCGAGAGAGATTCTCCAATTTGTACACTAAGTACATCCAGTTTTTGCCGTAACCCCCTCAACTCTTTAGAAGTTGCTATGTGGGTGAAATTATGATGTCATGCCAAGTTACAACCTTTCTAGAGTTCATTTGTACTGCTTTTCAAATTCGAGATATGACATTTCAAATGCCATTTAATCAAATTGTCTTATACATCAGTTTAAGTTGTTCAAACATGCATGGAAATGCCATAAACAGATTATTTATATTTTTCTGATATTTTTTCATATATTATTTATTTCCATTGGAGTAATAAATGATTTTTCTATGATATTCTAAAGTTTAGGGGTCTTTCTGAAAATAATAATTAATAACGAATTAAAAAACCTTTAGTACCGGTGTGAGCCACGCACCTGTACTAAAGGTCCACCGCCCCGTGCACCGGTACTAAAGGTCCACCGCCCCGTGCATTTTACGTGGAGGACCTTTACTACCGGTGTGTGGCTCGCACCGGTACTAAAGGTCCTCCACGTATAAATAGTGGAGGCCTCGTCCCAGGCCGAGCCACGCAGCGGGAGAAGCTTATTTGCGCCGCCAGGCTGCCGAAATCCACCGTCGCCGCCGCGCGCCGCCCTGACGCCGCGCGCCGCCCCGAGCCCGCCGCCCTGACCCCGCCGCCCCGACACCGCGTGACGTCCCGACGCCTCGTTGCCTCGCCGCCACCCGCCGCCCCGCCGCCACCCCGGCAGCCCCCACCCAACTCCGGCTCCGGTGAGTGCCCGGCCGCCCCCACCTTTTTTCTTGTTTTTAGTTAGTTAATTGGTTATGTTATTATGTTAGTTTAGGTTAGTTTAGGTTAGTTAGTTAGGTTCTTAGCTTAGTTTAGGTTAATTAGTTAGGTTCTTATGTTAGTTTAGGTTAGTTTAGGTTAGTTTATTAGGTTCTTATGTTAGTTTACGTTAATTAGTTAGGTTCTTAGGTTAGTTTAGGTTTGTTTACATTAATTAGTTAGGTTCTTAGGTTAGTTTATTAGGTTAGTTTAGGTTAGTTTATTAGGTTCTTAGGTTAGTTTAGGTTAATTAGGTAGGTTAGTTAATTAGTTAGGTTAGTTTAGTTAGTTAGTTAGTTAGGTTCTTAGGTTATTTTAGTTAGTTATGTTAGTTTAGTTAGTTAGTTAGTTAGTTAGGTTATTAGGTTAGTTTAGTTAGTTTAGTTAGTTAGTTTAGTTTAGTTAGTTAGTTAGTTAGGTTGTTAGGTTATTAGGGTATGTGTTAATTTTGTTAGATGCTAAGTGTTATTTAATTTGTTAATTGTTATTTAATTTGTTTCATACTAAGTGATAATTTTGCTAAGTTTTATTTAATTTGTTTTCATAATTAAGTGTTTCTTCTCGACGTCGATGATGCCAATCCCGCATCCTCGTCGTCGAGTCGGCGGAGGAGGTCACTTGCTTGAGCCGAGGGGCCCTGTCTGGGACTAGGCTCCGCCAGGCTGGTACTGGGAGGTGCTGCCTTCCGGGCAACGCAGCTTGGTGAGGAGCCAGCCCATCGTCGACCCGAAGGTTCTGTGGTGGTGGCCGCATGGGCCACGGACAACTCGGAGGCTTGAGTCCCCCGCGGAGGTGGTACAGTACCATGTCAGCAAGGAGAACGAGCACGTCCGTCGCTACATGGCAACTTTGAAGGCCAGGTCCGACAATACCTGGCAGATTCTTCAGGGATCTCACTAGAGCTATGTTCCTGTGATGGTTCCTTCTCTTTGGGTGTCCACCGCCCGCCCCGATATCCGGGTGGTGCTAGGGTTCTAGCTAGATCGATATATTAGCTACTATATATGTATTATTATGATGTATTAGCTAGATTGATGGATTAGCTGATGTATTAACAAGTATCCGAGATTATGAGATGAGATCTTTTCTAAGAACTGCTATATATGTATTCGATGATGCATTATTAATTAACTATCAGTTATTTTGCTTCTTGAATCCATGCTAATTTGAATACTAATTTGTTTTATCTATATTATTACGGATTAGTTATTAAGCTATGGACAATACCGGTAGAGCTCATGAAGAGGACATCTTCAACATGATACGCTCCTTCGAAAACCCAGCGGACCTTCTGGGTGAATCACATGATGATGACAGCTCGCAATACCTGAACGATTACGGTGATGGATGTGAGGCCGAGGAAGAACAACTTATGTTCCAAAATCCGGAACAACTAACAATGTCCGGCGAGGTATATACATATTAGCCTCTGGTGATCATTACATGTGTATTAATTGATTTGTATATATATATTAACAAATCTTTCTTCTTTTAATTATCAACCCTCCGGATCGAGCCAATCTAGTAGAAAGGTATGAGGCGGTGCCAAAATATTGGACGGCAACGTAAAGCTCAATCTTGATGCTTTCAAACATGATGGCGCACCGACTCACCCTGAAGCCAATGCCAAGACATTTGTGCGTCAATGCGGAGTGGTTGTTAGGGATGGAGTCCCGATCACAATGCAAGAATGGATTCAGCCAAACAAACCAAAACCAGGAGTGAATTATGTCGATAAAAGAATTAATGATGCCCTTTGGCGAGATCTCATGGAGCATTTCATCCTACCAGATTCTCTCTCGGAGCGCCAAAGGGAGAAAGTCAAGGAGTTTGCTCTCCATAAGATGGCCGACGCGTTCCAGACTTGGAAGAAAAGATTATGGACCGAGTACAATGCTAGAGGCAAGAAGGTGCACAAATTCAGAGGAATATACGAGAAGGTAAGGAATCACCGGGACGCATTTATCGAGTACAAGACATCGGAAGCTGCTATGGAGAAGTCCGCAAAGAATAAGATAAATGCGGAGAAAAAAATATCACCATAAACTAGGGACAGGCGGATACAACTTAGCCATTGCTAAGTGGGATGCATGGGAGAATAAGATGCATGCTGAAGGGATCACTCTAGTAACCTTCAACTAGCCCCGAAGGTGCATGAATTGGTTTTTTGAGCATGGGGGAAAGTTGGACCTAGCAACAGGGAAGATTATTGCATTGGCCAGTCTGAAGCATGCATAAGATGAGTTCATTGAAGCAATAAAATCTGCCCAAGAAGGACGGTTTCACCCTGATAGAGAGAACGACGAGCTTACATGCGCCCTCGGGAATCCCGAACACGGAGGACGAACAGGAGGCGTGGGCGTTGTTCAGTGGTACGAGGGGTTTGCGAGATGGAAGGACTCTTATGAAAGCCGTTCGAGAAAAAAGAAGGTGGAAGCAGACCAACTTTCAAAGTTGGAACAGAAGTACGAGCAGCAGCTACTGTAGATACAGGTACTGACCCAGCAAAGGGCAACTCCGCGGCAGGAGGCATCGGAACCCGTTCCATCTACACTGCCGAAAAGCAGTGTGGCTTCCACGGGGGCACAACTGGGTCACACCCCCATGGATGATATCACCGAGAAAACATCTTGTGAGCTAATCTAGAAAATGAAGAACATACCCGTGCGGGTCGCGACGGGCTATGCTTTACCAAATACACCTGATGTTCTCTAGCATTTCAATCCGGTTCCAGCTGGGTATGCTCGTGTCGTGGTGGATGCAATAGAGCTAGGATATGATGAACTACAGCTTGACATCCCTAGAGTGGAGGGGGAGTCCACACAGGCAGAAGCCGGGCATGGTCTCATTCTATGGAGTAAGGAGTGCATCGTCTTTCCACACTCGGCGCTAAGGCCACCGGCTCCTCCGAGTATCGATGTCCAGCGCGAGGGATCCCAGCCAGAGGCATCGTAGCGCCAGCAGTCCTCCCGACCTCGCCAGCAGTCCTCCCCACCTTGCCAGTAGTCCTCCCCACCTCGAGACGCATCCCACTTCGATATGGATCCCAGTGTGAGTCCACCCAACCTCGGGACGGAGCACGACATGAGTCCATATCGTCGATATTGATCTCCGCCGCGTGAGCCAACTCCACCCCGGCAGTGGTTCCGCCAGCAGGGCTCCCAAAAGAGGAAGGCCATTAGCAGTCCTGTTCGGAAGAAAGCAAAGAAGAAACCCGAGCCTCCGGCCAAAAGGAAGCTGCCTTATGACATGACACCAGAGGAAACCAAAATTGAAAGAGATCGCCAAGTGAAAGCCTTTTTTGTGAAGAAGACCCTGTCGGCAAAGGAGGTAATACCGAAGGAAGTCCAAGAGCACTTTATGGAACACTTTACTGATCGACCCCCCACATATGTGGAGCGTATGCCGACAGACTATGAGCGACATATTCAGAAGGCAAGTGAGTAGAGAAGTCGGCCCAGACCATGGAAGAAGTCAGGAAGTACGGCATCAACGGCAGGTGGTACTACTAGCGGGAAAACAGTTCCCCAGCTCGAAGAACAATCCAAGCAATCGATCTCTCCGCTCAAGGTGAGTACCAATCCAAGCAAGCAACCAATCCAAGCAGTCGACATGCAAGGCAACCCGATCAACCTCGAAGAAGTAGAGGCTGCAGGTCTCACTCTTGGCCAAATCCTTGGCACCGAGGAAATCCGCGGGTAGGGTGCAGATGAGTATGCAATACAATATGTCGTCGGAAAACCACTTGTCACACACGAGCAGTACAGGGAACTACCAACTGCGATGCAACGGTTGCATGATTTGTACCTGCGTGAAGCAAAGCAAGGGGAGACGGCGGTCATGGTCAAAGTAAGGAAAGACCATTATGTCAATGGATGTGACATATGTCTTGAATTCTCAGAACTTTTCCAGTTATACCACATGGACTCTATCGACAAAACTCTCATCAGTTGCTATTGTCTGTAAGTGATTTCTATCTTTAATAATTTAAGTCTCTAGCTAAGATATCGTTCATTGGCTTATCCTCACTATATATGTTCTTTTCTTTGCTATTATGCAGATTGAAGATGTGGGAATTGAAACAAGAGGGAATCGATGACATTGGGTTCATCGACCCAAATACCGTTCATGGTCATGTGGTAAAACATTATGCCAAGGACACAGAAGATATCTTGGAAAATTTTCTAGAGGCACTAATGAATACCAAATCTACTATAATATTTCCTTACAACATGGGGTGAGTGTTTACTCTCTTGTATACTACAAATTCTATATTTGTTTACTAGCTCGCTGTCAAGTGTACGACTCACTAGATACACTAGAACAATCAGACGTGGACTTATATTTTATGATAGAACGGTAATTTCAATATTTATCGACCTTGCTTTCTTTCATTATTTCCTGATATCAAAAGTAATTTTAATAACTCTTTCGTTCTTTTTCTTTGCCACGTAGTGTTTGGAAAAAGATGGTTGAAAAAACCCATCACGCTCGTCAATGGAAACCGAAGCTAAAGTGGAAAAAGATGCAGGTAATTAAGTAGTACTACTAGGTCCGCGCATCTCTTTAATTATAGTTTCAATACCATTATCATGCTTGATTATTAATTATCTTATTGAATTCTATTTTATTGCAAAGTGTGCGAAGCAGCCACAGGGGACAAATTTATGTGGATACTTCCATTCGCATCCAAACCGAAGGCCGTATATGTCGTAGAGGAGCACGTGAAAGACAACTCCAGGTTTGGCAAATGATGTCGAAGCTCTCACCCAAGAAACGCTTTGTAGCACTTCAAGAGGAATTTGCGGCATTTCTTCTTCGACATGTCATTGATGTAAACGGAGAGCACTATTACTTACTGCCGCCTCAATAATGCCAGCAAATCAGTAGTAGAAAAGTGAGATTTCATCCGGAGCACTAGCTAGCTAGTCCCGGCCAGGTTTTGGGCCTTAATTTCTAAGTCCATAATATATATGGATGTGTAATTCCATTTGTATATATACTGTGTATGAGATATTGTATATTATATTACATATATATGCATCAACTTGTGTAATGTTTATAGTATGTAGCACCGTAAAATAAATTTGAAATGAATGGAAAACACAATAAATAGAGATGAAAACTAAAACCTAATGAAAAGCTAAAACAAAAAAAATAGAACACTTAGTACCGATTCGTATCACCAACCGGTACTAAAGGTCCTCCACCACCAGCCCACGCAGGCAGCCACGTGGTGGACCTTTAGTAGCGGTCCGTGGGCCAGCTGGTACTAAAGGTCTGGACCTTTAGTCCCAAACCTTTAGTACCGGTTGGGGAACCGGTACTAAATGCCCATCCCGACCGGGACAACAGATCGACATTCTACTAGTGAATTTTACATTCCCGTCTGATTCCACATGGCTATGTTGTTGTGATGGTGGATGAAATAATAGATGGATATGAGGGGTTGGAGCTTGATAACCCTACACGTGAAGAGGATATTGTTCTTCTGGAAAATTCTCAGAGGAGTACATGTCTCACTACAAAAAACCTGTTAATGCATGACGGATTTTTGATGACATTTTCGGAATCCGTCATGGACGGACTACTATAGCCCCGCAGGCCCGCTTCAAGCCCGCTCAAGCCCGACTAACCGTCACATGTATAAAATGCTAACCCTAAACCCTCGGTAGCTCCTTGCTCCCTCCTGCGCAGCCAGCCCCCACCCCCATCTCTCCCTCACACAACTCCTCACGCCGTCATGCCGCCGCCTCCTGATTCCGGCGACTTGCAACAACTATGGTCAGTGCGCAGCACACCCCCATCTTCCTCTCGCTCTGCTCTTACATTCCCTCCAGTTAGATTCACTATTCCGATGACATGCAGCAGCTTTGTTTTTTTGAAATCACACTAAGATCGTTGTATCTCTTTATTGTCATGTGGACAAGTGTAATTTTTTGAATGAATAATATTTGGTTGTTCTAAATTGCGCTTCATCGTGAAATAAGATTGGGCAAAAAAGGAGCCAATTGGTTGGACTAAATAAACAGGCTAATTAGCAAGACTAAAATAAATTATTGGTAAAAATAGTAACTGGGCTGGTTACTTCATGGGCCATGTTAGCCTCCACATCAGATCCACGTCAACGCTACGTTAGGTCTGGGTTGCTTCCAGGTCATTTAAATCGGTGATAGTTTCTTCCGTCACCGTTTTGTTTGGGCCGGGCGGGCCTATGGTTAGTCCATGACGGCAGAGATCTGTCATGGAAGGTATGATATCAAATTATGACGCGATATACATGACGGATTTTATATCCGTCATTCATGGGTATGCATGACATATTTTGGTTGATCTATGACGGACAAGGATTGTCTTGTATTAACAAGTTTCTTGTAGTGTCTATGGAGCAAGGAGTACATCAAGCTTCCAAACTAGAAGACTCAGCATATTGAGCCTCCTCTGGAGCATCAGGGGATTCCTCCTCCTCCTCCTCTGCCTCCTCCAGCGCGTGAGGCCACACCGCCTCCTCCGGCGATTGAGGCCACTCCGCCTCCTCCTTTGCCTCCTCCGGCACGTGAGGCCACTCTGCCTCCTCCTTCGCCTCCTTCGGCGCATGAGGCCACTCTGCCTCCTCCTTCGCCCCCTCCGGTGCGTGAGGCCATTCCACCTCCTCCAGCATGTGAGGCCACTCCGCCTCCTCTGGCACATCGGGCCACTCAACCTCCTGTGGCACGTCAGGCCATTCCACCTTCTCCTCTTCCTCCCCTGACGCGCAAGCCACTCCGCCTCCTCCAACGCGTCAACCACGACAGAAGAGAGGCGCCGCCGTCACTCTAGCGGCTAGCAGTACAATAGGCGGGAAGAAATTCAAATTTGGTCCAAGCCTCAAGCCTGTTCCAAAGTTACCATACGAGAGGACTGACAAAGAAAACGATGACATCAGTAAAGCCGAAGTGAAGGCCCATTTTGCACGGAAACATTCACCTCCGAAGGAAAAAGTAGATCTAGTGAAAGCTAAGTGCACTCTAGATGCTCTGAAGCGACCAGCACCGCCGTCGCTGCCATCAAACTATGACCGTTGTATTATAAAGACATATAATGAAGCGCAACTATCGGGAAGTACTTCTAGTGCAGCAAGAGTCAAAGAACGAAGAAGGGCAAAAACAATTCCCCAGCTCGGCGAACAAGAGAAGCAATCGTGCCCCCCGCTCAAGGTGTCTAGCGATATCGCTAATCATCTAGTGCTACTACCCGGTACCAAACTTGGCCATTACTTGGGGGATGATGTAATTTTTGAAACAGTCAAGGTAACACTAGAAGAATATAAATACGTGCATGGGAAGCCTCTAGTCAAACCTTATCATCCTCATCTAACAATGATGATGTACAATTTGCATGAGCGGTACATGAAAACCTGCAGGGAGTCTAGGAGAGACACTATGTATGTTAGAGTTAAACTAGAGCACGAATTGACTGGACTCAACGTGATGCCTATTGAATTTGTGGAGTTATTTCAGTTATGCAATCAACAGGCCCTCAACAAACAACTCATGACTTGCTACTGTCTGTAAGTATAACTTCTATAGTTAAGTCTCTAGCCCAGCTCGCTCATTGCATGTATATATAATTATCCTGACTATTAGGCAGATTGAAGATCGTCGAATGCAAAAAAGCAAGAATCTTCGACGTTGGGTTCATTAGCCTAGATACCGTAAATGAATGGTCGGTACGAAATGAAATCAAATAGACCGAGGAGAACTTGCTAAAGTCGTTCCTTACACATCAAAACAAAAGGGAGATACTCTTTCCTTACAACTTTAAGTGAGTGTTGTTGTCTTCTCTGTATATTCGGTTTCGCTTATTCGAGGTTAAGTAATGTAATTGATGAGTTATATATGCGTGCGCAGTTACCACTTTATTCTGCTATCCATTAAGCTTGACGGGGCATTAGTAACTGTGTTAGACTCGAGACGTAAAGATCACGAGAATTATGTGGACATGACTGCAATGCTCAAGAAGTAAGTTCAGTCAATACCGGGACCATGTCGGCATGCAACTTTCGTTCATTTCCTGATATCCAGTAATCATTTTCTTTGCCTGGCAGGGTTTGGAAAAAGTTCACCCGAAAGGTTCTCGGTCTAAACAAAGAATTGCGATTTACACACACCCAAATTAAGTAGTACTAGCTAGTTCCGCACATCTATAATTGATTTAAATCTTCATCAATATATCATTACCATGCTTGCTTATCAGTTTAATTGAACTCTATTCTCGTAAAGTGCATGTACCAGAAAGTCGGGACTGTTTTATGTGGATACTACATATGCGAGTTCATTCACCACTCGACCTCTGAGTGGGGTTTCTCTGACAAACAATTTGAAGTACGTCAATAATATTCAGAATTTTATTTTATATATTACCATTAATTGTGTTGATTTTCATTCATATATATGCATGTATTGACCCCCTTCTTTAAATTAGATCTGGCAGATGCGGGATGAACTCCTACCACGTGATCGCATACGAGCAATTCAAGACGAATTGGCCGGATTCTTTCTTGACCACGTCATACCTAAAGATGGAGAATACTATGTGGGTTTTTGGTTGGATCTTAGGTAGATGATGTTAGTGATTGTAAAAGATGTTATATTGTATATATGTAGTAGCATCGGATAGATATACGAAAACTTGTTGTTTGCCCAAGCACAGACAAAGACATGTCACTTTTCTCTATATATGTTCAGCATAATGATCTTGTGTAATTAATGGTTTCCTTCATTTGCTTATTAACTAGCGTTGAGTTCTCTCTATATGTATAGTAGCTAGCGTCAACCAAGCATGGAGAAAGAGAGGTCACTTCTCTCTATTAGCTAGCTAACACAATATGAAACCCCTAAATTAACCCTCCAAAACACCTAACCCCCCTTCCAAAAAAGCGCCTGACGTGTGGAGGCCTTTAGTCCCGGTTGGTGTTACCAACCGGGACTAAACATACTCTTGCCTGGGCGCCTCGCAGCAGCCATGTGGACCCCCTTTGGTCCCGGTTCGTAAGAGAACCAGGACTAAAGGTTTTGGGTATTAGTCGCGCTTGGTTTGTCTCGGTTCCGGAACCGAGACTAAAGGCCATATGGAACCAGGACTAGTTCCCTATTTTCAACTAGTGATAGGAGCCTTGCCGGCTCAAGAGATCATCCACTGGCAGGTTCTAGGTAATGAGGCCAGGCCCGAGCCTCAGAAAGGGGAGGTGATCGTATTCACCGATCATATTCTTCGCGGCTTCTCGCCACCCGGATAAAAAAATCCTACAAGCTCCACCCTCAAGACATTGGCCCCAACTCTATCACCAACTTATGCCAAATTCAAGTCCTCTGCGAGGCCTATTTGCAAGAAGAACCCACTGTTGATCTCTTTCGAGATTTCTTCTATATCAACTGCCAGACCAAGTTTGCGGCTGGGCCAAGTCTTGAGCTCGGAGGTGTCTCAATCCAGAGGCGAAGAGATATGTCTTTCTCTGCAGCCATCCTTCCTTGTCATCCCATGGATTGGAACCAAACCTGGTTTTATTGCAGAGATACCTCTTCGGCTGAAGAAAATCCACCTCCGAGTTACCGTCCTTTCCGGCTCCACACCAGCACTGAACTCCTGGACCGGATGACTGCGATGAAACGCGTCCAATATGCTCCAGCATTTTTAAAGATCTAGGCTTTAATAGTCAATGGATTAACTAGCATTGATTTCACCCTCTACTGGGTCTCTAGGAGGATTATGCCATTGAGCCAGCATGATGGACTATTGTGTCAATATTCCGGTGAAGTGGATGATCGTATGTGCTTCAACCGGACGCCCTTGACCGACAAGGACCTCAACTCCATCGTCAAGTCGTTGCTCGAAGAGCCTCAACCAGGATGCAACCAAATTGGGTTAAAGCCGTTCTGTGTTCGTAAGCCAGCTCCAGAGGTAGAAATCCTTTGAATAAAATTTTGTTTTCTCTAAACTTTGTGTTTCATATTCTTTCTGATCCTTCTGTAACTCATATGCAGGCCAAGTACCCCTTCTAGAAGAAGAAACTAACCGCAACTTCCAAGAAGAAAACTAAGGCGGGTAAGACCCGTGTTCTGGGTCGTAAGAAGAAAACATCCACCCAAGAACTGCTCGAGCTTGATGACTCGAAGGTAGAACTTTACTCCCTTGGTCTACTTTTTACACAATTTATTGATACTAACTACTCTCACGATGAAGTGGAGACAAGCCATGCTGACGCCATTGAGGTTACTTATCTTTCCTCTAACTCAGATACCTTTCCACGAGAAAAAATAGGGCGGGTCATCGGGAAAGTTCCATTTTCACATCCTCTTGTTTACTTAGATCCCAATTTTCTTTTCAAAAGGCAACATCATTACTCCAAGCGTCAGACCCGGAGCACCGGCTCTGAAGATCTTGTGGCCGGCTTACCGAACGCTCCGGCTCCTCGGAAATGGTGTACTGAGGTATTTCATTGATTTAAGTTCGGTTCTTTTGTATGCTAATCTTGTGTTGTAGCTTACTTATGTTTCCTAATTTTGACTTCCCAGGATTCGCCTCCTTCTTCCGGCGACTCAACCGCCACGAAATTGCCTCCCCTTGTCATCAAACCGGGGTGAATATCTTTACATCCCGTACTCTGTGTTAATATTATATCCTCTCTCATGACATATAATGCCACCTTTGCTGACAGGGATCAAGCTAAATGGAGGAAAGTAAGCGGGTCATCTGCCCCTCCTGATGTCCTAGAGCTGGAGAATCGAAGGCCTAACACCCCTAAAGCTCATGTTGATCCCTCTAAGGCTGATAAAGGCGCCCATGAGGAGACTCATCAGCCTACTGAGTCGGCTGATGTTGATATTCCGGCTCCTGAAGATCATTCGGAAGCTGGTCCTAACTTGCCCAGCCCTCAGCCAACAGCTCAAAACATGGCTTCTCATGAAGATGTTACTGTCATTGGTGCAGCTTATAAAGCTCCGGCTCCTTCCAACGTGTTGATCAAACATACCAGTAAGGATGAGGCAGCTTCAGTTCAAGAAGAGAATACTCAATTTGATCTTCCTAATCTAGAAAAGCTTACTGCTGACGAGTTACACTCTGGCTATCTGATCCGCCTCTCCACAAGCCGAGACATGGAGGCCAACTTAGTTGGTATGATGAAGTGAAAATACGAGGTACTCCACTTCCCTTGCCTTCCATAGCCCCCAAGAGCCAGTTTATTTTGCAAAAAATCATCCGGGTCTTCAACCGTTTGTAGATTTTAATGAATCGTCCTGTGGCCC
Source organism: Hordeum marinum (assembly GCA_022496015.1). Classification (NCBI taxonomy): domain Eukaryota; kingdom Viridiplantae; phylum Streptophyta; class Magnoliopsida; order Poales; family Poaceae; genus Hordeum; species Hordeum marinum. The sequence continues at coordinate 533,722,869 of CM039678.1, read as the reverse complement.
CCAAAGGTCGGGTCATTATGTAAATAATGAGTCGCCACTTAACATAGAGTAAGAGCCGAGTGTAGCCCCCAGGGGTCACGTCATTATGTAAATAATGAGCCAGCACTTAACATAGAGTAAGAGCCAAGTGTAGCCCCCAAGGATCGGGTCATCTTCCTGAAGTTGATATAGGTCTTATTTGAACTGTAAACCTTGAAAGAACTGATACACATTAGCCCCCAAGTGTTAAGTACATTGCCTGCAATCTGCTTGAGAATTTTAATATCCTTCTTCATCACCTCCAAGTGCTATCTTACACTGATCTGGCGGCTTAAAAATGAAAGTAACCTTGTTCTTCACCAATTGTACTCTGCAGGAATATTTAAACATGACCGAGTCTAGCTTGACTGACTTGAAGAAACATCTGGCTTTGCAACAAGACGCCCGGGCTATGGCTGAGAAAAATGGCGGCTATCCTCCATAGAGATTGAAAAGGTCAAGGCGGATTTCGAAGCCTACAAAACACCTGCCCAAGCCGATCAAGCCACCTTAACCAAACGCGTAGAAGATGTCGAGGGTAAACTGCAACCTATCACTAAAGAGCTTAACAATCTGCGACGCCATATAGCTTAGATGACTGAAGTTGTCTTTGGTAAGTGTTGTTGACTATTAATACTCCTTGCAAATAGTCTTTAATTTTTTTCTCTAGGCTGCTTATAAGATTCGACTATTTGTAGGTTAACGAACTCATCAACATTCAAACGACAGCCTTGAAAAGTTTTGTATTCACTCACTAAGCAGCTATATGCTGGAAGCCTGTTCACTATCAAGGCTGTTATTACTGAAAATTGAGTTCCTTAATTTATCAAAGGTGTGCTGGAGTGCCTCTCCACTGTACAGAATCAGCTAGAAGAACTAAAGAGATCAACCGCCCGTAAAGGTGCAATGGCCACTTTGAGCCGGTTGCTGGCTTACGCTACCGAGCATAACCCGGCAGAAATGATGGATGGCTTTCCTTAGCTGAAGGACGACGGCTCGCAGTTCACTGAAGAAGACTACGCCCGTTGCATGAAGGCATCACGAATTTTGGCACGCCAACTGGCCTCAGAAACTGACCTATCATCATATTAGGCGGCTTCTGATGAGGATAACAAGCAAATTCAAGGGGGCACCTTTGAAGCAAAGAACTTGATTCCTTAGCGCCGTAAGCACCTCTTTGCCCCTGATGTTGACCCATCTCCAATCTTGCATGACAAAGCCGAATTTTAGGCAATAACAAACTACAACTGGGATGTGGACAAACTTTAGATCCAGGAGACCGAAGACCCAGCGCAGGATGACCCGGCGACGAGTTAACTAAGGAGTTGGCTCCATATGAAGGTAACCCGCCCTTGTTGATTTGTCGGGTTATAATTTTTTGCGAAAATACTTAGGTCTGCAGATCTTGGGCTCAGATAGCCTTGTAATAGTAGTAGTAAAAAATGATTGCCTTGGTCGTGCCTTCGTGCACGTTTGGAGTTTGAACAACTTTTATAATTATCCATCCTCTATTTATCTTGCTATGATCATATTTCCTGACGCCTGGTGACGGCTTATCATGAAAGACAAGACCTGCAAAATAACAAGATAGAAGATATAACTATATATTATCTATCATTGTTTAGGCGGCTTTAAAGGCACAGCCCAAAGAGGTTCACTCTTGTTTTATACTCTTGAGAAAAAACTCAAGTTTTGTTGTTTTCAAAAAGTTTGGCATGACTGCAAAAACGTCAAAGGCTGGCTCTCACATGGCATAGATTCGTCATTTTAACCTTAACCAGTTCAGGGTCTTTAAAAAGATAGACTGTTAAGAGTATGAATGAGCCATATAGCGTAGAGACTACAGCAGGGCATGAGTACCCCAAAAACCCATAAGATGGCTCTCACGTGACATAAATATGTCATTTTAACCTTAAATTGTTTAGGGTCTTAAAATAGATTGACTTCTTAAGAGTACGAACGGGCCACATAGCAGAGATACTACAACAGGCGGGCTAGTTTATACTAGCTTTCTGTAAGCCGACCCTCACGTGACATAAGCCGTCATTTTTACCTTAACTAGGGTCTCATTGCAGATTGACCATCAAGAGTCTTGACCAGTTCAGTGTCTTTATTCCGAGATTAACTGGTAAGACTTCGGCGGGTCACGTGGTGGAGTGGCAAGTTGCAAATAGGCAGGTATAACCACTATTCAAGAATTCGTCCAATTAACCAATTAACTTGCCAGTTAATCGCTACTCATAGGGTGACCGAATCGAATAGTACCTATTCATCGTGTTAACTTGCCGGGCCAATTTATTGACAAGTCAGACCGATTAATCAGTCGTCATACCAACTAGTCAGTTGTTAGACCATTTAATCGCTACTGGCCCGTTAATTGATGGGCAAACGAATCCCATAATTCAGACAAATAACCCGGCCCGCCCCCTCTTGCTACTAAGTACCTAAGGTTTGTCCCTCCTCCCGCTACCTCATGCTCCTTTCATCCCCTCCTAACCTGGTTGGTGGCTATCCAGGTCCTCACCGGTGCCAGCCACCACACTACACCTCCAAGATCTAGCTGCTCCGCCACTATGTTCACCTACCTGGACCCAACCCCCTTGGCTACTCCCCATCCCCTCCCATGGATGCTCCACAATCTCTTCCAACATGGCATCACCAGCAAGCAAGGCACTACCATCCTTTTCCTCTATCTTAGTGGAGAATCCAACATTCATATGTTAGTACGTTATAAATTACAATTTTGTAGATTAGTGGATGGCACTGTTGGTTTTGGTTGTTATTTTTAGTATATTGTGTGATCTATGCTAGCAAGTATATGGCAAATTTTAAATGTTTAATTGATAAGTTTGAATTTTGAGATTTTGTAGATTTGAATGCATAACGATTATTAATTTGACCACATGTCTATTTTCTATATGCCTACAATGAAATATTTTGATATATTACATAGCTAGGTGCATGGAAATATGGTATAATACATAAAACATCTAGATATAAGTAGGTAAGTTTCTATTTAACCTACCGATTAATGGTCAACAGATTAATCCAGTTAATAGGCCGATTCACCGATTAATCTCTACTCCGAAGCCGACCGAGCAGTTACCAGTTACCGATTTCTTGAACATTGGGTTCAACCCAAATATGGCATGGAAGCCGGTCAAGAGGGTATGAAAGCTAAACCCATTGGGTTGGAAGCAACCAAGTAACCTGTTGCATGATCAACTCTTTGCACAACCTTGTTGTGCTAAAAATGGTGGAGGACCTGAATTGTGGGGATGCCAAATTTATTATATTTAGAAAGGTATATACAATGACAGATGTATTTCCATTGATGAGAGTCAATGAGACAAGGATAGTAAGGCCGGAGATGAGCAATATTCCACAGCTTGTTGGTCTCTCGTTCGGAAGTGCATGACTCATCGCTCTCCCGTATATCAATCAGGTAATATGACCCATTGTTGAGATTCTTGTTGACCATGAAAGGTCCTTCCCGAGGGGGAGATAACTTATGGATATCTGTCTCGTCTTGAATTAGACGTAGCACTAAGTCGCCTTCTTGGAACGTTCGGGACTTGACTCTGCGGCTATGATAGCGACGCAGATCTTGTTGATAAATCGCTGATCGTGCTGCTACAAGATCCCGCTCCTCATCCAAAGCATCTAGCGCGTCCTGGCGCGCCGTCTCATTATCAGCTTCAACATAATACGCCACCCTGTGCGAGTCATGGCGGATATCACTTGAGAGAACAGCTTCCACACCATAAACCATGAAGAAAGGCGTATAGCCTGTTGACCTGTTGGGGTGGTTCTAATACTCCAAAGAACCAAAGGTAACTCCTCCACCCAACAACCCGGTGTTCGCTCCAAGGGAACCATAATCCAGGGTTTTATCCCTCTCAAGATCTCTTGGTTAGCACGTTCAGCCTGACCATTAGACTGCGGATGAGCCACGACGGAGACATCAAGGCGGATATGTTCACTTTCATAGAATGCTTTCATAGCCCCCTTGGACAGATTTGTACCTTTGTCAGTAATGCTGCTGTGAGGGTAACCCAAATGAAAGATCAGCTTCTTGACAAATTGAACTGTCATGGCTGCATCGCACTTGTTGACCGGCTCTGCCTCAACCCACTTGGTAAATTTATCAATCGCTACCAAAAGGTGAGTCTTCTCATCTTTGGACCTCTTAAAGGGCCCAACCATATCAACCCCCAGACCACAAACAGCCAGGTCATTGGAATCATTCACAGCTCCTGAGCCGTCCAAATTTTTGACACCCGCCGCACTTGGTAACTATGTGCTCTGCGTCTTTATGATCCGTTAACTAGAAGAAACCGTGTCGGTAAGCCTTGGCCACCTAGGATTTTGGACTGGTGTGATGACCACAATCACCGGAGTGTATCTCATGCAAAATTTCCTAGCCCTCCTCAGGGGAAACATAGCGCTGAAAACACTAGTCACACTGCATCTGTGTAACTCACGATTAACAATATTCATGGACCTTGACCGCCTAATGATTTGCCACGCTAAGGTCTCGTCGGGTAACTCACCGCGAGTCAGATACGTCAGATAAGGCAATGTCCAATCAGGAATAGCACGGAGAGCCGCCATCAATTGTCCCTCCAGGTTAGGTACAACAAGATCCTCCTCAGAGGGTAATTTTACTGATGGGTGATGCAAGATGTGGAGAAACACATTAGGCGGCACCGGCTTGCGTTGAGACCCCAGTCTTGACAACGCGTTAGCTGCCTCAATATGATCCACCTGGTAACCCTTGAAGTGACTGGCAACGATGACAACCGCCTAGCGATAAGCCTCCATACGAGGGTCCATAGAATCCCATGTGCGTGAAACTTGTTGAGCCACAAGGTCTGAGTCGCCCAGGCACCTGAACTGGTTTAGATTCATCCCCGTGGCCACACGGAAACCATGGAGTAAAGCCCCATACTCAGTTGCATTGTTAGTACAAGGAAACATTAGCCTTAACACATAACAAAACTTGTCACCTCTAGGGGAAGTTAATACAACTCCAGCCCCCGAGTGTTCCAACTGCATGAATCCATCAAAGTGAATTGTCCAATTAGTATTATCCGGCTTCTCCTCGGGCACCAAGCACTCCGCACAGTCGTTTATGAAATTCACCAAGGCTTCAGACTTGACAGCCGTTCGCCGCACATATTTCAAATTAAGATGCCCGAGCTACAGTGCCCATTTAGCAATCCTACCGGTGGCCTCTCTATTTTGAATGATATCTCCCAAAGGAGCAGAACTAACCTTCGTGATTGGATGTCCAAGGAAATAATGCTTCAGCTTGTGATTTTTCATGAACACTCCATATATTAGCTTTTGCCAATGAGGGTATCTCTGCTTGGACTCTATTAACACCCCACTAACATAGTAAACCGGCCTCTGGACTAGATATTCCTTCCCCGCCTCCTTGCGCTCCACAACAACCGCAGCGCTGACGGCCCTGTTATTAGCCACCACATACAGGAGCAATGGTTCCTTCTCCGCAGGAGCGGCCAAAACCGGAGGCTCAACTAATTGTTTTTTGAGAGCTTCAAACGCCTCATAGGCACCATCACTCCAGACAAAATCATCTATCTTCTTCATCATCTGATTTAAAGGGATAGCCTTCTCGCCCAAGCGGCTTATGAACCAGCTTAAGGCGGCGATATGACCCGCCAAGCGTTGAACATTATTAACACTCGCCGGCTTAGACAATGAGGTGATGGCTTTTATTTTATCCGGGTTAGCTTCGATCCCCCATTCTGAGACCAAAAAACCCAGGAGCTTGCGTGTAGGAACACCAAAGACACATTTCTGCTGGTTAAGCATCATCTTGTAAACTTGCAGATTATCAAAAGTCTCCTTGAAATTGTCAATCAAAGTCTCCTTCTTCCTTGACTTGACCACAATATCATCCACATAATCATGAACATTGCACCCAATCTGATTATGGAGGCAGTTCTATACACATCATTGATAAGTCGCATCCGCACTTTTAAGTCCAAAGGGCATGGACACATATTAGAAAGCTCCAAAAGGCATGATGAAAGAATTCTTCTCTTGGTCTTTAACTTCCATCGGGATCTGATGGTAACCCGAATAAGCTTCCAGGAAACATAAACTCTCGCAACCCGATGTGGGGTCAATGATCTGGTCAATGTGAGGAGAGCAAACGGGTCAACCGGACAAGCCTTGTTGAGATATGTCTAATCCACACACATGCTCCACGTGCCTCTCTTTTTAAGCATGAGCACGGGATTAGCCAACCACTCCGGTTGAAACACCTCCATGATGCACCCTTTTGCTAAGAGCCGGGCTATCTCTTCCCCCAATAGCTTTACACGGCTCCTCATTGAAACGTCGGAGAAATTGATTGACTGTGTTAAACTTAGGATCAACATTAAGGTGGTGCTCATCGAATTATCTCAGTACACCCAGCATGTCAGAAGGTTTCCATACAAAGATGTCCCAATTCTCACAGATGAATTCGATGAGCGCGCTTTCCTATGCGGGGTCCATATTAGCCCCGATAGTGAACTACTTCGATGAGTCGCCAGGAGAAAAATCCACCAACTTGGTATCTTCTTCCACAAACTTCAGGGGCGGTTCAGGCTCTGTGTTGGGCTTCTTCAACGGAGTCATATCAGCTGGCTCAACATTATCTGTATAAAACTTGAGCTCCGCCTAGGCATAGCTTGTCTCCGCATATGCATCATCGCCTTCCTCACACTCAAGAGCAATCTTCCGATCACCGTGTACCATGATCGTCCCTTTTCGAGCCGGCAACTTGACCTGCAAGTAGACATAACAGGGCCTAGCCATGAATTTAGAGAAAGCCGGCTGTCCAAACAGGGCATGATATGCGCTCTTAATTTTGACTACTTCGAACCACAACGTTTTCATCCTGTAATTGTTGTCATCACCAAATTCTACCTCGAGAGCAATCTTTACCTTGGTCAATTTATAGCCTCCCACCTGAGGGGCTACCACAAGTGCTAAGTGTCTTGGGTTGTCAACCCGTGGCGGTGATCCTCCCTGCTCCATGATATCGTATGCTCAGACCACTTCAAATATTGTGGAAGAGCCGGCGTTGAAGTGTGAACTGCCCTCTTCTGTAACTTCTGATCTCGTTTATCCAGACTTGTGGTGAAAATGTGATACTGTCCTCTGTTATGCTGCTTCAGGTTACTCTAATACCCTGACTGGCTGTTTTGCTGTTGACCATCGTTGCCAGGCTACTAATGGTAACCACCTTGATCACCTTGCCCCTGATAGCCTGAACTTGAGCCACCTCCATCGAAGGCTGACCCATGAGAGTCAGATCCTGACCCGCCAGACGGTCCATTGTCGTTACCATGATGCTGATTAAGACTATAGTTCCGGGACTCTCGCATGATATAATGATGTCTACTATGCAACCTTCTTCTTGTAGACTCGTGTTGAGCCTCCAAGCGCAGAGTTTTGTAGCACGGTGGCAATTTTCCCTCTAGTTTTGCGGCCGTGTAACTCTCGATCTAGGTTTCTTTTCGGAGGTTTCTGTATTTATAGGAATTTTTGGCATTGGTCCCACGTCCAGAAGGTTCCCGAGGAGGTCACAAGCCAACTAGGCACGACCAGGGGGGTGAGGTGCCATGGTGGCTTGTGACTCCCTAGGGACTCTTCTCTGGTATCTTTTCACTCCAGTATTTTTTATATTTTCCAAAAATATTCTCCGTAAATTTTCATCCCATTCCAAGAACTTTTATTTCTGCACAAAAACGACAACATGGTAGTTCTCCTGAAAACAACGTCAATCCAGCTTATTTCTAATAAAATCATACCAAAATCATATAGAATTATTGTAAACATGGCATGAATACTTCATAAATTATAGATACGTTGCAGACATGTCAGCATCCCCAAGCTTAATTCCTGCTCGTCCTCGAGTAGGTAAATGATAAAATAAATAATTTATGAAGTGTGAATGCTAGCATAGTGCATAAATTTGATCAATGATAGTCCCAAACACTTTTTCTAGGATCATTATATATCATAAACATTAGCTCATCTCATTAAACTTATCATGATAAAGTAACAAGCTATTCACAAGTTAAAGTATAGACCATAAAGTTTCTTGAAAACTAACAAACTATGCTCTCAATCACCAAACAATTGCAATTCATCCTTTTTTCAAGAAGGGTCTATGTACGAGCTTTTGGTTTAGCAAATTACACATACTCAACCATCATATAGTCTTCCATGATTGCTAACACTCAGAGCATATTTTTAGAGCAAATGGCATCCGTCGAACACAGAGAAATATAGGGGCTTCAAGTTTCGCCTCCCAACTTATTTATCATATAGATAACTGTCAACAATAATAATTCATGATCAAATATATTCGAATGGACATATATGATTTGATCTTTCCCCACCACATGATGCCTGCCAAGAGAAAAAGGCGAAAAATAGGAAGTGGTGAAGATCACCATGACTCTTGTATAAAGGTTAGTACTAGAAAGTAATTGATAGGCCCTTCGCAGAGGGAAGCACTGATTTGCAGAGGTGCCAGATCTCAAGCTTTTAAAATAGAGATGAATAATAATTTTGAGCGGTATGCTTTGATTGTCAACATAACAACCGAGAGATCTCGGTATCTTCCATGCTAGATACATTATAGGCGGTTCCCAAATAGAATGGTAAAGTTTTTACCCTCCCCCCTCCACCAGTCAATCACACTCCACAGCGAGCCGAATCCATGAGTACTGTCCATACAAACAACAATCTTGGGGGAGTTCTGTTTCATTATATTTTGATTTGATTTTTGAGCATGGAATTGGGCATCCCGAATACCAGCCACTTTCTCGTGAATGATAATGAATCAACACATGTCATGAGAATAACCCACCTAGCATGGAAGATACTGACAGCCCCAAGTCACTATATTAGCGATTTGGGCATACAAAACAGAATATAATTTGATGGTTTAGAGTTTGGCACATGTAAATTTACTTGGAACGGCAGGTAAATACCGCATATTGGAAGGTATGGTGGATCATGGCGAAGCTGATTTAAGGGTGTTTGGATGAACAAGTAGTATTTCTACTTGGTGCGGAAGTTTTGGGTAGTATGAGGTGGAAGCAAGCACCACATGTTAGAGGATCCATTACAATATAACTTCTATACAAATATACCCAAGCAAAACTCATTATGTTGTCTTCCTTGTCCAACTTCAACTAATTTACTCAAGTTTGAAAACAAGTAATGGGTATTCACAATCATAGAAGATGTCAAAGATAGTATATTTACATGTCAAATCTCTCTTCCTTCAGTATTCTTTCATGAATTGTTCAAGTGACCAATGCGGTGTTTGCTAACTTTCAATAAATTTTAAGACCTATACTTCTTATATGTGAAGTCATTACTCTCCATGAGATAAGCATATAAAACATATATAATTTCAGATTTATGATACTCAATTCATTCAACCATTTACTCATAGGATATAAGTCAAGCACGAGAGTGAATGACAAAACTACTCCAAATCATATAAGTGAAGATCAATGAGTAGTCAAACAAAATAAGTAGCTATGTGAGGACTTTCTCTCTCTCTCTCAATAAAGATTTTCATATCTGAGTATTTTTTTAAACAGCAAGAAAAATAAAAATAGCACTCCAAGAAGAGCATGCATCATGTGAACTGGTATCTATTACGCAACCTTCTTGTAGACTCGTGTTGGGCCTCCAAGCGCAAAATTTTGTAGGACAGTACCAAATTTCCCTCAAGTGGATGACCTAAGGTTTATCAATATGTGGCAGGCGTAGGATCAAGATGGTCTCTCTCAAACAACCCTGCAACAAAATAACAAAGAGTCTATTGTGTCCCCAACACACCCAATACAATGCTAAATTGTATAGGTGCACTAGTTCGGCAAAGAGATGATGATACAAGTGTAATATGGATGGTAGATATAGGTTTTTGTAATCTGAAAATATAAAAACAGCAAGGTAACTAATGATAAAAGTGAGCACAAACGGTATTGCAATGCTTACAAACAAGGCGTAGGGTTCATACTTTCACTAATGCAATTTCTCTCAATAATACTAACACAGTTGAATCATATGTAAATACCTCTCGTGTGACAAAGAGTTCACTCCAAAGTCACAAATAGCACAGAACTAACAAACAAATTATTGTAGGGTACGAACCACCTCAAAGTTATCTTTTCCGATCAATCTTATGAGCTATCCCTATAAGTGTCACGAATAGACCTAGAGTTCATACTAAAATAACACCTTAAGATACACATCAACCAAAACCCTAATGTCACCTCGATTCTCCAATGTCACCACAAGTGCCCATGGGCTTGATTATACGATATGCATCACACAACTTCAGATTCATGTTGTTCAATACAACACAAAGAACTTCAAAGAGTGCCCCAAAGTTTCTACCGGAGATTCAAGAAGAAAACATGCACCAACCCCTATGCATTGATTCCCAAGGTCACGGAACCCGCAAGTTGATCACCAAAACATAGATCAAGTGGATCAATAGAACATCCCATTGTCACCACGGATATCCCATCACAAGACATACATCAAGTGTTCTCAAATCATTAAAGACTCAATCCGCTAAGAAAACATCAAAGGGAAAACTCAATTCATCACAAGAAGATAGAGATGGGAAAACTCAATATGATTCATCTAAATCAATAAAGCTCACCGTATATCAAGATCGTGCCATCTCAAGAACACGAGACAGAGAGAGAGAGAGAGAGAGAGAGAGAGAGAGATCAAACACATAGCTACTGGTACATACCCTCAGCCCCGAGGGTGAACTACTCCCTCCTTGTCATGGAGACCGCCAGGATGATGAAGATGCCCTCCGGTGATGGTTTCCCGCGCCGGCAGGGTGCCGGAATGGTCTCCCGATTGGTTTTTCATGTCTCAAGAGGCTTACAGCTGTGGAACTCCCAAACAAGGTCTCTTTTTAGAGGTTTGGGTATTTATAGGAGTATTTGGCTTTGGTCCCACGTATGGAAGCTTCCCAAGGAGGTCACAATCTCGCTAGGCGCGGTCAGGGGTGGTGGCCACGCCTCGCAGGCTTGTGACTCCCTCGTGACTCTTCTCCGGTATCTTTTAGCTCCAGTAATTTTTATATTTTCCAAAAATATTTTCCGTAAATTTTCAGCCCATTCCGAGAACTTTTATTTTTGCACAAAAACAACACCACGGTTATTCTGCTGAAAACAGCATCAGTCCGGGTTAGTTCTATTAAAATCATACCAAAATCATATAGAATTATTATAAACATGGCATGAATACTTCATAAATTATAGATACGTTGGCGACGTATCATGAACGAATGAAGATTTAGGCTCAACATAGGCTAACCGATAGTTGACGAAGAGAAGTGGGATGCATAGCATCCCCAAGCTTAGGTGTTTGAGAGTTCTTGAAATATTTACTTGGGGTATATTGGGAATCCCCAAGCTGGAGCTTTTCTATCTTGTTCAATCCTCTCATATCCCGGTTTCACCTATTCCCAAAAACTTCATCCACACAAAACTCAAAAAGAACTCATGAGATAGGTTAGTACACATAAGAACGAATCAATACTTCATGTACTGCCAAGTTAAGTTGAACAATAATTTTCAAACATTATGTACTGTATACTATCATTTCCACAATTTATATCTACCAATATAGGCTATGGAAACTATAAGATAAGTAGATAACAAAACTATGACAGCAATTTGTCGAAACAAAGCAGTCTGCAGCAATCTATTAAACCAGCGTAATTCTGTAACTCAACAAATTATGAAAATTTAGGAAATGCTACATAATTTATATGAAAATATTGGGTAAAATTCATAAACTTTCCACGTTTCAATAAAATATGAAAATTCAAACACTACAACAAAAGTTTCTGTTTTTTACACAGCACACATCAAACATGCAATGCAAGCATCCCAAGGCAATTCTTGGAACTTTTCATTGTAAAACAAGATTATAAATAACACCTAATAGATAAAAAACAAAATTATTCTCCAAGAAAAACTCATATTATGTGACGAATAAAAATATAGCACCAAGTAAGATCTACCGATAGTGTTGAAGACGAAAGAGGGGATGCCCTCCGGGGCATCCCCAAGCTTAGACGCTTGAGTATTCCTTGAATATTACCTTGGGGGTTCCTTGGTAATACCCAATCTTAGGTACTTGTGACTCCTTATTCTCCTCATGTCAGTGTCTCACCCAAAACTTGAAAACTTCGATCACACAAAACTTAATGGAACTTTGTGAGAACGGTTAGTGAAGTAAAGATATATCATTCACTTAGGTACTGTCAAGACAAGATTCATAATTGTTATCACATAATACCTACTATATTCCATTATTTCCACAATTTCTATTACCACATATAAGCTATGGAAACACTTGAAACAAGCAAACTATGAATGCAAAACAGAATCTATAAAAAACAGCACAGTCTGTAAAGATCTGAGTGATCACCATACTTTCCTGACTCTAAAAATTCTGAACAATTAGGAAAACTCATGGAATTTTCTTATAAATGTTGTGTAAAAATTTCAGAATTTTTTGACGCTCCAGTAAAATAACATAATTCATGTACTGGACAATAAACTTTCTGTTTTTGCACAGAATCAAACAAGCAAGTATCCACGCTATCCCAAAGGCATTACTTGGAACTTTATTGAAATAAAAGGCACAAAACATGATTGATATAGTATATTAATCATGTGAACACATCAAAACATAAAGTAAAAGTGTTGGTTTGTCTCCCAACACGCGCTTTTCTTTAATGCCTTTTAGCTAGGCATGATGATTTCAATGATGCTCACATAGGAATAGTAAGAGCATCACGAATCTCATGACAAGCACATTTAAGTCTAACCCACTTCCTATGCATAGTTATTTTGTGAGGAAATAATATATGGGATCAAGAGTCAACTAGCATAGGAAGGAAAAGAAGCATAACTTCAAAACTTTGAACACATAGAGAGGAAACTTGATATTATTGCAATTCCTACAAGCATATGTTTCTCCCTCATAATAATTTTCAGTATAATCATGAAGGAATTCCACAATATAACCAGCACATAAAGCATTATTTTCATGATCTACAAGCATAGAAATTTTGTCACTCTCCACATAAGCAGTTTTCTTCTCATTCATAATAGTGGGAGCAAACTCAACAAAATAACTATCATGAGATACTTGATTGACATAACCACTTTGAATACTAAAATAATTATGACAAGTTTCATGGTTACTATCACTCTATATAGAATATATGTCATCACAATAATCATCATATATAGGAGGCATGCTATCATCATAATAGTTTTGCTCATCAAAACCTGGGGGGAAAAATATCATCTTCATCAAACATAGCATCCCCAAGCTTGTGGCTTTGCACATCATTAACATCATGAATATTCAGATAATTCATACAAACAACACTGCAATCATACTTATCATTCATAGATTTAGTGCCAAATATTTTAATAACTCCTTCTTCTAACACTTGAGCACAATTATCCTTTCCATCAATTTCACGAAAGACATTAAAAAGATGAAGCATATGAGGCAACCTCAATTCCATTTTTTAGTTTTATTTTATAAAACCAAACTAGTGAAAAACAAGAAACTAAAAGGTTCAATTGCAAGATCTAAAGATATACCTTCAAGAACTCACCTCCCCGGCAACGGCGCCAGAAAAGACCTTGATGATTACTACGCAACCTTCTTCTTGTAGATTCTTGTTGGGCCTCCAAGCGTAGAGTTTTGTAGGATAGCGGAAATTTCCCCACAAGTGGATGACCTAAGGTTTATCAATCTGCGGGAGGTGTAGGATGAATATGGTCCCTCTCAAACAGCCCTGCAATCAAATACAAGAACTCTCTTGTGTCCCCAACACACCCAATACAATGGAAAATTGTATTGGTGCACTAGTTCGGAGAAGAGATGGTGATACAATTGCAATATGGATGGTAGATATAGGTTTTGTAATCTGAAAATATAAAAACAGCAAGGTAGCAAGTAACAAAAGTGAGCAAAAACGGTATTGCAATACTTGAAAACAAGGCCTAGAGTTCATACTTTCACTAGTGCAAGTTCTCTCAACAATACAGACATAGTTGAACCATATGTAAATACCTCTCGTGCGACAAAGAGTTCACTGCAAATTCACAAATAGCGGACAACTAACGAAGAAATTATTGTAGGGTATGAAACCACCTCAAAGTTATCTTTTCCGATCAATCCTATGAGCTATCCCTATAAGTGTCACGAACAACCCTAGAGTTTGTACTAAAATGACACCTGAAGATACACATCAACCAAAACCCTAATGTCACCTAGATACTCCAATGACAGCACATGTACCCATGGGCTTGATTATACGATATGCATCACACATTTTCAGATTCATCATGTTCAATCCAACACAAATAACTTCGAAGAGTGCCCCAAAGTTTCTACTGGAGATTCAAGACGAAAACATGTGCCAACCCCTATGCATAGATTCCCAAGGTCACGGAACCCGCAAGTTGATCACCAAATCATACATCAAGTGGATCAATAGAACATCCCATTGTCACCACGGATATCCCATCGCAAGACATACATCAAGTGTTATCAAATCCTTAAGGACTCAATTCGATAAGAAAACTTCAAGGGAAAACTCAATTCATCACAAGAAGATAGAGAGGGGGAAATTCCATATGATTCATCTATATCAATAAAGCTCGCGGTACATCAGGATCGTGCCATCTCAAGAACACGAGAGAGAGAGAGAGAGAGAGAGATCAAACACATAGCTACTGGTACATACCCTCAGCCCCGAGGGTGAACTACTCCCTCCTCATCATGAAGACCGACGGGATGATGAAGATGGCCTCCGGTGATGGTTTCCCCCTCCGGCAGGGTGCTGGGACGGGCTCCCGATTGATTTTTCGTGGCTCTGGAGGCTTGCAGCGATGGAACTCCCGATCTAGTTTTCTTTTCGGAGTATTCTATATTTATAAGAACTTTTGGCATTGGTCCCACGTCCACAAGGTTCCCGAGGAGGTCACAAGCCAGCTAGGCGTAGCCAGGGGGTGAGCGCGCCCTGGTGGCTTGTGACTCCCTTGGGACTCTTCTCCGGTATCTTTTCACTCCAGTAGTTTTTATATTTTCCAAAAATATTCCCCATAAATTTTTAGCCCATTCCGAGAACTTTTATGTCTTCACAAAAACGACATCATGGTAGTTCTGTTGAAAACAGTGTCAGTCTGGGTTAGTTCTAATAAAACCTTACCAAAATCATATAGAATTATTGTAAACATGACATGAATACTTCATAAATTATAGATACGTTGGAGACGTATCATATAGCAATCCCTCCAAGCATGACCGGATGGCTTGCCGGGTTGACTATGCTATGGGCAAGGTTTGTTGAGCATTACCTCTATATTAAAGGGGTTTTAGCCTTACCAAAAGGCGGCTTACCGTTGCCCTTAGCATGATTGTTCCCAATGCTAGTGTTGCCTACCAGATCTGACCTGCCATCCGGGTAATTTCTCTTTCCGCCATTGCCCGGGTTGTTATTTCCTGCACCATTCTGCTGCTGGCCCTTGCCGCCGCCATTCCTCTTACCCTTAGCCGATTTCTCCTCGTCAGACCCTGGGTCCTTAGTAGTATCTGAATCTGCATATTTGGTGAGAGCCGACATGAGCTCACCCACGTCTTGACAGGAACGCTTCAGCTGCCCAAGCTTCTGCTTAAGGGGTAAGATGTGACAATTTTTCTCCAAAATCAGGACCGCTTGAGCCGCCGAGATATTATCAGATGAGTGGATAATAGTCGAAACCCGCCGGACCCAATGATGGGCCGACATCTTCATGTTGCACACAATGATCGAGGTCAACAATCGCCATAGGCTGCTTGCATGTCCCTCAGAATTTCTTCATAAATCGTGCTTTCAACTCGGCCCGGGAAGCAATGGTAATGGGAGGCAGACCCTTTAACATACAAGCTGGTCCTTCCAACATCATGATGAAGTATTTTTCACAAACCGCCTCACTGACGTCCACATCTCCATGGCGAGCTCATAGCTCTCAATCCAGGCCTCTGAGGGTAAATCAGCCATATAGGTAGGCACTTTGCGCAGCCCTTTAAAGTCCTTAGGCAAGCGCTCATTATGTAGTGCTGTTGTTAAACAAGGCACACTGACCCCCTTGGAAGAGACTCTAGCTCCTAGTGAGGTTGAAGGGGTTATCGGAGGCAGCTCAGGAACCTCCGGGTAATCTGTCACTGGCATCCCTCCCTGATGGCTCTGCCTCTGTCCATGATCTCCTGGGCGTCCGTATGGGGTGGGTCATCGCATGGCTGGTTGAGTCATCGCTCTCTGCTAGAAACTGTCGGTGACTCCATGCGTCGGCTATAACTACAACTTCGGATGGGGGTTGAGTGTACACGACTCCGGCTATACGTATACTTCTCCTGTTGAGACACCGTCATTTGCAATAACACGATGGCGTTTCGCGCCTCCTCAACGAATGGCGTCCCTTGAGCGAGAGGAAGCACATTGAGCCTGGCAGCCACCGCTATCATGTTATCCACCGGGTTAGAATAATGGCCAAGCGGTGTCAAAAGGTGTCGTGGTGGAGTCTGATCCCTCTGGGGCGGGTCTAGCTGCCACGGTGCTTTTGTGGCACGGGTTATGACCAGTGGCGCATTCGGCCCTGCCCTGAGGGTGTTAAAAAGGTTTCGAGGGTACAAGCTATACAAGGAGGTGCACCTGGGTCCTCCTCCGAAGGACTGCCTCCGAAGCATGCTGGTCCAGATTAAAGCGAAAAGCTTCCGCCCTCAAACGCTCCGACTCAGAATTCATATGATCTTCAATCGTGTTGATATCCTCTCAGAATTTGGTCATTCGAGCTTTCAACCTGGTAATATCCCCATTACGCTCTGCCTGATTTCCAGCTGTGACCTCGGTTCGCATCAAGGTTGTCAGCTCCTCCATCAGATCCAGCAAAACTTAAGCCAGGGGCATGGATGACCCGGCACCTGGCGGGGCGGCTTGTGCCGCCGCTCTGGACATCATGTTGTTGAGAGATGGCGACGTGCCTGCCATAAAGATCACGGCTCAGCTTGGTGGATCATAGGGCTCCAGAATATTGTCACCATCGGCATAGCCCCCAAGACCACCGTCAAGAAGCCGGTAGATCGAATCCACCTCTCCACTCAAGGACCCGTAATCTGAGAGGGTAAGGCTTTCCCCTCCCTACAGGGAGTCTTCCATGGCTTGCTTGAAGCCGACAAAGACGCTCCTCTGACCGGGTTGAACATGGGCGGGTTGCGTATGCTAGGCCGGCTCGATGAGGTTGGTGCAGATGTCCGGCCTGGGCTCAGGTCCGCTGATCTATCCAATGAAAACGTGAATTCCGCCGAAGGGGACCCGGTACCCGTACTCGATTGAGTTGGCCTCAGGCCCTAGCCAGCGTTGTCGATGATGAGCTTGCCGCGGTGACTCTTAGTCATCCTACCGACAGCATATCCCTTGATCCCTGGGAGAGAGCCCTTCGAGAACTCCACACCACCGTGCGTAGGCCCGACGGTGGGTGCCAACTGTCGTGGTTTTTTCACGGCATATGTCCTAGTGAGACCACTTAGGTTCGAGGCCATCACGAAAGCGGTGAGCTCAAAGGGGTTGATCGGGACGAGAGACGTGGGTTTACCCAGGTTCGGACCCTCGGAGAGAGGTAAAAGCCTATGTCCTACTTTATGTAGTATTGATTAGGTCTCGATTACAAGGGAGCGAATTCTCTTGACCTAGCTATCGATGCGTTGTTTCGTATCCAAAGTCGCTCGGGGAACCCACCTTTATATACACAGGCCAGGGCCCCAGGCTTACAAGAGTCCAAACCGGGTTATACTAAGTATCTGATCATATCCCTAAGTCGTCTTGCCTTCTTTGGCAAGCTATCTTCCGGGCAGCTCATGCGCCTGGATCCTGTGCTGTCTTCCGGCTCTGGGCCTCCATCCAGCCCACGTGACGAGTCGCATCTAAGCTTGTCTTCAACCATCAGGCCCACTTAGGACCTTAAGTATGAGCCGCCAGCTTGTGACCCGACCCTTCCTGGGCAGCTCATACCACGGAGTTATATCCCCAACACTAACCTTGTCTCAACCTCCTTGCATTGTGTTGTTCTTCAGTATGGCAACGACACTCTCATCATTTTAAAGCCGAATCTAACTCTCTGGCCCACCTAAAACGTATCCTGGATGACTTCTCCCTAGCCATAGGCCTCTCGATCAACTTCCATAAGACAACGTTATCCCTATTAATGTTGAGGCCAATCTTGCCTTTGCTATGGCGCACACTCTTGGTGCTATCATCTCATCCTCCCTCCCCCCCCCCAGAATACCTAGGCATGCCCCTCTTGTTGGGGAACGTCGCATGGGAAACAAAAAAATTCCTACGCACACGCAAACCTATCCATGGTGATGAGCATCTACGAGAGGGAGAGTGGATCTACATACCGTTGTAGATCGCTAAGCGGGAAGCGTTAAGAAACGCGGTTGGTGTAGTCGAACATCTTCGCGATCCAAATCGCCGAGCGTCCCGCGATCTCATCACGATCCGTCCCGCGATCCAATCACGATCCGTCCCGTGAACTCATCACGATCCGTCCCGCGATCTCATCACGATCCGTCTCACGATCTTGATCACGCTCTGTCCCGCGAACTCATCACGATCCGTTCCGCGATCTCATCACGAACTGTCTCGCGATCTCGATCACGGTCCTTCCGATCTAGCGCCGAACGGACGGCACCTCCGCGTTCAGCACACGTGCAGCTTGATGACGATCTCCACCGTCTCGATCCAGCAAGAGGAGATGGAGAGGAGAGAGAGTTCACCGGCAGCGTGACGGCGCTCCGGTGATGGTGGTGGAGTGATTCCGGCAGGGCTTCGCCTAAGCGCTGCGGAAAACCGATCTAGAGGAGAAACTGTGCACCGGTGAAACGGGTAGCACGTGGCCGGAAATTCTGTCCAAAAACCACCCAATCCACTAGTATATATAGGAGGAGAGGAGAGGAGAGGCATCCAAGGCCTTTGGGTCGGCCGAAATAGGAGGTGGGAGCAATCCTACTTCACCTCCAATCCTAGTTGGAGTAGGATTGCCTCCTATTGGCTGATTTTCCACTTTTTGCTTTAGGACTTTCTCTCCTGCGCCATGGGCCTTTGTGGCTGCTTTCCCAGCCCACTAAGGGCTGGTTATTATTATCCCACAGCCCATGGACCTCTTGGGGTCGAAGTACCCCTCCCGGAGGTCCCCCGGTACACTACCGGCACTCCCGGTACAATACCGATACTCCCGGTACACTACCGATGAGCCCGAAACTTTTCCGGAAACCAAACTGGGACTTCCTATATATGAATCTTTACTTCCGGACCATTCCGGAGCTCCTCGTGACGTCCGGGATCTCATCCAGGACTCCGAACAACCTTCGGTCACCACCATACATAACTCTACACTACCGAAACGTCACCGAACCTTAAGTGTGCAGACCCTGCGGGTTCGAGAACTATGTAGACATGACCGAGACACCTCTACGGTCAATAACCAATGGCGGGACCTGGACGTCCACATTGGTTCCTACATATTCTACGAAGATCTTTATCGGTCGAACCTCTATGTCAAGGATTCAGTTAATCCCGTATATCGTTCCCTTTGTTCTTCGGTATGTTACTTGCCCGAGATTCGATCGTTGGTATCTCCATAACTAGTTCAACCTTGTTACTGGCAAGTCTCTTTACTCATTCCGTAATACAAGATCCCGCAACTAACAATTAGTCACATTGCTTGCAAGGCTTATTGTGATGTTGCATTACCGAGTGGGCCCCGAGATACCTCTCCGTTACACGGAGTAACAAATCCCAGTCTCGATCCATGCCAACTCAACAGACACCATCGGAGATACCTGTAGAGCACCTTTATAGTCACCCAGTTATGTTGCGATGTTTGATACACACAAGGCACTCCTCCGATATCCGTGAGTTGCATGATCTCATGGTCATAGGAACATATACTTGACATGCAGAAAACAGTAGCAATAAACTGACACGATCATATGCTATGTTTGTAGTTTGGGTCTTATCCATCACATCATTCTCCTAATGATGTGATCCCGTTATCAAATGACATCTCGTGTCCATGGCTAGGAAACCTTAACCATCCTTTGATCAACGAGCTAGTCCATTAGAGGCATACTAGGGACATGGTTTTGTCTATGTATCCACACATGCATTTAAGTCTCCGATCAATACAATTATAGCATGGATAATAAACGGTTATCATGAACAAGGAAATATGATAATAACTAATTTATTATTGCCTCTAGGGCATATTTCCAACAGTCTCCCACTTGCACTAGAGTCAATAATCTAGTTCACATCACCATGTGATTCACATTGTTATGAATCTAACACCCAATGAGTTCTGGGGCTCGATCATGCTTTGCATGTGAGAGAGGTCTTATAGTCAACGGGTCTGCGATATTCAGATCCGTGTGTACTTTGCATATCTCTATGTCAAACCGTAAACACTGCTACCACACTCCACTTGGTACTATTTCCAAATGGCTGCTCCAGTATACATATCCAGATTGCTACTACTACTCATCCGGATAGGTGTTAAAGCTTGCATCGACGTAACTCTTTACGACGAACTCTTTATCACCTCCATAATCAAGAAACATTTCCTTAGTCCTCTGGTTACTAAGGATAATTCCGACCGCTGTCCAGTGATCCACTCCTGGACCACTCTTGTACCCCTTGACAGACTCATGGCAAGGCACACATAGGTGCGGTACACGGCATGGCGTAATATAGAGCCTATGGCTAAGGCATAGGGGACGACGTTCGTCCTT
Organism: Hordeum marinum; assembly: GCA_022496015.1. Lineage (NCBI taxonomy): Eukaryota > Viridiplantae > Streptophyta > Magnoliopsida > Poales > Poaceae > Hordeum > Hordeum marinum. Next base: position 533,701,914 of record CM039678.1, on the reverse strand, counting down.
TCTCTTTCTTCTGCCGTTGTCGAGCTTTGAGTCTCACTCAACTTCACACCTTACAAATCAGACGTGAACTATTTCTCTGGCTGATCCATTTTGAACTCTTTCAAAATCTTGTGAAGGTATGCACTCATTGAAAGTCTCATCAAGCATCTTGATCTATCTCTATAGATTTTGATGCTCAACAATTAGGTAGCTTTATCCAGGTCTTCCTTTGAAAATCACTTTCCAAATAACCGTTTTATGCTTTCCAGAAACTCTACATTATTTCTGAACAACAATATGTCATCCACATATACTTATCAGAAATTCTATAGTGCTCCCACTCACTTTATTGCAAATACAAGTTTCTCATAAACTTTGTATAAACATCAAAACTTTGATCACCTCATCAAAGCGTATATTCCAACTCCGAGATGCTTGCTTCAGTCCATGGAAGGATCACCGAAGCTTGCACACCTTTTAGCATCCTTAGGCCTGACAAAACCTTCTGGTTGTATCACATACAACCTTTCCTCAAGTAAACCATTAAGGAAACGATGTTTTGACATCCATCTGCCAGATTTCATAATTGAAAACACAGCAACTGCTAACATAATTCCAACAGACTTTTAGCATCGCTACGAGTGAGAAAGTCTCATCGTAGTCAACTCCTTGAACTTGTCACAAACATCTTTGCAACAAGTCGAGCTTTACAAATAGTGACATTCATCATCAGTGTCTGTCTTCATTTTAAAGATCCATTTGTACTCAACGACCTGCCGTCCAACGAGCAAGTCTACACTTGGTTTTAATACATGGATCCTATCTCGGATTTCATGGCCTCCAACCATTTGTCGGAATCCGGGCCCATCATCGCTTCTCCATAGCTCATAGGTTCATCGTTGTCCAACAACATGACCTCCAAGACAGAGTTGTCGTACCGCTCAGGAGCAGTACACATCCTTGTCGACCTACGAAGTTCGATAGTAACTTGATCCTGAAGCTTCATGATCATCATCATTAACTTCCTCTTCAACTAACGTAGGCTTCACAGAAACATCTTTCTGCGCTGCGCTACTCTCTGTTGAACAAAGGTTTAACAACCTCATCAAGTTCTATCTTCCTCCCACTCAATTCTTTCGAGAGAAACTTTTTCTCGAGAAAGGACCCAGTTCTAGCAACAAACACTTTGCACTCGGATCTGAGATAGAAGGCATACCCATCTGTTCTTAGGGTATTCTATGAAGATACATTTGTCCGCTTTGGGTTCTAGCTTATTATGTGAAAACATTTTCCACACAAGCATCGCAGCCCCAAACATTAAGAAATGACAGCTTAGGTTTCTATCAAACCATAATTCACACGGTGTCATCTCAACGGATTTAGATGATGCCCTATTTAAAGTGAATGTAGTTGTCTCTAATGCATAACCCCAAAAAATTATAGTAGTAAAACGATAAGAGACATCACAGTATGCACTATATCAATAGAGCATGACTATGATGTTCGGACACACCATCACACCATGGTGTTCCAGGTGGCGTTAGTTGTGAAACAAATTTCACGTTGTCTTAAGTTGTATGCCAAACTCGTAACTCAGATATTCACCTCCACGATCATATCGCGGTCACTTTTATCTTCTTGTCAGGATGATCTTTAAACTTCACTCTGAATTTGCTTGAACCTTTCAAACGATTCAGACTTGTGTTTCATTAAGTAAATATACACCATATCTACTCAAATCATCAGTGAAGGTAAGAAAATAACGATATCCACTGCACGCTACAAGACTCACTAGATTGCATACATCAACATGTATCATTTCTAATGAATCACTTGACCGCTCCATCCAACGGGGTCCTTTAGTCATCTTGCCCAAGAGGCATGGTTCGCATGTCTCAACCGATTCGAAATCGATGAGTCCAAATATCCATCAGCATGGAGTTTCTACATGCGCTTTATACCAATATGACATTTAGCGGCAGTGCCACAAGTATGTGGTACTATCATTATTAACTTTGTATCTTTTGACATCAATGTTATGAACAGTGTACTACTACGATCAAGATTTCAACAAACCATTCTCACTGGGTGCATGACCATTGAAGGTATTATTCATGTAACCAGAATAACTATTATTCTCTGACTTAAATGAATAACCGTATTGCAACAAACATGATCTAATCATGTTCATGCTCAATGCAAAACACCAAATAACATTTATTTAGGTTCGTCACTAATCCTGAAGGTAGAGAGAGCGTGCGATGTTGATCACATCAACCTTGGAAACATTTCCAACACACATCGTCACCTCACCCTTAGCTAGTTCTCCGTTTATTCCGTAGCTTTTATTTCGAGTTACTAACATTTAGCAACCGAACCGGTATCCAATACCTAGGTGCTACTAGGAGTACTAGCAAGGTACACATCAATAACTCGTATATCAAATATACTTCTGTCGATGTTGCCAGCCTTCTTATCTACCAAGTATCTAGGGTTGTTCCGCTTCAGCGACCTCTCACCTCATAATAGAAGCACTTAGTCTCGGGTTTGAGTTCAACTTTGGGTTGCTTCACTGGAGCAGCAACTGACTTGCTATCCATGAAGTTTCCCTCCTTGCTCTTGCCCTTTTCGAAACTAGTGGTTTGATTAACCATCAACACTTGACGCTCCTTCTTGATTTCTACCTTCGCGGTGTCAAACATCGCGAACAGCTCAGGGATCAATACTTCTATCCCTGGTGTATTATAGTTCATCACTAAGTTCTAGTAGCTTTAGTGACAGTGACTTGGAGAACTATATCAATCACTATCTTATCTGGAAGATCAACTCCCACTTGATTCAAGCGATTGTAGTACCCAGACAATCTGAGTACATGCTCAACGATTGAGCTATTCTCCTTCATCTTACAAGCAAAGAATCTTGTTGGAGATCTCATATCTCGCAACAAAGGCACGAGCCTGAGATCACAATCTCTGCTCCTAGAACATCTCATATGTTCCGTGACGTTCAAAACGTTTTGGAGCCTCAATTCTAAGACGTAATGCATGACGCACTAAACTATCAAGTAGTCATCGAAACGTGCCTGTTAGATGTTCACAACATCTATAGACGACGCTAGAGGGGGTGGCGCACCGAGCGGTGCATTAAGGACATAAGCCTTCTGTGCAGCAATGAGGACAACCTCAGATCACGGACCCAGTCCGCAATTTTGCTACCAACATCTTTCAATTCTATTTCTCTAGGAACACATAAAAATACAAGGGAGCTACAGCGCGAGCTAGTAATCTACAACATAATTTGCAAAGACACTTTGACTATGTTCATGATAATGAGTTCAATTAATCATATTACTTAAGAACTCCCACTCAAATTGACATCCCTCCGATCATTCGAGTGATACATGATACAAATTCACCAACTCAAGTCCGATCATCACGTGAGTTGAGGTGGCTGCAATGGTGAACATCATTATGTTGATCATATCTACTATATGACTCATGTTCGACCTTTCGGTCTCTCGTGTTCCGAGGCCATGTCTGTACATGCTAGGCTCGTCAAGTTTAACCCAAGTGTTCTGCGCATGCAAATCTGGCTTGCACCCGTTGTATGTGAACGTAGAGTCTATCACACCCGATCATCACGTGGTGTCTCAACACGACGAACTTTCGCAACGGTGCACACTCGGGGAGAACACAGTTCATCTTGAAATTCAAGTGAGGGATCACCTTATAATGCTACCGCCGTACTAAGCAAAACAAGGTGCATAAAAGGATTAACATCTCACGCAATTCATAAGTGACATGATATGGCCATGAACTTGTGTTTAAGATCTCCATCTTTGAAACATCGGCATGATCTCCATCGTCACTGGCACAACACCATGATCTCCATCATCTTGATCTCCATCAATGTGTTGCCATTGGGGTTGTCACGCCCTGCATGCTTCTAATACTATTGCTACCGTAGCGATAAAGTAAAGCATTACATAGCGCTTAATGATTGCCACGCAGGTCATACAATAATTAAAGACAACCCTATGGCTCCTGCCTGTTGCCGTACTCATCGACATGCAAGTCGTGATAATCTATACATCACATGATCATCTCATACATCACATATATCTCATCATGTAATTGGCCATATCACATCACAACATACCCTGTAATTGGCCCACCTAAAACGTATCCTGGATGACTTCTCCCTAGCCATAGGCCTCTCGATCAACTTCCATAAGACAACGGTTATCCCTATTAATGTTGAGGCCAATCTTGCCTTTGCTATGGTGCACACTCTTGGTGCTATCATCTCATCCTCCCCCCCCCCCAGAATACCTAGGCATGCCCCTCTTGTTGGGGAACGTCGCATGGGAAACAAAAAATTTCCTACGCACACGCAAACCTATCCATGGTGATGAGCATCTACGAGAGGGAGAGTGGATCTACATACCCTTGTAGATCGCTAAGCGGGAAGCGTTAAGAAACGCGGTTGGTGTAGTCGAACATCTTCACGATCCAAATCGCCGAGCGTCCCGCGATCTCATCACGATCCGTCCCGCGATCCAATCACGATCCGTCCCGTGAACTCATCACGATCCGTCCCGCGATCTCATCACGATCCGTCTCACGATCTTGATCACGATCTGTCCCGCGAACTCATCACGATCCGTTCCGCGATCTCATCACGAACTGTCTCGCGATCTCGATCACGGTCCTTCCGATCTAGCGCCGAACGGACGGCACCTCCGCGTTCAGCACACGTGCAGCTTGATGACGATCTCCACCGTCTCGATCCAGCGAGAGGAGATGGAGAGGAGAGAGAGTTCACCGGCAGCGTGACGGCGCTCCGGTGATGGTGGTGGAGTGATTCCGGCAGGGCTTCGCCTAAGCGCTGCGGAAAACCGATCTAGAGGAGAAACTGTGCACCGGTGAAACGGGTAGCACATGGCCGGAAATTCTGTCCAAAAACCACCCAATCCACTAGTATATATAGGAGGAGAGGAGAGGAGAGGCAGCCAAGGCCTTTGGGTCGGCCGAAATAGGAGGTGGGAGCAATCCTACTTCACCTCCAATCCTAGTTGGAGTAGGATTGCCTCCTATTGGCTGATTTTCCACTTTTTGCTTTAGGACTTTCTCTCCTGTGCCATGGGCCTTTGTGGCTGCTTTCCCAGCCCACTAAGGGCTGGTTATTATTCTCCCACAGCCCATGGACCTCTTGGGGTCGAAGTACCCCTCCCGGAGGTCCCCCGGTACACTACCGGCACTCCCGGTACAATACCGATACTCCCGGTACACTACCGATGAGCCCGAAACTTTTCCGGAAAACAAACTGGGACTTCCTATATATGAATCTTTACTTCCGGACCATTCCGGAGCTCCTCGTGACGTCCGGGATCTCATCCAGTACTCCGAACAACCTTTGGTCACCACCATACATAACTCTACACTACCGAAACGTCACCGAACCTTAAGTGTGGAGACCCTGCGGGTTCGAGAACTATGTAGACATGACCGAGACAGCTCTACGGTCAATAACCAATGGCGGGACCTGGATGTCCACATTGGTTCCTACATATTCTACGAAGATCTTTATCGGTCGAACCTCTATGTCAAGGATTCAGTTAATCCCGTATAACGTTCCCTTTGTTCTTCGGTATGTTACTTGCCCGAGATTCGATCGTCGGTATCTCCATACCTAGTTCAACCTCGTTCCGTAATACAAGATCCCGCAACTAACAATTAGTCACATCGCTTGCAAGGCTTATTGTGATGTTGCATTACCGAGTGGGCCCCGAGATACCTCTCCGTTACACGGAGTAACAAATCCCAGTCTCGATCCATGCCAACTCAACAGACACCATCGGAGATACCTGTAGAGCACCTTTATAGTCACCCAGTTACGTTGCGACGTTTGATACACACAAGGCACTCCTCCGATATCCGTGAGTTGCATGATCTCATGGTCATAGGAACATATACTTGACATGCAGAAAACAGTAGCAATAAACTGACACGATCATATGCTATGTTTGTAGTTTGGGTCTTATCCATCACATCATTCTCCTAATGATGTGATCCCGTTATCAAATGACATCTCATGTCCATGGCTAGGAAACCTTAACCATCCTTTGATCAACGAGCTAGTTCATTAGAGGCATACTAGGGACATGGTTTTGTCTATGTATCCACACATGCATTTAAGTCTCCGATCAATACAATTATAGCATGGATAATAAACGGTTATCATGAACAAGGAAATATGATAATAACTAATTTATTATTGCCTCTAGGGCATATTTCCAACACCTCTCCCCCCACAAACTTCATTCGTCGGACTTCCAGCCTGTAATAGATCGTTGTGATGTCTACCTTACTGGGTAGTGTGCATTCCTGCTCTCTCACAAGGGTCATCTTGTCCTCCTGTCAACAATCCTCGACAGCCTGCCAATCTACTTCATGATGTGTTTCTCCCTCCCCATGAGTGTCCTCAAGGAGATCGATAAGCGTAGGAGGATCTTTTTATGGTCTAATGATGATTCCTTCTCCGGGGGATAATGCTTGGTGTCGTGGGATCGGGTTTATATGCCCAAGCTTGCCAGCGGTCTAGGGGTTAAGAACTTACGAGCACAATTTTTTTGCCTTATGTTGAAGTTTTCTTTCAAATTCTTGCATTCTCCTCTTTTTCCTTGGAATGATTGGATCCTAAACTACTATCCCATCCATATAGGGCTAGGCAAAAACACCTTCTTCCTTGGTCGTGCCATTTTTAGGCACCTTAATTCTCTTCGTGATTTCACCCCTTCTCTTCAACCATGTTGTTGATGCCCTGGACAATATCCTAGAGAAAGCACGGACGATCGATCATCTTACAGGGGTTGTTGGTCACTTGATCCCTGAAGGAGGGGTCACCCACCTCCAATATACGCATGATACAATGATCATGGTTGAGGGGTCAAACCTCGTCATAGGTAATCTGAAGTTCCTCCTTCTGTGCTTCGAAGCAATATCGGGCCTGAAAATCAATTTTGATAAAAGTGAGGTTTTCGTTCTCGGCTACCCACTAGAGGATCAACATCGGATTGCAGATAACCTAAACTACAAGTTATCGACGTTCCCCACAACTTGTCTGGGAATTTCGTTGGCCAAGTCGAAGATCTTGGCCTGTGGATTTGATCGCTAAGTTTGTTGGGTTGCTTCGCAAGCCGAGCCGTGGCGAGGCAGGTTTACCTCCAAGGGGAGTAAAATGGTGCTCATTAGTGCGAACTTGGTGAGTATCCCCATGTAAATGATGGGGTTGTATATCCTTCCGGAAAGCATTTATAGCTCCTTCGATAAGGAGCTCGCCAGGTTCTTCTAACTGGCATCTGATGGTCATTACAAGTACCACATGGTCAAGTGGGAAAATATTTGCTTGCCCAAGGACCGTGGAGGGTTGGGGATCACGACCTCTAATAAAATTAATACCGCCCTCATGCTACGGTGGGTTTGTCAGATCCTTCGAAGTCACGATGGATTGTGGCTACAGCTCCTTCAAGAAAAATACCTAAGGGGTGAGCCGCTCCTCACATGTTCCCGTGCAAACGGATCACAATTCATGCGTGCGATCTAAAAAATCAAGGAGGAACCTAGTAATTTCCTTCTCTATAGATAATGGGGAAGGGGCCCAATTCTGGCTGGATCCATGGCTTGGGGATGAACCGCTCAGGGTGGGGTTCCCTGTCCTGTTTTCCATCTCCGTAGACTCATCCCTTCTCGTTTTTGCGGCCGTCCGCCAAGGTCAATGGGACATTAGGTTCAAGCGTGCATTCGGTCAATACAAATGGCCGAGTGGAACCGCTGGCTTGATGCCTTGCCATAGGCACGTGTCTGCCAAACTATCTAGACAAAGTGGGCTAGCGACTATCCTGGTCTAGGAAACTTTCGGTTAGCTCATCGTACCAGGATCTATGTCACTCCCCCATCATACCTTGGCTCGCGCCGTTATGGAAGGCCCCCCTACCCTTGAAGATCAAAAAATTTATGCAGGAACTGCAACGTGGTCGCATCCCTTCAGGGACAGAGGTGCATAAACGTCACAGACCCAGGGATGCTCGGTCCCGGCGACAACGTCACACAACATTTTTACATGTACGGCGGTGAGGGTCATATGAGAATTCATACGCGAGGCCAGGGCCACCCAGCCTGGGCGACGCTGCCGCTTATTTTGACTAATCTTTGCCGCATTGTCGTGAACCCTATGGATGACCCATAATAAGATGGTGATTAAGAGGATCTTCTTGAGAAACGCGTGTGGCTCAGTTTTAAAATTCCTTACTCTTATGCAGCACTGGCACCCGCTCTCTAGACAGCGAGACTGGGAACGTCCTGATGGTATGTTGGACGCGCTTCAGGATATGACGTGTCGACTTGCTTCCCGGTAGGGCAGATATGCTCCCGCCACTAGGTGGCTTTTTTTCTTATTACCTTTACTCTCTTTGGTGGAGAGTGTGGTGTTGTCCAGGCTTTTTTCGGTGATTAAACATGTATGTTGCTTATATGGATTGTTGCTTTATTTATAAGCGGAGCGATAGTCTATTTTGAAAGAGCAAGCGGATGGCAAAGCGGAAGAAGGTAGAAAAGTCCCCCCCCCCCTAAACGAGAGCAACTAGTTAGCAATCACTCCTTCGGGAGACTCCAACGCGCCGCCACTTGGTGCGTTCTCAGCCGTCGCCACGTCTCGCGCTCTAAGTGTTCCCTCCGGATTTTGGTTTTTCATTTTTTCGCATGCGTTTTTGGCTTTTTATATTGGTTTCCCCCTTTTTTGTGTTCCGGTTTTTCATCGGTCTTTCTTAGCTTTTAGATGAAAAAAATCAAAACTTTTTGCGTGAATAAACGTGTTTTTTGTGAGAGGCACGATTTTGCTTCTGTGGGAGGCATGGTGTTGCTTTCGCGAGATGCACGTGTCTCTCGGAAACGGAAAAAATATGTTCTTTTTTTGAGAGATGCTTCCTCGAGAGGCACGGTTTTGCGGTCGCGAGAGGCACGATCGTGCTTCTCGGAAATGAAAAAACGAGTTTTCTTGGGTTTTTTCGCGAGAGGCATGGTTAAAAACGAGTTTTGTGTTTTTTTCGCGAGAGGCACGGTTTTGCTTCTGCGAGAGACAGTGTTAAAAACGTGTGTTTCCTGAGGGTTTTTCGCAAGAGGCATATTTAAAAACGTGGTTTCTGTTTTCTTTCGCGAGATGCACGGTTTTGCTTCCGCGAGAGGCACGATTAAAAACGTGTGTTTCCTATTTTCATTACGAGAGGCACTGTTTTTCTTCCGTGAGAGGCATGGGTTTGCTTCCACAAGAGGCACGATTAAAAACATGTGTTTTCTATTTTTTGTTGCGAAAGACACGTTTTTCTTCTGTGAGAAGTACGGTTTTGCTTCCGTGAAAGGCACGGTCGTGCCTCTCGAAAACGAAAATAAACAAGTTTCCTTTTTGTCTATTGCGAGAGGCACGGTTTTGCCTTTGCGAGAGGTACTATCATGCCTCTCGGAAACAAGAAAATGGGTTTTTTTATCGCGAGAGGCACGGTTTTTTTTATGAAAAAAAAGTTCATCAAAAACTATCAACATGGGATCTAGTTTTGAAGATCTCGACAGGAGAAACCCAACAGTGAAAACGGTTCGAGATTTGGACTCACGATTTAAGAGATAAAATATTTTGAAAAAATATGAATCTACGAAAAAAAAACTCTCAAGGCCACTTATCTCAACCTGAAAAGATGAAAGTGATATTTAAAACGAGTACTCCCCTATAAGTAAATTAGTGATCTAAACGCTTTTATATAGTTTACGGAGGAAATACTTTTTAATTAGTGATTTCGTCCGTAAATATTTACCCTAGCAACGTGTGAGCATGGGCAGCCCAGCCCGGTGTCTTGAGGCGGAAGGCCCTAAATACATGTCGAGCTGATATTGGGCTTGGGCAAAGCTTTTTCACATGAAAGTGCGAGAAAAGCCTAAAAAGGTAAGCTTCGAAGCTATATTAAAAATAGGAATAATCTGTTTATATATCCAACAGAGTATGTATTGTTTACGTGTTTCGGGCCAGGTCAAGCTTGGGATTTTCAGACCGGGTTTTGTCAAGCCCTATCCATAACCAGGGTCTGACCTAGCCTAGGGTATGATCGGGTCTAATCCGTCATATGGAGAAAACACTTTTATTGGGCGACTCAATAAGCTTTACATCTGGATGCATCAGTAGAAAAAAGAGAGATATCTACATGATCTAGAATGGGTCACATCTGATGCAGAGGTCGAAGATAAGCCTCCTTTTTTAAAAGGAAAAAAAATAGGTCACATCCAAATTTACAACGCCGTATCATGCTACGTCCCTTGTCTAAAAGAGTGTCGCAAGGCGACGCTCCAACGCTACCCCATAGTCGGGCATTCGCTCATCGTGTTGAGAACGATTAGCATGGATAAGCGTTGTTGGATTGCGCACCGTGGAAGTCTTGAAGACAACGTGTTACACTGCTTCCAACTTCCGGACGCCATGACTATGACTATCGTGTTTCTTTTCCTTTTTGCAAATGGAGTATGATGATAATTGGAGAGGTGCCCTTTCTCACGGAGGAAGGGACGAAGTCGATGACCTGTTGTTACAAATCCACGGTGCCGTCCCGAATAACGTGTGTTGGACAGTCCATCAGATGAATGAGAGCGCCGGTGTATAGACGAGGTGGCAAGCAATGAACCCACAGCTATGCATCCCATCAATCTCCTGGGGCAGAGTTTCAAACGGGAGTGTGTGTCCGGTAAACTTGATCTACATAGGATAAAGTTGACAGCGTCAAGATTTGGTGACCACTCAAAAGATCCCGGGCCGACGTGCCACAATCTCTCGGTCTTGTTGCTTGCGACAGTCCGGTTTATCGGATCGAAAAGCATCTTTGTATGCGATGGTGCTCTCCCAGATCCCGGTATGGAGGTTGGTTTCTTCTTTTTCCGGCGTTGTCATGGTAGCGGCGGAGAAAGTTTGTGGACTACGCTTCGACGAGGCACAAGATTCTCCAAAGATGGAATAGTAATTTTATTTCTTGCGTAATTTTTTGTGCAATGTAGCTTGATAAGCATGCCTGTCTCTTATAATGACTATACGTGTAATCTTTGAAAAGGAGATTGTCTAATGAAATATGTGGTTGCTTCGGAAAAAATATATTCTTCACGTTGCTGCAAGGAGGCTGTTACGTACGTCGACACACGCCTATGATAACAAGACCGTTAAAAACAAGATGGGGGCCTTTAGTTAGGCGGGGAACCGGTTCCTTGGCTTACGGGAAGATCGGTCGTCACGTAGCAGCGGCCATCTCATCAACGGAATAACGGCGGGTGAGATCACACGCACACTCCACTCGCACTAGTCTAGAGTCCATCCGGCTCTCTTTGTCTCCCGTTACTCCCCGATGCAATGCTGCAAGATGGAACGAATATAACCAATCCACAAGACGTGACCGACGTGAAGTGGATTTCACGGCATGGCCGGCCACCTCTACTCTCTCTCTCTCTCTCTCTCTCTGCGCGCTACGCGGCTGACCTCAACTCCGTCCCGTCAGACATGGATTCTGAGCCTAGCTAACAAATATCGCGCTGGTGTGAGAAACAAAATATCTTGGCTTGGCACATGGATCAGTTCTTTTTCCCCTATCCTTGCAAAATATCTGAAACACTTTGTACAACCTTGAGCATCAACGAAATAACATCAAAGTAAAAAATGTCTGTCGTTCTAGGTAACAGCACGGCATTTCTGTTTGTTAGACTGTATTATATGTAGCCCTCTGTATATGTCTTGTAATCTGTATTGTACGCCTCTGTATACCCCTATATATATGAGTTAATCATATCCGTTTTAGTGTGTCATGCGGTTTTCAACAATCACGTTTTCAACAACCCCTCCAATGTCTTTCGCCGCCGCGTGTGGTCCGATCTCCCCCGCCGCCGCCGTTGCGGCGGCTCAGCCTTGTCGCCGATGTAGCGGCGTTGTTCTCGGCCCATGCCCGGTCAACTCCAATGCCCGCGCCCAAGGTGATGTCGCCGCCATCATTCGTCACGACGGTACCTTCGTCTGTGGTGCCCTGACCACTCCGTCTGCTCCGATCGGAGTAGACCCGATGATGCCCGATGGGGCGCTTCACCCTGTGCACGCCACGCCACCCCAGTACGGTGGGCCCGTGCCTGCGCATCTGTCCTACAGGGTGTACCCGCCGCAACATTATGGTGCCCCGCTCCCGACGTTGTCAGCCTACGGCGCGTTCCCCACTTCTTCGCATATCTACGGCTCCTATCTACCGTCGGACCCCCACTACGGGGCACAGGCGCCCCCGCTGTCCTACGGCAGGCTCGCCAGTGCCTTCACGTGGAGATGGCTGCCTCCTCGTTCGTCCTTGCTGGTGCTTCACCTGTGGTTTTTTATGCGCCTGCTCCCATGGATCATGTTACGGTCTCGTCACCGTTCTACTTCGTGCAGCTCATCCCGATAAAGCTCACGCAGAATAATTACTTGGCATGGCATGCGTAGGTGCTGCCTCTTCTCCACGGTCGCTACCTCGAGGGGTACGTCGATGGTACCCTGTCGTGCCCATCGCCGTATCCCGGCCATGTGTGGATATCTCAGGATCAGGCCATCCTCTTGGCCATCCAGTCCTCGCTCACGGAAGGTGTCTTGTCGCTGGTGCTCTTCGCCACCTTCTCGTGGGATGCATGGTCCGCCCTACAGACGAGCTTCGCGTCTCAACATCAGGTGCATGCTCATGCCATCCGCATCGAGCTTGGAGATACCAAGCCTCTCGACCTTTGCATCACCGACTACTTCAACAAGATGACGAGCCTCGCTGATACTTTGGCCTCCATTGTCCAGCCTCTTTGTCCGGAGGACTTCACCACCTTCGTTATGAACGGGTTGGATAACGACTATGATAACCTTGCTGAAAATATCAATGGTCGTGACACCCCTATGCATCCCAGTGAGCTCTACTCACGCCTCCTTGCCAGAACAAAGTGTCAAGTCTTTCTGTGCCACCCCGAGCTTCACTTCTGCAAATGTCACCACGCACTGCGCTAGGAAGTCCTACAAGCTAATGGTTGGTGATAAGCAGAACCCGCGAACGGCCGTTGCGACCATCGCGCCCACGACTGGTGGTGGCCGCTCCTATGCCAGCTACCCCTCCTGCGGTGCCCAGCTCCCCTGGCAGCATTGCGGCCTCACGGGCCACATTGCCTCTCGCTGCCATCGTCACTTCAAACAGGACTTCCTCGACATTGACAACAATGGCAAAGGCAATGATAAGCAAGCTTCCTTGGAGACTCATGAGCATGAACACACTCCCGCATATCCTATTGATTCAACATGGTAAATGGATACGGGTGCTACTCATCACCTGACTAGTGAGGTGGGCAAGCTTTCCACCCAAGAGCCCTATCGCGGTCATGATCAAGTTCACACCGCCAACGAAACAGGTATGGACAGCTCACATGTTGGTCAAGCTTTGCTTCTTACTCATAAACACAAACAACTACGTCTCCTCAATGTCCTTCAAGTTCCTTCTGCTACCGGTAGTTTGTTGCATGTTCCTCAGCTTACTCGTGACAATAATGTCTTCACTCTGTTTCACTTTTTTATTTTTATTTTATCAAGGACCAGGACACGAGGGACGTTCTTCTTAGAGGTCACTTGCTCCATGGACTCTATGCACTTGATGTGTCGCCTGTTCCTCGGGCCTTCGGTAGTGTATGTGTGTCATCTACTCATTGGCACGTATGGCTTGGTCATCCTGCAACCCCCATAATCCGTAGTGTTCTCCATTGTCATGATCTTCCAGGTGTGTCCAATAATGATACTACAACAGTTTGTGATGTCTGTCAACAAGTCAAGAGTCATCAACTTCCGTTTTCAGAATCGAGTCGTGTAGTCAAAACGCCACTTGAGCCTGTGTTTTCTGATGTGTGGGGGCATGCACAAACTTCTATTAGTGGACATAATTACAATGTCAGTTTTATTGAAGCTTACAGTCGATTTACTTGGCTTTATCTTATCAAGTGCAAATGTGATGTGTTCCATGTCTTCCTGCAATTTCAAGCACATGTTGAGCATCTCTTTAAAAATAAAATTATTCATATTCAATCTGATTGGGGGAGGGGTGAGTATCACAACCTCAATATGTTCTTTAATACGCTTGGGATTTTGCATCATGTGTCTTGTCCTCATACGCATCAGCAGAATGGCACTGTTGAACATAAACATAGTCATATTGTTGAAATTGGCCTAACTTTGTTAGCTCATGCTTATGTTCCTTTTTATTTCTTGAGTGATGCTTTTTCCATCGATTGTTTTCTTATTAACAGGCTTTCTACATGACTTATTGGGATGAAAACACATGTTGAACTCTTGCTTAATGAAACTCTACACTACACGTTCCTCAAACTGTTTGGGTGTGCGTGTTGGCCTCATCTTCGCCCATATAATAAGCGTAAGCTCGAGTTTCGGTCCAAACAGTGTGTCTTCCTCGGGGTATAGTTCCCTGCACAAAGGGTACAAGTGCCTTCATGTTCCATCTAATCATGTCTACATCTCCCGTGATGTTGTATTTGATGAAAATGTATTCCCATTTTCATCACTCCCAACTCTACCTCCCGCTCTTACACCACATGTGAATTCCATCTTACAGGCCCCTGATCAGTTTCTTGATGTTGCATACTCTCCTGCATTGCTTCCTAACCATGCTGCAGGTATCGATCGTGGAGCTCGTCTAGACTTTCTTGAGGATCAGGCGCCCGCTATTGTCCCTGCGCCGGACGTGGACTAGGTGCATGCGTCATGCACGCCTGATCTTCTCTAGCCCGTCGCCCGACTGTGTATCCAGGGTAGCCTCCCCAAAACCCGTCGACACGGCCCCGGCTGGGCCCTCTTCACTGGGTCTAGTACCCAGCTTGCCCGCATCGCCTGGCTCGCCCACGACAACGGCCTCGTCGCCCGCATCTCCTGATGTACCCTTTGCAGTGTCGCCGCCATCACTAGCGCCACCAGTGGGTGTTGCTCTGTGGCCTCATACACGCAGTCAGTCTGGGATCATTCTCCCAAAGGAACTCATGGATGGGACAGTTGCATGGATTGCAGCTTGTGTGGCTCAGTTGGCTGAAGATTCGTCTGCTGAAACACGACACTTTCAGGCTGCTCTCGGAATTCCGCACTGGTGTAGTTCCATGGAGCGGGAGTATCAGGCACTTCTGAAAAATGGTACTCGGCAGTTGGTTCCTCCGGTCTCTAGGGTTAATATTATTGATTCCAAGTGGGTCTTCAAGGTCAAAAAGCATGTTGATGGCTCTATTGAACGTAAAAGTCATGGTTAGTGGCCAAAGGCTTCAAACAACGGTATGGTCTTGACCATGAAGATACTTTCAGCCCTTTTGTTAAGACAACTACCATTCGCTTGTTGCTTTCTTTGGCTATTACCAGAGGCTAGTCTCTTTGCCAGTTGGATGTCTAGAATGCCTTCCTTCATGTTTTTTTGGAGGAGGAGGTTTATATGCGTTAGCCCCCGGTGTTTGTTGATCCTAATCGTCCCCATCACCTGTGTCGTCTCGTAAAGGCGTTGTATGGGATAAAGTAGGCTTCTCATGCATGGCATGTCAAGCTTGGTTCTGCTCTTAGGGCTCTTGGTTTTGTTCCCTCCACTACTTACACATCACGGTTTCTCTTTCATCAGCCTGAGGTGAGATGTATCTGCTAGTCTATGTTGATGACATTATTCTCATTAGCTCCTCTAATGCTACAGTTGATCGTCTCCTGTCGGCTCTCAGTGGTGAGTTTGTTGTGAAGGACTTGGGCATGCTACATTAATTTCTTGGGTTGGAAGTCTCTCGGTCCTCTACTGGGTTGACTCTTACATGGCATAAGTACTCATTGGACTTGTTGCGACATGCAGGTTTGCTGAAGTGCAAGCTGATGTCTACTACACAATCTTCTTCTTGTAGACTCGTGTTGGGCCTCCAAGCGTAGAGTTTTGTAGGACAATGGCACTTTTCCCTCAAGTGGATAGCTAAGGTTTATCAATCCGTGGGAGATGTAGGATGAAGATGGTCTCTCTTAAACAACCCTGCAATCAAATAGCAAAGAGTCTCTTGTGTCCCCAACACACCCAATACAATGGTAAGTTGTATAGGTGCACTAGTTCGACGAAGACATGGTGATACAAGTGCAATATGGATGGTAGGTATAGGTTTTTGTAATCTGAAAATATAAAAACAGCAAGGTAACAAATAGTAAATGGCGAGAAAAATGTTGTATAGATGCTTGAAAACAAGGCCTAGGGTCCATACTTTCACTAGTGCAATTTCTCTCAACAATATTGGCATAGTCGAATCATATGTAAATACCTCTCGTGCGACAAAGAGTTCACTCTAAAGTCACAAATAGTAGAGAACTAATGAAGAAATTATTATAGGGTACGAAACCACCTCAAAGTTATCTTTTCTGATCAATCTTATGGGCTCTCCCAAGTGTCACAAACAGACCTAGAGTTCGTACTAAAATAACACCTTAAGACACACGTCAACCAAAATCCTAATGTCACCTAGATACTCCAATGTCAACACAAGTACCCATGGGCTTGATTATACGATATGCATCACATAATTTCAGATTGGTCATGTTCAATCCAACACAAAGAACTTCAAGGAGTGCCCCAAAGTTTCTACCGGAACATCAAGATAACAACGTGTCCCAACCCCTATGCGTAGATTCCCAAGGTCACGGAACCCGGAAGTTGATCACCAAAACATACATCAAGTGTATCAATAGAACATCCCATTGTCACCACAGATATCCCATCGCAAGACATACATCAAGTGTTCTCAAATCCTTAAAGACTCAATCCTATAAGTAAACTTCAAAGGGGAAAGTCAATTCATCACAACTAGATAGAGAGGGAAAACACTCCATATGATTCAATCTATATCAAAAAATCTCGCGGTACATCAAGATCGTGCCATCTCAAGAACACGAGAGAGGGAGATCAAACACATAGCTACTGGTGCATACCCTCAGCCCCGAGGGTGAACTACTCCCTCCTCGTCATGGAGAGTGTCAGGATGATGAATATGGCCTCCGGTGATGGTTTCCCCCTCTGGCAGGGTGTCGAAACGGGCTCCCGACTGGTTTTTCGTGGCTCTGGAAGTTTGCGGCGGTGGAACTCCCGATCTAGGTTCTGCGTTGGGGTTTCTGGAATATTTGACGATTTATAGAGCTGAGAGGGAGGTTGGTGGACTCCCGAGGGGCCCACAAGCCTGGTGGTCGCGGCTAGGAGGGTGGCCACGCCCCTAAGGCTTGTGGCCTCTTCGGGAACCTTCTCGCCCAACTCTGATGTTTCGTAGGTCTCTTCCGGTCCAAAAAAATCACCATAAAGTTTTATTCCTTTTGGACTC
Organism: Hordeum marinum; assembly: GCA_022496015.1. Classification (NCBI taxonomy): domain Eukaryota; kingdom Viridiplantae; phylum Streptophyta; class Magnoliopsida; order Poales; family Poaceae; genus Hordeum; species Hordeum marinum. The sequence continues at coordinate 533,684,494 of CM039678.1, read as the reverse complement.
CGTTTGATATTCCTTTTCTGTAAAATTCAAAAACAAGGAAAAAACAGGAACTGGCACTGGGCTCTAGGTTAATAGGTTAGTCCCAAAAGTAATATAAAGTTGTGGTAAAATGATTGTAAAACATCCAAGAATGATAATATAATAGCATGAAACAAGCAAAAGTTATAGATACGTTGGAGACATATCAGCATCCCCAAGCTTAGTTCCCGCTTGTCCTCGAGTAGGTAAATGATAAAAACAAATATATTTTTATGTGGAATGCTGCCTAAATTGTTCATCATATTCTTTTCTTCTATGTATAGCATGGACATTTGGAGTAAATGATTCAAAGCAATAGTCTAGTTTTAACATAATGACTTCAATACTCAAGCATGTCAACAAGCAACCATGTCTTTAAAAATATCAACACTAAAGAAAGTTATCCCCAGCCCATCATGCTCAATCATTGATCTATTCATGAAACACACTCAAATATTAGCTATGCCCAATGCTCAAGTACGATCATAGTGCCCCCTAGTTGGTGCTTATAAGATAAGATGAAGACTCAAAGCAAAAACAAAAAATGCGTAAAGTAAGTAGATAGGCCCTTCGCACAGGAAGTAGGGATTTCTAGAGGTGCCAGAGCTCAAGGTTTATATTGAGAGAGAAAAATATTTTGAGTGGCATGCTTTTCCTATCAACAAAAAAGACTAAGTAGCTCACAATACTTTCCATGCTAGATACATTATAGGCGGTTCCCAAACAGAATAGTAAAGTTTTTTTACTCCCCCTCCACCAATCAATCACACTCCATCGCGAGCCGAATCCACGGATAATGTCCATACCAACAACATTCCTGGGGGAGTTTTGTTTAATTATTTGCATTTTTTTCTTTGATTTCAGGACTGGGAATCCCTATTACCAGACACTTTCTCGTGAATGATAGTGAATCAACACATATCGTGAGAATAACACACCTAGCATGGAAAAATATTGGATACTCCCCATCGTTTCATGAGCGGTACGGGCACACAAAAGAGAAAAATTATTTTCAATATTTAGATATGGCACATACAAATTTGCTTGGAACGGCATGGAAATACCGCGTATAGGTAGGTATGGTGGACTCATAAGGCAAAACTTGGTTTAAGGATTTTGGATGCACAAGTAGTATTTCTACTTAGTACAAATGAAGGCTAGCAAATAGATTGGGAAGCAACCAAACCGAGGAACGAAAAATCACATAAGTGAGCATTGAGTCATAACTAACACCGAATAATGCACCATAAGTAGGATGTAACTTCATTTCATAACTATTGACTTTCATGCGTGCATAGGGAATCACAAACCTTAACACCAATATTCTTACAAAGCATAATTACTCACTAACATGACTCACATATTACTATCATCATGTTTCAAAACTATTACAAAGAATCAAGTTTAATTTGTCCAATGATCTTCATGAAAGTTTTTATTATATCCTCCTTGGATATCTATCACTTCGGGACTAGTTTCATATATTGACATTGCTTTTTGGAAAGCTCAAACAAATTTAAATGAAGCACATGAGCAAATAAGAAGCTACTCTCAAAAGATATAAGTGAAGATTAATGAGTAGTCAAACAATTAAGTACCTATGTGAGGACTCTCTCTCCCAAACAGCAAACAAAATAAAAGTAGAACTCCAAGAATAGCACGCATCATGTGGACGAATAAAAATTTAGGCTCAACATAGGCTAACCGATAATTGTTGATGAAGAGAGGTGGGATGCGTAGCATCCCCAAGCTTAGATGCTTGACACTTCTGAAAATATTTACTTGGGGTGCCTTGGGCATCCCCAAGCTTGATCTTTTCTATCTCGTTAAATCCTCTCATACCACGGTTTCACCTATTCTCAAAAACTTCATGCACACAAAACTCAAAAAGAACTCGTGAGATAGGTTAGTACACATAATAATAAATCAACTCTTTATATACTGGCAAGACAAGTTCCATAATAACTTTCAAACATTAGGTACTGTATACTATCATTTCCACAATTTATATCAACCAATATAGGCTATGGAAACTATAGGATAAATAGATAACGAAACTATGACAGCAATCTGTCTAAACAGAACAGTCTGTAGCAATTTATGAAAACAGTGTACTTATGTAACTCAAACAATTATGAAAATTTAGGACATGATATAAAATTTATATGACCATACTTTTAAAAAAATTCAGAAACTTTCCAAGTTCCAGTAAAATATGAAAATTCAAATGCTACAGAAGAAGTTTCTGTTTTCACACAGCACACATCAAACCATGGAATGCAAGCATCCTAAGGCAATTCTTGGAGATTTTTATTGAAAAACAAGATTATAAATAACACCTAACATAAATTAACAAAATATAATGACGACCCCAGCAAAGCACATATTGTGTGACGAATAAAAATATAGCTCCAAGTAAGATATACCGATAGCGTTGAAGATGAAAGAGGGGATGCCTTCCGGGGCATCCCCAAGCTTAGACGCTTGAGTATTCCTTTAATATTAACTTGGGAGTGCCTTGAGCATCCCCAATATTATGTTCTTGTCACTCCTTATTCTCCTCATATCGGTGTCTCACCCAAAACTTGAAAATTTCAATCACACAAAACTTAACGGAACTTCGTGAGATGGGTTAGTGTAGTAAATATAGATCATTCACTTAGGTACTGTCAAGAAAAGACTCATAATTGTTCCCACATTGTACCTACTGTATTACATCATTCACACAATTTATATTACTCAATATAAGCTATAGGAACACTTGAAACAAGCAAACTATGCATGCAAAACAGAATCTCTCAAAAACAAAACAGTCTGTAAAGATCTGAATGATCACCAAACTTACATGACTCTAAAAAATCTGAAAAAGTACGAAAACTCAAGGAATTTTCATATAAAGTTTGTTTAAAAATTTCAGAATTGTTTGACGCTCCAGTAAAATCAGATAATTCATATACTGGACGCAAAACTTTCTGTTTTTGCACAGAATCAAACAAGTAAGTACCCATACTATCCCAAGGGCTTTACTTGGCACTTTATTGAAATAAAAGACACAAAACATGATTAATATAGTAGCTTAATCGTTTGAACACACAAAAAAAGAAAGTAAAAGTTTTGGGTTGTCTCCCAACAAGCGCTTCTCTTTAATGCCTTTTAGCTAGGCATGATGATTTCAATGATGCTCACATAGGAATAGTAATTGAAACATGCAAAAGAGCATCATGAATCTCATGACAAGAACATTTAAGTCTAACACACTTCCTATGCATAGGGATTTTGTGATCAAACAATTTATGGGAACTAGAATCATCTAGCATATGAAGGCAAAACAAGCATAACTTCAAAAGTTTGAACACATAGAGAGGAAACTTGATATTATTGCAATTCCTACAAGCATATGTTCCTCCCTCATAATAATTTTCAGTAGCATCATGAATAAATTACACAATATAACCAGCACATAAATCATTGTTTTTATGATGCACAAGCATAGAAAATTTGTCACTCTCCACATAAGCAATTTTCTTTTCATTCAAAATAGTGGGAGCAAACTCAACAAAGTAACTATCATGATATACTTGATTAACATAACCACTTTGAATATTAAAATCATGATGACAAGTTTCATGGTTACCATTACTCTTTATAGCATACGTGTCATTACAATAATCATCATAGATAGGAGGCATATCATAATCATAATAGTTTTGCTCATCAAAACTTGGGGGACTAAAAATATCTTCTTCAAACATAGATTCCCCAAGCTTGTAGCTTTGCATATCATTAGCATCATGGATATTCAGAGAATTCATACTAACAATAACACTATCATGCTCATCACTCAAATATTTAGTTCCAAACATTTTAATAACTTCTACTTCTAACACTTGAGCACAAATTTCCTTTCCATCATTTTCATGAAAGACATTAAAAAGATGAAGCATATGAGGCAACCTCAATTCCATTTTTTGTAGTTTTCTTTTATAGAACCAAACTAGTGAAAAACAAGAAACTAAAAGATTCAATTGCAAAATCTAAAGATATACCTTCAAGCACTCAACTCCCCGGCAACGACGCCAGAAAAGAGCTTGATGTCTACTACACAACCTTATTCTTGTAGACTCGTGTTGGACCTCCAAGCGCAGAGTTTTGTAGGACAATGGCAATTTTCCCTCAAGTGGATGACCTAAGGTTTATCAATCTGCGGGAGGTGTAGGATGAAGATGGTCTCTATCAAACAACCCTGCAATCAAATAGCAAAGAATCTCTTGTGTCCCCAACACACCCAATACAATGGTAAGTTGTATAGGTGCACTAGTTCAGCGAAGAGATGGTGATACAAGTGCAATATGGATGGTAGATATAGGTTTTTGTAATCTGAAAATATAAAAACAGTAAGGTAACAAATAGTAAACTGCGAGCAAAACGTTGTATAAATGCTTGGAAACAAGGCCTAGGGTCCATACTTTCACTAGTGCAATTTCTCTTAACAATATTAGCATAGTCGAATCATATGTAAATACCTCTCGTGTGACAAAGAGTTCACTCCAAAGTCACAAATAGCGGAGAACTAACGAAGAAATTATTGTAGGGTACGAAACCACCTCAAAGTTATCTTTTCTGATCAATCTTATGGGTTGTACCTATAAGTGTCACAAACAGCCCTAGAGTTCGTACTAAAATAACACCTTAAGACACACATCAACAAAAACCCTAATGTCACCTAGATACTCCAATGTCACCACGAGTACCCATGGGCTTGATTATACGATATGCATCACATAATTTCAGATTCATCATGTTCAATCCAACACAAAGAACTTCAAGGAGTGCCCCAAAGTTTCTACCGGAACATCAAGATAAGAACGTGTGCCAGCCCCTATGCATAGATTCCCAAAGGTCACGGAACCCGCAAGTTGATCACCAAAACATACATCAAGTGTATCAATAGGACATCCCATTGTCACCACAGATATCCCATTGCTAGACATACATCAAGTGTTCTCAAATCCTTAAAGAGTCAATCCGATAAGTAAACTTCAAAGGGGAAACTCAATTCATCACAACTAGATAGAGAGAGGAGAAACTCCATATGATTCAATCTATATCAACAAAGCTCGCGGTATATCAAGATCGTGCCATCACAAGAACACGAGAGAGTGAGATCAAACACATAGCTACTGGTACATACCCTTAGCACCGAGGGTGAACTACTCCCTCCTCGTCATGGAGAGCGTCGGGATGATGAAGATGGCCTCCGGTGATGGTTTCCCCCTCCGGCAGGGTGCCGGAATGGGCTCCCGATTGGTTTTTCGTGGCTCTGGAGGATTGCGGCGGCGGAACTCCCGTGGCAGGGTTTCTGGAATATTTGACGATTTATAGAGCTGAGAGGGAGGTAGGTGGACTCCCGAGGGGCCCACAAGCCTGGTGGCCGCGGCCAGGGGGTGGCCGCGCCCCTGAGGCTTGTGGCCTCCTCGTGAACCTTCTGGCCCAACTCTAATGCTCTGTAGGTCTCTTCTGGTCCAAAAAAAATCACCGTAAAGTTTTATTCCGTTTGGACAGCGTTTGATATTCCTTGTCTGTAAAACTCAAAAACAAGGAAAAATAGGAACTGACACTCGGCTCTAGGTTAATAGGTTAGTCCCAAAAATAATATAAATTTGTGGTAAAATAATTGTAAAACATCCAACAATGATAATATAACAGCATGGAACAAGCAAAAATTATAGATACGTTGGAGACGTATCACAAGCATGCTCCTACTCTGATGTCTGTCACTGACCGTTTTTCTACTCTTGACCATCACTCTGTCTGATATTTTTTTTGCGGTTAATCCTTTGTGTCGGTATCTTCATGCTCCCTAGACTTCACAGTGGTCTGTTGTGAAGCATATCCTCCGCTACATCGGTATCACTGCCTCGTATGGATTACTCCTTCATCTCGTATCCTCCGGCGAGCTTTCAACCTTCTTCGATGCGGATTGGGCTGGGAGTCCTGATGACAGGCGATCCACGAGGAGATATGCAGTCTTCCTTGGTCCCAATCTGATTGCCTGGAAATGCTCGCAAACAGTCTACGTTGTCTCGCAGTAGTACTAAAGCTGAGTACAAGGCAGTTGCTAATGCCACATCTGAGATCATATGGGTACGGTCCTTATTGAGAGTTGTGCGTCTCTCAAGCTTAGCCTCTGGCCCTTTGGTGTGACAACATTGGTGCGACATATCTGTCATCTAATCCAGTGTTTCATGCCCGTACCAAACACATCGAAGTTGATTATCACTTTTTAAGGAAACGCGTTGCATAGAAGCTACTCCACATTAAGTTCATCTCCTCTAAAGATCAACTTGCTGGCATCTTCACAAAGGCTCTACCACAGCCACAGTTTGTAGGTTGTAGGCGCAATCTTAACTTGCTTTGTACCACAGGTCACATTTAAGATTAAGAGAGAGTGTTAGACTGTATTATATGTAGCCTCTATACATGTCTAAATATCTATAATGTATTGTACTGTGTACCCTTATATATATGAGATAGCCATACCCGTTTTAGGGTGTCGTGCAGTTTCCAACGATCACGTTTTACACTGTTTCCTGGAATAACAATTGTACTTTTGGAAATTGTTTGGACTGTGTAGACATGGCCGCAGCAGCTCTGAACCAATGCGGAGGAAGCAGCAGGATTTGCGCGCACTACTCATTGTTCGACGCTCATATATATATAAGGACACAAAGTCAGCAGCTTCTGTGGAGAGGTCGCTTCGTTCCAGGGCTTCGTCTAGAATGTACAGTAGTAGCTCCTATGAAATCATCTTCTGCTTATCATTTGATTTTGTCTCCACAGATCGGCAGTCGAGTGTGCTAACTAGGGAGCTAGTAGACGGAGAGAAATACTACACATGTGCCAGAGGCGGTGTTTGAGGGGTTCTAATTTGACAGGTAAAAGCAATCGAAACTACAGTGGTGACAAAAATGCTCTTATATTATGAGACCAAGGGAATACTTACATAAACATGTTATTGTGTGATGCTGATTGCGAGTTGTTGTCATTTTTCTAAAACTAAAAAATTGAGTACGTCGTTCTCAAATGGACGGTCAGATGAGTGACTAGACCAACACCACCTTTGTGTTAACTGTCCTCATCGGCTCATCCAAAACGACAACTTTTACAGGGCGTAGGTAATACGCTGGCCTATCATTCCTGTGGCACACTATGCCAACAAATTCTTCTCTACATGAAGAAAAGTGGATAAAATATGATACATCATACGTACTCCTCTTTTGACACGCGAGATCTCATGGAGCCGTGGAGAGAGCATATCACTGTCGAGAGCTCAGCAGCAGCAGTAAACCCAACATATCTCGTCCAGTTGTGTTGTGGCCAAGAATGCTCCTACTATGCATGCGTACACGAGACCGAGAAAGAGAGAGAGAGACCCCCCATGGAACACCATTCTCACTCTCAGCGTCCAGAATCCGCGTCCCGTCGCCGTCCCAGCGTGTCTCCGGCGAGTGCATCTCGGCGCACTGTCTTCGGTTGCTCCACAGACATCTTGGATGACGATATCCTAAGGACACACGGTCACGAATCCGCCGCGATGGCGACGTGTCGGCATTGCAATGGATAGTCTGGAGAATCAGTTGGCCGGAAACAATCCACGGCGGCCGGCGCCAGTCGTGTCCCGGCGGCTGGCTGAACTTTATCAGCTACCTCCATGTGGACTGCAGATTATGTGCTGCTGGGATGCAGGAACGAATACCTCCCAACAGTACCCAGGTGTTCGGAGGCTGTAGCAGATGCAAAGCGAGAGGGCGGATGCACCGCCGGTGACTTCCCGGCAAGTTCTCCCTCATCGTGATGAATGAGCGAGCATCTGATGATGCTTCAGAGAAACCCAGACAACCAGCCAGCAGCCTGAAGAAAACATCCATTCAGCTCCTTGTTAAGGTGGCAACTAAAATATAGTTACCCGAGAACGGTAATTTTAGTTGTGAAGCATAATAAGTTTCAGTTTTTTCTGGAGTTTTTCTTTTCTGGATGACAACACATGTTGTAAAAACGTCAGGACGATGTTACTTCGTGTCATACATGTGACACTTATCATCTGGAAAAATGTAACATTATCCTGAATATGCGAGGGTTCAGATGCATGGACGATCCCGGGTTCCTGAAGATGGTAGCACCGTAACGCAATGCCACTGAACCTCGCCGGCCGATAGAAATTGCTGCTCTTTTCCACGACCGATCGCTGTCGAGATGACGAACCGAGCCCGCGAGCACAACACGTGACCGCGACCACGCGGTCGCCCACAAGCTTGTTCGGCGATAGTCCCGTGCACCAGCCCTAGTATCTCAACTGCTCAAGCCGCCCTTGTGCTCAACTGCTCTGCATCAGCACTTCCCAGGAAAAAACCCTTTTCCCTAACCTGAAGAAAGGGGAGGAGCATTATCCATGGCATTTGCCAGGTCTCTTTCAGCGACCCCCTTGCACTGCTGCCAGTGACACCAGCACTCGCAGGGAGCTGGAATAAACGACGTTGAAAAGCAGGACCAAATCTTTATGCAGCTGCTCCACGATAATCTGCTCAGGTGATGCTGTGATTAGGTTAAGTTAACAGATTATGCTTCATGCAGAAGGAGCATGTAAAAGAAGCGAAGTGTTGTCAGTGCATGTCCTCATCAGGAAAGCAAAGTGTTTTATTTAGGTGATTTTGCTTCTTTAATCCAACATAATGATCTGGAAAAAAATCATCCGGCGTCTCTTATCCTTGTGGGGGATCTTTGCCCGATACTTCTAAATTGCTTTATGCAATGCTCCTACTCAGAATTTACAGCGGGGATCCGAGATACCCGAATCTCTGGTGTTTTCTCTCGGTGACAAATCTCTAAAGATACTGCAGTCATTATTACTAAATTCTTGCTTTTCAATTTGGGCATGTGACTAGATGTCAACTGGTATAAAAACTTGATCCAAATATAGCATATGGTGCAAAGGATGTGGCAGCACGACCTCGAGAATAAGAGCATCAGCAACGAAAGTCCTCTTCTGCTCTCGACCTCATTAGAGCTCGGGATGAACAGTAAACTCCACAAAAATGTAAACAAATTAAAACAATTCTGGAAAAAAGACGAAAATCAGCACAAAATAACATTCGTGAAAGTGATGAAAAAAGACGAAAATCATCACTCCACAAGGCTTTCAAAAACAGCACTTTTTGAGCATCGGACTTTTTTTTGGCCACGAATTTCATGAATGCCGTTTCATGATAAATTTTTGCAAGCATACATAAAATCTTTCAGAGTTTATCACAAAAATAATCGGATTTTTTAAATATTTTTTGTTTTACTGCTCATGTGGGAGCATTTGACCTCGGTAGCAGATACTCCGTGTCCCTTAAGCAACTTATAATGATATCAATGAACTCAAAGTCATTCCACAATGTCCATGTTCTAAAAAACATTGACTAACATAATAAACAGAGCATTGCAGGCATACAAGGGTTTGAGCAAGTACTTTGATTATTTTCACCAAGATAAGAAGCAGCATTTTATGACCGGACAGGACAATGGGATAGGAGGCAGGGGGCAATGCATATATCGTTGTGCAGGTATTACTAGAATATGTTCCACATGGGAAAGAAGGAAACTATTGCTAAATATTATAGGTTAAGCGTATGCCTAGCAGGGACGTGATGCGCGTTAATATAGGGACTAAGCCCGGTTGTTACAGGAGATTACAAGAGATACACAAGGAACAGATAAAGGATGCGGCCGATGTGTTAGGATTGATCTACAAGAAATAAATCCCAACAGCCTAGCTAACCTCTACACGCACACAACTATATACGGTTTATATCGTAAGTATGTTACATGTTTAACAACTATAATCCACAAATTTATGGGAAGTGCATACATCGATGCCCCACATTGTCACAAAATTTAAGCTACTGGCAGTAATAGATGGTTAGTTGCTCAAGGAAAAGAACCTCCATTAGAATTATATATACATGAGTGACACAATGTTAGTTCATATCTCAACAAACAATGAGGACGCTAAAGTTTGAGTAAGCTATGTGGTCTAACTGATGGGCCTAGACTAGCCCTGCTCTCTAAAATGAGCTTTGTTCTTCCATTAGTGTTTTTTTGAGAGGTTCTTCCATTAGTGTTGGCGGAGCTACAGCCATGCCAGATGGGTCGTGGCCCGCCCAACCCATAGGCAAGACAATGAAGAGTATAGGTAAAAATTGGGTTTTTTACTGAAAAATATGTCTTCCCTTCGCTGGCCGACCTTGGCCCACTAACAAATTCTAGGTAGCTCCAACAATGTCCAATAGTAAGGTAAGTAGTTGCTAGAACCCGAGTGAGGTGTTTTGGTGTCTAGGTTCATCTGCACCCGTTCACCAAAAAAACAAATAGTAAATAAATTTAAAAAATTCTAAAAAATTTCGGGTGTAAAATAATTTCAAGCGTGAGGTTCGCTCCAATTTTTGTATCATTTAAACATCTGAGCATCTCTCAGCAAAAAAAGCAAATCGGGTCAAAACAATGCGTGAACAGTAGACTTTTTTAGAGACCCGGAATTTGTATTTTTTACTGAGAGTTGCTCAGATGTTCAAATGATACAGAAATTGGAGCGAACCTCACGCATGAAATTATCTACCATCCAAGAAAAGTTTGGAATTTTTTTAGTATTTATTTTGATTTTTTTTACTCAGCGGGGGTGCAGATGAGTCCGGGCTTAGAAATGGGTTTTCGCTAGAACCCATTATATTTATTGGACTTTTTATGCATTGACGGATAAATATTTACAAAAGAACAGTGATATGATGGCACAAAACTTCTCTAGCCTAAAGAAAAAATGCCAATGGTGCTCGGGCACCTTTGATGCCGGTTATAAAAAAACATTTTATGCAATAAATGCTGATATCTTTTTGTAAACACACACACACACGTGTATACTATCTAGGTGCAAAATTTTGTAACATTTTACTTTCACAGATGGCGTACAAAAGAAGACATTTTCAAATGGGCCGCTTCTGTTTGTTTTTGGGCCAGAATTTTTCTATACAGCTTACAAAACATTTTTTTAAACAAAATTTCAGGGATCTGTAGTGAACACATGCAGATTTTGAAAGAACTTTTTTAGAACTTTTTTGAAACTTCTTAAATATGGTTTATTATTAATCTTTTTCTCAAAAAAAAAACAAGCACCATATGTTTGTGCTCAGAGTTTACCTTCCTACTTGACAATAAATTGTTAGTTGTTTTTCTCTCGAAATGGAGTATGAACTCCCGAACCTCCGCGTCGTTGTGATGCATATAGTTACTAAGCAAAGTACAAAACAAAGGCCAATATTTATCTTAGTCCTAGGTGTTTCTCATATGTTGTAATGGTTCAGTTTCTAGGATAACGTCTTCCGAGCAACATCTTCAACAAGGAATAAACATCTTCGCGTCATGGGTCGGGACAAGAATTTTCATCATGGTTGTCTAGGCCTGCCAACGAAGACTAGCACAACCGCAAATAGACAACGCTTTCACCAGGGCAACAAGATAAGTTCATCGTTGCGGAGCCCGACCAATAAAAGCTACGATGAGAGTTTTCACTCTAAACATGAAGCGATGTTTCAATCAACATTTCGACCACAGATCATTCGACAGTCTCGTACCAACGTACTCCACTAGAAGACATAAAACACTAGTACATCGGTGGGATGATGTCTTCTCAGTCAAGATCATCGTCACGGTCTGTCAGGAGATGCCGTTGTTTTGGCGCGGAATTCGCCACTGTTACTCCACCACACCGACGCTAGTCACACTGCAACATTCATCCTACCGTCACCTCCAAGATAGATGCCATGGGGGAAGCTAGATGTTGAGGGGGGAATCGCCGGTGTGCCCCTTACCCGTCAGCCCATCTCCGCAAGGCCAGCTTCGTCTTTTTCCTCCTTCCCGGCGCCACCCTCCGCGCTCGTGCTGGTGAGGAGCGCGGAGAGAACCGGTCGGCGTGGTCTTAAACTTGGCGGCCTGGGCCTGGGCGACGGTGACCCACCCACGGACGGAGGAGGCATTTTCTTCAGCGGTGATGGCATGGCGAGCAGGCGGCGCATGGACTCCACCTAGCGCGGGCGTGCTCGCTTCCTCGCTCATGGACTTCGTGTGGCAGCCGCTGATGTTTCTCATCGAGAGAGTTGCAGCCGTGGAATTTGATGGAATTTGATGAAATATCTGATTTGGTTATCATCTCATCTTCTTCAGGCTTCATTGCAACCTTTCTTGCAGCGCCGTCGTGCTGCTGCTGCTCTCATGGTCATGGTGGTGGTGGTCGCTGCTCTGGCTCGCCGCGTCTTGGTGGCCATGGCTCCTTCTCGCCGCGTCGGCGTGGTCGCCTCCGAGCTGCGAACTCACCTCGCAGCTCTGCTCATCCACCTTCTTCTCCTGTCCGGCGACGGCGCTCACGCTCGCAGCCGCCGCCGCCGCCGCGAGCTCGGCCTCGGCTGCCCGGCTGGTGGCCGGCTTGGCGAGGAACGTGGGCCGCTCGTCGCCGGCCATGATGACCACCACGTGCTCCTGGAAATCCAGGGCCGGCTTGGACGCGCCGGACGCCGAGCCCTTCTCCCCGTCGCCCCCCGCCACCTGGCTCTCCCGGTCGCCGTCGAGGTACCCGGAGAGCTTCCAGTAGGAACACGCCAGGATGAGCAGCGCGAAGGCGATGAGCCCGAGCATGGCCGCCAGCCCGCCGAAGAGGTACGGCACCGGCGACTGCCACGGCGAGTGCGGCGCGGTCCCGTTGATCATCCCGTGCGCCGGCGCCACCATCGGCGCTCCCGCGCGGTGGCTCATGGCGACGAACTCGGGTCCGGACCTCATGGTTTCCCTTGGTGTGTGTGGGCACGGCGTAGCGTAGCAGAGCAGAGGAGTTGCAGCTCGGTTTGCTGCTCTGTTATCTCTGTTTTCGTGTTGAGGGTAGTGTGGAGGGGTGAGAGGGAAATGGGATATATTTATAGGGGAGGACGCTGGGGAGAAATGTACTTGCATAACATTGGAGAATTGTCTATTCGTGATGCCAGGGAATATCAAATGACCAATGGGGAAATTCTTGTTTGGAGGTGTGTACTCTGTTTCCAGATACCACACATTTTTTAGGCGAAAACCGCGGGGAAATCACCAATGCAACTTCTATAGGAAAGAAAATGTGTACAATCAGGGCTTTGGACAAGCCAAAAGGCGAAAAAGATAACAGGACATGGGTCTTGAGTTACAACTGATTAAGTTGTAATTTAAATTGCCTCTATATTGTGTGCCCAACCATGGTGAGATCATGTGTAAACCATCTCCCAACTCTGAAAGCTAGTTTCCTTCGTGAAGATCTTGTTTCTAGATACCACTCCCTTTGTGTATAATTGAGAGGAGCACCTTTCATGCCAAATTAACTCAATTGCAGAAAATCACCACTGATTAGTGGGCCCGGTACATCAGAAATTGGGTTAATCTGCCCCAAATCAATCATTGGTGTTTATTGAGAAAATTAGCAAGAAAATGGGTAGATTTTTCGGGCGCCCAAGGAATGTGGTGGCAATTCCAAAACAAAACTTAAAATATGATGGTTTTTTGCAATTCACTCTGTCAGATTTTCATGTTTATAGACCATGTCAATTTTCAAACTGCATCTTATTTTGGCAAGAAGGAAGGTGCGGCCGGAGGAAGATGATTAAATAACTTATCTTGCTCTTAGTTTTTATATAGAAATCTAACAAGATTCCTAAATTATGGAGTTGCTATATTTGTACTAAGTTTGTTTTATGGAGCTAATAAAATTAACTAATTGTGTTATGCATGGCAAATGTGGATTATTAAAGGTGTTTCTATTTGCCTTTCAGCTAAGGTTTTTGTATTAACTACTTGGTGCGAAGAAATCTACAAGGATTATATTGCTCGATGATAGCACTGAAGTGATACAAAAAATCTACTCTTCCTTTGTATGAATCCAGAAGTAATTCACGGATACAAGGAAATAACTACGGTTTAGAGCAAACGATGGTAGTTGTACAATGAACAAAACAGTTTCTGGGGATCCGGGGTGATGCCATATGACGATGATGCATTAGTTCATATTTGACAACCAACCATTAATAGGTAGGGTTGTCCACTTATTAATTACCTGCAAATATTAAATATCAGTCATATATTCGAATCAACACCTTGTCATTTGTTATCCTAATATCAGTCCATATATAACTTAAAGCTTGGAAATATCATAAAATTTGATTGTGCACTTGTTGTTACAGTACTTCAATTTCGGTCTAAGTGATGCTTTTGGTGGACTAACATTTATAAAAGTCAGATACTCGATAATTAGCAAAAAATGATTATTAAATTGCCAGGTATATTGTATAGGTCCAAGTAACTAGGAAAGATAGAACATTACGTGGACCAATCATTCATGCAATGGTCACTACAACTACTACATTAATTAGAAATGTAGAAGTTTCCTATGGTGGGGTTGTGAATAGTTTGGCCTTGATTCTACCGAACATACTAGTGAATAAATTCCATGCACAAACAAAACTTAAGCTTAAACCTGCTTAATTATGTGGTACACATTTGCTTGATTAGTGAATAGTTTGGCCTTGTGTCATTTCTTTGGTGTGTGTGTGGGGGGGGGGTGGGTATGATGTAATTAGTATTTTATACAATTCTAAGAAGATTCCTTAATTATGGTCCCACAATATTTGTAGTAAGTTTACTGGAAGGGGTTAAGAAAATTAATTGATTGTGTCGTCTGAGTGGATACCAGTAGACGCGGATACACGGGAGGGAGAGATCATCTAGACTCTACTGAATTATTGTGGTGTGCACTTATTATAAGGAGACTCCAAGTCCAAACCAGAAATAAAAGGCAAGTATATGATATGGTTTAGGCGGGACGTAGCATCCTCCTTCATTATTTGGAGAATATTAATGAAAAGACGGATATATGTTAGTAGCAATAACGGGGAGCACTGGGGATGCATCCCATATTGATGGTAATATTGCCCTATTAACCATAATTATTAGCGAATATTTCTAGCTGGCCTAAATAGTTCGATTGTTATGCATGATAGCCTCATTAGCGAACACATATGAAATGTCTGCGCATTTGTAGGATCCTCCATTTTAGGTTTAGACACAGTAAAAATAAATCGCACGCAGCAATCAGATCAAGATAGATGGATTTATATGTATTGAGCATCGGCACAAAGTTTAGCTGAAAATCAACATGTGGCACAAGTTTTTAACTACTACAATTAATTAACAAGCCATGTCCTTATCCCTAAGCATCTCATTAGCTAGGAAAGTCCAACGCTTAGTGGAGCTTTACCAGCACCAAATTAGTGTGGATTACGTTTGCAAGCTTTAGTTGGCCCAGAGCTAGCTTAGCGTGACAAACTATGAGTGACCGGAGGGCCCAACACATGGCCAATACTCCAATAGAATGATACTACTCGGTAGATTATATCCAAGTAAGTAGATTAATTACTTTGCTTAGTGTAGTGCTCCTTAAGCTTGTTTTTTTAAATCAAAACATATATTCCCTCATAAACAACCTCTTGTTAGGGAGTATCAATCTTCCTCATTATGGGACATTAGCACACACATAGTGCATCAACTAATCAGAAAGGTGCATTTCCTGCCTCATAAAAACAAGATACGTACGCTCATTGAAAGTTATACGAAAAATGGTTTTGCTGCTCTTGCTTGGTTTGAGCTTATCCGCACCAAAAGAATGATGGTCCCGACCGAGCAAACTAAGATAGCGGTGTGTATTTTGTACAACGTACATGATTCTGCCAGAGAAAAGGTGATGTAACACGTCTCGAGTCTGCACACGCAAACTCCAATGTACGTTCTCTAGCACGTCATGGTATTGATCCAAAGAAAAGAAAATATGCCTCTTGTATGGATGTCGGCTCAACATTACAATGTCTCTTCCAGAATGTTTTCCGCTGCAATCGTCCACGTTGATTTGTGTGTGCCATGATCGATGCATACAGAAGACTAATGTGTATATATTTTGTTTCTATAACTAAGGATATGTATGGATTGGCAATTAAATGTTGATGCCGACGACGACGACAATAATTTAGAAGAATTGGGTGTCCTTCTAATCCTAATAATGTCGCATATCCCACTTCATCATGATGTATTGTTTGTGTCCATTGCATTCAATGCAAGACATGACCTGAGCTAACCACCTAGAGAAAATCAATAAACCTCTGTCCAGGTATAAAAGGCCAATTGGAATTGTCAAACTTCGACCAAGGTTTGGCTAACATTGTTCAATAATTATTTGAAAGTAATTAGTTTGCCTATGATTACATAACTCTGAGTAAATTGTGTAAGGTGTTCCATGAAGAAATGACATAAAAACAAACTACAAATTTAGAGAATTTAAAACATATGTTTGGATGTTCTAACTGGTACCATTCCATGAAATTTACATATTCTTTGAAAAGCTCACAAATGGAAATTAAACCACATCCTAAACTGGAATGTGGTTCAGACTTCAGACTAAACTGTTTTGCAAAGTCCAAGACTTATTATTGTTGGTTTCATAGTGGAGGGCTATAACTGTAGCAAGGACCATAGCTTAGGATTTAGTATGGAGTTACTTGCTCAATAGTTTGATGTGACTCGTGTGTTGGCAGTCCCATGCACGGTATGTGCACTTAGAAAACAAAAAACAACCGTGCATTTACAAGCACATCAAACTAACTAATTAAGGACTCGTTCGGTAATCCATCAGCTTCTTAAAATTTAAGAATCTGCAAAGCACCTGTGCAGCCACTCCATCAATTTCAACTACAGCTCCATTCGGAGCGGAGCCACGGAGTGAAGGGACTCCGAACGGACCTTAAATAGCATTTGTAGTGGAAGAAGAAACACCGAGAAGGCGCAAGTAAAACAAAACCCAACGCAAAAAGAGAGCGAAATAACTATTCAGAAAAAATAGTAAGGACGATCTACAAAAAACGGTGCCATTAATCAATGTTGCTTAGGAGTGAGAAATGGCCTACTCGAGCATCAATCAATCAACTGTAGCAGTTAATATCTGGTGCCACTAGTACTACGTACGTATCCAAAACGGGCGAGTATCTGTCGCCAATGGAGCATCCATGATTATTGGCAGGGTACATACGTACGTACGCGGTACATGCATGCTGGAAGGAAGGAGCTCACGAGCTTGCTTTAGTTTGTGACTTTGTGTGCGCATGCATGCATGCATGCTGGGCTCACTCACTCACTCACATGTTACGGGCACTAATTGGGTGGTTGGGCACCCTGCGTGTCACACTCGGTTGCGGTTGGCATTGAGATCATTGCCCGCCTTGAGTTTACCCGCTCACAAATATCACCTTGACCTTGACGAATGACATGTGAATTTGGATCCAACCACCCAAAGGTCATGTCCGTCTTAGCCCGGCAGTGAACGTACTTTAGTCGATCACGTTCCGTACTGACACTTTACAAGAGCCCCAACCTAAATTATACACTTATTTCGTGAATAATAAAGAATCCTAAACCTTTAGAACAGTTCACTTGTTGAATTTCAGTTTGGATTATTTTAAGGCGGTTTTCGCCTCGCAGAGCGTTTTCAAGCATAGTTGGAACGGATAATGCCATAGAGAAGGGCGTCTTCCCCTCCCTCGCGTCGCCTTCGCTGAGGTGACTCAAGGGCCAACCCTAGGCCACCGTCGTGTTCCCTCCTCTCCCTCCGTCACCACCTGAGGTACTCGTCGGCCGGGGGCATGACACCTATGAAGGTGGCGGCGGGGATCTAGCTAGCGGGTCCGACTTGCTGGAGAGCCTTAGGGCCCAGGCCGCGGCTCCGGTGGGTGGCATGCGGTGTGGCCTTTGTCGGACTGCGTCGGCGGGTGTTGTTTGGGTTGCCTCCCTAGTCATGCGAACGGCGAGGGTGGCTATCCGACGTCCCCGCGGTGGTGTGTCGGCAATTCTTGGAGAAGACCTGTCCCCGACCCCGATCTGCTCAGATCCGTGCTAGCTCTAGCGGTTGCAGTTGTCGTCCCCGAGGCTTTGTCGTGGATCTGGTGGTTGGGCGTGTTTCTAAGGAAATTCCTTAGCCGACGCGGCGGCCACTCCAATGGCAACGTCTTCCGGCATCGTTCTCCTTCCTTGAGTCTTTGGAGTGGATTCCCTTCCTCCCCCCCACCCCTCGAGCACAGGTGAAAGCTTTCCCTCCCCTTGTTGGACGGCGATGACATACGGTGTGTGTTCCTTCCTGAAGGCGTGATTCGGGGATTGCTCTTGCGGTGGTGGAGTTGTTGGTGGTGCGGTGACGGGTGTAGCAGCATGGTCTTCTATGCGGCAGCTTGCGTGGTCCCCTAGTGCGGATGTTCTCTACCATCGGTGCGGTGCGAGGGGATCGGTGTCTCCTATCCCGGCACCAGTGGTACCCTGCTTGGTGGGAGTCCTGGGTTCCGACGATTCCAATCCATGACCATTGCAAGCCTTTGTCCCTCTTCGGTCTTCTCAGTGGTCTTCCGCTTTCGATTGATGAATCTTGGTCAACGCCCTTCCTTGTCGCCGGCAACGATGGTGTTATAGCGGTCGGTCTCCGTTGCATGTGGGTCTGTTGTTGTGTTTCATGGTAGCTTGGGGTCCTTGGGCTGGATTCTATGGAACCTCTCCGTCAGTCACCAGTGCGACACCTATCGAGCCTAGCTGAAAGGGTGGTGGTCCTTTGTGGAGGAAACATGCCTTGTGTTCGCTCATGTTTGGCCCTCTGGTTGCAGTCAATGGCACGATGCTTGCCAATGTTGCCCTCCTTCTGGGTCCTTAGTTTGTTTAGTTTGTTTTGGCTTTGTGGTGGTGGATGGAATTTGTTGTAGCCTTTGAGTCGTTCCTCGCAGCACTTCATATCTTGTACCGATTTGCTTTCATTTCTCAATATTGTATTATCTTTGTAATCTTGACTGGTTGATGGCATTGTTAATTCAAAGTTGGGTTAGGTTCGTGCCTTTTCTCGGGCTCGGGCAATGCCTTTTCTCTCAAAGAGGGATGTCTAGTGCATAGGTCACCATTGCTAGGTCCCGGAAAACCCATATTTGGGCTTTTCACAATGAGACCTCTAGAACACCAGTTTGGAACCCCCCCCCCACACACACACACCACCACCACCACCATCCGGAACGCTTCCATCTCCACTTGCCGAGTTGCACTATTGTGTCGTCCATCCTTAACAAACTATAGCAAAACACGAATGCCAAAAGCTAGCGACCCCAAACTCCCGAAGGTAGACGCGGCATACTAATGAGGACTTGGCATCACGAAGGCCAATTAGGCCACACTCGCACATACATGATTAATGTATAACACATCTGAACTAAGATTCAGATAGATACTAGGGTTAGAAAGTTCGTCGGTACTGAGTGTTAACTGCTGGAAATATAGGCTCAAAGCTGATTTTGTGCTGCTGGAACACATAATTAAAGCTAAACATTTGAGCAGCTTGAAGCAATGGATTGGCACACACCTATGATGAGTGTGACGCAAATAGCATTCTTATTATTGTAAACTCATGTTTCCCACAAACTGTCATTGGTTGAGAGAGCCATAGACGTAGTTCTTTTACAGTAGTTTTTTTCTTTTTTGTAAATATTGTACTTCTTGTTGTTGCTCTATTAATGAAAAACTACCGTAGAACTATTGTTATACGGTTTCCGGTTCAAAAACAAGTGGACGCGGAGTTCTTGTGCAACTGGTGCACCCAGTCATTGAAAATCTATGCTAAAATTTGTCAAAAATTTAAAATAAGTTGTAGATAGATAAAATCAAGGTTTTGGTTACCAGTCGAAATTTCAAGATTTGCCATGGTTACCGCATATTTCGGTGCCCCTTGGTAAATCCCCATACCGAGCAAAAAGTACCAGTTTTTTGATTTTTTTTTTTAATTTAAACTCTCGATTTATAGTAAAGTACATAGGATATAATTAATGCCACGAGAGTTGGTTCTGGAGTGTTGGTAGCAATCTACTTCCTATTTTGAGAGGTCTCTGGTTCGAATGTTCATTCATTCACTTATTTGAATTCAAAATTCAACTATAAAATTCGTTTGAAATATTCTCCATATTTCTCGGTATTTTTCGGTAACCGTGGTAACCACGTTTACCAGTCCCCCTGGGTAAAAATTCCTCATTCGGTAACCAAAGCATTGGATACAATACACTTTTAACATGCCACAAATATTCGATCATAATCTCAACTTACGACGGGTGTTAATTAACTCCAACCCGTCTCATGCAAAACCCGAGTAAAAAATAGGACTTCATACTTCTAGCAATCAACGCACCATTTATTTTGGAAAGGTCTACTGGATGTTGGCCCACCTGGATATTTTTTTTTCCATGACGCCGCTTAGAAACAAGGAAATTTTACAAAGGGAGGGAATAAGAAGAAAATTGACATGGTGTTCGATGGAGAGAAGCTCTTAGAAACGCACACCTTTGACATCGTGAAGAACAACCGACCAGAGTAAGGCAGGTAGAGTGGGAGATTACAACGAGGTGACAAAGTTTTGCACATGAAGATCATTTATCGTAGCCACGGTGAGCATGTGCACCCTGGTTCAATGGCCCGGGATGAAATCCCGACATCTGGGCCAGGCTCGGGCTCAACTTTTCCACATGAAAGCTCAGATGTCGGATCGGGCTTTGTCCAGGAAGGCATGTCTAATACTAGTGTTGCCACATAAAATCTTTTTTGAAGATGCAATAAGGTAAAAGAAGAAGAGTTATCTACAATGCATAGGATGGCCCACACCAAAATTCACAACACCATAC
This sequence comes from Hordeum marinum, assembly GCA_022496015.1. Taxonomy (NCBI): domain Eukaryota; kingdom Viridiplantae; phylum Streptophyta; class Magnoliopsida; order Poales; family Poaceae; genus Hordeum; species Hordeum marinum. The sequence goes on along the minus strand of CM039678.1, from coordinate 533,663,639 downwards.
CCACTAAGGGTTAGGCACCACCCTGTTCCTACTCTAATCCAGAACGGGTGTCAGTCCTAATCGTGTGAGGAAGGCTAGCGATATTGGGTTGCACGTTTGTTGAAGGTAATTGTGTTACGCTTGTCTTCGAGGTCTACCACGCCATGAGCATGATCCTCGAGATGTGCGGTATTTCACGGAGGTGGGGGTGCTGTGGACGGCCTGCTATCACCAATCCAAAGAGTCATTTCAAGGTTGAATGGTCGATTGGATCCACGAGTTCAACTCGTGCCAAATACCTTAGGGTCTAGGCCTAGGAGGAGTACCCAAGCTACCCCGGCTTTCAAATATTCCATGTGGATACACGAGGGTGGCAATCAATCCATAGATGAACACTTTCATCCATAGATGTGATTCTCATCAATCTCCTAGAGGCACAGTTTCAAATGAGAGATGGTGTCTGGCAAAGTTGATCACACACCTGTCCGGCCGGATGATGGCTGGCCAATGGTGACGCTACAGAAATTAGAAAAATATGACAAAATAACATGTTTGTTTTTCATTAATGTATCACAGCCGATAAAAGGGTCACAATGATGAGCTGCCTATTGGAAGTTTGTGTCCCATCTTGCCTACATGGATATGTGAGATGATCGAGAGTTCTCACTAGTGGAAAAAGGCTCATTTGTCCCGGTTCCAGAGGCCCATCTATCCCGGTTCTGAACCCGGGACTAAAGTCCATGACCTTTGGTCCCGGTTTGCTTACGAACCGGGACAGATGGGGCTACACGTGGCCACTCCGCCGAGCCCAGACAAGAGGGCTTTTGGTCCCGGTTGGTAACACCAACTGGGACCAAAGAGCGTCCATGCGTCAGCAACTGAGGAGCTGTTTTTTTTAAAGAGGGGGGATGAAGGTTTTGGAGGGTTACTTTAGGGGTTTCATATATTTTGTTAGCTAGCTAATAGAGAGAAGTGACCTCTCTTATCTCCGTTCTTGGTCGCGACGCTACGTACTATACATATAGAGAGAACATATAACACTATTTAATCATCATTTTCATCAATGAGACATCATATAACAAGTTGGTCACTAGTCATAATCACAACTCCTCCTCATCATCATCATCAACTCTAACACATTGTAGCACATAATAACACATTGTACCTAGGACCTAGTCCTCTCTCATAGGACCTACTCTACCCTCTCTTAGGTACAATATCATAAAACAAGATAGGCCCTGACTCTCCATTATGGAGAACGGAGATCATCCTGTCTCCCATTCTTGGCCTACGCACAATGTTGCTTCCAAGTAGCTCTCTATGATTGACCATACATTTTTGTTGGGAGACGTAGTAGTAAATCAAAATTTTCCTACGTGTCACCAAGATCTATCTATGGAGAAACCAGCAACGAGTGGGGAGATATTGCATCTTCATACCTTTGAAGATCGCTAAGCGGAAGCATTACAAGAACGCGGTTGATGGAGTCGTACTCGTAGCGATTCAGATCGCGGTGGATTCCGGTCTAAGCGCCGAACAACGGCGCCTCCGCGTTCAACACACGTGTAGCCCGGTGACGTCTCCTACGCCTTGATCCAGCAAGGAGGAGAGAGAGGTTAGGGAAGGGCTCCAACGGCAGCACGACGGCATGGTGGTGGTGGAGTAGCAAGGTATTTCGGCAGGGCTTCGCCTAAGCGCTGCGGAGGAGGAAGAAGAGAGGTAGGGCTTTGCCATGAGAGAGAGAGTTCCGAACCATTCTCAAAAGGCCAAAACCTCAAGTATATATAGGAGGAGGGAGAGGGAGGGCTGGCTTGGACTCTCCTCCAAGGAGGAGAGTTTCGACCGAATCAAAGGGAGAGTCCACCTCCCACAAGGGAGGTGGATCTCCTCCTTTTCAAACTCCTTTGCCCTTATCTCTAGATCTCCAGCCACATGGGCCTTTATAGAAGGTATTGGCCAGCCCAATAAGGGCTGTAACACCTCCTCTAAGGTCCCACAAAGTCATATGGTCGTCACACCCCTCCCGGGGGTCCTCCGGCACCCTCCCGGCACTCCCGATACAATACCGATGAGCCCGAAAACTTTCCGGTGACCAAAACTGGACTTCCTATATATTAATCTTTACCTCTGGACCATTCCGGAGCTCCTCGTGACGTCCGGGATCTCATCCGGGACTCCGAACAACTTTCGGTAATCACGTATACCATTTCCCTATAACTCTAGCATCATCGAACCTTAAGTGTGTAGACCCTACGGGTTCGGGAGACACATGGACATGACCGAGACACTTCTCCGGCCAATAACCAACAGCGGGATCTGGATACCCATGTTGTCTCCCACATGCTCCATGATGATCTCATTGGATGAACCACGATGTCGGGGATTCAATCAATCTCGTATACAATTCCCTTTGTCTATCGGTATGATACTTGCCCGAGATTTGATCATCGGTATCTCTATACCTTGTTCAATCTCGTTACCGGTAAGTCTCTTTACCCGTTCCGTAATAAATCATCTCGTGACTAACTCCTTGGTCACATTGAGATCATTATGATGATGTCTTATCGAGTGGGCCCAGAGATACCTCTCCGTCACATGGAGTGACAAATCTCAGTCTCGATTCGTGCCAACCCAACACACACTTTCGAAGATACCCGTAGTGCACCTTTATTACCACCCAGTTACGTTGTGATGTTTGGCACACCCAAAGCATTCCTAGGGTATCCGGGAGTTGCACAATCTCATGGTCTAAGGAAACGATACTTGACATTGAAAAGCTTTAGCAAATGAACTACACGATCTAGTGTTATGCTTAGGATTGGGTCTTGTCCATCACATCATTCTCCTAATGATGTGATCCCGTTGTCAACGACATCCAATGTCCATGCCCATGAAACCGTGACCATCTATTGATCAACAAGCTAGCCAACTAGGGGCGTACTAGGGACATGTTGTGGTCTATGTATTCACACATGTATTATGGTTTCCGGTTAACACAATTATAGCATGAACAATAGACAATTATCATGAACAAGGAAATACAATAATAACCATTTTATTATTGCCTCTAGGGCATATTTCCAACAGTCTCCCACTTGCACTAGAGTTAATAATCTAGTCACATTGTGATGAATCGTACACCCATAGCATTCTGGTGTTCATCATGTTTTGCTCGTGAGAGAGGTTTAGTCAACGGATCTGCGACATTCAAATCCGTATGCACTTTACAAATATCTATATATCCCTCCTAAATGTAATCACGGATGGAGTTGAAGCGGCGCTTGATGTGTCTTGTCTTCTTGTGAAACCCGGGCTCCTTCGCAAGGGAAATAGCTCCAGTGTTGTCACAAAATAGAGTCATTGGGCCCGACGCACTTGGAATTACTCCTAGGTCGGTGATGAACTCCTTCATCCAGACTCCTTCCTTTGCTACTTCCGAAGCAGCTATGTACTCTGCTTCACATGTAGATGCCGCCACGACGCTTTGCTTGCTGCTGCACCAGCTGACTGCCCCTCCGTTCAAAATATACACGTATCCGGTTTGTGACTTGGAGTCGTCCGGATCTGTGTCGAAGCTAGCATCGATGTAACCCTTTACGACGAGCTCTTCGGCACCTACATATACGAGAAACATGTCCTTTGTCCTTTTCACGTACTTCAGGATGTTCTTGACCGCTGTCCAGTGTTCCGCTCCGGGATCACTTTGGTACCTCCCTACCAAACTTATGGCAAGGTTCACATCGGGTCTGGTACACAGCATGGCATACATAATAGAGCCTATGGGTGAAGCATAGGGGATGACACTCATCTCTTCTCTATCCTTTGCCGTGGTCGGGCATTGAGTCGTACTCAATCTCACACCTTGTAACACAGGCAAGAACCCCTTCTTGGACTGATCCATATTGAACTTCTTCAATATCTTATCAAGGTATGTGCTTTGTGAAAGACTTATGAGGCGTCTCGATCTATCTCTATAGATCTTAATACCTAATATGTAAGCAGCTTCTCCAAGGTCCTTCATTGAAAAACACTTATTCAAGTAGGCCTTTACACTTTCCAAGAGTTCTATATCATTTCCCATTATCAGCATGTCATCCACATATAATACGAGAAATGCTACAGAGCTCCCACTCACTTTCTTGTAAATACAGGGTTCTTCATAAACCTGTACAAACCCAAACGCTTTAATCACTTCATTAAAGCAAATGTTCCATCTCCGAGATGCTTGCACCAGCCCATAGATGGAGCGCTGGAGCTTGCATACCTTGTTAGCATCTTTAGGATCTACAAAACCTTCCGGCTGCATCATATACAGTTCTTCCTTGGGGAAGCCATTAAGGAATGCCGTTTTGACGTCCATTTGCCAGATCTCATAATCATAAAATGCGGCAATTGCTAACATGATTCGGACAGACTTCAGCATCGCTACAGGTGAGAAAGTCTCATCATAGTCAACTCCTTGAACTTGTCAATAACCCTTAGCGACAAGTCGAGCCTTATAGTCGGTCACATTACCATTCGCGTCAGTCTTCTTCTTAAAGATCCATTTATTTTCAATGGCTCGCTTATCATTAGGCAAGTCCACCAAAGTCCATACTTTGTTCTCATACATGGATCCTATCTTGGATTTCATGGCTTCAAGCCATTTGTTGGAATCCGGGACCGACATCGCTTCTTCATAGTTCGAAGGTTCACCGTTGTCTAACAACATGATCTCTAGGACAGGGTTGCCGTACCACTCTGGTGCGGAACGTGTCCTAGTAGACCTTCGACGTTCAATAGTAACTTGATCTGAAGTTTTATGATCATCATCATTAACTTCCTCTCCAGCCGGTGTAGGCTCCACAGAAACAACTTCCTGTGCTGCGCTACTCTCTAGTTCGAGTGGAGGTACAATTACCTCATCAAGTTCTATTTTTCTCCCACTTACTTCTTTCGAGAGAAACTCTTTCTCGAGAAAGGATCCATTCTTTGCAACAAAGACTTTGCCCTCGGATCGTAGGTAGAAGGTATACCCAATAGTCTCTTTGGGATATCCTATGAAGACGCACTTTTCCGCTTTGGGTTCGAGCTTCTCAGGTCGAAGTTTCTTCACATAAGCATCGCATCCCCAAACTTTTAGAAACGACAGCTTAGGTTTCTTTGCAAACCATAATTCATACGGTGTCGTCTCAACGGATTTTGACGGTGCCCTATTTAAAGTGAATGCGGCAGTCTCTAATGCATATCCCCAAAATGATAGCGGTAAGTCGGTAAGAGACATCATAGATCGTACCATATCTAATAGAGTGCGATTACGACGTTCAGACACACCATTTCGCTGAGGTTTGCCAGGCGGCGTGAGTTGTGAAACAATTCCACATTTCCTTAGGTGCGTGCCAAACTCGTGACTTAAATATTCTCTGCCACGATCAGATCGTAGGCACTTTATTTTCCTGTCACGTTGATTCTTTACCTCACTTTGAAATTCCTTGAACTTTTCAAAAGTTTCAGACTTATGTTTCATTAAGTATACATACCCATATCTACTCAAGTCATTAGTGAGGGTGAGAACGTAACGGTAGCCACCACGAGCCTCGACACTCATTGAACCGCATAAATCGGTATGTATTATTTCCAACAAGTCAGTTGCTCGCTCCATTGTTCCGGAGAACGGAGTCTTAGTCATCTTGCCCATGAGGCATGGTTCACACGTGTCAAATGATTCGAAATCAAGAGACTCCAAAAGTCCATCGGTATGGAGCTTCTTCATACGTTTGACACCAATATGACCAAGGCAGCAGTGCCACATGTAAGTGGGACTATCGTTATCAACCTTACACGTTTTGGTACTCACACTATGGACATGTGTAACATCACATTCGAGATTCATCAAAAATAAACCATTGACCAGCGGGGCATGACCATAAAACATTTCTCTCATATAAATAGAACAACCATTATTCTCAGATTTAAATGAGTAGCCATCTCGCATCAAGCGAGATCCAGATACAATGTTCATGCTCAAAGCTGGTACTAAATAACAATTATTGAGGTTTAACACTAATCCCGAAGGTAGATGTAGAGGTAGCGTACCGATGGCGATCACATCGACCTTGGAACCATTCCCGACGCGCATCGTCACCTCGTCCTTTGCCAGCCTCCGCTTATTCCACAGCTCCTGCTTGGAGTTACAAATGTGAGCAACTGCACCGGTATCAAATACCCAGGAGCTACTACGAGCGCTGGTTAGGTACACATCAATAACAAGTATATCACATATACCTTTAATGTTGTCGTCCTTCTTATCCGCTAAGTACTTGGGGCAGTTCCGCTTCCAGTGACCGGTACCCTTGCAGTAAAAGCACTCAGTCTCAGGCTTGGGTCCATGCTTGTTCTTCTTCTTCCCGGCAACTTGCTTACCAGGCGCGGCAACAGCTTTGCCGTCCTTCTTGAAGTTCTTCTTACCCTTGCCTTTCTTGAAACTAGTGGTCTTATTTACCATCAACACTTGATGCTCCTTTCTGATCTCGACCTCTGCTGATTTCAGCATCGAGTACAACTCAGGAATGGACTTCTCCATCCCTTGCATGTTGTAGTTCATCACAAAGCTCTTGTAGCTAGGTGGAAGCGATTGGAGGATTCTGTCAATGACCGAGTCATCCGGGAGATTAACTCCCAGCTGAGTCAAGCGGTTGTGTAGCCCAGACATCTTGAGGATGTGCTCACTGACAGAACTATTCTCCTCCATCTTACAACTGAAGAACTTGTCAGAGACGTCATATCTCTCGACCCGGGCATGAGCTTGGAAAACCAGTTTCAGCTCTTGGAACATCTCATATGCTCCGTGTTGCTCAAAATGCTTTTGGAGCCCTGGTTCTAAACTGTAAAGCATGCCGCACTAAACAATGGAGTAATCATCGCAGCAAGAATGCCAAGCGTTCGCAACGTCTTGCTCTGCTAGGAGAAGGGGTGGGTCAGCTAGTGGTGCATCAAGGACATACAATTTCTTGGAAGCTATGAGGATGATCCTCAAGCCACGGACCCAGTCCGCATAGTTGCTTCCATCATCTTTCAGCTTGGTTTTCTCTAGGAACGCGTTGAAATTGAGGGTGACATTCGCGTTGGCCATTGGATCTACAATATAGATTGTAAAGATAATTTTAGACTAAGTTCATGATAATTAAGTTCACATAATCAAATTATTTAATGAACACCCACTTAGATAGACATCTCTCTAGTCATCCAAGTGACACATGATCCATGTCAACTAGCCCGTGTCCGATCATCACGTGAGACGGACTAGTCATCCATGGTGAACATCTCCATGTTGATCGTATCTTCCATACGACTCATGTTCGTCCTTTCGGTCTTCCGTGTTCCGAGGCCATGTCTGTACATGCTAGGCTTGTCAAGTCAACTTAAGTGTTTCGCGTGTGTAAATCTGGCTTACACCCGTAGTATGCGAACGTTAGAACCTATCACACCCGATCATCATGTGGTGCTTCGGAACAACGATCCTTAGCAACGGTGCACAGTAAGGGTGAACACTTTTCTTGAAATTTTAGTGAGAGATCATCTTATTTACTACCGTTGTTCTAGGTAAATAAGATGTAAACATGATAAACATCACATGCAATCAATATAGTGACATGATATGGCCATTATCATCTTGCTCCTTTGATCTCCATCTTCGGGGCACCATGATCATCACTGTCACCGGCACGACACCATGATCTCCATCATCATGATCTCCATCACTTTGTCTTCATGAAGTTGTCTCGCCAACTATTACTTCTACTACTAAGGCTAACGTTTAGCAATAAAGTAAAGTAATTACATGGCTTTTATGATTGACACGCAGGTCATACAATAAAATAAGACAACTCCTATGGCTCCTGCCGGTTGTCATACTCATCGACATGCAAGTCGTGAATCCTATTACAAGAACATGATCAATATCATACATCACAATGCATCACATCACATCCTTCGGCCATATCACATCACAAGACATATGCTGCAAAAACAAGTTAGACGTCCTCTAATTTGTAGTTGCAAGTTTTTACGTGGCTGCTATAGCTTACTAGCAAGAACGTTTCTTACCTACGTCAAAACCACAACGTGATATGCCAATTGCTATTTACCCTTCATAAGGAGCCTTTTCATCGAATCCAATCCGACTAAGGTGGGAGAGACAAACACCTGCTAGCCACCTTATGCAACAAGTGCATGTCAGGCGGTGGAACCAGTCTCACGTAAGCGTACGTGTAAAGTCTGCTTCATCCCACAATACCGCCGAATCAAGATAAGACTAGTAGTGGTAAGAAAATTAACAAAATCGATGCCCACAACTGCTTTGTGTTCTACTCGTGCATAGATTCTACGCATAGACCTAGCTCATGATGCCACTGTTGGGAGACGTAGTAGTAAATCAAAATTTTCCTACGTGTCACCAAGATCTATCTATGGAGAAACCAGCAACGAGTGGGGAGAGATTTCATCTTCATACCTTTGAAGATCGCTAAGCAGAAGTGTTACAAGAACGCGGTTGATGGAGTCGTACTCGCAGCGATTCAGATCGCGGTGGATTCCGATATAAGCGCCGAACAACGGCGCCTCCGCGTTCAACACACATGCAGCCCGGTGACGTCTCCTACGCCTTGATCCAGCAAGGAGGAAGGAGAGGTTAGGGAAGGGCTCCAACAGCAGCATGACGGCGTGGTGGTGGTGGAGTAGCAAGGTATTCCGGCAGGGCTTCGCCTAAGCGCTGCGGAGGAGGAAGAAGAGAGGTAGGGCTTTGCCGTGAGAGAGAGAGTTCCGAACCATTCTCAAAAGGCCAAAACCTCAAGTATATATAGGAGGAGGGAGAGGGAGGTCTGGCTTGGACTCTCCTCCAAGGAGGAGAGCTTCGGCCGAATCAAAGGGAGAGTCCACCTCCCACAAGGGAGCTGGATCTCCTCCTTTTCAAACTCCTTTGCCCTTATCTCTAGATCTCCAGCCGCATGGGCCTTTCTAGAAGGTCTTGGCCAGCCCAATAAGGGCTGGAACACCTCCTCTAAGGGCCCACAAAGTCATATGGTCGTCACACCCCTCCCGGGGGTCCTCCGGCACCCTCCCGGCACTCCCGATACAATACCGATGAGCCCGGAAACTTTCCGGTGACCAAAACTGGACTTCCTATATATCAATATTTACCTCTGGACCATTCCGGAGCTCCTCGTGACGTCTGGGATCTCATCTGGGACTCCGAACAACTTTCAGTAATCACGTATACCATTTCCCTATAACCCTAGCATCATCGAACCTTAAGTGTGTAGACCCTACGGGTTCGGGAGACACGTGGACATGACCGAGACACTTCTCCGGCCAATAACCAACAGCGGGATCTAGATACCCATGTTGGCTCCCACATGCTCCACGATGATCTCATCAGATGAACCACGATGTCGGGGATTCAATCAATCCCGTATACAATTCCCTTTGTCTATCGGTATGATACTTGCCCGAGATTCGATCGTCGGTATCTCTATACCTTGTTCAATCTCGTTACCGGCAAGTCTCTTTACTCGTTCCGTAATACATCATCCCATGACTAACTCCTTGGTCACATTGAGCTCATTATGATGATGTCTTACCGAGTGGGCCCAGAGATACCTCTCCGTCACATGGAGTGACAAATCCCAGTCTCGATTAGTGCCAACCCAACAGACACTTTCGGAGATACCCGTAGTGCACCTTTATAGCCACTCAGTTACGTTGTGACGTTTGGCACACCCAAAGCATTCCTACGGTATCCGGGAGTTGCACAATCTCATGGTCTAAGGAAAGGATACTTGACATTGAAAAGCTTTAGCAAACGAACTACACGATCTAGTGCTATGCTTAGGATTGGGTCTTGTCCATCACATCATTCTCCTAATGATGTGATCCCGTTATCAATGACATCCAATGACCATGGCCATGAAACCGTGACCATCTATTGATCAACGAGCTAGCCAATTAGAGGCTTACTAGGGACATGTTGTGGTCTATGTATTCACACATGTATTATGGTTTCCGGTTAACACAATTATAGCATGAACAATAGGCAATTATCATGAACAAGGAAATACAAGAATAACCATTTTATTATTGCCTCTAGGGAATATTTCCAACAATTTTTTCCAATCTTTGATTCTCATGTCTTCATCGGTTTTAGAAATCCAGTATGGGCAGGAGTGATGCGTAGGCTGACTTGGCCATGGTGGCCCTAAGCTCATAACAACAACGGGATCTGTCGGAAACATCAGATGAGGCACACAATCCTTCGGGATTTTCTGTTGAAAACATAGTAATGGCTTTGTAGTTAGCACTGTAGTTTAGTTTTAGAAGAATTTATGCAAAAGATGTACGGATGTCGTAATAGTAGAAAATCTTACCATGCATTCTCCATGGATGTTACCGTAGTTCACCACGTGCACTAGTGGCATGTATTGACCATAATGTGGAGAAATTTGATAATAGTTATTGTAATTCTCAAGATGACTAAGAAATGTGGTAAGATGATCTTTCTCCTTATAAGTTAATTTTGCTTCATCACTGTAGTAGTAGGTTATGTCTACCATCTTCCGTACATTTTTTAAAGAATGAAAATAAGCTTTCAATGCAAATAAGTTGTCAGCTATTTTTAAATAAACAATCTAAATTACTTAATAAATATGGTTGAGAAACTCACATAATGGTAGAACTGGAGGCGTCTGCACATCGACCCAGATATCGATATTACCTTCAATTTCATCTTCCGGACGAATATCAAAGGTGATAAGCATATTATGCTCAAATGCATAAGCCTTGCATAGTGCTCTCCAAGTTTTGCATTCAAAATAGCAGTAGGTGTCTGCATTGTACAATTTTACCGCAAAAGTAAAATCATGCTCGGTCCTCAAGTGAACTATTTTTACCTCCATAGTGTTTTTAGTATTGAAACCAATCTTATCGTCCTCAAGTGAATGCCGCCATGTAGCGACGGACGTGCTCATCCTCCTCCCTGACACGGCGATGTACCACCTCTGCGGGTGCCTGCTCCCTCCACACCGCAAGTGGCCCCCGTGACCGCCACCATAGAATGTCCGGGTCGACGACGAGACCTGGATTCCTCACCAACCTCCGAGCCCGGGAAGGTAGCATCTCCCAGTGCTAGCCCGGAGGAGCCCAGTCTCGGACATGGCGCCTATCAAGCAGGCTCTCACGGACTACTCGACGACGAGGATGCGGGCTGAGCATCGTCGACAAATTCCTATGAGAACGTTTTCTTATCGTTTAATCACTAATTTTTCATAAAACCCAAAAAAAATATGTAATCTAACCTACACATACTAATTTTTCCTAAGACTCCTAATAATTAAATAAAACATAAAACAACTAAAACATAAACATTCATCATATAAACATAAACCCTAAGGCTCACACATACTAATTTTTCCTAAGGCTCACAGCGGGGGCGGGGGCGGCGGGGCGGCGACGGGGCGGCGATCCGGAGGCGACGGGGCGGCGACGGGGCGGTGATAGAGAGGTGACGGCAACGAGGGTTGCGGGGGAGGCGACGGGGGAGGGGCGGCGAAGGGGGCGAGGGGGCGGTGACGGGGGCGACAGGGGACGGCGGCCGGCGGCGACGACGACGACGAAGAGCGCGCGAGATTCGGGCAGCTTGACGGCGTGGGTGGGGATCTGGCCTTCGGGGGAGAGAATGGGTCGAAAACTGCTAAGTGTGGGCTTATATACAGGGACCATTGGTCCCAGTTCATGGCACCAACCGGGACCAATGGTGGTCCCAGTTGGTGCCACCAACTGGGACCAAAGCCTTGTTTTCAGCAGCCCAAAGGGCGGGAAACAGGGACCTTTGGTCCCGGTTGGTGGCACCAACCAGGACCAAAGGGGGGCATTGGTCCCGGTTGGTGCCACTAACCGGGACCAATGGTCCCTTTTCGTCAGCCGACGGGAAACAGGGACCTTTGGTCCCAGTTGGTGCCACCAATCGGGACCAAAGGTTGGTGTTGCCCGGGCACAAATGTTTAGTCCCACCTCGCTAGCCGAGAGGGCTCGAGAGTGGTTTATAAGCGTTGTTGCCCCAACCCTCTCGAGCTCCTCTCAAGTGCAGGCTTACGGGCCTAATTGCACTCTCCTCTGCTTGTGGGCCTATTGGTCCTTCTGCGGGCCTGAATCCTAGCTCAACTAGCTGTTGGGTTTCTAGTCGTATTCACGCCGTAGGCGGCATTTTTTTAAATTGTTTTACTGTTTTTTGTTTTGTTTTTTGCTTTATTTATTTTCTTTTGTTTATACTTATAGATTTTCAGTGAATCTTTTTTACTTTTAGGTCACAAAAATTATAAACTTTCTGTTAGTGCCACTAGTTTTAAAATTTGAATAGTTTAAATTTGAATTCTTTGAAATTTGTGTGAATTACTAGTTTGTGAATAACTTTACTATAAAAATAGATTTTTGATTAATTATTTTTTCCTGCTATTTAATATTACTTTGTTTTAACATTATATTCAATTTGGTAATTTTTAGGTTATTTTTAAATGGTTGTTTAAATCAAAAACTGATTTTTTTTAGCTAAATAACCCTGAAATTGGAAAGCACAACAAATGAACTCTGAAAAGGTTGAAAGTTGGCATGGTATCATCATTTCGCCCACATAGCATGTGCTAAAAAGTTGATAGGGTTACAGCAAAAGCTGGATGCACTTCGTGTACAAAACGGACAGTCTCTTTCGAAGTATCAGAGTTTCGGACGGAAACTCGTCTGTTACAAAAGGCATTTTATTTTCTTGAACTTATTTGAACTCCAGACTTTTTGTGTGTTCAAAATGCACCATTCAAAGCCACATCATTAATTTTTAACCCTTTCCGACTTCATTTGTTATTTTTCATGCAGTTATTGATTTTTTTGAGCTAAATGACACTGAAATTGAAAAGCACTACAACTGAACTCTGAAAAGGTTGAAAGTTGGCATGTTATCATCATTTCACCCACATAGCATGTGCTAAAAAGTTGAGAGGGTTACGGCAAAAGATGGATGCACTTCGTGTACAAAACGGGCAGTCTCTTTCGAAGTATCAGGGTTTCGGACGAAAACGCATCTGTTACAAAAGGCATTTCATTTCTTCACATGTAACTGCAGTGATATTCTAGATCAAAGGCATCATCATAATAGTTGTGGAGAGAAAGTCTTCACTTTTTCTTCGCTTGTTTCATTTGCTTATTGCGTCGTAACCATGGATAATCTTCGTTGTTTAACAGGGTGCTTGGGTCAGCCTTGACTTTGAAGGGAGGAATTTCCTGAAACTTTTCATAATCTTCAGACATGTCTGTCTTGCCCTCCAATCCCACGATGTCTCTTTTGTCTGAAAGAACTATGTCACGCTTTGGCTCATCGTATGATGTATTCGCTTCCTTATCTTTTATTTTTCTCGGTTTGGTAGACATGTCCTTAACATAGATAACCTACGCCACATCATTGGCTAGGACGAATGATTCGTTTGTGTACCCAAGATTATTGAGATCCATTGTTGTCATTCCGTAATGCAGGTCTACCTGTACCCCGCCTCTTGTAAGATTGACCCATTTGCATCGAAACAAAGGGACCTTCAAATCATGTCCATAGTCAAGTTCCCAGATCTCCTCTATGTAACCATAATATGTGTCGACCTTCCCATTGGTCGTTGCTGCATCAAAGCGGACACCGCTGTTTTGGTTGGTGTTCCTTTGATCTTGGGCGATCGTGTAAAATGTATTCCCATTTATCTCGTACCATTTGTAAGTCAATACAGTCAAAGATGGTCTCCTGGCCAACGAGTACAGCTCATCAGAAAAACAGTGTTGTCACACCTGAGACGTGTTTGCAACCAACTGCCGAAAGTCTTGATGTGTTCACATGTAGTCCAGGTATATACTTTCGGTGTCATCTAAACAGTGCGTGCATGCGTGGTATCCCTTGTTTGTCTGTCCTGAAAGATTACTGAGAGCAGGCCAATCATTGATGGTTACAAACGGCAATGCATGCAGGTCAAAATCCTCCTGTTTGTGCTCACCCCACACGCATACACCGTTTCCATTCCACAGCTGTAAAAGTTCTTCAACTAATGGCATTAGGTACACATCAATGTCATTGTCGGGTTGCTTAGGGCCTTGGATGAGAACTGGCATCATAATGAACTTCCGCTTTTCATGCACAGCCAAGGAGGAAGGTTATATATACATAGAGTCACGGGCCAGGTGTTGTGATTGCTGCTCTGTTCCCCAAAAGGATTAATGCCATCCGTGCTTAAACCAAACCATACGTTTCTTGCGTCACCTGCAAACTCCTTACAGTACTTTCTCTCGATTTTTCTCCATTGCGACCCGTCAGCGGGTGCTCTCAACTTTCCGTCTTTCTTACGGTCCTCTTTGTGCCATCGCATATTCTTGGCATGCTCTTTGTTTCTGAACAGACGTTTCAACCGTGGTATTATAGGAGCATACCACATCACCTTGGCAGCAACTCTCTTCCTGGGGCGCTCGCCCTTAACATCACTAGGGTCATCGCATCTGATCTTATAACGCAATGCATCGCATACCGGGCATGCGTTTAGTTCCTCGTACTCACCGCGGTACAGGAGGCGGTCATTAGGGCATGCATGTATCTTCTGAACCTCCAATCCTAGAGGGCATACAACCTTATTTGTTGCGTACGTACTGTCGGGCAATTCGTTATCCTTTGGAAGCTTCTTCTTCAATATTTTCAGTAGCTTCTCAAATCCTTTGTCACGTACATCATTCTCTGCCTTCCACTGCAGCAATTTCAGTGTGGTACCGAGCTTTGTGTTGCCATCTTTGCAATTGGGGTACAACCCTTTTTTGTGATCCTCTAACATGCGATCGAACTTCAGCTTCTCCTTTTCACTTTCGCATTGTCTCTTTGCATCAACAATGACACGACGCAGATCATCATTGGGCACATCGTCTGGTTCCTCTTGATCTTCAGCTTCCCCAGTTGCAGCATCACCGTATTCAGGGGGCACATAGTTGTCATCATCCTCTTCTTCTTCGCCGTCTTCCATCATAACCCTTATTTCTCCATGCTTGGTCGAAACATTATAGTGTGGCATGAAACCCTTCACATACAAGTGGCTATGAAGATTTTCTGGTCAGAGTAAGACTTCAAATTCCCACATGTAGGACATGGACAACACATAAAACCATTCTGCTTGTTTGCCTCGGCCACTTCGAGAAAATGATGCACCCCCTTAATGTACTCGTCGGTGCGTCTGTTACCGTACATCCATTGTCGGTTCATCTGCATGCATTACATATAATTAAGTGTCTCAAAAAACATTACAGAACATCAGGAATATAGAAGTGACCAAATTAATAGAAGTTCATCATCACATTAAAACAAAACCATGGCACTATATAATAACAAACAATAATTAAAGTAAGAAAATCATACGAGTAAGTATATTTTCTTTTAGAAAGAAGATACGATCAAGAGGCTCACCACGCGCGGGTGATCGCCGACGGTTTCAGGACGGGGACGGAACAAGACGGGCCGCCAAACTTAGACAAATCTTGACAAAAATGGAGTTTGGACAAGGAGCTTCGAGAGGAGAAAGCTTAAGTGTGGCTTGGGCATTTCATCAAACACCTCATGTGCATAGGAGGTGAGGTAGAGCACCACAAAGCTCTAACATTGTTGTCCTAGAAAAACAGAGCACTCCACGGCTCTGCCAGCGGCGGGCGAGGGTTTATATAGGTAGATCATTGGTCCCGGTTCGTGGCTGGAACCGGGACAATAGGTCTCCCTTTGGTCCTGGTTCCAGTCACGAACCAGGACCAATGGAGGCGCATTGGCCCCGGTTCATGATTGGAACCGGGACCAGAGGTCAGACGAACCGGGACCAATGGCCCACGTGGCCCGGCCGGCCCCCTGGGCTCACGAACCGGGACTGTTGTCACCTTTGGTCCTGGTTCGTTAACGAGCCGATATTAATGAGATTAAAAGGCCCGAACCAATGCTTTGTTTTCTACTAATGTCTCCAAAAGTACATGCACCTGTTACATTACTATAGGTAGCCATGTCCATGCCGTTACATCGTTAGTCCCCAGTCCCTTATCCGTTGTCAGTTTTGTGGGTAACTTTTTTTTACATAAGCACGTAAGTATATTTTCTGAGGAAACAAAACTATTCATACACATATATGAAAGAAAATGAGGATTGATTTCTTTTATAAAACAAAGCAATTACGACATTTCACCATTTATCGTGATTGTAATAGGGCGGACGATCACGAGCGCTGAATGGTCACGCCGCGCACATACCATGCATTTCAGTGGGGCCACCATAGTTTCCCATGTTGTCTCTTTCTTTTCCACGTCTCTTTGCGCGCCAACCATGGCTCACATCCCTATTGTCCTCTTCTCCCTTCCGCTGTCGGCCATCGCCTACTCTGCAACCACCATGATTCCCCGTGCACGATTGCGGTTGTGCTAGGCGAGCATCGCCGCCGTCGTGATGTGGGAACCCAGGGTCGGCGATGGCAAGAGGCGAGCTGCGACCTCGGTGTCAGGAGCGCGGTGACAAGGGGGTAGTTGCGATGCACGTGGGGCCCGCCGGCCAGAGCCCATTGCTTCAAGGGCGGCTCTCGCACGCGTGGTACGTCTAGGCGTGCCGATGACAACAGAGTTGATCTATCTCGGGTCGTGAGAAGATAAAAAGAGGCATGAAGGCCGTTTGTTAGGTGGGCAGACAAGCAAAAAGAATAGGGGAGGGGGTTCGGTGATCCTAGGGGAGCGGGAAGGGGTCGGGTGCCGTCATGCAGACGTAGCAGGCAGCGGCCAGCTCGGTGTACCTCAACTATACCTGGCCATGTGCTGGGCCGGGCCGGGCTTCGGGCCAGGTCTGACCAAGCCCAAAGATGAAAACCTAGGTCCGGGCCCGGCCCGGCCCGGCCGTCGGGCCTGAAAAACAGGCCCAAGCCCGGCCCGAATGCATAAAAGCCCGTCGGGCCTCGGGCCGGGCCCCTTTAGTAAAACGCAATTATGATGGGCCCAGATCCGAACCGGTCTGGCCAACGGGCTCAAAATCTAGGCCCGAGTCCAGCCCGTGAGCAAGGTCAAGCCGACTGAGCCGGGTTTTTTATGCGGAGGTATAACCTTAACGGAACAACGGCAGGTGAGATCACACGCACGTCAGCTCCTCTGTAAACTAGTGAGTCCACCCGACCCTCTTGGCTAGCTTGCCTCTCCAATTAATCCACCTCCATCATGCGGCGAATATGAGAAAAAAGTTTATTTTAAACCTTGAGTTTGTAGAGGTTCGGCGAAACAAATCACCACGTCCAAACCTCTGTCGATTCTATCTTGAATTATGTAATCCCGATCTAAATTGAATTCTAGCATGGTTTTTGCAGATTTCATTTCGGGATTCATCATTTATTTTTAGGAAAATCTGGGATTCATCTGACTGGTGCGTCATGAAGCTACAATGTTGACCACGGCACGCACCCGTTCTCCGCGTTGGGCCGGACTATTATTTTTCTATTACACTGCTAAAAAAATCTAATGCGTGATTTTTTTTTCTCTTTTCTATATAATCCATGGAAAAATATCTAACGCCTGTTTTATTTATTAACTTTTATATTTTTGAACTTATCTACAATGTCAACCTTTACGTGGAACCTCCTTAGCGTGATGATTCTTACACAATTTTTATTTTCTTCTTTCTTTGTTATCTAATGAGTGAACCTTATTTCAGTTCATTTTTTTCAAATTCAAGGACCTTTTTACAAAACTCGTGGACCTTTTCAAATCCGTGAACTTTTTCCAATCCCTGACCTCTTTTTCAGTTTTTCATTTTTAACCAAAATCCGTGATTATTTTTCCAATTCCATGGACTTTTCATTTGAAAATCCATGAACTTCTTTTCAAAGTCATTGAACTTTTTCTACATCCGTGATTTTTTTTCTTTGAAAATCAACGGAATTTGCCATATTCATGAGCACTTTTTCAAAAAAGATGAATTATTTTCAATCACAAAGAACTTTTCCTAATCTGTGATTTGTTTTTTCAATATTGATTAAAAAAATAAGTACTCATGATTTTTTCCTCCAAAATTTGTCATGATTTTTTTAATTCGTAATTTTTCCCAAATTCATGAACTTTGCCAAATTCGTGATCATTTTTTCATTTCCATGAACTTTTTCAAATTCTACAGATTTTTTTCACTTCTGTGAACATAGCCGAGTTAATGGCTAGAGCCATCGACCTAGCCGAGCGGAGTTCGAATCTTGTGATTCTTACACAAGGGTGAAATTACGCCTGGGCATGGGCAGCCTGGCCCGGCCGGCCCGAGCCGACCCGGCCCGAAAATCCTGGGTCAGGCCGGGCCTGAACGTGTCACCGGGCCGGGCTTGGGCCTGGAAAGTGAGCCCGATGAACAAACCGGGCCGGGCTCGGGCTTGCGAAACGCGTTTTTTAGCCTAGATCGGGCCGGTCGGGCTTTACCGGGCTTTACAGGTTCAAGCCGGGTTCGGGCCCGATTTTTTAGGCCCGGCGGCCAGGCCAGGCCGGTCCGGACCTGAGTTTTCCCATTCGGGCTTTTTCAAGCCCGGCCCGGCCTGGGTTATGCCCAGGTTTAGGTGAAATAGACATGTTGTCCTTATTGTGCATAACTAAATGAATTTGACATAGTAGTTAATGGCTACCGCCATCGACATAGCCGAGCGGAGTTCGAATCTTGTTCTTGCAAACTAGTAATGTTTGCTTTTATTTTCTTTTGCGTTTGGTGTTTGAATAGGTTCTTGGGCTCGAAGTGGACAGCGAACTAGGCAGACACAGTCTTTTCCGCGCGCGCAGCCCAACCAGTCCCGGACCGTTGTCTCAAAAAAAAAAAAAACAGCCATCCTTTGCAACTCCCGTTTGACAAACGACCTTAGGATTTGATTTAGATCAGGATTGCATAGTTCATCGACAGGAATTTCGATATGAGGGTTCATTTCGTCGAACCTTTACGAGTTCAAATTTAAAATAGACTTTTTCGCGAATATGTAATGCCACAAGACGTGACCAACGTGAGGTGGATTCCACGGCCTGGCTAGCCACCTCTCTCTATACACGGCTGACCTCCGTCCCCTCGGACGTCTTAAGTCTAGTCTAGCTAACAAATATCCCGCTGGTGTTCACAAAACATCCTAGCTTGGATCAATTCATTTTCCCTTTTCTTTAGGTCTTTAATTAGGCATGTAAATGCCCTTGTGCATACAAAATTGAAAAACACACCGTGGAAAGCAAATCCTACAGGTTTGGCTGGAAAAAAACGTAGAAAACGTGAAATTGGGCGTATTTTAATTTGTTAGGTACATATTGTTAAATTCATTTTGAAAATACTCCAGAATGTATACGTTTTCTTATGATATCTAATAATGAATGTGAATAGGAAAAAATGAGAAGAAAAAACTATAACATAAATAGTTGTGTCTATACCGCGGCACGGCAAATGCAGAATACGACCTTGGCCATGCGTACAACTGAAGTAACCTCAAGAGCCATCGTTTTGGATGAAGGCACGGCATTTCCGTTTCTTGTTGCAACTGTCTTGGAACATGCTTGGACTGTGGAACCATGGCCGTAGCAGCAGCGTATTTGAACCGTTTTTTCTTAAGATAAATAGGCAGGAAAGGCAGAGGACATGTACAATAGTTAATAAGATAGTTTTATCTTCAGCCTTGAATGTAATTTAGATATGAAAAAAAAAGCATATCCATAATGTGTTATATCTTAGTCTTATCTTCAATAACCAGCTTTTCATAGACTGGTGAGTGCATGCTTTACTTGCTGGTCAGAGAAGTGACCAGGACCAACACCTTCTTTTAACTGTCCTTATCCAAAACGACAAAGTTGTACATGGCCGTAGGTAATTCACTACTAGCACTAGCAGCATATTTTGTGGAGTGTGGCGCACCATGCATGCCCACAAAATCCACCCCGCAAGGAGATAGCCTGCTGCCAAGGCGTCACTGTTGGCAAGTGAGATTCCATGAGCATCACCGTCGAGAGTAGAGCGTGTCGACTCGACTCAGCCACCGGTCCGCTGTTGACGACGACGTGTCATGTCACTTGTTCCACGAGCACAGCCACGCATCCGCCGCGTCGGCGGTCGACTGGCCAAACTTAACCCACGGCGCGATGCCAACTGTGAATGTGCCGGCGGCTGACTTTCATCACTCTACTAGGGGCTGCAGATTCGGTGCTGCTGGGTTCGCCGGGATGCAGGAATGACCGAATGAGAACCTCCCCGCAGTAACAGTGCTCAGGTGTTCCCAGACTGTAGCAGATGCAAAGCCAAAGGGGCCGGGGGCGGGGACCTGGTTCCGGCGACTTCCCGGCGAGTTCTCCCGGATCATGATGAACGAGCGAGCATCTGATGCTTCAGAGGATACCACCCACCCAGCAACCTCGAGAAATATCCATTCAGGTTTCAGCTTCTTGCTTTGGGTTGAAACAAAAACATTATCCAGAACAGGCTGCTTTGCTCATCAGGCAGAGGGCACAAGAGGGCCGCACCCATGATCCGTCCACCGGCGCATTATTATGCCATCATCATCAACAAGTTGTGCCTGTGCCCCCCTTTTGGCACCTGGAGATGGTGGCGCCATAATGCAACTGAACCTCGCCGTCCAACGGCCGGTAGGAATGGCTGTGCTGAATGCTGATCTGTACCAGCCCCCTCTTTCCCGTGACCGGTCGCCGTCAAGATGACGGACCGGGCATCGAGCACAACGCGGGACAGCGACCGCGCCGTCGCCCACAAGCCTGTCCGGTGGCAGTACGGTGCATCGGCCCCTCTAAAACCCACGGCAGCCCTTGTGCTCAACTGCTCCTCACTCTGCACCAGCACTTCCCAGCAAAAACCCCGTTTCTCCTAGCCTGAACAAAGGGGAGGAGCATTATCCATGGCATTTGCCAGGTCCCTCTCGGCGCGCCGCTTTCACTGCTGCTAGTGACACCAGCACTCGCGGGGAGCAGGAATAAGCAGCGCCAAATCTTTATGCAGCAGCAGCTCCAGGATCACCTGCCAGAAGAGAGAGAGAACAAAATGATGCTGTGGTTAGACTAAGTTGACAGATGATGCTTCATGTAAGAGTAGGAGAAGTAGAGCAAGATTTGATGCAAATCTGCTGTCACCAACAGCAAGGGGAATAACAAGCATGTAACACTGGGCTTAGTGCAGGTCAGCATCAGGAAAGCAAAGCGTTTTATTAGGTGGTGATTGCTGCTTTGATCCGGCACAATGATCGCGCGAAAGATCATTCCGCGCTTCTTATCTTTGCCCAACACTTCTAAATTGCTTTATGGAGTGCTCCAACTTAGAATTCACTGCCGGCGTCCCAGATACATACAGGAATCTCTAGATGTTCTTTCTTAGTGACAAATCTCTGAAGATACCGCAGTTATTATTACTAAATCCTTGCTTTTGCAGTTGGGCCCATGACTAGATATCAACCGGTACGAAACTTTCGCATATATATGGCATGATCCGAAGAATGTGGCGACACGATCTCTAGAATAAAAACTTACCAAACTTATAATGATACCAACCAAATCAAAATCATTGCATACAAGGTCTCAAGGCCATGTTATCCATAGCATTTACTTTCTAAGATATGAAACAGAGCATTGCAGACATACAACGGTTTGTGCAAGTACTTTGACTATTTTCACCAAGATAAGAAGAAGCATTTGACGACATGATGAGGACAGTGGAATAAGGCAACCATTTTTTTTTTTGTGTGTGTGTGTGGGGGTGGGGGGGACAAAGCATAAATCTTTGACCCGGTATTATCAGAATAAGTTCCACGTCAAAAGGATGACAGCTTTAATCCACAAATATCTCGGCAATACATACATTGGTGCCTCGCATCATCACAAAACTGAAGCTAATGGCAGTAATAGACAGTTAGTTGCTAAAGGATAAGATATATACAGGAGTGACACAATATCAGTTCATGTCTCATACAATCAATGAGGACTCTAAAGTTTGAGTAAGCTATGTGATCTTACTGACCGGGCTAGGTTGGCCCCGCTCCCTAAAAAAGAGCTCTCTGTCTGTCTCCCAATAGTAAGGTAAGTAGTTGGGAAGACAGGACACGCTAACACTATCTATTGCATTTCTGATGCGTCGAGGAGGTAACATTTACAAGAAAACACTAATATGATTTCACAAAACTTTCCTAAGCTAAAAATTACCTTCCTACACTTTACAGCAATTGGTTAGTTACTGAGACAACAAATAGTGCTGAAGACACTCTTTTGTTTTTTGGAAGTTCATTGGCTTAGATATGTAGGAATCCATGCCTGCAGCAAGGCACTCATCAGCACTCTCCGCGAATGAATTTGCTGTCATCTGCAATGCATCATGATATTCGGGGTTATTATACAGTATCGGAAAATAATCGACCTCACGTAATGGTCCATAATCCTATTGTTGTGTGGGGATTAAGCGAGCCACAAATAAATCCCATGCATTGACATTTAAAGCCAAATGGAAGAGTATGTGAAGCCTCATGGCCAGAGAGACACTGAAAAGGCTTGAAAAAACATCCACTATTAATCAGTAAAGTGGAAATGTTGTTCTCACAATGTGTCGATGTGTTCTTTCAAAGTCTAGGCAAGTCTATGATATTGCTACAAAAAGATTCAAAGGAGCTCCTTCGGTACCCCTGAGGTAATAGTATTTCGCACGTTAATTAGAGAGGGGAAAAAATGACCTACAATGGTATATACTAATCACTCACACATTCGAGCAGTTACTGTATACGGAACACATTTCCAATTATAGCACTGTAGTTGTACAGAAAATACATCTTAGGTTTAAATATTAGATACAGGTAATGTGATGGCGCGTAGTTCGGACACTTTTCTTACAAAGCAAGGCAGAGATAACATGAACATTTGAAATACCAGATGCAGGGGTATATTTTACTTTTTACTCTAAATATGAGCAGTGGAAGCATTGAAAATTTTATTTTGCATATGAATGTGTTTCTCCACTACGCGCCAAACTGCATGTCATTTTGCATATGAATGTATGATCACAAAAACAGACAATCATGAAGTAACATGGGAACAAAGGTGAGAGGCCGATACTATTTAACATGAATATGGAATTGTTTAAGTAAACTTACCGCAATTATAGGTACCCTCTTCCCTTTCTTATCTTGCACACAATCTGATGAAATGGCTGAGTTAGCTATCATCTCATTGTCTTCAGGCTTTACAGAAGCGTCCCAACAGCCAGTATTTTCGAAGTGACGGATCAATTTAGTGGCTTGTAGACCATCCATTACTGGCATGTGAACATCCTGTCAAGAAAGTGCCATTACCATTGTCAACAGAAAAGCAGAAGAAAGGCTGCCATATGATATAAGTTTCACTTGGTTTCATAAGGATGTCCTGACGCAGTAATGATATCACAAGATGAGGCACCATCTTTATATTTATCAAATACTATAAAGGTAATCCGCAGCGATATCAAACAATACCAATTATGCCGGTCCATGGTGACTAGTGAATAGAAGCAAGGAAGGCAACTAATCATTGTAGACAACAAGATATAATTCATGAAGCTTGGACCACACTAGAACAAGTCAAGCAATGAGCCAAGTCAATCGATTATTGGAAGTAAACCTTGCCTATTTTTAAGTTCAGAATAATGTATGTCCATCACCTAACAGACCTAACAGATTAAGCTTTTTGCTCCATTTTTTTTGTGCTTGAAGTGTTTTGTTCATGAAAAGGATGCACGCTAGAAAAAAAATTGTAAACTTGGCATCCTTAAGTGTCACTTTTGTATCTTAAAATATTTTCAGGTGAGGCAATTGAGAATGAAGTGATGACCACATATGGACAAATTGATGAGGTAAACATGAGAAACCAAACTAATGCTAGCATTTAGCATAGACAATCAAGAATTTTGTTTGTCGTACCATCAGGATAATATCATATTGATGGTGCTGTACTGCACGGATTGCTTCCAGTCCATTATTTACTATGTCTATTCCATGGCCCAGCGGCTCCAGCATTGATTTTGCCACCATTATATTGACTCTGTTATCTTCGACAAGGAGGATCTTTGCCTTGCTGCTACTTGGAGAACACTTGGATTTCTTGCTAAGTGATTTTTCTTCAAGAGCTTTGCATGCTTTCCTTCCCTCCTGAATGCCAGCCCCTGAAACTGATGCTGTGTCGGCTCGGGAACTGGAAACTCGTTCAGCTTGACTATTCAGTTCAAAGACCATTGAACAATCATTTTTTTCTTCCTCTATGCTGCTAATATTTGGACTATTTGATTGACTAGCAGCAAGGGCACACTTTCCAGAATTATCTTTCATCGATATGAAACCATTGGAGAGTGGTTTATGATCCTCTATTACATTAGTAGATTCATAGCACATAATATTGCTGCCAAAGAACTTGGTGTTGTTCATTATTGGAACTCCAGAAGACAGGAGAGAAGGGCGCACTTTCGGCTTGAAAACGAAAGATCCTTCTATATCATTGATAGTGAGATTATTACGAGTACTGGCCTCATCATCAGGATCGTCACTGTTCTCCTCTTTTGCAGGAATTTTGCAAGGTATCATGAATGTGAATGTTGATCCTTCATCCTCATAGCTAACCACACTTAGAGTACCACCCATCAACTCCACCTAAATCATTGTGAAAAATCAATATAATAGTTACATACTCATTATCTAAGAAAAATTACACAACTTATTAAGTTACTGTGAACCTGATTTGGTTAAAACTAACATTAAAGTATTTCTTCTTGTGTTTCCAGGTATTAGTGTTAGTTCATGCATAACTACTGGTATCTTAATTTTGTCTTATAGATGAATCAATAACAGGAACTGAAAAAAGATCATACCAACTGCTTGCAGATCGCAAGGCCAAGCCCTGTTCCACCATATTTTCTTGCATGGTCCGTACTGGCTTGCATATACCTCTTGAACAGACACGGCAGTGCCTTCTCTGCAGGTGAGCATAGATTGAAAGAATCATGAGAAAAAGAGATAAAACACATCCCAGAGATTATATGTTTCCCCTTGAAGCGAGATATGGGGATAAAAGGAGACATATGGGGGACAACCTGGTATTCCGATCCCAGTATCATGTACATCACACTGAAGCCAAACAACTTCTCCCTCGTGGTACTCCCTAAAATTTTCATTTGATACAACACCATTCTGGCAAACATCTTCACGATTGGAGCAACGCAAAGCATCTTTATCACAGTTTCTTGGAGAGGCAGCAGAATTGTCTGTGGCAGTAGTAACTGGGCTTGCAGGATGGGCTCTCTGATGAAGTTGCCCGTTTTCTATTTCACATCCCGCTTGCTGCTTATCTACAAGACGAAGTTTTATCCCAACCTTCCCATCATGTGTAAATTTCACTGCATTGCTGGAATGGTTCCAAATAAGATATATATCAGACATATATTTTGCATTAAATCCAAGTGCATGTCTGTTCTATTTAACTTTTATCCAATCTCTTTAAAGGCTGGTATGCTTTAGGAATATAGGAAATGGAAGCTTACCTGATTAAATTGGTCAGAATTTGCCTAATCCTTAGCACATCACCAATGACCTATAACAACATTGAAAAAATGTGACTGAGACAAATGAAATCACTTTAAGTAAGCAAAATCCCCAAATTGACAAAGATCCCTCCGCTCTGCAACTACTTAAACTTATAAATAGGTACTTCATTTTCTTCCATAAGGTGACTGAAGTCAATTTGCAGATACATGAATGCGTAAAGTTAACGCTTTAGACAAGAAAACATGGAAGAAAAGGTAGTTATTACTCAATACCTCCAACGGAACATCATCTCCTATAAACCCTTCAAGGGTCAATTCCTTCTTCAGAGATGCAGCGGCAGTTTGGAGTACATGTTTAACTACTTCCCTTGGTCTAAATGTTGTGGCCTCTAGTTTCATAGCTCCTGAATTAATGAAGGCAGAAACAACCTACTTCAGATTTCAACTGTGTCTTAAACACAAAGAGAAATATGGTCACAACTATAACACATGATGAAATGCACCAACGGTTTTGGATAATTGTTTGGAGCAGATCTCAAAAACTATCTTCACTCCAGAAATGTCTATCTGAACTTATTTACTACAAGTAACACAGTGGGAGTGGCTGTTACTGTGTTGCATCCAGCAACTCCTAGAAACCACTTGATAAGAAGAACATAAATATCATTTTAAATACCTGACTCCACTTTGGAAAGATCGAGGATGTCATTGATCAATTGCAATACAAGATCTCCAGAAGATAACATAACTTCAAGCAACTGATATTGCTCTTTATCCAGTCTAGTGGTTGCAAGAATTTCAGCCATGCTAAGAACCCCTGAAAGGGGAGATCTGATCTCATGGGACATGGTGGCTAGCATTTGTTTTGCTCTCATAGTTTCCTCTGCAACGTTAGGTAAGTGGAAGCATTCAGTGTACAATTCTGACTTACAATTCAATAATTGTATTAGAGTAAAATAGACTGTGCTGCAAGATGCAAACCAGTAATGTGCAGAGATCTGCTAAGTTCTGTTTCCTTGGCTTTTTGGATAGCTTCTCTCACCCTTATATTCGCCAGTTTCTCCCTTGTTTTGACCTAAAGTGCAAATAATCAGAAGGGTGGAACAAAATATAGAACAGCATGCGCTGTACTAAATGCAATTTAATTAAGGTCCCATTTAATGTGAAGACTACTCTTAAAGAATAGTTTATGCAATCCTCACAAGAAGGTTCCAATGCACAATATCGGTTTCATGTGCAATTTCAAAACTGAAATCATGAGTCTAGCCATGAAATATAAGATACTGACCACTGGTAAGAAATGTCAATTATCTAAAATGCTAGAAGAAGCGACTGGTTCCTACAGAGTTAGAAATAGGCGCAGTGTCACTAGATGAAGGAGAAAGTTTAGTATGCAGTTCTCGGCTTCTAGCTACAATTGCATGCATCCTTCGCAGACCAACAAGGATGGTGACTTTTACTGTACACACAAGAGCCAAGGGAAACGAATAATGTTTTTTTATGCTCAAGAATAAGAATGAAATGGAGTTGAAGAGGCCTGCATGAGAGAAGTAAATTCAACTAATCACCTGGTCTGTTATGTCCATTGCAACATAATTCACACCAATTGTTTCCCCAGATTTGCTGAATACTGGTTCAATGTATGTCACAAAAGTCTTTGCTCCAAACAATGGAGTGTTAAATACAAACTCTCTCTTAGTTGGTATACCCTTGGCCATAACCTCCCTCTTGACATCATTCATCTCATCTATACCCTCGCCTGACAATATCTCGTGGTCGGTTTTACCAATAACATCCTGAAAAATAAATTGTAATTAACCAAAGTCAAAATTTATAGGGTGAGAACAGTGAACAGTATATGAAGCAGAAAAGTCGATGATAAAGGCAGGTGAAAGTATCAGCGAGAATTTAAGTACCTCATCAGCAAGTGATGGGAAGTGATTAAATATGAAACGGTACCGCAAGTCAGCATCCTGTAAATAAGAAAGGAAATATGTATCATTTACCCAATACCCTATCATCGAATTTCATGTTCAGTGCTCCATTATGTGCCTTCTTAGAACGGCGTCTTACCTACATAGCAAGTTGTAATAGGTGTAAACCTAGATAAACCATACCTGGTGAGCAATTACAATAGGAGCACTTTGGAGAACCAAATGCAAGAAGTAATCAGCCTGTTTTAACATTCCAGAGAATTCCTCCACTGGTGTATGTGACTGAAGATTCTTTATATATTCCTCCAACTTTTCCTCCAATGCACGCTCCCTTTGCAGGCTTGCGTCAAGCGCTTCTTCTAACTGCATCACTCGCTCTTTCCAATAGGAAATAGTGTTGTATTCTGCATCTATTTTAAGCTCTCGATTACGAGAATGGTCATCCCTCTTTTTGCTAGGACGCTTCCATTCATTCTTGTAAACTTCATCCAGTATTGGTACTTGCCTCTTCGCAGCATAATAATTTTCATCCTGACACCGCTGCTCCTCCAAGATTTGCTGCTTCTTTTCTTCAATCTCTTTTCTCTGTTGGGAGAGACGACTAACCTCTTCCTTCAGAAGCAGAGCATTACTAGCCCGCTTATATTCCAAATGCTTTACAAAGTATTGCATTTGAGAAACGCCTTTCTCAGAGGTTGCAATTTCCATAAGCCGGTGGTGATCCCCACGAGCAGGCTGCTCACGAACTTCAACATCGTTGAGTGCATCATGGTCCTTTCCAAGTTTCTCCATTTTGAACTGCTTCTGGTGTTCCTCCCCTACGTTAGGCCACATTGGTGGTGCGACCTCATCATCGGAATCGCACCGGTATTCGTCGCCCATCTTTCTTTTATATCAAACACTTCTGCTACCTGGTGAAATCTCACTCAATCCTGAGTCATTCTGCACCCAGCAGGTGCTTTTGCTGACACACTAATTTCTACTTCAAATTTCAACGTTCCTGGTGCTCTGAGGAACAGCAAGTCGTGACACCTGATCCCAACCTGCAGAGAGAGAGAGAGAGAGAGAGAGAGGATCAGCAGCTACTTCTTTTCTGCATAAAACATCCAGCTTGCAAGCTGATGCCAAAAGAAAGAAGATAATCTCATCAGGACAGGTGCTTAAATTAAAAAAATTCTATACGGCAATAGTTGATCAATTGAATTGCAGAATAATATGAATGCGCTGGAGAAACCAAAAATTTGACGTGAGAGCAAAATATGATCAACAGGTAATGCATATTCAAGTCAAATTCTGTAGCGAAAATGCCAAAAGGAATTCCGCTTTCAGGGCAACCAAGTAAACGCTCATGACTGTGGCAACAAAAGCAGACATGCAGCTCCCTTCCCTTTTCACGAAGTTCCATACATTCCGTAAAGATGTCACCTTCCCTTTCTCCGAGGCAGCTGGATAGCGTTTTCGGATCATGGGATGGCAGTGAAAAAGGTACAGGACTGAATCTAAGATTCTAAGAGACTCCAGGAACCACAGGACCGAACACAATGTGGATGAAAATACGACAGATGCAAATCTGAACTAGAGCGTCCGATTGAACTAGCATCTCCAAAAGATCAGAAGCCAAGTACTCGAATGAAGCATATGCTGTACCTCATAAAGTCAAACAGAGAGAGGCACAAGTTAAAAACAGTCACCAAAGCAACGGCAAGCGTCAGGAACTTGATCCCAGTAGGATCCGACCTTGCTCTGCCCAGCCGGTCCATGCCCGAACCCGTTCGGCAGAATGCCAAGGAGAGCTCAGAGCGCCGCGGCACCCCTGGATCAAATCCCCGCCCTAGATCACCACCCGATCAAACGAAAATCATGCCAAGTAGGCAAGAACCACCCAGAGCCCAACAGCTCTGCGAAAGCGCAACACGCCCGCCAGGCGTTCGACGGAATGCCAGACCGGGCGCCAGCGATCGGCGGACGACACGGCACGGCCAAAGATCGATCGAGCAAGAGCAACCAACCTGAAACGAACGGGACGCGAGCTCCGAAGACGATGCCTTCTCCCCGGACGCGCACGGCCGCAGGGACAGGCCGGGAGCAGAGAGCACGCGCGAGGTTGAGTTGGAAGTGGGGGGTCAATGCAGCAAGGCGACGCGGAGCAGGGGGGCGGGGAGGTGTGGGCGGTAGAGTTTGTGGAGGATCTAATGGCAGCGAGCGGGGAGAGGACGGGGAGGAGGGGGCGCGGCCATGTGCCGGGAAATAGTATAAAATTGCCGCGGAGGCGCGAGAGGGCGGAATCGCGGCCACGGGCCATGTGAGGTGAGGAGGAGGGAGAAAAGAAAGGGTGGATCGCGCAACTGGCGACGGCCTCCCCGGGGGCGGACGGAGAAAAAAATTCCATGCCCAGCCGATCCGGTCGCCGCCCGCTCCCGTCCCGGCGGTGGCGGAAGCGACGACGACGAGGTTGGGGGAGGTTAAAAAATGGCGGAGGGGTGTGGGGGTGGAGGGAGGACGGGGAGTTTATTAAACAGGGGAGGACGTGTGCGACTGTGGAGTGGGGCCCGCCTGTCAGTCGCGGGCATTCTCGGCTCCGGTTCCCAGAAACGAACTTTTTTTTTTGAGTACTCCCAGAAACGAACTCAACAGTAGTAATTCGTGTGGGGCCGGCTTGCCCAGTTGCTTGACTTTTATCTGACTTGGTGCACTACATGGTTGTGAACTTGGTGTTCATTTCGACTTGCTAAGTGTGGTTGCTTTAGGGCATCTCCGACGCTCAATAGATGATGTAAATTCGAAGATGTAAAATTAAAATCATCAAAGTGCATTTTATAACTTAAGAAAAAAAGACAACTTCAACCGATGATGTATATTTGGTGATGTAAAATTCAACTCCAACAGATAATGTAAATTTGAAGATGTAGAACGGTCGGCGAACGCGTAGCAAAGGCGCATGGAGGCGCCAGAGCTGGCGGGGCGGGGCCATAGTAGCGGTAGCCTGGCCGACCTCCATCTTGGAGCGTGGGCAGCAAGACGTTGCCCTCAACCACGACCAGCGGCAGATCCGGGCCGCGGCAAAGCCCCGTGAGTCGAGCTCAGACCATGGTGCCACCACTTGACCAGCGGATGATCCTCCTCGACGCGCCCTCGAGCACTTGCAGCCCTCCTTGCGCTCCCTTGAGCAGTTGTAGGCATCCTCTGCTCGCAGCGCGATGGATGGCCGGATTCAATAGTAGTTCATGTGGGGCCGGCTACGCTCCGTAGGAACGAACTCAACAGTAGTTCGTGTGGGACCGGCTTGCCCAGTTGCTTGACTTTTTTATCTTTTGTACCCTTGGCAGTTGGTGACTTGGTGCTACAGTTCAACTAGAAGGGACTTTTGGTGCTATTATGCGTGATCATAACGGGAAGTTTACAACAGCAGCCAATGAGAAGATAAGCTTATGTTTCGATGCTTTCATCACACAGGCGACATCGGTTAGATTTGGGTTAAACTTGGCTACAACGGTCGGATGTAACAAGGTAGAGGTTGTTGGAAATATGCCCTAGATGCAATAATAAATTAGTTATTATCATATTTTCTTGTTCATGATAATCGTTTATTATTCATGCTATAAATGTATTGATTGGAAACTTAAATACATGTGTGGATACATAGACAACAAAGTGTTCCTAGTAAGCCTCTACTAAACAAGCTCGTTGATCAAAGATGGTTAAGGTTTCCTAGGCATGGACATGAAATATCATTTGATAACAGGATCACATCATTAGGAGAATGATGTGATGAAGAAGACCCAAAACTATGAACGTAGCATATGACCGTGTTAGTTTATTCCTATTGTTTTCTACATGTCAAGTATTTGTTCCTATGACCATGAGATCATGCAACTCACTGACACCGGAAGAATGCCTTGTGTGTATCAAACGTCTTAACGTAACTGGGTGACTATAAAGGTACTCTATAGGTATCTCTGAGGGTGTCTATTGGGTTGGCATGGATCGAAACTGGGTTTTGTTACTCTGTGTGACGGAGAGGTATCTCTAGGCCCACTCGGTAATACAACATCACAAGAAGCTTGCAAGCAATGTGACTAAGGAGTTAGTCACGGGATCTTGTATTACGGAACGAGTAAAGGGACTTGCCGGTAACGAGATTGAACTAGGTATGGAGATACCGACGATCGAATCTTGGGCAAGTAACATACCGATGGACAAAAAGGAACTGCTTAGGGGATTGTCTGAATCCTTGACATCGTGGTTCGACCGATAACGATCTTTGTAGAATATGTAGAACCAATATGGGAATCCAGGTCCTGTTATTGGTTATTGACCATAGAGTTGTCTCGATCATGTCTACATAGGTCTCGAACCCGCAGGGTCTGCACACTTAACATTCGATGACGATTTATTATTGTTTGGTTATGTATGTTGGTGACCGAAGGTTGTTCGGAGTCCCGGATGATATCCCGGACGTCACGAGGAGTTCCAAAATGGTCTGGAGGTAAATATTTATATATGGGAAGTCATATTTTGGCTACCGAAAAAGTCTCGGGTTTTTTTGGTATTGTACCGGGAAGCTTCTAGAAGGTTCCAAAAACTTCCGGAGGAGTTCGGAAGTACACCAAGGGTTCCACCACGTCCCAAGGGTTTGCATGGGCTGAGGGGAGGCTCCCTGGCCTTATTGGGCCAGGCGCACAAGTCCCTCAAGGCCCATGTGGCTTGGGAGAGGTGGAAAGTCCACCTGTTTATGGAAAGGGAGGGAATTGGACTGGGAGTCCCACTCCTCCCCCTTGGCTGCGCCCTAGGGCTTAGAGGGATGATCTCCACGCCCCTCCACCTATATATAGAGGGGAGGGGACCCCCAAGAGCACACACGAAGACGTTGGCGCCCCTCTCTCTACCCTAGATCGTTTTCTCCTCAATTCGCGGTTTCGACAACGCTAGGCGTAGCCCTGCCAGGATAGCAGCACCACCGCCGACACCACGTCGTCATGTTGCCGGAGAACTCATCTATTACTCCAACCTTGCTCACTGGATCGAGGAGGCGGAGACATCATCGAGCTGTACGTGTGCTGAACGCGGAGGTGATGTCCGTTCGGCGCTAGATCGAGACGGATCGTGATTGGATCATGGGACGGATTGCGATTTGGATCGCGAAGACATTCAACTACATCATCCGCATTTTTAAGGCTTCCCGCTTAGCGATCTACAAGTGTAGCGACCCGACCTGAAAGGTCGAATCTCCGGTGTTTCTATACCATCCCAAGATCATGCTGGTACACACACGGTACATCAATGTATATATCAAAGGGAAATCACACAACATTAATTAATAGAAATATCATATCGAGTCCTTTATTACAATAAGGATTACAATAAAGTGGCTGAAGGCCAACTCATGAGATAAACTAAATCAAAAACTTGCGGAAGCTCCATAGGTAGTTGAGTCCATCTGACTCCAAGGGCATCTCACCGAGCGTAGAGCGTATCCTCACTCCTAGTCGGGAAAGTACTATGCAACATGATACATTGCAGCCGTATAGGTCAGCATATTGAATATGCCGGCAATGTCACAAAAGAGGGGGTAAAGTAATCATCTAGTATATATGCATATATGACAGGTGGGGGTAGTAAGTTTTTGCATAAAGCCAATTTTTCCTACAACAAGAGAGGGCAAAGGCATAATTACTACAATGTTGGTTGATTAATGATATGGTTCCACCAACCAATTCTCATACCCAAGTTGACATTAAAATACCCACATCAATGTAATTTATGGTGTTGAGAGTTCCAGATAGTTTCAGTTCCTTTGACTCAAACTGTCCATGACCGTGGACACGGCTAATCGATTAGGTTTGGGTACTCTGCAGAGTTTTGCACACGTTCCCCACAAGATTTGATCGCCTCCGTTGGATTTTCTCGCACTTCATGGTGTTTGAGAAACGGATGACCAAAACATGGTCTTCTAAAGGGTTTCCCCGAGACTCTGTCGGTGCCCATCCTTTCCTACCGTTCTTCTACATCTCGTAGCACCGCTTGTCCAGGGTCACCATGATATCCAACCAAGCCAGAGCCCATAATGGCTTGTGGCTGTGCAGGTAAGCCTTGGGTCTTGAAGCATCCATCCATCTCTTTGTGCTTGGGTGGACCTTTCCGCATGAATACTGGCACTTCTCCAGCATCATCTAGGCTAACCACTGGTTTCTCCAGGGCGCCGTTCAACCATCATCCACCCAGAGGTATGTTGAAAACTCGGAGTCTTGAAGACTTGATCATCATGTAGGTCTTGAAATTATTAACTCGCAACTCTCATGAATCACACAACCAACCCCGTCTACTAATAGCATAGCAAAAATGTAAATCAACGTTTCCCGGGGCCAATGTGTCAAAGGGTTGAGGGGTACCTACCACATGATACTACAACAAGTAACCAAGTTTCCAAATTACCTACTTTGCATGCAATTGGGGAGATGGAAGAACTAATGCAATAAAACATAGGTATACATGGTCAAAGTGACTTGCCTTGCTGACGATCCTCGTAATCAAGTGACTCTAGATAACAAGCTTCGCACTCCGAATGATCTAACAAATCAAACAAGAGCACACCATAAGCATAAACACAATACAATTCATTCAACAGCAAGGTAAACAAATGCTTCAACAAACAAAAGCACAATCAAAAGAAGAATCACTTAAAATATAAGACTATAAAATATTGGTGTCAAAATCCCTACTAAGACATACAAGTCAAAAAAAATTGTTTTGAACAACTAGACATTTAGATAACAGAAAAGTAAAATACAAAATTTTATCTGAAAATAGAAGTATTTCATTATAAAAGTATTGTGCTAAAAGAATTACTACAAAACTTTTTTCTAAACAATATAAATGGTGAAAACAAGATGCACCTATTCAAACTAGAGCACAAAACAATTTGAAAAACATATTTTATTAACAGAAAAAAATACACCTAATGTTGAATCAACAGAACCTACTGAAATCTAAAAACAAAAGTTAAACTAATTCAGGTTCAAATTAAATAAAAATCAATTTAATTAAAATCTATTAAGAACTAAACAGATTCTGTTTTTGTTAAAAACAGTAACCAAATTCATCCTAAAAATTCTCAAACTATGTAGAATGATAGGTTTAACTAATACAAAACAGTGGCAAAAAGATTCACTCAAAAATATATTTTTGAACTCTAGTTATACAGATTTTAGTAATTTAAACAAATTTGATTAGATTCAAAATTTAAAGTTCTAATTTGAAATCTAAGCATACAGACATAAACTACATCAAATTTGTGAACTAATGCAAAAAGAATCAAATAAAAACACCAAATATTTTAAAAGATATGATAAAAACAAAAACAGAATACATTCTGTTTTCTAAAACAGAAAAGAAAAAGAAAAACTTCCTATCGATCGGACAGGGTCTACGTGGCATGCTGTGATTGCGCGCGAGGGCGTGGGCGTGAGAGCTAACGAGTGGACGACCGACAACTAAAGCGTACCGGTTCGTTTATTAAACAGATCTAATCTCGCGCGTTGACTATGGATCCGACGGCTACGGGTGGAGGTGGAGGCTTACAAAGAGGGGGTCGGGGTCTCCGGCGAGGTCAACGGCGGCCGGTGGTCGAAGATGCTCGGGGACGACGGTGCGGTGGTCGGGGCGGCGTCCGAAGGCTTCAAACGACGACGGCGAGTGTCCGGCGTCGATTGGTGGCATCGGAGGGGGCTGGGGATGAGTGTGGCGACGGGCACGAGCTCGGGGACGTTCGGTTGGGTGCCGGACTCCGGTGAGGTCTGGGGCAGCGCTCCGGCGAGGGAAAGAGAGGGTTTCAGGTGTGGAACGAATAGCGGAGGGTCGGGGCTTTATACAGGGGCGGTGCGGTGGTCGGGGAGGGCACGAGGGGCGAGATCCATGGAGAGGGATCTCCGGTGACGATGGTCGGGCGTGGGGAAGGGGATGACCGCGCTGACGCCTCGGTCGGACGGTGGGTTCCGCGCATCAGTGAGGGTGGGGGCGTGGTTAGCGCGTCGGTGGCCGTCCCGGAGTGGTTTCGGGAATTAAAGACTGTGGGCCCGCCCGGTTCGGTTTAAATACTTTCCTTTTCTATTTCGAGAGCAATAAAAACTCTTTTAATGGATTCAAAACATTTCCAAACATAGGAAATATATATATCAAAATGATCAGGAGAATTAATGCTATTTAATGAACATTTTTCCTCTGTCATATTGAGTATCTTTTTAAAATTTATTTTCAGAAAATGCCTAATTGATTTTAAATCCTTTTGAGATAAACTTTCAAATAACTCCCTGGTTTTATTGCTCAAATATTTCACCAAGATGCCCCTGGTGTGGAGTGTCATGTTACTCCCCTCTTTCTTTGAACATTTCCAAAGGTTTTCAAATAGGTGAAACAAATACATGGGAAAATAGAAATGGCCTTTCAGAAAATCAAAAGAAGCACTTCAACAAATTCATTACATTCAAACAAAGTGATGATGGTGCAAAGCTATATTTCATAACATTCCAAAATGAAAATTTGGGATGTTACAAACCTACCCACCTTAAGATGAATCTCGCCCTCGAGATTCGGGTTGGCTAGAAAATAGGTGCGGGTGGTCTCTACGAAGATCTTCTTCGCGTTCCCAGATGGCTTCTTCCTCGGTGTGGTGACTCCACAGAACCTTACAGAACTTGATGGTCTTGCTTCGGGTAACTCTGTT
Source organism: Hordeum marinum (assembly GCA_022496015.1). Lineage (NCBI taxonomy): Eukaryota > Viridiplantae > Streptophyta > Magnoliopsida > Poales > Poaceae > Hordeum > Hordeum marinum. Next base: position 533,627,410 of record CM039678.1, on the reverse strand, counting down.
GGTAGTCTCGAGGATTCTGACAGGTTTCTCCTCGTAGGTCAGGTCACTGTCAAGTTGTATGGCCTCTAGGGGCACTGTGCCTCTCAAAGGAATATCAGCCATCTAAGCATGGCATTCTTCAGCTGGGAAACATGGAAAACATCATGAACTCCGGACAATCCTTCTGGCAATTCCAGCTTGTATGCAACTTCGCCTCTACGTTCCAGAATTTTGTAGGGGCCTATGAATCTGGGTGCTAACTTTCCTTTCACACCAAACCTCTTGATTCCTCGAAGTGGGGACACACGAAGATATGCTCGATCTCCCACTTCATATGTCACCTCCTTGCGTTTGTTATCAGCATAGCTCTTCTGCCGGGATTGAGCTATCTTGAGTCGGTCTTGAATCAGTTTGACCTTCTCTTCAGAATTTCTGATAAGATCGGGACCAAAAAGTTTTCGGTCTCCAACACCATCCCACATCAATGGTGTTCGGCACCTCCTTCCGTATAAAGCTTCAAAAAGGGGCCATCTTCAGACTGGTCTGATAACTGTTGTTGTACGAGAACTCTGTGTAAGGTAAGTTGTCATCCCAACTGGACCCATAGTCTAGCGCACAAGCTCTCAACATGTCCTCCAGAATCTGGTTGACTCTCTCAGTCTGTCCATCGGTCTGCGGATGAAAAGCTGTACTGAACTCCAGTCTTGTACCCAAAGTTTCATGTAGCTGATGCCAAAACTTTGAGGTAAATTGTGTCCCTCTATCTGACACGATGCTCCTCGGAACTCCATGCAGATATACGATCCTGGTCATATATATCTTGGCTAACTTAGCACTGGTATAGGTGGTCTTCACTGGAATGAAATGAGCCACCTTGGTTAAACGATCGACTACTACCCAGATGGAATCATATCCTGAACGGGTCCTTGGTAGTCCTGTGATGAAGTCCATACCAAGCTTATCCCATTTCCACTCGGGTATCAGCAAAGGTTGGAGTAACCCTGCTGGTTTCTGATGTTCTGCCTTTACTCGCTGACAAACATCACATACCGCAACATGTTCGGCAATATCCTTCTTCATACCTGTCCACCAGTAACTTTCCTTCAAATCCAGGTACATCTTGGTGTTGCCTGGGTGTATCGAGTATGGTGAATCGTGGGCTTCTTGAAGTATCAACTTCCTGAGCTTTGGGTCATTGGGCACATAGATTCGGTTCTCAAACCATAGAGTACCCTGTTCATCTTCACGAAAGTCTTTAGCCTTTCCTTCCTTCATTCTCTGCTTTATCTCAGCTATCTCCTTGTCTGATTTCTGGGCTTCACGAATTCTTTCGGTCAAGGTGGATTGAATCTCTAGTGTGGCAACATATCCTTGTGGAACTATCTCTAACCGAAGTTCTTTGAGATCATTGGTTAACTCCTGGGGTAATCCTCCGGCTATGAGTGTGTTCACATAACTCTTCCGACTCAAAGCATCTGCCACAACATTTGCCTTTCTTGGATGGTAATTCAATCTCATGTCATAGTCCTTGATTAACTCTAACCATCTCCTTTGTCGGAGGTTCAACTCCTTCTGCGTGAAGATATACTTCAGGCTCTTATGATCAGTGTACACATCACAACTATTTCCGATAAGAAAATGTCTCCAGGTCTTGAGTGCGTGCACTACGGCTGCTAGTTCCAAATCATGGGTGGCATAATTCAACTAATGGGGTCGTAGCTGTCTGGATGCATAAGCTACAACTTTTCCCTCCTGCATGAGTACTCCTCCAAGTCCTTGACATGATGCGTCACCATAAACCTGGAAGTCTTTCCGGATGTTTGTCAGTATCAACACTGGGGCTGTGACCAAATGTTTCTTCAACTCCTGGAAACTAGCCTCACATTCCTCAGTCCAGATATACTTAGACTCTTTCTTCAACAGCTCTGTCATGGGCTTGGCAATCTTTGAGAAATTCTCAATGAATCTCCGGTAATATCCGGCAAGTCCGAGAAAACTGCGGATCTCCTTAACTGAGGTGGGTGACTTCCACTCAGTGACTGCTTCAACCTTAGCGGGGTCTACTGCTATTCCTTCTCCAGAAATAATGTGTCCAAGGAATCCGACTTTCGTCAGCCAAAATTCACATTTACTGAACTTGGCATATAACTGATGCTCTCTAAGCTTCTCCAGAACTAAACGCAAGTGTTCCTTGTGTTCTTCCTCGCTCTTGGAGAATATCAAAATGTCATCGATTAACACCATGACAAACTTGTCCAAATATTCCATAAACACTTTGTTCATCATATTCATGAAGTAGGCAGGAGAATTAGTCAAACCAAAGGACATGACTGTATACTCATATAAGCCATACCTAGTGGTGACGGCTGTTTTGGGTATATCCTGTTCACGAATCTTCAGTTGGTGATACCCTGATCGAAGATCGATCTTGGAGAATACTTTGGCGCCTACTAGCTGGTCAAACAGGTCATTAATCATCGGCAGAGGGTACTTATTCTTGATAGTCACCTCGTTCAATGCACGATAATCGACCACCATCCTCAAGGTTTTATCTTTCTTCTCCACCAAAAGAACTGGGGCTCCCCAAGGTGAAGAACTTGGGCGAATATATCCCTTATCCAATAGCTCCTTAATCTGCTTCTTGATTTCTACTAAAGCATTTGCGGGCATCTGATAGGGTCTCTTGGAAATTGGGGCGGTTCCTGGTAGTAGCTCTATCAGAAACTCTATCTCCCTATCTGGTGGCATGCCTGGTAATTCCTCCGGGAATACATCTGGAAAGTCTTGTACAACCGGCACTTCCTCCTGAACAACTCTTGTGAGGGAGTTTAACCGAGCACTCATCTGTGTGCATCAGGATACATACTTAATCCTCTTGTTCTCCGGAGTGGTGAGTGAAATAGACTTGCTGGGGCAATCAAGGTTTCCTTCATACTTGGTCATCCAATCCATGCCTAGGATTACATCCAGTCCCTAGGATTCTAATACGATGAGGTTGGTAGGAAAAACATGGTTTCCTATGTGGAGTTTCAGGGCGTGGCATCCTATCCCGACCATCATCATACCTCCTGGGGAATTGACCTTAATGGACTGACTAAGGGTTCTGGTGGGTAAACCATACTTTTCCACAACTACCCTTGATATGAATGAATGAGTTGCACCAGAATCAAAAAGTACCATAATTGGACGTGAATGCAATAAAAACTTACCAACCATAGTCTCGGGCAGATCATAGACTTCTTCCACATCAAGGTGGTTCACCTGAGCACGAGGAAAAGGATTTGGCTTCTTAGCTGCGGAGTTGCCGCTGTTGTTGCCGTTTCCATTTCCTTGCTTGATCTGAGGGCATTCAGTGGCATAGTGCCCTGTCTTCTGACACTTGAAACAGGTGATATGGTTCAGATCCTTCTGAGCTGGAGCGGGACGGTGTTGATTGCCATTCCCACTTCCATTACCATTCTTGAAGCTGCCATTGTTGGGACGATTATTCCCATTTCCTCCATGGTTATGGCCTTCATGTTGTGCACGGGATGAGTGTGTCCTCCATACTTACCTGTCCCTGATCCGGTATTTCGTGAGTACGGGGAGTAGCGGGGCTTCTGATGAGCTCCAGAGGTAGACTTCCCCTATGCATACTTCCTCTTGCGGTTCTCGATTTGCTGCTGCTTCCCCTCCAAGACGAGGGCCTTGTCTACCAGCTCCTGGTAGTTGCTGAAAGTAGCCACCATCAGCTGCACGCTCAACTCATCATTGAGTCCTTCCAAGAACTTCTCCTGTTTGGCTGCATCATCGGCCACATCTCCTGGTGCATAACGAGCCAACGTGCTGAAGTCATCCATGTACTGGGCCACGGAATGGTTCCCTTGGCGTAAGTTGCGAAACTCACGCTTCTTCAGACTCATGGCTCCAGCTGAGACATGAGCAGTGCGGAAAGCTTGCTTGAACTGCTCCCAAGTGACACCAGCAATGGGGTACGTGGTGGTGTAGTTCTCCCACCATGAAGCTGCTGGTCCTTCCAGTTCATGGGTGGCAAAGCGCACTTTTTCAGCCTCAGTGCATCCTGCAGTGGTGAGTTCCCTCTCCATCTTGCGAAGCCAATCATCTGCCACAATGGGCTCAGTGCTGCTGGAGAAAGTTGGGGGATTCAGTCTCAGAAAACGGGTGAGGTTGTCGCCTTGAGGTGGAGGGTGGTTGTGGTGATTGTTGGTTTGGTTCTGGATCAACAGTTGCATCAGTGCGTTCTGCTGCTAGAGAAGTTGTGTGAGTTCTGGCGGGAAAGTGAAGTCGGGCTCACATCGCGGAGGCATCTTGCTGTTTTTAGAGGGGTGAGAATTAGAATAGAACAATGACCTAAAAGGAAATTCACTACCCATATGCAATGCAACAAACATATCACACCAAACACTCATTCATTTATTCAACTCAAGGTTCAAACATCGAGATACAAATCTCCAAATCAAACTAAGCATAGACCTACGCTTTAACGACGAAAATGAAGATACATGGGGGCATAACTAAAGTTCTCCTCAAAAGTACATGGTGAAGTGGCCTCCTCCGGTGGTGCTCTCCTCATAGTCATCATCGTTGCTGATCAAAGGAGCCATGTCTCCTTCTGGATGAAGATTTTCACCCATGTCCATCTGTTCCTCCAGAGTTGCAATGCGAGTGTTCAGCTTATCGATCCTCTCTAAGAAATCCTTCACTTCATACTCATGCTCGTACTTGGCTTCCCGTAGGTCAGCTTCGAGGTCAATCTCGCGGTTCATCAGCCTCTTGATTGTCTTCGTGTCAACACGTACCCAAAGCTCCAAGGTCCTGATGTGTGTCTCCAAAGTCTGGATATAGGAAATGGTGGTGTCTTTAGTGGGAGTGGTTATGATATTTCCATTGGCATCCCTGCGACAAACCACGCTGAGTCCTAGTGAAATGGTTCCACCTCTGTATTCCTCCTGAATACGTCCAAGGGAACGATGAATTGCCATGTATCTCCCAAGTATCTAGCTGGGTGCCACAAACTTGAAGTCGGTGGGTTCCTTACGATTTCCAAAGGTCTTCCTGGGGATGTGCACCTCGATCCTGTAGCGTCCGTGTTGTGGAAAAGACATGATAGGAGTCCCGGTGATGCTCGGCAAAGCAATCCTTACATCCCTAACGATCCTCATCAGCTCCTTGCCAAAGGGCATCGTCGCGTGAGGCTGACAAAACTCCGTGATCAAAACTGGGATGAAGGTGGCCATCTATAAATTTTTAAATAAATCGGAGGGAAATCAGAAACGAGTAGATCAGAGTATAAGAATTTTAAAGACAAAAGAGAATTAAATCCTAAGGCTTTTCCAATCCTAGAGGTTACGTCCTACGGTCAGCGTGTGCTCTGATACCATTTCTGTAGCGACCCGACCTGAAAGGTCGAATCTCCGGTGTTTCTGTACCATCCCAAGATCATGCTGGTACACACATGGTACATCAATGTATATATCAAAGAATCACAAATCATTAATTAACCGAAATCTCATATTGAGTCCTTTATTACAATAAGGATTACAATAAAGTGGCTGGAGGCCAACTCATGAGATAAACTAAATCAAAAACTTGCGGAAGCTCCATAGGTAGTTGAGTCCATCTGACTCCAAGGGCATCTCACCGAGCGTAGAGCGTATCCTCACTCCTGGTCGGAAAAGTACTCTGCAACATGATATGTTGCAGCCATATAGGTCAGCATATTGAATATGCCGGCAATGTCACAAAAGAGGGGGTAAAGTAATCATCTAGTATATATGCATATATGGCAGGTGGGGGTAGTAAGTTTTTGCATAAAGCCAATTTTTCCTACAACAAGAGAGGGCAAAGGCATAATTACTACAATGTTGGTTGATTAATGAGATGGTTCCACCAACCAATTCTCATACCCAAGTTGACATTAAAATACCCACATCAATGTAATTTATGGTGTTGAGAGTTCCAGATAGTTTCAGTTCCTTTGGCTCAAACTGTCCATGACCGTGGACACGGCTAATCGATTAGGTTTGGGTACTCTGCAGAGTTTTGCACACGTTCCCCACAAGATTTGATCGCCTCCGTTGGATTTTCTCGCATTTCATGGTGTTTGAGAAACAGATGACCAAAACATGGTCTTCTAAAGGGTTTCCCCGAGACTCTGTCGGTGCCCATCCTTTCCTACCGTTCTTCTACATCTCGTAGCACCGCCTGTCTAGGGTCACCACAATATCCAACCAAGCCAGAGCCCATAATGGCTTATGGCTGTGCAGGTAAGCCTTGGGTCTTGAAGCATCCATCCATCTCTTTGTGCCTGGATGGACCTTTCCGCATGAATACTGACACTTCTCCAGCATCATCTAGGCTAACCACTGGTTTCTCCAGGGCGCCGTTCAACCATCATCCACCTAGAGGTATGTTGAAAACTCGGAGTCTTGAAGATTTGATCATCATGTAGGTCTTGAAATTATTAACTCACAACTCTCATGAATCACACAACCAACCCCGTCTACTAATAGCATAGCAAAAATGTAAATCAACGTTTCCCGGGGCCAATGTGTCAAAGGGTTGAGGGGTACCTACCACATGATACTACAACAAGTAACCAAGTTTCCAAATTACCTACTTTGCATGCAATTGGGGAGATGGAAGAACTAATGCAATAAAACATAGGTATACATGGTCAAAGTGACTTGCCTTGCTGACGATCCTCGTAATCAAGTGACTCTAGATAACAAGCTTTGCACTTCGAATGATCTAACGAATCAAACAAGAGCACAGCTTAATCATAAACACAATACAATTCATTCAATAGCAAGGTAAACAAATGCTTCAACAAACAAAAGCACAATCAAAAGAAGAATCACTTAAAATATAAGACTAAAAATATTGGTGTCAAAATCCCTACTAAGACATACAAGTCAAAAAAATTGTTTTGGACAACTAAACATTTAGATAACACCAAATATTTTAAAAGATATGATAAAAACAAAAACAGTATACATTCTGTTTTCTAAAACAGAAAAGAAAAAGAAAAACTTCCTATCGATCGGACAGGGTCTACGTGGCATGCTGTGATTGGCCGCGAGGGTGTGCGCGTGAGAGCTAATGAGCGGACGACCGACAACTAAAGTGTACCGGTTCGTTTATTAAACAGATCTAATCTCGCGCGTTGACTACAGATCCGACGGCTACGGGTGGAGGTGGAGGCTTACAGAGAGGGGGTTGGGGTCTCCGGCGAGGTCAACAGCGGCCGGTCGTCGGAGATGCTTGGGGACGACGGTGCGCTGGTCGGGGCGGCGTCCGAAGGCTTCAAACGACGGCGGCGAGTCTCCGGCGTCGATTGGTGGCGTCAGAGGGGGCTGGGGGTGAGTGTGGCGTCGGGCACGAGCTCGGGGACGTTCGGTTGGGTGCCGGACTCCGGTGAGGTCTGGGGCAGCGCTCTGGCGAGGGAAAGAGACGGTTTCGGGTGTGGAATGAATAGCAGAGGGTCGGGGCTTTATACAGGGGCGGTGCGGTGGTCGGGGAGGGCACGAGGGGCGAGATCCACGGAGAGGGATCTCTGGCGATGGTGGTCAAGTGTGGGGAAGGGGATGACCGCGCTGACGCCGCGGTCGGACGGTGGGTCCCGCGCATCAGTGAGGGTGGGGGCATGGTTAGCGCGTCGGTGGCCGACCCGGAGTGGTTTCGGGAATTAAAGACTGTGGGCCGGCCCGGCTCGGTTTAAATACTTTCGTTTTCTATTTCCAGAGCAGTAAAAACTCTTTTAATGCATTCAAAACATTTCCAAACATAGGAAATATATATATATATATATATAAATGATGAGGAGAATTAATGCTATTTAATGAACATTTTTCCTCTGTCATATTGAATATCTTTTTAAAATTTATTTTCAGAAAATGCCTAATTGATTTCAAATCCTTTTGAGATAAACTTTCAAATAACTCCCTGGTTTTATTGCTCAAATATTTCACCAAGATGCCCCTGGTGTGGAGTGTCATGTTACTCCCCTCTTTCTTTGAACATTTCCAAAGATTTTCAATTAGGTGAAACAAATACATGGGAAAATAGAAATGGCCTTTCAGAAAATCAAAAGAAGCACTTCAACAAATTCATTACATTCAAACAAAGTGATGATGATGCAAAGCTATATTTCATAACATTCCAAAATGAAATTTTGGGATGTTACAACAAGGGTATGTAGATCCACTCTCCCTCTCGTAGCTGTTGATCTCCATAGATAGATCTTGGGTGTTCAGAGGGAAAAATGTGTTTCCCATGCAACGTTTCCCATGAGTGGCATCATGAGCTAGATTTATGCATAGATAACATGCACGAGTAGAACACAAAAGAGTTTGTGGGCGTTGATGTTCAGATTGCTTACCTCCTTAGGCTTATCTTGATTCAGCGGCATTGTGGGATGAAGCGACTCAGACCAACCTTACTCGTCCACGTACGAGAGACCGGTTCCATCGACTGACATGCAACTTGTTGCATAAAGATGGCTGGCGGGTGTCTGTCTCTCCCACTTTAGTTGAATTGGATTTGACAAAGGTAGTCCTTGTAGAAGGTTAAAAGGTGTCGTGGGAACAAGCCTGACAGTAGATGGTAGGGGTACGAAGGGAGAGGGCAGAGTCCTAGCTACGGCAAGGGTGTACACACGGATGTATGAGTTCAGGCCCCTCTCATGGAGGTAACAGCCCTACGTCTCAGTGCTCGAGAGCTTTATGTCGTGTGGAATGTAAAGATTATAGTGGTTGCGAACCCTTGTGCAGGAGGGGAGGGGTGGCTTATATAGAGTTCGCTGCCCCTCATAACTGCCCTGCATCAAAGGGCCTGGTCGTGGGATTAAAGTCTGCCGTTACAGGTAACGTACGTAATAAAAGCTATTAATGACCATTGAACCAGCGTCTGCCCGTTGGGCTCTTGATGATGGCTCCTGGTCTTCTGGCGTCAAGTGAAAGCGAGGTATTTCGAGTGACACGCGACTGCCGAGTGGGAGTGGGAGTCTCCGAGTGGATTATTATCGAGTGGCTTTGAACGTCTCCAGGGATCCACTCAGAAGTTCATGCTTGATCTTCAAGTCCTCCCATGTGGTGTCCTTAGGTAGGGTATGTAGGCTATGCCTAGGACCCTACCCTAGGTATATATCCTCGTCATTAGCCCCCGAATGGACCGGGGTTTGAGTGGTGGAAAGAGGTACCTTCAAGGGCCTTGAGTTAGTGCATCAGATCCTGCGAATGATATTTGGGGTTTCCCTGAAACTTGTGTCGATTGAACTCTGAGCATTAGCATTCATTCAGGGTCAACACGCAAAATCTACCGAATGATATTCGGGGCTTCAACGAAACTTGTGTCGATTGAATTCTTCTCCGCTCGCCCGGATCCATTCAGCCTTAAAGGTGTCCGAGTGGATGTTCAACATTTGTTTTGGTCCGAGTGAGTTGGTAGTATCTTGGGAGGCGACGGGTCAGTCTGACAGACCCAGATTTTCTGGGATACGAAAATTTGGGAAGCGCGCGCGCTTGCGCGAAGATTACACCATGATCAGGGCAAGTGGGGGCATGATGCCTCGATTTTTGCACCGGTCGTATCACCACATACCGAGCGCTGTCAGCGGTTGGCATGTGCGGTAACCTCACGGGTCCACTGGTCAGTGAGACACTCGGCAACGTATAAAGCTGGCTTCGCTGCGGTTTGCATAGTACCTCCGCCAGTTCTTTCTCTCTTTTCCTCCGCTTCCTCCGCTCCCAGTGCCCAACTCCGATCTCCCTCGACGAGAGCCGCCGTGACGAAGATGAAGAATCTGACGGAGAAGCTGGAGGGAGCGAAGAAGGGGGCAGCGAAGCTCAAGGGCAAGAAGCCCTCGACCGCCCGCTTCACCGTGCCGGCGGGCTGGATGCAGGGGCATTTTCTCCCTCTGTCGTCACCCGTGAAGACATGGAGGGCCTCATCTCCGACAGGCTCGTGAAGGACGGCGCCTGGAGGTTGCCGAGGGAGGAGCGCGAGCCGGAGCCGCGCGATGGGGAGCGGGTCCTCCTTCTCTCCCACGTCGAGCGAGGTTTTTCTCTGCCGCCCCACCCATTCTTTAGGGGCTTTCTGATTTTTTTTCGGTGCCCAACTGCACCACCTCTCGCCCAACACCATAGCCTATCTGTCTGCATTCATCACTTTGTGCGAATGTTTCCTGGGCTGCACTCCCCATGGGGATTGTTCAAACACCTCTTCACAGTCATATCCCAGACTGTGAAGAAAGCCCTCCCCGCCGATGGGAAGACCCACGTGCTCCTGCTGTGCGGAGGGTTAGGAGTTTAGAAAAGAGCTCGCAGCTCCTTCCCCGCCATGACCTTTCCTGAGTCTGTAAGGGGTTGGCAGTCAACCTGGTTCTACTGCAAGGATGCAGCATCGCCCAATATGTCGACTGGCCTTCCCCCATACACACCCGACCGTCCAGCTGTTCCCAAGTCCCTGAAGGTGACTGAAGAGGAGCACGTCCAAGTAGGCATCTTGGTTGAAGCGGTGGTGCAGCTGATCGAGGGCGGGGTGACCGGCATGGATCTGTTGGAGACGTTTCTTGATCGATGTATCCAGCCACTCCAAGCTAGAGACCACACCATGTGGCACTACGCGGGCCCTGAGGACTCGACAAGGGTGCATCCTGAGGAAGTTCCTCAGAAAACTATCGAGAAGTGGCTCTGTAGCATCACCGGGGCCTGCGACAATCCTTTGGGAGCCAAGAGGATCCGGCCGTATTCAGCCGAAAACCCGCCGAAGAACCTGGTGAGTTGTGTAATGTCGACTGATGTATTGTACTGTCGAGTGATATATTGAACCGACTTCTTTGCTTGAATCATGCAGGAATGGACGCACATGCACTCGCCCATTCCTAACAGGAACCATGCTGAAGACGGCATGGTGAGCGAGGACGATAGTGTGGACGGCGATGGTTCTTTCGACTCCGAGGAAGAATACGAGGACTCCGGCGAGGAGGAAGAAATCGAGTCACCTCCCTGCCGCGAAAGTTGCACCAAGTCCCGCCAAGATCTGTCGACTGTTGAGGATAGGGCTCCGGGCCCTAGCGACAAGAACCTGAAGCGTAGCCGCCCCTCGACCGCTGAGCCAGGTGAAAAACTAGCTAAGCGGCCCAAGCAAGCCATCACCAAGCCTCGCAAGGCTCTGCCTCGCATGAGGGTGGCAGTGCCTGTCGTCTCCACGTAAGAGTTTATTTCCGTACTTGTTCTATCAACTGAAGTCTGGAGTTGTATTTGACCGAATGCCACTCGATTCGTCAGAGCTGCTACATCTGTGTCTTCGCCTCATCGAGATGGAGGGGATGCAATGGATGTCGACACTGCTGGTTGTCGATGTTAACACCGTCGGTTGTCGATGCAGAGGTCATTCAGGTGGAGGACGACGAGGAGCGACTCGGCACTTCGCGCTCTCGCATCCAAGGAGCGTCATCGGCGCAAGCACTTCAGCGGTCGACTGCAGAGTCTTCCCAGGGGGGTGGCTCGACACAACCCAGGGCTGAACCTGCAGTATCTCTATCGCATGCTCCTCCAACTGTTTCGACCGTTGTGGCGTCAACTCCAACCGGGCCCTCTCAGACTGCCTCAGCTGCTCCTGCAACCACGCCAACCCCACCTGTGACGACCTTCTCTCTGCATCGCACCCCGGAAGATCAAACCGGGGCTGCGAAGGAAGCCATGATCCAGGCGAAGTAGCTCATGCTGAGGACTAAGGAGGTGTACAAGGCTAGCAAACTGGGTTTTGACGTCAACGCAACCCTCCGCACCAATGTCCGAGTAAGTTCGATTGTAAGTCCATTGTTGATTGAATTCTTGTCTTTTCTTGGCTGCTGTACACCCACTGGGTGATTGCCGTAGAATGTTTGAACTTTCTCCACTCAAATAGATCGGATCATAGTCGAGTAGGATTGGGATTGATAGTACGCGTGGTACTAGTGTCACTCGACATGTCGAGTGTATTTTCTAACGAGTTACTCGACGGATCGAGAATTAACCGTCTCAGTGGGGGCGCTCTTAGCGCACCCACTGGGTGTAGTCCCCGAGACCGCTATCGAATGCTTGCATCGGCAGTTTTTTTAGAGTTTATTGTATACGGGATACATTTTGTTTTTGAATCACACTACTCCGTAGCTACCTTGCAGGTTTCATGGACATTAGTGGCAAACCATGATATACGCTACATAAGGATAGACTGCACTTCATAGAGTAGAGAGGCGCGTCACTCGACGGGTCGAGTATCGTGACAGGGCTGACCTTGTCGAATGTTTGAATAACCAGTGGGGGCACGCTAAGTGCACCCAATGGGTGTAGTCCCCGAGGCTATTGTTCATCGCAGACGATAAACAATAGGCTTGAGAACTTGTCATACGCGTGGTACTGGGGTCACCCGACATGTCGAGTGTTTTTTCTGACGAGTTACTCGACGGATCGAGAGTTAACCGTCTCAATGGGGGCGCTCTTAGCTCACCCACTGGGTGTAGTTCCCGAGACCGCTGTCGAATGCTTGCATCGGCAGGGGTCTTAATAGAGACATCTTTTGAATTTGTTTATGGCGCGCGGAGCGCTAGAGTCACTCTACATGTCGAGTGGATTTTCTGCTTGAATTCTTCCAAGATGATCATTCATCGGTGTTCATAACTCAGTCGACTGTCTAGGAACTACTTGCTCATTGAATTCCTGTCTTTTGTGGGTTCCAAAAGGCTTGCGAACTTGGGACGCAGTACAAGGACATGGAGGATGAGAGGAACCGATTGCAGGTGGATCTGGCGGTCGCCAACAATGCCTTGGAGCGAGTGCATGCTGGGCTGAAGTCTCTGGGAGGTAATTACTGTCGACTGTCAGCATTCCCATCTTCACTTTTCATGTTTTGAACCGAGTGCTCTCGCTCGAACAGACGTGTGCAATGAAAAACGTCGACTCCAAGCCCGACTCAACAATGTTGTTTCTTTAGATTCCATGAAGAAGGCACTGGAGGAGAAGGACAAGGCACTCGCGGACGCCCAACGGATGGCCAGGGACAAAACTGAAGCTGCAGATCAGAAGCTGGCGGCTGCCTAGAAGCTGGAAGAGGAGAACACCAAGTTGAAGTAGGAGCTGTACAAGAGGAGCAATGTCCTGGAGAGGCATTTGGGCGAGTTCTCGAGGAAGATGTATATCCTGCTCGACGGTAAGTATTTTTGTCGACTGAGCTTTGTAAAACCTTTGAGGGTCGCAGTTCACCAATTCTCCTCCCATTCCCCATTGTTCAACAGAATTCTGCCAAGACTTTGAGAAGGAGACGGAGGAGGTTGAGCCTAATCTGGATCCCACCAAGTCTCCTGTCGTAGACGCGGTGGCCATGAACATGCTCCGACTCAATTTCCGGCTCGAGGGCGTCCAGGCGTATCTTATCCGGCTGAAGTCTGCGATGGAGAGAATCGACAAAGAGCTATGGCCGGAGGACACCCTTCAACTCGACCTCAACTCTATGATGGCTCGCCTGGACGAACTTCCAAGTCGAGTGCAGGCCTGGAAGAAATCCGCCGCTCGTTGTGGGGCCGACGTGGCGTTATCACTCGTCAGGGTCCATTGCAGGGACGTGAAGGAGGAGAGGCTGAAGGAGCTTTAGGTGGTCAACACGAAGAAACTCCAGTTCGAGGACTTCATGGAGACCTTCATCGAAGTGGCCACTAGAATCGCCGACGGCATCAACCTGGACACTTTCATCGAGCCGGCCAGTCCGTCTCCTGCTTGAAAAACTTGTCTTTGAAAGAAACAGTTAAATTTGCCTCGGTATGCCGAGTGGATTTGTATCCTTAAAAACTTCATTCAGGGCTTGGGTCTGAACACATTTGCTTTCATACGAAGCGTTTATCCGTGGTTTACCCTTTGGATTTTGTTCGAATTTGGCTTTCGATCGTCTGTTCGACTGAGTTTGTTTTTAAGTTAGACGAAGCGTGTACGCAGCTAAGCCCCCCGAGTGTGAGGATTGCTCATCACTCGGAGTATTTTTGAACTTAGGCGAATGTCGATTCGCAGCTAAGTTGTCGAGTGAATGGATTACTACCCACTCAACGAGGTTTTTAACTTAGGCGAAACGTGTTTCGCAGCTAAGCCCCCGAGTGTGAGGGTTGCTCATCACTCGGAGTATTTTTGAACTTAGGAAAATGTCGATTCGCAGCTAAGTTGTCGAGTGAATGGATTACTATCCAATCGATGAGGTTTTTAACTTAGGCGAAACGTGTTCGCAGCTAAGCCCCCGAGTGTGAGGATTGCTCATCACTCGAAGTATTTTCGAACTTAGGTGAATGTCTATTCGCAACTAATGTTGGAAATATGCCCTAGAGGCAATAATAAATTAGTTATTATCATATTTCCTTGTTCATGATAATCATTTATTATCCATGCTATAATTGTATTGATCGGAGACTTAGATGCATGTGTGGATACATAGACAAAACCATGTCCCTAGTATGCCTCTAATAGACTAGCTCGTTGATCAAAGATGGTTAAGATTTCCTAGCCATGGACATGAGATGTGATTTGATAAACAATATCACATCATTAGGAGAATGGTGTGATGGACAAGACCCAAACTACAAATGTTGCTTATGATCGTGTCAGTTTATTGCTACTGTTTTCTACATGTCAAGTATATGTTCCTATGACCATGAGATCATGCAACTCATAGATATCGGAGGAGTACCTTGTGTGTATCAAACGTTGCAACGTAACTGGGTGACTATAAAGGTGCTCTAAAGGTATCTCTGAGGGTGTCTGTTGGGTTGGCATGTATCAAGACTGGGATTTGTTACTCCGTGTGACGGAGAGGTATCTCAGGGCCCACTCGGTAATACAACATCACAAAAAAGCCTTGCAAGCAATGTGACTAAGTGTTAGCCACAGGATCTTGTATTACGGAACGAGTAAAGAGACTTGCCGGTAACGAGGTTGAACTAGGTATGGTGATACCGACGATCGAATCTCGGGCAAGTAACATACCGAAGAACAAAGGGAACGTTATACGGGATTGACTGAATCCTTGACATAGAGGTTCGACCGATAAAGATCTTCGCATAATATGTAGGAACCAATATGGTCATACAAGGCCCGCTATTGGTTATTGACCATAGAGATGTCTCGGTCATGTCTACATAGTTCTCGAACCCGCAAGGTCTGCACACTTAAGGTTTGGTGACGTTTCGGTAGTATAGAGTTATGTATGGTGGTGACCGAAGGTTGTTTGGAGTCCCGGATGAGATCCCGGACGTCACGAGGAGCTCCGGAATGGTCTGGAGGTAAAGAGTCATATATAGGAAGTCCTATTTTGGTCGTCGGAAAAGTTTCGGGCTCATTGGTAGTGTACCGGGAGTGCCGGTAGTGTACCGGGGGACCATCGGGAGAGGTATTTCGACCAAGAGGCTACATGGGCTGTGGGAGGGTGGAAACCAGCCCTTAATGGGCTGGTGGAAGTCCTCTAAGAGGCCCATGCAGCTGGACTTGAGAAAGAAAGAAAAAAAACGCAAAAGGTGGGAATAGACTCCAAGTAGGAAAGGAGCAATCCTAGTCCTACTAGGATTGGAGGAGGACTCCTCCAATCCTCCTTGCGCAAGAGGCAAGGCAGGGCTGCCTTGTGCGCCAGCCCTCCTTCTCCCTCCCTCTTATATATACTGGAGGTATTGGGTGTTTTGCACTATATTTTTAGGCCACGTGCTACCCGTTCCACCGGTGCTCCTCTAGATCGGATTTCCGCAGTGCTTAGGCGAAGCCCTGCCGGAATTGCTCCACCACCATCACCAAAGCGCCGTCACGCTGCCGGTGAACTCTTCTCCCTCTCCAGTTCCTCTTGCTGGATCAAGATGGTGGAGATTGTCATCAAGCTGCACGTGTGCTGAACGCGGAGGTGCCGTCCGTTCGACGCTAGATCGGAAGGACCATGAACAAGATCGCGAGATGGTTCGTGATGAAGTTCACAGGACGGATCGTGATGAGATCGCGGGATGGATCGTGATGAGATCGCGGGATGGATCGTGATGAGTTCGCGGGACGGATCGTGATTTGATCGCGGGACGAATCGTGATGTGGTCGCGGGACGCTCGGCGATTTGGATCGCGAAGATGTTCGACTACACCAACCGCGTTTCTTAACGCTTCCTGCTTAGCGATCTGCAAGGGTATGTAGATCCACTCTCCCTCTCGTAGATGCTCATCACCATGGATAGATCTTGCATGTGCGTAGGAAATTTTTTGTTTCCCATTCAACGTTCCCCAACAGTGGTATGAGAGCTAGGTCTATGTGTAGATGAGATCTCGAGTAGAACACAAAAGGTCTGTGGGCGTTGATGCTTAGATTGCTTCCTCCCTTGGTCGGATTTTGGTTCAGCAGTATTGTGAGATGAAGTGGCTCGGACCGACATTACTCGTACGCTTACGAGAGACCGGTTTCCTCAACGCAACTTGTTGCCTAGATGGCTTGCGGGTGGCAGTTTCTCTCACTTTAGTGTTGCACGCGCAGAACACTCGGGTTAAACTTGACGAGCCTAGCATGTACAGACATGGCCTCGGAACACAAGAGACCGAAAGGTCGAACATGAGTCATGTAGTAGATATGATCAACATGATGATGTTCACCATTGTAACCACCTCAACTCACGTGATGATCGGACTTGAGTTGGTGAATTTGGATCATGAATCACTCGGATGACCGAAGGGATGTCAATTTGAGTGGGAGTTCTTAAGTAATATGATTAATTGAACTCATTATCATGAACATAGTCAGTAGTGTCTTTGCAAATTATGTTGTAGATTACTTGCTCGCACTGTAGCTCCCTTGCATTTTTATATGTTCCTAGAGAAATAGAGTTGAAAGATGATGGTAACAATATTGCGGATTGGATCCATGATATGAGGATTTTCCTCGTTGCTGCACATAAGGCTTATGTCCTTAATGCACCGCTCGGTGCGCCAACCCCTCTAGCGTCATCTGTAGATGTTGTGAACATCTGACAGGTACGTGCTGATGACTACTTGATAGTTTAGTGCGTCATGCATTATGGCTTAGAATTGAGGCTTCGAAACGTTTTGAACGTCACGGAACATATGAGATGTTCTAAGAGCTGAAATTAGGATCTCAGGCTCGTGCCCGTGTTGCGAGATATGAGATCTCCAACAAGATTCTTTGCCTGCAAGATGAATGAGAATAGCTCAATCATTGAGCATGT
This sequence comes from Hordeum marinum, assembly GCA_022496015.1. Lineage (NCBI taxonomy): Eukaryota > Viridiplantae > Streptophyta > Magnoliopsida > Poales > Poaceae > Hordeum > Hordeum marinum. Next base: position 533,610,208 of record CM039678.1, on the reverse strand, counting down.
GCTCAGATTGTCTGGGTGCTACAATCGCTTGAATCGATTGGGAGTTCATCTTCCAGATAAGATAGTGATTGATATAGTTCTCCAAGTCACTTTCACTAAAGCTACTAGAACTTGGTGATGAACTATAAAATGCCAGGGATAGAATTAATGATCACTGAGCTGTTCGCGATGTTTGACACCACGAAGGTAGAAATCAAGAAGGAGCATCAAGTGTTGATGGTTAGTATAACCAGTAGTTTCGAGAAGGGTAAGGGCAAGGAGGGAAACTTCATGGATGGCAAGTCAGTTGCTGCTCCAGTGAAGCAACCCAAAGTTGAAACCCAAACCCGAGACTAAGTGCTTCAATTATGAGGAGAGAGGTCGCTGAAGCGGAACAACCCTAGATACTTGGTAGATAAGAAGGCTGGCAACGTCGACAGAAGTATATTTGATATACGTGTTATTGATGTGTACCTTGCTTGTACTCCTAGTAGCACATGGGTATTGGATACCGGTTCGATTGCTAAATGTTAGTAACTCGAAATGAAAGCTACAGAATAAAGGAGAACTAGCTAAGTGTGAGGTGACGATGTGTGTTGGAAATGTTTCCAAGGATGATGTGTTCAACATCGCACGCTCTCTCTACCTTCGAGATTAGTGACGAACCTAAATGTTATTTGGTGTTTTTGCGTTGAGCATGAACGTGATTAGATCATGTTCATTGCAACACAGTTATTCATTTAAATTAGAGAATAATGGTTATTCTATTTACATGAATAATACCTTCAACGGTTATGCACCCAGTAAGAATGGTTTGTTAAAACTTGATCGTAGTAATACACATGTTCATAACATTGATGCCAATAGGATACAAAGTTAATAATAATAGTACCACATACTTGTGGCACTACCGCTAAATGTCATATTGGTATAAAACGCATGAAGAAACTCCATGCTGATGGATCTTTGGACTCATTCGATTTTGAATCGGTTGAGACATGCGAACCATGCCTCTTGGGCAAGATGACTAAAGGACCCCGTTTTCTGGTTTGATGGAGCGGGCAAGTGATTTATTGGGAATGATACATGTTGATGTATGCAATCCAATGGGTCTTGTAGCGTGCGGTGGATATCATTGTTTTCTTACCTTCACTGATGATTTGAGTAGATATAGTGTATATCTACTTAATGAAACACAAGTCTGAATCGTTTGAAAGGTTCAAGCAAATTCAGAGTGAGGTTTAAGATCATCGTGACAAGAAGATAAAAATGTTTGCGATATGATCGTGGAGGTGAATATCTGAGTTACGAATTTGGCATACAACTTTAGACAATGTGAAAGTTGTTTCACAACTCACGCCACCTGGAACACCATAGTGTGATGGTGTGTCCAAACGTCATAGTCGTGCTCTATTAGATATGGTGCGTGCTATGATGTCTATTATCGTTTTGTTACTATAATTTTGGGGTTATGCATTAGAGACAACTACATTCACTTTAAATAGGGCACCATCTAAATCCGTTGAGATGACACCGTGTGAACTATGGTTTGATAGAAACCTAAGCTATCATTTCTTAGTGTTTGGGGCTGCGACGCTTGTGTGGAAAATGTTTTCACCTAATGAGCTCGAACCCAAAGCGGACAAATGCAACTTCATAGAATACCCTAAAGAACAGTTGGGTGAACCTTCTATCTCAGATCCAAGCATAAAATGTTTGTTGCTAAAAACTGGGTCCTTTCTCGAGAAAGGGTTTCTCTTGAAAGAATTGAGTGGGAGGAGGATAGAACTTGATGAGGTTATTGAACCTCTGCTTCAACTAGAAAGTAGCGCAGCGCAAAAAGATGTTTTTGTGAAGCCTACGTTAGTTGAACAGAAAGTTAATGATGATGATCATGAAGCTTCGGATCAAGTTACTATCGACCTACGAGGAAAATAGAGCTTGATGAGGTTATTGAACCTTTACTTCAACCAGAAAGTGGCGCAGCGTAGAAAGATGTTTCTGTGAAGCCTACATCAGTTGAAGAGGAAGTTAATGATGATGATCATGAAGCTTCGGATCAAGTTACTATCAAACTTCGTAGGTCGACAAGGACGTGTACTGCTACTGAGCGGTACGACAACCCTGTCTTGGAGGTCATGTTGTTGGACAACGATGAACCTACGAACTATGGAGAAGCGATGATGGGCCTGGAAACCAACAAATGGTTAGAGGCCATGAAATCTGAGAAAGGATCCATGTATGAAAACCAAGTATAGACTTTGGTGGACTTGCTCGTTGGACGGCAGGTCGTTAAGTACAAATGGATTTTTAAAATGAAGACAAACGCTGATGGTAAATGTTACCATTTGTAAAGCTCGACTTGTTGCAAAGTAGTTTACGACAAGTTCAAGGAGTTGACTGCGATGAGACTTTCTCACTCGTAGCGATGCTGAAGTCTGTTGGAATTATGTTAGCAGTTGCTGCATTTTTCAATTATGAAATCTGGCAGATGGATGCCAAAACATCGTTTCCTTCCTTAAGGAAAGGTTGTATGAGATACATCCAGAAGGTTTTGTCAGTCCTAAGGATGCTAAAAGGTGTGCGAGCTTCAGTGATTCTTCTATGAACTGAAGCAAGCATCTCGGAGTTGGAATATACACTTTGATGAGGTGATCAAAGTTTTTGAGTCTATACAAAAGTTTACGAGAAACTTGTATTTGCAATAAAGTGAGTGGCAGCACTATAAAGTTTCTGATAAGTATATGTGGATGACATATTGCTATTCAGAAATGATGTAGAATTTATGGAGAGCATAAACGGTTGTTTGAAAAGAGTTTTTCAAAGGAAGGCCTGGATAAAGCTACCTAATTGTTGAGCATCAAGATCTATAAAGATAGATCAAGATGTTTGATAAGACTTTCAATGAGTACATACCTTGACAAGATTTTGAAAGAGTTCAAAATGGATTAGTCAGAGAGAAGTGTTCTCGCCTGCTTTGTAAGGTGTGAAGTTGAGTGAGACTCAAAGCTCGACCACGGCAGAAGAAAGTGAAAGAACGAATGTCGTCCCCTATGCCTTAGCCATAGGCTCTGTATAGTATGCCATGCTGTGTACCGCACCTGTGTGTGCCTTGCCATGAGTCTGTCAAGGGGTACAAGAGTGATCCAAGAGTGGATCACTGGACAGCGGTCAAGATTATCCTTAGTAACTAAAAACTAAGGAGATGTTTCTTGATTATGGAGGTGATAAAGAGTTCGTCGTAAAGAGTTACGTCGATGCAAGCTTTAACACCAATCCGGATAACTCGTAGTAGCAATCTGGATACGTATAGTAGGAGCAGCCATTTGGAATAGTACCAAGTGTGGTAGTAGTGTTTACAGTTTGGCATAGAAATTTGCAAAGTACACACGGATCTGAATGTCATAGACCCGTTGACTATAAGACCTCTCTCACATGCAAAGCATGATCGAGCCCCAGAACTCATTGGGTGTTAGATTCATAACAATGCGAATCACATGGTGATGTGAACTAGATTATTGACTCTAGTGCAAGTGGGAGACTGTTGGAAATATGCCCTAGAGGCAATAATAAATTAGTTATTATCATATTTCCTTGTTCATGATAATCGTTTATTATCCATGCTATAATTGTATTGATCGGAGACTTAGATGCATGTGTGGATACATAGGCAAAACCATGTCCCTAGTATGCCTCTAATAGACTAGCTCGTTGATCAAAGATGGTTAAGGTTTCCTAGCCATGGACATGAGATGTCATTTGATAAACGAGATCACATCATTAGGAGAATGGTGTGATGGACAAGACCCAAACTACAAACGTAGCTTATGATCATGTCAGTTTATTGCTACTGTTTTCTGCATGTCAAGTATATGTTCCTATGACCATGAGATCATGCAACTCACAGATATCGGAGGAGTACCTTGTGTGTATAAAATGTTGCAACGTAACTAGGTGACTATAAAGGTGCTCTACAGGTATCTCCGAGGGTGTCTGTTGGGTTGGCATAGATCAAGATTGGGATTTGTTACTCCGTGTGACGGAGAGGTATCTCAGGGCCCACTCGGTAATACAACATCACAACAAAGCCTTGCAAGCAATGTGACTAAGTGTTAGCCACATGATCTTGTATTACGGAACGAGTAAAGAGACTTTCCGGTAACGAGGTTGAACTAGGTATGGTGATACCGACGATCGAATATCGGGCAAGTAACATACCGAAGAACAAAGGGAACGTTATACGGGATTGACTGAATCGTTGACATAGAGGTTCGACCGATAAAGATATTCGTAGAATATGTAGGAACCAATATGGTCATCTAGGGCCCTCTATTGGTTATTGACCATAGAGATGTCTCGGTCATGTCTACATAGTTCTCGAACCCGCAGGGTCTGCACACTTAAGGTTTGGTGACGTTTCGGTAGTATAGAGTTATGTATGGTGGTGACCGAAGGTTGTTTGGAGTCCTGGATGAGATCCCAGACGTCACGAGGAGCTCCGGAATGGTCTGGAGGTAAAGATTCATATATAGGAAGTCCTATTTTGGTCGTCGGAAAAGTTTCGGGCTCATCGGTAGTGTACCGGGAGTGCCGGTAGTGTACCGGGGGACCATCGGGAGAGGTATTTCGACCCAAGTGGCTACATGGGCTGTGGGAGGTTGGAAACCAGCCCTTAGTGGGCTGGTGGAAGTCCTCTAAGAGGCCCATGCGGCTGGACTTGAGAAAGAAAGAAAAAAACCCGCAAAAGGTGGGAATAGACTCCAAGTAGGAAAGGAGCAATCCTAGTCCTGCTAGGATTGGAGGAGGACTCCTCCAATCCTCCTTGCGCAAGAGGCAAGGCAGGGCTGCCTTGTGCGCCAGCCCTCCTCCTCCCTCCCTCTTATATATACTAGAGGTATTGGGTGTTTTGCACTTGATTTTACGGCCACGTGCTACCCGTTCCACCGGTGCTCCTCTAGATCGGATTTCCGCAGTGCTTAGGCGAAGCCGTGCCGGAATTGCTCCACCACCATCACCGGAGCGCCATCACGCTGCCGGTGAACTCTTCTCGCTCTCCACTTCCTCTTGCTAGATCAAAACGGTGGAGATCGTCATCAAGCTGCACGTGTGCTGAACGCGGAGTTGCCGTCCGTTCAGCGCTAGATCGGAAGGACCATGAACAAGATCGCGAGATGGTTCGTGATGAAGTTCACGGGACGGATCGTGATGAGATCGCGGGACGGATCGTGATGAGTTCACGGGACGGATCGTGATTTGATCGCGGGACGAATCGTGATATGATCGTGGGATGCTCGGCGATTTGGATCGCAAAGATGTTCGACTACACCAACCGCGTTTCTTAACGCTTCCCGCTTTGCGATCTACAAGGGTATGTAGATCCACTCTCCCTCTCGTAGATTCTCATCACCATGGATAGATCTTGCGTGTGCGTAGGAAATTTTTTGTTTCCCATGCAACGTTCCCCAACAGCTAAGCTGTCGAGTGAATGAATTACTATCCACCCGACGAGGTTTTTAACTTAGGCGAAACGTGGTTCGCAGCTAAGCCCCCTAGTGTGAGGATTGCTCATCACTCGAAGTATTTTCGAACTTAGGCGAATGTCGATTCGCAGCTAAGTTGTCGAGTGAATGAATTACTATCCACCCGAAGAGGTTTTTAACTTAGGTGAAACGTGTTCGCAGCTAAGCCCCCGAGTGTGAGGATTGCTCATCACTCGGAGTATTTTTGAACTTAGGCGAATGTCGATTCGCAGCTAAGTTGTCGAGTGAATGGATTACTATCCACTCGACGAGTTTTTTAACTTAGGTGAAACGTGTTCGTAGCTAAGCCCCCGAGTCTGAGGATTGCTCATCACTCGGAGTATTTTTGAACTTAGGCGAATGCCGATTCGCAGCTAAGTTGTCGAGTGAATGGATTACTATCCATTCGACGAGTTTTTGTTTGAACCCAAGCGAAGACGGATTCGCAAATAGGTCGTCGAGTGAATGGACTGCTATCCACCCGATAGGGTTTTTAACTTAGGCGAAACATGTTTCGCAGCTAAGCCCCCGAGTGTGAGGGTTGCTCATCACTCGGAGTATCCCCAAGAATGTAACTGCATGGTTGGAATCGACGAAGTATTAATCGTAGAAACACGAATTGCATTGATGAAGTACTCTTATTACATCAGAAAACTCTTGTCTCAAGTGTAAAAATGCCGGAGCAGGTCTGCGTTCCAGGCTCGTGGCTCATCTATCTGTTTCATGAGATTATATAGGTGATAGGCTCCGTTGTTTAGCACCTTAGTGACGACAAAAGGGCCTTCCCATTCACTCGGAGCACCAAATCTCCTTCATGGAACGCTCGGCTTTTGACACTCCTTGCATGGAAGCGCCATAGGTCTTGCTGATAGGCAGTGGTCTGGATCAGAGCCATCTCACGCTCCTCCTCTAGAAGATCTACCCCATCCTGTCTGGTCTGTTCAGCTTCAGCCTCAGATTATAGTTCCACTCGAGGAGAATTGTGGGCTAAGTCACTCGGCGATATGGCTTCAACACCATAGACAAGGAAGAAAGGAGTTCGTCCAGTCGACCGATTAGGCGTTGTCCTCAATCCCCACAAAACAGATGACAACTCAGTTACCCATGCACCAGCGGCATGATCCAAATCGCGCATGAGATGAGGCTTCAAACCTTGCAGAATGAGACCATTAGCCCGCTCAACTTGCTCATTGGTTTGAGGATGTGCAACAGAAGCGTAATCCACTCGGGTGCCTTGGGAGTTACAGAATCTCCTGAATTCTTCCGAGTCAAAATTAGTGTCGTTGTCCGTGATGATGTTGTGCGGAATGTCGTACCGGATAATGATCTCCCTCATGAACATGACTGCCGTGCGGGAATTCAACTTCTTGATAGGCTTGGCTTCAATCCACTTAGTGAATTTGTCGACTGCTACCAACAGGTGGATGAATCCTCCTTTTCTAGGTTGGGAGGGACCAACCATGTCGAGTCCCCAAACTGCAAATGGCCAAGCGAGAGGGATTGTCTTCATAGCAGACGCTGGCTTGTGTGACAAATTCGCATAGAACTGGCAGCCTTCGCAGCGATCGACGATGTCCTTAGCCATCTCATTTGCTCGTGGCCAGTAAAAACCAGCTCGGTATGCTTTAGTGACGATCGCCCATGAAGACGCATGATGGACGCAAGTTCCCTAGTGGATTTCATCTAGAATCATCCGACCTTCCTCGGGGGAAATGCAGCGCTGGGTGACACCGGTCACGCTCTCTCTGGAATGCTGATCTCCCATCAGAGTGAAAGCCTTGGATCTGCGCACAATCTATCGAGCCTCTGCTTCATCTTCATGGAGCTCTTGTCTGAGGATATAGGCAATGTACGGCACAGTCTAGTCGGGTATGATAACTAGTATCTCCATGACCAAGTCAATCACAGCAGGAACATCGACTTCAGTCGAGTTAGAGGAGCTTAAAGCTTGTGGGGCCTCTTCGGTGAAGGGATCCTCTTTAATCGAAGGAGCATGCAAATGCTCCAGGAACACACCGCTGGGGACAGGCCATGGAGTGGAACCAATTTTGGACAGCTCATCAGCAGCTTGATTTTTCAGCCGAGGAACATGGTGAAGTTCCAGGCCTTCAAATTTCTTCTCCAACTTCCGGACTGCATTGCAGTATCCGGTCATGGCAGGGTTTCTAACATCCCATTCTTTCATCACTTGATTCACCACCAAATCTTAGTCACTGTAAACCATCAGGCGTTTGATGCCAAGTGAGATAGCCATGTGCAACCCATACAAAAGTGCTTCATATTCTGCCTCACTGTTGGAGGAATCAAAATGAATCTGCAAGACATAGCTGAGCTTGTCGCCTCTGGGGGATATCAAAACAACACCAGCGCCGGACCCATTCAACATTTTGGAGCCGTCAAAGAACATTGTCCAATGTGCCGAGTGAACTTGGATGGGTTGTTGCTATTCGGTCCACTCGGCCCTGAAATCTGCCAATGCTTGGGACTTGATTGCCTTCTTGGCCTCGAATCTGATATCAAAGTGTCCAAGCTCAATTGTCCACTTAGCCACTCGACCTGATGCGTCGCGATTATTGAAAATCTCGGATAAAGGAGCATCACTGATGACTGAGATTGAATGGTCTTGGAAATAATGTGCCACCTTCTTTGCTGATAGGTCAATACCATACACCATCTTCTGATAGTGTGGATATCTTTGCTTTGAGGGGGACAATACTTCCGAGACATAATAAACTGGCCGCTAGACTTTATAGGCTTTACCCTCCTCTTCCCGCTCGACAGTCAACACTGTACTGATGACCTGATTTGTGGCCGCGATGTATAGGAGCAAGGGCTCTTTGCTGGCAGGAGAGGCAAGCACCGGCTGGGTGGAGAGCAGGGCTTTGAGCTCAACAAATGCTGCTTAGGCTTCGGGAGTCCAGTCAAATGTGTCGGGCTTCTTCATTAACTGATATAAGGGCAGAGCCTTCTCACCAAGACGAGAGATGAATCGACTCAATGCTGCCAAGCAACCTGTGAGCTTCTGAACGTCATGCACTCGCACGGGAGTCTTCATACGGGTAATGGCGCTGATCTTCTCGGGATTGACATCAATTCCTCGCTCGGAAACAAGGAAACCAAGCAACTTGCCACCAGGGACACCGAAGGTACATTTGGCCGGATTCAGCTTTATGTCGAATCGCCTCAGATTGGCGAATGTCTCAGCCAAGTCAGCCAGCAAGTCGGAACCTTTGCGGGACTTGACAACTATATCGTCCATGTACGCCTCGACATTCTGAGGGATCTGGTCGAGTAAACATTTCCGAATCATACGCATAAAAGTAGCGCCGACATTCTTAAGACCAAAAGGCATGGTGGTGTAGCAAAAGCACCCAAACGGGGTGATGAAGGCTGTTTTTATTTCGTCCGGGCCATATAGACGAATCTGATGGTACCCAGAATAGGCATCCAAAAACGATAAATGCTCGCACCCCGCTGTCGAGTCAACAATTTGATCTATTCGGGGGAGCGGCAAATGGTCTTTTGGGCACACCTTATGAGATGTTTGAAGTCAATGCACATGCGCAACGACTTATCTTTCTTTGGCACCATCACAACATTCGAGAGCCACTCAGAGTGGTAAATCTCGCGAATGAACTTGGCTTGCAAGAGACGGGCCACTTCTTCCCCGATTGCCTTGCGCTTCTCCGCCGCGGATCGACGCAAATGCTCCCTGACGGGCTTGGCCTTCGGATCCACTTGCAGACGGTGCTCAGCCAGCTCCCTGGGAATCCCCGGCATGTTAGCAGGCTTCCATGCAAAGATATCCCACTTCTCACAGAGGAACTGGATGAGCTCGGCTTCCTATTTACTATCGAGTGTTGTTGAGATATTTGTCGGGGCAGCAGTAGGATCCGTCGGGCGGATGTGCACCTTCTTCACTTCCCCTGCCGACTGAAATGCTGACTCGAAGCCGGCTTTTTTGCGCGGAGCAAATCGGCAGGATCAGCGGTTTTCTTGTACTCCCCCAGCTCGACCATGGCCATCTGTTGATCGGCGATCTTGGATCCTTGATGGAGACACTCTTCGGCCCGTTGTCGATTGACCAGTGACCGTGATCACGCCCTTAGGGCCTGTCATTTCCAACTTGAGATACACGTAACATGGTCGGGCCATGAAACATGCATAAGCGGGTCGACCCAAGATGGCGTGGTAAGCACTCTTGAAATCCACAACTTCAAATGTTGACTTTTCTTTTTGGAAAATTTTGCTATCTCCGAATGCCACATCCAATGCTATCTGGTTGAGTGACTTGGCCTTCTTTCCTGGGATGACCCCATGAAACTGCATGTTGCTCTCGCTAAGACGGGACATCGGAATGCCCATCCCTTTTAGGGTATCCGTATACAGAATGTTTAGGCCGCTGCCACCGTCCATGAGGACCATTCTGAGTCGAGTCCACTGCACCACCGGATCGACTACCAGAGCCTGTCGACCAGGAGTGGCCACACGAGCAGGATGGTCTATCTGGTCGAATGTGACAGCGTATTGAGACCATTTGAGGTAGGTGGGGGTGTTTGGCACAACCATGTTGATTTCTCTATCGATGACTTTCAGATGACTCTTGCTCTTGACATCAGCAAAGATCACTAGTGTTGCAGTGACATCTGGGAATGTTTCCTTTTCCTCATCTTCATCTTCTTTTTCAGGAGACTTCGCACTCGACTGGTCTCCCTTGAATTGTTGATAAGGGTTCGACACTGTCGAGTGGTGTGCTTGGGCAAAATCAGGTTGCCTTTTGCATCTTTCCTCGTGTGAATTACACACGGCTGATCCAAGATATCAGTTCCTGACTGACCTTTCCCCTTCTTGGGTGCATACTAAGCTTTGGCTTTACCCTTTTCTTCGACCGAGTCGCCAGTGCTGCTGCCTCTGCCGGAGCCGGGTCTTCAGCCTTTTGCTTCTGTTTCCGATTGTTGCCGCCGCCAGACTCGTTGGCGACTGCTTTTCCTTTGCCGCTCTGGAGGCGGTCTTCTTCTTCTTCGCCATTAGCATAGCGAGTGGCAATTTCCATCATCTTGCCGAGTGAAATTTCACCAGTGCGCCTAAACTTCAGGTACAGCTCCCTGTATCTTACACCGGCCTTGAAGGCACAAACAGCCTGGTGTTTTGACACATTCTCCACCATATGATGTAGGGTGGACCATCGCTGAATATAATCCCTTAAGGTTTCATTGGGTTTCTGGACGCAGTGTTATAAGTCGACCAGACCCACGGGCGCTTGCAGGTGCCCTCAAAGGTCCGGACAAACACTCGGGCAAGATCTTCCCAACAATGGATGCTGGAAGGAGCCAAACGATTCAAGCAGGCTTGAGCTGAACCATCCAACATGAGGGGCAGGTGCTTCATTGCTACATTGTCATTTCTGCCGCCAATTTGTACAGCCACTCGGTAATCATCTAACAATGTCTCTGGTTTTGTTTCACCACAAAACTTTCCGATCCCCGCCGACATTCTGAAATTGGGGGAATCTCTACAGAACGTATAGCTCTGCTAAAACACTCAGGACCAGACACCACAACTGAACTTCCACTCGGAACATCTCTGTCAAGTCCTTCCCTATAGGCTCTGCTCTTGTCGATCCGCTTCTGAACCAGATAGGTGCGGGCGTCAAAGTCCGCGTCCCGCTCATCACCACGGGAGTGCCTATCGTCCTAGCGCCAAGGCGCGTATGGACCACTCCGTGGAGGAGTGGGCACTCGACGGTGGTCTTCGTGGTGATGCTAATCTCTGTCTTGCCCTTCACGAAAACCGCCGCCTCGACGACGCAAGGGCGATCCAGGGCTATGTGCCGACTGGACGGTCTCTGCCTTGGGTGAATTACTATATATCCTCTTACGGGACTGAGAAATTGCTGAATTCTAACGTTGCGCTGCATCCAACAGCGCCCTGATCTGCAACAACCCTCTACCAGCCTCTGACCGGGATGGTTGAATGGAATCCGCTATCCTAGCAGTAGTAGCAACATTTAGCACAGGAGTTCGGTACACCTCAACGCCATCGTGAGATCTAGTCGGAAACAGTTGTCGATGACGTCGACTGGGGCGCGGCGGGCGCTGGCGAGCGTGCTCGTCAATCTCTGCCTGGAGCTCTTCCAGACAAATGCACGCAGCCTCCAAAGCTTGGGCCTCGACAATCGCGCTGACGATGGGGGTATGGAGGACCTCCTCATCACGACGCAGTTGCACGTTCGACGGACCTCCAGCCTCGCGCTTGACACGGCCGAAGCCAGGTGGTGAACTCTGATGAGAGCCCGCCATCAAGACCTCCGCTGCGGGATCACAACTTTCGCACTCGGAAGGCACATCGGATGGATCGGAATCCGACTCGAACACAACATGAAGGGACTCGGCGGGCTCGAGCGCTGCAACCTGCGGAGAAGCTTGACGCGCCGCTGCGTGTTCGACCCACCGATGGAGTCGTGAGCGGCCGGACCGCTTGCGACCGTGAACGGCGAGAGGAGCTGACGCATAGGGGGTCGATGGCTGACGCAGCAACACGCCATAGGGGATCGCGTGGAAGTGCGCGGCCCCGCAGACCGGGAGCGCCTCGACATCGAGAGGCGGCTCCTAGAGCCATGCCCAATCATCGGCGATGAAGGTGAGCGGTCCAAAATGGATCTCGTGGCCCAGAGCAAAAACACCGCCGGAAGACATGTTGAAGGATGAAAACCGCAACCTCGCCGGAAGTCGCTTAGACGCCGGCCCCACGGTGGGCGCCAACTATCGTGGGAACGAGCCTGATAGTAGATGGTAGGGGTACGAAGGGAGAGGGCAGAGTCCTAGCTATGGTGAGGGTGTACACACGAATGTATGAGTTCATGCCCCTCTTGTGGAGGTAACAACCCTACGTCTCAGTGCTTGGGAGATTTATGTCGTGTGGAATGTAAAGATTACAGTGGTTGCGAACCCTTGTGCAGGAGGGGAGGGGTGGCTTATATAGAGTTCGCTGCCCCTCATAACTGCCCTGCATCAAAGGGCCTGGTCGTGGGATTAAAGTCTGCCGTTACAGGTAACGTACGTAATAAAATCTATTAATGACCATTGAACCAGTGTCTTCCCATTGGGGTCTTGATGATGGCTCATGGTCTTCTGGCATCGAGTGAAAGCGAGGTCTTCTGAGTGACACGCAACTGCCGAGTGGGAGTGGGAGTCTCCGAGTGGATTACTGTCGAGTGGCTTTGAACGTCTCCAGGGATCCACTCGGAAGTTCATGCTTGATCTTCAAGTCCTCCCATGTGGTGTCCTTAGGTAGGGTATGTAGGCCGTGCCTAGGACCCTACCCTAGGTACATATCCTCATCAAAAGGCAACTTGCTTATCACCGTTATGGCTTTGCATAGGTAAGAACGGTTCTTACTAGTTGCCCATAGCAGCCATGTAAAACTTGCAACAACAAAGTAGAGGATGTCTAACTTGTTTTTGTAGGGCATGTTGTGATGTGATATGGTCAAGACGTGATTTGATATATGTTGATGTATGAGATGATCATGTTTTGCAATAGTTATCACGACTTGCATGTCGATGAGTACGGCAACCGATAGGAGCCATAGGGTTGTCTTTAATTATTGTATGACCTGCGTGTCAATCATTAAGCGCTATGTAATGCTTTACTTTATCGCTAAACGGTAGCAGTAGTAGTAGAAGCATGGTTGGCGTGACAACCCCGATGGCAACACAATGATGAAGATCATGATGACGGAGATCATGGTGTCATGCCGGTGACGATGGAGATCATGTCGGTGCTTTGGAGATGGACATCAAAAGCACAATTTCATGGCCATATCATGTCACTTATGATTTGCATGTGATGTTAATCCTTTTATGCATCTTATTTTGCTTAGGATGACGGTAGCATTATAAGGTGATCCCTCACTAAAATTTCAAGATAAAATTGTGTTCTCCCCGAGTGTGCACCGTTGTGAAAGTTTGTCGTTTTGAAGCACCACATGATGATCGGGTGTGATAGACTCTACGTTCACATACAATGGGTGCAAGGCAGTTTTGCACATGCAGAACACTCGGGTTAAACTTGACGAGCCTACCATGTACAGACATGGCCTGGGAACACATGAGACTGAAAGGTCGAAGAAGAGTCATATAGTAGATATGATCAACATGGAGATGTTCACCATTGAAACCACCTCATCTCACGTGATGATTGATGTCTACTACACAACCTTCTTCTTGTAGACTCGTGTTGGGCCTCCAAGCGCAGAGTTTTGTAGGACAATGTCAATTTTCCCTCAAGTGGATGACCTAAGGTTTATCAATCTGTGGGAGGTGTAAGATGAAGATGGTCTCTCTCAAACAACCCTGCAACCAAATAACAAAGAGTCTCTTGTGTCCCCAACACACCAAATACAATGGTAAATTGTATAGGTGCACTAGTTCGGCGAAGAGATGGTGATACAAGTGTAATATGGATGGTAGATATAGGTTTTTGTAATCTGAAAATATAAAAACAGCAAGGTAAAAAATAGTAAACATCAAGCAAAATGTTGTATAAATGCTTAGAAACAAGGCCTAGGGTCCATACTTTCACTAGTGCAATCTCTCTAAACAATATTAGCATAGTTGAATCATACGTAAATGTTGAGGAACGTCGCATGGGAAACAAAAATTTTCCTACGCTTACGCAAGACCTATCCATGGTGATGAGCATCTACGAGAGGGAGAGTAGATCTACATACCCTTGTAGATCGCTAAGCAGGAAGCATTAAGAAATGCGGTTGGTGTAGTCGAACGTCTTAGCGATCCAAATCGCCGAGCGTCCCACGATTCAATCACGATCCGTCCCGATCAAGCACCGAACGGACGGCACCTCCGCGTTCAGCACACGTGCAACTTGATGATGATCTCCGCCTTCTTGATCCAGCAAGAAGGAGCGGAGAGGTAGACGACTTCTCCGGCAGCGTGACGGTGCCGCGGCAATGGTGGTGGAGCAATCCGGCAGGGCTTCGCCTAAGCACTGCAGAAAACCGATCTAGAGGAGAGACTATGCACTAGAGGAACGGGTAGCACGTGGCTGAAAATCTAGTGCAAAAACCCTAAAGCCTCTAGTATATATAAGAGGAAGAGAGGAGGAGGTTTGGCCCAAGGGACAAGCCACCAAGGCTTCGGCCGAACCAAGAGGAGAGGAGGATTCCTCCTCCAATCCTAGTAGGACTAGGACTCCTCCTTATGTTTGCCTTTTTGCCTTTTTCCACCTTTTTCTCTTGGGCTTTTCTTCCCAGCCGCATGGACCTTGTGTGGGACTTCCACCAGCCCACTAAGATCTGGTATTCACTCTCCCACAGCCCATGTAGCCTCTTGGGTCGAAATACCCCTCACAATGGTCTCCCGGTACACTACCGGAACTCCCGGTACACTACCGATGAGCCCGAAACTTTTCCGGCGACCAAAATAGGACTTCCTATATATAAATATTTACCTCCAGACCATTCCCGAGCTCCTTCTGACGTCCGGGATCTCATCCGGGACTCCGAACAACCTTCGGTCACCACCATGCATAACTCTATACTACCGAAACGTCACCAAACCTTAAGTGTGCAGACCCTGCGGGTTCGAGAACTATGTAGACATGACCGAGACACCTCTACGGTCAATAACCAATAGTGGGACCTGGATGCCCATATTGGTTCCTACATATTCTAAGAAGATCTTTATCGGTCGAACCTCTATGTCAAGGATTCAGTTAATCCCGTATGATGTTCCCTTTGTTCTTCGGTATGTTACTTGCCCGAGATTCGATCGTCGGTATCTCCATACCTAGTTCAACCTCGTTACCAGCAAGTCTCTTTACTCGTTCCGTAATACAAGATCCCGTGACTAACACTTAGTCACATTGCTTGCAAGGCTTATTGTGATGTTGTATTACCGAGTGGGCCCTGAGATACCTCTCCATCACACGGAGTAACAAATCCTAGTCTTGATCCATGCCAACCCAACAGGCACCCTCGGAGTTACCTGTAGAGCACCTTTATAGTCACCCAGTTATGTTGCGACGTTTGATACACACAAGGCACTCTTCCGGTGTCTGTGAGTTGCATGATCTCATGGTCATAGAAACATATACTTGACATGCAGAAAACAGTAGCAATAAACTGACATGATCATATGCTACGTTTGTAGTTTGGGTCTTGTCCATCACATCATTCTCCTAATGATGTGATCCCGTTATAAAATGACATCACATATCAATGGCTAGGAAACCTTGACCATCTTTGACCAATGAGCTAGTTCACTAGAGGCATACTAGGGACAAAGTGTTGTCTATTTACCCACACATGTAATGTGTTTCCAATCAATACAATTATAGCATGGATAATAAATGATTATCATGAACAAGGAATATAATAATAAACACTTTATTTATTGCCTCTAGGGCATATTTCCAACAGTCTCCCACTTGCACTAGAGTCAATAATCTAGTTCACATCACTATGTGATTTACATTGTAATGAATCAAACACCCATGCAGTTCTGGTGTTGATCATGTTTAGCCCTTGGAAGAGGTTTAGTCAATGGGTCTTCAACATTCAGATCCGTGTGCACTTTGCAAATATTTATGTCCTTTTCCTCGATGTAATCACGGATGGAGTTGAAGCATCGCTTTATGTGTCTGGTCCTCTTGTGAAACCTTGGTTCCTTGGCCAGAGCAATGGCACTAGTGTTGTCACAGAACAGGTTCATTGGATTCAATGCACTGGGCACTACTCCAAGATCTGTCATGAACTATTTCATCCAGACACCTTCCTTTGCTGCCTCCGAGGCTGCGATGTACTCCGCTTCGCACGTAGAATCAGCTACCATGCTTTGCTTGGAACTGCACCAGCTAACCGCTCCCCCATTGAGAATAAATACGTATCCGGTTTGTGACTTAGAGTCATCTGGATCAGTGTCAAAGCTTGCATCGACGTAACCCTTTACGACGAGATCTTCATCACCTACATAAATGAGAAACATTTCCTTAGTCCTTTTCAAGTACTTAAGGATATTCTTGACCGCTGCCCAGTGCTCCATTCCAGGATCACTTTGAAACCTTTCGGCCATACTTATGGCAAGGATGACATCGGGTCTTGTGTATAGAATTGCATACATGATAGAGCCTATGGCTAAAGCATAGGGGATGACACTCATCTTTCTCTATCTTCTGCAATCACTGGGCATTGAGTCTTACTCAACTTCACACCTTGTAACACAGGCAAGAACCCCTTCTTGGACTGATCCATTTTGAACTTCTTCAAAACTTTATCAAGGTATGTGCTCTGTGAAAGTGCTATTAAGCGTCTCAATCTATCTCTATAGATCTTAATGCCTAATATGGAAGCAGCTTCTCCTAGGTCCTTCATTGAAAAACTCTAGTTCAAATATTCCTTCACACTTTCCAGCATTTCTATATTGTTTCAATCAGCAATATGTCATCCACATATAATATTAGAAACGCTATAGATCTCCCACTCACTTTCTTGTAAATACAAGCTTCTCCATAAACTTGTATAAACTCAAACGCTTTGATCACCTCATCAAAGCGCTTATTCCAACTCCGAAATGCTTGCACCAGCCCATAAATGGATCACTGGAGTTTGCAAACTTTGTCAGCATTCTCTGGATCGACAAAACCTTCTAGTTGCATCATATACAACTCTTGCTCAAGGAAACCGCTGAGGAACGCTGTTTTGACATCCATCTGCCAAATTTCATAGTCGAAATAAGCAGCTATTGCCAACATGATTCTAACAGACTTAAGCATCGCTATGGGTGAGAAGGTCTCATCGTAGTCAACTCCTTGAACTTGTGAAAAACCCTTTGCCACAAGTCAAGCTTTATAGACGGTGACATTACCGTCCGCGTCTGTCTTCTTCTTAAAGATCCATTTGTTCTGAATGGCCTTTCGCCCTTCAGGTAATACTTCCAAACTCCATACTTTGTTTTCATACATGGATCCCATCTTGGATTTCATGGCCTCTAACCATTTCTCCGAATCCGGGCCCATCACCGCTCCTTCATAGCTCGTAGGTTCATTGTTGTCCAACAACATGACCTCCAAGACAGGGTTGCCGTACCACTCAGGAGTAGTACGCGCCCTTGTCGACCTACAAGGTTCAATAGCAGCTTGATCCAAAGCTTCATGATCATCATCATTAACTTCCTCTTCAACCATCATAGGTTCCACAGAAACATCTTTCTGCGCTACGCTACTTTCTGGTTGAAGTAAAGGTTCAATAACCTCATCAAGCTCTATTTTCCTCCGACTCAATTCTTTCGAGAGAAACTCTTTCTCAAAAATGTTCCATTCTTAGCGACAAACACTTTGCCTTCGGATCTGAGATAGAAGGTATACCCGACTGTCTCTTCTGGGTATCCTATGAAGACGCATTTCTCCGCTTTGGGTTCCAGCTTTTCAGGCTGAAGCTTTTTGACATAAGCATCACATCCCCAAACTTTAAGAAACGACAACTTTGGCCTCTTGCCAAACCATAGTTCATATGGCGTCGTCTCAACGGATTTCGATGGTGCCCTATTTAAGTGAATGCAGTTGTCTCTAATGCATAACCCCAAAACGATAGTGGCAAATCAGCAAGTGACATCATAGAACACAGCATATCTAATAAGGTTCAATTACGACATTTGGACACACCATTACGCTGTGGTGTTCCGGGCGGTGTCAACTGTGAAACAATTCCACACTGTCTTAAGTGACTACCAAACTCATAACTCAGATATTCACCTCCTCGATCAGATCGCAGGAATTTAATCTTCTTGTTACGATGATTCTCAACTTCACTCTGAAATTTCTTAAACTTTTCAAACGTTTCAGACTTGTGTTTCATTAAGTAAATATACCCATATATACTTAAGTCATCAGTGAAGGTGAGAAAATAACGATATCCACCATGCGCTGTAACATTCATTGGACCGCACACATCAGTATGATTTCCTATAAGTCACTTGCCCGTTCCATTGTTCCGGAGAACGGCGTTTTAGTCATCTTGCCCATGAGGCATGGTTCACATGTGTCAAGTGATTCAAAATCAAGTGACTCCAAAAGTCCATCAGCATGGAGCTTCCTCATGCGTTTTACACCAATATGACCTAAACAGCAGTGCCATAAGAAAGTGGTACTATCATTATCAACTCTACATCTTTTGGCATCAATGTTATGAACATGTGTATCATCACTATCAAGATTCAATATGAATAAACCCCTCACATTGGGTGCATGACCATAAAAGATATTACTCATATAAATAGAACAACCTTCATTCTCTGATTTAAATGAGTAATCGTCTCGCAATAAACAAGATCCAGATATAATGTTCATGCTTAACGCAGGCACTAAATAACAATTATTCAGGTTCATCACTAATCCCGATGGTAATCGAAGAGAGAGCATGCCGATGGTGATCACATCAGCCTTGGAACCATTTCCCACGTGCATCGTCACTTCATCCTTTGCCAACCTTCATATATTCCGTAGTTCCTGTTTTGAGTTGCAAATGTGAGCAACCGAACCGGTATCAAATACCCATGCACTACAACGAGAGCTAGTAAGGTACACATCAATAACATGTATATCATATATACCTTGTTTGTCGTTGGCCGCCTTCTTGTCAGCCAGGCACTTGGGGCAGTTCCGCTTCTAGTGACCAGTTCCCTTGCAATGAAAGCACTCAGTTTCTGGCTTGGGTCCATGCTTGGGCTTCTTTATAGGAGTAGAAACTGCTTTGCCATCCTTCTTGGTTTTACCCTTCTTTCCCTTGCCCTTGCCATTCTTCTTGAAACTTGTGGTTTTATTGAACATCAACACTTGATGTTCTTTCTGTATTTCAGACTCAGCGACTTTTAGCATCACAAACAGCTCGACGACTAACTTGTTCATCCCGTGCATGTTATAGTTCATCACAAAGCTCTTGTAACTAGGTGGCAGTGATTGAAGAACTCTATCAGTGATCGCCTCTGGTGGAACGACAATTTCCAACTCCGCTAGACGAGTTGAATACCCAGACATTCTAAGTATATGTTCACTGATAGACCCATTCTCCTCCATCTTGCAAGCATAGAACTTATCGGAGGTCTCATACCTCTCGATTCAGGCATTCTTCTGAAAGATAAACTTCAACTCCTGGAACATCTCATATGCTCCATGACGTTCAAAACGTCTTAGAAGTCCCAGTTCTAAGCCATACAATATTGCACACTAAACTATTGAGTAATCTCTAGAACGTGCCTCCCAAGCGTTCTTAACGTCTTCGGATGACATGTCTTCTGGTTGGTCACCAAGCGGTGCATCAAGGACATATGATTTCTAGGAAGCCGTGAGGATAATCCTCAGATTACGGGCCCATTCAACAAAGTTACTTCCATCATCTTTCAACTTAGCTTTCTCTAGGAACGCATTAAAATTCAGGGGTGCTACTACGCGAGCCATTGATTTACAACATAAATATGCAAAGTTTACTTAGACTATTGTTCAAGATAATGAGTTTAGTTAATCAAATTACTAAAGCTCCCACTCAAATTGACATCCCTCGGGTCATCCGAGTGTCACATGATCCAAATTCACCAACTCAAGTCCGATCATCACGTGAGTTGAGGTGGTTTCAATGGTGAATATCATCATGTTGATCATATCTACTATATGACTCATGTTCGACCTTTCAGTCTCTTGTGTTCCGAGGCCATGTCTGTACATTCTAGGCTCGTCAAGTTTAACCTGAGTGTTCTGCATGTGCAACACTGGCTTGCACCCGTTGTATGTGAACGTAGAGTCTATCACACCCGATCATCACATGGTGTCTCGACACGACGAACTTTCACAACGGTGCACACTCAGGGAGAACACAATTCATCTTGAAATTTAAGTGAGGGATCACCTTATAATGCTACAGTCGTCCTAAGCCGAACAAGGTGCATAAAAGGATTAACATCACATGCAAATCATAAGTGACACAATATGGCCATGAACTTGTGCTTTTGATCTCCATCTTGAAAGCACCGACATGATCTCCATCGTCACCGGCATGACACCATGATCCCCATCATGTTGATCTCCATCAACATGTCGCCATCGGGGTTGTCGCGCCCATCATGCTTGTACTACTATTGATACCGTTTAGTGATAAAGTAAAGCATTACATATCGCTTAATGATTGACACGCATGTCATACAATAATTAAAGACTACCCTATGGCTCCTGCCGGTTGCCATACTCATCGACATGCAAGTAATGATATTCTATACAACACATGATCATCCCATACATCACATATATCACATTATGTAATTGGCCATATCACGTCACAACATACCCTGCAAAAACAAGTTAGATCTCCTCTAATTGTTGTTGCATATTTTACGTGGCTGCTACGGGTATCTAGCAAGAACAATTCTCACCTACGCATAAACCACAACGTTGATACAAAAGTTGCTTTTCAACCTTCTCAAGGACCACCTTTGTCGAATCTGATCCAACTAAATTAGGATAAACTGCCACCCGCCAGCCATCTTTTGCAACAAGGTCCAGTTGAGGGAACCGGTCTCTCATAAGCATACGAGTATTGTTGGTCCGGGCCGCTTCATCCCACAATACCGCTGAACCAAAACACGACCAAGGGAGGAAGCAATCTAAGCATCAACGCCCACAAACTCTTTGTGTTCTACTTGTGATCTCATCTACACATAGACCTAGCTCTGATACCACTATTGAGGAACATCGCATGGGAAACAAAAAATTTCCTACGCTCACGCAAGACCTATCCATGGTGATGAGCATCTACGAGAGGGAGAGTGGATCTACATACCCTTGTAGATCGCTAAGCAGGAAGCATTAAGAAATGCGGTTGGTGTAGTTGAACATCTTCATGATCCAAATCGCCGAGCGTTCCGCGATCCAATCACGATCCGTCCCGATCAAGCACCGAACGGACGGCACCTCCACGTTCAGCACACGTGCAGCTTGATGACGATCTCCGCCTTCTTGATCCAGCAAGAGGGAGCAGAGAGGTAGACGAGTTCTCCAGCAGCGTGATGGCGCCGCGACGATGGTGGTGGAGCAATTCTGGCAGGGCTTCACCTAAGCTCTGCAGAAAACCGATCTACAGGAGAAACTATGCACTAGAGGAACGGGTAGCACGTGGCTGAAAATCGAGTGCAAAAACCATAAAACCTCTAGTATATATAAGAGGAAGAGAGGAGGAGGTTTGGCCCAAGGGCTAAGCCACCAAGGCTTCGGCCGAACCAAGAGGAGAGGAGGATTCCTCCTCCAATCCTAGTAGGACTAGTACTCCTCCTTATTTTTGCCTTTTTGCCTTTTTCCACCTTTTTCTCTTTGGGATTTTCTTCCCAGCCGCATGGGCCTTTTGTGGGACTTCCACCAGACCACTAAGGTCTGGTATTTACTCTCCCACAGCCCATGTAGCCTCTTGGGTCGAAATACCCCTCCCGATGGTCTCCCAGTACACTACCGGCACTCCCGGTACACTACGGATGAGCCCGGAACTTTTCCGGCGACCAAAATAGGACTTCCTATATATCAATATTTACCTACGGACCATTCCAGAGCTCCTCGTAACGTCCAGGATCTCATCTGGGACTTCGAACAACCTTCGGTCACCACCATGCATAACTCTATACTACCGAAACGTCACCAAACCTTAAGTGTGCAGACCCTGCGGGTTCGAGAACTATGTAGACATGACCGAGACACCTCTACAGTCAATAAAAATCAGCGGGACCTGGATGCCCATATTGGTTCCTACATATTCTATGAAGATCTTTATCAGTCGAACCTCTATGTCAAGGATTCAGTTAATCCCGTATGATGTTCCCTTTGTTCCTTGGTATGTTACTTGCCCGAGATTCGATCATTGGTATCTCCATACCTAGTTCAATCTCGTTACCGGCAAGTCTCTTTACTCGTTCCATAATACAAGATCCCATGACTAACACTTAGTCACATTGTTTGCAAGGCTTATTGTGATGTTGTATTACCGAGTGGGCCCTGAGTACCTCTCCGTCACACAGAGTGACAAAGCCCAGTCTTGATCCATGCCAACCCAACAGGCACCCTCGGATTTACCTGTAGAGCACCTTTATAGTCACCCAGTTACGTTGCGACGTTTGATACACACAAGGCACTCTTCCGATGTCCGTGAGTTGCATGATCTCATGGTCATAGAAACATATACTTGACATGCAGAAAACAGTAGCAATAAATTGACACGATCATATGCTACGTTTGTAGTTTGGGTCTTGTCCAT
The DNA here is from genome assembly GCA_022496015.1 of Hordeum marinum. NCBI lineage: Eukaryota > Viridiplantae > Streptophyta > Magnoliopsida > Poales > Poaceae > Hordeum > Hordeum marinum. The sequence goes on along the minus strand of CM039678.1, from coordinate 533,587,409 downwards.
CACATCATTCTCCTAATGATGTGATGCCGTTATCAAATGACATCACATGTAAATGGCTAGGAAACATTGACCATCTTTGACCAACGAGCTAGTTCACTAGAGGCATACTAGGGACAAAGTGTTGTCTATTTACCCACACATGTAATGTGTTTCCAATCAATACAATTATAGCATGGATAATAAACGATTATCATGAACTAGGAAATATAATAATAATAAACACTTTATTTATTTCCTCTAGGGCATATTTCCAACAGTAAATACCTCTCGTGCGACAAAGAGTTCACTCCAAAGTCACAAATAGCGGAGAACTAACAAAGAAATTATTATAGGGTATGAAACCACCTCAAAGTTATCTTTTCCGATCAATATTCCCTATAAGTGTCACGAACAGCCCTAGAGTTCGTAGTAAAATAACACCTTCACGAAAGACATTAAAAAGATGAAGCATATGAGGCAACCTCAATTCCATTTTTTTGTAGTTTTCTTTTATAAAACGAAACTAGTGAAAAATAGGAAACTAAAAGATTCAATTGCAAGATCTAAAGATATACCTTCAAGCACTCACCTCCCCGACAACGCCGCCAGAAAAGATCTTGATGTCTAATACACAACCTTCTTCTTGTAGACTCGTGTTGGGCCTCCAAGCGTAGAGTTTTGTAGGACAGTGACAATTTTCCCTCAAGTGGATGACCTAAGGTTTATCAATCCGTGGGAGGTGTAGGATGAAGATGGTCTCTCTCAAACAACCCTGCAAACAAATAACAAAGAGTCTCTTGTGTCCCCAACACACCCAATACAATGGTAAATTGTATAGGTGCACTAGTTCGGCAAAGAGATGGTGATACAAGTGTAATACGGATGGTAGATATAGGTTTTTGTAATCTGAAAATATAAAAACAGCAACGTAACAAATAGTAAACAGCGAGCAAAACATTGTATAAATGCTTGGAAACAAGGCCTAGGGTCCATACTTTTACTAGTGCAATTTCTCTCAACAATATTGTCATAGTTGAATCATATGTAAATACCTCTCGTGCGACAAAGAGTTCACTCCAAAGTCACAAATAGTAGAGAACGAACGAAGAAATTATTGTAGGGTAGGAAACCACCTCAAAGCTATCTTTTCCGATCAATCTTATGAGCTATCCCTATAAGTGTCATGAACATCCCTACAGTTCGTACCAAAATAACACCTTAAGATACACATCAACCAAAACCCTAATGTCACCTAGATACTCCAATGTCACCACGAGTACCCATGGGCTTGATTATACGATATGCATCACACAATTTCAGATTCATCATGTTCAATGCAACACAAAGAACTTCAAAGAGTGTCACAAAGTTTCTACCTGGAAGTCAAGAAAAAAACGTGTGCCAACCCTTATGCATAGATTCCCAAGGTCCCGCAAGTTGATCACCAAAACATACATCAAGTGGATCAATAGAACATCCCATTGTCACCATGGATATCCCATCGCAAGACATACATCAAGTGTTCTAAAATCCTTAAAGACTCAATCCGATAAGAAAACTTCAAAGGGAAAACTCAATTCATCACAACAAGATAGAGAGGGGAACACTCCATATGATTCATCTATATCAATAAAGCTCGCGGTACATCAAGATCGTGCTATCTCAAGAACACAAGAGAGAGAGAGATCAAACACATAGCTACTAGTACATACCCTCAGCCCCGAGGATGAACTACTCCCTCCTTGTCATGGAGAGCGTCGGGATGATGAAGATGGCCTCCGGTGATGGTTTCCCCCTCCGACAGGGTGCCAAAACGGGCTCCTGATTGGTGTTTTGTGGCTCTGAAGGCTTGCGGTGGCGGAACTCCCGATCTAGGTTTCTTTTCGGGGGTTTCTGGATTTATAGGAGTTTTTGGCATTGGAATCGCATCAAGGAGGTGCTCGAAGGGTCCACAAGCTTGCTAGGCGCGGTCGGGGGGGGGGGGGGGTCGCGCCTAGCAGGCTTGTGGCCTCCTCGTCCACTTCCTGGCCCAGCTCTTCGCTCTAGTATTTTTTATATTTTCCAAAAATAATCTCCATAAATTTTTAGCCCATTCCGAGAATTTTTATTTCTGCACAAAAACAACAACATGGTAGTTATGCTGAAAACAACGTTAGTCTAGGTTAGTTCTAATAAAATCATACCAAAATGATATATAATTATTATAAACATGGCAGGCATAATTCATAAATTATAGATACGTTGGAGACGTATTAGCATCCCCAAGCTTAATTCATGCTCGTCCTCGAGTAGGTAAATGATAAAAGAAATAATTTATGAAGTGTGGATGCTAGGATAGTGCATAAATTTGATCAATGATAATTCCAAACACTTTTTCTAGCATCATTATATATCATAAACAGTAGCTCATCTCATAAACCTTCTCTTGATGAAATAACAAGCTATCCACATGTTAAAGTCTAGACTAACAAACTATGCTTTCAGTCACCAAACAATTGCAATTCATCTTATTTTCAAGAAGGGTCTATGTAAGAGCTTTGATCTAGCAAATTCCACATACTTAACTATCATATAGTCTTCCATGATTGTTGACACTCAAAGCATATTTTTAGAACAAATAGCATCCATCGAACACGGAGAAAGATAGGGGCTTAAAGTTTCGCCTCCCAACTTATTTATCATATAGATAATTGTCAACAATAATAATTCATGATCATATATATTTGAATGGCCATATATGCTTGGATCTTTCCCCATCACATGATGCTTGCCAAAAGAAAAAGGCGAAATATAGGAAGCGGTGAAGATCACCGTGGCTCTTGCATAAAGGTAAGTACATGAAATTAAAAGAGAGGCCCTTCGCAGAGGGAAGCATTGATTTGCAGAGATGCCAGAGCTTGAGCTTTTAAAACAGAGATGAATAATAATTTTGAGCGGTATGCTTTCATTGTCACCATAATAGCTGAGAGATCTCGGTATCTTCCATGCTAGATACATTATAGGCGGTTCCCAAACAGAATGGTAAAGTTTTTACTCCCCCTCCACCAATCAATCACACTCCACAGCAAGCCGAATCCAAGGGTACCGTCCATACCAACAACATTCCTGGGCGAGTTTTGTTTAATTATTTACATTTTTTCCCTTTGATTTTGGGACTGGAAATCCCTACCAGCCACTTTCTCGTGAATGATAGTGAATCAACACATATCGTGACAATAACCCACCTAGCATGGAAGATACTGACAGCCCCTAGTTACTATATGAGTGATTCGGGCATACAGAACAGAATATTTTTTGAAGATTTAGAGTTTTGCACATGCAAATTTACTTGGAATGGTAGGTAAATACCGCATATAGGTAGGTATGGTGGACTCATATGGAACAACTTTGGTTTTAAGGGTGTCTGTATGCACAAGTAGTATTTCTACTTGGTGCAGAAATTTTGGCTAGTTTGAGGTGGAAGCAAGCACCACATGTTGGAGGATCCATAACAATATAACTTCTATACAAATATACCTAAGCATAACTCATTACGTTGTCTTCCTTGTCCAACTTCAACTAATTTGCTCAAGTTTGAAAATAATTAATGGGTATTCACAATCATAGAAGATGTCCAAGATAGTATATTTATATGTGAAATCTCTCTTCCTTCAATATTATTTGATGAATGGTTCAATTGACCAATACGGTGTTTGCTAACTTTCAATAATTTTTACCACCTATACTACTCCAAAACATATAAGTGAAGATCAATGAGTAGTCAAACAATCAAGTAGCTATGTGAGGAATTTCTCTCTCTCTCTCTCTCTCTCTCTCAATAAACATTTTCAGATCTGAGTATTTTATTCAACAACAAGCAAAAGAAAAATAGAACTCCAAGAATATCATGCATCATGTGAATGAATTAAAATTTAAGCTCAACATAGGCTAACCGATAATTGTTGATGAAGAGAGGTGGGATGCGTAGCATCCCCAAGCTTAGATGCTTGAGACTTCTTGAAATATTTACTTGGTATGCCTTGGGCATCCCCAGGCTTGAGCTTTTGTATCTCGTTCAATCCTCTCATATCATGGTTTCACCTATTCTCAAACACTTCATCCACACAAAACTCGAAAAGAGCTCGTGAGATAGGTTAGTACACATAATAATAAATCACCTCTTCATGTAATGACAAGACAAGTTGCACAATAATTTTCAAACATTAGGTACTGTATACTATAATTTTCACAATTTATATTTACCAATATAGGCTATGAAACTATAGGACAAGTAGATAAAAAAGTATGACAGCAATCTGTCCAAACAGAACAGTCTGTAGTAATTTATGATAACAGTGTGCTTCTGTAACTCAAAAAATTATGAAAATTTAAGAAATGCTATAAAATTTATATGAAAACACTGTGTAAATATTTCAGAAACTTTCCTCATTCCAGTAAAATATGAAAAATCAAACTCTACAGCAGAAGTTTCTGTTTTAACACAACACACATCAAACATGCAATTAAAGCATTCTAAAGGCAATTCTTGGAACTTTTTGTTAAAAATAAGATTATAAATAACACATGACAGATAAAAACAAAATAAACTAACGCTCCAAGCAAAAATCATATTATGTGACGAATTTTAAAAATATAGCTCTAAGTGAGATATACCGATAGTGTTGAAGACGAAAGAGAGGATGCCTTCCGGGGCATCCCCAAGCTTAGACGCTTGAGTATTCCTTGAATATTACCTTGGGGTGACTTGGTAATACCCAATAATAGGTTCTTTTCACTCCTTATTCTCCTCATATCGGTGTCTCACCCAAAACTTGAAAACTTCATTCACACAAAACTTAACGGAACTTCGTGAGAAGGGTTAGTGTAGTAAAGATAAATCATTCACTTAGGTACTGTCAAGACAAGATTAATAATTATTACCACATGATACCTACTGTATTACATCATTCCTACAATTTATATTACTCAATATAAGCTACAGGAACACTTGAAACAAGCAAACTGTGCATGCAAAACAGAATCTGTCAAAAACAGAACAGTCTGTAAAGATCTGAATGATAACCATACTTCCATGAATCTAAAAATTCTGAAAAATTAGTAAAACTCAAGGAATTTGCGTAGAAATTTTGTGTAAACATTTCAGAAGTTTTTTACACACCAGTAAAATCAGATAATTCATATACTGGACGCAAAACTTTCTGTTTTTGCACAGAATCAAACAAGCAAGTATCCACACTATCCCAAAGGCTTTACTTGGCACTTTATTGAAATAAAAGACACAAAACATGATTAATACAGTATATTAATCATGTTAACACATTAAAACAGAAGGTAAAAGTGTTGGGTTGTCTCCCAACAAGCGCTTTTCTTTAATGCCTTTTAGCTAGGCATGATGATTTCAATGATGCTCGTATAGGAATAGTAGTTGAAATATGCAAGAGAGCATCATGAATCTCATGAAAAGCACATTTAAGTCTAACCCACTTCCTATGCATAGTTATTTTGTGAGCAAACAATTTATGGGAGCGATAATCAACTAACATAGGAAGGCAAAACAAGCATAACTTCAAACCTTGAACACAAAGAGGAAACTTCATATTATTGCAATTCCTACAAGCATATGGTTCTCCCTCATAATAATTTTCAGTAGCATCATGAAGGAATTTCACAATATAACTATCACATACATCATTATTTTCATGATCTACAAGCGTAGAAATTTTACTACTCTCCACACAAGAAAATTTCTTCTCATTCATAATAGTGGGAGCAAACTCAACAAAATAACTATCATGAGATACTTGATTGACATAACCGCATTGAATATTAAAATCATGATGACAAGTTTCATGGTTACTACCACTCTTTATAGCATACGTGTCATCACAATAATCATCATACATAGGAGCCATGTTATCATCATAATATTTTTGCTCATCAAAACTTGGGGGGCTAAAAATATCATAATCATCAAACATAGCATCCCTAAGCTTGTGGCTTTGCATATCTTTAGCATCACGGATATTGAAAGAATTCATACTAACAATATTGAAGTCATTCTCATCATCCAAAGATTTAATGCCAAACATTTTAATAACTTCTTCTTATAACACTTGAGCACAATTTTCATTTCCATCATTTTCAGGAAAGACATTAAAAAGATGAAGCATATGAGGCAACCTCAATTCCATTTTTTTGTAGTTTTCTTTTATAAAACCAAACTAGTGAAGGAAACTAAAAGATTCAATTGCAAGATCTAAAGATATACCTTCAAGCACTCACCTCCCCGACAATGCCGCCAGAAAAGAGCTTGATGTCTAATACACAACCTTCTTCTTGTAGACTCGTGTTGGGCCTCCAAGCGTAGAGTTTGGTAGGACAGTGACAATTTTCCCTCAAGTGGATGACCTAAGGTTTATCAATCCGTGGTAGGTGTAGGATGAAGATGGTCTCTCTCAAACAACCCTGCAACCAAATAACCACGAGTCTCTTGTGTCCCCAACACACCCAATACAATGGTAAATTGTATAGGTGCACTAGTTAGGCAAAGAGATGGTGATACAAGTGTAATACGGATGGTAGATATAGGTTTTTGTAATCTGAAAATATAAAAATAGCAACGTAACAAATAGTAAACAGCGAGCAAAACATTGTATAAATGCTTGGAAACAAGGCCTAGGGTCCATACTTTCACTAGTGCAATTTCTCTCACCAATATTGTCATAGTTGAATCATATGTAAATACCTCTCGTGCGACAAAGAGTTCACTCCAAAGTCACAAATAGCAGAGAACTAATGAAGAAATTATTGTAGGGTAGGAAACCACCTCAAAGCTATCTTTTCCGATCAATCTTATGAGCTATCCCTATAAGTGTCACGAACATCCCTACAGTTCGTACCAAAATAACACCTTAAGATACACATCAACCAAAACCCTAATGTCACCTAGATAATCCAATGTCACCACAAGTACCCATGAGCTTGATTATACGATATGCATCACACAGTTTTAGATTCATCATGTTCAATCCAACACAAAGAACTTCAAAGAGTGCCTCAAAGTTTCTATCGGAAAGTCAAGACAAAAATGTGTGCCAACCCTTATGCATAGATTCCCAAGGTCACGGAACCCGCAAGTTGATCACCAAAACATACATCAAGTGGATAAAAAGAACATCCCATTGTCAGCACGGATATCCCATCACAAGACATACATCAAGTGTTCTCAAATCCTTAACGAATCAATCCGATAAGAAAACTTCAAAGGGAAAACTCAATTCATCACAACAAGATAGAGAGGGGAACACTCGATATGATTCGTCTATATCAACAAAGCTCGCGGTACATCAAGATCTTGCCATCTCAAGAACACGAGAGAGAGAAAACACATAGCTATTGGTACATACCCTCAGCCCTGAGGGTGAACTACTCCCTCCTCGTCATGGAGAGAGCCGGGATGATGAAGATGGCCTTCGATGATGGTTTCCCCCTTCGGCAGGGTGCCAGAACGGGCTCCTGATTGGTTTTTCGTGGATCTGGAGGCTTGCGGCGGTAGAACTCCCGATCTAGGTTTCTTTTCGGTGGTTTCTGGATTTATAGGACTTTTTGGCATTGGAATCATGTCAAGGAGGTGCTCGAAGGGCCCACAAGCTTGCTAGGCGCGGCAAGGGGTGGCCGCGCCAGGCTTGTGGCCTCCTCGTCCACTTCCTGGCCCAGCTCTTCGCTCCAGTATTTTTTATATTGTGCAAAAATATTCTCCTTCAATTTTTAGCCCATTCCGAGAACTTTTATTTTTGCACAAAAACAGCACCACGGTAGTTCTGCTGAAAACAACGTCAGTTCGGGTTAGTTCTAATAAAATTATACCAAAATCATATGGAATTATTGTAAACATGGCATGAATACTTCATAAATTATAGATACGTTTGAGAAGTATCAATGATCGGACTTGGGTTGGTGGATTTGGATCATGTCACACTTAGACAACCTGAGGGATGTTGATTTGAGTGGGAGTACTTAAGTAATATGATTAATTGAAGTAATTATCACGAACTTAGTCAAAATTTCTTTGCAAATTATGTTATAGATCAATAAATCACGCTATAGCTCCCTTGAATTTTGATATGTTCCTAGAGAAAAAGTAAGTTGAAAGATGATGGTAGCAATTATGCGAACTGGGTCCATGATATGAGGATTGTCCTAATTGTTGTAGAGAAGGCTTGTGTCCTTGATGCATCGCTCAGTGCGCCACCCCCTCAAGCATCGTTTGTGGATGTTGTGAATAGCTGACAGGCATGTTCTGATGACTACTTTATAGTTCAGTGCGTCATGCATTACAACTTAGAATTGAGGCTCCAAAAATGTTTTGAACGTCACAGAACATATGAGATGTTCTAAGAGCTGAAATTGGGATTTCAGGCTTGTGCCTATGTTGAGAGGTGTGAGACCTCCAACAAGATTCTTTGCCTGCAAGATGAAGGAGAATCGCTCAATCGGTGAGCGTGTGCTCATATTGTCTGGGTGCTACAATTGCTTGAATCAAGTGGGAGTTTATCTTCCAGATAAGATAGTGATTGATATAATTCTCCAAGACACTGCCACAAAGATACTAGAGCTTCGTGATGAACTATAAACATGCCAAGGATGGAAAAGATGATCCCTGAGCTATTCGCGATGTTTGACACTACGAAGGTAGAAATCAAGAAGGAGCATCAAATGTTGATGGTTAGTAAAACCACTAGTTTCGAGCAGGGCAAGGTCAAGAAGGGAAAGTTCATGAATGGCAAGCATGTTGCTGCTCCAGTGAAGAAACCCAAGGTTGAACCCAAACCTGAGACTAAGTGCTTCTATTATGAGGAGAACGGTCACTGAAGCGGAACTACCCTAGATACTTGGTAGATAAGAAGGTTGGCAACGTCAATAGAAGTATATTTGATATACGTGTTATTGATGTGTACCTTGCTAGTACTCCTAGTAGCACCTAGGTATTGGATACCAGTTCGGTTGCTAATGTTAGTAACTCGAAATAAAATCCATGGAATATATGGAGACTAGCTAAGGGTGAGGTTACGATGTGTATTGGAAGTGTTTCCAAGGATATGTGATCAGCATCGCATGCTCCCTCTACCTTCGGGGTTAGTGTTAAACCTGAATAAATGTTATTTGGTGTTTTCATAGAGCATGAACATGATTAGATCGTGTTTATCGCAATAAGGTTCTTCATTTAAGTCAGAGAGTAATGGTTATTCTGTTTACATGAATAATACCTTCAATGGTCATGCACCCAATGTGAATGGTTTATTGAATCTCGGTTGTAGTGATACACATGTTCATAGTATTGTTGCCAAAAAGATGCAAAGTTAATAATGAGAGTACCACATACTTGTGGCACTGCCGCTAAGGTCATATTGGTGTAAAACGCATGAAGAAACTCCATGGTGATGGATCTTCGGACTCACTCGATTTCTAATCGCTTGAGACGTGCGAACCATGCCTCATGGGCAAGATGACTATGACCCCGTTTTCCGATATGATGGAGCGGGCAAGTGACTTATTGGAAATAATACATGTTGATGTATGTGGTCTAATGAGTTATGAAGCGTGCGGTGGATATCGTTATTTCTTACATTCACTGATGATTTGAGTAGATATGTGTATATTTACTTAATGAAACACAAGTCTGAAACGTTTGAAAAGTTCAAGCAATTTTAGAGTGAAGTTTAAGATCATCGTGACAACAAGATAAAATTTCCACGATATGATCGTGGAGGTTAATACCTAAGTTACGAGTTTGGTATGCAACTTAAGACAATGTGGAAATTGTTTCACAACTCATGCCACCTGGAACACCATAGTGTGATGGTGTGTCCGAATGTCGTAGTCATGCTCTATCAGATATGGTGCGTACTATGATGTTTCTTATCGTTTTACCACTATCGTTTTGGGTTATGTAGTTGATACAACTACAGTCACTTTAAATAGGGCACCATCTAAATCCGTTGAGATGACACCGTATGAATTATGGTTTGGCAGAAACATAAGCTGTCATTTCTTAGAGTTTGGGAATGCGACACTTATGTCTGATAAGCTCGAACCAAAAGTGGAAAAGTGCATCTTCATAGGAACCCTAAGGAAATAGTAGGGGTATGCCTTCTATGTCAGATTTGAGGGCAAAGTGTTTGTTGCTAAAATCGGGTCCTTTCTCGAGAAATATTTTCTCTCGAAATAATTGAGTGGGAGGAAAGTCAAACTTTATAGGGTTGTTGAATCATCACTTTAGTTGAATAGTAGCACGACGCAGAAAGATGTTTTTGTGACACCTACACCAAGTGAAGAGGACGCAAATGATGATGATCATGAAGCTTCAGATCAAGTTACTACCGAACCTCGTAGGTCGATAAGGACTAGTATTGCCCCTGAGTGGTACGTCAGTCATGTCTTGGAGGTTCTGTTTTTAGACAACAATGAACCTACGAGCTATGAACAAGCGATGGTGGGCCCGGATTCCAACAAGTGGCTAGGAGCCATGAAGTTCGAGAAAGGATCCATGTATGAAAACCAAGTATGGACTTTGGTAGACTTGCTAGATGAATGGCAGACCGTTGACTACAAATGGACCATTAAGAAGAAGACATATGCTGATGGTAAATGTCACCATTATGAAGCTCCACTTGTCGCAAAGAAGTTTCCGACAAGTTCAAGGAGTTGACTGCGATGAGACTTTCTCACCCGTAGTGATGCTAAAGTCTGTTAGAATTATGTTAGCATTTGCTACATTTTTACATTATGAAATATGGCAGATGGATGTCAAAACATCGGTTCCTCAATGGTTTCCTCGAGTAAAGGTTGCATGTGATATAACGAGAAGGTTTTGTCGATCCTAAGGATGCTAAAAGGTATGCGAGCTCCAGCGATCCTTCTATGGACTAGAGCAAGCATCTCGGAGTTGGAATATATGCATTGATGAGGTGATCAAAGTTTTTGGGTTTATGCAAAGTTTATAAGAAACTTGTATTTACAATAAAGAGATGGGAGCACTATAGAATTTCTGATAAGTATATGTGGTTGACATATTGTTGATCAGAAATAATGTAGAATTTTTAGAAAGCATAAAGGGTTATTTGAAAGGAGTTTTTCAAAGGAAGATGTGAAATGAAGCTACTTAAATATTGGGCATCAAGATCTATAGAGATAGATCAAGACGCTTGATAAAACTATCAATGAATACATACCTTGACAAGTTTTTGAAGGAGTTCAAAATAGGTCAGTAAAAGAAGGAGTTCTTGGTTGTATTGTAAGGTATGAATTTGAGTAAGACTCAAAGCTCAACCACGGCATAAGAAATAGAAAGTACGAAGGTCGTCCCCTATGCCTTAGCCATAGGCTCTATATAGTATGACATGTTGTGTACCGCACCTAGTGTGTGCCTTGCCATGAGTCTGTCAAGGGGTACAAGAGTGGGCCAGGAAGTGGATCACTGGAAGGTGGTCAAAATTGTCCTTAGTAACTAGAGGACTAAGGAAATGTTTCTCGATTATGGAGGTGATAAAGAGTTCATCATAAAGGGTTATGTCCATGCAAGCTTTGACACCAATCCTGATGACTCTGAGTAGCAATCCGGATACGTATAGTGGAGCAGACATTTGGAATAGCTCCTAGTGGAACGTGGTAGCAGCATCTATAGTATGACATAGAGATTTGAAAAGTACACATGGATCTGAATGTTGCAAACCCGTTGACTAAAACCTTTGTCACAAGCAAAACATGATCAAACCCCATAACTCATTGGGTGTAAATCACATGGTGATGTGAACTATATTATTGACTCTAGTGCAAGTGGGAATATGCCCTAGAGGCAATAATAAATTAGTTATTATCATATTTCCTTGTTCATGATAATCATTTATTATCCATGCTATAAATTTATTGATTGGAAACTCAAATACATGCGTGGATACATAGACAACAAAGTGTCCCTAGTAAGCCTCTACTAAACTAGCTCGTTGATCAAAGATGGTTAAGCTTTCCTAGGCATAGACATGCGATGTCATTTGATAACAGGATCACATCATTAGGATAATGATGTGATGGAGAACACCCAAAACTATGAACGTGACATATGATCGTGTCAGTTTATTGCTATTGTTTTCTACATGTCAAGTATCTATTCTTATGACCATGAGATCATGCAACTCACTAACACCGGAGGAGTGCCTTGTGTGTATCAAACGTCCCAACGTAACTGGTTGACTATAAAGATACTCTACAGGTGTCTCTTGTTGGGGTATGTTGCATGGGAAACAAAAAATTTCCTACGCACACGCAAGATCTATCCATGATGATGAGCATCTACGAGAGGGAGAGTGGATCTACGTACCCTTGTAGATCGCTAAGCGGGAAGCGTTAAGAAACGCGGTTGATGTAGTCGAACGTCTTTGCGATCCAAATCGCCGAACGTCCCGCGATCCAATCACGATCCGTCCCGATCTAGCACCGAACGGACAACACCTCCGTGTTCAGCACACGTACGGCTTGATGACGATCTCCATCTTCTTGATCTAGCAAGAGGGAGCGGAGAGGTAGACGAGTTCTTCGGCAGCACGACGGCATTGCGGCGATGGTGGTGGAGTAATTCCAGTAGGGCTTCACCTAAGCACTTCTAAAACCGTTCTAGAGGAGAAACTACGAACTAGAGGAGAGGGTTGCACGTGGCTGAAAATATATGTGCAAAAACCCTAAAACCTCTAGTATATATAGGAGGAGGAGAGGAGGAGGCTAGGCGCAAGGGCCAGCCCTTGGTGGCTTTGGCCTAAGTGGAGGGAGGAGTCCTTCTCCTCCACTCCTAGTAGGATTAGGACTCCTTCCTTATTTCCACCTTTTTCCACTTTGGAATTTCTTCCCAACCGCATGGGCCTTCTGTGGGACTTCGGCCAGCCCACTAAGGGCCGTTATTCATCCTCCCATAGCCCATGTAGCCTCTTGGGTCAAAATACTCCTCCCGATGGTCCCCCGGTACCCTCCCGGCACTCCTGGTACACTACCGATGAGCCCGAAACCTTTCTGGTGACAAAAATAGGACTTCCTATATATAAATCTTTACCTCCAGACCATTCCGGAGCTCCTCGTGTCGTTAGGCATCTCATTTGGGACTCCGAACAACCTTAGGTCACCACCATGCATAACTCTATACTACCGAAACATCACCAAACCTTAAGTGTGCAGACCCTGCGGGTTCGAGAACTATGTAGACATGACCGAGACACCTCTATGGTCAATAACCAATAGCGAGACCTAGATGCCCATATTGATTCCTACATATTATATAAAGATCTTTATCGGTCGAACCTATATGTCAAGGATTCAGTTAATCCCGTATGATATTCCCTTTGTTCTTCAGTATGTTACTTTCCCGAGATTCGATCGTCGGTATCTCCATACCTAGTTAAACCTCGTTACTGGCAAGTCTCTTTACTTGTTCCATAATACAAGATCCCGTGGCTAACACACAGTCACATTGCTTGCAAGGCGTATTGTGATGTTGTATTACCGAGTGGGCCCTGAGATACCTCTCCGTCACACGGAGTAACAAATCCCAGTGTTCATCCATGCCAACCCAACAGACACCCTCAAACATACCTGTAGAGCACCTTTATAGTCACCCAGTTACATTGTGACGTTTGATACACACAAGGCACTCCGCCGGTGTCCGTGAGTTGCATGATCTCATGGTCGTAGGAACATATACTTGACATGCAGAAAATTGTAGCAATAAACTGACACGATCATATGCTACGTTTATAGTTTGGGTCTCGTCCATCCCATCATTGTCCTAATGATGTGATCCCGTTATCAAATGACATCTCATGTCAATGGCTAGGAAACCTTGACCATCTTTGATCAACGAGCTAGTTCACTAGAGGCATACTAGGGACAAAGTGTTGTCTATTTATCCACACATGCAATGTGTTTCCAATAAATAAAATTATAGCATGGATAATAAACAATTATCATGAACAAGGAAATATAATAATAAACACTTTATTTATTGCCTCTAGGGCATATTTCCAACAATCTCCCACTTGCACTAGAGTCAATAATCTAGTTCACATCACTATGTGATTTACATTGTAATGAATCGAACACCCATGCAGTTCTAGTGTTGATCATGTTTAGCCCTTGGAAGAGGTTCAGTCAATGGGTCTGCAACATTCAGATCCGTGTGCACTTTGCAAATATTTATGTCCTTCTCTGCGATGTAATCACGGATGGAATTAAAGCGACGCTTTATGTGTCTGGTCCTCTTGTGAAACCTTGGTTCCTTGGCCAAAGCAATGGCACCAGTGTTGTCATAGAATAGAGTCATTGGATTCAGTGCACCGGGCACTACTCCAAGATCTGTCATGAACTACTTCATCCAGACACCTTCCTTCGCCGCCTCTGAGGATGCGATGTACTCCGCTTCGCATGTAGAATCGGCTACCACGCTTTGCTGGGAACTGTACCAGCTTACCGCTCCCTCGTTGAGGATGAATACATATACAGTTTGCGACTTAGAGTCGTCCGGATCAGTGTCAAAGCTTGCATCGACGTCACCCTTGACAACGAGCTCTTGATCACCTCCATAAACGAGAAACATTTCCTTAGTCCTTTTCAGGTACTTAAGGATATTCTTGACCGCCGTCCAATGCTCCATTCCAGGATCACTTTGAAACCTTTCAGGCATACTTATGGCAAGGCTGACATTGGGTCTTGTGCATAGCATTGCATACATGATAGAGCCTATGGCTGAAGCATAGGGGCTGACACTCATCTTCTCTCTATCTTCTGCAGTCCCTGGGCATTGAGTCTTACTCAACTTCACACCTTGTAACACAGGCAAGAACCCCTTCTTGGACTGAACCATTTTGAACTTCTTCAAAACTTTATCAAGGCATGTGCTTTGTGAAAGTGCTATCAAGCGTGTTGATCTATCTCTATAGATCTTAATGCCTAATATGAAAGCAGCTTCTCCTAGGTCCTTCATTGAAAAACTCTTGTTCAAATATTCCTTGATGCTTTCCAGCATTTCTATATTGTTTCCAATTACCAATATGTCATCCACATATAATATTGGAAACACAATAGATTGGAACAACCTTCGGTCACCACCATGCATAACCCTATACTACCGAAATGTCACCAAACCTTAAGTGTGTAGACCCTGCGGGTTCGAGAACTATGTACACATGATCGAGACACATCTACGGTCAATAAGCAATAGCGGGACCTGGATGCCCATATTGATTCCTACATATTCTAGGAAGATCTTTATCGGTCGAACCTCTGTGTCAAGGATTCAGTTAATCCCGTATGATGTTCCCTTTGTTCTTCGGTATGTTACTTGCCCGAGATTCGATCGTCAGTATCTCCATACCTAGTTCAACCTCGTTACTGGCAAGTCTCTTTACTCGTTCCATAATACAAGATCCCGTGGCTAACACTTAGTCACATTGCTTGCAAGTCTTATTGTGATGTTGTATTACCGAGTGGGCCCTGAGATACCTCTCCATCCCACGGAGTAACAAATCCCAGTGTTGATCCATGCCAACCCAACAGACACCCTTAGAAATACCTGTAGAGCACCTTTAGAGTCACCTAGTTACGTTGTGACGTTTGATACACACAAGGCACTCCTCCGATGTCCGTGAGTTGCATGATCTCATGGTCGTAGGAACATATACTTGACATGCAGAAAACGGTAGCAACAAACTGACACGATCATATGCTACATTTATAGTTTGGGTCTCATCCATCCCATCATTCTCCTAATGATGTGATCCCATTATCAAATGACATATGATGTCAATGGCTAGGAAACCTTGACCATCTTTGATCAACGAGCTAGTTCACTAGAGGCATACTAGGGACAAAGTGTTGTCTATTTATCCACACATGCAATGTGTTTCCAATCAATACAATTATAGCGTGGATAATAAACAATTATCATGAACAAGGAAATATAATAATAAACACTTTATTTATTGCCTCTAGGGCATATTTCTAACATGTCTGAGGGTGTCTGTTGGGTTGGCATGGATCGAGAGTGGGTTTTGTCACTCTGTGTGACGGAGAGGTATCTTTGGGCCCACTTAGTAATACAACATCATAAGAAGATTTCAAACAATGTGACTAAGGAGTTTGTCACGGGATTACGGAACGAGTAAAGGGACTTTCCGGTAACGAGATTGAACTGGGTATGGAGATACCGATGATCGAATCTCGGGCAAGTAACATACCGATGGACAAAGGGAACTGCATAGGGTATTGTCTGAATCCTTGACATCATGGTTCGACCGATAAAGATCTTTGTAGAATCTGTAGGAACCAATATGGGCATCCAGGTCCCGCTATTGGTTATTGATCATAGAGTTGTCTCGGTCATGTCTACATAGTTCTCGAATCCACAGGGTGTGCACACTTAACGTTCAGTGACGATTTGGTACTGTACAGTTATGTATGTTGGTGACTGAAGGTTGTTCGGAGTCCCAAATGAGATCCTAGACGTCACGAGGAGTTCCTGAATGGTCCAGAGTAAAGATTTATATATGGGAAGTCATATTTTGTCTACCGGAAAAGTTTTGTTTTTTTTGGTATTGTACCGACAAGCTTCTAGAAGGTTCCAGAAACTTACGGAGGAGTCCGGAAGTATAAAAAGGGTTCCACCATGTTCCAAGGGTTTGCATGGGCTGAGGGGAGGTGCCCTGGCCTTATTGGGTTGGGCACACAAGTCCCTCAAGGCCCATGTGGCTTGGGAGAGGTGGAATGTAACATCCCAAAATTTCATTTTGGAATGTTATGAAATATAGCTATGCATCATCATCATTGTTGGAATGTAATGAATTTGTTGAAGTGCTTCTATTGAAATTCTGAAATGCCATTTCAATTTTCCCATGTATCTGTCTCACCTATTTGAAAACCGTTGGAAATGTTCAAAGAAAGAGAGGAGTAACATGACACTCCACACCAGGTGCATCTTGGTAAAATATTTGAGCAATTAAACCAGGGGTTATTTGAAAATTTATCTCAAAAGGATTTAAAATCAATTAGGCATTTTCTGAAAGTAAATTTTAAAAAGATATTCAATATGACAGAGGAAAAATGTTCATTAAATAGCATTAATTCTCCTGATCATTTTGATATATATAATTCCTAAGTTTGGAATTGTTTTGAATGCATTAAAAGAGTTTTTACTGTGCTGGAAATAGAAAAGGAAAGTTTTTAAAACGAACCGGGCCGGCCCACCGTCTTTAATTCCCGAAACCACTCCGGGTCGGCCACCGACGCGCTAACCATGCCCCCACCCTCACTGATGCGTGGGACCCACCGTCTGACCGCAGCATCAGCGCGGTCATCCCCTTCCCCACGCCCGACCGCCGTCGCCGGAGATCCCTCTCCGTGGATCTCGCCCCTCGTGCCCTTCCCGACCACCGCACCGCTCCTATATAAAGCCCCGACCTCTCCTCTCTTCCTTCCACCCTCGAAACCCCTTTTTCCCTCGCCGGAGCACTGCGCCAGACCTCACCGGAGTTCGGCACCCCAACCGAACGTCCCCGAGCTCGTGCCCGTCACCACACTCACCCCAGCCCCCCTCCGACGCCACCAATCGACGCCGAAGCCTCGCCGCCGCCGTTTCAAGCCTTCAGACACCGCCCCCGACCACCGCACCATCGTCCCCGAGCATCTCCGACCACCAGCCGCCGTTGACCTCGCCGGAGACCCCGACCCCCTCTCTGTCAGCCTCCACCTCCACCCGTAGCCGTCGGATCCGTAGTCAACGCGCGAGATTAGATCTGTTTAATAATCGAATCGGTACGCTTTAGTCGTCGGTCGTCCGCTCGTTAGCTCTCACGCGCACGCCCTCGCGACCAATCACAACCTGACACGTAGACCCTGTCCGATAGATAGGAAGTTTTTCTTTTTCTTTTCTGTTTTAGAAAACAGAATGCATTCTGTTTTTGTTTTTATCATATCTTTTAAAATATTTGGTGTTTTTATTTGATTCTTTTTGCATTAGTTCACAAAATTGTTGTAGTTTATGTCTGTATGCTTACATTTCAAATTTGACCTTTAATTTTGAATCTAATCAAATTTGTTTAAATTACTAAAATCTGTATAACTAGAGTTTAAAAATATATTTTTGAGTGAACCTTTTTGCCACTGTTTTGTATTAGTTAAACCTATCATTCTACATAGTTTGAGAATTTTTAGAATGAATTTGGTTACTGTTTTTAACAAAAATAGAATCTGTTTAGTTCTTAATAGATTTTAATTAAATTGATTTTTTATTTAATTTGAACCTGAATTAGTTTAACCTTTGTTTTTAGATTTCATTAGGTTCTGTTGATTCAACATTAGGTGTATTTTTTTTTGTTAATAAAATATGTTTTTCAAATTGTTTTGTGCTCTAGTTTGAATAGGTTCATCTTGTATTCACCATGTATATTGTTTATAAATTTTTTGTAGTAATTCTTTTAGCACAATACTTTTATAATGAAATACTTTCTATTTTAAAATAAATTTTATATTTACTTTTCTGTTATCTAAAATGTCTAGTTGTTCAAAACCAATTTTTGACTTGTATGTCTTAGTAGAGATTTGGACACCAAAAATTTATAGTCTTATACTTTAAGTGATTCTTCTTTTGATTGTGCTTTTGTTTGTTGACGCATTTGTTTACCTTGCTGTTGAATGAATTGTATTGTGTTTATGCTTATGGTGTGCTCTTGTTTGATTCGTTAGATCATTCGGAGTGCGAAGCTTGTTATCTAGAGTCACTTGATTACGAGGATCGTCAGCAAGGCAAGTCACCTTGACCATGTATACCTATGTTTTATTGCATTAGTTCTTCCATCTCCCCAATTGCATGCAAAGTAGGTAAATTGGAAATTTGGTTACTTGTTGTAGTATCATGTGGTAGGTACCCCTCAACCCTTTGACACATTGGCCCCGGGAAACGTTGATTTACATTTTGCTATGCTATTAGTAGACGGGGTTGGTTGTGTGATTCATGAGAGTTATGAGTTAATAATTTCAAGACCTACATGATGATAAAGTCTTCAAGACTCCGAGTTTTCAACATACCTCTGGGTGGATGATGGTTGAACGGCGCCCTGGAGAAACCAGTGGTTAGCCTAGATGATGCTGGAGAAGTGCTAGTATTCATGCGGAAAGGTCCACCCAGGCACAAAGAGATGGATGGATGCTTCAAGACCCAAGGCTTACCTGCACAGCCACAAGCCATTATGGGCTCTGGCTTGGTTGGATATCATTGTGACCCTGGACAGGCGGTGCTACGAGATGTAGAAGAACGGTAGGAAAGGATGGGCACCGACAGAGTCTCGGGGAAACCCTTTAGAAGACCATGTTTTGGTCATCCATTTCTCAAACACCATGAAGTGCGAGAAAATCCAACGGAGGCGATCAAATCTTGTGGGGAATGTGTGCAAAACTCTGCAGAGTACCCAAACCTAATCGATTAGCCGTGTCCACGGTCATGGACAGTTTGAGTCAAAGGAACTGAAACTATCTGGAACTCTCAACACCATAAATTACATTGATGTGGGTATTTTAATGTCAACTTGGGTATGAGAATTGGTTGGTGGAACCATCTCATTAATCAACCAACATTGTAGTAATTATGCTTTGCCCTCTCTTGTTGTAGGAAAATTTTGGCTTTATGCAAAAACTTACTACCCCACCTGCCATATTTGCATATAGACTAGATGATTACTTTACCCCCCCTCTTGTGACTTTGCCGGCATATTCAATATGCTGACCTATACGGCTGCAACGTATCATGTTGTAGAGTTTTTGGACAATTCTTCCATCTCATGTGCATACAGTCAAGATATTTGATCAAACTTAGCAACCCTCTTGCTTCGGACATTGCCAAGAGCCTCTTGGTGTATGCGACAATTGGTTCTCTCAAGCACTAAGGTCAAAACACCTCGACCATGGGCATAGGAAATCTGACCATGGTGTCTCCACATGTGCTCTCAGACATTCATGACTCTATGGCCGTCCCATATGCAAGCCTCCCAATGCGGTTGTGAACTTATGGTAACCAGAGAACCCAATCATTTCTAAGACATCCTTTTTCAAGATGAAGTAGACATTGAAGGACCGAACGTCATGGTAGAGGCGATCAAAACTTGTTTTGCATGTGAAAGAACCAGAGAAAATTATCAATGAATAGTGCATTAGGGTAAAAGTAGTCGTCTATTAGCGTCAAATGGCCAAGTGTCTTGTTCTGATTAAGTACTCGATGACCCTTGATCGATCCCTTGAAATTGAGAACATGCTTTTCTGCATGCTCCACGTATGCAAGGACATGCTTATCTGCATGCTCCACGTATGCAAGGACTGTCTGCATCATCACCGTCTCATTCGTTTAGTCCTTCCCGTCGGACTACTCAATGTAGCTCTCGTACATGTACTCCATGTCAGAATCCACTACTTGGAGCAGCGACGGCGGCGGGCAGCAGCAGCAACGGCGACGGGCAGCGGCGACCGACGGCACGCAACAACAGCGGCGACCGGCAGCACGCAACACGTAGCAGCGGCGGCGACGGCCGACGACACGCAGCACACATCAGCGGTGGCGGCGGCAGGCGGCGGTGGCAACGCGGGCCGGCCAGCAAAGGTGCCTTCTTCGGCTCCGGCAACAAGCTCGCTGGCGGAGGACCCGATTGCCTTCTTATATTTTTTTGGGACCCGATTGCTTTTTATATTTTTTCCAGGGACCCGATTGTATTTCAAAAAATATTTGGGCCGACCTGTCAATGGTCAACCTGACGAGTGGACCCGGGTTGTCATAATAATGTTTAAAGTTAATTAACATAGTCATAGTGCGACATGGTAGTTTCTCGGAGCAGCGAACCAATTTTGTGGTAGCATTTTGGAAAGTTAAAAAAATGATAGTTTCAAAACTTTAGCCCGTATTGTGGTAGTTTTATGCTATATACTCCCAATTTTGCTCACTACTATCACAAACAAGTCCAAACTTTGGATGACTTCCGGAGCAAAGAAACTAGGGTCTATTATTTTACGTGAGTAATTGTTCATGCCATGTAAGTGTGTCCATTGTACCAAATTATCCTCTTTGCTTAATTAATATATGAGGCAAACCTTTTGCCTCGGCTTTTAATTTTTTTTTTTGACATGGAACAATGGTAGAGTAAAAATATGATTGAGTAAACTTTTTCGCAAATTCACTTTAGGCCAGGGAGAGAATCCACGGCTGAGCTGAGAATCGGTTTCTACAACCGAACCGATGCAGAGAAACTAAAAGAAAGTCGATTGGTGCTGACAAGGAGGAGTACTGAAACGATGAGCTTATTAATTAATCTGTTGGATTGTCTTTGCAGGCTGCGTCGACGCCCAATCAAGCGACGGTTACCTTCCCAACTCAACGCACGTACTAGTACAGGAGTAGGTTCATTGCACCGGTTGGATCTCACGCCCTCCTCTTGATTAGCACGTGCAAGCGGGATTAATTAAGGGCATGATCACATGTTGAGTGGGAGACGCTAATGCGGCCATCATCACTGGTGCTGGCATCGTGCCAGCACTGCCACCCACTGGCGGATGTGTTTATGTTGGAGTATATGTAACTTTTCGCGCAATCTATGGGCAAATTGCCCGTGGATTGTGATGGCCCATTCTGAGGGTTAGGGCCGGAGATAGAGGATTAGTGTGATCGATTTGTATTGTAGTTCAGGATACATAAGAATCTTGGCCAAGTAAGTATGAACACCACCAGCAGGGCAACGCGAGACGAGGCCTGCAAACCTTCGTGATGGTCTGGTCAAATTAGATCATCGACGTTTATTTTGGGACGAAAGGAGTAGCAAGGAGTAAGTGAGAGGCATATAGATGGCGTAGAGATTCTAGTAGTTGTGTTCTGCGCAGGGAATCCTGGGGACTGTCTACTTTTCATCCTGGGAGGAACTGGTATTGTGCAATCATGTCACCATTTGTGCCAACCTCTGATTAGATCCTAACTAACTAATTACAGTCCCATCATTGACTTTGGGATTGGTTGGGGAGAATTAAATGCAGCGGCATCTTCAGAGGGTTCTTTTTAGACATCTTCAGAGGCACTACTACTGTGCATGGTACATCAGAACCTGGATAGTTTCAGTTTGAGAGATGCAAATAGCACCAACCAAGTGGCTGGATCAGATGTGAGCTCATCGCCTCATCCAACTGAACTAGGTAGGTCAAGAGCAAAACCTAGCTCTCAAGGGAAAAAATCTCACGGGACGTAATATTGCAAATGCCCTGTACTTTTTTGCATTTTTTTTGTGAGGGGCCATTTTTATGTGATCTTAAGTTTTTTTCCCCTTCTGCTGTTAAATCAATAAAATGCACATTTTTGCACGAAACTCGACAGCTATATGTAATACATTATGTTCTGAAAGTATGAATTTTTCGCCAATCATGATAAATGTATATTGTAAGAAGGGTTCATGCGTGAGCCCCGAGGCTTACATTATCCGCCAGCACTCACCAGACACCAAGCTGCCCATGTCCCAGCAAGTTGTGAGGTGTATAATGTGTAAATTAATCAGTTGTTCCACTTGCAAAGTAGAGCCATCATATAAGCATCAGCTCTTCTCATAGTGGTCTACTCTACCTCTTACGCATATAATTTAGGCAGCCTGCGCAATAATAGTTTCATACAAGAGGAGGCAAAGCAACCACAATCTAACGTGCTGCCAGCTTGATCCCTGCAGCATCACCACACCCGTTGATCATATAAAATTAGGGCATGCGGCAACTTACACCCAACATGCTGGGGCTAGCATTGCATTGCCCTTGAATATGACTATTCAATTTAGCTAGCTTTATAGTGCTTACATATATATATATATATATATATATATATATATATATATATATTATCATTAATTAAACATAAATGTATCATGTCTAATTGGTTGACAGTTCTTCTGCAAAAGTGTACTACAGCTGGGTTAGGTTGCATTTTGGGATTTGTATGTACTTTTACATTTAATCTAAGGCCGGAGCAGCTGTAATCTAGTGCATCCAACAGCTAGATTTGAATTGCCACAGAATAAGTAGGACAAGTAGACTGAGCCCTATGAGGGAACCCAACGAATATTGTTTTATTTAATTCTCCACACACTACTTTTTTGCTTTGGACCACTAACTACTGCGGGGAGATGTACATAATTCGTTTCGGGGATAAGAAATAAATTGTAAAACAAAACAAAGCTCAGCATGTGATGTGAGCATTGCACTCTAACTGGATACATGTGTAATTTAATTTCTAATTTCTTATACACTACAGTTTACACACAAATAACTATCTTCCTACTGGCAAATAGTCCTTTATATACCTCCAATTGGGCTATGTTTGGGCAACTAGGAGAGTTTTAGGCATATATGGAACTTAATATTATGTTCAGGGAATTAGGTTTTACTCCGGTCGGAATAGTTAGTTGGATTTTAATTCTACTATCAGTTCAACTCTATCCAAGAAATGGGTTTGCAGAAACTTGATGTTGAGGCACGAGGTTTTTGGAATGTTAAAGATTGGAAATGCCATTTACAAGTTCCGAAAAATCCATTAAAAATCTACAAAAAATAGATCTTCTCTATGCATATGTAAATTTCAACAAATATAGTAAGATAGTTTATGGACAGCATATGTCCCCAAAACAATAGAAAGAAGCCAATGTTGATCTATTTATTTTTCGACATATAATAAATATATTGATAGAAATTCCTACACACACTACACATCTATATGTAGTGTCTGGCGACCTGGAGCCCTAGCTTCGACTACTTTTTTCGGGTGTTGGTATAATGTGTCGTTGATCCTAGTATTTAAAATTTTGATGGAAGGATTCACTTCATAGTGTTTTTGTGAAGATAAACGGTGCAAATTAAAACCAACAAGTCATTTATCTATTAAAACAAATTGTTTGGGTGTGTATGAAATACTTGAATGTGTGCAATACTTCAATCAAGAATATCGGACAACTTATGCCAACCTTGACCATGGAGGTGTCACTAACAGCTGAACAACCAGGGGGTGGACACGTATAGATCATGTGAGCAACTCGATGTCTGTTCACTTTAAACAAAGGAAGAAGAAAAAAACTTGCTCCTTAAACAAAGTCAACTCCAGAAGAGAAAAATGGGGGCAACCATATGGATCACATGAGGCCACGTATACCTTACCAAAGACAACATAGTAAATGATACTACAAGGTCTAAGAAAAATTAAAGAACTGGCTAAGGACAACATTACTTAAATCTAAACAGCTAGCTAACATAACAGTACTTGTAATTAATTGTTTCGACTAAAAACAAGCAACACTGAGGCTGACATGTGCAGCCAAACATATAATAGTTGAGCTAGCACTTAATTGTGCTGTTAATTCAGCTATCGTGAGCACTTATTAGACGCAGTAACTAAAGCTTGGCATCTTAGAACGTGCAAGGTGGTTGCCCATGCTTGGCTTCTCCATGCGCGGCCCTTGAGCTAGCTAGCCAAGTGGATCAGGCAGAGGAGGGAATAATAGTATTTCCTTCAGCTCCCGTGCAATTGAAGATTTATTTATTTGGTAGTGGTGCAATTGGAGACTATTTTATGGAGTACTAGTATGTGCGTACAACAAGTGACTAAATACAAATGCAACAACCCAGCTACAAATAATGAACAACAACCGATTCATGCTCAAGCTTTTAGCTAATCATTTTAAGCAAAAAATTCCGATATTCGTGTAAACAGCGGTTGCAATGAGCCTGTTAAAATCACAATTTGAACTACTTCAGACTGTATCGAATTTGCACAGAATGCTGCGGTTGTAATTCGTATGTCTTCTTTGGATCCTAATGGAATGCTTAGGTTTCTAATTCAGGGATGTTCATCGTTAAGTGATATTTTGGATCCACTGAAGAGGTAGAGAATGCAATAAACTTAATTGAAACCCATTTAATCCTCTAAAAAATGGTGCATCGTGGTTTTATCAAATTGATGTCGTGCAAGGCATAACTTTTTGGGCATCACTATTTGGCTTAGCTTAGCTAGCAAAGAATTAGTTAACTAGCACTTTCCTTTTCCCATGTATTAGTTAACTAGGAAAGTTGGAACTTGGAAGCCTTGGGCGGGCAAGTTGAACACTCTGTTGCAAGCACGCTATTGTTAATATCTCTCTTTGTATGTGTGTGAACGCACGCGCGTTTTAACGGCCTTGCTCCACTAACTTCCTGCTGGTGAGGCCACACATTCCCTCCTCCTTCACTAGCCACTCTGGCGACGAGTTATTGGAACCCGGATTTGCGTTGCAACGTTGTATTTAGGTCCCTTAGCATCAGAGTTTCGGTCCCTTAGCGACGGGGAGGGGGGGCCCTATTTCGAGAGTTTCGATCCCGACCATAGTGTTGTGGTGTCGATGGCGACACCGCACAGATAAAGAATAAGGTTTCTTCGACCCCGTTCCACCTTGTCAACACCGGCATAAAAAGGACAAGAGATCGTCTGGTCGTTGTTTTTTCCGGAGTGGTAGACCTCGTTGTGTCTTTTTGTTATATGAAGGTGGTCTTCCGACAGAGTGATGGCGGTGCTTCATGTCTTGGCCCTCTCGCCCCTTCTCAGACCGACGACGTTCGGCCAACTTAGGCATGCTTGGGAGTTTGTGAGGTTAGGTCTCTTTGGTTCTGTCTGGTCAGATTTTTGGTGTTCGTCCAAACTTCTTAGTCGCCTTCTTAGGGCGACGATCTTAGTCCACCGTCGTTGACATCTTCTAGTTTGGACAGATGCTTCTGGGCCTATGCATTAACAATGCTTCCATGTCTCTCACGAGGTTTCCGAGGTCGAGAGGCAGTATCGAGCCTCGCTTCCAGCATGCTATTAGCCAAGGAAATATGCGTACCTTTTAAATACTAATAGATGTAAAGGTTATGGCCTTTGGCCTTTTCACAAAGAAAAATGGTTTTTCCAATAAACTAAATTTTATGAAAATACTAAATATTTGATGTTAGATTTTTTTAAAAGCATGACAAATCGAACGGTTAATGACAATTTACATGTCGTGAGCATGGTAATTCCTTACAGTAAGCATGGCAAATCCTAACAAAAAAAATACCAAACATGGCAGGATTTGACATGCTTGCGAATGGGAATTGTGAGGCTCCAAACACGTAATTTTCCATAAAAAAACATTCGATATGTCATGTTTAAAAATCCGACATCAGATTTATTGTGTGGTCCAAATTTTACAATGGGTCATAGCACATTTCTAGCTTTCCGAAAGATGTATATACTCCTTCCGTCTCAAAATAAGTACCTTAAGCTTAATATAACTTTATACTAGAGCTAGTACAAAGTTAAGACACTTATTTTAAAACGGAAGAAGGAGTAAAATTTGTCAAAAATAACGAATATACCTGGCGGAAAGGAGCTATAGCTGTGTACTACGTGACGCCCCCAAGACGAGAGGGAAATAATGCATGGACTAGTCTAGCTTATCGGAACAACCTGGCTTAGTCTTAAACAATCCAGCTAGCTAGCGCAATCATCTGCAAGCAAGCATCACAGCTGCGTGCCTACACATCACCACATCAGCGCTGTACGCATATACACATTGCATGCACGCGGTTTAATATACGATACACGCTAGTCCGCGGTACACGTTAGGCTGCGGTATGAGTAGAATCAAAGGTGCTATTTCTGGGCTGCCACTTGTTGTTCTCTGGATAGCCAAGTGCAGAGTAACCAGGATGACTAATCACCGGGATTATTACTACTACAAGCAACGGGACAGCGCGACAGGTCGACAGCGGCGTGGCCGGCCGGCACGGCGAGCCGGCGACAAGCACAGGGAGGCGGTTCCGTCGGATAGAGGCAGGATCGATGCCCAGTTGATGATCAAGGTGCGGTTTAAGTAAGCGCTCGTGGACGGAGCACATTGGCTAACCGGCCGGTTGAGCCGCGTGCGCGCCTCGGGCGGCGTCGCCGTTGCGGTGGCGCTGCTTCCGAGCCAAACCACCGTGTGTACTTGCCGCCGCAAAAAAATAGTTGCCGCTCCGGCCGGCGCGGCCGGACCACACGTTCCCGTCGTCGTCATGCATGATCGTCGATTCCACCTTGCGTTTGCACGGGTGCCATTGCCCCTGCCGATTCGTTACCGGTCGTTGATTGATGGAGCCGGTGATTAGTTTACTGTTTTATTTTTTCTGAGGAAAACTTTACTGTCTTGGTCTTGGGGTCTTTGCTGGGCAATCTTTACCACTTGAGATGAAGATTTTCATGTGGCTGGCCACTTTCGGAGTAGTTCTGCTCGAGCTGCGGGTAATTTATTTTCCGGATGGTGCTTCTCTGGAATCGCTTGCGGAGCGCGGACCGCCTTGCTGCCCGTCAACCGGAACACTCTACGTCTTGTGTACTCTGTTGCCAGGAACCTGAAACATGTCAGCATCTACCCCTCGGCTGCTCTTTCGTGCGCGAAATTTGGTACGTACAACACTCTGCTGCCATTAAGTCTGCACCGCTTTACTCCTTCTTCTGATGACAAGCTTGCTGATTCGTGGTCAAGGGCTCATGGCTGTCCGAGGCTGTCCACGGCACTGCTCGCAAAGAGGTTAACTCTGCTCATCCTTACTCCTAGGTGCAATGTGGAAATCTGCTCGTTCTTCATATATAATGGCACATCACGCGCGCGCGTGCGCACACGCACGCACGCACTTAGTTCTCTATCTCAGTCTCGTTGACTGTTGAGAGTTTATGGCACATGTAATCTTCTATGTAACAAACTCTTCCTCCTCCATACAAAAGGCACGCAATTCTCTTTCACGCCCTTGAAAAAAAATGTTCACATAGTTCTAAAATATGTTTTGCATAGTTCAGAAAAAATGTTCAACGTGTATTTAGGGAATGTTTAACATGATTTTCAAAAATTCTCCAAAATGTATTTCAAAAACTGTTAATCATTTATTTACAAAATGCTAAAAGTATATTAAAAATAAATGTACAACGTGTATGAAAAATTTAGAATGTTAATCATATATTTTAAAAATAAAATATTAAACGTGTACAAAAATTATTCCTTCTGTATAAGAAAGTTTACAATGTGTAAGGCAAAACTTAGACATAAGTTAAAAAACTGAGAACGAAAATGAAGAAAGTAAAATAAAAAAACAACCAAAGAAGACCGTTGAAAACCAAAGAAAGAAATAAAGAAAACCCCAAAAGGTGGAAAGTGGAAAAACAAGAAACGAAGAAAAGAAATGGAAAACTGTGAAAAGGGGGTAAAAACTTATAAAAAACTCAACCATTGAAAACCATAGAAATAAACGAAGAAAACAAAAAAGTGGAAAGTTAAAAAACAATAAACAAAGAAAATAAAGGAAATGGAAAAATGTGAAAAGGGGACAAAATTAGAAAAAAGAACTCGACCATTGAAAACCAAAGAAAGAAACAAACAAAAACCAAAAAAGGTGGAAAGTGAAAAAAAACAAGAAATTAAGAAAATAAATGGAAAACTGTGAAAATGAGATAAAAATACGAAAAAAAACTCGTTTGCAGCTACAGTACCATGTCGGCCCTTGTATCACTGCGTTGTAAACTAGACTTACAACGGGAAACCCTATGTCTCCCCTCAAGCGAGACAGGTGGCTGCGCTCGAGTCGGGACGAACCTCAGACGGATCGGCCCAGCCACGCCGGAGCCCCAGCCTGTTTTCTGTTCTCATTTTTTGTTGTTTTTGAAATTTTCTTTATACTTTAAAATGTTCGCCATATACATATGTACATATCACAAAACAATCTTCAGAAAACATTTGTAAATATATTAAATAATTACTAGAAAGATGTTGAATAAGAATTTTAAAAATGTTAAACAAGTATTTCAAAATGTTAAATAAGTATTTGAAAATGTTGAACAAGTATAAACCAAAAAAGGTGGAAAGTGGAAAAACAAGAAACGAAGAAAGTAAATCTAAAACTATGAAAAGGGCATTTAAACTTAGAAAAAAACTCGACCATTGAAAACAAAAAAAGTGGAAAGTGGAAAAGCAAGAAACGAAGAAAATAAAGGAAATGGAAAACTGTGAAAAGGGGATAAAAACTTAGAAAGAAAACTCGACCATTGAAAACCAACGAAAGAAACAAAGAAAATCATAAATGGTTGAAAGTGGGAAAACAAGAAACGATGGCAATAAATGGAAAACGTGAAATGGATATAAAAACTTAGGAAAAAAAACGTCGCTTGCAGCTACCGTATTGGGTCGGCCCTGTAGCGCCGCATTGTAAATGAGACCGAGTACGACTCGCAACGGGCACCCCGCTGTCTTGCTGTAAACGGGCCGGCCGAGCAACGCGGCTGCCCCAGCCTGTTTTTCTATATATTTTTTTCCCTGTTTTGCGTTATCATTTTTTTGTTATTTTTGAACATTTCTTTACACTTTAAGATATTCTTCTTTTTTATATACATTAAAAAATATTATTCAAAAATCATTTGAAAATATGTTGAATAAGTACTAAAAATGTTGAACAAGAATTTAAAAACTGTTAAACAAGTATTTGAAAATGTTGAAAAATTATTTGAAAAATGTTGAATAGGTACTGAAAATCTTGAGTGAGTGTATGAAAAATGTTGAGCAAGTATTTAAATTTTTTGAAAAAATAATAAAAATGGTGAATAAGTATTAAAAATGTTGAACCAATATTTCAAAAATGTTGGAAGAGGTATTAGAAATGTTGAGCGAGTATATGGAAAATGTTGAACAAGTATTTGAAAATGTTGAATAATTTTTTTATCTTGTATTTAAAAAATATTAATGAACTATGGAAATGTTAAACAAGGATTTGAAAAATATGGAAATAGCGTTGGAACAATGTTGATCTGTATACAAAAAATGTTGATCACTTGCTACTGAAATTGTTTTTGACATGTGAAAACATGAAGAGTGAAAATGAAGGCAACCATAAGAAAGCACAAAAAAGAAGAATTGAGAAGAACAAAGAAAACCAAACAAACAATGGAGTAAAAAGTAAACAAAAAAGAATTATACAAATCTGAGAAGAAAAGAATGAGAATAAAAAAATGGAGAATAAATAAGAAATAAAACAAAATAAACTAAAAAGGTAAAGGAAAAAATAGAGGAAAAAACAGTGTAATGGGGAGATTGCCCTACTGTGTACAGTCAAACAAAACTAGAAGGTTTGGGCGCGCTTTGTTGCACCGTTGAATTTGTTGGGATTCTTAAATTTCTTTATTCGCTCTATTTGAAAATATACGGTGTATTAGTTTTTTGAAAAGTCACACTTCTTTAAGCCTGATCAATTTTGCTAAGAAATATATCAAAATTCATAATATCAAATCAATGTTATTAGATTCATCAGGAAATGAATTTTCAGATTATTTTTTAATATTGTGGATGTTGATATTTTTGGCTCTGAGTTTGGTTAAAATTAAAGAAATTTGACTTTCCAAAAAACTAATAATCCTTATATTTTGAAATTGATGGAGTGTTTAGTTTGGCTAGTGTGAGAGACGAAGGAGTGTGTTTTATATTTAGTGATAATGCAGTTATTTGGTGGGCCTTTCGCGGTGTGATTCTTTGTGATTCGCTAATCAATCCATATTTATATGGGGTTATTTTTCATCATTGGTTGTGTGTACTATATATGCGCTATAGTATCACATGGTGGCACTTTTTCGTGTTGATAGAGTCTGCGAGGGGTTATATGTCTTTATAGGAAGGTTGCTGCTGATTGATTTAAAAAACCGTTGGCCCTATCAAAATCGTAAACCAAATCCAAAAGTAAATACCTCAATAAAATGAAAGGCCTTTAAAATTAGGGTGCATAGAGACTTAAAATAATTAAATGAAAGAGCTCCTTAATACATTTATTGTTGACCCTGTCAAAATCAGATGACCCAATTTTAAATTGAAGCCTCAGTTAATTGTGAAAAAATGAAAATTAGAAAGCATAGTGTATTGTATAAAAGATTAAACGAGAAAGATTATTGACCCGGTCAAAATTGAGTGACCAAATTTCAATTGGAGACCTCAATTGAGTGTGAGGCCTCCAATCCTAGAGAGCTTAGTGATATAGTCCTAGAGAGCTTAGTGATATAATATATTGCCCCATCTATCCTCTTCAGGAAAAGTTTGTTTGCACTCAGACTCCAATCCAATGCCATAATAATGTCTATTCTTCCTCAATATGCTATTCAAGAGGAAAAGGATTTAGTATATCTGGCAACCTGTTGGATCTTGTATTGGGTTTTTTGGAAATAAAAATGATATTTTAGCCAAACCTGTTGGCATATGTGCACTTGTAAAATTATGTAATTTATGAAAGAAACAAAACATACATCATGCAATGGGATTGCATGTTATCAGATGCATTGACAGTGTGCATACATACATACATATATGGCCATGTG
The DNA here is from genome assembly GCA_022496015.1 of Hordeum marinum. Taxonomy (NCBI): domain Eukaryota; kingdom Viridiplantae; phylum Streptophyta; class Magnoliopsida; order Poales; family Poaceae; genus Hordeum; species Hordeum marinum. Next base: position 533,555,965 of record CM039678.1, on the reverse strand, counting down.
AACACGTGTGTAACATGCATAGAAATATGCTTAGGGCCAATTTGGTACCCTGCATAATTTTTAGGGTCTTTGCATCTGTTACTGAGTTGGGTCTGGTTGAGTAAATACATGTCAAAAACAATGTTCCGCACATAGTTTGATAGGCTGCATATAGACTGGCTGCATTAGTGGAACAATTTTCCTTCATAAAAAATAAATAAATATGTTTGTCGAGATAGTAATTTGACAAGCGCAGTGGCGGCCGAGACAATCGCCAACGTCATCGTCACGATGAGTGAACATCTCCTACAATGGTGGTATCTTAGAAGTGCCATATAGGATAAATGATGAGGTGAAGAAGAAAGAAGTCATAAGGAAATATTTGTCTTCTCTTATTTAAGAGAAGATAAAAGATGATCTCTTAACACAATATGTCTCACCACGTTTTTAGAAATAGCTAGTTATTGAAGATAAGGCTAAGAGATGATCGATTATAGATATTTTTTTGTCATCTCTAAATTACATACAAGACTTAAAAGAAGATTTTTTTATTAACCATTGTACATGCCCTAAAGTTTGTTGAATCAATTGCCACACGTGAGCACACGAGGGCTATAATCAAAAACCAACAAGAAGAATTTACCTTGGAGGCCTGAGTAGCAGTGCCAAGGCCGTGCGGGGTTCGCATGCAAGAAGATGCGGCCGCTCTAGCGTTGTTCACCCAGATCAGTGCAGTGGCGGCCGAGACTATCCCATGTCCCAACCTATCGCCCCAAAGAACACTTATCTCAATTAATCCATTGTTTTAACTTAAAAAGATAAAAATAAATCCATTGTTTTGTGTTGGTTTGTCAACGAAGCACGTTACAAACAAAAATCTTTTCGCTTGCAACGCACGGATATGTGCTGTTCTCTCATGACCGGCAATGCACTCTTTGGAAACCCGGCCGGGATAACTGGCCGCGTCCCGGAGTCCGGAGCCGAAACGGATAGACTATCCTCCAGATAACCAAGTACGACTACAATTCTACTAGCTAGCGAGATAGCCACGCGATGGCGATGCGGGCTGGCCGGTTATATATACACACTAGATTGTTAATGGCGCGCGTTGCAGCGTTCGTTTATTAGGAATGTTGAATGAAAGAGGATTGCAATGCTTTGTGAAAACATGTAGTTGGTTTTATTTTGACTAATTACTTTTTTATGTAGAATTTATTTATGTATTTTTATTTAACACAAATCACAGAGTAGAAGTTACATTGTTTCAGTTTGGCTGGCATGGGTATTTTTGTGTGTGCTGCACATGCAGTCAGCCCAATCGAAAGCAGTGCCTCAAATTGAATAAATTCTTTCTGGACAAGTGAATTGATAACCATTATCTACAGGTAAATTTCAATACACGAATTATTTGTTGATTCCTTTTGCACCATCTCTCAGTTTGCCTACAGGTACTTGGCTATAGACCAATTATAAATTTAAGTTTTTGACGAACATCTACACTGAATCTGTCCACGTGATTGATTGCCAATTAATCTGATGACTTTATTTCATCTGCCCTATTGACATGAACATTGCGCAGACTGATAGAACACTTGTCATGGCCAGCTGATGAAGGAGACAAAAATGATAAAAGAGAGGGTAGGTGGAAGATCGTAACACGTGCACCTGGGTACATCAACAATTCAATTACGGATTCAAATTTACAGTATATCGGAGAACAAAAAAGAAAACACACGTTACATTTAGAATACACATGACGTGATAGATGTTAAAAAATAAGAAGCGAAAGGTAGCTAGGTAAGACAAATGACCATTCTTTAAAAAACCCCGGAACAAATGAACATTCTGACCACCACATTACATGCACAATGCCAAGCCTTTTTGTTGGATGAAGAAACTTGGATTTTTTTTTTGTACATGAAGCAAGTGAAATGTGCATTAAGTTAGTGAGAAAATAATTTTAAGCGATTTTGCTGAACACCTACATAATTTCTAATCAAATGAAGGTAGTAAAACTGAAACACACAGAGAGCTTGCCTTCAAACTCACATATATAGTCATTGATCCAACAATTGGAAATCATGATGTGCTCTCGCCACATAACAGCGTTACTGACAAATAGCAACCAAAGTTGCGATCCAGCAATAGCATGGTGTGAACCACACATAAATGATAGCATAAAATTTAACTAACTAAACACATACACGCACTGAGAGATCTTGAAGTAGGAAGATGGCATATTGCAGTGGATGCGTACTAACCTGGTTCGACAGCCATTGGAATTCCCTGAATAATCCACCTGAATCAGGCTCCAACATCATAGATGAGGTCTGTGGATACAACGAACATGAACAAAGGGGAAATGATGTTGTACAAATTTACCAACATAAATACCATTAACAAGTGCTTTGCTCTATGTTTTTCCTATTCCCTTGTTTTGACCGCTGGGCTTATACTGTAGTTCTGATGAATAATTCAATTTTGAAAATCACTCTATAAGCAATCAAAATACATGCACCAAATGAGAACTAAAAAAGATATCACACACCTTTGCATCCATAGAAAGTGAAGCATGCGCAAATAAAGAGGGGACTTGAAAATTATAGGACAAACAAGAATTTATCTGTGTATAAGAAGTACCTTCAAATAGAAGACGCTGATATGAACCGTCCTCATGTTGTTTATTTATAATAGAAAAGCTGAATAGAACTTGGTTACACAAAGTCAACTCTGCATTGTGAGAAAGAATATTGGACCCGAGCAAAAAATCTCACACTGTAACAATTAGCACTATGAGCAATTGGAAGATGTTGTGTTTAAGCATATTAATCTTAGGCAAGAAATCATTGAAGATGAAAGCAGTGACTCACCTTGCAATGCAGCAGAATCAGCCAACCTATTAGAACTGAGGTCTGATTGATCAAGAAAGAGAACTTGCGTTTATTTGAGAGCACAAAGAACAATATAGATAAAAAAAACTATAACTCGATGCAGAATTGCGGGAATCATGGAGAGACCAATGGCAGAAGAGGGAAGACAAATCAGCGACCAGAGTGTCAACTGTCAACCATGGCTGTCGGTATAAGGTTTTCTGGGAGCAAGGAGAATGAGGAAGGAAAGCTAAGACAGTGGAGATTATATGGACGCGAGATTAAAGGAGCGAATCGACAGCGTAACTGACCCGAACACATCGATTGCCATTACTGGACTCTTGTAACCGTGATTCAATTACCGAATCAACGGAGTTGAATCGACAACGGACGGTCTGCTGCCCTGGGCCCTGAATCGAGAGCCTCTCGACTGGATCTGGAAGACCGAGCGACGACTTTCTTCACCAGCATCCTGCGCCTCCATTGATCCCCTCCCGCAGCTCGGTCAGTTGGGCCCGAAGCCCGCTCCTCAGGTCGATCCCCTTCACCGAAGCGCATGGGCGCCTTGCCTCGATCCCGCACCTCCTCCCACCGATCCAATCGACCTTCTCGCATTGGGACTAGATGGATGAACGCTCACTGGTCGCTCCTCTTTATCCCTCCCTAGTCGATGGATAATGAACCACACCACTGGACCTCATTCACGAAGCGCATGACTGTAATGGGCTGTCCTTCGGCCCAGTTTACCACAGGACGCCCTTTCGGCCCGTGGAGCAGCTGCCCATAGGTAGGCCCAGTATTTACCACACACGGGACAGATTGCTTTACACAAAGATCCAACGACCGAAAACACCTAGATCGTGAAAACGAACGGTTGAAAACGCGAATCGCTGAGAGGTCTCGGTTTGGGTGCGGTTTTACTATCCTAAATAAATGGAGCTTGGATTCGATTGACAAAGCATATACGGGGGCAGGCTGAAGCGACAGAGATGGAGAGAGGCGTCGAAATCCAAACGTCCGAGGAGGCATGAGCTGGAAATATGTGGACCTCGAGAAAGGCGGCGCCGCCATGGAGCCGGAGGAGCCGTGGCCTGCTAGCGACGACTACATCCCTGCTGTCGGCGGTGCTGGATTACGTCCTTGTGTTGGGGGCGCGCGCGAGGGATTCCGGAATGAAGAAGCCATGGTGAGACATGCCGCACGACGTAAGTACGACGTTGCTCTGCCGCCGACGTGTAACTGCATCCATGCTGCCATGGCAAGAGAGGGGATGGCAATAGGATGATCCGGCTGAGTGGAGAGATGCAAAGCTATAAGGGGCGATGTTATTGTCATGGCTTCGTCCATGACACAACATACTTTGTGAGACAACTTGCTATGTAGCCACCGGCGGGAACTACACTGAGTTGGATGGAAGCCCCCTTAGTTAGTGCATAATCTATGGCCTTTCTAGGTTAAGTGCTATCGGGCCTCCACTGAACCTTTAGTCTCGCTCTTCTGCTATGTCCTGTAAGTTGTACCTCTGTATTTCATGCCTATCTTAATCTAAATGGAAGCAAGCACTAGCTGCTATTCGTAAAAAAAACCTTAAATTACTCGTAGAAAACAGGCTATTAGTCTCGATTGGGAAGGGCCACTAGTCCCGATTCCCCAACCGGGACTAATGTATAGAGATTAATGGGTACAAGCCTTTAGTCACGGTTGGCCGGTTGGCTACGAACCGGGACTAAATCCTGGCCAAGTGGTCGACAGCACGCGCCAGGGCATAGGAAACTTTAGTCCCGGTTGGTGTTACAAACCGAGACTAAAGATTTAGGGGCTTGGGAGTTTATGGGTTTAGGTTTTATTGTTTATTTTTTCTTTTCATTTTGTGTTTTCAATTTAATTCTTTTTCATTTCAAACATGTTTCACACTACTACATACTATACACGTTATGCATATATAATAGAATTTTTCGTAGAATCGATCATATATCATAGAATTTCTCGTGCGACCATGCATACACATATGTACAATTTGGTATATATACAATTTTTCCTACAGTTTGTAGACCATTACATGCAGGCATTAGGTGTAATGGTATTCTCTATCGGGAGATATGACCTGCTCAAGTAAAAATCCCGCCATTTCCTTTTGAATTGCTCGTATGCGGTTCTTTGGTAGGAGCTTTTTCTCCATCTCGTGCATCTTTAAATAAGGAGATCAATATAAATATGTTATTTCCGTGTATATATATTAGATCATGATAAAAAAATGTGAATGATGTTTACGTACCCAAAGATCTCTTATAGTTTTGGTCTTTTCGGTCATAAAGCGAATGTTCTCGCAAACGTAGTATGCACATAAATCTGTCTTCGGCTCCTGGCTCATGCACTTTACGAGAATAGAATTCAATCAGATAATAATCAAGCATGATAATGGTATTGAAACTATAATTAAAGAGATACACGGACATAGCTAGTACTACTTAAATATCTTGTACTTTCGCCATTTTAACTCTGGTTTCCATTCATGTGTAACCTCTCTGATGAACTTTTTCTAAACCCTGCCCGACAAAGAAAATAAATAAAGGAGTTAGTAATTACTTGATATCAGGAAACGAACTAAAGAGGCCGACATAGTGCATTAATGATTGAAATTATCCGTCGAGCTTCAAATACATGCTTTTGTATTCTTTAGGGTCTTTACGTAGTGAGTCCAGTACTTCAACAGTTTCATCGTCAACTCTAATAATTAGCAGGATCTAGTGGAAGCCGCGGACACGATTTGTATATAAGCAAAAGGAGAATTTGTAGTACAAGACAATAACACTCACCGGAAGTTGTAAGGTAAAAGTATTTCTGGTTTGATATTTAGGGCCTTCAAAAACCTTAGCAACTTTTTTTCTGTGTCTTTAGAGTAACCAGTTAACACCTTGTCATTAACGGTATTTGGGTCAATGAACCCAACGCCATAGACTCCATCTCTTTTCAATTCAAAAATCTTCATTTTGCATAATACCACAAAAAAGAATATGGTGGGGATAATTACATGTAATGAATGAGCTAAGCTAGAGACTTAAATTAGAGAAAGAAATCACTTACGCACAATAACAACTAACGAGAGATTTGTCGAGTGCTTATTGATTGAATAACTAAAAAAAAATCTTCATTTTCAAAACCCAAATCATTTTCATGGATGTAATGCTCTCGCTCGACTTCCATGAGGCTCTGTCGCCCGTGCTTTACTTCTCTCATGTACCAGTCATGCAAGTTGTGCATTTGCGTTGATAGAAGATTCTCCTCGCCAGGACTCACCAGAGGGTTCCCGAGGACATATTTCCATGCTAGGTCCTTCTCATCCACCGTGAGTGCTTCAAAAGTGATTCCTAACTCTCTAGCCTTCTCTCTATCAGCGTCGGTTATTACCACCATATCGGTACTCACCTTGAGCGGGGTGATCGATTGCACTACATGTTCTCCGAGCTGGGGAACAATTTTCCCGCATTTACTACTACCGCTTGACTTCTATTTTTTTGTTTAAGATAGGACTTCCTAATAGAGCATTCATAATCTGATAGAGGCATTTTCTCCGTCGGTTTAGCTGCATACAAAAAGTGTTGTACAACTTCCTCGGGTATTTTCTCCTTTGGTGGCGGCGGCGGTTTCGGTCCAAAAACGGCCTTCGATTGGCTAGCCACTTGTTCATTGATTTCCTCGTCAGTCATCTCGTAAGCTAACTTCTTTTTGGCAGGAGGCTCATGTTTCTTCTTTGGTGCTCTCTTCCGCTTTGGAGTCGGCTGACGCGGCGGAGATCGATATCGCGGACTCGCCCTGCGCTCCGTCTCGGGGTGGGATGGATTCAGCTGACGCGACGGAGATTGATATGGCGGACTTGCCTTGCGCTTCGTGTGGAGGTGGGTTGGAGTCTGCTGACGCGTTGGACTTGGAGGAGGAGTCGGTGGCCTTGGCACCAAGTTTGGAAGCACGATGCATTCCTTTTTCCATACGATGATACCAAGTATGGATTCTCCCAGTGTGTGCTCCCCTTAACCTCCATGGTAGTGAAGATCTAGTGATTCATATCCCGACGGAACGTCATCCACCCCAACATGAGCATAGCCAGGTGGAATCGGATTGCTGTGGAGGAGTGCTTCACGTGCATTCGGTAAAGCAACGTCGTGCGCCATCTTCATGAATATGTTCTTTAGTTTCACGTGTAGCTCACAAACTATCGACTCTATGATATCATCAACAGGGTAGAGAGCCAGCAGTGCATCATCGGCTGGGACCCTCATGTAACCCATTCTGCTTTTCGGCATAGATGATGGAATGGTACCATCCAATGCTAGATCTGGTTGCTCTTGTTGCTGAGACGCGCCTTCCTGGCTAAGCTTGTTTATTTGCTCCAGTTGCAGCATGTATTTGTGTTCCAAGTCCACGTTCTTTGATTCTACCATTTGAATTCGGTCTACTTCATGCTTATTCTTTCTCTCATGGCTTCTATAGCTATTGTTGCAATCCCCAAACCCCAGAAGCCACAGAACAAGGCATTTGCCTCGTGTTCGTCCTGGGTGTTCAGGATTCTTGAGGGCGCGTCTAAGCTCGTTGTTATCTCTCTCGGGCTGGTACACCCCCGTTCGAGCTTCTTCTATTGCTTTAAGAAACTCGTCCGTGGCTTCTTTAAGACTTGCCTGTTCAAGAACCCCCTCTGTCTTTGGGTCCAACTTCCCCCATGTGCATAAAACCAAGTCCTACACCTGTTGGGTAGTGGCGTAGCTAGGGGGTGGACAGGGTGGTCCATGGACCACCCTGAAATTTTCCCATGGCATGTATATTGTGTAGTAGAAAAATTATTTCTTTGAAAATAAATAAATTTATGTAAATATTTTTTACTATTGGACCACCCTGGCATGCTGGTCTGGCTACGCAACTGGTGTCGAGCCAAGTCTCTGTTTGTGGAGTGACCCATGTAGCCTTCATGTTTCTCTCGGATTCATCCCACTTAGGCAACCCAGACTTGTAGCCACCCGGCCCCAGATGATGGTGCCACGTTTTTTTGCCGGCATTTATCTTGTTTACTCTCGACCGTTCCTTAGCTGATTCTGATTCCTAGAACTCCACAAATCTGTCCCACTCATCTTTAAATTCACTAGTTCTCCTTTGAATTATGGAGTCTTCTTTCCTTCTTTCACATAATTGTTCAATAATCTTTTCTTCCAAGTCTGGAATTGTGCCGCCATCTTCTTAAGAGCACACTTCTTGACTTTCTCCTGTTGGAGATATGTGAGACCCTTTAGTAGGGTGAAATGTTTCATGAGCGCCTCCTAAAGATTTTTTTTGCACTTTCGCTGACAAAAGGAACTACGGGATCTTTTGGTTGATTTCATTCTAGAGTGGTGATCACGATTTCGTCTCTAACGATAACTCGGCATTGACGTATAATTTTTTCCGCGTTCATTTTAGGAGCAATTGGTTCACCATCTGCTCTAATTTGATCGATGTTGTACTTTATGCCTTCTTTCAACATTTTTGTCGGGCCATGTTTAACCCTTGTAGAAGATTTTCTCGATCCGAAGGGCTAAAAGAAGAAAGATTCGTTAATATATACAAATCAATCAATACTTCTGATGATCACCAGAGGGCAAATTAATACCTCGCCGGACTTTGTTAATTGGAGAAAAAAATTCTTTGCCACATTGTCAGCTGGTTCCCCTTCGTCTCTTGGTTATTCTTCCTTAGTTCCCTCACCGGATGGGTTAAGGTATTGTGAGCCATCATCTACTTCTTCTTTATTCGCTTTGTTTCTGGAGCGTATCATGTCGTACATGACATTCTCTTGATCACGGTCTCTGTCTCTACCGTCCATAGCTTAACTAATCCAAAAAAAATATAAAACAATTAGAATGCATTCAATAAGCAAAATCGGAGATATGCAAATCAATACAAGGTAATGCAACAATATGATCATATAATATCACTAATACATCATCGAATAGTATCACTAATACATCTAGAATATTATTATATAATTTCACTAATACATCATCGAATATTATCACTAATATATCTTGAATATTATTATATAATATCACTGATATAGATCCAGTTGACATCTCGCTGCGCAGGCGGTGGACACCCAAAGAGAAGGAACCATGACGAGATCATAGCTCGGGTGAGATCCCTGAAGAACCTGCCAGGTATTGGAAAACCTGATGTCCAACGCAGCCATGTAGCGTTGGACGTGCTAGTCCTCCTCCCTGACATGACGACATACCACCTCCGCGGGGGCTGGCTCCCTCTGCATCGACAGTGGTCCACGCGATCGCCACCAAAGAACCTCCGGGTTGATGACGGGACCCTAATTCCTCACCAAGCTGCGCGCCCCGGAAGGCAGCACCTCCCACTGCCAGCCCGACGGAGCCCAGTCCCACACATGGCGCCGATTCGATGACGAGGATGCGGGACGAGCATCTTATGTTGGGGAACGTTGCATGGGAAACAAAATTTTCCTACGCACACACAAGATCTATCCCTGGTGATGAGCATCTACGAGAGGGAGAGTGAATCTACATACCCTTGTAGATCGCTAAGCAGAAGCGTTAAGAAACGCGATTGATGTAGTCGAACGTCTTCCCTATCCAATCATGATCTATCCCGCGATCTCATCATGAGCCGTCCCGCGATCCCATCGTGGTCCTTCCGATCTAGTGTCGAACGGACGGCATCTCCGCGTTCAGCACACGTAGAGATCGATGAAAATCTCCGCCTTCTTGATCCAGCAAGAGGGAGCGGAGAGGTAGATGAGTTCTCCGCTAGCACAACAGCATGGTGGCGGTGGTGGTGGAGCTGTCCCAGCAAGGCTTCGCCAAGCGCTACCGCAACAATCTAGAGGAGAAACAGATCTAGAGGGGGAGGGAGAGGCTGCGCTGTGGCTTATGGTGCTGCAGCCCTCCCTCCCCTCACATATATATAGGAGGGAGAGGAGGAGGGGGCGCCCTAGGGTTTCCCCTCCCCTAGGGTGGGGCGGCGGCCAAGGGGGAAACTTGGCCCCAAGGCAAGTGGGGCACCTCCCCTTGTGCCAACCCTAGCCCTTCCAGCCGCATGGGCTTTAGGTGGAAGGGGCGCCCAGCCCACCAGGGGCTGGTGCGCCTCCTCTCACATCCCATGGGGCCCTCCGGGGCAGGTGGTGGACCCCCTCAGTGGACCCCCAGAACACTTCCGGCATTCCCGTCACAAAATCGGTAAGTCCCGAAACTTTTTCGGAATCCGAATACCGACTTCCTATATATCAATATTTACCTCCGGACCATTCCAGAGCTTCTCGTGACATTTGGGATCTCATCCGGGAGTCCGAAAAACCTTCGATCACCAACATACATAACTCAACTTTACCGAAACATCACCGAACCTTAAGTGTGCAGACCCTGCGGGTTCGAGAACTATGCAGACATGACTGAGACACCTCTACGGCCAATAACCAATAGCGGAACCTAGAGGCCCATATTGGTTCCTACATATTCTACAAAGATCTTCATCAGTCGAACCTCTATGTCAAGGATGCAGTTAATCCCGTATGTTGTTCCCTTTGTTCTTCGGTATGTTTCTTGCCCGAGATTCGATCGTCGGTATCTCTATACCTAGTTCAATCTCGTTACCGGCAAGTCTCTTAACTCGTTCCATAATACAAGATCCCGTGTCTAACTCTTTAGTCACATTGCTTGCAAGGCTTATAGTGATGTTGTATTACCGAGTGGGCCCTGAGATACCTCTCCGTCACACGGAGTAACAAATCCCAGTCTTGATCCATGCCAACCCAACAGACACACTCGGAGATACCTGTAGAGCACCTTTATAGTCACCCAGTTACGTTGCAACGTTTGATACACACAAGGTACTCCTCCGGTGTCAGTGAGTTGCATGATCTCATGGTCATAGGAACAGATACTTGACATGCAGAAAACTGTAGCAATAAACTGACACGATCATATGCTACATTTATAGTTTGGGTCATGTCCATCACATAATTCTCCTCAGTATGTGATCCCGTTATCAAATGACATCTCATGTCCATGTCTAGGAAACCTTGACCATCTTTGATCAGCGAGCTAGTCTACTAGAGACATACCAGGGACACAATGTTGTCTATATACCCACACATGTATTTAGTTTCCAATCAATACAATTATAGCATGGATAATAAAATATTATCACGAACAAGTAAATATGATAATAACTAATTTATTATTGCCTCTAGGGCATATTTCCAATAGTCTCCCACTTGCACTAGAGTCAATAATCTAGTTCACATCACCATGTGATTCACATTGTTATGAATCTAACACCCAATGAGTTCTGGGGTTCGATCATGCTTTGCATGTGAGAGAGGTCTTTAGTCAATGGGTCTGTGACACTCAGATCTGTGTGTACTTTGCAAATCTCTATGTCATACTATAGACACTGCTACCACACTCCACTTGGAGCTATTCCAAATGGCTGCTCCACTATATGTATCCGGATTGCTACTCAGAGTCATCCGAATTGGTGTTAAAGCATGCATCGACGTAACCCTTTACGGCGAACTCTTTATCACCTCCATAATCGAGAAATATTTCCTTAGTCCAGTAGTTACTAAGGATAATCTTGACCACTGTCCAGTGATCCACTCCCGGATCACTCTTGTACCCCTTGACGGACTCATGGCAAGGCACACACCAGGTGCGGTACACAACATGGCATAATATAGAGCCTATGGCTAAGGGATAGGGGACGACCTTCGTCCTTTCTCTTTCTTCTACCGTGGTCGATCTTTGAGTCTCACTCAACTTCACTCCTTACAAATCAGGCAAGAACTCTTTCTTTGACTGATCCATTTTGAACTCTTTCAAAATATTGTCAAGGTATGTATTCATTGAAAGTCTTATTAGACGTATTGATCTATCTCTATAGATGTTGATGCCCAACAATTAAGTAGCTTTATCCAGGTCTTCCTTTGAAAAACTCCTTTCAAATAACCCTTTATGCTTTCCAGAAATTCTACATTATTTCCGATCAACAATATGTCAACCACATATACATATCAGAAATTCTATAGTGCTCCCACTCACTTTCTCATAAATACAAGTTTCTCATAAAATTTGTATAAACCCAAACACTTTGATCACCTTATCAAAGCGTATATTGCAACTCCGAGCTGCTTGCTCCAGCTCATGGAAGGATCACTATAGCTTGCACACCTTTTAGCATCCTTAGGACTGACAAAACCTTCTAGTTGTATCACATACAACCTTTCCTCATGGAAACCGTTAAGGAAACTAGGTTTTGACATCCATCTGCCAGATTTCATAATTGAAAACCGCAACAACTGCTAACATAATTCCAACAGACTTTAGCATCGCTACGAGTGAGAAAGTCTCATCGCAGTCAACTCCTTTAACTTGTCAGAAACTTCTTTGTGACAAGTTGAGCTTTATAAATGGTGACACTTTACCATCAGCGTCTGTCTTCATCTTAAATGTCCATTTGTACTCAATGACATGCCATCCAACGAGCAAGTCTACCAAAGTCTATACTTGGCTTTCATACATGGATCCTTTCTCGGATTTCATGGCCTCTAACCATTTGTCGGAATCCGGGCCCATCATCGCTTCTCCATAACTCGTAGGTTCATCGTTGTCCAACAACATGACCTCTAAGACAGGGTTGTCATACCACTCAGGAGCAGTACGCGTCCTTGTTAACCTACGAGGTTCGATAGTAACTTGATCCGAAGTTTCATGATCATCATCATTAACTTCCTCTTCAACTAACATAGACTCCACAGAAACATCTTTCTATGTTGTGCTACTCTCTGGTTGAAACCAAGGTTCAACAACCACATCAAGTTCGATCTTCCTCCCACTCAATTCTTTCAAGAGAAACTCTTTCTTGAGAAAGGACCCGTTTTAGCAACAAACACTTTGCACTTGGATTTGATATAGAAGGTATACCTAACTATTCTTAGGGTATTCTATGAAGATGCATTTGTCCGCTTTGCGTTCCAGCTCATTAAGTGAAAACATTTTTCACATAAGCATTACAGCCCCAAACATTAAGAAATGATAGCTTAGGTTTCATCCAAACCAAAATTCATACGGTGTCATCTCAACGGACTTAGATGGTGCCCCTTTCAAAGTGAATGTAGTTGTCTCTAATGCATAACCCCAAAACAATAGTGGCAAATCGATAAGAGACATCATAGTTCGCACCATATCCAATAGAGCACGACTACGGCGTTCGAACACACCATCACACTATGGTGTTCTAGATGGCGTGAGTTGTGAAACAACTTGCACATTGTCTAAAGTTGTATGCCAAACTCGTAACTCGGATATTCACCCCCACAATCACATCATAGACATTCTTATCTTCTTGTCACGATGATCTTAAACTTCACTCTGAATTTCTTTGAACTTTTCAAACGTTTCAGACTTGTGTCTCATTAAGTAAATATACTCATATATATACTCAAATCATAAGTGAAGGTAAGAAAATAACGATATCCACTGCACGCTACAACACTCATTGGACCGCATACATCAACATGTATTATGTCCAATAAGTTACTAGCCCGTTCCATCAAGCCAGAAAACGGGGTTTTAGTCATCTTGCCCATGAGGCATGGTCCGCATGTCTCAACCGATTCAAAATCGAAAGAGTCCAAAGATCCATCAACATGGAGTTTCTTCATGCGCTTTACACCAATATGATATTCAGCGGCAGTGCCACAAGTATGTGGTACTATTATTATTAACTTTGTATCTTTTGGCATCTTTGTTATGAACATGTGTACTACTACGATCAAGATTCAACAAACCATTCATTGGGTGCATGACCATTGAAGGTATTATAATGTAGATAGAATAACCATTATTCTCTGACTTAAATGAATAACCATATTGTAATGCGATCTAATCACGTTCATGCTCAACACAAACACCAAATAAAATTTATTTAGGTTCGTCACTAATCCCTAAGGTAGAGAGAGAGCGTGCGATGTTGATCACATCAACCTTGGAAACATTTCCAACACACATCGTCACCTCACACTTAGGTAGTCTCCGTTTATTCCGTAGCTTTTATTTCGAGTTATTAACATTTTAGCAACCGAACCGGTATCCTATACCTAGGTGCTACTAGGAGTACTAGCAAGGTACACATCAATAACACATATATCAAAATATACTTCTGTCGACGTTGCCAACCTTCTTATCTACCAAGTATCTAGGGTTGTTCCACTTTAGCGACAACTCTCCTCATAATAGAAGCACTTAGTCTCGGGTTTGGGTTCAACTTTGGGTTGCTTCACTGGAGCAGCAACTGACTTGCCATCCATGAAGTTTCCCTCCTTGCCCTTGCCCTTCTCGAAACTAGTGGTTTTACTAACCATCAACACTTGATGCTCCTTCTTGATTTCTACCTTCGCGGTGTCAAACATCGTGAACAGATCAGGGATCATTCTCCATCCCTGGCATTTTATAGTTCATCACGAAGCTCTAGTAGCTTAGTGACAGTGACTTGGAAAACTATATCAATCACTTTCTTATCTAGAAGATCAACTCCCACTCGATTCAATAGATTGTAGGACCCAGACAATCTGAGCACATGCTCAACGATTGAGCTATTCTCCTTCATCTTGCAGGTAAAGAATCTTGTTGGAGATCTCATATCTCACAACACGGGCACGAGCCTGAGATCCCAATTTCAGCTCTTAGAACATCTCATATGTTCCATGACGTTCAAAACGTTTTGGAGCCTCAATTCTAAGCCGTAATGCATGACACACTAAACTATCAAGTAGTCATCGGAACGTGCCTGTCAGATGTTCACAACATCTACAGACGACGCTAGAGGGGGGTGGCGCACTGAGCGGTGCATTAAGGACATAAGCCTTCTATGCAGCAATGAGAACAATCCTCAGATCATGGACCCAGTCCGCAATATTGCTACCATCATCTTTCAGTTCTATTTCTCTAGGAACATATAAAAATTCTAGGGAGCTTGACGGGGTTATTACCCATGGGTAGGCCAATGCACTAGGGTTCTCTCCCCCGCTTCAAGAAATTGGCGCGTGTCCAACTACTTACGGCCGGCTGGTGCGCAGCTGATAGACGCTTACCGGCTGGGTCGAGGCCGGCTAGTCGAGGAGCCGGCCTGGCCCCCGGCCGGCTAAGCACGGTCGGTTGCCTTCGAGCCGGCTCCCCCGTTGACCTCTGGGTGGACAAGCACCCATCCTGTCCCTCTGCGCGCGGGTACGGCAACGCGACATGACCGCCAGGACGGACGCCAATGTAGGGACAGTGGCCGCTGACGCATGGGCGCACGTGGCTACATTTTGGCCATCCGTGCCGCTGACCTTGGCGATCGTGACCGGGTGGGGGAACAATGCCGATATGTACCCGCCCACTCGATTACCTGCTCCGGCGTGGCTACGATCCAGCCGGCCGTACCGGAGACTTCGACCGGCTGGCACTAGACGACGCCACCCGGGCGACCCGTGCCGTAGCAGGTGGGCGGGGGCCAATCACGGAGCCAGCTGGCGGGCCCTAGCAGGCGATGGGACTGCTCAGCCGGTGGACCCTACGGGCGACGAGACGGCTCGAGGGGCGGGGCCCCCTGGTCAGCCGGAGAGGCTGCCAGCCGGGCCCCTCATTTATGTATCTCGGGAATATTGTAAGCCGGGGGGGTTGGGGTATAAAACCCCCAGAGCTCCCCCATGCAAGGGGGGCGACGAGTCTCACACAAACACATCTACGAGACACTTCCCTCACACTCATACTTGGTAGCATAGGAAGGTGAGCCGGCTACTCCCTCTTCCTCCTCTAGACACAGCTCTTGGAGCAACCTTGTAAACACACCCATCCATCAACTAGACCAAGCAGGACTAGGGGTATTACCTCCCACGGAGGGCCCTGAACCTGGGTACATCGAGTGTCACCACCGCTTGTGCCAAATCCCGCACCCGGAGCCCATCGGCGTCCTCTGATCCCAACCACCTTCGATAAGCCTACCCATGGCATCTGTCGTGAGAAAACGACGATAGTTGGTGCCCACCGTGGGGCCGTATGCAGTGCCGGCCGGATTCATGCTTCGGGAAGGATCCGTCGCCATTCCCCGCCGTCGCCGCACATCCAGGCAAAACCGTGGGCTCGTGAGGCTTGCTTCGGCAGGCCCTACGGGAAGCTCCGTCAACCTCACGCTCGACATCGACGCACTCACCGAGCGCTTCGGCAGGCTAAGCCTTGCCGATGTGCCAGTCGCCGACGAGTACCCTAGTCAGGTGCTCGTATGCACCGATCCGTGCACGGCTGTGGGCGCACTGGATGTGACTCAGTCCAGCAGCTCTCACGTTCGCGTGGGAGCAATGGCCATCATCTCCTCCACCTCCTTCGGGCGTGCATGGGCTGTGTCGTCGTTTTCTCACGACAAATGCCATGGGTAGGCTTATCGTAGGTGGTTGGGGCCGCAGGACGCCGACGGGCTCTGGGTGCGAGATTGGGCACAAGCGGTGGTGGCACATGATGTACCCAGGTTCAGGGCCCTCCATGGGAGGTTACACCCCTAGTCCTGCTTGGTCTAGTTGGATGGACAATTGTGTTTACAAGAATGCTCCTAGAGCTGTGTCTAGAGGAGGAAGAAGGAGCAGCCGGCTCGTCTTCCTCCGTTGCTGGAGATGGTATGAGGGGAGAGTTCTATGTGAGTGTATGCGAGTGATTGTCCGTCCCCGTTGCATGGGAGCTCAGGGGGTTTTATAGGCAAACCCCCAGCTTTATAATGTATTCTAAGGTACAGGGGTTGAGGGACCCGGCTGGCAGCCTCTCCGGCTGACCAGGGGGTCTCGCCCTTCGAGCCATCTTGTCGTCCGTAGGGTCCACCGGCTGCGTGGTCCCGTCGCCCGTGGGGGGCATGCCAGCCGGCTCTGGGATTAGCCCTCGCCCACCTGCCACGGCCCGGGTCGCCCGGGAGGCGTCATCTAGAGCCAGCCGGTCAAGGTCTCCGGTACGGCTGGCTGCACTGTAGCCACGTCGGGGCAGGTAATCGAGTGGGCAAGGCCGTGCCGGCACTGTTCCCCCGCCCGGTCACGCTCGCCAGGGTCAGCGGCCTAGACGGCCGGACTGTAGCCAAACACTCCCGTGCGTCAGCGGCCATTGTGGCCACAGGGTCGCCCATCATGGTGGTCGTGTCGTGTCATCGTACCCGCGCGTAGAGGGACAGGAAAATGCATGTCCGCCCCAGGGTCAACGGAGGAGACGGCCCGGAGGCAGCCGGCCATGCCCAGATGCTCGGGGGTCAAGCCGGCTGCAGGACCAGCCGTCCGTGTCGCCAGCCGGCGGCAGCTCGAGCCGGCCATCCTCCAGCCGGCCATGGGCAACTAGTAGTGTAGCTTTTCTTCGAAGCGGAAGGGGGGAGAACCCCATTGCTTTGGCCTACCTAGGGGTAATAACCCCGTTAGTAGTCCCCAAAGCCGGCGGGGGCCCACGGCCGGCAGACAGAGGGGAGCCGGCGGCTTCCCCCCAGTAGTACCCGTCCCTGGTGTGAAGCTGAAGGGCCAGCTGGGTCGGCCGTTGGTCCTGACGCCTTGGGTTTCGGCGCGTCACCCCAGAACTCGAGCCGTCCCGCCGCGTCCCACGTGGCTAGTAATGATGTGGCGGGCCCGCGTGCATGCGGGGAGATGGGACGTCGGCCTGGGCCTAGCCCGCTAGGCCCCGAGCATAGCCCAGTAAGCCTCAGGGCACATGCCAGGAGCCTCTGCACCCCGAAGCGGCCGTTACGGCCCGGGGCCACCCACGCGCGCGCGGAGTTTTCGGGGGAGTGCGCGCAATCAATCCCCACGTCCCCCGGTCGTGGCCTCCCCTATAAAAGGGGAGGAAGGGCAGGGGCGGAGATACCCGCATCCCATTCTCCCCCTTGCTGCCTCGCCTCCTTGCCTTCTTCGTCTTCCTTACTCCCCCTACACAACACCACGCCCGAACCCGCAACCACGCCCACACGCCGCCCTGCCGCCGCGATGGCCGACGGACACGGAGGGAGCTGGGCTGGTTCCGTCGTCACTAAGGCGGACATTGCGGAGCTCCGCTGCGCGCGCATGCTGCCGCCGGCGGAGCGGGTGTTCGCTTGCGCGCTGGATGATGAGGTGGTGCCGGTGCCGCAGCCTGGGGAGCATGTTGTGTTCCTCTGGCATTTCTCCCGCGGCTTCGGGCTCCCGGTGAGCCACTTCTTCCGCCTGCTCATGGATACTTTCGACCACCAACCGCACCACCTTGGCCCCAACATGATCCTTTACCTTGCCGGCTTCATGATGCTGTGCAAGGGATACCTCGGGGTCCTTCCTTTCCTCGACTTCTTCAACGACCTCTTCTACCTCAAGGCGCTGAAGAGCAGCACCTACGGGGGCATGGCGGTGTGCTGTCGTAGCACCGTGCACTTTCCGCCCTTCTCTCTCATTGAGTCCGTCAAGGGATGGCATCGGACGTTCTTCTACGTGAAGAACGCCGACCTAAACCTGGACTTTATCCGACTGCTGCCATTCGTCAATGCACAGTCCACCCAGGTGAACTGGCTGGGGACTGCCCGGCCGGTTTGCACAGCTGAAGAGCTCTGAGGGATTGGTTGCCGCCGACCTGGTGGCGGCCTTCATCTTGCGCCGGGTGCTGCCTCTCCAGCTAAGGCCGCCTGCCGGCTGTCGACCGTCGACCTGACGCCGGCTCATGTGGCGACGTGGGTTAACGCCCTCACGACGTTCAAGCTGAATCCCGCTTCATGGACATTTGGTATGGAGCCATACGACCGCATCAACCGCCCCCCTAGTAAGTCTTCGACAAGCCGATCCTTCTTTTTGTTTGATTCTTTCCGGCCGGCAGCCGGCAGCGGATCTTACTTCGCCGTGTTGACCGCAGCTATTGGTGTGATAGAACACGCCGGCCGGACCACACTCCCAAGTCTTCAAGGTGGAGCGCGACCACTCCGACTTCGAAGAATACGAGCGGGAAGGCCCGCCGGAAGAGGGGGTGATCTCCTCGGGAGGAGTTGACAAGCCGGCAGACCCGTGAGCCAGCGACCCCAGTGGAGCCGGAGGCTCCGGCGTAGCCGGGGAGCCTAGCGGAGCCGGTGAGTTCCCTTTTGCCCCCACGATCAGGGACTGGACGGACGACGATGATGATGATGACGATGATGATGACGTGATGATTCTGAACGAGCCTCCTCCCTCTGCACGGTAGGGCGGGGGAGCGAGGAGCGGCCGGCTCAAGCCCCGGCGGCCGAAGCTGCCGGCCGGGAGAAGAGGCCGGCTCAAGAGGGGCCGGCGGCTCCGCCACCAGCCCCAAGGCGGGTGAAGGTGGCTGCGCATAAGCCGTCGGCACGCACCAAGCGGGCCTTGCCCCTCGTCATCGGGTAAGTTTCTTTTTCGTGTTTTGCATGTGCTTTCTTCCGGGTCATGAGCTAATGGGTGATCGTCCTTTTTGCGCTGCAGGGACCCCATCGAGCTTCACGAGGAGGAGCTGGCAAGGGACCCGACGAATGCTGCCAGCCGGCTGGCCTATGAGCACGCGACCACCCAACGGGGCATTCCAGGACTTCGAGCGGCCGGAGGCGGAGGATGTCTGCGGACCCTGCGCGGGCGTCGAACTCAGCCGCGGAATCGACCCGTCTGTCGAGCCCCCCATTGAGCGAGCCATGAGGGGAGGCCATGGAGCCGCCTGCGCCTCCATCCGCGGAGGAGGCGGCTCGAGCGAGGGCGACGGCAGCGGAGCCAGCCCCTGAGGCAACCCGGCCGGAGGTGCTGGACGTGGCACCGCGCGCAGCCGAGCCGACCCGGGTTGACGTGCCGGAGGCCCCGGTAGCCCGACAAGCGGCATCAGGGGCGGCGCTGAAGGTGGCGGCCATGGAGACGGAGGCGCCGTCCGTCACAATCGTCACATCGGAGCGGCAGGAGGTGGAGGTGGCGATGGCGTCGGGCGAGGGGCCGGTGGGGGGTGACTCCTGGACCCTCGCCGTCATCAACCCGCCCTCGGCTGCAGGCACCGTGGCGAGCCCGGGCGGCAATGGCGGCCGGGCCCGGAGGACCCTGCGGACCATGCAGAAGGTGCTTCGGGACTAGGAGGCGCTGTCGCGCGTGCCAGCCCTACCGGCTCGCCCGGCGGGTGACCCGGTCCCCTCGTTCGGGGAGTTGGGGAGTATCTTGGGCCGGTGCCGCTAGGAGCTGGCCCGGTTCGCAGAGGCGGCAGACGCCACCCTGTAGCATCCGGAGGTAAGCACGGTTGCCTTCATTTTAGAAATTTTAGTGGGGGCACGCAAGCGCACCCACTGGGTGTAGCCCCCGAGATGTGGGCCGGCTGACCGGCTGACGGGCAGTCAGGCCGGATCTCTTTGAGCATCCTTTGATTTTAGCCTCGTGTGTCAAGAGGGGAACTCCCAACGGCAGAAGCTGTTTGAGGAGGCGGTCTCCATCCACGACCGTGGAAAACATGGCTTTGACCGCCTGGAGGAGGAGCTGGCGAGGGTTCGTCTCCGAGCGGCAAGCGGGCGGAGAAGACCGGGCTCGTCTCCGAGCGGGACCGGCTGGCGCAAGACGTCCAGGTGGTCGCGCAGGAGAAGGACTGACTGGCTGTGCTATGCGCGGACGAGGAGGCGGCCCGGGACCGCCTCAAGGCCGATGTGGTGAAGGAGGTGGCGGCCAAGGAGACGACCATCAAGGAGGTGGCCGATGCCGCCCGGCGGACCGCCGCCCTCCAAAACGAGGTGACCCGCCTCGAGAGGTCGCTCGAGGAGGTCAAGGACTCCTTCGCCAAGTCGGAGGCGGCGCTGGCGTCGAAGCGGAAAGCATCGCTCAATTTTTTCATTGGGGTGGGCGACGTAATCGAAGGTAGGTGTCCATTTTTCCTTTATCCATCCGGTTTATTTTTTCCTTTGCTGGTTCTCGTGTTTGATTTGCCCTTCTTTCCTCTTCTTCCCTTTCTTCTCTTCCTTCTCTTAGGGCGCTTCCTGGAAACTCAGTGCCGTGGTGAGCGCGTCGTCGAGGAGCACCGGGAATACCTTCGAGAGTGCGGGCGCTCCATCGAGGAGGACGTCGCATGGGATGTGGATGAGCTTTGGCTTGGAATTGAAAACCGGATGATCCACCTCGAGCGGAGCATGGAGCGGCTGAAGATGGCCGGAAAGGAGATCATTGCCGCTCTGTGGCCGGGCCATGGGGGAACCCCGGCGAACCGTGTGGCCTTGTGGCTGGAGCAGACCGTGGCCCGGCTCGAGGCATGGAAGGCGTCAGCAGCCTGAGTCGGCACGCAGATGGCGCTCCGGTTCGTCACGTCGTGGTATCATGGCGTGGACTTGGGCCGGCTGGCCACCATGCGGGACGAGCCGACCGAGGAGCGGGAGGCCCGTGAGCTGGCCCTTGTCCATCGGGCTAACGAGCTCGCGTCATATGTCGACGCGAATGAGTTCCTGCCGGCGCTTGGCGAGGACGGCGAGCCGGTGCCTGAAGACTCCTTCGGCATCCCCCAAGACCCAGCGGACGAGGAGGTTGCCGACGAGAGCACTGAATCGAGCGGCAAGACGGCTGGGACCGCGGAGGCCGCCTCGAAGGCCAAGGAAGGTGACCCGAAGGCCGCAGCCACCTCCGGGACGAGAGTCAAGCCGCCCAGCGATGTGCCGGCTGGAGGCACGCCGGCTGGCGACGCGTCGGTCGCCTGAGCCACCGAACGTCTTTATATTTCTTTTTCTTTCCTGCAAGTTAGGCTCGAGTCCACCCATTGGGGGTGTTATGTAATGAACCGTGCTGGACGTGGGCCACTTTTGTCTTAACATTTGTATTGTGAATACTTAGTGTGCTTGCCTTATTGCTCGTGCCAGTTTGTCCTTATCCTTTTTCACACTCTTGGTTCTTTCCAATCCTCCCCTTTTCCCCTTTGGTTTCGGCCCCGCCAGCCCGACAGCCGGGAGCCGGTCTGTAGCTGGGTTGGGGTATCCGCCTCGAGGGAGCCGATTCAGAACTTAGGGACCGCGAGAGCCTTTTGGGATAAGTAGAGTGGCAAAGACGAGGCGGTGCACCGTATGGACCTAGCCGGTATCTCCTTTCGATAGATCTTTCGTGTGAGCTAAGATTTTCCGCCCTGAGGCCCCATAAGCCGGACAACCAGGAGCCGAATCTGTAGCTGGGAGGGGTGGGAGGGCTTGCTCGGCTCACACTTCTTAGCCTACTTGTTAGAGAGGCGGCCTAGGACCAGCCGGCGAGCCCCTGGGCCCGGGAGTCGAGTCGGGGAGCCGGTGCGCGAGTAAACCTTTGAGGGAAGCGAAATGGGGCGTGCCCCAAGAGCCGTCCTGGGGCACCCATTGCATTCATAAGCCCAAAAGGGGAGGGATACATACATACACTGGTCTTTTCAGCAGTAAAACAAGCGGAGGAGCACCGCGTTCCATGGGCGCCCCGTCTCGTTGCCGAAGGCATCTCTTTTGTGTTTCTGTGGCTTCTGGGCGTCTATTAGGTAGTATGCACTGTTGTGCAACACCTTGCTGATGATGCACGGGCCCTCCCATGGGGAGGGCAGCTTGTGTTGTCCGGCTGTCCGTTGGATCCGCCTGAGGACCATGTCCCCTTCGCGAAAGGAGAGTGGCCGGTTCCGCTTTCTATGGTAGTGCCGGAGCTTCTGCTGGTAGATTACCGTCCGGCTCAAGGCCAGCTCGCGGGCCTCCTCGAGTACATCGACGCCGTCTTCTCTTGCCTCCTTTGCGTCCTTCTCCGTGTATAGGGCGACCTGAGGTGAGTCGAACTCGATGTCGGTGGGGATGATCGCCTCGGACCCGTACACAAGGAAGAAGGGCGTGTAGCCGGTTGATCGGTTGGGGGTGGTCCTGAGACTCCAGTGGCGTTACAAGCCGGGGCTTGATGCCGGACAGGATGAGGCCGTTTGCCCTCTTGACCTGGCCATTTGACTGTGGATGAGCGACAGAGGCCAGGTTGAGACAGATTCCTTGCTTGGAGCAGAAATGCGTGAGTGCACCGTTGTCATAGTTCATGCCGTTGTCGGTGATGATGTTGTGGGGAACGCCATAGCGAACCGTGATGTCGTCGATGAACCGAACGACCGTGGGGCCGTCAAACTTCTTGATTGGTCGTGCCTCGATCCACTTGGTGAATTTGTCAACAGCCACCAGCAAGTGTGTCATGCCGCCTCGTGCGGTTTTGAAGGGACCCACCATGTCCAGCCCCCAGACTACGAAGGGCTACGAGAGGGGAATGGTTTGGAGGGCTGATGCCGGCAGGTGGCTCTGCGTGCTGAAGCGCTAAAAGCCCTCGCACTCGTCGACCAATTTCTTGGCCGCCTCGAGAGCAGTGGGCCAGTAGAAGTCGTGGAGGAAAGCCTTGGCCACCAGGGTCCTGGAGGCGGTATGATGCCCGCACTCACCCAAGTGAATGTCGAGGAGGATCTCCAGACCCTTTTCCGGCTCGACGCATTGCTGGAAGACGCCGGTGGTGCTGCGATGGACGAGCTCGTTGTTGATGATGCTGTATGATGGGGCCCGGCGTTGGATTTGCCTTGCCAAGGCCTCGTCCGGGGGGAGCTCGCCTCGTAGAAGGAGCGCCAAGATAGGCTAGGCCCATGAGGGAGCCGAGATGGGGGCCGTCTTGGGAGTCCCCGGGCCTGGATGATTAGCCCCCAGGACCGACTTGCCAGCCCCCGGGGCTGGCTCGCTAGTCCCCGAGGCCGGCTGGTCGATTGTCATCATGACAGCCGCATCGTTGGAGCTGGTGGCCTCAGATGCAGCCGACTCAACTGGTGCCGGCAGGGCGGCCAAGGTTGTGGGAGACGGCGGTGAAGATGTCGAAGGGGCAGTCGGAGCCACCGAAGGGCCGGTAGCCTCTGCCGGCATGAAGAATAACTCCGATTCTGGGGGAAGCCTTGACTGAAGGCTTGAGCAGTCGCTCGATGGAGACGCCGGCTGGGATGGCCTACCGGATGGAGCCGATCTTCGCCAGTGCAGTTGCCACCTCGTTGTCCGCCCGTGGGACATGATGGAACTCACAACCCTCGAAGGAGCCGATGATATGTTGTATGAGGAAGCGGTAGCTGGCCATGTTGGCGTCCCTGGCATCCCATTCGCCAGAGACCTGCTGAACCACGAGGTCGGAGTCGCCGAAGCATAGGATGTGCCTGATGCCGATCTCCTTGGCGAGCCGGAGGCCATGGACGATGGCCTCGTACTCGGCCATGTTGTTGGAGGCAGCAAAGTGGATTTGGAGGGAGTACTTGAGTTGGTCACCTTTCGGGAAGGACAGGACTATGACGGCACCTAGGCCGGTCCTCATTTTCGAGCCGTCGAAATGCATGCGCCAACGTGTGGAGTCTGGGGGAGGCAGCACGAACTCCGTCTCCGCCTAGTCGATGAGGAAGTCAACCAATGCCTATGACTTGATGGCGGTTCGTGGCTCGTACCGGATCTCGTGATCGGCAAGAGCGATGACCCACTTGGCGATCTGGCCGGTGGAGTCCCGGCCGCTCATGATCTCGCCGAGCGGGGCCATGCTCACCACGGTGATGGCATGCTCCTGGAAGTATTGCTTGACCTTCTTGGCGGCGAAGTATATGCCATAGCACATCTTTTCGTAGTGGGGGTAGTTCTGTTGGACACGGAGAGGACCTCGCTGAGGTAGTAGACCAAGCGCTGGACCAGCAGGCACTTGCCCCCCTTCGGCTGCTCAACCACCAGGACGACGGTGATGACGCGGGTGGTCGCCGCGATGTAGGCGAGCAGAGGTTCCTTCTCAGCCGGCGCGGCTAGGATGGGCGCACGGGTGAGAGCCTTCTTGAGGACATGGAAGGCCTCGTCCGCCTCGTCGGGCCAATCGAACATGCTCGGTTTCTTGGTATGACCCGGCTCGACCATAGCTGTTTTGCGAAGGAGCCCGTAGAGGGGTAGGGCCTTCTCCCCCAGCCGGCTGATGAACCGGCTGAGCGAGGCAAGGTAGCCGGTGAACTTATGGATGTCGTGGAGCCGGGTCGGCATGGGCATGCACTCGATCGCGCTGATCTCTCGGGGTTAGCTTCGATGCCACGAGCGGACACGAAGAAACCCAGGAGTTGGCCGGCTGGGATGCCGAAGACACACTTCTCCGGGTTGAGCTTGATCTTGTACTCGCGCAGGTTCATGAAGGTCTCCCGGAGATCGTCGAGGAGGCTAAAGTGCTTCTTGGTTTTGATGACGATGTCATCGATGTAGACGTGGACGTTCCTGCCTACCTGAGGTAGGAGGCACTTCTGCATGCCCCGCTGGAAGGTGACGCCTGCGGTCTTCAGGCCGAAGGACATGGTGATATAGTAGTAGGCCCCAAAGGGCATGATGAAGGAGGTCTCAATCCAGTCTTTCGGGTCCATCTTGATCTGGTGGTAGCCGGAGTAGGCGTCCAGGAAGGACAGTAAGTCGCAGTCGGCCGTGGAGTCGATGACTTGATCGATCCATGGTAGGGCGAATGTGTCCTTCGGACACGCCTTGTTCAGGCTAGTGTAGTCGATTCACATGCGCCAGGTCTTATTCTTCTTCAGCACCAGGACTGGGTTTGCCAGCCAGTCCGGATGGAACACTTCCATGATGAACCCGGCTATGAGAAGCCGGGCGATCTCTTCTCCAATGGTACGCCGCTTCTCCTTGGAGAAACGGCACATGGGTTGCTTGACCGGCTTGACGTCCGACCGGACGTGTAGTTTGTGCTCGGCGAACTTCCTTGAAACACCCGACGTGTCCTTGGGGGACCATGCGAAGATGTCCCGATTATCACGGAGGAAGTCGACGAGCTCGCCTTCCTGTTTGCTATCGAGGCGGGAGCCGATGGTGACGCACTGAGCCGGGTTGGCCGGGTCGAGCGAGATTTGCTTGGTGTCCTTGGACGACTGGAAGGAGGCCTTGCCGACGGACTGCGAGGGGGGAAGCCGGTATGGCCGGCTGGCTGGCGGCAAGGGCCATGAGCCGGTCAAGCTGCCGCTTCTCTTCGGCGATTTCCAGGGCCTCGGCCAGCCGGCTTCCGTCTCGAGCACACTCGATTGACATCTAGTAGTCGCCCGTGATGGTGATGATTCCCTTGGGGCCCGACATCTTGAGCTTGAGGTAGGCATAATGGGGGACCGCCATGAATTTAACAAGGGCTGGCCGTCCTAGCAGCGCGTGGTAGGGGCTTGCGAGGTCCACGACCTCAAACAACACTGGCTTGCGACGGAAGTGGTCGGGTCCGCCGAAGAGGACGTCGAGCGTGATCTTGACAACAGGAGAGCAGGACTTTCCAGGCATGATGTCATGGAAGACTGTTCGACTCGCCTGTAGGTCTTCTATCTTCAGCCCCAGCTTGTCCCTCGTGTTGAGGTACATGATGTTGATGCTGCTACCGCCATCAACCAACACCCGTGAGAAGCGACAGGTGCGCTTCTCGGTGGCAATGGTAGGGTCGAGGACCAGAGCGTAGCTGCTGGGTCACGGCATTACGACGGGATAATCCGCCCGGCTCCAGGTGACCGGCTTCTCCGACCAATGCATGAACTGGGGAGTCGCCGGCATGGTGGCGTTCACCTCACGATGGAGCCGGCATTGAGCATGTTTGTTTGCCTCTTCACTAGTGAATACGACGTAATAGCCGTCCTGGTTAGGGAACTGGTCGATCAGACGACCGTCATTCTGGGCCGGAGCCGAGGCCGGTGCCGAGACGACATCTTGTGTTGAAGCCGGCGCGCAGGCAGGCGGCACGAGAGGAGCCGGAAGGCTGTGAGAAGCTGCACTGCCGGAGCGTGTGCGTAGAGGGTTTGGCCCCGGAGTGATTCTTGCAGGGGAGGTCGAGCATCTGCTCGAAGGTGAGCTTCTGCTGCTAGGTAGCCTTGCTAGTGCGCTGGCGCTGGCTGGAAGGCTGGGCAGCCGACTCCTGCTCCTCAATGGTTTTGACCTGCCGGCTCCCGTAGCAGGGATCTGACTGGTCGTTCTTGCGTTTGTTGTTCTGCGGCTGCCAGTTGTCGGCAGCCGGCCGGGATGCTGTCGGCGTTGTCGTTGCCTTGGCGGGCGAGGTCGTCTTGACCCGGATGGCTGAATCAGCCGTGGTGTATTTGTCCGCCTTGGTCATGAGCTCGGCCAGCATGGCCGGCTCGGAGCATAGAAGCTTGTGCTTGAGAGGGGTGCCGTCTCGACGGCCTTCGATGAAGTACTATACGGCTTGTACCTCGTGCACCCCCTCACAGGAGGTTGCGGAGCTCGGTCCACTGAGTGAGGTAGTCGCGGAGGGACTCGTCAGGCCCCTGAACGCACATGGTGAGTTCGTGAGGGCGGCTAGGCCGCTTGTAGATGCCGGTGATGTTGTGGACAAATGCCTCTTCGAAATCCGTCCAGGTGTTGAGCCAGGTGCGGGCCGACCCGATGAGCATGAGGGGAGCATAGCGAACGGCTACGCGCTTGTTCCCCTAGGCGATGCCGGCCGCGGTGGTGTAGTCGATCAACCAATCCTCGGGCTTGTCGGCCCCGTTGTATTTCGGGGTGTCTCGAGGGAGTGTGAAGCCGGTTGGGAACGGCTCGTTGCGGATCCGAGGGCCAAAACAGTCCGGGCCGATCGAGCCCTCCTCTTCGAGGAGGGCAGACTGTGCGAGGTGGTCGATGTGGTTGCGGGTGTCGTTCTCGCTGCGGGGGACACGCGGCCCAATCTGAGCCAAGAGCTCGGGGCGGATGACGGGTGGAACCGACCGTTCCGGCTCGCGCCGCGAGGGTGGAGTGTGCGCACGGCTGCACCGGCTGTCGACGCTTCGTGGTGGCGGCCGCTGTGAGGGGGGTTGTTGGTGCGCCGACTGTTAACAGCCGGCTGCTCGCTCCCCGGCAGCTGAGAGGGCCGGGGGTTATTTGTTTTGGCCCAACGGAAGAGATGCGAGGGGAACAAGAGTGCTGAGCCGGCTGACGGCCAGCAGTCCTCGTGCCCTTGCGCTCGAGCTAGGGGCCTCCGAAGGATGTGCCGCTCGACGCGAGTAGATGTTGCTGTGCGTCGACGGCGTCAATGAGATCCTTGATGTGACGCTCATGAGCGGCACGTTCTTTGCCCTGCAAGGTGGCCAAATCCTTGTAGGCCACCTTGAGGGAGCACAGGTTGGTTGTGGGGGTGTCGTAGACGGGCATCTTGTCGCCTAGGATCTCGACGACCACGTGGCCGCGGTCGCGCACAGCCCCATGCCGGCTGGGCTCGGTGCCAGTCGGGGTGAGGCCGTAGGCGGAAGCGTATTCCCGCTAGGCAGCCTCCATGCGGCGCCACATGGCCGCGAGGGCGGTGGTGTCCTCAAACAAGACGCGGCGAACCGCCTCGAGGTCAGTCGTGGCGGCGTTGGGGTTCCCCGTCGGGGTGATAGGGGTGCTCAAGCATCGGAGGGCCGCAACAAGCGGGTCAGAGGTGCCGACGCGGGCCGCGGCGGCATCAGCCCCGACGCGCGCACGTCCAGAGGAGGTGGAGGAGATGATGGCCATTGCCCCCACGCGATCGTGGGAGCCGCTAGACTGGGTCACAGCAAGTGCGCCCATAGCCGTGGGCGGATCGGCGCAGACGAGCACCTGCCCGAGGGACTCGTCAGCGGCTGGAGCCTTGGCGAGGCTGAGCCTGCCGAAGCGCTCGGTGAGCGCATCGATATCGACCGTGAGGTTGACGGAGCCGCCCACAGGGCATGCCGGAGCAAGCCCCACAAGTCCGCGGTTTCGCCTCGATGTGCGGCGATGGCGGGGGATGGCGAGGGGTCCCTCTCGGAGCATGAATCCGGCCGGCACCGCATACGGCCCCGTGGTGGGCACCAACTGTCGTCGTTTTCTCACGAGAGATGCCATGGGTAGTATTATCATAGGTGGTTGGGGCCAGAGGACGCCGACGGGCTCCGGGTGCGAGATTGGGCACAAGCGGTGGTGGCACACGATGTACC
This sequence comes from Hordeum marinum, assembly GCA_022496015.1. Classification (NCBI taxonomy): domain Eukaryota; kingdom Viridiplantae; phylum Streptophyta; class Magnoliopsida; order Poales; family Poaceae; genus Hordeum; species Hordeum marinum. Next base: position 533,527,188 of record CM039678.1, on the reverse strand, counting down.
CAGGTTCAGGGCCCTCCGCAGGAGGTAACACCCCTAGTCCTGCTTGGTTTAGTTGGATGGACAGTTGTGTTTACAAGAATGCTCCTAGAGCTATGTCTAGAGGAGGAAGAAGGATCAACCGGCTCATCTTCCTCCATTGCTGGAGATGGTATGTGGGGAGAGTTCTATGTGGGTGTATGCGAGTGATCGTCCATCCCCGTTGCATGGGGGCTCAGGGGTTTTTATAGGCCACCCCCTAGCTTTATAATGTATTCTAAGGTAAAAGGATGGAGGGACCCGGCTGGCAGCCTCTTCGGCTGACCAGGGGGTCCCGCCCTTCGAACCGTCTTGTCGTCCATAGGGTCCACCGACTGCGCGGTCCCGTCGCCCATGGGGGCCCCGCTAGCCGGCTCTGCTATTGGCCCTCGCCCACCTGCCGCGCATGGGTCGCCCGGGAGGTGTCGTCTAGCGCCAGCCGGCCGAAGTCTCCGGTATGGCCGGCTGCATTGTAGCCACACTGGGGCAGGTAATCGAGTGGGCGAGGGCATGCCGACACTGTTCCCCCACCCGGTCATGCTCGCCAGGGTCAGCGGCCTAGACGGCCGGACTGTAGCCATACGCTCGCGTGCGTCAGCGGCCACTATGGCCACAGGGTCACCCGTCATGGCAGTCGTGTCATGTCATTGTACCCACGCGCAAAGGGACGGGACGTTGCATGTTCGCCCCGGGACCAACGGAGGAGGCGGCCCGGAAGCAGCCGTCCGTGCCCAGCCGGCTGGGGGTAGCTGGAGCCGGCCGTTCGCTGGACGACCAGCCGTTCGTGTCTCCAGCCGATGGTAGCTGGAGCCGGCCGTCGTCCAGCCGACCGTGGGCAGCCGGTCGCGTAGTTTTTCTTCGAAGCGTAAGGGGGAGAACCCCGTTGCTTTGGCCTACGTAGGGGTAATAACCCTGTCAGGCCGAGGCCAACACCGCGACGACCAGCGTCGACACCTCCAACCCGCTCGGTGCGGCCCTCCGGGGCCTGAGCACTCCCATTTCCCCAATGACAAACACTGATGCCACCACGGCTGAGCTCGAGGCGGCTCGCCGCCTCCTTTTCGAGGACGCCAGCGCCCTCGTGGCCACGCAGTGCCGCATGAAGGCCGCTCAGCGGGAGTACGCCTCTGCCTATGGTCTCACCCCGGCTGGCACCGAGCCCAGACGACGTTGGGTTGTGCGCGACCGCAGTCGCGTGGCCATCGAAATTTTGGGTGGCAACATGCCCGTCTACGACACCCCCGCGGCCAACCTACGGGCCGCCAAGTTAGCCTACGAGGATTTGGCTACCTTTGAGGGCGAAGAACTTGTCGCCTGCGAGCATCACATCAAGGACCTGATCGACGCCGCCGACACGCAGCAACATCTGCTTGCAGCAGGCGGCACCACCTCCCAAGGCCCCCGGCTCAGCACTCTTGCTCCCCTCGAGTCTCCGGCCACCGGGTCGGGGCCAGAAACCCCCAGCCCTCTTTGCTGCCGGGGAACGAGCAGCCGACTATAAACAACCAATGCACCAACAACCCGCCTCGCAGCGGCCGCCACCACGAGGCGCCAGCAGCCAACACAGCCGTGGGCATACGTCACCCTCGTGGCGTGAGCCGAAACGGTCGGTTCTGCCCGTCATCCGCCCCGAGCCTCGGCCCTGCTCGGATCATGTATCCCACACAATGAGAATGATCCCCGCCTCTGCATTGACCGGCTCGCACAATCGGCCCTCCTCGAGGAGGACGACTCGATTGGCCCAGCCTGTTTCGGCCCTCAGATCCGCAACCAGCCATCCCCGACCGGCTTCACGCTCCCCCGAGACACCCCAAAGTACAACGGGGCCACCAAGCCCGAAGACTAGCTGATCGACTACACCATCACGGTCGGCATCGCCAGGGGGAACAAACGCGTAGCCGTTCACTACACTCCCCTCATGTTGATCGGCTCGGTCCGCACCTGGCTCAACAGCCTAGCGGTCGGCAGCATCAACACTTGGACGGAATTTGAGGAAGCCTTCGTCCGCAACTTCACCGACACCTACAAGCAGCCTAGCCGGCCCCGTGAACTAGCCATGTGCGTTTAGGGGCCGGACGAGTCCCTTCGTGACTACCTCACCCGGTGGACCAAGCTCCGCAACTCCTGTGAGGGGGTGCATGAGGTACAAGCCATACAGTACTTCATCGAAGGCTGTCGTGACGGCACCCCCTCAAGCACAAGCTCCTATGCTCTGAGCCGGCTACGCTCGCCGAGCTCATGACCAAGGCGGAGAAGTACGCCATGGCTGAATCCGCCATTCGGGTCAAGACGACTCCGCCCGCCAAGGCAACGCCGACACCGGCGGCGTCCCGACCGGCTGCCGACAACCGCCATAGAACAACAAGTGCAAGAATCACCCGACCGACTCCCGCTATGGGAGCCGGCAGGTCGCCACCATCGAGGAGCAGGAACCGGCTGCCCAATATTCTAGCCAGCGCCAGCGCACTGGCAATGCTACTTGGCAGCCCAAGCTCACGTTCGAGTAGATGCTCGACCTCCCCTGCATGAACCACTCTGGGGCCAAGCCCTCCACGCACATGCTTCGGTAGTGCAGCTTCTCACAGCGATTGGCCCAGGGGGATGGCCTTCCGGCTCCTCCCGCGCCGCCTACCCGTGTGCCAGCCCCGGCCCCAGGCCCCAGTTGCCGCCCTGGCGCCGGCTCCGGCTCCGGCCCAAAACGACGGTCGCCTGCACGACCAGTTCCCCAACCAGGATGGCTGCTACGTCGTCTTCACCAGTGAAGAGACGAGCAAACATGCTCAGTGCTGGCTCCATCGTGAGGTGAACGCCACCATGCCGGCAACTCCCCAGTTCATGCACTAGTCAGAGAAGCCGGCCACCTGGAGTCGGGAAGACCACCCGGCTGTGATGCCGAGTCCCGACAGCTACGCCCTGGTCCTCGACCCCACCATCGCCATTGAGAAGCGCACCTGCCCCTTCTAGCGGGTGCTAATTAATGGTGGTAGCAGCATCAACATCCTTTACCTTGACACGATGCGCAAACTAGGGCTGCAAATAGAGGACATGCAGGCGAGCCGAACAGTTTTCCATGGCATCGTGCGTGGAAAGTCCTGCTCCCCTGTCAGCAAGATCACACTTGACGTCCTCTTCGGCGGACCCGGCCACATCCATAGGGAGCCGGTGACGAGGATATGTACCTAGGGTAGGGTCCTAGGCATGACCGACATACCCTACCTAAGGACACTACATTGGAGGACTTGAAGATCTCAAACAAGCTTCCGACTAGATCCCGTGCAGCGCTTAAGTCACTCGACAGCTTATCCACTCAGAGACTTCTTCCTTCACTCGATAGTGGTATGTCACTTGGAAGACCTCGTTCCCAGTCAACGCCAGAAGACCAGAAGCCACCATCAAGACGCCAACGGGCAGGTGTTAGTCCTATCGTCATTAGTAGCTTTTATTACGTACGTTACCAGTAACGCTAGACTTTAACCCCACGACCGGACGCTTAGATGCTGGGTAATTATGAGGGGTAGTGAACTCTATATAAGCAGCTCCTCCCCTCTGGCAAAAGGGTTCGCAACCATTGTAATCTCACTATTCCACACGACAAAGCTCCCGAGCACTGAGACGTAGGGCTGTTACGTCCACGAGAGGGGCCTGAACTCATACATCCGTGTGTACACCCTCGCCGAAGCTAGGACTCTGCCCTCTCCTTACATACCCCTACCTTCTACTATCAGGCTCGTTCCCACTACAGTTGGTGCCCACCGTGGGGCAGGCGTCTAAGCGACTTCCGGCAAGGTTGCATTTTCCATCCTTCGACATGTCTTCCGGCGGTGTTTTTGCTTTGGGCCACGAGATCCGTTTCAGAGCGCTCACGTTCATCGCGGAAGATTCGGCATGGCTTCAGGAAGCGCCTCTCGATGTCGAGGAGCTCCCAGTCCACAGAGCCGCGCACTTCCGCGCGAGTTCCTACGACGTGTTGCTGCGATAGTTGTCGAGTCCTTATGCGTCGGCTCCCCTGGCTGTTCGCAGTCGCAAGCGGTTTGGCCACTCATGACTTCAATGCTGGGTCAAGCATACAATGGCGCGTCAACCTTCTTCTTCGCAGATTGCACCACTCGAGCCTGCCGTGTCCCTTCATGGCGTGTTCGAGTCGAATTCCGATCCGTCCGACGTGCCTTCCGAGTGCGAGAGCTGCGATCCCACAGCGGAGGTCTTGATGGTAGACTCTCATCAGAGTTCACTGCCTGGCTTTGGCCATGGCAGGCGCGAGTTTGGTGGTCCGTCGAGTGAACAGCTGCACCACGAGGGGGAAGTTCTTCATACTCCCATCATCGGCACGACCACCGAGGCTCAAGCCTTGGAGGCCGCACGCATTTGGCTAGAAGAGCTCTAGGCGGAACTTGATGAGCATGCCCGCCAGCGCCCGCCATGTGCCAGTCGACGTCAGCGATAGCTATTTCCGACTGGATCTCACGACAACGTTGAGGTATATCGAACTCCTGTGTTGAATGTTGTAGCTGCTGCTAGGATAGTAGATTCTATTCAGCCGTCGCGGTCAGAGGCTGGTAGAGGATTGATGCAGATCCGAGCTCTGTTAGATGCAGCGCAGCGTCCGAATTCTGTTGTGTCTCAGTCACATTACAAAATACACAACAACTCACCCAGGGCAGAGACCGTTCAGTCGACACATAGCCCTGGATCACCCTTGCGCCGTAGGGGTGGAGGTTTTTGTGAAGAGCAAGTCAGAGATCAGTTTCACCGCGAAGACCACCGTCAAGTGCCCACTCCTCCATGGGGTGGTCCGTACGTGCCCCGACACCAGGACGATAGGCGCTCCTTCGATGATGAGCGCAATGCAGGTTTCGATGCCCGTGACATCCTCACTTAGAAGCGGATTGACAGGGGCAGAGCCCACAGGGAAGGACATGACAGAGATTTTCCGAGTGGTAGCTCGGCTGTGGTTTTTGGTACTGAGTGTTTCAGTAGAGCTATCCGTTCTGCAGAGATTCCCCCCAACTTCAGGATGGCGGATGGGATCAGGAAGTTTAGAGGCGAAACAAAGCCAGAGAGTTGGTTATATGACTATCGAGTGGCTGCACAAATCGGTGGTGGCAATGACAATGTCGCAATGAAGCACCTGTCCTTGATGTTAGATGGTTCAGCTCGTACTTGGCTGAATCGTTTGGCTCCTTCCAGTATACATTGTTGGGAGGATCTTGCCCGAGTGTTTATCCAAACCTTCGAGGGCACTTGCAAGCGTCCGACAGGTCTGGTCGACTTACATCATAGTGTCCAAAAGCCCAATGAAACTTAGAGGGATTATATTCAGTGGTGGTCCACTCTGCATCACACAGTGGAGAATGTGTCAGAACACCAGGCTGTGTATGCTTTCAAGGCCGGTGTGAGATACAGAGAGGTATATCGGAAGTTCGGACGAACGGGTGATATTTCAGTCGGCAAGATGATGGAAATCGCCACTCAGTACGCCAATGGCAAGGAAGAAGACTGCCTCCGTAGCGGCAAAGGCAAGGAAGCCGCCAGTGAGACTGGTGGAAATAACAATTGGAAAGAGAAGCGGAAAGCTGAAGGTCCAGTTCAAGCAGAAGCAGCCGCACTAGCGACCCAGTCAAAAAACAAGGGGAAAGCCAAAGCGCAGTATACCCCCAAGAAAGGAAAAAAAATCAATCAGGGACAGATATCATGGATCAACCGTGTGTAATTCACACGAGGAAAGATGCGGAAGGCAATGTGATTTTTCCGAAGCACACCACTCGGCAGTGTTAGACCCTTATCCAGCAATTAAAAGGGGACCCATCGAGTGATAGATCCCCTGAGAAGGGTGATGAAGATGAAGATAAAGAAACATTCCCAGATGTCATTGCTACACTTGTGATTTTTGCTGATATCAAGAGCAAGAGTCGTCTGAAAGTCATTAACAGAGAAGTTAACATGGCTGTACCAGCTACCCCACCTACCTCAAGTGGTCCCAGCATGCTATCACATTCGACCAAACAGACCATCCTGCTCATGTGGCCACTCGTGGTCGACATGCTCTGGTAGTTGATCCGGTGGTGGGGGCACTCGACTCAGAAAGGTCCTCATGGACGGTGGCAGTAGCCTGAACATTCTCTATGCGGATACCCTGAAAGGGATGGGCATTCCGATGTCCCGACTGAGTGAAAGCAACATGAAATTTCACGGGGTCATCCCAGGGAAGAAGGCCAAGTCACTCGGCCAGATAGCATTGGATGTGACATTCGGGAATGAAAAAAATTCCAAAAAGAAAATCTGATGTTTGAAGTCATGGATTTCCAGAGTGCCTACCATGCCATTTTGGGTCGACCCATGTATGCACGTTTCATGGCCCGACCATGTTACGTGTATCTCAAGTTGAAGATGCCAGGCCCTAAGGGCGTGATCATGGTCACTGGCAATCAATAGCGGGCCGAAGAATGCCTCCAACAAGGCTCCAAGATCGCCGATCACTAGATGGCCATGGTTGAGCTGGAAGAGTACAAGAAAAAAGCTGACCCTGCTGACTTGCTCCGTGCAAAGAAGCCGGCTTCTAAGTCGGCATTTCAGTCGGCTAGGGAAGTGAACAAGGTGCACACCCACTTGACAGATCCTACTGCTGCCCCGAAAAATATCTCATCAACACTCGACAGAAAATAGAAAGCCAAGCTCATCTAGTTCCTCCGTGAGAACTGGGATATCTTCGCATGGAAGCCCGCTGACATGCCGGGGGTTCCTAGGGAGCTGGCTGAGCACCGTCTGAGAGTGGATCCGAAAGCCAAACCCATCAGGGAGCATTTGCGTCATTCAGCAGCGGAGAAGTGCAAGGCAATCGACGAAGAAGTGGCCCGTCTCTTGCAAGCCAAGTTCATTCGGGAGATTTACCACTCCGAGTGGCTCTCGAATGTTGTGATGGTGCCAAAGAAAGATAAGTCATTGCGTATGTGCATTGACTTCAAACATCTCAATCGGGTATGCCCGAAGGATCATTTTCCGCTCCCTCGCATAGATCGATTTGTTGACTCGACTACAGGGTGCGAGCGTTTATCATTTTTGGATGCTTACTTTGGGTACCATCAGATCCATCTGTATGGCCCAGACGAAATAAAGACAGCCTTCATCACCCCATTCGGGTGTTTTTGCTACATCACTATGCCATTTGGTCTCAAAAATACCGACGCTACTTTTATGCGCATGATTAAGAAGTGTTTACTCGACCAGATCCCTCGGAATGTCGAGGCGTACATGGATGATATAGTGTCAAGTCCTGCAAAGGTTCCGACCTACTGGTTGACTTGGCCAAAACATTTGCCAATCTGAGGAGATTCGACATAAAGCTGAATCTGGCCAAGTGTACTTTCGGCGTCCCTGGCGGCAAGTTACTCGGTTTTCTCGTTTCTGAGCGAGGAATCGACGTCAACCCTTAGAAATTCAGTGCCATTACCCGAATGAAGACTCCCGTATGAGTGCACGACGTTCAGAAACTCACAGGTTGCTTGGCAGCACTGAGTCGATTCATTTCTCGTCTTGGTGAGAAGGCACTACCTTTGTATCAATTGATGATAAAGTCCAACACGTTCGAGTGGACTTCTGAAGTCGAAGCAGCTTTTGTTGATCTCAAAGCCCTGCTCTCCACCCAGCCGGTGCTTGCTGCTCCTTGCAGCAAAGAGCCTTTTCTCCTGTACATCGCGACCATTAATCAGGTCGTCAGTAGAGTGCTAACTATCGAGGGGGAAGAGGAGGGTAAAGCTTATAAAGTCCAGCGGCTAGTCTATTGTGTCTCGAAAGTTTTGCCCCCCTCAAAGCAAAGGTATCCACACTATCAGAAGTTGGTTTATGGTTTTTACCTATCAACAAAGAAGGTGGCGCATTATTTCCAAGACCATTCGATTTCAGTCATCAGTGATGCTCCTCTATCTGAGATTTTCAATAATCGAGACGCATCAGGTCGAGTGGCTAAGTGGGCAACTGAGCTCGGACACTTTGACATCAGATTTGAAGCCATGAAAGCAATCAAGTCCCAAGCATTGGCATATTTTATGACCGAGTGGATTGAACAACAACAACCAATCCAGATTCACTCGGTGCACTGGACCATGTTCTTCGACGGCTCTAAGATGTTGAATGGGTCCGGTGCTGGTGTGGTTTTGATATCCCCAAAGGGCGAGAAGCTCAATTATGTCTTGCAAATTCACTTTGATTCCTCCAACAATGAGGTAGAGTATGAAGCACTTCTGTATGGGTTTCGCATGACTATCTCACTCGGCGTCAAGCGCCTGATGGTTTATGGCAACTCAGATTTGGTGGTGAATCAAGTGATGAAAGAGTGGGATGTTCGAAACCCCTCTATGACTGGGTACTGTAATGTGTTAGAAAGTTGGAGAAGAAATTCGAAGGCCTGGAACTCCATCATGTTCCCCGACTGGAAAATCGGGCAGCTAGCGAACTAGCAAAGATTGGGTCCACTCGACGGCCTGTCCCCAGTGATGTGTTCTTAGAGCACCTGCACACTCCTTCGATACAAGAAGGTCCTTTCACCAAAGAGACCCCACAAGCTTTGAGTTCCACTGATCCGACTGAAGTTGATGTCCCTGCAGTGATTGATCTGGTGATGGAGATTCTGGTTGTCACTCCCAATTGGACTATGACTTACATTTCCTATATCCTCAGACAAGAGCTCCCTGAAGATGAAACAGAGGCTCGATAGATTGTGCGCAGGTCCCAGGCTTTTACTATGATGGGAGATCAGCTATTCAGAGAGAGTGCAACTGGCGTTACACAACGCTGCATTTCCCCCGAGGAAGGTCGAATGATTATGGATGAGATCCACTCGGGAACTTGCGGCCATCATGCATACTCACGGACGATTGTCGCCAAAGCATACAGAGCTGGTTTCTTCTGGCCACGACCTAATGAGATGGCTAAAGAGATCGTCGATCACTGTGATGGATGCCAGTTCTATGCAAACCTGTCACACAAGCTGGCCTCTGCTCTGAAGACAATTCCCCTTGCCTGGCCATTTGCTGTTTGAGGACTCGACATGGTTGGTCCCTTTCGGGCCGGAAAAGGCGAGTTCACTCATTTTCTGGTAGCAGTCGACAAGTTCACCAAGTGGATAGAATCCAAGCCGATCAAGAAGTAGAGCTCCCGCACGGCGGTCACATTCATGAGGGAGATAATTTATTGATACGGTGTTCCACATAGCATCATTATGAACAACGACACTAACTTTGACTCGGAAGAATTCAGGAACTTCTATAACTCCCAAGACACCCGAGTGGATTATGCATCTGTTGCACATCCTCAAACCAATGGGCAAGTCGAGAGGGCTAATGGTCTCATCCTGCAAGGTTTGAAGCCTCGTCTCATGCGCGATTTGGATCATGCCGTTGGGGCCTAGGTAACTGAGCTGTCGTCTGTTTTGTGGGGTCTGAGAACGACACCTAATCGGTCGACTGGGCGGACACCTTTTTTCCTGGTCTATGGAGCCGAAGCTGTCCTACCGAGTGACTTGTTTCATAACTCTCCTCGGGTGGAACTCTACTCCGAAGCTGAAGCTGAACAAGCCAGACAAGATGGTCTTGATCTCCTAGAAGAAGAGCAAGAAATGGCTCTGATCCAGACTACAGCCTATCAGCAAGATCTGTGGCGTTTCCATGCGAAGAATGTCAAGAGTCGGGCATTTCATGAGGGGGACTTGGTGCTCCGAGTGGATCAACAGAGACCTCATAAACTTGCTCCGGCATGGGAGGGCACCTCCGTCGTTACCAAAATTTTGAACAACGGAGCCTATCACCTATACAACCTCAAGAAATAGATCAACGAGCCTCAGGCCTGGAATGCAGATTTGCTTCGACGCTTTTTATACTTAGAGATAGAAGAGTTTGATGTAATAAAATATTTCATCTATGCAAATCAAGACTCCTACAGTTTGTCATTGATTACGATCGTACAATTTCATATTTGGGAATACTCCGAGCGATGAGCAATCCTCACACTCAGGGGCTTAGCTGCGAACATGTTTTGCCTAAGCTAAAAACCCTATCGGGTGAATAGCAGTCCATTCACTCGATGACTTAGCTACGAATCGACATTCGCCTAAGCTCTAAAATACTCCGAGTGATGAGCAATCCTCACACTCGAGGGCTTAGCTGCGAACATGTTTCGCCTAAGTTAAAAACCCTGTCGGGTGAATAGGTGAATTTCACTTGACGACTTAGCTGCGAATCGACATTCACCTAAGTTTGAAAAAACTCAAAGTGATGAGCAATCCTCACACTCGGGGGCTTAGCTGCGAACATGTTTCGCCTAAGTTAAAAACCCTGTCGGGTGAATAGCAGTCCATTCACTCGACGACTTAGCTGCGAATCAATATTTCCCTAAGTTCTAAAATACTCTGAGTGATGAGCAATCCTCACACTCGGGGGCTTAGCTGCGAAAATGTTTCGCCTAAGTTAAAAACCTTGTTAGGTGAATAGCTGAATTTCACTCGACAACTTAGCTGCGAATCGACATTCGCCTAAGTTTGAAAAAACTCCGAGCAATAAGCAATCCTCACACTTGGGGGCTTAGCTGCGAACATGTTTCGCCTAAGTTAAAAACCTTGTTAGGTGAATAGCGGTCCATTCACTCGATGACTTAGCTACAAATCGACAATGCGCCTAAGTTCGAAAAAAACTCCGAGTAATGAGCAATCCTCACATTCGGGGGCTTAGCTGCGAACATGTTTTGCCTAAGTTAAAAACCTTGTCGGGTGAATAGCGGTCCATTCACTCGATGACTTAGCTGCGAATCGACATTCTCCTAAGTTCTAAACTACCCCGAGTGATGAGCAATCCTCACACTCGGGGGCTTAGCTGCGAACATGTTTTGCCTAAGTTAGAAACTTTGTTGGGTGAATAGCAATCCATTCACTCGACGACTTAGCTACGAATCGACATTCGCCTATGTTCTAAAATACTCCGAGTGATGAGCAATCCTCACACTCGGGGACTTAGCTGCGAACCAGCATTTGCCCAAGTCAAAAAGCAAATACATTCGAACAAGCAATTAAAAGCCAAATACGGATAAAATCCAAAGCTTAAATCGCGGATAAATGTTTCGTAAAGAAGCTAATGTGCTCAGGCCTAAGGCCTGAATGAAGTTTTAAGGCATACTGAGGCGAATAAAAGTGTTTCTTCCAAAGGTCAAGTTTTTTAAGCATCCGACGGGCTGGCTGGCTTGACAAAAGTGTCCAAGTCGATGCCACCTACGCTTCTGGTAGTTGCATCGATGAAGGTCTCCATGAAGTCCTCGAACTGGAGCTTCTTCGTGTTAACCACTCGGAGCTCCTTCAACTTCTCCTCCCTCACGTCCCTACAATGGACCCTGACGAATGATACCGCCACATCGGCCCCGCAGCGAGCAACAGACTTCTTCTAGGCCTGCACTCGACTTGGAAGGTCGTTCAGACGGGCCATCATGGAATTGAAGTTGAGCTGAAGATATTCCTCAGGCCACTGCTCCTTGTCAATCCTCTCCATCGTAGATCTCAGTCGGACAAGATATGCCTGAACGCCCTGGAGCCGAAAATTGAGTCTGAGCATGTTCATGGCCACCGCGTCTGCGATAGGTGACTTGGTGGGATCTAGGTTGGGCTCAATCTCCTCTGTCTTCTTTTCATAGTCTTGGAAGAATTCTGTTGAAGAGAAGGAATGGGAGGAGAATCAGTGAGGTACAATCTTCAAGGATTTTACAATGTTCAGTTGAAAAGAGACACTCACCGTCGAGCATGATGTACATCTTCCTCGAGAATTTGCCCAAATGCTTCTCCAGGCCATTGCTCCTTTTGTTCAGCTGCTCGGCCCTTTTGACGAGGTCCACACGCTCCTGCTTCAGCTTTGCGTGCTCCTCCTCCAGCTTCTTGGAAGCCGCCAACTTCCGATCTGCGGTCTCGGTTTTATCCTTGGCCACCCTTTGGGCGTCGGCAAGTGCTTTGTCCTTGTCCTCCAATGTCTTCTTCATGGAATCTAAAGAAACAACATTGTTAAGTCACACTTGGAGTCGACGGTTTTCATTGCGTACGTCTGTTCGAGTGAGAGCACTCGGTTCAAAGCATGAAAAGTGAAGGTGGGAATGCAGAGAGTCGATGGTAGTTACCTCCCAGTGACTTCAGCTCAGCCCGTGCTCGCTCCAGAGCATTGTTGGAGGCTTACAGATCCACGCACAGTCGGTTCCTTTCATCCTCAAGATCCTTGTACTGCATTCCAAGTTCGCAAGCCCTCTGAAACCAACAAAAGAAAGAAATTCAATCGACAAGTAATACCAAGGATGGTCGACTGGGCTATGAATACTGGCGTATGACTATCTTACTATCCTGGAACAGCGTCATATAATGGTTGACCTATGATGTCCATGAAGCCCATATCCAGGGGAAGAAGAATTCAAGCAAAAGTGCATTCGACATGTCAAGTGGCTCTGGCACTCCGCGTGCCGTAAACAAATTCAAAGGAGTCTCTATTAAGACCCCCACCGGTGCAAGCACTCGATGGCGTTCTCAGGGACTACACCCGGTGGGTTCACTCAGAGTGCCCCCACCGAGACGGTTAACACTCGACCTGTCGAGTAATTCGTCAGAAAAAAATGCACTCGACATGTCGAGTGACTCCAGTACTACGCGTACGATGGAAATCCCGATTTCAAGTTTTCAAGACTACTGCTTATCGTCTGCAATTAGGAGCAGCCTCGGGGACTACACCCAGTGGGTGCACTTAGCATGCCCCCATTGGTTACTGAAACATTCGACAAGGTCAGCCCTGACAAAACATTCATCCGTCAGTCGACCCGTCGAGTGACGCGCCTCCCTGCTCTGTGAAGTGCAATCTATCCTTATGTAGCGTCATATCATGGTTTATCATTGATATCCATGAAACCTACAAGGTAGCTTCAGAGTGGTGTGATCAAAGGCAAAATGTATCCCGTATAGAACAAACTCTAAGACCCCTACCGGTGCAAGCAATCGACAACGGTCTCGGGGACTACACTGTAACACCCCGTTATGCCTGGCGGGATCTAGACTGGCCCCACAGACCAACACTAGTCTTTCCTGTGCACTTTGTCCTCACTCGTGCGCACCCGGGACCAACTTTCCGGTCGGTCACCCATCCTAGAATCGCTCCAAGCCATGCACGCTTAACTTTGGAGTTCGACCAACGGTCAGTCACCCATCCTATAATCGCTCCAAGCCATGCACGCTTAACTTTGGAGTTCGACCAACTTCCCGGTCGGTCACCCATCCTAGAATCGCTCCAAGCCAAGCACGCTTAACTTTGGAGTTCTTTTCGAGTGGGCTCCCGGAAAAGAAGGAATTCCTTGTTGATATGAGTAGTCTATCATTCCTATTAAGCCAGGCTCTCACATACACCCCCACTCAAAGGAACCGACGTCCTCGTCGGCCCATCAGGAACGTTCCCTTTTGGCACACGTATGCGCGTCCAGTCCGGCACATGTGCCATGCTGTGTGCCACGATGGGCCACACACGCCATGCGCCACATGCCCGTGAACCTGACCCGTGCATGCCCGTGTAACCACAAGGGTCGGCTTTGATACCAATTGTAACACCCCGTTATGCCTGGCGGGATCTAGACTAGCCCCACAGACCAACACTAGTCTTTGCTGCACACTTTGTCCTCACTCGTGCGCACCCGGGACCAACTTCCCGGTCGGTCACCCATCCTAGAATCGCTCCAAGCCAAGCACGCTTAACTTTGGAGTTCTTTTCGAGTGGGCTCCCGGAAAAGAAGGAATTCCTTGTTGATATGAGTAGTCTATCATTCCTATTAAGCCAGGCTCTCACATACACCCAGTGGGTGCACTTAGCGTGCCCCCACTGGATCTGCCAATTGTCAATCAGTCGAGCCGCAGAAAACATCCATCATTGGAATATCCATCACTCGATTCGTCGAGTGACACGCCCCTCTCCACTATGTGAAGTGCAGTCTATCCTTATGTAGTGTCATATCATGGTTTATCAACGATATCCATGAAACCTACAACGTAGGTGCGGAGTGGTGCGACGAAGAGCAAACGTATCAAGCATACGACAGACTCCAAGACCCCTGCCGAGGCAAGCACTCGACAGCGGTCTCGGGGACTACACCTAGTGGGTGCACTCAGAGTGCCCCCACTGATCCAAAACCTACTTGATTAAGACCCGATCTATTCGCGTGGGGAAATTTCAAAACACTCTACAAGGTGAAAAGTAAGCACCCAGTGGGTGTATGGTCAAGAAAAGACCGGAATTCAATCGGAAATGTACTTTTAATCGAACTTACTCGGACATTTGTGCGGAGGGTCGTGCTGGCATCATAAGCCGACTTGATGGTCTCGTGCACCTCCTCGGTTCGCAGCATCATATTCTCTGCCTGGATCATAGCCTCCTTCGCAGCTCCGGTCTGATCTTCCGGGACGCGATGCAGAGGGAAAGACGTCATGAGCGGGACCGGCGTAGTAGCTGGGGCAGCTGAAGCCATCTGAGCAGGTCCGGTTGGAGTTGATGTCACGATGGTTGAGACAGCTAGAGGGGCACTCGACAGAGGTACTGTAGGATCAACTCCGATTCATGTTGAGTCGCCCATCCCCTAGGAGGACTCTGCAGTCGACCGCTGAAGCGTCTGCACGGATGAAGCTCTTCGAGTGCAGGCACACGAGACGTCTGGGTGTTCCTCGTGATCTTCCAGCTAGATGACCTCTACAACGTCAATCAACAGTGTTAACTTTTGCAAGTGACGAATCTCATTTGAGTGAATCGAAGACTTGTTTACCTCTGTGAGAAGTTGCAGTGTCAGTAGTGTCAATGTCCATTGCTTCCCCTCCGTCTCGAGGAGCTCATGTTACAGAAGTAGCAGCTCTGATGGATCAAACAGAACTTGGTTAGCAACAGCTCAAAGTCATAGTCGTTAGAAAGAATTTGAAAGAAAATACTCATGTGGAGACGACAAGCACAACCATCCTCATGCGAGGCAGTGCCTTGTGAGGTTTGGTCGTGTTCGACTTGGGCTGCCTGGCCGATCGCTCACTCGACTCGACAGTCGAAGGGCGGCTCCGCTTCAGGTTCTTCTCACTGGGGCCTGGAGCCCTGTCCTCAACAGCTGCCGGATCCTGGCGGGACTTGGAGCGGCGTTCGCACCGAGGAGGTGACTCGACTTCTTCTTCTTTGCCGGAGTACTCATATTCATCCTCGGAGTGAGAAGGACCATCGCCGTCCACGCTGCCACCCTCGCTCCGCACGCCTTCTTCAGGTTGATTCCCATTGGGAACTGGCGAGTGCATGTTCGTCCATTCCTGCATAATTCCAACAAGGAAGTCAGTCCAAAAATCAATATATCACTCGACTGTATAAATACTTCAGTCGACAAAGTGCAACTTACCAAGTTCTTCGGCGGGTTTTCGGCTGAGTAAGGCTGGATCCTCTTGGCTCCCACGGGATTGTCGCATGCCCCGGTGATGCTGCGAAGCCATTGCTCGACAATCTCTGGTGGAACTTATTCTGGGTGCATCCTGGTAGAGTCCTCTGGGCCCGCATAATGCCACATGGTGTGATCCCTGGCTTGGAGCGGCCGAATCCGTCGACTGAGAAAAGTCTCCAGCAGATCCAGGCCCGTCACTCCGCCTCGAACTAGTTTCACCATGGCATCCACCAAGGTCGCCACTTGATCCTATTCCTCTTCATACGCCTTTAGGGACTTGGGGACAGCTAGACGGTCAGATGTGTAGGGGGAAAAGCCAGTCGACATGTTGGGTGAAGCTATGTCCTTGCAATAGAACCAAGTCGACTGCCAGCCTCTAACGGATTTAGGGAAAGTCATAGCAGGGAAAGAACTACATGCTCTGTTTTGAAGCCCTAAACCCCCACACATCTGCAACACATGAGTTTTCCCATCCGACGGATCTGCTTTCTTCACCGTTTGAGATCTAATCGTAAGGATATGCTTAAAGAGTCCCCAGTGAGGAGGACACCCCAGGAAGCACTCGCACAATGTTACAAAGGCAGACAAGTGTGCAATAGCATTCGGCGGGAAATGGTGTAGTTGAGCGCCGAAGAAATTCACGAACCCTCTGAAGAATGGGTGGGTGACATAGAGAAACCTCTTTTGACATGGGGAGGAGGAGGATCCGCTCCCCGTCGCGCGGCTTCGGCTCGTGCTCTCCTTCCGGCAACCTCCAAGCGCCTTCTACCACAAGCCCGTCAGCAACCAAGCCGTTAATGTCCGCACGGGTGACCATCGAAGGGAGGAAGTCACCCTGCATCCATCC
Organism: Hordeum marinum; assembly: GCA_022496015.1. Lineage (NCBI taxonomy): Eukaryota > Viridiplantae > Streptophyta > Magnoliopsida > Poales > Poaceae > Hordeum > Hordeum marinum. The sequence goes on along the minus strand of CM039678.1, from coordinate 533,510,876 downwards.
CGCCGGCACGATGAACCGAGCGGTCAAGGGCTTCTTGCCGTTGACCTTCGTTGCCCCCTTCTTAGCTCGCTCCAACTTCTCCGTGGTGCTCTTTGTCATTGTCACGGTGGCTCTTGTCGGAGAGGAACGGAGTGGGGCGCTGGGGGCAGAGGAAGAGAAGGAAGGGAGGAAGTCTGGGTGGAGATAGTGTGCAAATCATGGCGCGTTGAGTTTTATACTCCGCCGAGTGACTCACTGACTAGTCGGCCTGCGAGATCACCGCACACACCAACCACTGACGGCACCAGTACATGGCGATATGTCGGGACCCCGATCCTAAGTCATATGATTCCATACTGTAACAAGCCACATCACCTTGCGGCCTCACGCACGGTACTCCACGGCCGCCACCTTACCTTGGCCGGGACCGTTTGCGTCTTTTGGCTCACGTATGTGAACATGTCGCTGGCAATCACACAACAAAGAACCCGGGCCGACATAAATAGTCATAGAACCCAAGTAGCACATCCGTACGGAAACAGACATACATAACCCAGGAATGCAGGTGTTGGCCTCAAGCGTGTGTAGACGAGTCGTAGCAAGTTACAAGCACTCCATTACGTCGCGAGACACGAATGTCATCACTGCACATAGACGAGTCGTAACAGGCTACAGGGACTCCATTACATTGCGAGACATTTCCCCAAAGGGACAGACACAGCAGCAAAGAAGGATACATGCCGGTCAATCAATGTGTCCGGAGCAGTAGCAAGCTACCATGGCTCGGTGGAAGCACAAAGAGGCAGTTTCCCATAAGGAGTACTACTAAAGGCACACGACTAGGTGTCGGATCCCATACATACCGTTGCACGTCACACGTATGCACGACATGCCCGATATGCATAGATACAACCATGGCATCACAACATAACCATACAATAACATGACTTTTATTTAAGAGGCTCAGACGAGCCTTGCATAATATGTTCATACAGACAGGGGTCACATGACCCGACACTCAAGTCATACAAGCATAGTCATACAAGCCACGGAAACTAAAGCTGTCTGGGTACAGACGGCAAAATATAAAAGAGGCACATGGCCTGACTATCTACAGCCCACCACACGGGCAAGATCGTAGCTGGGACACCAGCTATTCGGCATCGTCAACGTCTAGATAGAACCCACCTGATGGGTCCTGGTTCTCTTCTGCAACATTAATTAAGCAAGGATGAGTACAATCGTACTCAGCAAGTCTTTAAAACACACCTAGACTATTTATGCTCATGTATCAACAAGGGGGTGGTGGAGTTTATGCAGAAAGCCAGCTTTGACTCATGGCTAACCTACACTACTCAATTTTAACTCCTTGTTACAATTTTAGTTATCGCACACGAGTCCACTACCTCCATCACAATACACTACCATGGATTCACCTTCCCCTTCCGGAAGAGTGCCATTCACGGTACTCACACTTGTCTTGAAATTTTTAGAAGTATCCATTTGATTATCTATGAACAGCATAAGTTCTCCAAGTAGTACACCGGAATTAGCGCGGGGTTAATCCTAATTACTAGGCCATGTCAGCGGCGCCGGAGACTCGCCGGCGACGACCAAAACGACGGTGGCAACTCGCCGGAATCGCGTAGACACGGCGGCAGAGCGTGCGGAGACCACCTGGAGGTAGCCCGCACATGTCCGCGTCCATCTAGGGGGTCAGGAGGGGCTAGGGTGGCCGGAGTCGACAACCATGTCCATTTTGGCGGCGGCCGAAGCTCGGCACGATGGGGAAATGGCAGCCAGGGAACGGGGAGGAAATCTAGAGGCAGCTACGGGCTCCTGGGGATGCACTGAGCACGGGCACATGTTCGGGTGTGGGCTGCGGCTGCTGTGGTCACGGCTGCGCCATGGCCGGCGGCGAGGTCCTCTCGGGCATCGATGGCTAGCAGGGCTAGGGAGGGAAGGAGCGGCCGGGAGAGGGGGAAACGAACCGGGAACTCACCCCGGTGCTTCTGGCGGCGACGAGAGAGTCGGGGAGGCGCCAGGGGCGGCGAATCGACGGCGAGAGCTTCGGGAGCCGGCGACAGAGGAGAGCAGAGAGGGGGGGAGAGCAAGAGGGAGCGGCGAGCGCGAGGGAGAGAGGGAGAAAGCCACGGCGATGACGCGCTGGCGCGCCCTGGGGCCTCCAGGCGGGCGACCAGGCAGGGAGGAGGTGGAGGCCTCGCCGTGCCCTCCTTTGCCTCTGCCTGCTGGCAGAGGTAGGAGACGACTGCACATGGGCCAGATGGGCTGCCCAGTGCCAGGCCTCAGGCCTCCTCTCTCTTTTATTTTTATTTCTTTCTGATATTTGTTTATTTCTTGCAGGTCCAAAATACCCCTTCAAAAAAAATTCTAAAAACTTTTATAATTCAAGTTTGAATACTTCTAACTTGTATCAAAAGTTTCAGATTATTTTGAAAGCAGTGATAATGATAATATTTTTATTTGTCATTTTCAGAGACTTAATTCAATAATTTAAAATATTTCAAATGTTCAAATAATTGAAATGGTCCCTGGTATATCCATGCCCTTAATTATCAGACATAGGGAACATTTTTTATGGGCATTTTGGATTTGTTGAAACTTCATTTATCTGGAATTCCTTTAATTCATAAAATGCTTAGGGTTTCTTTCTTTCTCCCCATTTCATATTGATGCAATGATGATGATGATGATGCAAACACAATGCTAGCCTAGACACTTGCTAGGGTTGTGACAACTCACCCCCACTCAAAAGAATCTCGTCCCGAGATTTTGGAGTCGTCGGGAAGAGCGCGGGGTACTCTAGTCGAAGACGATCATCTCTTTCCCATGTCGCCTCCTTTTCAGAATGATGCGACCACTGAACCTTAAGATACTTGATGTTCCGACGCCAAGTGGTATGCTTAGCTTGGTCAAGAATACGAACAGGGTATTCTTGGTATGTAAGGTTATCTTGGAGATCAAGCGCTTCGTGGTCCACTTCTCGTACAGGGTCCGAAAAGCAACGCCTGAGTTGAGAGATGTGGAAGACATCATGAACTTTGGAAATATGCGAAGGAAGTTCCAATTGGTAGGCAACCTCTCCTTGTTTAGCAAGAATGCGAAAAGGTCCAATGTAACAAGAAGCCAACTTGCCTTTCATACCGAATCGATGGGTACCCTTCAGAGGTGTAACCCGAAGGTAAGCCTTCTCCTCAACGTCATAAGTCACAGACTTATGATGACGGTCATATTGACTCTTTTGACGGGATTGGGCTGTTTTGAACTTTCCACGAATAATGCGGACTTGCTCCTCTGCATCCTGGATCATGTCCGGACCAAAGATTTGCCTCTCTCCGGTTTCTGACCAGTTAAGAGGTGTTCGGCATTTTCGTCCATAGAGAACTTCAAAAGGGGCTTTGCCCAAGCTTGATTGATAACTGTTGTTATATGCGAATTCAGCAAATGGAAGGCAGTTCTCCCAATTCATACCGAAAGATATAACACAAGCTCGGAGCATGTCTTCAAGAATTTGATTGACTCGCTCAACTTGACCACTTGATTGAGGGTGGAAAGCAGTGCTAAAGGATAGATGAGTCCCCATGGCAGTTTGAAAACTTTCCCAAAATGGAGAAGTAAAGATACTTCCATGGTCTGAGTTAATCTCCAAGGGAACACCATGAAGAGAAACTATTCGAGAAACATATAACTCTGCTAGCTGACTAGCAATAATGCTTTCCCGAACAGGAAGAAAATGAGCCACTTTGGAGAGGCGATCAATAACTACGAATATAGCATTGTTCCCTCTCTTGGTCCTGGGAAAACCGGTGATGAAATCCATACCGACCTTATCCCATTACCATTCAGGAATGGCTAAGGGTTGAAGGGTGCCAGCAGGCCTTTGATGCTCTGCTTTCACACGATGACAAACGTCGCAATTAGCAACATAATGAGAAATTTCTCTCTTCATCCTAGTCCACCAGAACCTCTGGCGTAGGTCTTGATACATCTTGGTACTACCCGGATGAATTGTGAGAGGAGAGTCATGAGCCTCCTTAAGAATCAGCTGCCTGAGATGTTGGCTTTTAGGGACCACTAAACGGCCCTGAAAAAGCACTACACCTTGATCATCTATAGAGAAGTCCTTAGCGCAACCGCTAACGAGGTTCTCTTTGATCCGGGAAATTCCCTTATCACTCCTTTGGCCAGCTATGATTTGATCCTTAAGAGTAGTTTTCGCCACCAAGTTGGATAGGAATCCTTGAGGAACAATGTGAAGATTTAACTTCCTGAATTCCTCATGGAGAAGCGGTTGACCTTGTTGTAACATCAAATTGTTACAATAAGACTTACGACTTAGTGCATCAGCCATGACATTGGCTTTTCCCGGGGTGTAAGTTATCCCTAAGTCGTAATCTGTAATCAACTCTACCCACCGTCTTTTCCTGAGATTCAAATCCGGCTGGGTGAAGATATATTTCAGACTTTGGTGATCAGTGTAAATCTCGCAACGATTACCCAGAAGGTAATGTTGCCATGTCTTCAGTGCATGGACTATAGCTGCAAGCTCAAGATCATGCGTTGGATAATTATCCTCATGTGGATGCAATTTTCGAGACGCGTATGCAATCACATGACGATCTTGCATGAGAATGCAACCTAATCCTTGTCGCGAGGCGTCGCAATAGATAATAAAGTCCTTAGAAAAATCTGGTGGCACCAGAACGGGAGCAGAGGTCAGTCGTCTTTTCAACTCTTGAAAACTATGCTCACATTGTGGGGTCCACTCGAACTTTTTATCTTTCTTGAGGAGTTCAGTCAGAGGTTTCGCAACCTTGGAGAAGTTCTCAACAAAGCGGCGACAATAGCTCGCTAAGCCAAGGAAACTCCGAACTTGCTTAACCGATTTAGGTTGAGTCCAATCAAGGACGGCCTGAACTCTCTCGGGATTGACAGCAATACCTTTGCTAGAGATCACGTGGCCCAGATAGGTCACTTCCGGCAACCAAAATTCACACTTGGAGAATTTGGCATATAAGCGGTGCTCTCGAAGTTTCATCAATACCAGCCTTAGATGCTCGGCATGTTCCTGTTCGTTCTTTGAGTAGATGAGTATATCGTCGAGGTAAACCACGACGAATTTGTCCAAATACTCCATGAAGATCGAATTCATCAGAGGAGAGAAAGTGGCTGGAGCATTGGTTAAACCGAAGGACATGACGGTGTACTCGTATTGGCCATAACAAGTGACAAAAGCCGTTTTTGGAATGTCCCCGTTCCTAATTCTGATTTGATGGTATCCCAACCTCAAATCCATTTTGGAAAAGACAGAGGATCCAGCGAGTTGATCATACAAATCGTTGATCCTGGGGAGTGGATACTTGTTCTTGATAGTGACCAAATTCACTGGTCGGTAATCCATAACCATCCGATCCGATCCATCCTTCTTCTTGACGAAGAGGACGGGGCAAGCCCAAGGAGAAGAACTAGGACGAATGAAACCTTTCTTCAAAGCTTCATCGAGTTGGGTTTTTAGCTCGGCTAGTTCTAGGGGTGCCATCTTATAAGGTCTTCTGGCTATAGGACTGTCCCTGGAATAAGTTCTATCACGAACTCAACATCTCTAACAGGTGGAATACCTGGCAGTTCTTCTGGAAAGACATCCGGAAAATCATGGACTACCGGAATATCTTCTAGCTCAGGGAGAGGGCTAACATTTAAGGAATAGAGTTGGCGCTTGGGTGTTCGAGTAGAGACATTAACTATCTCTCCCGAGGGATGTGTAAGTTGAACATTCCTAGAATGAGTATCAATCTTGGCATAGTGGGCTTTCATCGAATCCATACCTAGAATGATATTGATGTCCGAAGACTTAAGAGCTATCAAGGATGCTAGGAATACTAGTCTATCCACCAGAATTTCATTGTCATGGCTCACTCTAGAAGTTTGTCATTTTGATCCAGGAGTTTGAACTACTAAAGGAGTGGGCATGTCACAGAAAGACATGTTATGCAACTGTGCATAACTTTCTGAGATGAATGAATGAGCTGCCCCAGTATCAAATAGAACAGATGCTGGATGGCTATTAACAAGAAGCGTACCTAGAATGACATCAGGGTCTTCAAGAGCTTCTTCAACAGACACATAGTTAACTCGCCCACGGGCAGGAGTTGGCTTCACATAGAAGGCTTTCCCTGGCTTTCCGCGTCCAGTGGGCTTGGCATTGTTCTGGGACATTCACGAGAATAATGTCCCGGTTCTCCACACTTGTAGCATACCACTGTAGCACGAGGGGCAACATTTACTTGTGGTCCTCCAAATGGTCTGGGTGGAGGGTTGGACTGAACTGGATGAGGTGCCTGGAAGGATGGCCTCGCGGTGTATCTTGGCGGCAGAGCTGCATTGGGCACCCACACTCGGCGTTTGTTAGGGCCTGAACCCGATGCAGGGTTGAAGTCATGGTTATGCTTCCTCGAAGCCTCGTAGTCAGTTTGTCCGGACTCAGCATTGATGGCCTTATTGACGAGACCCTGGAAGGTGGTGCACTCATGCAAGCGAAGATCTTGGCGAAGCTCAGCGTTAAGTCCCTTGCGGAACCTAGCTTGCTTCTTGGCATCAGTTGAGACTTCCTCTGGGGCATAGCGAGCAAGATTACCAAACTCGCGACTGTATGCATCCACTGACAATCTGCCCTGTTTGAAGGCATAGAATTCCTCTCTCTTGTGGTCCATCAGCCCTTCCGGGATGTGATGGAGACGAAATGCGGTGCTAAACTCTGCCCAGGTTGGCGCAGGTCCTTGGGGACGCATAGCTTCATAACTTTCCCACCACAGGTTGGCAGGTCCCTCCAAAAAGTATGTCGCAAAGGTCACCTTGTTGGCCTTTGAAACATTTGCAGCTCGAATCTTGCGTGACATACTGGTCAGCCAATCATCCGCATCGAGGGGATCGATCGAGTGATGGTACTTAGGCAGAGACAGTTTAATGAAGTCACCAAGTGACACTCCATCATGGTGATCATTGTGGGGAGCACGAGCTGTGTTCTGTTCAATTCTCTCTAACAGTCTGTTGGTCTCCCTCTTATTCCGTTCAACTTCTAGCATCACCTCCGCCAGAGATGGTGCATGTGGCAGCTCTTCTTGCCTTGGCTGGCTACTCTCACCTTGCTCATGAGCATGCACGGGGTTGTTCCTGGTTGACACCATCCTGAGGAAAACAATCCATAGCTTAGACATGGGGAACAACAACTCTAGGGCATGAATTAAGGAATGCACTGATCAACATGGCATGTAGGATAACACCAATCAACATGGTAAAACAACTACCATATGAACATTAGGTTTCATACACACCATGACTTAGTTTAGTACAAACCCAAGCTGAAACAACTACGGAGAGATGACACAACTCATCGGAGGCATTACAAGCATACTATACATTATCTATCTACACCTCCGGAACTCAACTCTCGACCTTGATCATATCCCACAAGACACACATGACTGTGGCGATACGTCTACTACCATACTAGATCTAACATCCACGCACTCAAACGTCACCGTAGAATGCCTCGTACAGGTTACCCCCGTGACCTGGAAGCTGAACCTGCGGATCTGGAAACACTCTAGCCTGGGATCCCTGGAAACCATAAGGACACGGGTGTGGCCTTGGTCCCCTTGTCGGCGGCAACAGCGGTCCTCGAAGAGGGGTGATGCCTCCAACATCAGGGCAGTCTAAGTGTGCTGGCAAATGAGTCCGCGATGGGGTCAGTATCTCCATATCTCCATAACCTGTCTGCACGACTGGTGCCAACTGCGTCAAGGCTGTCCAAAGGCGTGCACGGGTAGCATAGAGCTCCATGCGAAGGGCACGTGCATCACGATCCCTGTTCTCCAACATCTGAGCAGTCACCTGCAACCTAGGGTCCTCATGAGAATGATCAAAGTAGGCTGCACTGAGATATCCATCCTCTCCTGCCATGGAAGCAGGAACATAGCAGAACTCTGTGTTCTGTAGCAGACCATGGTGAAACCTCATAATAGTCAGCATGGTGTAGGCGGCTTCCTGAACTGCCATATCTATGGTAACTCCCAATCCATGAGTCCAGTGAAGCGGCTCTACAGCTCCAGGATATGAAGGGTATATCCTAACAGTACACAGATACTGACTCTGGTTGAAATCTCGGTACTGCTCCTCCACTGTGTACTCTGGGTACCAGCGATATCCAGCCTCCATCATCACTCTAACCAACATGGCCGTGTGACCCGGCACATCGATGCACCTGGTCAGTCGGACCACCTGACAGGAAGGACGAGAGGGCATCTGAAACAGAGAATGATGCAAAGACATTAGAGATCCTAGCAGAAATTGGACAGCATAACGGCTGTAATTGCTCAACAAATTTTTTGAGACAATTGAAAAGAGATTGGAAAGGCATGACCACTCGACTATCTAGACTCAAATCTCTTCTCCATCTGTTTGTCACACCAACAATACTTGAATAACTGCACTCACTTACGAACAAGCTAGCTATTGGTCCATGGCTAGTAACTCGTCATCCTAAGCAATAGATGAGAATCCTAGTTCCTATCCCCATAGAAAAGATGAGAATGACCCAACATAGAATAACTTGGGAAGAGGAGTAAAAAGAGCCTTACGTTCCCTTCCACAATCAATTCCCCTACTTATCTATAGTGTTTCTAGACTCAACTTCGGCCGGTTTGGCTTGGTAGTCCTACAGTCAGTCAGGCTCTGATACCAACGCTGTCGGGACCCCAATCCTAAGTCATATGATTCCATACTGTAACAAGCCACATCACCTTGCGGCCTCACGCACGGTACTCCATGGCCGCCACCTTACCTTGGCCGGGACCGTTGCGTCTTTTGGCTCACGTATGTGAACATGTCGCTGGCAATCACACAACAAAGAACCCGGGCCGACATAACTAGTCATAGAACCCAAGTAGCACATCCGTACAGAAACAGACATACATAACCCAGCAATGCAGGTGTCGGCCTCAAGCGTGTGTAGACAAGTCGTAGCAAGTTACAAGGACTCCATTATGTCGCGAGACACGAATGTCATCACTGCACATAGACGAGTCGTAACAGGCTACAGGGACTCCATTACACTGCGAGATATTTTCCCGAAGGGACAGACACAACAACAAAGAAGGATACATGCCGGTCAATCAATGTGTCCGGAGCAGTAGCAAGCTACCATGGCTCGGTGGAAGCACAAAGAGGCAATTTCCCGTAAGGAGTACTACTAAAGGCACACGACTAGGTGTCGGATCCCATACATACCGTTGCACGTCACACGTACGCACGACATGCCCGATATGCATAGATACAACCATGGTATCACAACATAACCATAGAATAACATGACTTTTATTTAAGAGGCTCAGACGAGCCTTGCATAATATGTTCATACAGACAGGGGTCACATGACCCGACACTCAAGTCATACAAGCATAGTCATACAAGCTAGCAGAAACTAAAGCTGTCTGGGTACAGACGGCAAAATATAACAGAGGCACATGGCCTGACTATCTACAGCCCACCACACGGGCAAGATCGTAGCTGGGACACCAGCTATTCGTCATCGTCAATGTCTAGATAGAACCCACCTGATGGGTCCTGGTTCTCTTCTGCAACATTAATTAAGCAAGGATGAGTACAATCATACTCAGCAAGTCTTTAAAACAGACCTAGACTATTTATGCTCATGTATCAACAAGGGGGTGGTGGAGTTTACGCAGAAAGCCAGCTTTGACTCATGGCTAACCTACACTACTCAATTTTAACTCCTTGTTACAATTTTAGTTATCGCACACGAGTCCACTACCTCCATCACAATACACTACCATGGATTCACCTTCCCCTTCCGAAAGAGTGCCATTCATGATACTCACACTTGTCTTGAGATTTTTAGAAGTATCCATTTGATTATCTATGAACAGCATAAGTTCTCCAAGTAGTACATATCCGAGGACGCGGCTATTCGAATAGTTTCATACCCTGCAGGGGTGTACTTCTTCACACACGCTCTCGCCACTTATCGCTGTGCGCCATAAACCATGCACCTCGGCAACCTTCAAGCGGATGCCCAGCGAGGGAGTCGGCCACGACCGTCAATCACATAAGTCCTCTAGTCCAGGCTACCGCCTATTTGAGACTGAACCCGCACGGAAGTCCAGCCAAAGTTTCCGCTACGGTCCCAAATGATGTGCGCGGGTTTCCCAAGCCCACCATTCGGGTGACCCTTGGTACACAGTGCCACTGCCTACCGCGTCGTAACCCACCCCGAGGGTCAGCGCTACGCACGGCCTCCAGCATGCTATAAACACCAGAAACTACTTGCAATACCTGGACCAAAGACTAAGCGACTGATAAATCGAGCGGGGTCATATTTCAGGGCCCAGCATGTGGTAGTATCTCATCTTGGATCACAAACACGGAACCTAGTTCCTAAGAACGGTCCCAATGAGACTACCCACTATGTACTCCTACATAGCCTCTCATCACTACCTTTACCAAATCGTGTTCATTATATGCTCATCACATCGGACAACACTGTTTCACTCAGTGCATCACCCAGATGAAACAGACCTGACACAACTCTAAGCATAGCAACCATAGCAGGCAAGTAAGCTAAGCACATTATGGCACAAGAATATACCAGGTAAGCTAGGTTGCAAAGTTTAGCTATTTACTGTGACAAGATCAGGTCATGCATAAGAATAGGATCATCTACCGTGTATAACTGACATGTGATTGCTTGTCCTAATGCAATAAATGAGAGCAGGAGCGAGAGAGTGGGATGTTATCGAAATGATCTATGGGGTTGGTTGCCTTGCTGGGTTGCGGAAGAGTTCTCTCCTTCGTCAGGGTACGGAGTTGTATCCTCCGGATTAGGGCCTACCGCAACGCAGATGAAACATTCAATACAAGCAGATGCAACAATATGATGCATGATCATGGCATAATGGTATGCATGGATGAGCTAATATAACTAGTGATCAGGTCGATTTGAAATGCATTTGAATATAGGTTCAAAGTTGTTCTCATTTCAAATTCTATATATTGACCTAATGCTAAAATGTCCATGTTCACCTATTTAGGTTTCTCTAACATGCATGAGAACAGCACCATTGGATTCATTGGATTTTTCTGATAAACTTTCATATATAAATTATTTTCATTTGAGTTACAGATTAATTTATATGATTTTTCAAAGTTTTTAGCTATTTCTGGAAATATTTAAAATCAGAAAATAGATTTACTACGTCAGCCATGCGTCAGCATGACATCAGCCTGGTCAACTGATCGCTCTGGGTCAAACCTGACATGGGGGCCCCACTGGTCAGTGTCACGGGGGTTAATCCCGCGCTGACCAGGGTTTGACCCAGCTCTGGGGCCCACTGTCAGCCACTAATGGGGGGGGATTAGCGCGGGGTTAATCCTAATTACTAGGCCACGTCAGCGGCGCCGGAGACTCACTGACGACGACCAAAACGACGGCGGCAACTCGCCGGAATCGCGTAGACACGGCGGCAGAACGTGCGGAGACCACCTGGAGGTAGCCTGCACACGTCCGCGTCCATCTAGGGGGTCAGGAGGGGCTGGGGTGGCCGGAGTCGATGGCCACGTCCATTTTGGCGGCGGCCGGACCTCGGCACGATGGGGAAACGGCAGCCAGGGCACGGGGAGAAAATCTGGAGGCAGCTACGGGCTCCTGGGGATGCACTGAGCACGGGCACATGCTTGGGTGTGGGTTGCGGCTGCTGTGGTCACGGCTGCGCCATGGCCGGCGGTGAGGTCCTCTCGGGCATCGACGGCTAGCAGGGCTAGAGGAGGGAAGGAGCGGCGGGGAGAGGGGGAAACGAACCGGGAACTCACCCCGGTGCTTCTGGCGGCGACGAGAGAGTCGGGGAGGCGCCAGGGGCGGCGAATCGACGGCGAGAGCTTCGGGAGCCGGCGACAGAGGAGAGCAGAGAGGGGGGGGGGGGAGAGCAAGAGGGAGCGGCGAGCGCGAGGGAGAGAGGGAGAAAGCCACGGCGATGACGCGCTGGCGCGCCCTGGGGCCTCCAGGCGGGCGACCAGGCAAGGAGGAGGTGGAGGCCTTGCCGTGCCCTCCTTTGCCTCTGCCTGCTGGCAGAGGTAGGAGACGACTGCACATGGGCCAGATGGGCTGCCCAGTGCTAGGCCTCAGGCCTCCTCTCTCTTTTATTTTTATTTCTTTCTGATATTTTTTTATTTCTTGGAGGTCCAAAATACCCCTTCAAAAAAAATTCTAAAAACTTTTATAATTCAAGTTTGAATACTTCTAACTTGTATCAAAAGTTTCAGATTATTTTGAAAGCAGTGATAATGATAATATTTTTATTTGTCATTTTCAGAGACTTAATTTAATAATTTAAAATATTTCAAATGTGCAAATAATTGAAATGGTCCTTGGTATATCCATGCCCTTAATTATCAGACATAGGGAACATTTCTGATGGGCATTTTGGATTTGTTGAAACTTCATTTATCTGGAATTCCTTTAATTCATAAAATGCTTAGGGTTTCTTTCTTTCTCCCCATTTCATATTGATGCAATGATGATGATGATGATGCAAACACAATGCTAGCCTAGACACTTGCTAGGGTTGTGACACGATATGACCGGCGCGAGAATCGAGGCATCATGCCTCCACTTGCCCTGATCATGGCGTCATCATTGCACGTGCGCACGCTTCCCAAATTTTCTTATTCCGCAAAATCCGGGCCTGGCAGACCGACCCGTCACCTCCCAAGATTCCTTCGATTTACTTGAAGCAGAACAGGCATTGAACATTCACTCGGACACTTTCAAGGCTGAATGGATTCGGGCGAATGATGAAGAATTCAATTGCCGCAAGTTTCGTTGAAGCCCTGAATATCATTTGGAAGATTTGGTGTCTTGATTCCAAATCGACATCAACAGCCCCATTCACCACTCGAACCCCGATCCATTCGGGGGCTATGACGAGGATATGTACCTAGGGAAGGGTCCTAGGCATGACCGACAGACCCTACCTATGGACACTACATTGGCTGACTTGAAGATCTCAAACAAGCTTCCGACTAGATCCCGTGCAGCGCCTAAGTCACTCGACAGCTTATCCACTCGGAGGCTTCTTCCTTCACTCGATAGTCGTATGTCACTAGGAAGACCTCATTCCCAGTCGACGCTAGAAGAACAGAAGCCACCATCAAGAGGCCAACGGGCAGGCGTTAGTCCTATCGTCATTAGTAGCTTTTATTACGTACGTTACCAGTAACGCTAGACTTTGACCCCACGATCCGACCCTTAGATGCTGGGTAATTATGAGGGGCAGCGAACTCTATATAAGCCGCTCCTCCCCTCTGGCATAAGAGTCCACAACCACTGTAATCTCACTATTCCACACGACAAAGTTCGCAAGCATTGAGACATAGGGCTGTTACCTCCACGAGAGGGCCCTAAACTCATACATCTGTGTGTACACCCTCGCCATAGCTAGGACTCTGCCCTCTCCTTATGTACCCCTACCTTCTACTTTCAGGCTTGTTCCCACAATAGCCGGTGTTGTTCGAGGTAGTGGACCTCAAGAGTCCCTACCACGCACTGCTAGGCCGACCGGCTCTCGTCAAGTTAATGGCGGTCCCCCATTACGCCTACCTCAAGCTCAAGATGTCAGGCCCCAAGGGAATCATGACCATCATGGGTGACTACAAGATGTCGCTCGAGTGTGCTCGAGATGGCAGCCCGCTAGCCGAGGCCCTAGAAATAGCCAAGGAAAAGCGGCAGCTTGATCGGCTCGTGGCTCTCGCTGCCAGCCAATCGGCCGTGCCGGCTCCTCCCTCGTGGTCCGTCGGCGAGGGCTCCTTCCAGCCGTCCAAGGACACCACGAAGATCCCGTTCGACCCGGCCAACCCCGCCCAATGCGTCACGATCGGCTCCCGCCTCGATAGCAAATAGGAAGGCGAGGTCGTCGACTTCCTCCGTGAGAATCGGGACATCTTTGCATGGTCCCCCAAAGACATGCCGGGAGTTCCGAGGAAGTTCACCGAGCACAAACTACACGTCCAGCCGGACGTCAAGCCGGTCAAGCAACCCCTACACCGTTTCTTTGAGGAGAAGCGGCGTACTATCGGAGAAGAGATTGCCTATCTGATCGTTGCGGCCTTCATCATGGAAGTTTTCGACCCAGACTGGCTGGCCAACCTAGTCCTGGTGTTGAAGAAGAACAAGACCTCGTGCATGTGCATCGACTACACTAGCTTGAACAAGGCGTGCCCCAAGGACCCATTTGCCCTGCCACAGATCAATCAAGTCATCAACTCCACATCCGTCTGCGATTTGCTGTCCTTCCTGGACGGCTATTCTGGCTACCACCAAATCAAGCTAGATCCGGAGGACCGGCTCAAGACCTCCTTCATCACGCTCTTCGGGGCCTACTGCTATATCTCCATGTCCTTCAGCCTGAGGAATGCAGGCGCCACCTTCGTGCAGTGCATGCAGAAGTGCCTCCTGCCTCAGATAGGCAGGAATGTCCACGTCTACGTTGATGACATCATCGTCAAAACCAAGAAGCACTTCAGCCTCCTCGACAATCTCCAGGAGACCTTCGCGAACCTACGCGAGTACAAGATCAAGCTAAACCCAGAGAAGTGCGTCTTTGGCGTCCCAGCCATCCAGCTCCTGAGTTTCTTCATGTCCTCCTACGGCATCAAAGCTAACCCAAAGAAGATCAGCATGATCGAGTGCATGCCCAAGCCAACCCGGCTCCACGACGTCCAGAAGTTCACCGGCTGCCTCGCCTCGCTTAGCCGGTTCATCAGCCGGCTAGGGCAGAAAGCCTTGCCCCTCTATGGGCTCCTATGCAAGACGGATCTGGTCAAGCCGGGTCACACCAAGAAGCCAAGCATGTTCGATTGTCCCTACGAGGCGGACGAGGCCTTCCGCGGCCTCAAGAAAGCTCTCACCCGCGTGCCCATCCTGGCTGCGCCGGCTGAGAAGGAGCCCTTGCTCGCCTACATCGCGGCGACCACTCGCATCGTCAGCGTCATCTTGGTGGTCAAGCGACTGGAGGAGGGCAAATCCCTGCCGGTCCAGCTTCCGGTCTACTACCTGAGCGAGATCCTCTCTGGCTCCAAGCAAAACTACCCTCACTACCAAAAGATGTCCTATGGCATATACTTCGCCGCCAAGAAGGTCAAGCAGTACTTCCAAGAGCATACCATCACCGTGGTGAGCATGGCCCCGCTCGGCGAGATCATGAGCGGCCGGGACTCTACCGTTCGGATCACCAAATGGGACATCGCACCTTGCCGACCACGAGATCCAGTACGATCTGCGTACCGCAATCAAGTCGCATGCGTTGGCCGACTTCCTCGTCGACTGGGCAGAGACCAAGTTCGTGCCGCCTCCCCCAGACTCCACGCATTGGCACATGCATTTCTACGGCTCAAAAATGAGGACCGGACTGGGTGCCGGCATAGTCCTCTCCTCCCCAAAGGGTGAACAGCTCAAGTACGCCCTCCAGATCCACTTTGCCGCCTCCAACAACATGGCCGAATACGAGGCCATCGTTCACGGCCTCCGGCTTGCCAAGGAGATCGGCATCAGGCGCATCCTATGCTTCGGTGACTCCTACCTCGTGATGCAGCAAGTCTCTGGCGAATGGGATGCCAGGGACGCCAACATGGCCAGCTACCACTTCCTCGTACATCAACTCGCCGGCTCCTTCGAGGGCTGTGAGTTCCACCACGTCCCATGGGCGGACAACGAGGCGGCTGACATGCGGGCAAAGATTGGCTCCACCTGTCAGGCCATCCCAGTCGGCGTCTCCCTCAAGCGGCTGCTCAAACCATCAATCAAGCCTTCCTCAGAGTCGGAATCCATCTTCATATCGGCCAACGCCGCAGGGCCATCCGCGGCTCTGACCGTCCCCATAGCATCTTCGCCACCGGCTACTCCTGCCTCGGCTGCCCTGCCAGCGCCGGCTTAGCCGGACCAGCCGGCTACGTCCGAAGCAGCCGGCTCCGACGCCGCGGCTGTCATGATGGCAATCGACGCCCCTCCTGATGTCGCCAATCTGGGGGCTGGCGAGCCGGTCTCGGGGGATGGCGAGCTGGTCTCGGGGGCAAGCGAGCCAGTCTCGGGGACTGATCAACCAGGCCCGGGGGCTGCTGAGCCGGCCCCCGTCTCGGCTCCCTCCTATGCCCAGCCCATCCTGGCGTTCCTCCTACGCAGGGAGCTCCCCACGGACGAGGCCACGGCAAGACAAATCCATCGCCGAGCTTCGTCCTACAGCATCATCAATCGCGAGCTCGTCCACCGCAGCACCACCGGCGTTTTTCAACGGTGTGTCAAGCCGGAAAAGGGTCAGGAGATCCTCCTCGATATCCACCAGGGCGAGTGTGGGCACCACGCCGCCTCTAGTACCCTGGTGGCCAAGGCTTTTCGTCATGGTTTCTACTGGCCCACCGCTTTGGAGGCGGACAAGAAGCTGGTCGGCAAGTGCGAGGGCTGCCAGCGCTTCAGCACGCAGTGCCACCTAGTGGCGTCGGCCCTCCAAACCATCCTCCTTCCGTGTCCCTTCGCCGTCTGGGGGCTGGACATGGTGGGTTCCTTCAAGACCACACGAGGTGGCTTGACACATCTACTGGTGGCCGTCAACAAATTCACCAAGTGAATCAAGGCCCGGCCATTCAAGAAGCTAGACGGTCCCATGGCCGTCTGGTTCATCGACGACATCACGGTTCGCTACGGCGTCCCCCACAGCATCATCACCAACAACGACACGAACTTCGCCAACGGCGCGCTTGCGCGTTTCTGCTCCAAGCAAGGCATCCGGCTCGACCTGGCCTCCGTCGCTCACCCATAGTCAAACGGCCAGGTCGAGATGGCAAACAGCCTAATCTTGTCTGGCATCAAGCCCCGGCTTGTAACGCTGCTGGTGAGGTCAGCTGGCTGCTGGGTCGACGAGCTACCGGCTGTCCTTTGGAGCCTCAGGACCACTCCCAACCGATCAACCGGCTACACGCCCTTCTTCCTTGTGTACATGTCTGAGGTGATCATCCCCACCGATATCGAGTTCGACGCGCATCGGGTCGCCCTATACATGGAGAAGGACGCAAAGGAGGCAAGAGAAGACGGCGTCGACCTACTCAAAGAAGCCCGCGAACTATCCTTGAGCTGGACGGCAATCTATCAGCAGAAGCTTCGGCACTACCACATCAAGCGGATCCGGCCGCTCTCCTTCCGCGAAGGAGACTTGGTGCTCAGGCAGATCCAGCGAACAGCCAAACAACACAATTTGTCCTCTCGGGGGCTATGCCCCCCTCACAAGACCTGACAATCCTCGCACCCGCGCCAGGTCCTCCTCCAGCCGGTAGAAGCCGTGCTTGCCACGGTTGTGGATGGAGAGCGCCTCATCAAACAACTTCTACCGCTAGGATTTCCCCTCTAGCCAAGGGAAGTCAAAAACATAAGACACACCAGGAGATCCGGCCCGGCTGCCCAACAGCCAGTCAGCCGGCCCGCATCTCGGGGGCTACACCTAGTGGGTGCACTTGTGCGCCCCCACTGAAAATTTCAACAAGGATAACGACGCTTACCTCCGCGCGCTGCAGGGTGGTGTCGGCCGCCTCCGCGAACCGGGCCAGCTCCTAGCGGCACCAATCCAGGATGCTCCCCAACTCCCTGAACACGGGGACCAGGCTGCCTGCCGGGGGAGCCGGAAGGGTTGGGACGCGTGCCAGCACCTCCTAGTCCCGGATCACGTCTTGCATGGACCTCCGGGCCTGACAATCGTCGCCGCCCGTCCCGACGTTCGCCACGGTGCCGGCCGCCGGGGGAGGGTTGATGATAGCAAGGGCACGGGAATCGATCCCCGGTTGCACCTCGCTCGGCGCTACCGCTGCCTCCTTCGCCTGCCGGCCCGACGCGACGACCGCGACGGACGGTGCCGGTGTCTCCATGGCCGGTGCCTCCGGCGCCGCCTCCGGGGCCACCGAAACCTCCAGCACGCCGACCCAGGCCGACTCGGCCGCAGGCGGCGTCACGTCTGGCATCGTCGGCCGGGTGTCCTCGAAGGCCGGCTCTGTAGCCGCCGCCCCCGATCGGGCCGCCTCCTCCGCAGGTGGGGGCGCGGCCGGCCCTATGGCCTCCCCTCGCGGCTTGCTTGACAGGGGCCTCAACAGGCGGGTCGATTCCGCCGCCAAGTCGGAGGCCCATGTGGGATCAGTGGACCTCCTTCGCATCCTGCCGCTCGAGTTCCCGGAGCGCAAGGCCCCGCCTTGGGCTCCGGACTTCGAGGCTCGCAGCTCCGCGAGCCTCCTCTTCTCCTCCCGCTGCGTGGCCACGTGCTCGCGGGTCAGCCGCCTGGCGGCGTCCGTCTGGTCAACCGTCGACTCCACGTTGTGGAGCTTGATGGGGTCCCTGAGACCCATAAGGGTCAAACACCCACCGACCCACGACTCAGAAAGGGACACACGCAGAAAAGAAAGGTCATGTACACGGTGACGATGGGCAGAACCCGCCTGGCGCGTGGCGGAGGATTTTGGACGGCCACTTTCACCCGCTTTCGGGCAAGTGGCGGGGCCGCCGGCTCCTCCTAAGCCAGCCTCTTCCCCCGGCTGGCGGCTCCGGCCATCGGGGCTTGGGCCGGCCGCTCCTCGCTCCGTCCGCTCCGGCCCTACTGAACCGAGGGGGGAGGCGCCTTCAAGATCATCACATCATCATCATCATCATTGTCATCGGTCCAGTCCCTGATCATGGGACCGCTAGGGTACTCACCGGCTCCTCTAGGCTCTCCGGCTGTGCCGGACCCTCCAGCTTCGCCGGCCCCGCCGGCTCCTGGGTCGGCCGCCTCCTCGACCCCCCAGAGGAGTCAACCCCCTCTTCGGGCGGGCCTCCCCGCTCGTAGTCCTCAGAGTCGGAGTGGTCACGCTCCGCCTCGCAGATCTGGGGGTGTGGGCCATCCGGCGTGTTTTGTCGCACGAACAACGGCGGTCAGGATGGAGAAGTAAGCTTGGATGTCGGCTGCCAGCTAGAGGATTCAAACAAAAAGGGCCGCCTCGACAAAACATACCAGGGGAGGTCGGTTGAGGCAGTCGTACGCCTGCTTGCCGAAGGTCCATGACGCCAGCGCTAGCTTGAACATCGTGATGGCGTTCACCCGCCTCGCCACCTGAGCCGGCGTCAGGTCGACGGTCGTCAGCCGGCAGGGGTCCCAGGGGCCGGACATATTGCAGATTTGGTGCGGCCTCATCTGGAGAGGCAGCTCCCGGCACGCGATGAAGGCCGCCACCAGATCAGAGGCGACTAGCCCCTCCCCGCTCCTCAGCTGCACGAGCCGACCGACCTCCACAAGAGCCAGTCCGCAGGAGGAATGCGCGTTGACGAACACCGGCATCCGGATGTAATCCTGCTGTGGGTCGGCGTTCTTCACGTAGAAGAATGTCCGATGCCAGCCCTTGACAGAGTTGATGAGGCTAAAGTGCGGGAAGCGCGTGCCGCGGCAGCACACCGCCGCGCCCCCGCAGGCATTGCTCTTCAGCGCCTTGAGGTAGAACAGCGTGTTGAAGAAGTCGATGAAGGGGAGAATCCCCAAGTACCCCTCGCATAGCGTCACGAAGCCCGCGATGTAGAGGATGGCACTGGGGCCAAGGTGGTGTGGTTGGAGGTCGAAAGTATCCATCATCAGACGGAAGAAATGGCTCACCGGGACCCTGAAGCTGCGGGAGAAGTGCCAGGTAAAGACAACAAACTCTCCTGCCTACGGCACGAGCACCAACTCGTCACCCGGTGCGCGGGCAATCACGCACACCACCGGCAGCAGCATGCACGCAGCGGAGATCTATGATGGTGGCCTCCGTGACCACGGATCCGGCCCAGCTTCCTGCGCGCCCTTCGGCCATTGCGACGGTGGGACGGCGTGCGAGTGTGGTTGTGTGCGAGAAGAGCAACGACGCGCGAGGTAGCGGAGAAGATGAGAGAAGAGGAAACGAGGTGTTAAAGGGGGCGGGGTGCTTCCACCCTCTGCCCTCCCTCCCCTTTTAAATGGGGAGGCCACAACCGGGGGACGTGGGGATTAACTGCGCCCACTCCCTCAGAATCTCCGCGTACGCACGGCCGTCTTGGGCCGCAACCATCGCTTCGGGGCGAAGAAGATCCCTGCCTGCGCCCCGAGGCCTACTGGGCTACACCCGAGGCCTAGCAGGCTAGGACCAGGGCGGCATCCCGTCTGCCCGCGTGCGCGGGACCCACGCCATCATTGCTCGCCATGTGGCGCACGGCGGGCCGACACAGGTCCCGGGGTGTCGCGTCGGGACCCGAGGTGTCGGGTTCGCTTGCCGACCTCGCTGCCCTTTCGGCTTCGTGCCGGAGGCGAGTACCGTTGGGGAGAAGCCTCCGGCTCCCCCCCCCCGTCTGCCGAACGCGGGCCCCCACCGGCTTCGGGGACTACTAACGGGGTTATTACCCCTGGGTAGGCCAAAGCATCGGGGTTCTCTCCCCAGCTTCAAGAAAATGGTGTGTGGCCGGCTGCTTACGGCTGGCTAGCGTGCAGCCGGCAGACGTGTTGCCGGTTGGGTCAAGGCCGGCTGGTCGAGGAGCCGTCCTGGCCCCCAGCCGGCTAAGCACGACCGGTTGCCTTCAAGCCAGCTCCCCCATTGACCTTTGGGCGGACAAGCACCCGTCCTGTCCCTCTACGCGCGGTTACGGCGACGCGACGTGACCGCCATGACAGACGCCAATGTAGCCACAGTGGCCGCTGACGCACGGGCGCGCGTGGCTATAGTTCGTCCGTCCGGGCCGCTGACCTTGGCGACCGTGAACAGGCAGGGGAACAGTGCCAGCACGCCCCCACCCACTCGATTACCTGCTCCGGTGTGGCTACATTGCATCCGGACGTACCGGAGACTTTGGCCGGCTGGCACTAGACGATGCCACCCGGGCGACCCGTGCCGTAGCAGGTGGGTGGGGGCCAATCGCGGAGCCGGCTGGCAGGCCCTAGCAGGCGATGGGACCGCTCAGCCGGTGGACCCTACGGGTGACAAGACGGATCGACGGGCGGGGCCCCCTGGTCAGCCAGAGAGGCTGCCAGCTGGGCCCCTCATTTATGTATCTCAGGAATATTGTAAGCCGAGGGGTTGGGCTATAAAAAACCCCGAGCCCCCCCATGCAAGGGGGACGACGAGTGTCACGCACACACATCTACAGGACACTTCCCTCACACTCATACTTGGTAGCATAGGAAGGTGAGCCAGCCGCTCCCTCTTCATCCTCTAGATACAGTTCTAGGAAGAACCTTGTAAACACACCCATCCATCAACTAGAGAAAGCAGGACTAGGGGTATTACCTCCCATGGAGGGCCCTGAACCTGGGTACATCTAGTGTCACCATCGCTTGTGCCTAATCCCGCACCCGGAGCTCGTCGGCGTCCTCGGGCCCCAACCACCTTCGATAATTCTACCCATGGCATCTGTCGTGAGAAAACGGCGACAGAGCTACAGCGTGAGCTAGTAATCTACAACATAATTTGCAAACACACTGTTGACTATGTTTATGATAATGAGTTCAATTGATCATATTACTTAAGAACTCCCACTCAAATTGACATCCCTCCGGTCATTCGAGTGATACATTATCCAAATTCAACAAGTCAAGTCCGATCATCACGTGAGTTGAGGTGGTTTCAATGGTGAACATCATCGTGTTGATCATATCTACTATATGACTCATGTTTGACCTTTCAGTGTCTTGTGTTCCGAGGCCATGTCTATACATTCTAGGCTCGTCATGTATAACTCGAGTGTTCTACATGTGCAACACTGGCTTGCACCCGTTGTATGTGAACGTAGAGTCTATCACACCCGATCATCATGTGGTGTCTCGACACGACGAACTTTCGCAACGGTGCACACTCGAGGAGAACACCTTTTATCTTGAAATTTAAGTGAGGGATCACCTTATAATGCTACCGTAGTCCTAAGCAAAACAAGGTGCATAAAAAGATTAACATCACATGCAAATCATAAGTGACATGATATGGCCATGAACTTGTGCCTTTGATCTCCATCCTTAAAGCACCGACATGATCTCCATCGTCACTGGCATGACACCATGATCTCTATCAATGTGTCGCCATCGGGGTTCTCGTTCCCACCATGCTTCTACTACTATTGCTACCGCTTAGCGATACAGTAAAGCATTACATAACACTTAATGATTGACACGTAGGTCATACAATAATTAAAGACAACCCTATGGCTCCTGCCGGTTGCCGTACTAATCGACATGCAAGTCGTGATATTCTATACAATACATGATCATCTCATACATCACATATATCTCATCATGTAATTGGCCATATCACATCACAACATACCCTGCAAAAACAAGTTAGACGTCTTCTAATTGTTGTTGCAAGTTTTAGGTGGCTGCTACGGGTATGTAGCAGGAACAATTCTCACCTACGCAAAACCACAACGGTGATACATAAGTTGCTTTTCAACCTTCTCAAGGACCACCTTTGTCGAATCCAATCCAACTAAAGTAGGAGAAACAGACACCCGCCAGCCATGTTTGTGCAACAAAGTTACACATCAGTCGATTGAACCGGTCTCTCGTAAGCATACGAGTAAGGTTGGTCTGGGCCGCTTCATCCCACAATACCGCTGAACCAAAACACGACAAGGGAGGAACCAATCTAAGCATCAACGCCCACAAACTCCTTTGTGTTCTACTTGAGATCTCATCTACACATAGACCTAGCTCTTGATGCCACTATTGGGGAACGTTGCATGGGAAACAAAATTTTCCTACGCACACGCAAGATCTATCCATGGTGATGAGCATGTACGAGAGGGAGAGTGAATCTACATACCATTGTATATCGCTAAGCGGAAGCATTAAGAAACGCGGTTGATGTAGTCGAACGTATTCACGATCCAATCACGATCCGTCCCGCGATTTCATCATGAGCCGTCCTGCGATCCATCATGGTCCTTTGATCGAGTGCCGAACGGACCACACCTCCACGTTCAGCACACGTACAGCACAAAAATCTCCGCCTTCTTGATCCAGCAAAAGGGAGTGGAGAGGTAGATGATTTCTCCGCGAGCACAACGGCATGGTGGCGGTGGTGGTGCAGTTGTCCCAGCAGGGCTTCGCCAAGCGCTACCGCGACAATCTAGAGGAGAAATAGATCTAGAGGGGGAGGGAGAGGTTGCGCCATGGCTTATGGTGCTGCTGCCCTCCCTCCCCTCACAAATATATAGGAGGGAGAGGAGGAGGGGGCACCCTAGGGTTTCCCCTAGGGTGGGGCGGCGTCCAAGGGGGAAACTTGGCTCCCAAGGCAAGTGGGGCGCGCCCCCTTGGGCCAACCCTAGCCCTTCCAGCCGCATGGGCTTTAGGTGGGAGGGGCACCCAGCCCACCAGGGGCTAGTGTGCCTCCTCTCACAGCCCATGGGGCCCTCTAGGGAAGGTGGACCCCCCGGTGGACCCCCATAACACTTCCGGCTTTCCCTTCACAAAACCGATAAGTCCCGAAACTTTTTCGGAATCTGACTACCGACTTCCTATATATCAATCTTTACCTCCGGACCATTCTGGATCTCCTCGTGACTTCTGGGATCTCATCCGGGACTTCGAGAAACCTTCGGTCACCAACATACATAACTCAACTTTATCGAAACGTCACTGAACCTTAAGTGTGCAGACCCTGTAGGTTCGAGAACTATGCAGACATGACCGAGACACCTCTACGGTCAATAACCAATGGCAAGACCTGGATGCCCTAATTGGTTCCTACATATTATACGAAGATCTTTATCGGTCAAACCTCTATGTCAAGGATTCAGTTAATCTTGTATGTTGTTCCCTTTGTTCTTCGGTATGTTACTTGCCCGAGATCGATCGTTGGTATATCTATACCTAGTTCAATCTCGTTACCGACAAGTCTCTTTACTCGTTCCATAATACAAGATCCCATGGCTAACTCTTTAGTCACATTTCTTGCAAGGCTTATAGTGATGTTGTATTATCGAGTGGGCCCTGAGATACCTCTCCGTCACACAGAGTAACAAATCCCAGTCTTGGTCCATGCCAACCGAACAGACACCCTTGGAGATACCTGTAGATCACCTTTATAGTAACCCTGTTATGTTGCGACGTTTGATACACACAAGGTACTCCTCCGATGTCAGTGAGTTGCATGATCTCATGGTCATAGGAACAGATACTTGACATACAGGAAACTATAGCAATAAACTGACACGATCATATGCTATGTTTATAGTTTGGGTCTTATCCATCACATCATTCTCCTAATGATGTGATCCCGTTATCAAATGACATCTCATGTCCATGGCCAGGAAACCTTGACCATCTTTGATCAACGAGCTAGTCTACTAGAGGCATACCAGGGACACAGTGTTGTCTATATATCCACACATGTATTAAGTTTCCAATCAATACAATTATAGCTTGGATAATAAACGATTATCAAAAAAAAGGAAATATGATAATAACTAATTTATTATAGCCTCTAGGGCATATTTCCAACATCGTTGACGTCGAGAAAAAATTCTACAACTTTTTAAATTGCTACTATTTAATAAACTTTAATAAAGATGATTCCATTTAACAACAATGACAATAATAACATATTTAACAACAATGACACATTTCCTATTTAAGCGATCGTCGGGGACTCCTCACGATATCGCGTACGTACTCCTCACCGACAACCGATGATACTTGACTACATTATTTCCAACATATATACAACTAAAAAAATCTAAAACAACTACAACTAAAACAAATAAACAAGTGAACAATATGAACACTTAACTAATCAAATAACTAAAACAACAACAAAAATTCACCCGGGTGGAGGAGGCCGAGGATGCCGGGCCGGGGTTCGGCGACGAAGATGGCTGCAGCAGGCGAGGGCGCGGCCTACAGGGCAATTGTGCCGGAGCACACGGTCGCGGTGAGCCGTGGAGGAGGAGGAGGAGGAGGCGAGGAGGAGGGGGAGCAGGATCTCACCTCTGAAGCTGCAGGGGCGGCAAGAGGCTCGGGGAGGAGGCAAGGTAGTCCGGTGATGGTCAGCGGGCTCGAGGACGGCGAGGTGGTGACAGAATGACGACGGTTATCTCCGACAGCCTAGCGGCGTTGTGTGGTACTTCCGCATCATCGAGGGAGAAAATGAGGAGAGGAATGAGAAGGGAGGTTAAATACCCCACCACCTTTAGTCCCGGTTGGTGTTACCAACCGGGAATAAAGACCTTTTAGTCCTGGTTGGATCCACTGGTAACCCATAAGTATAGGTGATCGTTTGTAGCCTTCTTCAATAAATAAGAGTGTCGAACCCAACGAGGAGCTAAAGGCAGAACAAATATTCCCTCAAGTTCTATGGACCACCGATACAACTCTATGCACACTTGACGTTTGCTTTACCTAAAACAAGTATGAAACTATTTTTTTGGAGTGATTCTAGAACTATTTTGCAAGAATAAAACTAGAATTACTTTGCAAGATAATAAAACTTAGGTGTTTAGTAAAATGGTTTGTGTCAACAAGAAAGTTATTTGTCCCTAGGCAATCGATAACAAGTACCGGTAATCATTCATGTAATTTTATATGAGGGAGAGACATGAGCTAACATACTTTCTCTACTTGGATCATATGCACTTATGATTGGACCCCTAGCAAGCATCCGCAACTACTAAAGATCATTAAGGTCGTGAAACCCAACCATACCATTAAGTATCAAGTCCTCTTTACTAGCATACGCCATAACCCACTCATCCGCGTTTGGGCTGCTGTCATGCCCCGCAACACTAAATATAAGCAAATCATGAACATATTGCAACACCCTATAGAGGGGGCCCCTCACGTTTGCGTGATGCGGAGTGCACCGTAGGACAGCACCATAAATAAAATATACAATCATACCAACCAAGATCACGATTAACCAACAGGACAAAACGGATCAACTCAAACATCATAGGATAACCATAGATCATTGGGAAATAATATGGAGTCGAGCACCATGTTTAAGTAGATATTACAGTGGGGAGAAGAGGTGTTACACCACTGCATAGAGGGGGAGAGAGTTGGTGTTGACGGTAGAAAGATTGTTGATGTAGATCGCCGTCTCGATCGTTGCCCCGGCGGCACTCTGGCGCCACCGGGAGTGAGGGGGAGAGAGCCCGTCTACTTCTTTTTCTTACTTGGCCTCCCCCTATATGAGGAGGAGAATTCCCCCTCTGGTCCATGGTCTCCTATGGCGGCGGAGGGGCGGGAGCACCTTCGAGATTGGATCTCCCTCTGTTCTCTTCTGTTTCGCGTTCCCCAGATCTGGCCGAAAACCGTTTCTTATATTCCTAGAGATCCGTAACTCCGATCGCGCTGAGATTTTAAAACGATTTTTTCTGGACATAAGCTTCCTTGTTCCCGAAGTAGAGCTCCAACCGATGTACGAGGTGGGCACAACCCACCACCACGCACCTGGCTTAGGGGTCGGATCCTAGTGTCTTGTGCCCTGTGTGGGCCTCCGTTTGTGGTGATTCCAACTCCCGAAAATCATAAATATTCTAAAATAATTCTCCGTAAAAATTTATTGCATTTGGACTTCATTTGATATGGATATTCTGTGATACAAAAAACATGCAAAAAACGAGAACTGGCACTGGATCAATAGGTTAGTCCAATAAATCATATAAAAAGTTGCCAAAAATATGTGAAAGTTGTATAATATTGGCATGAAACAATTAAAAATTATAGATACGACGGAGACGTATCAGCATCCCCAAGCTTAATTCCTGCTCGTCCTCGAGTAGGTAAATGATAAAAAAAGATAATTTTTGATGTGGAATGCCACCTAGCATAAACTTGATCATATATCTAATCATGGCATGAATATTAAGACATAAATGATTCAAAGCAATAGTCTATAATTTGACATAAAGACATCAATACTCAGGCATCCCAACAAACAATCATGTCTTTCAAAATATCAACTTTCAAAATATCAACGCTAAAGGAAGCTATCCCTACAAAATCATATAGTCTTGTCATGCTCTGTCTTCTTAACAGAAAGTATTTATCATGTACTATCCTAGTGTTAGCCAAGCAATTGGTTCATACTTTTTAACGTGCTTCAGCTTTTTCAACCCTCACGCAATACATGAGCGCAAGCCATGGATATAGAACTATAGGTGGAAAAGAGTATGATGATAGGGGTAAATATAGAGAAGGCAAAAAAGTACGAAAGTCTCACATCGATGCGGCTAACCAACGGGCTATGGAGATGCCCATCAATTGATATCAATGTGAGGAGTAGGGTTTGCCATGCAACGAATGCACTACAAGCTATTGGTGTAGGAAAGCTCAATATGAAACTAATTGGGTGTGCATCTAATCCTATAATGAAAAATTCCCACTACTATATGAAAGTGACAACATAGGAGACTCTCCATATGAAAAACATGGTGCTACTTTGAAGCACGAATGTGGAACTAGCATGCCCCTTCTCTCTTTTTATTATTTTTTTCTTCTTTTTTTCTTTTTCTTTCTTTTTTTCTTTTTCTTTTTTTTTCTTTTTCTTTTTTTCTTTTTCTTTTTCATTTTTCTCTCTCATTGTCCGGGGTCTCATCCCGACTTGTGGGGGAATCCTAGTCTCCATCATCCTTTCCTCACTGGGACATGCTCTAATAATGAATAATGATGATCATCACACTTCTATTTACTTATAACTCAAAAGAAATAAAAATTACAACTCGATACCTATGAGAAAGTATGACTCTATATGAATGCCTCTGGCAATACCAGGATGTGCAATGATCTAGCGTAACATGTATGGAAAATGATGAACGGTGGCTGAGCCAGAACTACTATGTCAGCTATATGATCAGGCAAAGCAATATGACAATGAATGCTCAAGTCATCAAAACAGAAGCGATGGAAGTTGCATGGCAATATATCTCGGAATGGCTATGGAAGGGCCATAATAGGTAGGTATGGTGACTATTTTGAGGAAGATATAATAAGGCTTATGTGTGATAGAGTGTAACTTTTCACACGGTTTGGATGCACCGGCGAAGTTTGCACCGACTCTCGAGGTGAGAAAGGGCAATGCACGGTACCGTAGAGGCTAGCAAATTGCGGAAAGGTAAGAGTGTGTATAATCCATGGACTCACATTAGTCATAAAGAACTCATATACTTATTGCAAAAGTTTATTAGCCCTCAAAGCAAAGTACTACTACGCCTTCCCCTAGGGGAAGGATTGGTAGGAGTTAACCATCGCACGATCCCGACCTCTACGCAAAGGAAGACAATCAATAATAAATCATGCTCCAACTTCATAGAATAACGAGAGACTATACGTGCATGCTTCGGGAATCACAAACCTTAACACCAATATTTTTACTAACCACAACCGTTTACTAGTACCTCCCACATATTCCATCTCTATATGTCAAAACTATTGCAAGGAATCAAACATATCATATTCAGTGATCCATAAGTTGTATGTAGGATTTTATGACTAACCATGCAATTGACCAATTCCTGTTGACTCTCTAAATATATATAAGTGAAGCAAGAGAGTTTAATTCTTTCTACAAAAGAACATTCTCTAATAAGTATAAGTGAAGCAAAAGATCATTCTACAAATAAAGGTTTTCTATGTGAAGAGAAACAGTCAATCCAAACTTCAAATGATATAAGTGAAGCACATGAAGTATTCGATAAAGCCATACTCAAAAGATATAAGTGAAGTGCAATGATAATTCTATAAATAAACCATGGACTATATCATACCAGCATGTTGCATAAAATAAAAGTGAAACATAAACACAAAAGATGCTCCAAGAATTTACGCATATCATGTGAATGAAACGAATCCGAAAACATACCGATACTTGTTGAAGAAAGATGGGATGCCTTCCAGGGCATCCCAAATCTTAGATGCTTGAGTATCCTTTAATATTTACTTGGGGTGCCTTGGGAATCCCCAATCTTTAGCTCTTTCCTCCCCTCCTTCTCCTCACATCGAGACCTCCTCCATCTTCGAACACTTCATCCACACAAAACTTAACCGAACTTTTAGTGGCGGGGTTAGTGAATATGGCAATGAAATCCCATCATCTAATGCTGTAACATTATTGTATAATTATAAACAAACATTAACCACTGTATTCTATCACAATTCTATGGCCCCAAGTCAAGGAGGCTTCAACAAGAATTCAAACATACGCAAATAATGAAGCTATAACAGCAATCTATGAAAACAGGACAGTCTGTAAAGATTTGAACATCCACCATAATTATATAACTCTAAAATTTATGAAAAATTAGGAACAATTAACAAAATTGTATATAAAGACAGTACAAAAAGTTTCAGAGCCATTTGACGTTCCAGTAAAAAACGAGAAATCGCGCACTACAGCCAAAGTTTCTGTTTTGCACCGCACAAACCAACAAGCAATCTAATCATCCTAAAGGCAAACCTTGGTAAATTATTTTTATAACAAAATGGAATTTTACAATGGGATAATTATTTTTGTGATAACATTCATGAAAAATTCTACATTGTTTCCATGAGCATGAACACAAGTGTTCAAGGTCGACCCTTACTTCCGCAATGCATCACCTTTCAATAGCTTCTCTTTTTGAAAAAGTTTTAAGTCCCCTCTATATTTTTTTGTTTTTAAACTCTATAAAAGCACTCAACAGAAGTAAATGTCTCTCTAAAACTTCCGGGTTGTCTCCTTGGCAGCGCTTTCTTTAAAGCCATTAAGCTAGGCATAAAATGCTCAAGTAATGGATCCACCGGGATCCCAAGGTATATCAAAGCCAATTTGAATAAACAATGATTTAGCATTTAGTAGTGAGCACAAAGCAACATATATCAAGAAATGACGAAGTTTAAATATCTTCCTATGCATCAGCATGTCATACAAGAACAATTCATGCACATCAAGTAAAGTCCAATACATAGTATAAGCAGTTTCTTGCAATTTTATCTTGCTGGAAACATAAAGAGGTGGAGATGTAGTTCCTCTCTCATAATAATTGCAAGTAGGAGAAGCAAGCACATGCATATTATATTCATCAAAATTATCATGTGAAATAGTAAAAGGCAACCCATCAATATAATCCTTAATAAGAGCAAACTTCTCTGATATAGTGTAGTTGGGAGAATTCCAAAAGATAATAGGACTATCATGTGTGGGAGAAATAGCAACAATTTCATTCTTAACATACGGAACTATAGCAAGTTCATGTCCATAAACATAATTCATATTGGCATCTTGGCCACAAGCATAACTACCGTCAAGTTCATCAAAAAGGGATATTTCAAATGAATCAACAGGATCATAGCAATTATCATAGCATTCATCCTTCGGTAAGAACGAAAGGGGCATTAAATAATGTATGAGTTGAAGAGTTATTCTCATTAGAAGGTGGGCATGGGTAGCTAATCCGCTCTTGCTCCGTTTGTTCTTCGCTCCCCTCATCATCTTTTTCATCCAATGAGCTCGCTATTTCATCAATTTCTTCTTCCACAGACTCCTGCAAAATATTAGTCTCTTCTTGGAAAGCGGAGACTTTATCAATAAACACATCAATATCGTAATTGTATTTATAAGTATCATAGAAATATTTAAGGATAGCAAGATTTTCAGGTCTATAAACTGAATCATCAAAACTTCAAACTTTTTAAACAAAGATTCAATTTCACAAGCACCCTTAAAAGCAATAAATTCTTCTATTCGTTCCACATCATAATAATCATATATACCATTAGCATAAGAAGCTAAGGTTTCATTATCATTAAATTTGCATGAAAAGGGAAGATGTTGAGTATTCACCCTAGAGCAACAAGTATAATCATATCTAGAGCATAGATTCCAAGCATACCACTTCAATATATGAATTTGATCCCATAAAAATTTCCCTTTATGAGTCAAGCGATAATCCCTAAATTATTCATGTTGATCCAATGTTACTCCCATTATATAGTTGAATGGGGTTTTCTTAGGATTATCAAAGTAGTGCATAATATCTTTCACATAACGAGCATCGAGGGTTTTAGGAGGTTCCCCATCTCCATGAGTAGCAGGTACAACTATTTTTTTTGGTGTTTTGTGTTCCATATCCATAACTAAATATAGAGAACAACTTAGAACATGAAATAAAAACTACTTAGTGATAAAGCAAAGAAGCACACACGAGAATATTCACCCCACGCTATAACTCCTCGGCAACGGCGCCAGAAAAAGTTCTTGATAACCCACAATTATAGGGGATCATTTGTAGCCTTCTTCGATCAATAAGAGTGTCGAACCCAACGAGGAGCTAAAGGCAGAACCAATATTCCCTCAAGTTCTATCGACCACCGATACAACCCTACGCACACTTGACGTTTCCTTTACCTAAAACAAGTATGAAACTATTTTGTTGGAGTGATGCTAGAACTATTTTGCAAGAATAAAACTAGAAGTACTTTTCAAGATAATAAAATTTAGGTGTTTAGTAAAAGGGTTTGTGTCAACAAGAAAGTTATTTGTCCCTAGGAAATCGATAACAAGTACCGGTAATCATTCTTGTAATTTTATATGAGGGAGAGGCATGAGCTAACATACTTTCTCTACTTGGATCGTATGCACTTATGATTGGACCCCTAACAAGCATCCGTAACTATTAAAGATCATTAAGGTCGTGAAACCAAACCATAGCATTAAGTATCAAGTCCTCTTTACACCCATACGCCATAACCCACTCATCCGCGTTTGGGCTGCTGTCATCCCCCGCAACACTGACAATAAGCAAATCATGAACATATTGCAACGCCCTACAGCGGGGTCCCCTCACATTTGCGCGAGACTGAGGGCATTGTAGGACAGCACCATAAATAAAATATACATTCATACCAACCAAGATCACGATTAACCCACAGGACAAAACGGATCTACTCAAACATCACAAGATAACCATAGATCATTGGGAAATAATATATGGAGTCAAGCACCATGTTTAAGTAGATATTAAAGCAGGGAGAAGAGGTGTTACACTGCTGCATAGAGGGGGAGATAGTTGGTGTTGATGGTAGCAAGATTGTTGATGTAGATTGCCGTCTCAATCGTTGCCCCGGCGGCACTCTGATGCCACCGCGATTGAGGGGGAGAGAGCCGCCCTACTTCTTCTCATTCCTTGCCCCCCCCAGATGGGGATGGGAATTCCCCCTCTAGTCCATGGTATCCTATGGCGGCGGAGGGACGGGAGCCACTCAGAGATTGGATCTCCCTTTCTGTTCTCTTCTGTTTCACGTTCCCCAGATCTGGCCGAAAACCGTTTCTTATATTCCCGGAGATCCGTAACTCCGATTGCGCTGAGATTTTAACACGATTTTTTCCTAGTATTAGCTTCCTTGCGCCCGAAGTAGAGCTCCAACCGACATACGAGGTGGGCACAACCCACCACCACACGCCTGGCTCACGGGTCGGATCTTGGTGTCTTGTGCCCTGTGTGGGCCTCCGTTTGGCGGTGATTCCAACTCCCAAAAATCACAAATATTCCAAAATAATTCACCATATTTTTTTTTGCAGTTGGACTTCGTTTGATATGGATATTCTGCGATACAAAAAACATGCAAAAAACAGGAACTGGCACTCGGCACTGGATCAATAGGTTAGTCCAATAAATCATATAAAAAGTTACCAAAAATATGTGGAAGTTGTATAATATTAGCATGTAACAATCAAAAATTATAGATACGATGGCGACATATCATCCACCAACCGGGACTAAAGGCCCATATTTTCGGCAGCCCAAATTTTGCGCGGGAAGGGACCTTTAGACACGGTCGGGGGATCCAACTCGGACTAAATGTGCATTTCTCTTTTTTGTTTTGTTTTGTTTTTCTAATTTCTGTTTTAGATTTGGAATAACTGTTAGAATATTTAGAGTTTTTTAATGAATCTGTTTTGCTTTGGGTCAAAATAATTACAAACTTTTTGTTAGTGCGAGTAGTTTTCAAATTCAAATAATTTAAATGTGAATTCTTTTGAAATTTGTGTGAATCACTAGCTTGTCAATAACTTAAGTTTAAAAATATATTTTTGAGTGATTGTTTTTCCTATTGTTTAGTATTAGTATGTTTTATCATTATGTTAAATTTGCGAATTTTTAGGATAATTCAAATAGGTGTTTTAATCAAAACTAGAGTATGTTTAACTCTTTTAGTTTTATACCTACATTTGTTTTAATCAAAATCACCCCAATGAACTCCGTATTTTTTTTGCATTCAATATGCACTATTCTAAGCCACATCTTCAAATTTCGACCCTTTCTAACTTCATCTACTATTTTTCATGCATTTAATGATTTTTTGAGCTAAATGACCATGAAATTAAGAAGCACTACAGATCAACTCTGAAAAGGTTGAAACTTCGCATGGTATTATCATTTCACCCACATAGCATGTGCTAAAAATTTGAGAGGGTTACGGCAAAAACTGGATGCACTTCGTGTACAAACTGGACCAACTCCTTCGAAGTATTAGGGTTTCAAACGAAAACTCGTCTGTTAAAGTCATTTCACTTTTTAACTTATTTCAACTCCAGACTTATTGTGCATTCAAGATGCACCATTCTAAGCCACATCTTCAAATTTCAACCCTTTCTAACTTGATTTTCTATTTCTCAAGCATTCAATGATTTTTTGAGCCAAATGACCCTGAAATTAAAAAGCGCTACAAATGAACTCTGAAAAGGTTAAAACTTGGCATGGTATCATCATTTCACCCACATAGCATGTTCTAAAACGTTGAGAGGGTTACAGAAAAACTGGATGCACTTCGTGTACAAACTGGACCATCTCCTTCAAAGTATGAGGGTTTCAGAAGAAAACTCATCCGTTACAAACTCATTTTATTTTTTTAAATTATTTCAACTCCATACTTTTTCGCATTCAATATGCACCATTCTAAGCCACATCTTCAAATTTCAACCCTTTCCAACTTCATTTGCTATTTTCCATGCATTTAATGATTTTTTTTGAGCTAAATGACCCTGAAATTAAAAAACACTACAAATGAACTCTAAAAAGATATAAACTTGGCATGGTATCATAATTTCACCCAGATAGCATGTGCTAAAAAGTTGAGAGGGTTACGATGAAACTGGATGCACTTCGTGTACAAACTGGACCATCTCCTTCGAAGTATGAGGGCTACGACGAATACTCAACTGTTACAAAGTCATTTCATTTTTTAACTTATTTCAACTCCAAACTTTTTGTCAATTCAATATGCACCATTCTAGGCCACATCTTCAAATTTCAACCCTTTCCAACTTCATTTGCTATTTTTCATGCATTTAATGATTTTTTGAGCTAAATGACCCTGAAATTAAAAAGCAATACAAATGAACTCTGAAAAGTTTGAAACTTGTCATGGTATCATCAGTTCAACCACATAGCATGAGTTAAAAAGTTGAGATGGTTACAACAAAAACTGGATGCACTTCGTGTACAAAACTGGACCATCTCGGCTACTCACTAGAGAAGAAAAGTGATGACGGTGAAGCCAATCACATCCCAGAGTGGGATCTTGGGGTACAAAACTTTTTCTTCGCGTGTATCCCTTTCTTATTGCACCGTAACCATGGGCAATATTTATCATTTAACGGGATGCTTGGGTCAGTCTTCATTGTGAAGGGAAGAATTTCATCGAACTTCTCATAATCTGTTGACATGTATGTCTTGTCCTCCACTCCCACGATGTTTCTTTTCCCTGAAAGAACTATGTGGCGCTTTGGCTCATCGTACGATGTATTCGCTTTCTTATATTTTCTTTTTCTCAGTTTGGTAGACATGTCCTTCACATAGAGAACTTCCGCCACATCATTGGCTAGGACAAATGGTTCCTCTATGTACCCAAGATTGTTGGAATCCCCTGTTGTCATTCTGTACTGCGAGTCTACCATTACCCCTCCTTCAGTTAGATTGACCCATTACGCGACCTTCAAACCACCTCCATAGTCAAGTTCCCATATCTCCTCTATGTAACCATAATGTGTGTCCATTCCCCTATTGGTGTTTCCTGCATTGTCAAAGCGAACACCATTGTTTTGGTTGGTGCTCTTTTTATCTTGGGCAATCGTGTAAAATGTATTCCCATTTATCTCGTACCCTTGGAAATTCAATATAGTCGAAGATGCTCTCTTAGCCAACAAGTACAACTCATCTTCAACACTGTCATCATTCATGAGATGTGTTTGCAACCAACCGCCGAAAGCTCAATGTGTGTATGTTTGATATAGGGGTCAGACTGCTCTGGGTTCTTAGAGCATATAATATCCATCTGTTTCTCGATATACGGGGTCATCAAGGTAGAATTTGTAGAACTGCATAGTTTGCTTGCGCCCAAGAATGCCCGTCTACATATTGTTGATTTTGGTCCAAGCGTGCCTTTTCCATGTAGTCTCCCCTCATGACGCGATTGAGGAACACCAATCCGCTTAAGGTCAGGAATAAAGTCAACACAGAACTCAATAACCTCCTCTATTTCATGGCCCTTGGAGATGCTTCCTTCTAGCCTATCACGATTACGAACATATTTCTTTAAGACTCCATGAACCTCTCAAAGGGGAACATATTGTGTAGAAATACAAGACCTGAATGGCAATCTCTTCGACTAGGTGAACTAGGACGTGCGTCATAATATTGAAGAATGATGGTGGGAACACCAACTCAATACTGACAAGACATTAGACCAAATCTTTCTGTAAGTGTAACACCCCGTTACGCCTGGCGGGATCTAGACTGGACCCACAGACCAACACTAGTATTTCCGGCGCACTTTGTCCTCACTCATGCGCACCCGGGACCAACTTCCCGATCGGTCATCCATCCTAGAATCGCTCCAAGCCTAGCATGCTTAACTTTAGAGTTCTTTTGGAGTGGGCTTCCGGAAAAGAAGGAATTCCTTGTTAATATGAGTAGTCTATCATTCCTATTAAGCCAGACTCTCACATACACCCCCACTCAAAGGAACAGACGTCCTCGTCGGCCCATCAGGAATGTTCCCTTTTGGCACACGTATGCGCGTCCAGTCCGGCACATGTGCCATGCTCTATGCCACGACGGGCCACACAAGCCATGCGCCACATGCCCGTGCACCTGACCCGTGCATGCCCATGTAACCGCAAGGGTCGGCTCTGATACCAATTGTAACACCCTGTTATGCCTGGCAGAATCTAGACTGGGCTCACAGACCAACACTAGTCTTTCCTGCGCACTTTGTCCGCACTCGTGCGCACCCAGGACCAATTTCCTGGTCGGTCACCCATCCTAGAATGGCTCCAAGCCAAGCACGCTTAACTTTGGAGTTCTTTTCGAGTGGGCTTCCGAAAAAGAAGGAATTCCTTGTTGATATGAGTAGTCTATCATTCCTATTAAGGCAGGCTCTCACTGTAAGCTTGGTAGGATTTACGGATCGATTACCTTCTAAGAAATTGCATTGAGGAATGAACATAGTTTCACAATGGCGAAGCGAACATTTTCTGGTAGAAGCACCCTCAACGCAATTGCAAGCAATTGCGTCATGATCACATGGAAGTCATGAGACTTTAGGTTCTAGAATTTTTTCTCTGCCATATTTATTATTCCCATTATATTTGATGAGAAACCAGATGGGACCTTCATACTAGTTAAGCAGACATTCAAGAAATATTTCCTTCTCTGCTTTGGTAAGACGGTAGCTTGCAGGACCTTCATACTGCTTTGGATGCATGTCGTCTTTGGCGTTCATACGTTGCTGGTCCTGCCGTGCCTCCGGTGTATCTTTTGTCTTCTGATACACGCCCAGGAAGCCTAGCGGGTTAACAAAAAGATTCTTCATGACATACATCACGTCGATTGCAGAGCGGACCTCTAGGACTTTCCAATATTCTAGCTCCCAAAATATAGATTTCTTCTTCCACATGGGGGCATGTCCGTCAGCGTTAATCGGAACAGATTGTCCGCCAAGACCCTTTACAAAGATTACATGTAATCCTTGACTATATCAAGTATATAATCACCAGTACGGAGGACATGCTTGTTTTGGTGATCTACCTCACCTTTGAAATACTTTCCTTTCTTTCTTAAGGCATGCTTGATCGGAAGAAATCGACGATGTCCCAGGTACACATTCTTCTTGCATTTGTCCAAATATATACTTTGAGTCTCATCTAAATAGTGCGTATATGCATGGTATCCCTTGTTTGTCTATCCTAAAAGGTTACTAAGAGCAGGCCAATCATTGATGGTTACAAACAGTAACGCTCGCAGGTCAAATTCCAGCTATTTGTGCTCGTCCCACACACGTACATCTTTTTTTATTACGCAACTATAAAAGTTCATCAACTAGTGGCCTTAGGTACACATCAATGTCATTGTCGGGTTGCTTAGGGCCTTGTGTTGTCCATGTAAGTCTTCATGCACAAACAAGGCCCTAAGCAACCCAGCAAACTCCAGAGCATGAAACACATTCACTTCCGATTCATGTGTTGTCCATGTAAGTCTTATCATTCTTACACACACCACATGGACAACACATAAAACAATCCCGCTTGTTTGCCTCGGCCGCACACAAAAAACTATGCACGTCATTAATGAACTGGGGAGAGCGTCGGTCATCATACATCCATTGTCGACTCATCTTCAATACACAAAACC
This sequence comes from Hordeum marinum, assembly GCA_022496015.1. Taxonomy (NCBI): domain Eukaryota; kingdom Viridiplantae; phylum Streptophyta; class Magnoliopsida; order Poales; family Poaceae; genus Hordeum; species Hordeum marinum. Next base: position 533,473,141 of record CM039678.1, on the reverse strand, counting down.
GGAAAGGCTAAATTAATACAAGTTCATACATAAAGTGCATACACACTTATTCTCATAAAACAACATACAACTATCTAGCTAAAACATTTAAATGCAACAACAAATGTGATCAAAATTGCAACTAAGGTAACAATTGATCCAATAGCATAATGATACCAAGCTTCTTTATTAATGGCATATTTTTTAATCTTTCTAATCTTCATGCGCATTGCATCCATCTTGATCTTGTGATCATCGACGACATCGGTGCCGCCCAACTCCAATTTCATATTCTCTTCTTCAACTCTTTTCAATTTTCCTTTCAAATCCTCATTTTCTTTTTCAACTAAATTTAGCTTCTCGACAATAGGGTCGGTTGGAATTTCCGGTTCAACTACTGCTACCTCTTGAGCGTGCGTTGGTTTTCCCTTGAAGAGGAAAGGGTGATGCAGCAAACTAGATAAGTATTTCCCTCAGTTGTTGAGAACCAAGGTATCAATCTAGTAGGAGGAACAAGCAAGTTACCAATGGTTGCACCTACACAAACAATCAAACTCTTGTACCCAACGACATAAAGGGGTTGTCAATCCCTTCACGATTCTTTGCAAGGATTAGATCCGATAGATATAGATGTAAACAAGAACGGAAAGTAAAAGGTAAATAAATTGCAGAAAAGTAATTTTGGTATTTTTGGTTTATAGATCTGAAAGTATATTATGGAAAGTAGACCCGGAGCCATAGGTTTCACTAGAGGCTTCTCTCTTGAAGCCAAATATCATGGTGGGTAAAAAAATTACTGCGAAGCAATTGATAGAAAAGCGAATAATCATGTAGTTAACCAAGGCAATGATCATGCATATAGGCAACACGTCCGTGTCAAGTAGACCGAAACGATTCGGCATCTACTACTATTACTCAACACATCGACCGACTCCTGCCTGCATCTGCAGTATTAAGTTCATGAAGAACAGAGTAACACATTAAGAAAGATGACATGATGTAGAGGGATAAACTCAAGCAATATTATGAAAACCCCATGTTGTTACCCTTGATGGCAACAATACAATATGTGCCTCTCTACCCCGACTATGTCACTGGGTGAGGACACCACAAGATTGAACCCAAAACCAAGCACTTCTCCCATTGCAAGAATTACCAATCTAGTTGGCCAAACCAAACCAATAACTTGAAGAGACTTGCAAGGATATGAAATCATGCAAATAAGAATTCAGAGGAGATTCAAATAAGATTCATGGATAATTTGAACATAAACTCACAATTCATCGGATCTTGACAAACACACCACAAAAGAGGATTACATCGGATAGATCTCCATGAAGATCATGAAGAACAGGGTATTGAAGATCAAAGAGAGAGAAAAAGTCATCTAGATACTAGCTATGGACCTATAGGTCTATGGTGGAGTACTCACGCATCATCGGAGGGGCAATGGAGTTGATGTAGATGCCCTCCGTGATCGAAACTCCCTCCGGCAGATTACCGGAAAAGGATCCTCTTTACCGGAGAAGGCTCCAAGAGGATCTCTCGGGAACAGAGGCTTCTGGTGGCGGAAAAGTATTTGCTTGGATCCCTCTTGTGTTGGGGGAATATTTGGGAATTCATAGGCCAATAATTAGGGTTAGGAGACCTGTCGGGAGGCAACAAGCCTGCTAGGCGCGGACAGGGGTAGCGCGCCTAGCAGGCTTGTGGCTCCCTGGCACCTCCCCTGCCATGCACTCCAAGCTTGATCGATTTGTTTCCTTCCAAAAAAATTCCTTCTGAAGGTTTTATTCCATTTAGACTCTATTTAATATTCCATATCTGCAAAACTCAAAAACAAGGAAAAAACACAAACTAGCACTAGGCTCTAGATTAATAGGTTAGTCCCAAAAATAATAAAAAAATAGCATATTAATGCATATAAAACATCCAAAATAGATAATATAATGGCATGCCATCATCAAAAATTATAGATACATTGGAGACTTATCAGCATCCCCAAGCTTAATTCTTGCTCGTCCTCGAGTAGGTAAATGATAAAAACAGATTTTTTGATGTGGAGTGCTACCTAACATATTTATCCATGTAATATTCTTTACTGTGGCATGAATATATATTCAGATCTGTAAGACTCGAAACAAAAGCTTAATATTGATATAAAAACAGTAACATTTCAAGCATACTAGCCAAGCAATTGTATCTCTTCAAAATATAATGGCAAAGGAAGTTATCCCGACAATATCATATGGTCTGGCTATGCTCCATCTTCCCCACACAAAGTATTTATATCATGCACAACCCCGATGAAAAGTCAAGCAATTGTTTTCACACCCTTATTTTCTCAAACTTTTTCAACTCTCACGCAGTACATGAGCGTTAGCCATGGATATAGAACTATAGGTGGAATAGAATATGGTGGAGGTTGTCAAGGAAAAGGAGAAGATAGTCTCACATCAACTAGGCGTATCAACGGGCAATGGAGATGCCCATTAATAGATATCAATGTGAGTGAGTAGGGATTACCATGCAATAGATGCACTAGAGATATAAGTGTATGAAAGCTCAAAAAGAAACTAAGTGGACATGTATCATGAAGAAAATTCCACTAGCTATATGAAAGTGAAAAAATAGGAGACTCTCTATCATGAAGATCATGGTGCTACTTTGAAGCAAAAGTGTGGAAAAAGGTAGTAGCAATGTCCCTTCTCTCTTTTCTCTCATTTTTTTCTTTTTTCTTTGGTGGGCATCTAGGACTCTTTTATTCATTTTTTATTTGGGCTTCGCTGGCCTCTTTTTTTTCATAAAGTCCGGAATCTCATCCCCACTTGTGAGGGAATCATAGCTTACATCATCCTTTCCTCACATGGTACATGCTCTATTAATGATAATCATCACTCTTTTATTTACTTACAACTCAAAAGAAAATTACAACTCGATACCTATGACAAAATATGACTCTATATGCAATATGGAAGTGATGGTGCAAGTCATAAAAGGAAAGGGTGGAAGTTGCATGGCAATATATCTCGGAATGGCTATGGAAATGCCATAATAGGTTGGTATGGTGGCTGTTTTGAGGAAGGATATATGGTGGATGTTTTGAGGAAGGTATATGGTGGCTATTTTGAGGAAGGTTTTTGTTGTACCGGCAAAAGTTTCGCGGTACTAGAGAGTCTAGCAAAGGTGGAAAGGTGAGAGTGCGTATAATCCATGGACTCAACATTTGTCATAAAGAACTCACATACTTATTGCAAAAGTCTTTTAGTCATTGAAGAAAAGTATTAAACACAAGCTCCTAGGTTAGAGGTTGGTAGGAGTTAACCATCGCGCGCTCCCGACCCTCACACAAAGGTCGACAATCTACAAACAAGTCATGCTCTGACTTCCTTAGACAACGGTTCACCACACGTGCATGCTACGGGAATCACAAACCTTTACACAAGTATTTTTACCAAATCACAATTACTTCCTAACATGTCTCTTAATATTACCATCTTTATATCTCAAAACCTTATGCAAGGAAACAAACTTCTCATAAATACCCAATGCACTTAATATGGAAGTTTTTATTATATCCCCCTTGGATGCCTATCATATTAGGACTAAATTCATAACCTAGACCAATTACCATGATGTTTTAGTAACTCTAGAAATAATATAAGTGAGGTACGAGAGTTCAATTATTTCTATAAAATGCAAACACCACCGTGCTCTTAAAAATATAAGTGAAGCACATAGTGCAAAATTGCCCAACTCAAAAGATATAAGTGAAGTACATAGAGCATTCTAAAAAATTCACGATTCAGCATGTCTCTCTCAAAATATGTGTGCATCAAGGATAATTGTGGAAAACTAACAAGCAAAGAGTCATATCATACAAGACGCTCCAAGCAAAACACATATCATGTGGTGAATAAAAATATAGCCTCAAGTAAATTTACCGATGGCTTGAAGACGAAAGAGGGGATGCTTTCCGGGGCATCCCCAAGCTTAGGATCTTTAGCATCCTTGAATATGACTTGGGGTGCCTTGGTCATCCCCAATCTTAGGCTCTTGCCACTCCTTATTCCATAGTCCATCAAATCTTTACCCAAAACTTGAAAACTTCACAACACAAAACTTAACAGAAAACTTGTGAGATCCGTTAGTATAAGAAAATAAATCACCACTTTAGGTACTATTGTGAAGTCTTTATTTATTATATTGTTTTTATACCTACTTTAATATAACTTCTCCATGGTTCATACCACATGATACAACCCAAAGATCCATCAAAATAGGCAAACAACTCAAAGAAAACAGAATCTGCCAAAACAGAACAGTCTGTAACAATCTGAAAACTTCGTATACTTCTTTAACTCAAAAATTCTTAAAAAATAGGAAAACCTGGAAAATTTATATATAAATCTTGTGTAAAAGTTTCAGACTCATTAGATGCTCTAAAAAATTTCTATAATTCCTGGACCTAGCGCAAAAGTTTCTATTTTTCAGCAAGATCAAATAAACAACTACCATAGATCACCCCAAAGATTTACTTGGATCAAACACTAATTGAAACACCAAAACACAATTATTACAGAAGTAATAATGTGGGAAACATTCAAAAACAGAAGCAAAAACAGAACACAAAAATAAAATTGGGTTGTCTCCCAACAAGCACTATTGTTTAACGCCCCTAGCTAGGCAAAACGCAATAGATCTAGGTATTTTCATCTTTGGTATTAAATCCGTTCTCCTCACCTGGATCATCACCATAGATATCATCATATAAAATGCGTATCTTATGTTTAACAGGTTCACCCATTTTTTCTTCTAACAAATCATCATCGAATCCTACATAAATACCCCTAGTGATCCAACCAAATTCATCATAGGTTTCAAGGTAAATAGTTTGGGTAATTTTGGAATAGTGAAGTCTTCCTCTAAGATTATCTTGGTAAGATTGATAATCCCCAGACTCAAAACCGCGCAAGGTTTATTTATCGTAGGGTGCTCAATATCCTTTTTATAGAAAGCAAAAAAATTCCTAGCTTCTTGTACGATAAAATCAAATTCATGCATAAGGATAATCGTGGAAATCTTTTTGGCCTTAGGATGATTAATTTTGGGAAGTTCACAGAACACTTCTTGCAAAGCGGGATGAAGGTGCACAAATTTCCTTTCCAGTTTTTCAACAAGCATGGCAATGGCATCAGCATAACAATTTTTGCTAAGGAGAATAGATTTCTTGTTCATAGGCATAACTCCAGTACAATCAAAGAACTCTTGAATAACACTCTTCCCAATAATATCATCGTTTCCTACTTGAAAAGTTTTAACTTTATAATTAGAAGGAGGTTTAGATTCATGATCTAGAGAGCAAGATCCAAATTTGTTCTCCAGATTAGCAGTGGTAATACCCTCAAAAATTTCAATGGTAACCTTCCTAGATTCAGATATGGTGGCAACGTATCGATAAAACATGCAAGCAAGCGAAAGGCAACGACAGAAGGGCGAACATAAAGGCAAATCTTTTTGGTTTTTTCCGAAAATCATTTTAGAAATGGGGGAGAGGAAAATGAGAGGCAAATGGCAAATAATGTAAATGCAAGAGATGATTTTGTGATGGGTACTTGGTAAGCTTGATGTGTATCATCCCCGGCAATGGCGCCAGAAATCATTTTTTCTACCTCTTGAGTGTGCATTGGTTTTCCCTTTGAAGAGGAAAGGGTGATGCAGCGAACTAGATAATTATTTCCCACAGTTTTTGAGAACCAAGGTATCAATCCAGTAGGAGGAACAAGCAAGTCACCAATGGTTAATCCTACACAAACAATCAAACTCTTGCACCCAAAGCTATAAAGGGGTTGCCATTCCCTTCACGATTATTTGCAAGGATTAGATCCGATAGATATAGATGTAAACAAGAATGCAAAGTAAAAGGTAAATAAATTGCAGGAAAGTATTTTTGGTATTTTTGGTTTATACATCTAAAAGTATATTATGGAAAGTAGACCCGGGGGTCAAAGGTTTCACTAGAGGCTTCTCTCTTGATGTCAAATATCATGGTGGGTAAACAAATTACTGTCAAGCAATCGATAGAAAATCAAATAACCATGTAGTTATCCATGGCAATAATCATGCATATAGCCATCACGTCTGTGTCAAGTAGACCTAAACAATTCTGCATCTACTATTATTACTCCACACACCGACCAACTCCTGCCTGCATCTGCAGTATTAAGTTCATGAAGAACAGAGTAACACATTAAGAAAGATGACATGATGTAGAGGGATAAACTCAAGCAATGTCATGAAAACCCCATCTTGTTACCCTTGATGGCAACAATACAATATGTGCCTCGCTACCCCTACTATGTCACTGGGTGAGGACACCGCAAGATTGAACCCAAAACCAAGCTCTTCTCCCATTGCAAGAATTATCAATCTAGTTGGCAAAACCAAACCAATAACTCAAAGAGACTTGCAAGGATATGAAATCAAGAAAATAAGAATTCAGAGGAGATTCAAATAAGATTCATGGATAATCTGAACATAAACTCACAATTCATCAGATCTTGACAAACACACCACAAAAGAGGATTACATCGGGTAGATCTCCATGAAGATCATGCAGAACATGGTATTGAAGATCAAAGAGAGAGAATACGCCATTTAGCTACTAACTATGGACCCGTAGGTCTGTGGTGGACTACTCATGCATCATCGGAGGGGTAATGGAGTTGATGTAGATGCCCTCCGCGATTGAAACCCCCTCTGGCAGATTACCAGAAAAGGCTCCAAGATTGGATCTCTCGGGAACGGAGGCTTCCGGCGGTGGAAAAGTATTTGCGTGGATCCCTCTTGTGTTGGGTGAATATTTGGGAATTGATAGTCCAAGAATTAGGGTTAGGGGACCTGCTGTGAGGCGACAAGCCTGCTAGGCGCGGCCAGGAGGTGCGCCTAGCAGGCTTGTGGGTCCCTGTCACCTTCCCTGCCGTGCACTCCAAGCTTGATCAATTTGTTTCGTTCCAAAAAAATTCCTTCCAAAGGTTTTATTCCGTTTGGACTCCGTTTAATATGCCATATCTGCAAAACTCAAAAACAAGGAAAAAACAGAAACTGGCACTAGACTCTAGATTAATAGGTTAATCCCAAAAATAATATAAAATAGCAGATTAATGCATATAAAACATCCAAAACAAATAATATCATAGCATGCCATCATCAAAAATTATATATACGTTGGAGACATATCAACTACCTCCTAGATAAAAATATCTATGTCAACTTGATGGGCATAATTGTCATTAACACGAAATGCAACAAATAGTTATAAAAGAGAATATACCACATCTGAATCATAAACCGGACGAGGGCCGACGGGCACGGATATCAAAACTATCGCACTATATTTAAAAAAGAACCATACAAGTAATAAAATTGTGCATGTAACTATCTAAATCAAACAAATACGATTTTTTTTATAAAAAAGGATAAGAACAAGAAGAGGCTCACCAAGGTGGTGCCGGCTACAGGACGGTGTGGGCGATCGACGGTGGTTAGGATGGGAACGGGAAGGCACTAAGTAAACCACACCTACACACATATGCAAACTAAGAAGTTAATTTGAGTTCAAATTGCATATAAATCAAAAAACTCCCACATAATTACCCCAAACAAAAACCCACAAATTACTATACTTATAAAACATTGCACGAGGTGATGTAACAATGAGAGATGAAAGGACAAAGTTGCTAACCTTTGTGAACACTTTGATGGATTGGGGTGCCTCAAATCTTGACAAATCCTGGCAAAAATGGAGGGATGAGTTCGAGAAGAGGAAGAGAAAATAGAGAATGGAGAGGATGAGCTCGGGGTGGAAGAAGCATCTATATATAGGGATACATTTAGTCCCAGTTGGTTATACGAAGACCTCTAGTCCCGGTTAGTGTTACAAACCGGGACTAAAGGGGCTTGTAGGGGGCCCAGCCTAACGCAACCCTTCCACCACCCCTTTAGTCTTGGTTGGTAACACCGACCGATACTAATGCCTAGACTAATGAACCAGGACTAGTGGTAGCATTAGCCTCAGTCCAGAAGCCAACCGGGACTAATGCTTCGATTCAAAGGCATGTTTTTTACTAGTGAATCACTCCTGCGATGTTTCCCTTATCGCACTGAATAGGTATGATGCAAATATTATTCAAGTTAGCGTGCAGGTAGCTCCACCAAATGGCATGATAATCAGCATGACATTGCTAAACTTGTATATGCAAGGCTTGATGACCCCTAGGCGCCATTGCAGAGCGTTTTTTTACCGGAGTCAGGAGCTACCAGTGATCTTCCCACCAATGAGGTGATGCCACATCTAAAGTTGTGGGACCATGTGCATATGTATATGGAAGTATTCATTGCAAAAAATCTCTTGTATTTATGATTTTAGTCTAGTCAATGTCACAATGATGTAGTACCTTTTAACAGGAACGATACGCATGCATGCATGCAGAATCTCTCCTCTCTCTCACACACAAATCCATCCATTTTATCTTTGTTTAAATTTTTATATGGACATTATCTCTAACACTTTTTTTCTATTACTGAAATCTTTTATATATTCAAATTCCCGAACATGTGATCAGTAGAACAAGGACAATTTTGAATATGTTTAAATTAGTTTAAGTTTTATATTTCAATCATATCAAAAATTAAATTTCACTTATTTCAAATTTAATTATTAGAAATTAGTTTCACAACTTGCAACACCACATTGAAATAGATTTCACAGAAGTAATTTCATATTTTTAATACATATCTCACTGAAATAACTAGTTATGAATATATTTTTCGTAAATGAATGTAATTTGTTTTCTGAAACTAGTGAAATGTGTGAAATCTATCTTATGGAATGAGTGAAATTAGTTTTTTGAAACGAGTGAAACATAGTATTACAATTGAGTGAGTTTAATGAGTTTCTCTAAATTGAGTGAAATCTAATTATGTAAGCAAAATTATTTTTTTCAAATAAATGGAACCAAATTTTGAAGATGAGTGAAATCCTTTGAAATACACATGCCACATATTTTTCGGTGTGAAATACGTGAAACTAGTAATTTCAAAATTATGAAACTAGTAATTTCAAACATGTGAAAATGATTATTTCAAAACTTTTCTGAAATGAGCAAAATATGTTTTATGAAGTGAGTGAAATTGTTTCGGTTATGTGAAATAGATTGCTATGTGTGTGAAACCAATTATTTCAAATATATGAAATATATCTTTTCAAAGGGAAATAATAGTATGTTTCGTGAAAGTCATTTCAAAGATAATTTAAATATATAAAATAAAAAGTATTTGAAATCTATCCAAGATTGATCTTGTTCTAAAGATCTTCTCATAAAAAGTTAAAGTGGGCATTTAATTTAATAGATATCACAAAAATTAAGGATAAAATTGAATACATTTCATTTGTATGGAGAGAGGATGCATGCAACGTTCGTCTCTCAATTCTAACTCTCTCTCTCTCTAGGGGTATCCATAAGAATAACAAAGAGGATTTAGAAGAAGGGGTCCCCTTGCTGCAGTCCTTGACGGTGTGTTATCATGTCCAAGAGATCATCATTGAGGCCCTATTTGATAGCTTATGTTTTTCTAAGTATTACGAGAAGACCACAATATTTTCTAATTTTTAAAGTTTTAATTACTATGAGGTTTTTGGATATCTAGAAAAATTATGACATTAATACTAAAGTATCTTCAAAACCATGGTATTTTCTTAGTTTTTAAAAAAGAACCCCCGATCTCTTTTTTTAACTAAGACCATTGAAAAAACTGAATGCACTCTATGCACGGAGCAAGGTGCCAAGGCCCTTGTTCTTTCCTACCTAATTGTGCGTCTGGTTTATTAATACCTTTCGTTTGGCAATTTTACTTTTCATTTGGATCCTCGAACTATGATTGACTCAAACAAAACATCCAAAACTGAGGTCAGTGCTAGTCTAATACACGATTAAAAATTGGCTTAGCAAGCTGGAGGCACATAAGTCCGTGGTGAACTAGTTTGCTACAATTTGCATGCAATGGGTAGCTAGTTGTTAGCTAGATAGCTTAAAAACAGATGTGTTTGTAACAATTAATGTTTAGTCCGCAATTTTCACTTCGATGCATGGGTGAAAACAAAATAGACCCTCTGTATCCTTGGTACTTAAAATACTTTGATATTTAGAAAGCATGATATCTTATACCAACAATTTAAAATATTTAAGTTTAGCGATACTTCTTTTTTATAATACTTTGTTGTCAAACACAACCTATTTTGCCCTTGGTGGTTGTTGTGCCAAGTCGGATGGCTATCTAGCTCGTCCACTATAAACCAAATCTATGGTGTAGAAGAATCAACATTAAGAACTCTGATGAAAGGTTCTCAAAGTCCGGCATCTTGAATGATCATAACAACTAGATGAGGCTTTGAACGCGCATGAAGTTCTCCATAATAGAGTGTTGAGTCAAGAGCTCCATCTTTGGTTGCAGCCTTGTGTCAAGCACCTTTGAAAGCACATTTTCTCCCTTGCTGGTTTTGGTAATTAATAACAACATATAAGTCATTGAACTAATGCTTCCACCAAGTATATTTCAGGAAATGTTCCATGATAGGATTGGCAAAAGGAGATTGTGGACATACCCCAAGATGCAAGGAAATAGGTTGGCCAAGCTTCAAGCAAGAGGACTCTACATTTTATATTTGTGAGAAATCACTTTGAGTCCATAGGAAAGCCAATACTATTAAAAGGGGGTAAGGTTTTGTTGGTGAACAATATGCTCAAACGTGCACAAGTGATAGTCACCAAAAACATCCAAAAACTCTCCCACCAAAATCTGTTCTATACCCAACACTCAAAATCGGTCCAGCAAACTTTCCCATACCAGTGCCACCGATTCAAGAACCTAGACAGACTCTGCCAAACCCTAACCACTTCGGTGCAACCGATTCCATACCGGTGCCACCGAGTTTAGGTTGCCAACTTTCTGTTACGCAAATTCACATTTTTGGCCCCACCAAGAATGTTGGATCGACGTCACCGAGATTGGAAATCTAACCGTTGGTCACCTTATCGGTGCAACCGATTTTCCTATATCGGTCTCACCGAGATTCAAAAGTTGCCACCTTTTGGTCGCTTCGGTACCACCGAGATTAACACATCGGTGTCACCGAGTTGGTCATTTTGTGTGTAACGGTTGTATTTTTGGGGATTCCTATATATACCCCTTCACCACCACCTACTCGAAAGAGAAGCACTCAAAACTATTCCATACCTATCCTATCAGATTTTCTGAGAGAGAACCACCTACCCTTGTGTTGAGGTCAAGATCTTCCACTCCAATCATATGGATCTTGATCTCTAGCCTCCCCAAGTAGCTTTCCACCAATCCCATTTCTTCCACCATGCCAAATATGTGAGAGAGTGATTGGGTGTTGAGGAGTCTATCATCTTGAAGCACAAGAGCAAGGAGTTCATCGTCATTACCGAGCCTATTACCTTTTGGAGGGTGGTGCCCCCTAGAATGGTTAGGTGTCGCTTGGGAGCCTCCTACTTCGTGTTGTGGAGTGAACCAAGAAGTTTGTAAGGGCAAGGAGATCGCCTACTTCGTGAAGATCTACCCATAGTGAGGCTAGTCCTTCGTGGACGGAAGCCGTTATGGAATAGTCAAGGTTGCTACTTCGTGGACTCTTTTGGGTGGAGCCCTACGTGGACTCTCGCGACCGTTACCCTTCATGGGTTGAAGACTCCATAAACGTGGATGTACGATAGTGCCACCTATCAGAACCACGGGAAAAATCATCGTGTCTACAATTGCGTTTGATCTTCCTACCCTATCCCTTCTATACATGCTTGTTGTTACTTTCCGCTGCTATATACTCTTAGACTTGCATGTGTAGGGTGTACTTGACTTGCCATGAAATGCTAAAAATTGTCAACCCTAAAACTTGGTGTAGGCAAAACTTTTATTTGGTCAACTAGTCTAATCACCCCCACCCACCCCCGTCTAAACATACTTTTGGTCCTACAAGTGGTATCCGAGTTTTGGTCTCCATTGCTTAGGTCTCACAACCTAGGAGAGTATGGCATATAGTGAGGGAAGTTATCACCGTAAAGGTCCGTAATCTGATGGCATTGATTTTGCTAGTTGGAAGCACAAAATAAAAATGCATATTCTTGGTCATAGCCCCGCCATTTGGGTTGTTGTTCGTGTTGGCTTGCAAGGTGAGTTCTTTGCGGATGGACGGGAACTGGATCGTGAAGCGACCACGGATGAGTTGAAGATGTTGCAACTCAATGCTCAAGCATGCGACATTCTCTTCAACTGCTTATGCCCCGAAGAATTCATAAAAATCAGCTGTCTTGAGAATGCAAAAGAGATTTCGGATACTTTGGTTGATATGCACGAAGGAACCGAGTCCATGAGAAAATCCAAGTTAGATGTTCTTCAAGGTCAGCTTGACAATTTCAAGATGAAGGATGGTGAAGGAGTCACAGAGATGTACTCTAGGCTAGCTCTCATCACAAATGAGATTGCCGGCTTAGGAAGCGAAGAAATGACCGACAAATTCATCATCAAGAAGATACTTAGAGCTTGGGATGAGAGATACGACACCATGTGCACATTGATCCAAATGATGCCAAACTACAAATATCTCAAGCCTACGGAAGTCATTGGAAGGATTGTTGCTCATGAGATGACACTCAAAGATAAGGAAGAACTTCATCACAAGTCTAGCGGTTCTTACAAAGCCACAAGTGATGCTCCCGCAACTTTAAGCGACAACCTTGTCACCAATGAAGAGATAAGCCTCATGGTCAAGAAATTCAAGAAATTCTACAAGAATAGAGGCAAAGAAAGAAACTCCAACTCAAGATATGAAGAAAAGCGTTCGTCAAGTCGTGACCACAATTGCTACAATTGTGGGAAGCCCGGACACTACTCAAATGAGTGCACGGCTCCCTACAACAGAAGAGAAGAGTCACCTCGAAGACGAAGCTCAAGGAATGAATCACCACAAAGAGAGAGAAGGAGCAGAGATGATCATTATGAATGAAGACACTCAAGGAGAAGTAGAGATTCGGAGAAGAAGGACAAGTACACCAAGATCTACACAAGAAGAAAACATCAAGCTCATGTTGGTGAATGGGTTTCTGGCTCTGACTCCAACAACAACTCTGAGAGAAGCTATCGCTCTGAATCTGACTATAGTCAAGATGATGATGTTGCCGGAATTGCTCTAGTGACTACCAACTCCCACGATCTATTTGATTCACCAAACGAAGGGAGTGGAAGTTGCTTCATGGCTAAAGGCCCCAAGGTATCACACCACGAGTATCTTGGTTTTGATAGTGATGAAGATGATTTACTTTGTGATGATGACTTGCTTTGTGATAAAACTAGTAATATTGATCAAAATGAACTTGATAATTCTCATGCTAGTCAAGATAAGTCATTTGATGATGATAAGATGAAAATAGAACAACTAACTAAAGAACTAAACACTCTTAAGTTAGCTCATGAATTTACTCTCGAAGATCACCGAGAGCTTGTGAGAACTCATGAGAAGCTATGCTTCGAGAAACTCAACTTGGAGCAAGAGCATGAGTTTCTCAAAGCTATCAATGACGATCTCCGAAAGAAGACTTCATCTTATCTAGCTAAACGACTACTTTTGTCTACTTTCATGCCTCAAGTTAAAACTAAGCAATCTAGTAACAAAGGCAAGAAAGGCTCTTCATCTAGTAGCAACAATAAAAATGCTAAACCCAATGATGTTGCTTCTATTAGTTCTATTGATTCCACTAATGATGATTCTCTTAGCCAAGTTACGCTTAAGCAAGAAAATGCTTTATTGAAAGGAATTATAGAAAAAGGTATCTACAAGAGTCTTGCCGGATGTAAGCAATTTGAGGAAATTGTACGCAAGCACGGAGGACAGCAGAAGAATCATGGTGTTGGCTACTTCAACACTAATGGAGTTGAATGGGAAGAAGGTCAATATCCCAAGCCCAAGTTTGTTCCTCAAAAGGAGAAGTATGAAAATACTCTTCCCAAGGGGACAAACACTCAAGATGACCTTCCACCACAAGACCACAATCTCAAGGGAAAGAACAAGCTTCAAGAGGACATTGACTCATATGAAGATGAACCCCTAGATTTGGTGGAGTGGGTTCCCAAGGCTACTTCAAGCTCAACTACTACAAAGGCTAATTCAACACCAAGGATCCCCATCAACTTGATGTGGATCCCCAAGAAGAAGAACTACTAAGTTCTTCAGGGGTGACTCCGCCAATGAAATTCACTCACATTCATTATTGGCAAGGACTTTTTGCACTCAACGACAACTCAATGCAATAGTCCAAGGAGTCACACATTCCCTTAAAGGTAAGCAAGGGACAAGGTAATCAACTAATCAATGGACATCATAACATATGCTTTGCACTCCATGTCCATAGATGTCCTTGTATTTGTCTCTTGTGTGTTGGGACTAACCCATGTAGGTGAGAGGAGTAACAAAAGAACAAGGATGCTCCCAACTCTTGGTGATCCTCATCAACATTGAGTATCCACAACTACCTGGCCAACATGAAGTCTTCATCGACAAAACCCAAGGTTAGTTTATCCCTCTTATGGGGGGATATCACATTAAGGGGGAGCTTTACTCTAATACTTGAGTCAAAGCATCTCTTAGGATGTGACAACATTAAATGCTTTATGTAAAAGTGGTAACCCCACTTGTTCTTAAACGATGAGTATGACCTATGATCAAGTACTCTTACTTGGCTCCTAAGTCAAACACTCATATATAGATGACTTCGTCATCACCCAAGTGATTGTTAGATGCTATTGTGTTTGTGCATGTTTGTCATGATTTTTTTGACATCTTATTGTGTGAGCATGTTGGTCTGCATTTATTTTCTTATTCGAGGACATCCAATTGTTGTTATTTGGTTATTGATTTTCTCTTTTGCCAATTGGATGGACAAGAATTCCTAGGACCACTCTTTAGCTATCTATGCTTTCTCACCTCATATTCCATTCATGCTGCATCACAAAATTTGAACAAGTGCTTTTCGATCCCTCTGTGTGTGGAGCACTCGGAGTTCCGTATCGACAAGGACTGGCCATTAAAACCTCCCAAGTGCATCTCAGTGGAACCAATGCAACAATATCGGTCTCATCGAATGCCTAGGGTTGATCTGGTTTTCAATCTTGGTAACACCGATTTCATATTCTCGGTTACACCGAGTTTCTCTGTCAGCTGACAGTTGTGGAACTCGGTGACACCGAAAACATAAAATCGGTATCACCGACAGTGGAGGGTATATATGCTATGGACCCTGACACTTTGAAATTTCTTTCTTCAAACGTCGCGCCTCAGAACTGTAAGCTGTCGCCTCGAGACCCCTGGTCGTCGCCCTTGTCTTCCTATGCTCCTCCATCGCTGGGAATTGCCGCCGTCAACGAAATTTGCTCCATCGTCGCCACCGTAGAGGATCCGCGCCAAGCTAGGGTACGGATTCGATCTCTAGTGCACTCCCCATCCGATTCTTGCACATTAGATACTTGTTAATCATCTATGCACCCCTTGCTCATATATCCATCCACTTAAAACTCCAAAATCTCGAGTTAGATGGATTTTCTAGGGTTTTGCCGTCCGCCCGATAAATCTCGGTGGAATCGAAACGAAAATATCGGTCTCACTGATATGCTTTTCAGTGAGGTTGAGAACTGACTCGGTGGAACCGAGTAGCTCTTTTCGGTCCTACCGAGAAGGCTGCCAAGTTCGTGTTAAAAAGTTAGTTTGTCTTGGCCCCATCGAAAATTTCTTTTCGGCTGCACCGATATCTATTTGACAGATTGCAAAACTTTTTGAAAACTCATTGCTCAAATTTCAAAAACCAGCCTCATTTTGTGATGACTCATCTTCTTCTGCTCTCCTATACTCTATTCACAGGGACAATATGTCAGGCTCAGAAGACAGTAAGAATTTGCCGGAGCAAGGAGTTGATATGAATTCTGGAACAAGCCCAGAAGCCAGTTCTTTCTCAGATCCAGGCACCCCCCAGCTCTCATGGGTTGCCCAAGGCTGCCACCAGAACCAGGAAGAAGTTGAACTCAGATGAAGAAGACTCAAATTTCATTCATGAGGAGATTTTTGCTAAGAAGCAAGAGAAAGCCGCTAAGAAGTCTGCTACTGAAGCCACTTCTTCCAGGAGGGTTGTCAGCAAGATCTATGCACCTGCCTCAACATTCAAGGCTCATGAGACTGCCAGAGCAACTATTTAAGTTGAGCTCCCCAAGAAAGCTATGCCTAAGAAGGCAGGGGAGAAAAAGTCCAGGAAGAGGATTATTCATGTGACTGGCAGGCCTACTTCCATGTAAAGATCCAGAGGAAGTAACTGGTGCTGCTGCTGAGGAAGAGGAGGATGAGCCAGCTACAAAGGGTCCTCCCAAGAAGAAGGCCAAGAACCTCATGGCTGATGCTATGCCAAAGACTGGCACATCCAAGAAGGCTGCTACTGAGAAGCCTAAGAGGACATCCAGGCAGATTCCAGCTTCTGAGAAGAACAAAGGGACTGCTTCCAGAGCTGAAGTTGATGATGACTTGACAACTTTGATGAAGCTCAGACCACATCTTCCATTACACAATGCTAGCTACCCACTAGCTGAGGATATGAAGAAGAAGAAGGATTCATGATTTAGAGCTTGGAGAGCTATAGATCCTTATGCCCAGAGGAAGAAGACAGCTGTGGACTACATATTTTATACCAAGGAGCAACAGGATTTCCATGAGACAATGCTCTTTGACAAGAGTTTAGCTGTGAGTGATATGCGATATGTTGATTGGAAATTCATCAAGGAGAATGAGGACTACTTTCCAAGTGTCCAAGACAATTTCCATTGCATAGGTTTGGATGAGTTTGTTGGCAGAGAATTCATGGCTTGGAATGATGAGATGATCATGCAATTCTACTCCACTTCACATTTCTATGGAGATGGTAGAATTGTATGGATGACTGAAGGTGCAAGGTATGAATCAACTGTTGAAGAATGGGCTGCTATCTTAGGAGTTCCTGAAGCACAGGATGGTGACTTGGATGTATACTCGGAATCCAAGGCTAGCCACAATGCTATGGCTAATATGTACAAGGAGATCCCTGCTACCAACGTGAAGTCTCACAAGCTAGGATCTATCTACTTTCTTCAGGCTGGCCTCTGCACAATGAACACCATTCTGAGGCATACTTTGATGCCCAAGTCAGGAGATGACAAGATGATCTGAGGCCACTCCATCAATATGTTGATCCACCTTGACAGACATACCAGGATCAGAGTCATGGATTTGATTGTTGAGACAATCAAGAGGGTTGCTGCTGACCAGAAGCGCTCTTGTTGTTATGCACCCTACATCCAGACGCTTATCAATTCAAAATTGGAGAAGCACATTTTTGCTCTAGATCATCCACATTTATCCCTACAGCCAGATCTCGGGGACAATGTTGTGGTGTTGGATGTTGATCATCCCACTTCAGCTGCAGCTCAGGTAGAAGCAGAGGCAGTTAGAGCCACTAGTGCTCAAGCCCCTCGATCCAGGAATGAGCAAATGGATCTGTTGATATCATCATTTCAGGGCATGCAGAAGGACATTAAGGGGATTCTAGACAACCAGAACAGTCTTGTTAGGATCTTTGAAACTAGGATCAAGACCCTTAATGATAAGGTGGACAGGCTGACTAAGACAGTCACAAAGCTTCAGAAAGAAGTTGACTCCGTGCACATTCCTCGGGTCTCTTCTACTTCATATGACGACGATGAGGAGGAGGAGGAGGATGAATCACCTCTAAGGCCGGGCACTCAGTTCACCACTCAGGCTAGATCAGCCACAGTGCCTGCACAAGACTTGAGGCCCTCTTCATTAGCTCCTGCTACTGTCAGCACAGCTCCTGCTCCATCTGCTCCAGTTCCTCCAGCTGTCACTCCAACTCCATCCACGACATCTGCAGAGATCTTCGCCGACGCTATTCTCTTGACTCCTTCATCAACAACCGGAGGAGATCAGCCCAAGAACGTTTAGATGTATGCCTTTGACCTTTTTGGTAACTTGTTGCCAAAAGGAGGAGAAGTGTATATAGATCTTTAGGCTTCGAGCGAGAGAGCGTTTTGGTGTTTGTTGCTTTTCAAAACATTTGGTCCTTTTGGTTTGACGTGAGGTACTTCTTTGTTTATGTGTGATCATACGTTGTTATGTGTGATGCAACTATTTCCTCTCATCTTAATGCTTATGAGATAATCGTTCACCTTTGTTTGATTGTGTTATGCGTTGTTATTCATTCTAATTATTCTCGCACACCACCAAGTTGTATGTGACATGGAAGAAGTGCCCCACATACCTAATCGATTGTGCATTTGCATTCAAACGCAAATTCAAAATAATGCACAAATTTAGGGGGAGCTCTTGCTTATGACATACCTCTCAAAGCGATGATTATATTCATTGATTTTATCATATGTCAAAGATTTGATCTATATGTTGTCATCAATTACCAAAAAGGGGGAGATTGAAAGTGCATTTGCTCCCTTGGTGGTTTTGGTAATTAATAAAAACATATAAGTCACTAAACTAATGTTTCCACCAAGTATATTTCAGGAAATGTTCAATGATAGGATTGGCAAAAGGAGATTGTGGACATACCCCAAGATGCAAGGAAATAGGTTGGCCAAGCTTCAAGCAAGAGGACTCTACATTTTATATTTGTGAGAAATCACTTTGAGTCCATAGGAAAGCCAATACTATTAAAAGGGGGTAAGGTTTTGTTGGTGAACAATATGCTCAAACGTGCACAAGTGATAGTCACCAAAACCATCCACAAACTCTCCCACCAAAGTCTATTCTATACCCAACACTCAAAATCGGTGCAACCAACTTTCCCATACCAGTGCCACCGATTCCAGAACCTAGACAGACTCTACCAAACCCTAGCCACTTCGGTGCAACCGATTCCATACTGGTGCCACCGAGTTTAGGTTGCCAACTTTCTGTTATGCAAATTCACATTTTTGGTCCCACCAAGAATGTTGGATCGGCGTCACCGAGATTGGAAATCTGATGTTGGTCACCTTATCGGTGCAACTGAGTTTCCTATATCGGTCTCACCGAGATTCAAAAGTTGTCACCTTTTGGTCACTTCGGTACCACCGAGATTAACACATCGGTGTCACCGAGTTGGTCATTTTGTGTATAACGGTTGGATTTTTGGGGATGCCTATATATACCCCTTCACCACCACCTACTCGAAAGAGAAGCACTCAGAACTATTCCATACCTATCCTATTAGATTTTCTGAGAGAGAACCACCTACCCGTGTGTTGAGGTCAAGATCTTCGACTCCAATCATATGGAACTTGATCTCTAGCCTCCCCAAGTAGCTTTCCACCAATCCAATTTCTTCCACCATGCCAAATATGTGAGAGAGTGATTGGGTGCTGAGGAGTCTATCATCTTGAAGCACAAGAGCAAGGAGTTCATCATCATTACCGAGCCTATTACCTTTTGGAGGGTGGTGCCTCCAAGATTGGTTAGGTGTCGCTTGGGAGCCTCCTACTTCGTGTTGTGGAGTGAACCAAGAAGTTTGTAAGGGCAAGGAGATCGCCTACTTCGTGAAGATCTACCCATAGTGAGGCTAGTCCTTCGTGGACGGAAGCCGTTATGGAATAGTCAAGGTTGCTACTTCGTGGACCCTTTTGGGTGGAGCCCTCTGTGGACTCTCGTGACCGTTACCCTTCATGGGTTGAAGACTCCATAAACGTGAATGTACGATAGCGCCACCTATCGGAACCACGGGAAAAATCATCGTGTCTATAATTGCGTTTGATCTTCCTACCCTATCCCTTCTATACATGCTTGTTGTTACTTTCCACTACTATATACTCTTAGACTTGCATGTGTAGGGTGTACTTGACTTGCCATGAAATGCTAAAAATTGTCAACCCTAAAACTTGGTGTAGGCAGAACTTTTATTTGGTCAAGTAGTCTAATCACCCCCCTCTAGACATACTTCCGGTCCTACAACCTTACCAATTAGATTAGCAAATGCATGTATTAAGTTGATTGGTCTATAATCAGGTAAGTTACAAGCCCTGTCGACCTTAGAGATTACAATTAGAGTTGCATTGTTGTTAATCTGCAGCTAATATCACATTTTATTTTTTCCTATGCTGTTTTTGGTAGAAAAAGGAATTAGTTCCTTGTTTTAATGTTCTACCTTGTTTCATTGCAAATGTCCATATGAGTTACTTCTTGAATAACTTTACAAAATAAAATCGCATGGGATTGTTGGTATGATTGAAAGTCTATAAAAAATAGTAAACTTATGTTTATCTTTCACTTTTCAAATATTCTTATCACTTCCCCGAGTGTGTTGTTGGACTTTTGTAGTAGTTATTGTTTTTTCTATTAGGTAGAGCAACCATGGCGGAGTGGTCAAAACCAGGTCTAAGTCAAACATTTATTTCAATCTCTATACAGAATATAATTATTACAGAACAAGAATGTTGTTATGATTGTGGTTATATGTTTGTTCAAATTCTTATCTCTGTCCTACCATACACATATATTTGGTGTGAGCTAGATAAATATCACTATTTATACTAAACTTAGTAACTTATTTATTAATAAAATACACCTTAAATTATATTTAAATTTATTCAACTTAAATATGACTAAATAAGAAATGACAAAAATCATTTCTTTTTGGATTATTTTGTGAACTTTCTATTAATATAGCGTATATGTATGTGTTGTCATCAAGTATATTAAGGAATATGTTTTAGTGTGTGGTGTATAGATAAATATCTTGATAGTGATCTTTATGATTATCTGTATGTAAATAAAAACATCTGGATTACTCGAGATGTTTACGAGCAACTTGGTACCTAATAATTGGCACATTGGTACATTCATTTTTTGGTAACATATGTGTAACATATTACGGTGGGTTGTACAATATGTTGATGATATGTACTACATAAGGGCCCATGCATTGCAATGGGGTAACAAAAACTATGTATTGACCATTTATGACATCTAGATAATTTCCCGCACGTTGTTGCGGGATACCATGAGAGTTTTAGTTGATTCGACGGGTACAATCTAGAGGATGTGTTGATCCACATTATATGGTCCCACATTAATAAGGATTCAGCACAAACATCTTGTTTGCTCCAATGTAGCATCGCCAAACAAGACCAATAAACTCCATCTGGTTATTCAGTCATTAGTGCATTGCAACAAGAAACAAAATAAGGTAATATAAATGGCACAAAAAGGTTTATTATCAAATGCAATATAGGTTGGATTAAGAGCAAACGAGCAACCATCGGACACCATGTTGAAATGTACAATACGCGATTTTATTCTTATATTTAGATAGGTCGAAGGGAAAATCTCAAATATGTTCTAACATTCACCTTCAAATTATGCAAATGAGATGGTTATGATTTGAAGCTAGGCCAACTATGGACAGCAAAACATAATAAACAAAAGTTCAAAATTACTTCACAAATGCACAAATATAAAGGATGGATGATTAGGAATAACCTTTTTTTACAGGAAACTGCTGAAAAGAAGAACATGAGATCAATGCTATGTAAAGTAAATTAACAAAATATAAAGGATAATGACGAATTCGTGCCTTTGTGACCCTTCAAACATGTAGTGTTTTCCCCAAGTGTAGGAGAAATACAATGTATTTTGTTTCCCCAAAATATTACTGCAGAATGTACTTTTTCCATGGAGAATATAATGTAGGAATGAACTAAACATTAAGGTAAATTGTGCAAAAATCATGTTATTGCATGACTGTACAAGAATCATTAGATTCGACATGAAGGTTAACACAATATCATTTACTTAGAACATTGCATACCCTGACTGAAAATAAAGAACATGATCTGCAAGATGTAAAACGGAGGAAACAAATTCCGTGTGTAGTACCTGTATATATAATATAATGAGTATAAGATCTGAAAGAAAGCGAATGTATCACTTGAGCTGTAACAACATACTATAAATAATTAATTTGAGGGCATTCAAAGTGATATTTGCACAGTTAACAAAGGGAAAGATAGTCTCTTGGGCCACTCAAGAAAATGCAATGTTTTTTTCGGTAATGAAGAAAATGCAATAGCTAGCGCACAATTACGTGAATCATCAATTCTTCATTCCCAAACAATTACTGAATCCAATAGAACTAAGTTGTTACAGACAATTCAACCGACATCAAGCCTGCTCCTAATTTGCTTATTCAGATAAAAGATACAATCTAAGCTAGTTCCTATCCAACTCTAGATCAAAAAGTGTGTGGATCTACAACAGCAGTAGCAACATAATCAAAATAGTATGGTCAGTGCATAGATCAAGTAATCATAGTTATTATGACAGTACATATGTGATCTTGGGATGAACATGCAGTGAATAGGATAAGGGGCATCATACGTATTTTATATTGAGAATATTTAGAACAGAGCATGGTGGAGTCATCGACGTTAACATGGACCTAGTCCAGAACTTCTGATTTCCACCATGCAGCAAAGGCAAGAGATACTCGTCAGTGTTGAGGTGCAGTACCTTAGAGCGTCTACACCTGGAAGTTGCAAAAATGACCTCTCAAACGTTCGTGAACGCGTCTGGATGTGTCTGCGGGAAGTGATCGAACACGTCTTAAATAAACATTGTTGCAACCAAACATGGCATACTAAATTTTTAAATCCATACAAAAGCATGCAAACATCAAAACCTATGTACTAGATACAAAGTAACTACTCGTCGAAGATGTTGACAATCTCCGTGCCCTCTCTCAGATAAAAATACGACAGATGCAGCTTCGCACCTCCGGCGCCTCCGCTCCGGCCCTCTCCGGCGCATCCGTCTGCTCCGCTGCAGCTTTCTCCACCGCTATCACTACGTCAAGCTCGTCGAAGAGGGCATCGGCCTCCGCCTGCCTCTGCCGAATGAGTCGGCGGTTGACCTCCACTTCGGCTTCATCCCGGATGGAATCCAGGATGGCCTGCTACTCCGCCATCTCCACGGCTTGGGCAACGGCAAACTCCGCCTCCGCTTCGTCATGTTCAAGCCTGGAGCATGGATCTCCGGCTCCTCCACCTCCGTCACCTCAGCAGCTCCTCTTACGGCTCCTACTCCTCATCCATCACCGGTGAGTACGGAGGGAAACCCACATCGATGCGGGCGGCGTGCCGAGCCTGCATCTCCACTTCGATCTGCATCCGGCGATCCGGCGTGAGCATAGCGTAGGTGGTGATCCTATGGTGGACCATACTGACGCCAGAGAGTGGGAGAGAAGAGGCGGATGGGATCGGGTGGCAGCGGAGGGAGGGAGAAGATGGATGTGGTAGGGTTGGGCGATGTCGGACGATTTAAATAGTCAGGTATGGCCTCGGGCAGCAATCCGGGGCGGTGCCATGCGGCGTTCACAATGCAGCGACGATCGAGGCACCCGTCGGACCGTCGGATTTCCAGACGAACTCCATGTGGGGCCTGTTGTCATGCCGACGTGACGGGCACGCCCAGGCTCCCCCATATGCGCCCCATATTTAGGCTGGATATAAACGATGCTGGTCAGCCCGGGCGTTTGAGGCATGTTTGAAGGGCCCGACCGAGTTGATTTTTAATGACCAGTTAGTGACCGGACGAACTGTCCGGACTTTTGAGACGGGACGAGGGATCAGGCTCTCTTACTACTTTTTATCATTGCACATAAGAAAATATGAAATGGAACGAAAGATGCGAACAACAAAGGCCGATACTCTGCGTCGGTCACGTGCGAGCCTTGTGATTCTGCTACTTGCAACCGTTTGATGAAGCACGTCTCTTCCATGCGCGTCTGTTTAACGTGTGTACATGTTTTGATTAGCAGCAGCTGCGGCGCGCGTTCCCCGCAGGGCTTGTAACTAACCATCACTGGCTCACCGCGTCACTCATCCTCTCGTGGCATCACCGGCCGTCGACGTTGGCCGCCGGTTCAACTCGCCATGGGATGTTTGTAGCATCGTCGTCTGCCGTTAACAGCATGGCCTAGCCGATGGAGAAAAAAGCTACCTGGTTGTCATCGTAGAATCCGTTGAATCACCGTCGAACCCTGCCGTCGAACCCTGTTTGAATTAAAGACTTGTAGCTGCTGTTAAAAAATGCTACAAAATTTCAGAAACAATGAGAAATTACCCCCTCCCCTTTCTTTTGGATTTGCTATTCCCTTCTCTTTCTTTTCTATCTTCTCCCAATCTGGCTGGAGAATGTACAGACAATTAGCCTTTAGCAACATGACATGGTTTAACAATGAAAGACTACAATTTTGGGGGCAATTTGGGGCCAAATCCTGCTCGTTGCCTCGTTCAACTTGGAAAGTTGGGCTGCTGCTGCCACCGCTAAGCACCTGCACCCAGATAATGCTGCGTCGCTAAGCACCTGCACCCAGATACTGCCGCCGCTAAGCACCTACCACGCCCGTAGGCTCCCCACCTGCCCAGCCGGCGGCTGTCCGCCTAACCCACCGTGCACCCTCGGCTCCCCGGCTGTCCCATCTAGTCCCGGCGTTTGCCGACCAGACTAACCGTCCTTGGCTGCCCCGCCCGGGCTGGCGACCGGACCAGTCGCCCACGCCGTTGGCTGCCCCGCGCGGCCGTGCCCTGCTGAACCAAATCAAGGTATGGCAGGTGCTATACCCTACGTACCGGGGAGCCAGTGACCATCAGTCTGCCGTCATTCGCCGCACTCGCAAAGCCGCCGGTGGTGGGAGCACCATCGTCGTTGATGCATCCGCACGTGGTGGTCGCCATTGCAACACCTAGTCGCTGTCGTCCTAGCGCGTCGTCCACCGCCGCACGTTGTGTATCGTTGCATGACTTTGGCGTCACCACTCGCACCATCACCGGTTGAAGCTTTTTTTCCAGCTAGTTGAAACTTTTCCCGCCGCCGGTCTCATCTTCCCGCAAACACCAGTCACCACGTTTCTTGATTTTCACTAACGACACTATCGGTCATCCCCATGAGTGGTTGTAGCAATTGTCGTTGCCGATGGTAACAAGTGCCGACGATGGTTGCAACAAATACACCGCTGCCGCGGTCGCTAGTCTCATTGCCGATAGTAACAAGTGCCGATGATTTCATCCTTACCTACCTTTCTTGTTTTTTTTATTTTTTTATTTTTTATGAGCTGTCTTAAATTATACAAAGGAACCATAAATGAGGCAAATAAATACATGCGACATTGCTTTTGGAGAGGGAAAGATCTTGAGAAGAAGAATCCTCCTCTTGCAGCATGGGATATATATGATCTGCAGACCAAAAAAACCAAGGAGGCTTAGGGATTATTGATTTGGAGATCCAGAATGATTGTCTTCTCCTCAAGATGGTCCATAAAATTTACAATTGTCTGGATACTACATGGGCTCAATTGGTGTGGGAATCATACTACCAGCAAGGCATTCCACCACATAATCCTCTGCGGTGCTCTTTTTGTTGGAGAGATTGTTTGAAGCTTGTGCACAAATATAAGCAGCATGTTGTATGCCTACCTGCTTCTGGGCAAACCATTCTCACATGGTTTGATCCATGGAATGGTCCACCACTGAACTTGGTATGGCCACATATCTTCTCTTTTTTAAAGAGTACTAACATGCCACTACAGTAAACTTTCCAAATTCAGGATCTTTCCACATTGTTCAATCTCCCTCTTTCTGAAGAAGCATATGCCCAATTCCAAGACATGCAACAACTATTCCATAACAGAGATATCAGCACTGATCCGGATCTTTGGCAATTTCCAAATGGAGCAAAGGAATTTAATGTGTCCATTGCTTACAAAATATTCATGGGGGAGCACCCAACTATCCCTGCTATTCATTGGCTTTGGAAAGCATGCAGCTAGTCAGCTACGTCACAAAATCTTCTTCTGGTTATTATTGATGAACAGGCTGAGCACCAGGAAAGTTTATTCAGAGGAAAACCTTCTATCTTGAAGATTACACGTGCGATGATTTTACTCTTGAATCAAGAGATCATCTCTTCTTCAGTTGCAGGTTTTCACAACACTGATGGAAGCACATATGCCCCAGCTGAACTTGAAGAGCAGATTGCTAGCTTGAGCAGTCACCTCAATCTGCCATTTGCTATGGACCTTATAATTCATGTTTCATGGGCAATATGGAACACCAGAAATGACTACATCTTCAAGAACATTCCTCCCAGCCTCTATGCATGCAGGAAAAGACTGAAAACCGAACTCCAATGGTTACTTCATAGAGCTACGAGAAAATCATTTGCAGCGACGCCACAATGGGTTCAAGACTTCAGATAATTAGTACTTGTACAATTGTTTTATTCTTTCATTCTTTTGGCCTCCTTTGGTTTTACACCTTCGATGGCCGTTGTATGGGGTTAGTTGTATAGTTTTTTTTTCATTGTTTCTTTTATTCGGAACTTTGTATTATTTTTTACAAAACATCAATAAAAATACGCAGCAGAGTCCTGTTGTTTTCCTAAAAAAAAAAAAGGTGCCAACGACGGATGCAGCAAAAACATCATCGCGGCCGTATTATTTTCTGTGAATGGTTGTAGCAATTGTCATTGCTGGCTGTAGCAAAATCCGACAACAGTTGCTGGAAATCATTGTTCGTAGCCGTCGCGGATCACAGAGTAGTCATGAATGGTTGTAACAATTACTGTCATCGGTTGTAGCAAGCACCGACACTGGTTGCAACATCACGTCTCGTTAGTTGTAGCTCCCGACAATGGCTGGTGCCTTGCCGCACCGCCTGTTACAACCACCCCATGGCCGCCACCACGTGGTTGCAGCACAGCATGTCACAACTGTGAGGAGGTAGAGAGCTAGGAGCAGCGCCTCACGATCCTGATGGATCACACGGTGTCGGCCCAATCACTTGGCCGGCCTGTCATATACAATGGGTTCTCGTCGACGACGAGGTGCCTGCGATGACTTTATAAATTTCAAGATGATATGTCGGTTCGTCTATCGGGGTGTGCTCATAGGGGTAGGATGTACGTTTGTGCATTCATAAGGATGAGTGTATGCGCATGTATATAAACGCTTGCGTCTGTAGTATGTTTAAAAAAATCTCCAAATCATTTTGTTCTAAAAAAATCTGCAAATCATTCAGGAAAAGACAGTGCCGTTGTTTTACCATGTGTAACTTTACAAATTATAATACTGTAATTTATTTTCCTTCTGTGTGCACCTATCAATTTTACTTTTTGGACATGTATATATTAACATATGGTTAGAGAACGCAAAGTAGAAATTTATTTCTTGCATGCACGAAGTCGGTTGGGCCATACAAGTCCTGGACATCACGTTTCCTTCAAATATTTTTCCGTTACACAAATATATACTCTCTCCGTTCGAAAAAGCATGTCCAGCCATAGTTCAAAATTTCTTTTTTCAAAAAAAACCCTGGCTTTTAAATCCGTTGCGATCAGGCCCTTCTTCTTCCGGGCGAGACGCCGCCGCGAGCAGCCGTCGCGAGGCTCCGTCAGGTCCAGCGCCGCCCACCACGTGCGCCTCCCAACTACGCCGTCACCGCCCTCCTGCACTGCTGCCCTCCACCACCGCCTCCCACTTGCGCAGCTCAACCACCGCCGCCTCACCTCGGCCATCGCCGCCCCACCTCGGCCATCGCTGCCCACAGCTTGACCAACTCGCCGAGCAGACCAGGAAATCCGCCTCGCCGAGAGCTACAACATCCTCGAGCCACGCTTGCTAAGAAGCAGTGGATCGACGGAATCGACCCTATCTCCTCTCACTCCGGCTGTCGCTTCCCCACACGAGGTCGACACCATCGCGCCTCCCCTGTATTCCTCGAGCCGTTCAAAAGAATCAGGGTGATCTTCCGGTCCTCCAGGCCATGTTCCCCCTCTCGATCGCTTGCTATTTTGCCTGGTCGTCATGGTCCGCCGCTCGCCACCTCCAGAGCTCGTCACGTGGCTCCTCCGGTGAACAAAAACCAGCGTCGCCGGCACCCATGTGTCTCCCACGCTCGGGCGCTTGTATGCCCATGCTCCACGCTCGCCGGTGGAGCTCGTGCTGCTGTTGCCTGCCTTTGTGTTGCTCGCTGTTGCTGCCTACCTTTGTTCTCTCAAGAAGGGAAATTGAGTTCTCTAAAGAAGGTAAAATCAGGGTGTTTAATTCGATCACTTTATTGCTCAACTGTGTCACATTTTGACATTCAGTTTAATTCAATTTATGCTCAACGGTGAATATATGCAGTCAATATACAGTCACTGTACCTTTGAACATATGTGTATATACAATCACTACCGGAATAAAGCTCGACGCCGACAGCCTAATCTATGCTGACGGGGCCGTCGACGTATCTACAGCTATCCCGACGGCCTTGGGCGAACCGTAGGCGTACAAAAACCGTCGGCGTCCCTTGGCCAATCCCGACGGTGGCCGTAGGCACCGTAAGGCCGTCGGCGTATCCACAGCTATCCCGACGACCCCTGTCGGCATAAACGGGCCGTCGGCATAGAAATGCCCAAGACAACCTGCAACAGAACGGGTCGCTGACAACGTTAGAGCTACGCCGACGGCTTTGACGGAGGCCGTCGGCGTAGCGACGCCGACTTTTTAACCGTCGGCGTATACGTTGTCCACGTCATCGATCCGTGGCTGGTTCCACGTCATCGATCTGAGGCGCGTCTGTGGGCATCGCTAGTTCGTAGCTACGCCGACGGCCAAACCGTTGGCAAAGCCTTTTTCCTGTTTTCTGATTTTTTATGTTTTTAAGTTTTTATTATTTTCCTAAATTAATTTTTGATTAACTTAAATGTGCCTTATGTAAACATAAACATACATAAATTATATATCGATTTGGTGTAGAATTTTCCATAGATTATGAATATGTGGTTTGTATTTGTTTTCGAGTATGTTAGTAATGTGCCCTCATGTTCTTTTGCATATAGGTCCTTATACTTTATTGAAATCACAAAAAATTGATAATTACATCTATTTTGACAAGTTTTATATGTTTTTTACAAGAATCTTGAAAGTGCTAGATTCGCCGATCAACTGTGCCAAGGTTTGACGACACGGGGGACTTTGGGGGGTATATGCCGCGCGGTCTTGCCCTCGGCCCTCTTACACATCTCGAAATGTGGTGGCGGGTGTAAGCACCCGACACGCTGCTCCGTAGCATGACCCCCATCACGGACGTCGCTGTCGCCGTCACGTGAAGGATGGAAACGGCCACGTCGGGCAGTAACGAAGGGAATCTTGTTGTGGGTTGGGCCCGGACCTTGATCCGAAGTGTATCTATGGGCTGGCCTATCACAACCAGGTGAGGATGTCCATCGGTCATACCTCGTCCGGTGAAAGTCAAAGGGGTAGACCCGTCCGGTCAACAATGCTAGGGTTAGATGGGACGGTGTAATTGGCGGGGTAGCTATGCTGCCATGTCTTGCGCTGGGCCCTCCTACACGTCTGGAAGTGTGGTGGCAGGTGCAAGCTTCCGGCACGTGTCTCCGAGGTGTGACCCCCCTCACGGACGTCACTGCCACCGCCGCACGGAGGGTGGAAACGGTCACGTCAGGTCGACGCGGAGGGAATCTTGCGGTGGGCTAGGCCCGGACCTTGATCCGAAGCGAATCTTGTGGTGGGTTGGGCCCGAACCTTGATCCAAAGTGTACCTAGGGGCTCGAGCATCACACCTAGGTGAAAATGTCCATCGGTCAAACCCCGTCCGGTGAAAGTCAAAGGCGTAGACTGCCCTGTCAACTCTCGCAGGGTTAGACGGGCCGGACGGGTGTACTTTGGGGGGTAGCTATGCCACCAGGTCTTTCGCTGGGCCCTCCTACACGTCCGGAAGTGCAGTGGCGGGTGCAAGCACACGGCACGAGGCTCTGTGGTGTCATCCCCCTCACCGACAACGCCGTCGGCGTCGCACGGAGGGGGAACGGCCACGTCGGGCAATAACGGAGGGAATCTTGCGATGGGTTGGGCCCGGACCTTGATCCGAAGTGTATCTATGCACTGGCCTATCACAGCCAGGTGAAATGCCCATCGGTCATACCTCTTACGGTGAAAGTCAAAGGGGTAGACCCGTCCCGTCAACAATGCTAGGGTTAGACAGGACGGTGTAATTGGGGGGGTAGCAATGCCGCCAG
The DNA here is from genome assembly GCA_022496015.1 of Hordeum marinum. Classification (NCBI taxonomy): domain Eukaryota; kingdom Viridiplantae; phylum Streptophyta; class Magnoliopsida; order Poales; family Poaceae; genus Hordeum; species Hordeum marinum. The sequence continues at coordinate 533,442,942 of CM039678.1, read as the reverse complement.
GTCTTGCGTTGGGCCCTCCTACACGTCTGGAAGTGTGGTGGCAGGTGCAAGCTCCCAGCACGCGACTCCGAGGTGTGACCCCCCACACGGACGTCGTTGTCGCCACTGCACGAGGGTGAAAACGGTCACGTCAGGTCGACGTGGAGGGAATCTTGCGGTGGGTTAGGCCCGGACATTGATTCGAAGGGAATCTTGTGGTGGATTGGGCCGGAACCTTGATCCGAAGTGTACCTAGGGGCTGGGCTATCACACCCAGGTGAAAATGTCCATCAGTCAGACCCCGTCCAGCGAAATTTAAAGGCGTAGACCGCCCGGTCTACTCTCGCAGGGTTTGACGGGACGGGTATACTTTGGAGGGTAGCTATGCCGCGAGGTCTTTTGCTGGGCCCTCCTACATGTCCGGAAGTGCGGTGGCGGGTGCAAGCACCCGACACGGGGCTGTTGGGAGACGTAGTAGTAAATCAAAATTTTCCTACGTTCACCAAGATCTATCTATGGAGAAACCAGCAACGAGAGGGGAGAGATTGCATCTTCATACCTTTGAAGATCGCTAAGCGGAAGCGTTACAAGAACGCGGTTGATGGAGTCGTACTCGCAGCGATTCAGATCGCGGTAGATCCGATCAAGTGCCGAACGGACGGCACCTCCGCGTTCAACACACGTGCAGCCCGGTGACGTCTCCAACACCTTGATCCAGCAAGGAGGAAGGAGAGGTTGGGGAAGGGCTCCAACAGCAGCACGACGGCGTGGTGGTGGTGGAGTAGCAAGGTATTCCGACAGGGCTTCGCCTAAGCGCTGCGGAGGAGGAAGAAGAGAGGTAGGGCTTCGCCGTGAGAGAGAGAGATCAAATCTTGTCTCAAAACATCCAAAACCTCAAGTATATATAGGAGGAGGGACGTGGAGGGCTGGCTTGGCCTCTACTCCAAAGAGGAGATGGCCGGCCGAATTAAAGGGAGAGTCCACCTCCCACAAGGAAGGTGGATCTCCTCCTTTTAAATCCTTTTTGCCTTATCTCCTTATCTCCAGCCGCATGGGCCTTTAGCAAAAGTCTTGCCCAGCCCAATAAGGGCTGGCACACTTTATCTAACAGCCCATGTGGTCCTTTGGTCGTCACACCCCTCCCGGGGGTTATCCGGCACCCTCCCGGCACTCCCGGTACACTACCGATGAGCCCGAAAACTTTCCGGTGACCAAAACTGGACTTCCTATATATCAATCTTTACCTCCGGACCATTCCGGAGCTCCTCGTGACGTCCGGGATCTCATCCGGGACTCCGAACAACCTTCGGTAATCACGTATACCTTTTCCCTATAACCCTAGCGTCATCGAACCTTAAGTGTGTAGACCCTACGGGTTCGGGAGACACGTAGACATGACCGAGACACCTCTCCGGTCAATAACCAACAGCGGGATCTGGATACCCATGTTGGCTCCCACGTACTCCACGATGATCTCATCGGATGAACCACGATGTCAAGGATTCAATCAATCCCGTATACAATTCCCTTTGTCTATCGGTATGATACTTGCCCGAGATTCGATCGTCGGTATCCCCATACCTTGTTCAATCTCGTTACCGGCAAGTCTCTTTACTCGTTCCGTAATACATCATCCCGTGACTAACTCCTTAGTCACATTGAGCTCATAATGATGATGTCTTACCGAGTGGGCCCAGAGATACCTCTCCGTCACACGGAGTGACAAATCCCAGTCTCGATTCATGCCAACCCAACAGATACTTTCGGAGATACCCGTAGTGCACCTTTATAGCCACCCAGTTACGTTGTGACGTTTGGCACACCCAAAGCATTCCTACGGTATCCGGGAGTTGCACAATCTCATGGTCTAAGGAAACGATACTTGACATTGAAAAGCTTTAGCAAACGAACTACACGATCTTGTGCTATGCTTAGAATTGGGTCTTGTCCATCACATCATTCTCCTAATGATGTGATCCCGTTATCAATGACATCCAATGTCCATGGCCATGAAACCGTGACCATCTATTGATCAACGAGCTAGTCAACTAGAGGCTCACTAGGGACATGTTGTGGTCTATGTATTCACACATGTATTATGGTTTCCGGTTAACACAATTATAGCATGAACAATAGACAATTATCATGAACAAGGAAATACAATAATAACCATTTTATTATTGCCTCTAGGGCATATTTCCAACAGTCTCCCACTTGCACTAGAGTCAATAATCTAGTTCACATCACCATGTGATTAACACTTACATCACCATGTGATCATATCATCATGTGATTAACACCCAATAAGTTCTGGGGTTTGTTCATGTCCTGCTCGTGAAAGAGGTTTTAGTCAACGGGTCTGCGACATTCAGATCCGTGTGTACCTTACAAACTTTCCATGTCATATTTGTAGATACTACTCCCATGCTCCACTATACGTAGCTGGATTTCTACTAAGAGTCATCCGGATTGGTTTTAAAGCTTGCATCATCGTAACACTTTACGATGAACTCTTTATCACCTCCATAATCGAGAAATATTTCCTTAGTTCTCAAGTTACTAAGGCTAACTTTGACCGCTGTCTAGTGATCCACTCTTGGATTACTCTTGTACCCCTTGACAGACTCATGGCAAGGCACACACAGGTGCGGTACACAGCATGGCATACTATATAGAGCCTATGGCTAAAGCATAGGAGATGACACTCATCTCTTCTTTATCTTCTGCCGTGGTCGGGTATTGAGTCTTACTCAATTTCACACCTTACAATACAGTCAAGAACTCCTTCTTTGACCCATCTATTTTGAACTCCTTCAAAAACTTGTCAAGGTATGTCTTCGTCGAAAAAACTTATCAAGCGAATAGATCTATCCCTATAGATCTTGATGCTCAATAAAATAGTAGCTTTATCTGGGTCTTCCTTTGGAAAACAAAACTTTTCAAACAACCCTTCATGCTCTTCCAGAAATTCTACATCATTTCCGATCAATAATATGTCAACTACATATTCTTATAAGAAATTCCATAGTGCTCCCACTCACTTTCTTGCAAATACAAGTTTCTCATAAACTTTGTATAAACTTAAACACTTTGATCACCTCATCAAAGCATATATTCCAACTCCGAGATGCTTGCTCCAGTCCATAGAAGGATCGCTGGAGTTTGCATATTATTAGCATCCTTAGGATTGACAAAACCTTCTGGTTGTATCACATACAACTCTTCCTCACAGAAACCATTACGGAAACCTTGTTTTGTCATCCATCTGCCAGATTTCATAATCGAAAAATGCAGCAACTGCTAACAAAATTTTAATAGACTTTTAGCATCGCTACAGATGAGACAATCTCATTGCAGTCAACTCCTTGAACTTGGCGGAAACTTCTTTGCGACAAGTCGAGCTTTATAAACGGTGACATTTCACCATTAGCGTCTATGTTTATCTCAAAGGTCCATTTGTACTCAATGACCCGCCATTCAACAGGCAAGTCTACCAAAGTCCATACTTGGTTTTCATACATGGATCCTTTCTCGGATTTCATGGCTCCTAGCCATTTGTTGGAATCCGGGCCCACCATCGCTTCTCCATAGTTCGTAGGTTCATCGTTGTCCAACAACATGATTTCCAAGACAGGGTTGTCGTACTACTCAGGAGCAGTACGCGTCCTTGTCGACCTACGAGGTTCGATAGTGACTTGATCCGAAGCTTCATGATCATCATCATTAACTTCCTTTTCAACTAAGTAGGCTCTACAGAAACATCTTTCTGTGTTGCGCTATTCTCTGGTTGAAACAAAGGTTCAACAACCTTATCAAGTTCTATCTTCCTCCCACTCAATTCTTTCGAGAGAAACTCTTTCTCAAAAAGGACCCGTTCTTAGCAACAAACACCTTTTGCGCTTGGATCTGAGATAGAAGGTATACCCAATGTCTCATTAGGGTATTCTATGAAGATGCATTTGTCTGCTTTGAGTTCGAGCTCGCTAGGTGAAAAACCCATTTTCACATAAGCGTCGCAGCCGCAAACATTAAGAAATGACAGCTTAGGCTTCTGTCAAACCATAATTCTCACGGTGTCATCTCAACAGACTTAGATGGTGCCCTGTTAAAGTGAATGGATTTGTCTTTAATGCATAACCCCATAACGATAGTGGTAAAACGATAAGAGACATCATAGTACTCACTATATCCAATAGAGCACGACTACGACGTTCGAACACACCATCACACTATGGTGTTCCAGGAGGCGTGAGCTGTGAAACAATTTCCACATTGTCTAAAATTGCATACCAAACTCGTAACTTAGATATTCACCTCCATGATCATATCATAGACATTTATCTTCTTGTCACGATGATCTTTAACTTCACTCTGAAACTCCTTGAACCTTTCAAACATTTCAGATTCGTGTTTCATTAAGTAAATATCCCCATATTTACTCAAATCATCAGTGAAGGTAAAGAAAAACAACGATATCCACTGTGTGTTTCAACACTCATTGGACCACATACATCAACATGTATTAATTCCAATAAGCCACTTGCCCGCTCCATCATATTGGATGACGGGGTCTCAGTCATCTTGCCCAAGAGGCATGGCTCGCATGTCTCAACCGATTCGAAATCGAGTGAGTCAAAAAACATCCATCATCATGGAGTTTCTTCATGCGATTTATAGCAATATGACATTACGTGGCAGTGCCACAAGCATGTGGTACTATCATTATTAACTTTGTATCTTTTGGTACCAATGTTATGAATATGTGTACTACTACGATCATGATTCGATAAACCATTTCGAGTGGGTGCATGACCATTGAAGGCATTATCCATGTAAACAGAATAACCATTATTCTCTAACTTATATGAATAACCGTATCGCACTAATCATGATCTAATCACGTTTATGCTCAACGCAAACACCAAATAACATTTATTTAGGTTTATCACAAATCCTGAAGGTAGAGAGAGCGTGCGATGGTGATCACATCAATCTTGGAAATACTTCCAACACACATCGTCACCTTTCACCTAGCTAGTCTCCATTTACTCCGTAGCTTTTATTTCGAGTTGCTAACACTTAGCAACCGAACCGATATCTAATACCCAGGTGCTACTAGGAGTACCAGCAAGGTACACATCACTAACACGTATATCAAATATACTTCCATTGACATTACCAGCCTTCTTATCTACCAATCATCTAGGGTTTTTTCCGCTTCAGCGAACATTCTCCTCATAACAGAAGCACTTAGTCTCGGGTTCGGGCTCAACCTTGGGTTTCTTCACTAGAGCAACAACTGGCTTGCCATTCCTGAAGTTTTTCCCTTCTTGCCCTTGCCCCTTTTGAAACTAGTGGTTTTCATTTAACCATCAACACTTGATGCTCCTTATTGATTTCTACCTTCGTGGTGTCAAACATCACGAACAACTCAGGGATCATCTTATCCATCCCTGGCATGTTATAGTTCATCACGAAGCTCTAGTAGCTTGGTGGCAGTGACTTGGAGAACTGCATTAATCACTATCTCATCTGGAAGATTAACTCCCACTTGATTCAAGTGATTGTAGCACCCAGACAATCTGAGAACACGCTCACCGATTAAGCTATTCTCCTTTATCTTGCAGGCAAAGAATCTTGTTGGAGGTCTCATACCTCTCAACATAGGCACGAGCTTGAGATCACAATCTCAGCTCCTAGAACATCTCATATGTTCTGTGACGTTCAAAACATTTTGAAGCCTCAATTCTAAGCCATAATGCATGACGCACTGAACTATCACGTAGTCATCAAAAAGTGCCTGTCATATGTTCACAACATCTACAGACAACGCTTGAGGGAGTGATGCAGTTAGTGGTACATCAAAACATAAGCTTTCTGTGCAGCAATGAGGACAATCCTCAGATCACGGACCCAGTCCGCATTATTGCTACCATCAACTTTCAACTTACTTTTCTCTAGGATTGTATCAATAAAACTGGGGAGCTACAGCGCGAGCTATCTACGACATAATTTGCAAGGACATTTTTAGACTAAGTTCATGATAATTAAGTTCATTTAATCAAATTATTAATGAACTCCCACTTAGATAGACATCTCTCTAGTCTTCCAAGTGATACATGATCCATGTCAACTAGCCCGTGTCCGATCATCACGTGAGACGGACTAGTCATCCATGGTGAACATCTCTATGTTGATCGTATCTTCTATACGACTCATGTTCGACCTTTCGGTCTTCCGTGTTCTGAGGCCATGTCTGTACATGCTAGGCTCGTCAAGTCAACCTAAGTGTTTCGCATGTGTAAATCTGGCTTACACCCGTTGTATGCGAACGTTAGAACCTATCACACCCGATCACCACGTGGTGCTTCGGAACGACGATCCTTAGCAACGGTGCACAGTTAGGGTGAACACCTTTCTTGAAATTTTATTGAGAGATCATCTTATTTACTACCGTCGTTCTATGCAAATAAGATGTAAACATGATAAACATCACATGCAATCAATATAGTGACATGATATGGCCAATATCATTTTGCTCCTATGATCTCCATCTTCGGGGCACCATGATCATCACTGTCACCGGCACGACACCATGATCTCCATCATCATGATCTCCATCATTGTGTCTTCATGAAGTTGTCTCGCCAACTATTACTTCTACTACTATGGCTAACGCTTAGCAATAAAGTAAAGTAATTACATGGCGTTTATGATTGACACGCAGGTCATACAATAAATAAGACAACTCCTATGGCTCCTGCCGGTTGTCATAATCATCGACATGCAAGTCGTGAATCCTATTACAAGAACATGATCAATTCATACATCACAATGCATCACATCACATCCTTTGGCCATATCACATCACAAGGCACATGCTGCAAAAACAAGTTAGACGTCCTCTAATTTGTAGTTGCAAGTTTTTACGTGGCTGCTATAGGTTACTAGCAAGAACGTTTCTTACCTACGTCAACACCACAACGTGATTTGCCAATTGCTATTTACCCTTCATAAGGACCCTTTTCATCGAATCCGATCCGACTAAGGTAGGAGAGACAGACACCCGCTAGCCACCTTATGCATCTAGTGCATGTCAGGCGGTGGAACCGGTCTCACGTAAGCGTACGTGTAAAGTTGGTCCGGACCGCTTCATCCCACAATACCGCCGAATCGAGATAAGACTAGTAGCGGCAAGCAAATTAACAAACTCGACGCCCACAACTGCTTTGTGTTCTACTCGTGCATAGATTCTACGCATAGACCTAGCTCATGATGCCACTGTTGGGAGACGTAGTAGTAAATCAAAATTTTCCTACGTTCACCAAGATCTATCTATGGAGAAACCAGCAACGAGAGGGGAGAGATTGCATCTTCATACCTTTGAAGATCGCTAAGCGGAAGCGTTACAAGAACGCGGTTGATGGAGTCGTACTCGCAGCGATTCAGATCGCGGTAGATCCGATCAAGTGCCGAACGGACGGCACCTCCGCGTTCAACACACGTGCAGCCCGGTGACGTCTCCAACACCTTGATCCAGCAAGGAGGAAGGAGAGGTTGGGGAAGGGCTCCAACAGCAGCACGACGGCGTGGTGGTGGTGGAGTAGCAAGGTATTCCGACAGGGCTTCGCCTAAGCGCTGCGGAGGAGGAAGAAGAGAGGTAGGGCTTCGCCGTGAGAGAGAGAGATCAAATCTTGTCTCAAAACATCCAAAACCTCAAGTATATATAGGAGGAGGGACGTGGAGGGCTGGCTTGGCCTCTACTCCAAAGAGGAGATGGCCGGCCGAATTAAAGGGAGAGTCCACCTCCCACAAGGGAGGTGGATCTCCTCCTTTTAAATCCTTTTTGCCTTATCTCCTTATCTCCAGCCGCATGGGCCTTTAGCAAAAGTCTTGCCCAGCCCAATAAGGGCTGGCACACTTTATCTAACAGCCCATGTGGTCCTTTGGTCGTCACACCCCTCCCGGGGGTTATCCGGCACCCTCCCGGCACTCCCGGTACACTACCGATGAGCCCGAAAACTTTCCGGTGACCAAAACTGGACTTCCTATATATCAATCTTTACCTCCGGACCATTCCGGAGCTCCTCGTGACGTCCGGGATCTCATCCGGGACTCCGAACAACCTTCGGTAATCACGTATACCTTTTCCCTATAACCCTAGCGTCATCGAACCTTAAGTGTGTAGACCCTACGGGTTCGGGAGACACGTAGACATGACCGAGACACCTCTCCGGTCAATAACCAACAGCGGGATCTGGATACCCATGTTGGCTCCCACGTACTCCACGATGATCTCATCGGATGAACCACGATGTCAAGGATTCAATCAATCCCGTATACAATTCCCTTTGTCTATCGGTATGATACTTGCCCGAGATTCGATCGTCGGTATCCCCATACCTTGTTCAATCTCGTTACCGGCAAGTCTCTTTACTCGTTCCGTAATACATCATCCCGTGACTAACTCCTTAGTCACATTGAGCTCATAATGATGATGTCTTACCGAGTGGGCCCAGAGATACCTCTCCGTCACACGGAGTGACAAATCCCAGTCTCGATTCATGCCAACCCAACAGATACTTTCGGAGATACCCGTAGTGCACCTTTATAGCCACCCAGTTACGTTGTGACGTTTGGCACACCCAAAGCATTCCTACGGTATCCGGGAGTTGCACAATCTCATGGTCTAAGGAAACGATACTTGACATTGAAAAGCTTTAGCAAACGAACTACACGATCTTGTGCTATGCTTAGAATTGGGTCTTGTCCATCACATCATTCTCCTAATGATGTGATCCCGTTATCAATGACATCCAATGTCCATGGCCATGAAACCGTGACCATCTATTGATCAACGAGCTAGTCAACTAGAGGCTCACTAGGGACATGTTGTGGTCTATGTATTCACACATGTATTATGGTTTCCGGTTAACACAATTATAGCATGAACAATAGACAATTATCATGAACAAGGAAATACAATAATAACCATTTTATTATTGCCTCTAGGGCATATTTCCAACAGTCTCCCACTTGCACTAGAGTCAATAATCTAGTTCACATCACCATGTGATTAACACTTACATCACCATGTGATCATATCATCATGTGATTAACACCCAATAAGTTCTGGGGTTTGTTCATGTCCTGCTCGTGAAAGAGGTTTTAGTCAACGGGTCTGCGACATTCAGATCCGTGTGTACCTTACAAACTTTCCATGTCATATTTGTAGATACTACTCCCATGCTCCACTATACGTAGCTGGATTTCTACTAAGAGTCATCCGGATTGGTTTTAAAGCTTGCATCATCGTAACACTTTACGATGAACTCTTTATCACCTCCATAATCGAGAAATATTTCCTTAGTTCTCAAGTTACTAAGGCTAACTTTGACCGCTGTCTAGTGATCCACTCTTGGATTACTCTTGTACCCCTTGACAGACTCATGGCAAGGCACACACAGGTGCGGTACACAGCATGGCATACTATATAGAGCCTATGGCTAAAGCATAGGAGATGACACTCATCTCTTCTTTATCTTCTGCCGTGGTCGGGTATTGAGTCTTACTCAATTTCACACCTTACAATACAGTCAAGAACTCCTTCTTTGACCCATCTATTTTGAACTCCTTCAAAAACTTGTCAAGGTATGTCTTCGTCGAAAAAACTTATCAAGCGAATAGATCTATCCCTATAGATCTTGATGCTCAATAAAATAGTAGCTTTATCTGGGTCTTCCTTTGGAAAACAAAACTTTTCAAACAACCCTTCATGCTCTTCCAGAAATTCTACATCATTTCCGATCAATAATATGTCAACTACATATTCTTATAAGAAATTCCATAGTGCTCCCACTCACTTTCTTGCAAATACAAGTTTCTCATAAACTTTGTATAAACTTAAACACTTTGATCACCTCATCAAAGCATATATTCCAACTCCGAGATGCTTGCTCCAGTCCATAGAAGGATCGCTGGAGTTTGCATATTATTAGCATCCTTAGGATTGACAAAACCTTCTGGTTGTATCACATACAACTCTTCCTCACAGAAACCATTACGGAAACCTTGTTTTGTCATCCATCTGCCAGATTTCATAATCGAAAAATGCAGCAACTGCTAACAAAATTTTAATAGACTTTTAGCATCGCTACAGATGAGACAATCTCATTGCAGTCAACTCCTTGAACTTGGCGGAAACTTCTTTGCGACAAGTCGAGCTTTATAAACGGTGACATTTCACCATTAGCGTCTATGTTTATCTCAAAGGTCCATTTGTACTCAATGACCCGCCATTCAACAGGCAAGTCTACCAAAGTCCATACTTGGTTTTCATACATGGATCCTTTCTCGGATTTCATGGCTCCTAGCCATTTGTTGGAATCCGGGCCCACCATCGCTTCTCCATAGTTCGTAGGTTCATCGTTGTCCAACAACATGATTTCCAAGACAGGGTTGTCGTACTACTCAGGAGCAGTACGCGTCCTTGTCGACCTACGAGGTTCGATAGTGACTTGATCCGAAGCTTCATGATCATCATCATTAACTTCCTTTTCAACTAAGTAGGCTCTACAGAAACATCTTTCTGTGTTGCGCTATTCTCTGGTTGAAACAAAGGTTCAACAACCTTATCAAGTTCTATCTTCCTCCCACTCAATTCTTTCGAGAGAAACTCTTTCTCAAAAAGGACCCGTTCTTAGCAACAAACACCTTTTGCGCTTGGATCTGAGATAGAAGGTATACCCAATGTCTCATTAGGGTATTCTATGAAGATGCATTTGTCTGCTTTGAGTTCGAGCTCGCTAGGTGAAAAACCCATTTTCACATAAGCGTCGCAGCCGCAAACATTAAGAAATGACAGCTTAGGCTTCTGTCAAACCATAATTCTCACGGTGTCATCTCAACAGACTTAGATGGTGCCCTGTTAAAGTGAATGGATTTGTCTTTAATGCATAACCCCATAACGATAGTGGTAAAACGATAAGAGACATCATAGTACTCACTATATCCAATAGAGCACGACTACGACGTTCGAACACACCATCACACTATGGTGTTCCAGGAGGCGTGAGCTGTGAAACAATTTCCACATTGTCTAAAATTGCATACCAAACTCGTAACTTAGATATTCACCTCCATGATCATATCATAGACATTTATCTTCTTGTCACGATGATCTTTAACTTCACTCTGAAACTCCTTGAACCTTTCAAACATTTCAGATTCGTGTTTCATTAAGTAAATATCCCCATATTTACTCAAATCATCAGTGAAGGTAAAGAAAAACAACGATATCCACTGTGTGTTTCAACACTCATTGGACCACATACATCAACATGTATTAATTCCAATAAGCCACTTGCCCGCTCCATCATATTGGATGACGGGGTCTCAGTCATCTTGCCCAAGAGGCATGGCTCGCATGTCTCAACCGATTCGAAATCGAGTGAGTCAAAAAACATCCATCATCATGGAGTTTCTTCATGCGATTTATAGCAATATGACATTACGTGGCAGTGCCACAAGCATGTGGTACTATCATTATTAACTTTGTATCTTTTGGTACCAATGTTATGAATATGTGTACTACTACGATCATGATTCGATAAACCATTTCGAGTGGGTGCATGACCATTGAAGGCATTATCCATGTAAACAGAATAACCATTATTCTCTAACTTATATGAATAACCGTATCGCACTAATCATGATCTAATCACGTTTATGCTCAACGCAAACACCAAATAACATTTATTTAGGTTTATCACAAATCCTGAAGGTAGAGAGAGCGTGCGATGGTGATCACATCAATCTTGGAAATACTTCCAACACACATCGTCACCTTTCACCTAGCTAGTCTCCATTTACTCCGTAGCTTTTATTTCGAGTTGCTAACACTTAGCAACCGAACCGATATCTAATACCCAGGTGCTACTAGGAGTACCAGCAAGGTACACATCACTAACACGTATATCAAATATACTTCCATTGACATTACCAGCCTTCTTATCTACCAATCATCTAGGGTTTTTTCCGCTTCAGCGAACATTCTCCTCATAACAGAAGCACTTAGTCTCGGGTTCGGGCTCAACCTTGGGTTTCTTCACTAGAGCAACAACTGGCTTGCCATTCCTGAAGTTTTTCCCTTCTTGCCCTTGCCCCTTTTGAAACTAGTGGTTTTCATTTAACCATCAACACTTGATGCTCCTTATTGATTTCTACCTTCGTGGTGTCAAACATCACGAACAACTCAGGGATCATCTTATCCATCCCTGGCATGTTATAGTTCATCACGAAGCTCTAGTAGCTTGGTGGCAGTGACTTGGAGAACTGCATTAATCACTATCTCATCTGGAAGATTAACTCCCACTTGATTCAAGTGATTGTAGCACCCAGACAATCTGAGAACACGCTCACCGATTAAGCTATTCTCCTTTATCTTGCAGGCAAAGAATCTTGTTGGAGGTCTCATACCTCTCAACATAGGCACGAGCTTGAGATCACAATCTCAGCTCCTAGAACATCTCATATGTTCTGTGACGTTCAAAACATTTTGAAGCCTCAATTCTAAGCCATAATGCATGACGCACTGAACTATCACGTAGTCATCAAAAAGTGCCTGTCATATGTTCACAACATCTACAGACAACGCTTGAGGGAGTGATGCAGTTAGTGGTACATCAAAACATAAGCTTTCTGTGCAGCAATGAGGACAATCCTCAGATCACGGACCCAGTCCGCATTATTGCTACCATCAACTTTCAACTTACTTTTCTCTAGGATTGTATCAATAAAACTGGGGAGCTACAGCGCGAGCTATCTACGACATAATTTGCAAGGACATTTTTAGACTAAGTTCATGATAATTAAGTTCATTTAATCAAATTATTAATGAACTCCCACTTAGATAGACATCTCTCTAGTCTTCCAAGTGATACATGATCCATGTCAACTAGCCCGTGTCCGATCATCACGTGAGACGGACTAGTCATCCATGGTGAACATCTCTATGTTGATCGTATCTTCTATACGACTCATGTTCGACCTTTCGGTCTTCCGTGTTCTGAGGCCATGTCTGTACATGCTAGGCTCGTCAAGTCAACCTAAGTGTTTCGCATGTGTAAATCTGGCTTACACCCGTTGTATGCGAACGTTAGAACCTATCACACCCGATCACCACGTGGTGCTTCGGAACGACGATCCTTAGCAACGGTGCACAGTTAGGGTGAACACCTTTCTTGAAATTTTATTGAGAGATCATCTTATTTACTACCGTCGTTCTATGCAAATAAGATGTAAACATGATAAACATCACATGCAATCAATATAGTGACATGATATGGCCAATATCATTTTGCTCCTATGATCTCCATCTTCGGGGCACCATGATCATCACTGTCACCGGCACGACACCATGATCTCCATCATCATGATCTCCATCATTGTGTCTTCATGAAGTTGTCTCGCCAACTATTACTTCTACTACTATGGCTAACGCTTAGCAATAAAGTAAAGTAATTACATGGCGTTTATGATTGACACGCAGGTCATACAATAAATAAGACAACTCCTATGGCTCCTGCCGGTTGTCATAATCATCGACATGCAAGTCGTGAATCCTATTACAAGAACATGATCAATTCATACATCACAATGCATCACATCACATCCTTTGGCCATATCACATCACAAGGCACATGCTGCAAAAACAAGTTAGACGTCCTCTAATTTGTAGTTGCAAGTTTTTACGTGGCTGCTATAGGTTACTAGCAAGAACGTTTCTTACCTACGTCAACACCACAACGTGATTTGCCAATTGCTATTTACCCTTCATAAGGACCCTTTTCATCGAATCCGATCCGACTAAGGTAGGAGAGACAGACACCCGCTAGCCACCTTATGCATCTAGTGCATGTCAGGCGGTGGAACCGGTCTCACGTAAGCGTACGTGTAAAGTTGGTCCGGACCGCTTCATCCCACAATACCGCCGAATCGAGATAAGACTAGTAGCGGCAAGCAAATTAACAAACTCGACGCCCACAACTGCTTTGTGTTCTACTCGTGCATAGATTCTACGCATAGACCTAGCTCATGATGCCACTGTTGGGAGACGTAGTAGTAAATCAAAATTTTCCTACGTTCACCAAGATCTATCTATGGAGAAACCAGCAACGAGAGGGGAGAGATTGCATCTTCATACCTTTGAAGATCGCTAAGCGGAAGCGTTACAAGAACGCGGTTGATGGAGTCGTACTCGCAGCGATTCAGATCGCGGTAGATCCGATCAAGTGCCGAACGGACGGCACCTCCGCGTTCAACACACGTGCAGCCCGGTGACGTCTCCAACACCTTGATCCAGCAAGGAGGAAGGAGAGGTTGGGGAAGGGCTCCAACAGCAGCACGACGGCGTGGTGGTGGTGGAGTAGCAAGGTATTCCGACAGGGCTTCGCCTAAGCGCTGCGGAGGAGGAAGAAGAGAGGTAGGGCTTCGCCGTGAGAGAGAGAGATCAAATCTTGTCTCAAAACATCCAAAACCTCAAGTATATATAGGAGGAGGGACGTGGAGGGCTGGCTTGGCCTCTACTCCAAAGAGGAGATGGCCGGCCGAATTAAAGGGAGAGTCCACCTCCCACAAGGGAGGTGGATCTCCTCCTTTTAAATCCTTTTTGCCTTATCTCCTTATCTCCAGCCGCATGGGCCTTTAGCAAAAGTCTTGCCCAGCCCAATAAGGGCTGGCACACTTTATCTAACAGCCCATGTGGTCCTTTGGTCGTCACACCCCTCCCGGGGGTTATCCGGCACCCTCCCGGCACTCCCGGTACACTACCGATGAGCCCGAAAACTTTCCGGTGACCAAAACTGGACTTCCTATATATCAATCTTTACCTCCGGACCATTCCGGAGCTCCTCGTGACGTCCGGGATCTCATCCGGGACTCCGAACAACCTTCGGTAATCACGTATACCTTTTCCCTATAACCCTAGCGTCATCGAACCTTAAGTGTGTAGACCCTACGGGTTCGGGAGACACGTAGACATGACCGAGACACCTCTCCGGTCAATAACCAACAGCGGGATCTGGATACCCATGTTGGCTCCCACGTACTCCACGATGATCTCATCGGATGAACCACGATGTCAAGGATTCAATCAATCCCGTATACAATTCCCTTTGTCTATCGGTATGATACTTGCCCGAGATTCGATCGTCGGTATCCCCATACCTTGTTCAATCTCGTTACCGGCAAGTCTCTTTACTCGTTCCGTAATACATCATCCCGTGACTAACTCCTTAGTCACATTGAGCTCATAATGATGATGTCTTACCGAGTGGGCCCAGAGATACCTCTCCGTCACACGGAGTGACAAATCCCAGTCTCGATTCATGCCAACCCAACAGATACTTTCGGAGATACCCGTAGTGCACCTTTATAGCCACCCAGTTACGTTGTGACGTTTGGCACACCCAAAGCATTCCTACGGTATCCGGGAGTTGCACAATCTCATGGTCTAAGGAAACGATACTTGACATTGAAAAGCTTTAGCAAACGAACTACACGATCTTGTGCTATGCTTAGAATTGGGTCTTGTCCATCACATCATTCTCCTAATGATGTGATCCCGTTATCAATGACATCCAATGTCCATGGCCATGAAACCGTGACCATCTATTGATCAACGAGCTAGTCAACTAGAGGCTCACTAGGGACATGTTGTGGTCTATGTATTCACACATGTATTATGGTTTCCGGTTAACACAATTATAGCATGAACAATAGACAATTATCATGAACAAGGAAATACAATAATAACCATTTTATTATTGCCTCTAGGGCATATTTCCAACAGGGGCTCCGTGGTGTCACCCCCCTCATCGACATCATCATTGGCATAGCACGGAGGGGGGAACGGCCACGTCGGGCAATAACGGAGGGAATCTTGCGGTGGGTTGGGCCCGGACCTTGATCCAAAGTGTATCTATGGGCTGGCCTATCACAGCCAGGTGAAAATGTTTATCACTCATACCTCGTCCGGTGAAAGTCAAAGGGGTAGACCCGTCCGGTCAACAATGCTAGGGTTAGACGGGACGGTGTAATTGGGGGGGTAGCTATGTCGCCAGGTCTTGCGGTGGGCCCTCCTATACGTCTGGAATTGTGGTGGCAGGTGCAAGTTCCCGACACACAGCTCGGGGTGTGACCCCCCTCACGGACGTCGCTGCCGCTACCGCACGGAGGGTGGAAACGGTCACGTCAGGTCGACGCGGAGGGAATCTTGCGGTGGGTTAGGCCCGGACCTTGATCCAGAGGGAATCTTGTGGTGGGTTGGGCCCGAACGATGATCCGAAGTGTACCTAGGGGTTGGGCTATCACACCCCGGTGAAAATGTCCATCAGTCAAACCCCGTCCCGCGAAAGTCAAAGGCGTAGACCGCCCGGTCAACTCTCATAGGGTTAGACGGGACGGGTGTACTTTGGGGGTAGCTATGCCACCGGGTCTTTCGCTGGGCCCTCCTACACATCCGGAAGTGGGGTGGCTGGTGCAAGCACCCGGCACGGGGCTCCGTGGTGTCACCACCCTCAGCGACATTGCCGTCGGTGTCGCATGGAGGGGGGAACGGCCACGTCGGGCAGTAACGGAGGGAATCTTGCGGTGGGTTGGGCCCGGACCTTGATCTGAAGTGTATCTATGGGCTGGCCTATCACAGCCAGGTGAAAATGTCCATCGATCATACCTCGTCCGGTGAAAGTCAAAGGGGTAGACCTGTCCGGTCAACAATGCTAGGGTTAGATGGGACGGTGTAATTGGGGGGTAGCTATGCCGCCAGGTCTTGTGCTGGGTCCTCCTACACGTTTGGAAGTGTGGTGGCAGGTGCAAGATCCCGGCACGTGGCTCCGGGGTGTGACCCCCCTCATGGACGTCGCTGCCGCCGCCGCACGGAGGGTGGAAACGGTCACGTCAGGTCGACACGGTGGGAATCTTGCGGTGGGTTAGGCCCAGACCTTGATCCGAAGGGAATCTTGTGGTGGGTTGGGCTCGAACCTTGATCCGAAGTGTACCTAGGGTCTGGGCTATCACACCCAGGTGAAAATGTCCATCGGTCAAACCCCGTCCGGCGAAAGTCAAAGGCATAGACCGCCTGGTCAACTCTCGCAGGGTTAGATGGGACGGGTGTACTTTGGGGGTAGGTATGCCGCCAGGTCTTTTGCTGGGCCCTCCTACACGTTCGAAAGTGCGGTGGCGGGTGCAAGCACCCGGCACGGGGCTCCGTGCTGTCACGCCCCTCATCGACATCGCTGG
Organism: Hordeum marinum; assembly: GCA_022496015.1. Classification (NCBI taxonomy): domain Eukaryota; kingdom Viridiplantae; phylum Streptophyta; class Magnoliopsida; order Poales; family Poaceae; genus Hordeum; species Hordeum marinum. The sequence goes on along the minus strand of CM039678.1, from coordinate 533,425,665 downwards.
CGGCGGCACACGAAGGGGGGAACGGCCACGTCGGGCAGTAACGGAGGGAATCTTGAGGTGGGTTGGGCCTGGACCTTGATCCAAAGTGTATCTATGGGCTGTCCTATCACAGCGAGTTGAAAATGTCCATCGGTCATACCTCGTCCAGTGAAACTCAAAGGGGTAGACCCATCCGGTCAACAATGCTAGGGTTAGACGGGACGGTGTAATTGGGGGGTAGCTATGCCGCCAGGTCTTGAGCTGGGCCCTCTTACACGTCTAGAAGTGTGGTCGCAGGTGCAAGCTCCCAGCACACGGCTCCGGGGTGTGACCCCCCTCACGGACGTCGATGCATGTTTAGAAGTATATAGCTTGACGGAGGAGGAGAACGGCAAACTCGGCCCAAGAGACATGCGTGGTGTCTCTATGTGTGTTTATGTTTAGATAAGGCACAATTTAATTAATTAAATTTTTATTTATTAATTAGGTTTTAAAAAAATTGAATAAAAAATAAAATTTAAAAAATAAAAAAATCGAAAAAAGCTATGTCGACGGCTAAGCCGTCGGCATAGACCTGCCCACGCCACGTCACCGCTCCATAGCAGGTGGGGCTAAGTCGTCGGCATAGGCCGCTCCCTTATCCGTTCGGTGCCCTCCCTCCTCCACTCGTTCTCTCCCCGGCCTCTCCCTCGATCACGCCCCCCCCTCCCTCGATCATGCGCCTCCGCCACCAGTCGTCGCTACCGCTGCCCCCTGTCCCTCCGCCATCGCCGGTCGGGCCCTTGCCCTCCCCGCCCCGCCTTCCGCGCAAAGCCGCCCCGCCCTTGTCCGCACTGCCATCACCGGTTGCACCGCCGCCACACTACCGCGTCGCCCCGTCCTCCCTCGTCCACCGTATGCCACGGGCTCCTCCCCGCCCCGTCCTCCCTCGGCTCCTCCCTAGCCTCCCTCGGCTCTGCCCCAGCCCCTTGACCTCGGCCGTGACCACGGCTCCGGCAGCCCCGACCTCCCTCTGCCCCCACGGCCGCCCCCCTCGTCGGCCTCCCTCTGCCCCGTGGCCGGCCCTGCTCGGCTGTTGCTCCCGCTCCACTGCCCTAGCCCCTTGACCCCGGCCGTGACCACAGCTCCAGTTGCCCGAAGGTAATTTTTTAGTTAGTTTTACAAATTTTTGTATATAGTATTTTGTACAAATATATAAATAGATAGATGAATAGACTGATGGATGTTTGCTAGATGAATAGATAGATGGATGAAAAGGAAGTGAGTAAAAATGTGAAAAAAATATTAGGTGGACAAATTTTTGTATGTTTCGTATAATTTTATTAGGTTTTAGATACATACTCATGTGATAGATAGATGTTTTGTGGAGTACATTGATAGATAGATAGATGAAATGGCAGAGAACATTTGTTTGGCTTTTTTGATAGATAGATGAATGTTAAAATTTGGATATGATGAGGGGTTATTTGATCATGATGATCTTGCTAAAAAATTGAAGTGTCAATGTTGTGTGTGATGTGATGACCTAAGTTTTTTTCACTCGGTGGAATTTACAGAATTTGTGGTGTTGCATCTTTGTGGAGTGATTGTCGACGTCGGAGCTGTTCGTCCCTCATCGTCCCTCCGCTGTTCGACTACTTCATCTACAACCGAGGGTGAGCTACAAATCCACCACCTCCTCATCTGCTCTTTTTTATGTCACTAGATTTAATTATCATGTCAAGTCGCGTAACCTAGGCGTATCCCGTTTGAAAGGGTTGCATCGATAAAGATGCATTCAATTGCATATTTATCACAGTAACTCTTTCGAATTGTCCAATGTTTTCCACGGACAGCCCGAGGGTGTGTAGATTGGGTACGTTCTCCATGCCCTACCCCGTTCTGAGACAGGATTTCGGTGGTGCCTCCCCGTTGTTCTCCGGAGCACATTCTCTAGGATTTTTGCCGAGACGTGTATCTGGAGAACAGGCAGGAGGTGCTGCCGAAATTTTGTCTCGGAACGGCGTAGAGCATGGAGAACATACTCAATCTACACATCCTCGGGTGGGATTAATACTTATCTTTACCTATTAGAGATGTAGGTGGATTCAGTGCCATTTCTCTTCAACCCAGTGGAAAATAAAAAATTTATGTGATTAATTTTAATGAATCCATAATTTTGTTGTGTGGCTCGTCATAAAGCAGAGGATGGCAGACTCTCAGTGGATGTACAATGGTTTTATCCGTCGGAATCAAGTGACAATAGAGTGGGTCGAGAAAACTGATGGGTTCTTAAAGGAGATATTCCATCCTCCAATGATAATTAACCTAGAATGCCCCTGTGCAAAATGTGATAGACGTCACCGTAGAGCTCAGGGAGAAATGACTTTGTACCTTCGCACGTTTGGATATATGCAAGACTTTAACATGCCCATAAACTTTGCCGAGCGGGACCATGGTAGAGAGGAGGTGATGCGACAACGCATTGGTGGTTATGAGGACGATGGGGTTAGAAACATGCTAGATGATGTCTTTGCTGCTGAGACGACACATACAACACCTTCAGAGAATGAACTGGAGGAGCCGGAGGCAATCGCAAAGGCCTTCTTGGAGGTCTTGGCCTCGTCAAAGAAACCTCTTTATGCGGGTGCCAAAATTTCTCAATTGGATGCTATCTCGCAACTCATGGCAGTCAAGGCTGAGTATGGCTGCACCCAAGCTTGCTTCGAAGCATTTCTGGGAGTATGGGCTAACAGCCTTCCCGAGGGTCATGAACTGCCGAAAAGCATGTACGCTACGAAGAAAATCATGTAGGCACTATCTATGAAATATGAGAAAATAGATGTTTGCCCGGAGAATTGCCTTTTGTTTAGGCACGAGTATGCTGGTGACAAGTACTGTAGGGAGTGTGGTTCCTCTTGGTACCTTGAGGTGGTCGATGAGCATGGTGAGAAGAAGCAACTAGACATCCCCGTAAAGATTCTTCGGTATCTCCATTTCATAGAAAGACTGCAGCGCCTTTTCATCATGGTGGAGTCTGCCAAAATGATGAAGTGGCACAAGGAAGGAAAATTGTACGATAAAAAAATCGTACATCCATCGCAAGCTGAAGCATGGAAGTCATTCGATATAGAGTTCCCTGAGGAAGCAGCCGACGCAGGGAATGTCAGGATTGCGATAACAGGTGACGGGTTGAATCCATATGGTATGTCGTCCAATCCATACCACTGCTGGCCCATGTTTGTTATTCTGCTCAACCTCCCGCTCGGTGTCGTAATGCAACGCAAGACCATGTTCTTGTCGTTGATCATTCCAGGGCCTGATTACCTGGGAAAGAATTTGGGAGTGTTTATGTAGCCGCTGGTGGATGATTTGCTCCATTGTTGGTACTTTCCGAGGTTGACATACGACCGACATCTGCAAAAAAAATTCTTGATGAAAGTTTGGTTGATGTATTGCATGCATGACTTTCCCGGCTATGCCCTATTTTGCGGATGGTGTACAAGTGGGAAGATGCCATGCCCAGTGTGCATGGAGGCTCTATGTTTTATTTGGCTGCAGAAGGGTGGCAAGTATGTAGCCTTTGACATGCATCGACAGTTCCTCCCTGCAGACCATCCAGACAGGGAAGACAAGAAGAACTTCACGAAAGGTTGGGTTGTCCATGAAGTAAACCAGATTCCAACGTTTTCTTGGGCAGATGTTCTTGCTCAGCTAAAAGCTCTCAAGCCTAAAGGCGAAGGAAAAGGCAAAGGCAAAGGGGAAAGTGAAGGAGAAGGCCCAGGCAAATGCAAAGGCAAAGGCAAAGCGAAACGCTTTGAGGGATACGGTGAGACGCACAACTGGACTCACATTACCCCGTTCATGAAGCTTCCCTATTTCAAGGACCTCAACCTTCCTTATAACATCGATGTGATGCACACTGAAAAGAATGTCGCAGAGTCCCTTTTTTCCACGATCCTCAACATTCCTGATAAGACAAAGGATAATATTAAAGCTAGAGCCGATCAACAAAAAAATTGTGATAGACCACGGCTAAACATGCGGCCTCCAACGGACGGTCGAAGAAACAGGTTCAAACCAGATGCTGACTTCATCCTTAAACCGCCAGAAAAGAAGGAAGCACTTATGTGTCTCAAACACATTGTGAAGTTCACTGATGGTTATGCACGAAATATAAGTAAGGGGGTCAATCTTTCAACGGGCAAAGTGACCGGGATCAAGAGTCATGACTATAATGTATGGATTGAGCGGATAATGCCGGTGATGGTTCGAGGCTATGTCCCCGAGCGTGTCTGGCGAGTGCTTGCGGAGCTAAGCCGTTCTTTCGCACGATATGTGCTAAAGAAGTATGTCCTGAGGTGATTGAACAATTGGATAAGTAGGCACCGGACTTGATATGCAAGCTAGAGAAGACCTTCCCTCCAGGCTTCTTTAGTCCGATGACACATCTCATTTTGCACCTCGTGAAGGAGGTATTGTTGGGGGGGGCCTATGCAGAATCGGTTGCGGTATGGACCTGAGAGACAGAACAAGCATCTCAAAAAGAAATGTGGAAACAAAGCTAAGATTGAAGCTTCCATAGCTGAGGCAGTTATCCTAGAGGAGGTGTCAGACCTCAGGACATCGTACTATCCAGACCACGTTCCCACTCCGCATAATAGGTGTCTCGATACAATATTGAAGCGGCCACTCTCAAACATCGAGTCGTGGAGGCTCGCCCGTGTGCGGCCTAATCCCAAGGCCGGCGAGAGTGAGTACTACGGCCATACCGGGGAGAACCTGATGTTATACACGAAGGAGTTTCAGAAGTGGAATCCTGGCACATCAGACCCCTTGTCTGTGGATACCAATGAGAGGGCCGCCATCAGCATAGGGCCAAAGAGTCATGGTCGGTGTCCAATTCTGGATTCTGTGATCACCCCTTCTGTCTCCTACAGTAGGATTCGCGCTAACGACCCCAGGCCGAGCCAGCGCCCGTGCCCCAGTGCGTCCTCTACACTGTCACTTCTAGCCAAGCAGAACTCTGTAAGTATTTTCCCTCTTATCTTCTTTCTTTGACCTTTATTTTCCGCATTGCTATGTTTTATGAGTTCCATCATGTCATATTTGTAGGCCTACATGGACTTCCAATGTCAGCAACTCTTCGACTGGAACGAGAGAGTTGCAGCAGCCACTGAGTACAACAGCCGCATGACGCAGCTTTTGGTTGCGTCTATGGCAACCGGGCAGATTCCTACACTGCCACCACCAGCACCACCTCCTGGACCACAACCAGTGCCGCCTACGTTTGAACAATTCCTGTCAGAACACTATGGCACTCCGGTTAGTACATTACCAAACTATTCAACCACAACTTACTATTTATTCAATACAATCATATTTTGCCTTGCGATCTCTTTTCAAACATGCAGGGAACCGATGGATCATCCGTCGATGGTGGTGCTACTTATGGTTCCACTCCTGAGTCACAAAGCCCAGTCACTCCGGTCTGGCGAGGCGGTGGCGGTGGTGGTAGTGTTAGCGCTAGCGGTGGCGATGGTGGTAGCGCTAGGAGTGATGACCTCGGCTTTGGCGGTGGAAGTGATGGCGCTTAAGCCTTTGGCGGTGGAAGTGATGGCGCTTAAGCCTTTGGCGATGGTGATGTTGTTGGCTTTGTCGAAATTATCATTATGCTGAACCTGTCATTATGTTAAACTATGCCTATGTTGAACTATGTTGCCTAGCTTGAACTATGTTGAACTATGCCTATGTTGTGTATGCTGTGCATTTTGTGTATATGATGTGTATTTCTGTGTATTTCAAAAAAATAAAAAGGGAAAAAATTATGGTAGCTATCCCGACGGCATAACCATCGGCATAGATGGCACGAGGCACCAGATTTCGCCATGTGGCAGCCCCTGGCAAGCTCCTGGTGACCCTCTACGCCGACGGTTATGCCGTCGGGATAGATTTACCACCTACGCCGACGGCCTAGCCGTCGGCGTAGTGGGCCACGTGGCCGCTCTGCGCATCTCCTGGTGGCCCTCTGCACCGACGGCTAGGCCGTCGGCATAGGTGGTATATCTATCCCGGCGGCATAACCGTCGGCGTAGAGAGTCACCAGGAGATGCGAGGGGCTGCCACGTGGCGATGCATGATTGTTTGGCTTCACCATCAACGACCGTCAGTCCCAATACGTTGCCGAGGGGGTCTCTATGCCGACGGCTGTATGGAAGCCGTCGGCGTATATGCGGTTGCCGACGGTTTTTGTATGCCGACGGCCTCCCGTGGGTACGCCGACATCCGAGTTGCCGACAGAATTACGCCGATGGCCACCGTCGGGGTAGCCGTATGCGGATGGCCCTTGGGGCCTATGCCGACGGCCTAGGCCATCGGCATAGGTGGTTATTCTAGTAGTGAATGAATATACAGTCAATATCTGAGATTGATAAAGTTGCATATATTTTCAGTGTTGTACATTCAGATAACTGAAAAATTTGGGTACATTCAGAGAACAAGGATCTCTTTTGCTTTTGAGTAATTGTGGGAGAACTGAGATTGGTACATATAGGAGAAAAAGCATAAAATCAAAGGTTCTCAATAATTTAGAAATGGGTAAAATGAGCAGGAGAAAAAGCTTAAACAGAAAAGGCTGAATATTGTCTGAAAGATAAGTGTTGCGCCAATCTTTAAGATAAGTGTTGTGCCAATCTGCATCTTGGATCTAAAGATAAGTGTTGTGCCAATCTTTAAGATAAGATAGTTCTGCACTTGGTTGATGATTTGTGCTGATACTTTCTACTGATGCAAGCACTAATTAAATCCAAAGAACAAAAGAAAGGGAAAAATCTGAAAAAAAAGACCTAAGATACTTTCTCAAGCAGATGATACTTTCTCAAGCATTGTGCATTACAATGTGCATTTCATTCAGACTTGAGATGCAAAACTGAAGCTTCAAAAATCCAGTGAGTAGTTAGTTTCTTTTGTCTTCTCCAATGATAAAAAAATCAGTGAGTAGTTAGTTTCTTTTGTCTACTCCAATGATAAAAAAAATCAGTGAGTAGTTAGTTTCTTTTGTCTACTCCAATGATAAAAAAAATCGGTGAGTAGTTAGTTTCTTTTGTCTGCTCCAATGATTAAAAAAATTCAGTGAGTAGTTAGTTTCTTTTGTCTACTCCAATGATTAAAAAAATTCAGTGAGTAGTTAGTCTCTTGAAAATGGTGCCATGGCACCCATTTCTTGAAATTGTGCCATGGCAGCCATTTCTTTTGTATACTCCTATGATTATATGCTAACAATTCATCTTTTGTATATTCTTGTTATGAGTAAAGATAGGAGCACGCAACTATGGATTTGAAGTTGCTGCCGGAAGAGGAGGATGAAGCTCAACAAGGTGACCCTATTGATTTGAACTTGATGCTGAAGAGGGGGATGAAGCTCAACAAGGTGACTCTATTGATTTGAATTTGATGCCGGAAGAGGAGGATGAAGCTCAAAAAGGTGATCCTATGGATTTGAACTTGATGTCGGAAGAGGGGGATGAAGCTCAACAAGGTGATCCTATGGATTTGAACTTTATGCCGGAAGAGGGGGATGAAGCTCAACAAGGTGACAATATGGATTTGAACTTGATGTTGGAAGAGGAGGATGAAGCTCAACAATGTGACCCTATTAATTTGAACTTGATGCTGGAAGAGGAGGATCAAGCTCAACAAGATCTTGAATTGAATTGGCTTCCTGAAGAAGAGGCTCAAGCAGATGCAGGAGAGGAAGAAGCTCAAGAGGCTCAAGAAGATGAATACGCTCAAGAGGCTCAGGAAGCTGATGCACAAGGTAAACCAAAAAGGAAAGAATTGACGGACAAGGAGTGGTTTGGTGTATACTTTGCTTTCTGGGTAGCCGAGCTCAAAGATGGGGAGGTTCACTTGTATGATAGGTGTTAATTGCACGTATGTTGGATGTTCACCTGCGAACAGTTACAAGAATATGGAATATACCCAGAGAACAACTTGACTTAGGCCAAGAAGTTGATGTTTCTACTAAGAAGAAAGGGAACAGTGGCAGGCAGAGGAAAGAGCTAGATTTGTCGAGAACATCTACAGTCCCGTTGAACAGAAGAAGAACTATTAGATCTATTGCAAGGTGTTTGGGTGTTCCACTAGTAGAAAAAGGCCCATTTGTCCCAGTTCGTAAGGCCCATTTGTCCCGGTTCTGGAATCAGGACTAAAGGGTCAGGACTAAAGCCCAAAACCTTTAGTCCCGGTTCTCTTACAAACCAGGACAGAAGGGGCTCCACATGGCCTCCGCGGGGAGCCCAGGCAGGAGGACCTTTAGTCCCGGGTGGTAATACCAACCGGGACCAAAAGGCATCCACGCGTCAGCATCTAGCAGTTGTTGGGGTTTTTTTAAAGGGAGGGGGGTTTTGGACGGTTAATTTAGGGGTTTTATATTGATCTAGCTAGCTAATTAATAGAGAGAAGTGTCCTCTCTTTCTTCACTCTTTCTCCGTGCTTGGTCGACGCTAGCTACTATAGAGAGAACTCGACACGCTAGCTAGTAAGCAAATGAAGGAACCATTAAGTACAGAAGATCGTCATGAACATATAGAGATAGAAGTGATCGACCTCTCTTTCTCCCAGAGATTGGTCGTATAACTAGTTTTCGTATATATATCCGACGCTACTAGCTACATATATACAATATAAGATCTCTTACAATCCCTAACATCTAATGTCAACTTCCAGATGGTATTCTCCGGTTTTATTTATGACGTGGTCAAGAAAGACTCCCGCCAATTCTTCTTGAATTGCTCGTATGCGATCATGTGGTAGGAGTTCATCCCGCATCTGCCACATCTCAATTGAAGAAGGGGGTCAATACATATATATGGTAATAAAATAAAATTGTGAATATTATTGCTTATGCACTTGAAAGTGTTTTTCAGAGTAGCCCCGCTTAGGCGTCGTCGCGTTGTAGATGAACTCGCAAACGTAGTATCCACATAAATTATTCCCGGTTTCGTGCCACAAGCACTTTACGAGAAATAGAGTTCAATCAAACTAATAATCAAGCATGATAAATGGTATTGATCAAACTAGAATCAATGGGAGATGCACGGAACTAGCTAGTAGTGCTTACTTTCGGGTGTGTAAATCGCAGCTCCCTCGGCAGTGCCGGAACAATTGTTGTGAACTCTTTCCAAACCCTGACAGACAAAGAAAATAATTACTTGATATCAGGAAATGAACAAAGTTGCGGATATGATGCGATAATGATCGATTGAACTTACTTCCAGAGAATTTTAGTCATGTCCGCATATTCCTGGGGATCTTTTCATTTCGAGTCTAAGACGGTTACTACTCCCCGCTCAAGCTGAATCTCTAGCAGAATATAGTGGAAACTGCGCACGCATGCATAACTCACCAATTACATTACTATAAACCTCGAATAATATGGGAAACCGAATATGCACAAGACAGTATAACTCACTTGAAGTTGTAAGGAAAGAGCAAGTTTTCCTCGGCTTGTGTGGGATACTTTTGGAAATTATACTCATGTATGACATTTGGGTTAATGAACCCAATGTCATACATTTGTGCTTTTGTTCATTCGACGATCTTCAATTTGCATAATATAGTAGTGAGGATAATTATATATATATGCAATGAAAGAGCTGAGCTATATACATAGAGAGACTTAATTACAGAAGTAATACTTACAAACAGTAGCAAGTCACGATTGTTTTGTTGAGGGACTTTTGATTGAATAACTGGAATATCTCTTCAAATTCAATATTCAACAGTTCCATTCCAACGAGGTCGTGCTGCTCTTTAACTGAAAGTATCAAAGAATCCGTCCCAGACTCGTGGCAGGTTTTCATGTACCATTCATGGAATTTTCGCATCATCGTTGTTAGAGGAGGATGATCAGGTTAATTGAGAGGCCGCCCATGCCAGAAACAGAATTCGTCCACCTCCAACGGCTTAAACTGTACATCATCTCTCAGGTAATCACCAGGTTTGGTACTGGGCACCATCCCCGGATGATTAGAAATGATATCACTAGACACCTTGAGTAGGGGGCACGATTGGTTCGCCTGTTCGCCGAGCTGGGGAATTCTTTTCCCACTTCTTCATTTTGCTAACTTTGCATCACTAGAAGTACTTCCCAACTGGCACGCAGCTTGATATGTCTTTTTAATACAGCGGTCAAAGTTGGAATCCGGTGGAGGCGGTGGTGGTCGCTTCAGGGCATCGATAGTGCACATCGCTTTCACCGGATCTATCTTCTCCTTCGGAGATGGAGTTTTCTTTGCAAAATGGGCCCTCAATTAGGCCTGACATATCTCCTCGTTTTCAGACTCGGTCCTCTCTTATGGTAACTTTTCCAAAGGCTTGAGAGATGGACCATATCTGTATCCCCTACTGCCTATGCTTGTACTGCTAGCCGCCGGAGCGGCTACGGCTCCCTTATGTCATTGCTTACTAGGCGCCGGAGGAGCCAGAGCGGCGGCGTCTATCTTCCGCCGTTGCCGACGAGGCTAAGGAGGAGGTGTACTGCTCCGACGTGCCGGAGTAGGCGAAGGAGGAGGCGGAGTGCCCCCATGTGTCGGAGGAGCCGGAGAAGGAGGCGGTGTGCCCTGATCACTCGCCGGAGGAGGAGGAGGAGCCGGAGTGCCCTGATTCGCCTGAGGAGAAGGAGGAGGAGGAGGCGTCCAATTTGGAAACTTGATGTACTCCTTCTGCCATAGACATGTACTCCTCAGGGCACGAACCAGCTTATTCTCTCCTTCACATGTACAGTGGTCAAGCTCGAGCTCCTGAAATTCCTTCATTACTTCATTTACCATCACAACAGCATAGCCATGTGGAATCGGACGACGGTGAAAAGTTCCGTTGGGTTGAGGAGGTGCAACAGAGCCGACAACCGCCTTGAAAGTGAGGTTCCGGCATTTCGTCATAAGCTCGCAATGTTGAGCCTCCGTGGTAGTATCCACGGGGTAGCTAGGAGACATGAAGTCAGGCTGAACGGGCTCCGTGAAAGCGACGCTGCTTCTTCGCTGAAATGGCGGGGTAGCTTTTGGGGTAGCTTTGTGCCGCTGAGATGGTTGGCCGGCAGCTTGCTGTGTCTCAGCTTCCTCTAGCTTTTGTAGTCTTGCATTGAGCTTCTGAATTTTGCTCGGCTCTGCTTTCCTCTTTCTCTCCCGGCTTCTGTAACCGCCTGCATCGGGAAACCCAACCTTCCACGAAACGGAGCCTGGTGTGCCTCGTGTTCGTCCAGGGTGCTCAGCATTCCCTAGTGCCTCAGTCAGCTCGTCCTTCTCTCTGTCAGGAATGAACGTCCCTTCCTGCGCTACGGTGATATAGTTCTGAAGCTTGTTCATGGGTATTGCAAGTTGCTTATCTGTCCAACGACACTTCCCTGTTTCAGGGTCCAAAGTTCCCCCAACCCCGAAGAACCAAGTCCTTGAACGGTCTGGCAGTTATATGTCAGCGGTACGATGTTTTTAGCAATCAAGTCATTCTCAGCTTTGTCCCACAACGGCCGGGCTTTGAGGTAGCCATCTAACCCCGTGTGATGGTGATACTGCTTCTTTGCAGCATTGACCTTGTTTGTCTCTGACATTTTCTTACTCTTGTCCGATGTCTTGTAGTCCACAAATGCGGGCCAGTAATCTCTTATCTTCTCAAATCGGCCGGTGAATTCTAGAGTCTTCCCTTTGTCGACAAACTTTGATTTCAACTCATTCTTCCACCTCCTGAATAGATCTGCCATCTTCTTAAGAGCACACGCCTTGACCAGTGGCTCTATAACTGGCTTATTCAGATCTTCCTCTGGCGATAGGGTGAAATTTGCCTTCAGCGCGCTCCAAAGATCATATTTCTATCTATCGGTGACATAATCACCTTCAGAGGTGCCGTATTTAGGCTTATTCCATTGCTTGATGCTGATCAGGATGTTGTCCCTAACAATAGCTCCGCACTGAGCAGAAAATGTGTTCTTGGTCCGCTTGGGTTCAATCGGATGGCCATCGTTCGCGAGTGCCGTGATCATGAAGTTTTCATCCTTGCGCAACCTCTTCTTCGGTCCCCGTCTTGTTGCCGAAGTTTGGATCGATCCGGAGGGACATAAAAGAAGAAAGAAGAGTTAATTAATATATGTACATACCAAAATAATTAATGCATCAATTATCTAGTCACCGTAGCCAAGACTTAATTAATATATATACCTCGCCGGACTTTGCAATAGCTCCCTCCTCCGATCGGTCACCGGAGCCGTCATCATGGTCTCCTTCTTCCTTCGGCATTCGGTCACCGGAGCCATCATGATCATGTCCTTCCTCCTCCATTGTTCGATCACCGGAGCCATCATAATCCCCTTCTAGACCATCGGTGTCGTTGAGAAATGACAAGATATCACATCCACCGTGGATTATGTCCCCTAACAACTGTTCTTGTTCTTCGTCTCTTGGATCCATAGTTTCTGCAAATATTACAACATGGAAATTAATATACAAACATGAATGTTCGACTTCCAGACCGCCTCTCTCATGAATGTCTGACGGCGTCATGGGTAGGATAATTAATTAGCTTTTTGGTACAAATCTCAACAAGAGCCTTCTAAATATCGCTAGTTGGTCGGGTAGGGACGGGGTAGATCGACAACGATGCTCTTTCTTCTAGGGTTTGGGTGGCCTCGATAGTTGGTTGGGTGAGCGGACCGCCTCTCTCCCATGCATATGTCCGACGTCCCCTCTCATGTCGAAGTTATCGGGGAGGGGGTGGATCGACAACAACCCTCTTTATTCTAGGGTTTGGATGGCCTCGATAGTTGGTCGGGCGAGCGGACCGCCTGTCTCACTCATGCATGCCCGACGTCCCCCCTCATGTCGAAGTTATCAAGGAGGGGGTAGATCGACAACGACGCTCTTTCTTCTAGGGTTTGGGTGGCCTCAATAGTTGGTCGGGTGAGCGGACCGCCTCTCTCTCATGCATGTCCCTCCTCATGTTGAAGTTATCAGGGAGGGGTAAATTTTAACTTAGAGTTACATCCATCCATTCATCCATCCATACATACACATACATATATACATGGAACAAAAAATGCTATGAACAAAAAAATATTCTATGAACAAAAAAAACATCATATGAACATGACTAAAAAATTCATCATATCCAAAATAAGTATAGCATTTTGGTGTGACAATGATCACATCTATTTTTTTGACCAAAAAATGCTATGAACATTAACATAAACATAAAAAAGGCCAGGCGGCGCGGCGGCTCACAGCGGGGCTCGGGCGACGACGGGGCAGGGGCGCGACCGGCGACGACAGGGCAGGGGCGCGGCCGGCGACGGCGGGGACGGGCAGGGGCAGGGGCGCGGTCGGGCTGATCGGGGGCAGGGCAGGGGCGCACGGGCAACGGTGACGATGGCAACGGCGACGGCGGGGCAGGGGCGCACGATGACGGTGATGACGGCGATGGGGACGGCACTGACGAACGGCATCAGGGAAGAAGGGCATCGGGGCAGGGCGTGGCGAGGGCAGGGCGACGGCGACGACAGTGATGAACGGCGCGGCGACGGCGATGACAGGGCGCGGCATCAGGGAAGAAGGGTGACGGCGATGGCAGTGACGAACGGTGTCGGGGCATGATAGGGCGAGGGCGTCAACGACGACGACGACGGCGACGAGGAGGCAGGGCACGGCGATGGGAGAAATTGGGGGAAAATCCTAATTGTTGGCTTATATACAAGAAGCATTGGTCCCGGTTGGTCGCACCAACCGGGACCAAAGGTCTCTTTTCGGCAGCCCAAAGGGCGGGAAGCACAGACCTTTGGTCCCGGTTGGTGGCACCAACCGGGACTAAAGGTGGGCATTGGTCCCGGTTGGTGCCACCAACCGGGACCAATGGTTGGTATTGGTCCCGGTTGTAGCCACCGACAGGGACTAAATGGTTGGTCCTCGCTTTGGTGGGAGTTTAGTCCCACCTCGCCAAGTGAGGGGCGCTCGCACCGGTTTATAAGCCCACCCCTCCCTGCCTTATTGAGTTCCTCTCAAATTGAAAATAGATGCCCGTATGCGGGAAATTTTGACCTGAAATCAAACTGAATTTTAGTCTGATTTCTGGACGAATTTTACTTACATAAGCGCATCTATGTTCATTTTTGTTATTTTTTTATGTTATCTAAAGGGATTTTATTTTTTTGAACTTATTTGAACTCCATACTTTTTTTGTGTTCAAAATGCACCATTCAAAGCCACATCATCAATTTTCAACCCATTCTGACTTCATTTGGTATTTTCCATGCACTTACTGATTTTTTTGAGCTAAATAACCCTGAAATTGAAAAGCACTTCAAATGAACTCTAAAAATATTGAAAGTTGGCATGGTATCATCATTTCACCCACATAGCATGTGCTAAAAAGTTGAGATGGTTACGGCAAAAACTGGATGCACTTCGTGTACAAAATGGACAATCTCTTTCGAAGTATCACGGTTTCGGACGAAAACTCATCTGTTACGAAGGGATTTCATTTTTTGAACTTATTTGAGCTCCATACTTTTTGTGTGTTCAAAATGCACCATTCAAAGCCACATCATCAATTTTCAACCCTTTCTGACTTCATTTGGTATTTTTCATGCACATACTGATTTTTGAGCTAAATGACCCTGAAATTGAAAAGCACTTCAAATGAACTCTGAAAAGGTTAAAAGTTGGCATGGTATTATCATTTCACCCACATAGCATGTCATAAAAAGTTGAGAGGGTTACGGTAAAAACTGGATGCACTTCGTGTACAAAACGGAAAATCTCTTTCGAAGTATTAGGGTTTCGGATGAAAACGCATGTGTTACAAAAGGCATTTCATTTCTTCACATGTCACTACAATGATATAGTTGTGGAGAGAAAGTCTTCACTTTTTCTTTGCTTGTGTCCTTTGCTTATTGCGCCGTAACCATGGATAATCTTCATCGTTTAACAGGGTGCTTGGGTCAGCCTTGAATTTGAAGGGAAGAATTTCATGAAACTTTTCATAATCTTCAGACATGTCTGTCTTGCCCTCCAATCCCACGATGTCTCTTTTTCCTGAAAGAACTATGTGGCGCTTTGGCTCATCGTATGATGTATTCGCTTCCTTATCTTTTCTTTTTCTCGGTATGGTAGACATGTCCTTCACATAGAAAATCTACGCCACATCATTGGCTAGGACGAATGGTTCATCTGTGTACCCAAGATTGTTCAGATCAACTATTGTCATTCTGTACTGTGGGTCTTCCTGTACCCTGATGTGTTCATATGTAATCTAGTCATCACACTGCTCCGGGTGTTTGAAGCGTAGAATATTCTTGTGTTCATCGACATACGGGGTCACCAAGGTGGAAATCTATAGAACTGTGTAGTGTGCTTGAGACCAAGAATGCCCGTCCCTACATATTATTGAGTCCGCTCCTAGCGTGCCTTTTTCAGTCAGTCTCCCCTCATACCGTGATTGAGGGAGACCAATCTTCTTAAGGTCGGGAATGAAGTCAACACAAAACCCAATGACATCCTCTGTTTGATGGCCCATGGAGATGCTTGCTTCTGGCCTAGCGCGGTTACGAACATATTACTTTAAGACTCCCATGAACCTCTCAAAGGGGAACATATTGTGTAGAAATACAGGGCCTAGAACGATAATCTCGACTGCTGGATGAACTAGGACGTGTGTCATGATATTGAAGAAGGACGGTGGGAACACCAGCTCGAAAGTAACAAGACATTGCACCAAATCACTCCTTAACCCTGGCAGGATTTCTGGATCGATCACCTTCTGAGAGATTGCATTGCGGAATGCACATAGCTTCACAATGGCTAATCGAACGTTTTCCGGTAGAAGTCCCCTCAATGCAACCGGCAGTAGTTGCGTCATAATCACGTGGCAGTCATGAGACTTTAGGTTTTGGAACTTTTTCTCTGCCATATTTATTATTCCCTTTATATTCGACGAGAAGCCAGACGGGACCTTCATACCGAGCAGGCATTCAAAGAAGATTTCCTTCTCTTCTTTGGTAAGAGCATAGCTGGCAGGACCTTCATACTCCTTTGGATGCATGCCGTCTTTTTCATGCACACGTTGTTGTTCCTCCCGTGCCTCCGATGTATCTTTTGTCTTCCCATACACTCCCAAGAAGCCTAGCAGGTTCACGCAAAGATTCTTTGTCACGTGCATCACGTTGATTGCAGAGCGGACCTCTAGGTCTTTCCAATAGGGTAGGTCCCAAAATATAGATTTCTTCTTCCACATGGGTGCGTGTTTGTCAGCGTCATTCGGAACAGATAGTCCGCCAAGACCCTTTCCAAATATTACTTGTAAATCATTGACCATATCAAGTATGTGATCACCAGTACGGAGGGCGGGCTTCTTCCGGTGATCTGCCTCACCTTTGAAATGCTTTCCTTTCTTTTGACATTGATGGTTGGTCGGAAGAAATCGACGATGCCCCAGGTACACATTCTTCCTGCATTTGTCCAATATATACTGTCGGTGTCATCTAAATAGTGTGTGCATGCGTGGTATCCCTTGTTTGTCTGTCCTGAAAGGTTACTGAGAGCAGGCCAATCATTGATGGTTACAAACAGCAACGCATGTAGGTCAAATTCCTCATGTTCGTTCTCATCCCACACACGTACACCTCTTCCATTTCATATCTGTAAAAGTTCATCAACTAATGGTCTTAGGTACACATAAATGTCATTGTCGGGTTGCTTAGGGCCTTGGATGAGCACTGGCATCATAATGAACTTCCGCTTCATGCACAACCAAGGAGAAAGGTTATACATACATAGAGTCACAGGCCATGTGCTATGCTGGCTGCTCTGCTCCCCAAAAGGATTAACGCCATCTGCACTTAAACCAAACCATACGTTCCTCGGGTCACCTGTAAGGTCGCTCCACTTTCTCTCGATTTTTCTCCACTACGACCCGTCAGCGGGTGCTCTCAACTTCCCGTCTTTCTTACGGTCTTTTTGTGCCATTGCATCAACTCGGCATGCTTTTTTCTTCTGAACAGACGTTTCAACCGTGGTATTATAGGAGCATACCACATCACCTTCGCAGGAACCCTCTTCCCGGTGCGCTGGCCCTCAACATCACCAGGATCATCTCTTCTGATCTTATACCGCAATGCACCGCATACCGGGCATGCGTTCCGTTCCTCGTACTCACCGCGGTAGAGGATGCAATCATTAGGGCATGCATGTATCTTCTGCACCTCCAATCCTAGAGGGCATACAACCTTCTTTGCTGCGTACGTAATGTCGGGCAATTCGTTATCCTTTGGAAGCTTCTTCTTCATTATTTTCAGTAGCGAACTAAATCCCTTGTCAGATACACCATTGTCTGCCTTCCATTGCAACAATTCCAGTGTGGTACCGAGCTTTTGTTGTCATCTTCGCAATTTGGGTACAATCATTTTTTGTGATCCTCTAACATGCGATCGAACTTCAACTTCTCCCTTTCACCTTCGCATTCTCTCTGTGCATCAACAATGACCCGGTGAAGATCATCATGGGGCACATCATCTGGTTCCTCTTGATCTTCAGCTTCCCCCATTGCAGCATCACCGTATTCAGGGGGAGGGTAGTTGTCGTCATCCTCTTCTTCTTCGTTATCTTCCATCATAACCCCTCTTTCTCCGTGCTTGGTCCAAACATTATAGTGTGGCATAAAACCCTTCTGAAGCAGGTGGAAGTGAAGGGTTTTAGAGTTGGAGAAATACTTCGTATTCTCACAGATAGTACATGGACAAGGCATAAAACCATTCTGCTTGTTTGCCTCAGCCGCTTCGAGAAAATTATGTAGGCCCTTAATATACTCGGAGGTGTGTCGGCCACTGTACATCCATTGTCAATTCACCTGCGTGCGTTATATAATAAATTGTATTAAAAACCATTACAACATATCATGAATAGACAAGTGAACAATAATAAAAGTAAGAAAATCATACGAGTAAGTATATTTTATTTTAGCAAGAAGATAAGATCAAGAGGCTCACCACGCGCGGGCGATCGACGGCGGTTTCAGGACGGGGACGGGACAGGACGGACTGCCAAACCTAGACAAATCTAGACAAAATGGAGTTTGGACAAGGAGCTTCGAGAGGAGAAAGCTTAAGTTTGGCTTAGGCATTTCATCAAACACCTCATGTGCATAGGAGGTGAGCTAGAGCACCACAAAGCTCTCCCCTCGCCGGCCAAAAAAACAGAGCAGTGTGGAGTGCTCTGCTTGCTGGCTAGGGGGTATATATATATAGGCATTTCATTGGTCCCGGTTCGTGGTTGGAACCGGGACTAAAGGACCCCCTTTGGTCCCGGATCCAGCCACGAACCGAGACCAATGGTTGTGGGTCAGGAGCGAGGCACATTGGTCCCGGTTCGTGTCTGGAACCGGGACCAAAGGTTCCAGACGAACCGGGACCAATGCCCCACGTGGCCCGCCCGGTCCCCTGGCCTCACGAACCGGGACCGTTGCCCCCATTGGTCCCGGTTCGTGACTGAACCGGGACTAATGGGCTGGTCCGGCCCGAACCAATGCCCTGTTTTCTACTAGTGTTCCCCGCTCAACGCTACACGATAGGTTTCAATTGAAGGAGCTGAAACGCATCACGAACACCGTCAAACCCTCTCTCAAGCCAGAAAACAAGATCGTGAGGCTCAAGTTCTGCCTATCCATGACGGATGAGCACTCGATGTCAACACCTTATCCTAGCTTCAAATCAATGAACAACATGGTCCACATTGATGAGAAATGGTATGACATGACCAGAGTCAAAAATAGTTACTATGTACTGCCTAATGAACCTGAACCTGAGCGCACCGTGACGAACGCTAACAACATTGGGAAGGTCATGTTCTTGACCGCCGTGGCAAAGCGCCGATATAGTGATGAAGGGGAGATGACGTTCGATGGAAAAATTGGTACTTGGGCGTTTGTTGTTGAGACAGAGGCACAACGAACAAGTCAAAACAGAGACATGGGAACAATGGAGCTGAAATCACTGAAAGTAACCAGACATGTATGTCGAAATTACCTGATCAATAAAGTCATTCCAGCTATCCAAGACAAGTGGCCCGACGATGATGAGGGCACAACAATATTCATTCAGCAGGACAATGCTAGACCCCATGTCCCCCTAACGATCCAGGGTTTAGAGAAGCTGTGGATCAAACAGATCTAGACATTCAATTGCTCCAACAACCACCAAACAGCCCTGAGTTCAATGTTTTAGACTTGTGCTTCCACTGTTCTCTCCAATCCCTAACCGATTGCAGAGTGCCTATGAATATCCGAGAACTGGTACAAGGTGTAGAGGAGGAGTTTGAGAACTATGATGCACATAAGTTGTACAAACGCTTCATCACACTCCAAGCAGTCATGGTTGAAGTCATGAAAGATCAAGGAGGAAACAACTACAAGATGCCCCATTTGCACAAAGATCGCCTACAGAATGGCGGAGAGGAAATACTCGGTATGTATTGCAATCCCGAGCTAATCGCTGACACAAAGGCCATCATAGAACAATAGGTATAGACTAAGAAAAAGGAAGGGAGTCGATAGAGAAATGAAAAGAAAGGATAGGAATCTGTATCATGTGTCATGAGTATGTCGTGTATGTCATGTGTGATATGTATGTCTTGTGTCATGTGTTCAATGAGAAAAGATTGGAGTATGTCATGTGATTTATTTGAATTTATTTGGATTTATTTGGATTTATTTAAATTATTTGGATTTATTTGGATTTATTTGAATTATTTGGATTTATTTGAATTATTTGGATTTATAAATTTTATGACAAGATATAAAGATAAAACTCCAGTTTAGAGAAATAATATCTTCATTAATGGTCATTACTAGATGTACAAGGTCATTACAAGGATCATTACAAGATCCTTCTTCTTCTTCTTCTTCTTCTTCTTCTTCTTCTTCTTCTTCTTGCTCTTCTTCTTGTTGTTCTTCTTCTTCTTCTTTCTTCTTCTTATTGTTGTTCTTCTTCTTCTTTCTTCTTCTTGTTCTTCTTTTCTTTCTTCTTCTTCTTCTCGTTCTTCTTCTTCTGTATTTACTGCAAGAATTAACAAAAAAATGTTTTACTGGAGGAGTTAATTTTAATTAACAAAAAAGATTTCGATTAATTTAATTAACAGAAAAATGTTTCAGTTAAAGCAGAGAAGAGAATACTCCTACACTAAAAAGAAGAGAGGAAGATAGGACACTGCTGCACTTGCAAGCAAGCAAAATTGCCAACTTGCTAAGTTACTGTGCACAACTTGCTACTGCTACTGCAAGCAAAGAAGCAAGAACATGAAAATCTGAACCAGTATGTGTGTGTGTGCAATTATAAGCTAACTGACAGTCAATGTATGCAGTCAATATACAGTCAATATACAGCCACGCCCACACAGCTGCAATTCGGTCCAAAAGACTCCTTTTCCCGAGTAGATAGTGTGATCATCATTTAACACATAACCAATACAGGACATCCATGAGATCATTGAAACAAACTCCTCCAAAATTCAGTGAGCAGCACAGCACGTCCATACAGCCACAAGGAACATCATATGACTTGACCGTTCTTACAACACGCCAACATCAACCACTGAACTTACGTTGACTAGATACTGGGTACAAACTTGCCCAAGCCGCGATGCATAGACGGCAAATGCTAGATTAGGATACACAAAACGTCACTGAAATGCTCCTTAGAAATGCCATCTCTTGCAGATCAAAAGACACCACAGAATGATCCTTCCAAGTTCCAACTGCATATGTTACCTGCATCTAGAACCAGTTCACAAGATCAGCAGACAATTTGATGCGATAATTGTGAAGTGCAGAAACAAATCAGCCTCAGATTGCTCCGGGAAAACAATTTTGCGTTTGCTGCTATATGAACGCCGGGCCTACACACTCATGGCTCTCGTCTTGGGCGGCTCAGTTGCTGTTGCTGCTGCTGTTTGTCTGATTCTGAAGCTCATATTCTGCTGCTGCTACACAAAACTACAGAGCAAGGTAATGACTACCAGTCAGCCTTGGAGGATCAGACCAAGAGTCAAAATACAGTTATAAGGCAAGGTAAGCAGGCAAATGCAACAAAGAAAAGGAACAGTTTTCAGTGTTGCATGACAAATACTGGTACTGTAAAATTCACAATCTGCTACACAAAATTCAGTTTTCTGTGGTACACAATCTGAAGCAGTTTTCAGTTTTCTGAATTTTCAGTTTTCAACAAGAAATCAAAGAGGAGACCTTGGGGCCGTTGGAGCAGGGGTTCCGGCGCATCCTCCGTCGGGCCATTGGTCCTGGCGCGCAAGCGAGCTGGACAGGCGAGCGTGGCATGGTGGATCTGGGAGAGAGAGAGAGAGAGAGAGAGAGGATGGGGCGAGGAGAGAGGATGGTATGGGGGTGAGGAAGAAGAGTGCAGGGACATAACGGAGCCACGCCGGAGCTGGAGTACACCGAAGAAACCCACAGCAGAAGTTCACCGGAGAAATCAGAGATTTTTAAGGAGGAGGAGAAAGCTGTGCGGCAGGCACGCGAGCAAGGGAGCGGCGGAGGAGGCACCTGCGATGGCGGAGGAGGAGGAGGCTGCTACGGTGGAGGAACAAGAAAGCTGAGCAAGGCAGCCGCGGCGGCGGGGAAGCAGGGTAGCTACGACGGCGGGGGAGCAGGGCATATCGAAGCAAAAATCAGCCCTTCTCTTCGTCATGGATCTCCATGGGGAACGAGGAGGGGAGTTGCGGGGGAGGCGTTGTATGGGGAGGCGTGGGGCGGGAGAGCTCCGGCGACGCGGGGAGCTGCTGCGTGAGCGGGGGAGTCGAGCTGCGGGGAGCCGAGCGGCGGAGGCGCGGGAGAGCGGAGCTCTGTCGCGACAGAGGAGCGGGGGAGACGACGGGAAGCTGCGGGTTTGTCGGTAATTCTCTAGGGGGGGTTTCAAAAAAAGACCACGAGGACATGTTTTTCCGGACATGTCTCCCCGCCGCCGGCCGCTGCCGTGCTAGCTAGGCTTCACCGCCCACCGGGCACCGGCTGTATTACTCCACCACCAGCATCCGGTGGCGCCCGGCCCACCATCTGCCGCCTCACCTTCTGCTTCCCAGGGCGTCCTTCCAACCCCAAACCCTAACCCTAACCCTAGCTCGCCGAAGGAGCGGAGAGAAAAGGCGTCGGGGACGTTTATAAGTTTCAGTCGCATAGAACATATCTGGAACACCTCTGTTTTTTGGTTTCACAAACTGTAAACTCTCCTAGCATATAAATTTGCCCTGGTCCTGAACTCTTGATTGACATTGGAGTTTACAGTATAATGCCTATACTAATTCAGTAACCATCAGCTTTGATGTCATAATTTTATTAGCTAGCCTTTCACTATTTGCATCCTTGCCTTACTAGCCACTACTCACTATTTGCATCGGTTTGTCCTGCTCTAGGATTTGGAAAGATGCCGACATCTACGAGCGGTGGTGATGATCTCACAAGGAGCACAAAAGAGGAGCCAAAGACTAGCGAGGCTGCCGTAGAGCCCATTGCTTCTTGTCTCCCAAGATCACATGAGAACTTAACGCCTTGTTGCGACAGCGGGGGAAAGCTGATCAGGTCATTGCCTTCAGGTCTGCTGGATTACTCCTTATTTCAGTTTTGCTCATATTTTGAACAAATCAGTTGGAGCACTTACAATAGTGGTGTGTTATTTTGTATTTCAAACTAGTTTCAGGTGCTACCGATAGCGCTGGACTCGGGAGCTCTAGTGGTTCCGGTCGAGATGTCTCGGACTGTCCTGGTGTAGCTCTGTCCAAAATGACCCGCAATGTCGTCTGGATTTTCTTGTTTGATGGTGATCTTCCTTGAAGCTTCTGAATTCCCTAAATATGCGTTTGCATATTATCAATTGACTTTTGATCTTTTGCACGAGACACCATTGTGTTTACATGCTCAGGCATTCCTATAGAACGCAACCAATCTAATATAAGAGTCTTGACCTCGGCAAATCTGGCTAAAGCAATGAAGGGAAATGAACAGCTCGGTTCTACCATGAAGGTTGGTAAATCTTTTGCCATTTTGCTTCATCATTTCGAGGAATATGTGGTAATTCTGTATTCTCTTCTTGCTTTGTGGTCATTTCAGATTGAAGCACGTGATGCATTTAATAACGTTGCCCCTGGTTCCTTGGAGCGTTGCTTGGAGCGTTGTAGTCATGGGATTGATGGGGCTTCTTTTGTCCAAGTGACAGGGTTCCTTGATGTTTGTGAAGTAAATCTCAGTCATGGAGTGGAAATTCGACCCCACGGTGACCTAGTAACCATGAAACTTACCGTTGACTCTGGTAGAGCCACGCCTATGAAAGTGCTCCCGGGTAAAGTTTCAATGCCTTTTGAAGGTGATGAAGCGCTTTGTAAGGTATGGTTTTAGTTCCTCTCTTAGTTCTTTACATGGAGGTACTAGAATAAGTGGTTAATCTATCACTATGTGCGGTGAATTATTGAAATATGTCTCTTGAGGAATCAAAATGACATACTCTATGACCCCCTCTACAATTTTTAGTTCGCCTGATGCAAAACTTGTCACTTGTCGCTTTTGTATATGCTAGGCTGGCAATGACGGGCCACTCTTCGATGATCATGGAAACTTTGTTGGCATGAACATTTTCTCCGACAAGGGGAGATGTGTTTTTGTGCAAACGAGTGTAATTGTTGAAAAATTGAAGGAATTTGAGAGATTGAAGAGGGTACGCATGCGACAGGAACGATATAAGTAAGTCTCTTTCTCGACATTCGAGCAGTATTTTTGCTATAGTTTTAAATAGTCCGTTATAGCCTCGTTATAGCCTTGCTATAGCCTTTTCAGCAAAGTGACACTAAATGGTTTCATGTACAAATGGCCCCCTATTGTCCGCTATAGCCCGCTATAGCTTATTTGGAGGTTCGCCGCTATTTGCCATAGCCCGCTATTTAAAACATTGATTTTTGCCAGTTTGCTTATGCACACTTGTCTTTCACTGGTCATGACTGTTGATTCACATTTGGTGGTTGTAATCGTGAGCCACTGGTTGACGAGGGGAGGCATTTTTCATTTTTTGTGAAGTTGTGAATCTGTCTCATGAATTTCTTGATTTCTTTGTTGTACGTGTACGTAGATCTGTTTGCACTTTGGCCATGTGTTGCTGTTACCCACTTTTATTACTGACATGATTTAAGTGTTGAATCCAGTACATGTTTATCTAATTGGAAGAAGGAACCTAACACTTTTATTGGTTCTTGTCTCCCAAGATCACATGAGAACCTAACATGTACATGTTCTATTCAAGCTAAAGCGTAGATAACTGAAATTAGGCGTATGGCGTGACTTCCTGTCTTCACGCTGTGCCTGAACTGTGTAACACATTCAAAATTCAAAATATATTCCCCCCTCCCCCCCCCCCCCCCCACACACACACACAAAAAAAAAGTCAGTAATCAGTCATTTTCCCTGTCTTTAGTCCCACATGGAAGTGTTCCATGAATTCAAGTTTTGTTTCATCCATATTTTGGTAGAGCTGTTCTGTTGTTCATTTGATTAACTGAATTCGCTATTTTATGCTGCAGACCGATTACAGATGATGGCCGTCGGCGTAGAGAGGATGTCATGCAAACTCAGGAAAAAAGACCTAGGAGGAAATTTACACCCTATTAGTCTATATAAGATAGAGAAGTACACACATGACACAGTAAACTAGTTGAAGTGATACAGTTTCTTCAAAAAAAGGGTTGGGGCGATCGATATGATGCTGACATGGCGGACACCTGTGCGGATAGAGGGCCAGGTTTTTCACGGAATAAATCACTATTCTGACCTTCTCAGCAATATTGGTCACGAACTAAATTTAACATGAAAGTATTTCACGATCTGACCTTTTTAGCAACACCATAACACGTGACGTTTCTGTCCAACATAGAAACGCCGAGTTAGATAGCGTTTCTGCCCTTATCCACTGTCAGGCTGAGCTAAAAACGCCAAAGGCCTTGGCTTTTCTATGTAGGGCAGCAACGCCAAGGCCTTTGGCGTTTCCAGAAACGGTAACCAGCTTGGCCTGGTAACGAGCGAGGCAGAAACGCTATCTACCTCGGGTTTCTATGTCGAATAGAAACGCCACGGGCTATGGCGTTGCCAAAAGGGTCAGATCGTGAAATATTTTCATATAGAATTCAATTTGTGACAAAGATTGTTGAAAAGGTCAAAAAAATGATTTCCGTTTTTCTCTATGTGTCTTCTGTGAAAATAAGTAGGACTATGCCGGCTCCAGCTCCAGCTCCAGGAAAACAGCTATTACCTCTCCAGATTCAGCCTTGCGTGTAACCTTCCTGTTGTACAAGTGAAATTATTTCGGCAAGTTGATTGCAACAACCATGTATGTGCATGGCTGCTCATCGTGACCTGGCACTTGAGACGGCAAAAATGTTACTATCTTTGGTTTTACACAAAGGGCAAAACTTTTCCAAACCGCACCCCATGAAACATGTGTAAAACTGGAGTCTGATAAGGGGGCTGCTATGCGTCAGCCGAGTGATCTCTTTAAAGATCCATCGCCTCGTGAGTCGTCGGATCTAACACAAATCTAACAGGCGAATGTCTTTTCTCTACTTTGCAATACAAGATCTATCGGCCGATGGATGCATACACAAGATCCCGGGCTGCTGTATTCGCAGCTGAGCGCCCGGTGCTTGGAGCCCCACTTACAGACTTGATTGCCTAAAATAATTACAGACTTAATTAATCAATTATTATTTTCTCAAAAATAATAATTTTAATCAATTGTTCTAAAAAGAATTCTGAATTATTAATCGGAAATGGCCTATCTTTGAGCATGGTTTGAACTTGGTAGACATCCTAACACCACGATGTGAAACTTGGTGAACATACCAATGCAACTTTGAAAACACCTCTTTTTCTACGTTGTATCGCACTGGTAGTACTGACGAGCTCTACACCCGGCCAGCATGAACTGTTGCGACTGAAACATGGAGGTGGTCGGGTAAGCTAAGCAAGAAGCGTCCGTAAACTGCACTTCACCACTCCTAAAACATGGGCCTGCCGTCACCCCCACACCTTTCGTGCAGTGAGAATGTGTTTTGAACTGCCATCATACTCACTGACAGAGGGAGAGAACGACATCTAACTTATGTACTTGCTCGGAATGTATTGCTCAAGGAAGAGGGAATGGGATCCCAGCAAAGCGACCTGTCATGGCATTTCTTCGGCTGTTTTTAGATGATTTATTATGCCATCGTTTTAGGACAGCGACACCAGCTGCAAGCTACAAGGAGAGTATATATACATACATCGCTGTTGCTAAAGGACGCACGGAGTATACCTGCCGGCCGTTTATGGTAGCCAGGTGTGGCATGCAATGCCTCGAGTTTACTACTTCCTTCGTTTCTAAATATTTATCTTTGTAGATATTTTACTATGAATTACATACGGGTATATATAGACATAATATAGAATATAAATTCATTCATTATGTTTCGTATATAGTTCATAGTTATTTAAGACAAATATTTAGAAACGGGAGGGAGTAATAACTTGCACGAGTGATGGAAGTTGGTTGTTGGCTGGCGAAGCCAGTGTTGATCGTTGGCAATCCATCCGTTAAGTAGCATTTAAACATGGAAGAGTTTGGCAAAACACTCTTACAATAGCCAACGGGACAGTAAATGCCGCGACAACGGGTTTTTGACTTCTAACCACTGCGTGTCCGCCGTCCAGTTTTCTATTAATTAACAGGACAATTCTCTTCAGCTTAATTAACCGATGAAACAATTTTTTTGACTCTGTTTCAAATATAAGGGAAAAGAAAAACTTCTCTTCACTGTGACCTTTTGCTAAATCAAACCAAAAAAAACCAGATGGCTCTCTCCCCCCCTCCTCGGCGTCTCTCCCTCTCCCCCGCGACCTCATCCCCTCCGTCCCCCTCCCCGGCGTGAATCCTCCCCTCTCCCCCTCTGGCGTGTCTCTAGCTGGTGCTATTGGCTTGCCAGGCAGCCCTGTTTCCTCCCCTCCCCCACCTCTCGCCGGCGCTTCTGCTCTGGTGTCCTGTGCGTCCAACCGCTTCTAGGCTCTGGAGCCCGATGCCGACTCCGACGACGATTATGATCCTGCTCCTGCTTCGCTGGTGGCGCTGCCAGCGGTCATAAAGGTGGTGGCGCCTCGTCGGCGCAAGTTTGCGCCTGGGGGTCGTGGCCGTCCGGTGGTCTCCGCCTCTGGCCTGGATGGCTGGTCGCTTGTGGCATGTCGGGGGCATAAATCTGGTAAGGCTGCTATCCCTTCTCCGACGCTCTGTGGTGATCGGTTTTGTGAAAGAATGTGTGTTGAGTGTGGATCTTATATCCTTGCATCTTGATGTACTCTTTGGTGGTGAAGATTATTTTCTTCATGCTTGTCTTCAAGAGGGTTTTGCCATCTCGATTGGTATCCCTCCTCTTGACAAGGCTATTATTTCCTATCTTCACTAGGGGTTGTCACAAGCTTTGATTTTTAATTTTCTTATTAGTAAGCTTGTGAACCCATTTGCTAGTGGTTCGTGTGTGGGAAAGATATGTCTTGCACTTTATGTCTCATTTCATCAAGACTATGTTCATGCTTAATGCTCATCCTTATATTAGTCTTCTCAAGTGCTTTGCCATGACTCACACACATCATTTTGGTTGAGCCTATTCTTTAACCTCTTTTACATGTTGCTCAACCATATGTTTGGTGCTAGTGATATTCTTATTGTCTTATCTACTTGCTTGCACTTGTGTGTTTATATTGAGTTTGGGGAGTCATGATCCTATTTTGTGCACTTGTAGTCAAATACAAAAATTCTTAATTGTGCACAAATGATGGGGAGCTCCTCTAGTTTCTTTATAAACACTCTTTTGCCCATATCATAATATCTTTTATTCATGTGGCCCATAGGTCCATGTGATTGATTGTTCCAATTGGTATCTTCTGATTGCTTGCTTCACTCTGGTGTATGTCTTTGTACCATACGATCCTTTTTGTAATCTTTGGGTTCTTAATATAGTGTGTATTCCTCCAACTACTTATCATTGGATATGTGTATTTCTTTGCATATGTATTTTGAGAAATACAAACTTTTTGGAGGAACACCTATTATATTGGCTTTCTAAACTTTTCGTCCATTTTGGCAATCGATGCCAATGGGGGAAAAGTTTAGAGAGTTTAGTTTGGAAAGCTTAGAGAGTTTTGCTTTTGTTGCTTAAGCATTTGCATCTCACATCCATGCATTGTTTTGCATTTGTGTGTCCTTGGTTGTGCTTATTTCCTTATATAAACTCTCTTGAAAGTGGTTGTCATCAATTATCAAAATGGGGGAGATTGTAAGAGCACATTTCTTCATGTGTGATTTTGGGTAATTGATGACAATCCCTATGGACTAATGGTTGCCTTAAGTTATATTCGAAGGATTTGTCCATATGCACTTCTTGAAGTCCATCTGTTGGTTTCAAGGAGTTTATATGGTGACCAAGGTGGTATTCAAGGTTTTATCCAAAGATTGGTCATAGAGAAGATAAGGTACAAGGTTGATCAAGACTAAGACAAAGAGTGAATCAAGTTTATCAACACACAAAGCGTACAAGATGTATCGAGAGGGATCAAGTGATCCCATGGTATGGTAAGCATTGTCCATTACGCTTTGTGTACTAACCCATGTTCCCTATGAGTGTTATTTGTGGGGTTAGGTATGTTTCCATGGGCTAGCATCAATAAGAAGATCTCATACAATCCATGGAGGATGACATCAAGTGGTGATCGTCATCAAGGTTGCGGTGTGCAAGCTCAAGTGAAGCATCACAGAGAGATCTTGCTTGAAGCTTGCCGTTGAGGGATCACTAGAAGAGTGTCTAGAGGGGGGTGAATAGACTACCAGCAGGAAATTAAAACATAACATTTTCCCAAGTTAATATGTTGGCAGATTTTAACAGTTTTAGCAAGACTAGCAAGTCTATATACCCTGCACATGCATGTCAACAAATATGGAAATAGAAAGTAAAGACATTGCACAATAAGTAAAGAGTTGAGATATGGAGATCAAACGCAATTGAAGACGCAAGGATTTTTCCCGTGGTTCCAATAGGTAGTGCTATCGTACGTCCACGTTTATGGAGTCTTCAACCCACGGAGGGTAACGGTCGCGAGAGCCCACGAAGGGCTCCACCCATAAGGGTCCACGAAGTAGCAACCTTGACTATTCCATAACGGCTTCCGTCCACGAAGGATGAGCCTCACTATGGGTAGATCTTCACGGAGTAGGCGATCTCCTTGCCCGTACGAACTTCTTGGTTCAACTCCACAACACGAAGTAGGAGGCTCCCAAGAGACACCTAACCAATCTAGGAGGCACCACCCTCCAAAAGGTAATAGGCTCGGTAATGACGATGAACTCCTTGCACTTGTGCTTCAAGATGATAGACTCCTCAACACACAATCACTCTCTCATAGATTTGTCTTGGTAGAAGAGATGGGATTGGTGGAAAGCAACTTGGGGAGGCTAGAAATCAAGATCCATATGGTAGGAGTGGAAGACCTTGACCTCAACACAAGGGTAGCTGGTTCTCTCTCAGAAAATTGGATGGGGCAAGTATGCAATAGTTCTGAGTGCTTCTCTTTCGAGTAGGTGGTGGTGGAGGGGTATATATAGGCATCTCCAAAAATCCAACCGTTACACACAATAAGTCAGACTCGGTGGAACCGATGTGTGAATCTTGGTTGTACCGAAGTGACTTAAAGTTAGCAACTTTTGAATATTGGTGAGACCGATATAGGAATCTCAGTTGCACCTATAAGGTGACCAACGGTCAAAATGCCCAATCTCGGTGACACCGATTCAACAATCTCGGAGGGACCGAAACTGTGAACTTGTGTAACAGAAAGTTGGCAGCCCAACTCGGTGGCACCGAATGCAGTATCGGTTGCACCGAAAAGCTAGGGTTTGGCTGAGTCTGTCTAGGGTTTGGGAATCGGTGGCACCAGGATGGAAATGTTGGTTGCATCAATTTTGAATATTTGGCTTTGGACAGACTTTGGTGGGAGAGTTTGTGGGTGTTTTTGGTGACTATCACTTGTGCACATATGAACATTTTGTTCACCAACAAAATCTTACCCCCTTTTAATAGTATTGGCTTTCCTATGGACTCCAAGTGATTTCTCACAAATATAAAATGTAGAGTCCTCCGCTTGAAGCTTGGCCAACCTATTTCTTGGCATCTTGGGGTATTCCACAATCTCCACAGTCCTTTTGCCAACCCAACTCTCCATGGACTATTATCTGAAATACACTAGATAAAAGTATTAGTCCAAGATACAATGTATGTTGTCATGAATTATCAAAACCACCAAGGGAGCATGTTGTGCTTTCAATCTCCCCCTTTTTAGTAATTGATGACAACATACAATCAAAGCTTCAAATAAAGATATACGTGGATATAATGAAGACTTTGAGAGACACATGCCTTAGATTTGCTCCCCCTAAATGTGTGCAGTCCTTTAAAGGATAGTTGCTTTGGAATGCATGGACACACATATGGATGAAGGGATATAAGGAGTCATGTGTGTCTTGGCTATATGCATCAAAATATATATCAATGAGATGTGTCCTTATTCAAGACTTCACTCTTGCAAACAATATGTGCAAGAAGCAAGAGATCATCTTGACCAAGAGTATGGTGCAAATACTTACCTTGAGTTCTTGATCATTCTAGTAGTAGAAACACACTTGAGAAAACAATGTTAGGAAACACAAGAGTATTCCACTAATATAAAGACAATACTATATCTTGGTACTTTAGATATGGAGAACATATAGAAAATAGTATTCCTTAGAAATGATATGTCTCCAAGATCATTTAGAACTTTCTCCCCTTAGATATGAAAGTAAAAGCTTGATATTTGATCTACCCCATAATCATATCTCCCCCATTTGCATAAGCATGTAACTCTCCCTTTACCATGAAGCTTTGTTATTCTCCCCCCTTTGGCATTAATTTCGAAAAAGGTCAAAGTTAGGAGTAGGTACAGGAATCATTGACAAGGAAGGGATCCTTGAGAACAAGGGTCATTGAAAGTAGTGTTCATAGAAAAGAACTAAGGGAATCATTGAAGGTATCTTCTCTCCCTGTGGTAAATACTAGTGAGATCTTGTTAAGTCTTCTCCTCCTTTGAGCTAGGGATCCTTGAATAAAGAATTTCTCACCCTAAGTTTTGCTTGTTATCCCCCCCTAAGTTTTTTTTCTTCAGAAGGGATTCTTGATAACACACAAGTATAGGGGATCGCAATAGTTTTCGAGGGTAGAGTATTCAACCCATATTTATTGATTCGACACAAGGGGGGCCAAAGAATATTCTCGAGTATTAGCAGCTGAGTTGTCAATTCAACCACACTTGAAAGACTTAATACCTGCAACAAAGTATTCAGTGGCAAAGTAATATGGAAGTAACGGTAACGGTGTCAAAGTGATAGTAGTAGTTAGTAGTGTTTGTAACAGTAGCAACAGAAAAGTAACTGGGCAAAGATCAATATATGGAAAGCTCGTAGGCTGGATCAGTGATGGATAATTATGTCGGATGGCATTCATAATGCAACAGTTACAACATAGGGGGACACAGAGCTAGCTCCAATTCATCAATGTAATGTAGGCATGTATTCCGTATATAGTCATACATGCTCATGGAAAAGAACTTGCATGACATCTTTTGTCCTACCCTCCCATGGCAGCGGGGTCTTATGGGAAACTAAGGGATATTAAGGCCTCCTTTTAATAGAGAACCGGACCAAAGCATTAGCACTTAGTGAATAGATGAACTCCTCAAACTACGGTAATCACCGGAAAGAATCCCAGTTATTGTCACCCTGGGGGATGCGGATCATAAATCGTAATAGGTGTCTACAACTTGCAAGATAGGATCAAGAACACACATATATTCAGGAAAACATAATAGGTTCACATCTGAAATCATGGCACTCGGGCCCTAGTGACAAGAATTAAGCATAGCAAAGTCATCGCAACATCAATCTCAGAACATAGTGGATACTAGGGATCAAACCCTAACAAAACTAACTCGATTACATGATAAATCTCATCCAACCCATCACCGTCCAGAAAGCCTACGATGAGATTACTCACGAAAGGTGGAGAGCATCATGGAATTGGTGATGAAGGATGGTTGGTGATGACGAAGGCGTCGATTTCCCCTCTCCGGAGCTCAAAATGGACTCCAGATCTGGTCTCCCAAGGAAGAACAGGAGGTGGCGGCGGCTTCGTATCATGAAACGCGATGAACTCTTCTCTCTAATTTTTCTCTCCATAGATAGGAATATATAGAAGTGGAAATGAGGTCGGTGGAGCCACGAGGGCCCCACAAGCCTGCTTGGCGCGGCCAGGGGGGTGGCCGCGCCTAGCAGGCTTGTGGCCTACAGGTGGCTCCCCTCTGGTTACTTCTTGCGTCAGTATTTTTTATTAATTCCAAAAATATTCTCCGTAAATTTTCAGGATGATCTGAGAACTTTTATTTCTGCACAAAAATAACACCAAGGCAATTCTGCTGAAAATAGCATCAGTCCGGGTTAGTGCCATTCAAATCATGCAAATTAGAGTCCAAAACAAGGGCAAAAGAGTTTGGATAAGTAGATACGTTGGAGACGTATCAGGATCATCGAAGTAACAGAAGAAGAACAGATAAGAGAAAAACAAATCGGTGAATCCAAGACAGATAGATCAGTGGTACCAAGATTTTGTAGTGCAGCTTGTCTGCAATTTCGGTAGAATTGAGATATCTGAGTCGGCGGCTCCGAGGCTAAAATAGAAAGAAAGGAATAAGGGACCAAGTTTCTATTTTCAAAGAGTCAAAAGAAAATATTTTCAAAGGGAAAGAGAAGGACATCATCTAGAGAAAATCTGAGTGGTTACGAGAGATCATGCAAATAGAGAACAAACCACACAAGATCCTTAACTAGATGATGGGCGGTGACTAGGTCACCTATATTAGAGTATATTGACTTAGGAGACAAGCAAGAATACTTGATCATAGGTCATACTCTATGTTAAGCTCAAAATGGGGTTGCCATTTTTCGACTAAGCATTTTCATGTCTTCATATCACTTGAGTTGCTTTAGCTCATGACTTGGAGTAAAGCCTTTTCAAGGATATGAGTGCATACCTTTGAGTGATGTTGATGATGTTGCTCGTAGGCGAACTTGTTGAGGATGCTCGAGGTTGATGAAGAACATCTTGAGTTGGGAGCAATCCTTCTCGTTCTAGTACACTTGTTACCTACAAAGGTTAGTCATGCAACGAAGAACAATAGGTATATCCATTTGACATGATACCAATTGAGATTTTGCAATAATGATCAAGTATATGTCAAGGATATGTTTTTGTTGTCTTCTTCCTTCCATCATCAAGATGGGTTGTGGATACTTGGTCTAGACAAGATTGCTTATGATTGGAGTTGGTTGGAATCTCGTGGAATGAAGTTCTTCCAAGTACCTACAAACGATTAGATGCAATACAAGGGAGCATAGAATTCCATGGCATAAGATAACATGTTAGGTATATCATGGAAGTATCAAGAATGCTCATGCCCTTGCAAGCATCCGACTGAGCCTAGCTCAAGTTTGAAGCATCAATGACGTTCAACTCACACCTCAAGTCACAAAAAGTTTTCTCATCAAGTGGCTTAGTAAAGATATCGGACAATTGCTTGTTAGTGCGAACATGCTTAAGATTAATATCTCCTTTGGCAACATGATCACGAATGAAATGATGTCGAACTTGAATATGCTTAGTTCGAGAATGTTGCATAGGATTGTGACCAATCTTAATAGCACTTTGGTTGTCACAAAGTAATGGAACATTCTTAACATGGATTCCATAATATTTAAGCATTTGTTTTATCCATAGTAATTGCACACAACCAGATCTAGCAGCAATATACTCAGCTTCGGCAGTAGATAGAGATACCGAGGTTTTGTTTCTTGGAAGACCAAGACACAAGAGATCTACCCAAAAATTAACAAGTACCCGAGGTGGATTTTCTATCAACCTTGTCACCGGCATAGTCCGAATCGGAATAGACAACAAGGTTAAAAGAAGTGATGATAAATTAGTTATTATCATATTTCCTTGTTCATGATAATCGTTTATTATCCATGCTAGAATTGTATTGATCGGAAACTCAAATACATGTGTG
Source organism: Hordeum marinum (assembly GCA_022496015.1). Taxonomy (NCBI): domain Eukaryota; kingdom Viridiplantae; phylum Streptophyta; class Magnoliopsida; order Poales; family Poaceae; genus Hordeum; species Hordeum marinum. The sequence goes on along the minus strand of CM039678.1, from coordinate 533,391,456 downwards.
GATACATAGACAACACCATGTCCCTAGTATGCCTCTAATAGACTAGCTCGTTGATCAAAGATGATTAAGGTTTCCTAGTCATCGACATGAGATGTCATTTGATAACGGGATCACATAATTAGGAGAATGATGTGATGGACAAGACCCAAACTATAAATGTAGCATATGATCGTGCCAATTTATTGCTACAGTTTTCTGCATGTCAAGTATATGTTCCTATGACCATGAGATCATGCAACTCACTGACACTGGAGGAGTACCTTGTGTGTATCAAACGTCGCAACATAACTGGGTGACTATAAAGGTGCTCTACAGGTATCTCCGAGGGTATCTGTTGGGTTGGCATGGATCAAGACTGGGATTTGTTACTCCGTGTGACGGAGAGGTATCTTAAGGCCCACTCGGTAATACAACATCACAAAAAGCCTTGCAAGCGATGTGACTAAAGTGTTAGCCACGGGATTTTGTATTACGTAACGAGTAAAGAGACTTTCCGGTAACGAGATTGAACTAGGTATGGAGATGCCGACGATCAAATCTCGGGCAAGTAACATACCGAAGAACAAAGGGAACAGCATACGGGATTAACTGAATCCTTGACATAGAGGTTCAACCGATAAAGATCTTCATAGAATATGTAGGAACCAATATGGGCATCCAGGTCCCGCTATTGGTTATTGACTGTAGAGGTGTCTCGGTCATGTCTACATAGTTCTCGAACCCGCAGGGTCTGCACACTTAAGGTTTGATGATGTTTCGGTAGTATAAAGTTATATATGGTGGTGACCTAAGATTGTTCGGAGTCCCAGATGAGATCCTAGACGTCATGAGGAGCTCCGTAATGGTCCGGAGGTAAAGATTGACATATAGGAAGTCCTGTTTTGGTCGCTGGAAAAGTTTCGGGCTCATCGGTCGTGTATCGGGAGTGCCGGGAGGGTACCGGGGGACCATCACGAGGGGTGTCTCGACCCAAGAGGCTACATGGGCTGTGGGAGGAGTTAAACCAGCCCCTGGTGGTCTGGACAAATCCTCCTCTAAGGTCCCATGCGGCTGGAGTGGGTTGAGAAGGAAAAAACACAAGGTGGAAAGAGTTTCCAAGTGGGAAGGAGGAGTCCTAATCCTACTAGGATTACAGGAGCACTCCTCCGCTCCTCCTTGCGCCAAGGACTAGGGCTGGCCCCTTGGGACCCAAGCCTCCTCTCTCCCTCCTCCTATACTAGAGGTTTGAGGGTTTGGAGACACAGAAAAACAGCCACGTGCTACCTCTCCTCTAGATCGTAGTTTCTCCTCTAGATCTGTTTCAGCAGTGCTTAGGTGAAGCCCTGCTAGAATAGCTCCACCACCATCGCCGCAACGCCGTCGCGCTGCCGGAGAACTCATCTACCTCTCCGCTCCCTCTTGCTGGATCAAGAAAGCGGAGATCATCATTGAGCTATACGTGTGCTGAACGCGGAGGTGCCGTCCGTTCGGTGCTAGATCGGAAGGACCGTGATCAAGATCGCGAGATGATTCGTGATTAGGTCGCAATATGGATCATGATGGGATTGCGGCATGGATCGTGATTGGATCATGGGACGGCTCGTGATGGGATCGCAGGACGCTCGGTGATTTGGATCGCGTAGACATTCGACTACATCAACCGTGTTTCTTAATGCTTCCCGCTTAGCGATCTACAAGGGTATGTAGATCCACTCTCCCCCTCATAGATGCTCATCACCATGGATAGATCTTGCGTGTGCGTAGGATTTTTTCCCCATGCAACATTCCCCAAAAGTGACATCATGAGCTAGGTCTATGTGTAGATGAGATCTCGAGTAGAACACAAAGGAGTTTGTGGGCGTTGACGCTTAGATTGCTTCCTCCCTTGGTTGTGTTTTGGTTCAGCGGTATTGTGGGATGAAGCGGCTCGGTCCAACCTTACTCGTATGCTTACGAGAGACCGGTTCCATCGACTGACTTGTAACTTTGTTGCACAAAGATGGCTGGCGGGTGTCTATTTCTCCTACTTTAGTTGGATCAGATTCGACAAAGGCGGTCCTTGAGAAGGTTGAAAAGCAACTTATGTATCACCGTTGTGTTTTTTGCGTAGGTGAGAATTGTTCTTGCTAGATACCTGTAGCAGCCACATAAAACTTGCAACAACAATTAGAGGACGTCTAACTTGTTTTTACAGGGGATGTTATGATGTGATATGGCCAATTACATGATGACATATATGTGATGTATGAAATGATCATGTATTGTATATAATATCACGACTTGCTTGTCGATGAGTACGGCAACCCGCAGGAGCCATAGGGTTGTCTTTAGTTATTGTATGACCTGCGTGCCAATCATTAAGCGCTATGTAATGCTTTACTTTATCGCTAAGCGGTAGCAATAGTAGTAGAAGCATGGTGGGCGTGACAACCCTGATGGCGACACGTTGATGGAGATCAAGATGATGGAGATCATGGTGTCATGTTAGTGACGATGGAGATCATGCCGGTGCTTTAAGGATGGACATCAAAAGCACAAGTTCATGGCCATACACTAGTGGAAAAAGGCCCATTTGTCCCGGTTCTAGAACCAGGACTAATGTGTCGGGACTAAAGCCCATGACCTTTAGTCCCGGTTCGCTTATGAACTCGGACAAATGGGGCTACACGTGGCCGCTCCGCCGAGCCTAGGCAGGAGGGCCTTTGGTCCTGGTTGGTAACACCAACTGGGACCAAAGAGCGTCCACGCGTCAGCAGCTAAGGAGCTGTTTTTTTTAAAGAGGGGGGAGGGTTTGAGGGTTTTGGAGGGTTAATTTAGGGGTTTCATATATTTTGTTAGCTAGCTAATAAAGAGAAGTGATCTCTCTTATCTCTGTGCTTGGTCACGACGCTACGTACTATACGTATAGATAGAACATATAACACTATTTAATCATCATTTTCGTCAATGAGACATCATATACCAAGTTGGTCGCTAGTCATAATCACAACTCCTCCTCATCATCATCATCATCAACTCTAACACATTGTAGCACATAATAACACATTGTACCTAGGACCTATGTACTCCTATCTCGTAGGACCTACTCTACCCTCTCTTAGGTACAATATCATGAAACAAGATAGGCACTGACTATACATTATGAAGAACGGAGATCATCCTGTCTTCCATTCTTGGCCTACGCACAATGTTGCTTCCAAGTAGCTCTCTACGATTGAGCATACATTTTTTCCAATCTTTGATTGTCATGACTCCATCGGTTTTACAAATCCGGTATGGACAGGAGTGATGTGTAGGCTGACCTGGCCGTGGTGGCCCTAAGCTCGTAACAACAACGCGACCTCTCGGAAACATCAGATGAGGCACACAATCCTCTAGGATTTTCTATTGAAAAACATAGTAATAACTTTGTAGTTAGAAATGTAGTTTAGTTTTAGAAGAATTTATGCAAAAGATGCATGGATTTCATAATAGTAGAATTAAAATCTTACCATGCAATCTCCATGGATGTTACCGTAGTTCACCATGTGCACTAGTGGCACGTATTGACCATAATGTGCAGGAGTTTGATAATAGCTATTGTAATTCTCAAGATGACTAAGAAATGCGGTAAGATGATCTTTCTCCTTATAAGTTAATTCTGCTTCATCACTGTAGTAGTAGGTTCTGTCTACCATCTTCCGTACATTTTTTGAAGAATGAAAATAAGTTGTCAATGCAAATAAGTTGTCAACTATTTTTAAATAAACAATATAAATTAGTTAATAAATATGGTTGATAAACTCACATAATGGTAGAACTGGAGGCGTCTGCACATCGACCCAGATGTCGATATTACCTTCAATTTCATCTTCCGGACGAATATCAAAGGTGATAAGCACATTAAGCTCAAATGCATAAGCCTTGCATAGTGATTTCCAACTTTTGCCTTCAAAATAGCAATAGGTGTCTGCATGGTACAATTTTACTGCAAGAGTAAAACCATGCTCGGTCCTCAAGTGAACTATCATTACCTCCATATCTTTTTTAGTATTTAAACCAATCTTATCCAAGACAGCAATTCTTGCATGGCAGGGGATACGCTAGTAGAACAGTAAAAAATAAAAAATAATTATAAATTGAAGCAAAAGAGGCAGAAGTCATGCTTAATTACGAAAAAGACTTGTCATTGTGACTTACTGTATCCACTTCGAAGGTCTCATCCAGCATGATGCTGAAGCGCCTACCATCAACTATGAAAGTATTGTCACACAGGCCGCGCTCGTCTTCGCAGTATTTGCACATACCGAATTGCGACCGTCGGTGATGGTGGCTCCTCCATTCGTCCCAGAGTGCATTACACCAAAATGTCTAGCACACTGGAACGAAGGAAAAGCGACCCCCACGACAACAGTCGGGATTCTTCCTCTCTCTCTCTCTCATATATATATATATATATGGTGGACACTCTCCCTCACTGAAAGACACACAAGGAGCCGAAACAGACCTAAAGTCAACCTGTTTCATATATCGAGCAATGACATAGAAAAAATTCCCTATGTTTTACCGGAATGACTTGCAAATCACAAATATATTTATAATGAACTCAAATATAATATCACTAATACATCATCCCGAATAAGCCAGTTCAAGAATTATGGCATGCTTTGGATCCTAATGCGTGTGTGACTTTCGGTCCGTCGAGGCTTTCCTTAAGTAACTCTCATATCTCATGGTGTGTTGGTGTGCTCTCTCTCGCACTGATATGGTGGTGTATATATGGTGGTGTATATATGTTGGTGGGCACTCTCTCATAGTAATATTTCGACCGCCGGTGATGGACGCCTCCCCTCTTCTCTTCTTGCGCAATATATCGACGAGTATATCGCAAAGAAGAGAAAAAAGAGGAGGCGCCCCCCACGACAACTGTCGAGATTCCTCCATCATGAACACACATGAAAATCACACAAGGAGCAACGACAGACCGAAAGTCACACGCGCATTATACTGATAAAATATCACAAATACATTAATATTTATAATGACCTCGAATATAATATCACTAATACATCATCTCGAATAATCCAGTTAATGCATCATCAAATATTAACTAATACAGATCGAATATCCTAGAATCCAAAGTGGAGGACGGTGAACTCGGTTTACTAGTGGTCTCTGAGTCGTCGACGGTGGACACCCAAAGATAAGGAACCATCACGGGATCATAACTCAAGTGAGATCCCTAAAGGATCTATGAGGTATTGTCAAACCGGGCATCCAACGCCACCACGTAGCGACGGACGTGCTTGTCCTCCTCCCTGACACGGCAACGTACCACCTCCGCAGGTGCCCGCTCCCTCCGCACCGAAAGTGGCCCACGTGACCGCCACCACAGAAGGTCCGAGTTGATGACGATACCTGGATTCCTCACCAACCTCCGAGCCCGGGAAGGTAGCACCTCCCAGTGCCAGCCCGGCGGAGCCCAGTCCCGGACATGGCACCTATCAAGCAGGCTCTCGCGGACTACTCGACGACGAGGATGCGGACCGGGCATCGTCGACAAATTCCTATGAGAACGTTTTCTTATCGTTTAATCACTAATTTTTCATAAAACCCAAAAAAATTCTGTAATATAACATACACATACTAATTTTTCCTAGGACTCCTAATAATTAAATAAAACATAAAACAACTAAAACATAAACATTCATCATAAACAAAATCAACTAATCTGGCAGAACATACAGCCACATACATATATACATTATATATTATACAGCCACATACATATATACGGGAGTACATTATAAACAAAATCAACTAATCTGGAGTACATTATATATGAACAAAAACATAAACATTCATCATAAACAAAATCAACTAATCTGGAGTACATTATATATGAAAAAAACATTCATCATATAAAAAAATCAACATTTATTTTAAAAGAAATTGCACAGAGCCGGGGCGGCGGTGGCTCATAGCGGGGGTGGCGACGGGGAGGTGACGGGGGCGGGGCGGCGACGGGGACGGGGCGGCGACGGGGCGACGGGGAGGCGACGAGGGAGGGGCGGCGATGGGAGCGGGGCGGCGACGGGGACGGGGCGGTGACGGGGCCGGCGGGGGAGGCAACGGGGGAGGGGCGACGACGGGGGCGGTGGGGGCGATGGTGAGGGCGACAGGGGAGGCGACGGGGATGGGGCGGCGATGACGAGGGGGATGACAACAGCGGGGGCGGCGACGGGGAGGCGACGGGGGCGGCGATGGGGACGGGGACGGCGACGGCGAGCTCGAGGCGGCAAGCAACGACGGGGACAAGGACGGTGGGCTCGGCAAAGTGGCGATGAAACCTACAAAATTTCCTAAGTGCTACTTATATAGAAGAAGCATTGGTCCCGGTTGGTGCCACCAACCGGGACCAATTCCCCCCTTTAGTCCCGGTTCGTGCCACCAACCTAGACCAAACCCAGTTTTCAGCAGCCCAAAGGGCGGGAAAGAGGGACCTTTGGTCCCGGTTGGTGGCACCAACCGGAACGAAAGGGGGGCATTGGTCCCGGTTGGTGCCACAAACCGGGATCACTGGTCCCTTTTCGTCGGCCGTCAGGGAAATAGGGACCTTTGGTCCGAGTTGCTGCCACCAACCGGGACCAAAGGCCTGGCGCAGCAAATGTTTAGTCCCATTTCGCTAGTCGAGGGGAGACATCACCTATTTATAATCCCCGGTGCGCTTGACCTGTCAAGCTCCTCTCATAGTGAAAATAGATGCCCTTATACACGAAATTCGACCTAAATTCAAAATGCTAGTTAGGTGCCTAACTAGCACTTTGAATTTAGGTTGAATTTCAGTGTAAGCGCATCTATTTTCACTTTGGCAATTTTTATGTTATTTCTTTGCTATTTTTCCTGCTATTTAATATTACTTTGTTTTAACATTATATTAAATTTGGTAATTTTTAGGTTTTATATAATTTTTCTTTCAAAATATTAGAGGTGTATAATTTTAGTTATTGATTTTTTGTACTAAATGACCCTGAAATTGAAAAGCACTACAAATCAACTCTGAAAAGGTTGAAAGTTGGCATGGTATCATCATTTCACCCACATAGCATGTGCTAAAAAGTTGAGAGGGTTACGGCAAAAGCTGGATGCACTTTGTGTACAAAACGGACAGTCTCTTTCGAAGTATCAGGGTTTCGGACGGAAACTCATCGGTTACAAAAGGCATTTCATTTTCTTGAACTTGTTTAAACTCCAGGCTTTTTGTGTGTTCAAAATGCACCATTCAAAGCCACATCATCAATTTTCAACCCTTTCTGACTTCATTTGTTATTTTTCATGTAGTTATTGATTTTTTTGAGCTAAATGACCCTGAAATTGACAAGCACTACAAATGAACTCTGAAAAGGTTGAAAGTTGGCAAGCTATCATCATTTCACCCACATAGCATGTAATAAAAATTTGAGAGGGTTATGGCAAAAGCTGGATGCACTTCGTGTACAAAACGGACAATCTCTTTCGAAGTATCAGGGTTTCGGACGGAAACTCATCGGTTACAAAAGGCATTTCATTTTCATGAACTTATTTGAACTCCAGGCTTTTTGTGTGTTCAAAATGCACCATTCAAAGCCACATCATCAAATTTCAAGCCTTTCTGACTTCATTTGTTATTTTTCATGCAGTTATTGATTTTTTTGAGCTAAATGACCCTGAAATTGAAAAGCACTACAAATGAACTCTAAAAAGGTTGAAAGTTGGCATGGTATCATCATTTCACCCACATAGCATGTGCTAAAAAATATTGTGTCAAAAACAATTAAAGAACATTAGGAATACAGAACTGACCAAATTAATAGAAGTTCATCATCACATTAAAACCAAAGTAGATACGTAGTTGTCATTATTGAACAACATATAGCTCTCTAGAGCATCTAATTAAAACATACAGGGAAACTACGTAAAAAATTAAATGCAACAACAAATGCAATCATAACCGCTACTAAGGTACCAATTGATCCAACAGCATAATGATACCAAGCCTCAGTATGAATGGCACATTTTCTAATCTTTCTAAGCTTCAAGCGCATTGCGTCCATCTTGGTCTTGTGATCTTCGACGATATCAGCAACATGCAACTCCAATCCCATATTGTCATCTTCATTTCTTTTCAATTTTTATTTCAAATGATCGATTTCTTTTTCAGCTTGTGTTAACTTCTCGAGCAGAATTGCATAGTCGGTTGGAATTTCTGGTTCAACTACTTCCTATAGATAAAAACATCTACGTCAAGTTGGTGGCATAATTAATTTTCATAGCCGTTAGATGTGTGAAATAATTATATAAAAGATAATATACAACATCTGTATCATAGAATGGACGAAGGCCGATGTAGGCGGCTACCATAACCATGGCACTATATAATAACAAACAATAATAAAAGTAAGAAAATCATACGAGTAAGTATATTTTCTTTTAGCAAGAAGATACGATCAAGAGGCTCACCACGCGCGGGCGATCGACGGCGGTTTCAGGACGGGGATGTGATAGGACGGACCTCCAAACCTAGACAAATCTTGATGAAAATGGAGTTTGGACAAGGAGCTTAGAGAGGAGAAAGCTTAAGTTTGGCTTGGGCATTTCATCAACCACCTCATGTGCATAGGAGGTGAGCTAGAGCACCACAAAGCTCTCCCCTCACCGGCCTGAAAAATAGAGCAATGTGGAGTGCTCTGCTCCCTGGCGAGGGGGTATATATAGGCATCTCATTGGTCCCGGTTCGTGGCTGGAACCGGGACTAAAGGAACCCCTTTGGTCCCGGATCCAGCCACGAACCGGGACCAATGGTTGTGTGCCAAGAGCAAGGCACATTGGTCCCGGTTCGTGTCTGGAATCGGGACCAAAGGTTCTAGACGAACCGGGACCAATGCCTCATGTGGCCCGCCCGGCCCCTGGCCTCACGAATCGGGACCGTTGCCCCCATTGGTCCCGGTTCGTAACTGAATCGGGACTAATGGGATGGCCCGGCCCGAACCAATGCCCTGTTTTCTACTAGTGATATCATGTCACTTATGATTTGCATGTGATGTTAATCCTTTTATGCACCTTGTTTTGCTTAGGACGATAGTAGCATTATAAGGTGATCCCTCACTAAAATTTGAAGATCAAGTGTGTTCTCCCCGAGTGTTCACCATTGTGAAAGTTCGTCATGTCGACACACCACGTGATGATCGGGTTTGATAGACTCTACGTTCACATACAACGGGTGCAAGCCAGTGTTGCACATGCAGAACACTCGGGTTTAACTTGACGAGCCTAGCATGTACAGACATGGCCTCAGAACATAAGAGACTGAAAGGTCAAACATGAGTCATATAGTAGATATGATCAACATGATGATGTTCACCATTGAAACCACCTCAACTAACATGATGATCGGACTTGAGTTGGTGAATTTGGATCATGTATCACTCGAATGACCGGAGGGATGTCAATTTGAGTGGGAGTTCTTAAGTAATATGATTAATTGAACTCATTGTCATGAACATAGTCAGTAGTGTCTTGGAAAATTATGTTGTAGATTACTAGCTCACGCTGTAGCTCCCTTGAATTTGAATATGTTCCTAGAGAAATAGAGTTGAAAGATGATGGTAGCAATATATTGGACTGGGTCCATAATCTGAGGATTGTCGTCATTGCTGCATAAAAGGCTTATGTCCTTAACGCACCGCTTGGTGCGCCACCCCCTCTAGTGTTGTCGGTAGATGTTGTGAACATCTGACAGGCACGTTCCGATGACTACTTGATAGTTTAGTGCGTCATGCTTTACGGCTTAGAATGGAGGCTCCAAAAACGTTTTCAACGTCATGGAACATATGAGATGTTCTAAAGAGCTGAAATTGGGATCTCAGGCTCATGCCCATGTTGTGAGATATGAGATCTCCAATAAGATTATTTGCCTGCAAGATGAAGGGGGATAGCTCAATCGTTGAGCATGTTCTCAGATTGTCTGGGTGCTACAATCGCTTGAATCAAGTGGGAGTTGATCTTCCAGATAAGAAAGTGATTGATATAGTTTTCCAAGTCACTCTCACTAAGCTACTAGAGCTTCGTGATGAACTATAAAATGCCAGGGATGGAAATAATGATCCCCGAGCTGTTCGCCATGTTTGACACCGCGAAGGTAGGAATCAAGAAGGAGCATCAAGTGTTGATGGTTAGTGAAACCACTAGTTTAGAGAAGGGCAAGGGCAAGGAAGGAAACTTCATGGATGGCAAGACAGTTGCTGCTCTAGTGAAGCAACCCAAAGTTGAACCCAAACCCGAGACTAAGTGCTTCTATTATGAGAGCGATCGCTGAAGCGGAACAACCCTAGATACTTGGTAGATAAGAAGGCTGACAACATCGACAGAAGTATATTTGATATACATGTTATTGATGTGTACCTTGCTAGTACTCCTAGTAGCACCTGGGTATTTGATACCAGTTTGGTTGCTAAATGTTAGTAACTCGGAATAAAAGCTACGGAATAAATGGAGAGTAGCTAAGGGTGAGGTGACGATGTGTGTTGGAAATGTTTCCAAGGTTGATGTGATCAACATCGCATGCTCTCTCTACCTTCGGGTTTAGTAACGAACCTAAATAAATGTTATTTGGTGTTTGCGTTGAGCATGAACATGATTAGTTCGCGTTTGTTGCAACACGGTTATTCATTTAAGTTAGAGAATAATGGTTATTCTATTTACATGAATAATACCTTCAATGGTCATGCACCCAATGAGAATAGTTTGTTGAATCTTGATCGTAGTAATACACATGTTCATAGCATTTATGCCAAAAGATATAAAGTCAATAATAATAGTACCACATACTTGTGGCACTGCCGCTAATGTCATATTAGTATAAAACGCATGAAGAAACTCCATGCTGATGGATCTTTGGACTCACTCGATTTCGAATTGGTTGAGACATGCGGGCCATGCCTCATGGGCAAGACGACTAAATACCCCATTTTTGGTATGATGGAGCGGGCTAGTAACTTATTAGAAATGATACATGTTGATGTATGCGGTCCAATGAGTGTTGTAGCATGCAGTGGATATCGTTATTTTCTTACCTTCACAGGTGATTTCAATATATATGAATATATTTACTTAATGAAACACAAGTCTGAAACGTTTGAAAAGTTCAAACAAATTCAGAGTGAAGTTTAAGATCATCATGACAAGAGGATAAAAATGTCTACGATACGATCGTGGAGGTGAATATCTAAGTTATGAGTTTGGCATACAACTTTAGACAATGTGAGAGTTGTTTCGCAACTCATGCCACTTGGAACACCATAGTGTGATGGTGTGTCCGAACGTCGTAGTCGTGCTCTATTGGATATGGTACGAACTATGATGTCTCTTATTGATTTGCCACTATCGTTTTGGGCTATGCATTAGAGACAACTACATTCACTTTAAAAGGGGGTAGCATATAAGTGCGTTGAGATGACACCGTATGGATTTTGGTTGTGATGCTTATGTGAAAAAGGTTTTCACCTAGTGAGCTCGAACCCAAAGCGGACAAATGGATCTTCATAGAATACCCTAAGAACAGTTGGGTATAGCTTCTATCTCAGATCCGAGTGCAAAGTGTTTGTTGCTAAAACGGGTCCTTTCTCGAGAAAGAGTTTGTCTCGAAAGAATTGAGTGGGAGGAAGATAGAACTTGATGAGGTTGTTGAACCTTTGTTTCAACCAAAGAGTAGCACAGCGCAGAAAATTATTTCTATGGAGCCTATGTTAGTTGAAGGGGAAGTTAATGATGATGATCATGAAGCCTCGGATCAAGTTACTATCAAACCTCATAGGTCGACAAGGACACATACTTCTCCTAAGTGATACGACAACCCAGTATTAAAGGTCATGTTGTTAGACAACGATGAACCTACGAGCTATGGAAAAGTGGTGATGGGCCCGGATACCGACAAATGGTTAGAGGCCATGAAATCCGAGAAAGGATCCATGCATGAAAACCAAGTATAGACTTTGGTAGACTTGCCCGTTGCACGACAGGTCATTGAGTACAAATGGACCTTTAAGATGAAGACAAACGCTGATGGTAAATGTCACCATTTATAAAGATCGACTTGTCGCAAAAAAGTTTACGACAAGTTCAAGGAATTGATTGCGATGAGACTTTCTCACTCGTAGCGATGCTAAAGTCTGTTGGAATTATATTAGCAGTTGCTGCAGTTTTTCAATTATGAAATCTGGCAGATGGATGTCAAAACATAGTTTCCCTAACGGTTTCCGTGAGGAAAGGTTTTATGTGATACAACCGGAAGGTTTTGTCACTCCTAAGGATGCTAAAAATTATGCAAGTTCCAGCAATCCATCTAAGGGCTAGAGAAAGCATCTCAGAGTTGGAATATACACTTTGATGAGGTGATCAAAGTTTTTGAGTTTATACAAAGTTTACAAGAAACTTGTATTTACAACAAAGTGAGTGGGAGCACTATAGAATTTCTGATAAGTATATGTGGATGACATATTGTTGATCGGAAATAATGTAGAATTTCCAGAAAGCATAAACGGTTGTTTGAAAAGTGATTTTCAAAGGAAGACCTGGATAAAGCTACTTGAACATTGAGCATCGAGATCTATAGAGATAGATCAAGACGCATGATGAGATTTTTCAATGAGTACATACCTTGACAAGATTTTGAAAGAGTTCAAATGGATCAGTCAAAGAATGAGTTCTTGCCTGATTTGTAAGGTGTGGAGTTGAGTGAGATTCAAAGCTCGACCACGGCAGAAGAAAGGGAAAGGACGAAGGTCGTCCCCTATGCCTTAGCCATAGGCTCTATATAGTATGCCATGTTGTGTACCGCACCTAGTGTGTGCCTTGCCATGAGTCTGTCAAGGGGTACAAGAGTGATTCAGGAGCGGATCACTAGACAGCAGTCAAGATATCCTTAGTAACTGAAGGACTAAGGAAATATTTCTCGATTATGGAGGTGATAAAGAGTTCGTCGTAAAGGCTTACGTTGATGCAAGCTTTAACACTAATCCAGATGACTCTCGGTAGCAATCCGAATACGTATATTGGAGCAGCCATTTGGAAAAGCTCCAAGTGGAGTGTGGTCGAAGTGTCTATAGTATGACATAGAGATTTCCAAAGTACACACGGATGAGAATGTCGCGGACTCGTTGACTAAAGACCTCTCTTGCATGCAAAGCATGATCGAACCCCAGAACTCATTGGGTGTTAGATTCATAACAATGTAAATCACATGGTGATGTGAACTAGATTATTGACTCTAGTGCAAGTGGGAGACTGTTGGAAATATGCCCTAGAGGCAATAATAAATTAATTATTATCATATTTCATTGTTCGTGATAATCGTTTATTATCCATGCTATAATTGTATTGCTCGGAAATCCAGATACATGTGTGGATACATAGACAACACCATGTCCCTAGTAAGCCTCTATTGGACTAGCTCATTGAACAAAGATGGCTATGGTTTCCTGGACATGAGATGTCATTTGATAACGGGATCACATCATTAGGAGAATCATGTGATGGACAAGACCCAAACTATAAACATAGCATATGATCGTGTATGTTTATTGCTATAGTTTTCTGCATGTCAAGTATCTGTTCCTATGACCATGAGATCATGCAACTCACTGACATCGGAGGAGTACCTTGTGTGTATCAAACATCGCAACGTAATTGGGTGACCATAAAGGTGCTCTACAGGTATCTCCGAGGGTGTCTATTGAGTTGCCATGGATCAAGACTGGGATTTGTCACCCCGTGTGACGGAGAGGTATCTCAGGGCCCACTCGGTAATACAACATCACTATAAGCCTTGCAAGCAATGTGACTAAAGAGTTAGCCACGGGATTTTGTATTACGGAATGAGTAAAGAGACTTGCCAGTAACGAGATTGAACTAGGTATAGAGATACCGACGATCGAATCTCGAGCAAGTAACATATCAAAGGACAAAGGGAACAACATACGGGATTAACTGAATCCTTGACATAGAGGTTCAACCAATAAAGATCTTCGTAGAATATGTAGGAACCAATATGGGCATCCAGGTCCCGCTATTGCTTATTGACCGTAGAGGTGTCTTGGTCATGTCTACATAGTTCTCGAACCCGCAGGGTCTGCACACTTAAGGTTCGGTGACGTTTTGGTAATATAGATTTATGTATGGTGGTGACTTAAGGTTGTTAGGAGTCCCAGATGAGATCCCGTACGTCACGAGGAGATCTGGAATGGTCCGGAGGTAAAGATATGAAGTCCTATTTTGGTCACCGAAAAAGTTTCGGGCTCATCAGTAGTGTATCGAGAGTGTCGGGAGAGGTATCGGGGACCATCGGGAGGGGTGTCTCGACCCAAAGGGCCTCATGGGCTGTGGGAGGAGTCAATCCAGCCCTTAGTGGGATGGACAAGCCCCCCACTAAGGCCCATGCGGCTAGGGTAGGAAAAACCCAAAGGTGGAGAGGTGGAAAGAGTTTCCAAGTGGAAAGGAGAAATCCTACTCCTAATAGGATTGGAGTAGGACTCCTCCACCTCCAATTTCGACCAAACCTTGATGGTTTGAGGCTTCTTCCTCACCACCCTCCCTCCTATGTAATACTAGAGGATTTAGAGGGAAGTGTTAACCATAATTGCCAGGTGCTCCCTCTACTTCACCTAGATCAGTTTTCTCCTCTACTTTAGTTTGGCGGTGCTTAGGCGAAGCCTTGCCGGAATAGTTCCACCACCATCGCCGCCACGCTATCGCGCTACCGAAGAACTCGTCTACCTCTCCACTCCCTCTTGCTGGATCAAGAAGACGGAGATCGTCATCAAGACGTACGTGTGTTGAACGTGGAGGTGTCGTCCGTTCGGCGCTAGATCGGAAGGACCACGATGGGATCGCGGGACGGCTCGTGATGAGATCACGGGATGGATCGTGATTGGATCGTGAAGACGTTCGACTACATCAATCGCGTTTCTTAACGCTTCCGCTTAGCGATCTACAAGGGTATGTAGATTCACTCTCCCTCTCGTAGATGCTCATCACCATGGATAGATCTTGCGTGTGAGTAGGAAATTTTTTGTTTCCCGTGCAACGTTCCCCAATAGTTAGATAGTGGAGCTTCTTCTTATTCATCATCGTCTCCTTCATCTTCGTTGTTGTTGACGGTGTCGTTTCCTTGAGGTTGTGGTGAAGGAGGTTGTGGTGGATCTTCATGATGTACTTCCTCGTCTTCATCATCTTGTCATGTACTGCTTGTGGATGCCTCCATGTCATGTTGTGGTTCACCTTGTTGTGAAGTAGGGACTTCCACTTGAGTTGATGAAGTACTTACCTTCACCTCCATGGGATGAATCTTGTCGATGGGTAAATCTAGGATAGCTTCCGAAGGGTCCTTATCACCTACATCATTTGGCAATTGTTCGACTTGCAAACCATTAGATTCTTCAAACTTCACATCTACCATCTCTTCAACTTTTCGAGTGAAGTTGTTGTAGACATGGTAAGTGTGAGAATTCGATCCGTAACCAAGTAGGAATCCTTCATGAGATTTAGGAGAAAATTTAGTACGACGATGCTTGTCAAGAATGTAGCACTTGGAGCCGAATACCCGAAATACCCGAAAGTATCCAACTTGGGGTTTGTTACCGGTGAGTAGCTCCTATGCCGTTTTACCAAGAAGCTTGTGCAAGTAAAGTCGGTTTGTGGCATGACATGTTGTTTCCACGGATTCTGCCCAAAAGTGTCTTGGCGTCTTGTATTCGTCAAGCATCGTTCTAGCCATCTCAATAAGTGTCCAGTTCTTCCTCTCAACAACTCCATTTTGTTAAGGCGTGTACGTAGCCGAGAACTCATGTGAGACACCTTCTTCATCAAGAAATGTATCCACATGGGTGTTATTCAACTCTGATCCGTTATCGCTCCAAACTTTCTTGATCTTCACTTCAAACTGATTTTGCGCTTTGCGAACGAAGTTCTCGAAGATCTTTTGAACCTGTGACTTATCATCAAGGAAGAATACCCACGTAAATCTGGAAAAATCATCAACTATAACTAGACCATAGGAATTTCCACTGAGACTCTTGTAAGCATTGGGACCGAAAAGATCAATGTGAAGTAACTCGAGTGGTCTCCTAGTAGTCATGATATTCTAAACAGTATGACTTCCACCTACTTGCTCTCCAGCTTGACAAGCACTACAAAGTCTATCTTTGTCAAAGATAACATCTTTAACACCAAGTATATGATCACCTTTAATAAGCTTGTCTAAATTACGCATGGATCTCTTAGTTAAAGGTGATCATATACTTTAAAGGTGATCCATACTTGATTGGATCATGCCACCTTTAATAAGTATATGATCACTACAAAGTCCATCCGTTCGGCACTTGATTGGATCTACCGCGATCTGAATCGCTGCGAGTACGACTCCATCAACCGCGTTCTAGCAACGCTTCCGCTTAGCAATCTTCAAAGGTATGAAGATCCAATCTCTCCCCGCTCGTTTGCTGGTTTCTCCATAGATAGATCTTGGTGACACGTAGGAAAATTTTGATTTACTACTACGTCTCCCAACAGTGGCATCATGAGCTAGGTCTATGCGTAGAATCTATGCACGAGTAGAACACAAAGCAGTTGTGGGCGTCGATTTTGTTAATATGCTTGCCGTTACTAGTCTTATCTTGATTCGATGGTATTGTGGGATGAAGCGGCCCGGACCAACCTTACACGTACGCTTACGTGAGACCGGTTCCACCGCCTGACATGCACTAGTTGCATAAGGTGGCTAGCGGGTGTCTGTCTCTCCCACCTTAGTCGGATTGGATTCGATGAAAAGGGTCCTTATGAAGGGTAAATAGCAATTGGCATATCACGTTGTGGTTTTGGCGTAGGTAAGAAACGTTCTTGCTAGAATCCTATAGCAACCACGTAAAAACTTGCAACTACAAATTAGAGGACGTCTAACTTGTTTTTGCAGCATATGCCTTGTGGTGTGATATGGCCAGAAGGATGTGATGTGATGCATTGTGATGTATGAGATTGATCATGTTCTTGTAATAGGGTTCACGACTTGCATGTCGATGACTATGACAACCGGCAGGAGCCATAGGAGTTGTCTTATTTTATTGTGTGACCTGCGTGTCAATCATAAACGCCATGTAATTACTTTACTTTATTGCTAAGCGTTAGCCATAGTAGTAGAAGTAATAGTTGGCGAGACAACTTCATGAAGACACAATGATGGAGATCATGATGATGGAGATCATGGTGTTGTGCCGGTGACAATGATGATCATCGTGCCCCGAAGATGGAGATCATAGGAGCAAGATGATATTGGCCATATCATGTCACTATATTGATTGCATGTGATGTTTATCATGTTTACATCTTATTTGCTTAGAACGACGGTAGTAAATAAGATGATCTCTCAATTAAAATTTCAAGAGAAGTGTTCACCCTAACTGTGCACCGTTGCTAAGGATCGTTGTTTCGAAGCACCACGTGATGATCGGGTGTGATAGGTTCTAACGTTCGCATACAACGGGTGTAAGCCAGATTTACACACGCGAAACACTTAGGTTGACTTGACGAGCCTAGCATGTATAGACATGGCCTCGGAACACGGAAGACCGAAAGGTCGAACATGAGTCGTATAGAAGATATGATCAACATGGAGATGTTCACCATGGATGACTAGTCCGTCTCACGTGATGATCGGACACGGGCTAGTTGACATGGATCATGTGTCACTTAGATGACTAGAGAGATGTCTATCTGAGTGGGAGTTCATTGAATAATTTGATTATGTGAAATCGATTATCATGAACTTAGTCCAAAAATTGCCTTTAATATCTATATTGTAGATCCAATGGCCAACGCAAATGTCAACCTCAATTTCAACGCGTTCCTAGAGAAAACCAAGCTGAAAGATGATGGAAGCAACTATGCGGACTGGGTCCGTGGCTTGAGGATCATCCTCATAGCTTCCAAGAGATTGTATGTCCTTGATGCACCGCTAGGTGACCCACCCATTCTCCCAGCGGACCAAGATGTTACGAACGCTTGGCAGTCGCGCTGCGATGATTACTCCCTTGTTTAGTGTGGCATGCTTTACAGTTTAGAATCGGGGCTCCAAAAGCATTTTGAGCAACACGGAGCATATGAGATGTTCCAAGAGCTGAAACTGGTTTTCCAAGCTCATGCCCGAGTCGAGAGATATGACATCTCCGACAAGTTCTTCAGTTGTAAGATGGAGAAGAACAGTTATGTTAGTGAGCACATCCTCAAGATGTCTGGGCTTCACAACCGCTTGACTCAGCTGGGAGTTAATCTCCCGGATGACTCAGTCATTGACAGAATCCTCCAGTCGCTTCCACCTAGCTACAAGAGCTTTGTGATGAACTACAACATGCAGGGTATGGAGAAGTCCATTCCCGAGTTGTACTCGATGCTGAAATCAGCGGAGGTCGAGATCAAAAAGGAGCATCAAGTGTTGATGGTAAACAAGACCACTAGTTTCAAGAAAGGCAAGGGTAAGAAGAACTTCAAGAAGGACGGCAAAGCTGTTGCCGCGCCCGGTAAGCAAGTTGCCGGGAAGAAGAAGAACAAGAATGGACCCAAGCCTGAGACTGAGTGTTTCTATTGTAAGGGTACCGGTCACTGGAAGCGGAACTGCCCCAAGTATTTAGCGGATAAGAAGGACGGCAACATTAAAGGTATATGTGATATACTTGTTATTGATGTGTACTTGACCAGCGCTCGTAGTAGCTCCTGGGTATTTGATACCGGTGCAGTTGCTCACATTTGTAACTCCAAGCAGGAGCTGCGGAATAAGCGGAGGCTGGCCAAGGACGAGGTGACGATGCACGTCGGGAATGGTTCCAAGGTCGATGTGATCGCCGTCGGCACGCTACCTCTACATCTACCTTCAGGATTAGTTTTAAACCTTAATAATTGTTATTTAGTACCAGCTTTGAGCATGAACATTGTATCTGGATCTCGCTTGATGCGAGATGGCTACTCATTTAAATCCGAGAATAATGGTTGTTCTATTTATATGAGAGAAATGTTTTATGCTCATGCCCCGCTGTTCAATGGTTTATTTTTGATGAATCTCGAACGTGATGTTACACATATCCATAGTGTGAGTACCAAAAAGTGTAAAGTTGATAACGATAGTCCCACTTACATGTGGCACTGCCGTCTTGGCCATATTGGTGTCAAACGCATGAAGAAGCTCCATGCTGATGGACTTTTGGAGTCACTTGATTTCGAATCATTTGACACATGCGAACCATGCCTCATGGGCAAGATGACCAAGACTCCATTCTCCGGAACAATGGAGCAAGCAACTGACTTGTTGGAGATAATACATACCGATGTATGCGGTCCAATGAGTGTCGAGGCTCGCGGTGGCTACCGTTATGTTCTCACCCTCACTGATGACTTGAGCAGATATGGGTATGTCTGCTTAATGAAACACAAGTCTAAAACCTTTGAAAGATTCAAGGAATTTCAGAGTGAGGTAGAGAATCAACGTGACAGGAAAATAAAATGCCTACGACCTGATCGTGGCGGAGAATATTTAAGTCACGAGTTTGGCACACACCTTAGGAAATGTGGAATTGTTTCACAACTCACGCCGCCCGGCACACCTCAGCGAAATGGTGTGTCTGAACGTCGTAATCGCACTCTATTGGATATGGTGCGATCTATGATGTCTCTTACCGACTTACCGCTATCATTTTGGGGATATGCATTAGAGACTGCCGCATTCACTTTAAATAGGGCACCGTCTAAATCCGTTGAGACGACACCGTATGAATTATGGTTTGGAAAGAAACCTAAGCTGTCGTTTCTAAAAGTTTGGGGATGCGATGCTTATGTGAAGAAACTTCAACCTGAGAAGCTCGAACCCAAAGCGGAAAAGTGCGTCTTCATAGGATATCCCAAAGAGACTATTGGGTATACCTTCTGCCTATGATCTGAGGGCAAAGTCTTTGTTGCCAAGAATGGATCCTTTCTCGAGAAAGAGTTTCTCTCGAAAGAAGTAAGTGGAAGGAAAATAGAACTTGATGAGGTAATTGTACCTCCACTCGACCCGGAGAGTAGCGCAGCACAGGAAGTTGTTTCTGTGGAGCTTACACCGGCTAGAGAGGAAGTTAATGATGATGATCATGAAGCTTCAGATCAAGTTGCTATTCGAAGGTCCACTAGGACACGTTCCGCACCAGAGTGGTACGGCAATCCTGTCCTAGAGATCATGTTGTTGGACAACGGTGAACCTTCGAACTATGAAGAAGCAATGGCGGGCCCGGACTCCAACAAATGGCTTGAGGCCATGAAATCCGAGATAGGATCCATGTATGAGAACAAAGTATGGACTTTGGTGGACTTGCCTGATGATAAGCGAGCCATTGAAAACAAATGGATCTTTAAGAAGAAGACTGACGCAGACGGTAATGTGACCGCCTATAAAGCTCGGCTTGTCGCTAAAGGTTATCGACAAGTTCAAGGAGTTGACTACGATGAGACTTTCTCACCCGTAGCGATGCTAAAGTCAGTTTGAATCATGTTAGCAGTTGCCGCATTTTATGATTATGAGATCTGGCAAATGGACGTCAAAACGGCATTCCTTAATGGCTTCCTCAAGGAAGAACTGTATATGATGCAGTCGGAAGGTTTTGTCGGTCCTAAAGATGCTAACAAGGTATGCAAGCTCCAGCGCTCCATCTATGGGCTGGTGCAAGCATCTCGGAGTTGGAACATTCGCTTTAATGAGGTGATTAAAGCGTTTGGGTTTGTACAGGTTTATGGAGAACCCTGTATTTACAAGAAAGTGAGTGGAAGCTCTATAGCATTTCTTATACTGTATGTGGATGACATGCTGATAATGGGAAATAATATAGAACTCTTGGAAAGTATAAAGGCCTACTTGAATAAGTGTTTTTCAATGAAGGACCTTGGAGAAGCTGCTTACATATTAGGTATTAAGATCTATAGAGATAGATCGAAACGCCTCATTGGTCTTTCACAAAGCACATACCTTGAAAAGATATTGAAGAAGTTCAATATGGATCAGTCCAAGAAGGGGTTCTTGCCTGTGTTGCAAGGTGTGAGATTGAGTACGACTCAATGCCCGACCACGGCAAAGGATAGAGAAGAGATGAGTGTCATCCCCTATGCTTCAGCCATAGGCTCTATCATGTATGCCATGCTGTGTACCAGGCCTGATGTGAACCTTGTCATAAGTTTGGTAGGGAGGTACCAAAGTGATCCCGGAGCGGAACACTGGACAGCGGTCAAGAATATCCTGAAGTACCTGAAAAGGACAAAGGACATGTTTCTCGTTTATGGAGGTGCCGAAGAGCTCTTCGTAAAGGGTTACGTCGATGCTAGCTTCGACACAGATCTGGACGACTCCAAGTCGCAAACCGGATACGTGTGTATTTTGAATGGAGGGGCAGTGAGCTGGAGCAGCAGCAAGCAAAGCGTCATGGCAGCATCTACATGTGAAGCGGAGTACATAGCTGCTTCGGAAGCAGCAAAGGAGGGAGTCTGGATGAATGAGTTCATCACCGACCTAGGAGTGATTCCGAATGCGTCGGGCCCGATGACTCTACTCTGTGACAACACTGGAGCTATTGCCCTTGCGAAGGAGCCCAGGTTTCACAAGAAGACAAGACACATCAAGCGCCATTTCAACTCCATCCGTGATTACATTCAGGAGGGAGACGTAGATATTTGTAAAGTGCATACGGATCTGAATGTCGCAGATCCGTTGACTAAACCTCTCTCACGAGCAAAACATGATCAACACCAGAATGCTATGGGTGTTCGATTCATCACAATGTAACTAGATTATTGACTCTAGTGCAAGTGGGAGACTGTTGGAAATATGCCCTAGAGGCAATAATAAAATGGTTATTATTGTATTTCCTAGTTCATGATAATTGTCTGTTATTCATGCTATAATTGTGTTAACCGGAAACCGTAATACATGTGTGAATACATAGACCACAATGTGTCCCTAGTGAGCCTCTAGTTGGCTAGCTCGTTGATCAATAGATGGTCACGGTTTCATGACCATGGACATTGGATGTCGTTGAGAACGGGATCACATCATTAGGAGAATGATGTGATGGACAAGACCCAATCCTAAGCATAGCACAAGATCGTGTAGTTCGTTTGCTAAAGCTTTTCAATGTCAAGTGTCGTTTCCTTAGACCATGAGATTGTGTAACTCCCGGATACCGTAGGAATGCTTTGGGTGTGCCAAACGTCACAACGTAACTGGGTGGCTATAAAGGTACGCTACGGGTATCTCCGAAAGTGTCTGTTGGGTTGACACGAATCGAGACTGGGATTTGTCACTCCGTGTGACGGAGAGGTATCTCTGGGCCCACTCGGTAAGACATCATCATTATGAGCTCAATGTGACTAAGGAGTTAGTCACAGGATGATGTATTACGGAACGAGTAAAGAGACTTGCCGGTAACGAGATTGAACAAGGTATGGTGATACCGACGATCGAATCTCGGGCAAGTACCATACCGATAGACAAAGGGAATTGTATACGGGATTGATTGAATCCTTGACATCGTGGTTCATCCGATGAGATCATCGTGGAGTACGTGGGATCCAACATGGGTATCCAGATCCCGCTGTTGGTTATTGACCGGAGAGGTGTCTCGGTCATGTCTACGTGTCTCCCGAACCCGTAGGGTCTACACACTTAAGGTTCGATGACGCTAGGGTTATAGGGAAATAGTGTATGTGGTTACCGAAGGTTGTTCGGAGTCCCGGATGAGATCCCGGACGTCACGAGGAGTCCCAGAATGGTCCGGAGACGAAGATTGATATATAGGAAGTGAGGTTTTGGTTACCGGAAGTGTTTCGGGTGTCTACGGTAGTGTACCGGGACCACCGGAAGGGTTCCGGGGGTCCACCAAGTGGGCCCACCTGCCCCGGAAGGTTCCATGGGCCAAGAGTGGGAGGGAGCCAGCCCCTAGGTGGGCTGGTGCACCTCCCACCCCAGCCCAAGGCGCAGCAAGGGTGGAGGGGGCAAACCCTAGGCTTAGATGGGCCTTAAGGCCCACCCTAGGGCGCCTCCACCTTTCCCTGACCTGGCCGCCGGCCAGATGCCATCTGGTGGCTGCCGCCAGCCCCTAGGGTGGAACCCTAGGGCGCAGCACCTCTCCTCCCCTCCTCCTATATATAGTGGAGGTATTTGGGGCTGCACAACACACGAGTTCATCTCCTCCCAGGTGCAGCCCTACTCCTCCCTCTCCTCGTTTCTCCGTAGTGCTTAGCGAAGCTCTGCCGGAGTACCACGCAGCTCCACCGCCACCATGCCGTCGTGTTGCCGGAGCTCTCCCTCAACCTCTCCTCCCTCCTTGCTGGATCAAGGCGTAGGAGGCGTCATCGGGCTGCACGTGTGTTGAACGCGGAGGTGCCATCCGTTCGGCACTTGATTGGATCTACCGCGATCTGAATCGCTGCGAGTACGACTCCATCAACCGCGTTCTAGCAACGCTTCCGCTTAGAAATCTTCAAAGGTATGAAGATCCAATCTCTCCCCGCTCGTTTTCTGGTTTCTCCATAGATAGATCTTGGTGACACGTAGGAAAATTTTGATTTACTACTACGTCTCCCAACATAGATATGGAAAGAACATTGTAGCCAAGAGATTCAACGAGCATAACATTTTGAATAGAGCTATCATGGGATATGGCCACCTTACCAAGACCAAGTACCTTACCCTTGGAGTTGTCTCCAAACGTTACATACCTTCACGATCCATGGTTTGGTGTGATCTCTTCAAACATTTCTCTATCTCCGGTCATATGATTGGTACATTCGCTATCGAGAATCCACTCTTTTCCTCTGGACATGTAATCCTTGAAGTTTTCCATGAGACTTAGATTCTTCATGATCTTCTCATACTCGATGTCGAATGGCTCATCTTCATCATAGTAGCCATGATCCACATTATCATCATCAAATGGGAAATCCTCATCATAAAGAACAAGAGATTTGTTAGGATGGTGATCATGACAATGTTCAAGTTTATGAATGCGAAGGGCCTCTATAATGATATTGTTGATAGTTGTGACATCTCCTTTAGCACACTTGAGGTCTCTAAGCTCAAATAGACAATCATCAAACTTAGGATCACTAGGCGTCATTTTGTGAAAGGCAATAGTTTTATGAAGAATTTCATCAAGATTATTCAATGAATAATTTGGATATCGTTTGTCCAAATCATTCCACAACGTATAAGCACACGCAAAATTCTTCATTTGGTTGAGCACATTTATAGGCAAAGCTCTAACAATAAGATTAACAGTTCTAAGATTGCATAGCATATTAGTTTCCTCTTCATGTGTGGGATGCAAGGGATCAATAGGACGCTCATAGGGGTGCATAACATATTTTCTGAATTGAAATTCATTAAACAACTCAAGCATCAAAGTTTTCCATTGACTATAGTACTCTCCATCAAGAATAGGCACTCTACAACTCAAACTTCCTATACTAGACACATCCATCTTGCTCCTCGGTGATTAAACCGAAACAATGGAGACCAAAGCTCTGATACCAATTGAGGGATCACTAGAAGAGTGTCTAGAGGGGGTGAATAGACTACTGGTAGGAAATTAAAACCTAACATTTTCCCAAGTTAATAGGTTGGTAGATTTTAACACTTTTAGCAAGACTAGCAAATTTATATACCTACACATGCATGTCAACAAATATGGCAGTGGAAAGTAAAGACATTGCACAATAAGTAAAGAGTTGAGATATGGAGATCAAACGCAATTGAAGACATGAGGATTTTTCCCGTGGTTCCGATAGGTGGTGCTATCATACGTCCATGTTTATGGAGTCTTCAACCCACGGAGGTTAATGGCCTCGAGAGTCCACGAAGGGCTCTACCCATAAGGGTCCACGAAGTAGCAACCTTGACTATTCCATAATGGCTTCCGTCCAAGAAGGACTAGCCTCACTATGGGTAGATCTTCACGAAGTAGGTGATCTCCTTACCCGTACAAACTTCTTGGTTCAACTCCACAACACGAAGTAGGAGGCTCCCAAGCAACACCTAACCAATCTAGGAGGCATCACCCTGCAAAAGGTAATAGGCTCGGTAATGACGATGAACTCCTTGCTCTTGTGCTTCAAGATGATAGACTCCTCAACACACAATCACTCTCTCACAGATTTGGCTTGGTAGAAGAGATGGGATTGGTGGAAAGCACCTTGGGGAGGCTAGAAATCAAGATCCATATGGTAGGAGTGGAAGATCTTGATCTCAACACAAGGGTAGGTGGTTCTCTCTCAGAAAATTGGATGGGGCAAGTATGGAATAGTTCTGAGTGCTTCTCTTTCGAGTAGGTGGTGGTGGAGGGGTATATATAGGCATCTACAAAAATCCAACCGTTACACACAATAAGTCAGACTTGGTGGAATCGATGTGTGAATCTCGGCTGTACCGAAGTGACTTAAAGTTAGCAACTTTTGAATCTCAATGAGACCGATATAGGAATCTTGGTTGCACCGATAAGGTGACAACCGGTCAGAATGCCCAATCTCGGTGATGCCGATTCGACAATCTCGGAGGGACCGAAATTGTGAACTTGCGTAAAAGAAAGTTGGCAGCCCAACTCGGTGGCACCGAATGCAGTATCTGTTGCACCGAAAAGCTAGGGTTTGGCTGAGTCTGTCTAGGGTTTGGGAATTGGTAGCACCAGGATGGAAATGTTGGTTGCACCGATTTTGAATATTTGGCTTTGGACAGACTTTGGTGGGAGAGTTTGTGGGTGTTTTTGGTGACTATCACTTGTGCACGTATGAGCATTTTGTTCACCAACAAAACCTTACCCCCTTTTAATAGTATTGGCTTTCCTATGGACTCAAAGTGTTTTCTCACAAATATAAAATGTAGAGTCCTCTGCTTGAAATCTTGGCCAACCTATTTCTTTGCATCTTGGGGTATTCCACAATCTCCACAATCCTTTTGCCAACCCAACTCTCCATGGACTATTATCTGAAATACACTACATAAAAGTATTAGTCCAAGAGATAATGTATGTTGTCATGAATTATCAAAACCACCAAGGGAGCATGTTGTGCTTTTAGCCGTTCATTGTGGTGACAATGGACTTGTGAAGATGTGCCGAAGAGTGGCTCACCCATAGTGGAGTATGGGGAGCAATCTACTAATCTTCATCAAGTCGGCGCAATCAAGAAAGGTGGTCCATCTTGAGGAAGTCAAGATCGTCATCATCTAGCTCAAGTAGACTATACGCAAGGCAAAGGTTTGACCTTGATAGGGTTTTCTATTTTACCGGTCTCATAGTGGTAGTTGGGAGACTGGGTTGTAGGATAGATAGCCATACTTTCAAGGGGGCTCTCAAGTGTGTAGCTTGATCGTATCGTTTGTTGAGAGGTTAAACCATTTGCATCCTTGCATCATCATCTTTCTTGGTCTTGTTTGGTGTTTCTATTTCTGAGTTCTTGCGCTTATGATCAGCTTCATGACAAGCATCTTCTATGATGTTTTCGATATTGGAGTTTTTGTCGGTTCTTCATTCATAGAAATTTCACATCTCTATATCACTGGCATTTTCATACTGCCTCTTCTTAAGAGAACAAGTTTGAGTTTGTTGTTGGATAGCTCTTGTCGTGCTGAATCCAACAAGTTTGAGTTTGCTCAATTCGGAGTTCATTTGCGGAAGTTATGGCAGTTTCAGTGCCAGAGTTGTTTTTCTTTGAAGAAGCGGTAGTACTACTCGGTAGCACAGTAGTACTGCTTGGGCGGTACTTCCGTTATGTACTACCTCTGTCACTACCGCTTATATTTGCCTTCTGGTGCCTACAGGGGTCCCTGGCCTTTTTTCAGTGGAAAATGCCGCTCTTGTAGAGCGGTACTACCGCCCTTAAGTGTCGCTTATGTTTTTTTAAGCGGAAGTTCCGAGCGGTACTACCGCCCTTAAGTGCCACTTGTGTTTTTTAAGCGGAAATTCCGAGCGGTACTACCGCTCTTAAGTGTCGCTTATGTTTTTTAAACGGAAGTTCCGGGCGGTACTACCGCCTCGACTTTTCTTCCGTTTTGCACGCTTCTCTTGGAACTACCGTGCTAAGCGGTAGTACCGCTTGTGCTCGACCTGTGCACATAATGGTTGGATTTGGAGGGCCCTATAAAAGGGGGTCTTTGATACGTCTCCAACGTATCTATAGTTTTTTATTGTTCCATGCTATTATATTATCTGTTTTCGATGTTTTATATGCATTAATATGCTATATTATATTATTTTTGGGACTAACCTATTAATCTAGAGCCTAGTGCCAGTTTCTGTTTTTTCCCTTGTTTTTGAGTTTCACAGATAAGGAATATTAAATGGAGTCCAAACAGAATAAAACCTTCGGAATGATTTTTTCTGGAACAAAAGGAAACCAGGAGACTTGAGAACCAAGGCAGAAGAGCCACCGTGGGGCCATAAGCCCTAGGGGCGCGGCCAGGGGTAGGCCGTGCCAGGCAGGCTTGTGGGCCCATGGCAGATCTCCTAACCCTAATCTCTGTCCTATAAATTCCCAAATATTCCATCATTATCAGAAGAAGCCATGAAAACATTGTTTTTGTCGCCAGAAGCCTCCATTCCAGAGAGATCCAATCTTGGAGCCTTTACCGGTAATCTGCCGGAGGGGGATTCGATCACGGAGGGCATCTACATCAACTCCAGTGCCCCACCGATAATGCGTGAGTAGTTCACTACAGACCTTTGGGTCCATAGCTAGTAGCTAGATGGCTT
Source organism: Hordeum marinum (assembly GCA_022496015.1). Lineage (NCBI taxonomy): Eukaryota > Viridiplantae > Streptophyta > Magnoliopsida > Poales > Poaceae > Hordeum > Hordeum marinum. The sequence continues at coordinate 533,363,659 of CM039678.1, read as the reverse complement.
CTTCTCTCCTGTTGCTTGTCAATACCATGTTCTTCATGATCTTCATGGAGATCTATCCGATGTAATACTCTTTTCTAGTGTGTTTGTCGAGATCCGATGAATTGTGGGTTTATGTTCAGATTATCCATGAATATTATTTGAGTCTTTCCTGAATTCTTATATGCATGATTTCATATATTCGCAAGTCTCTTCGAGTTATTGGTTTGGTTTGGCCAACTAGATTGGTAATTCTTGCAATGGGAGAAGTGCTTAGTTTTGGATTCAATCTTGCGGTGTCCTCACCCAGTGACAAAGTAGGGGTGGCGAGGCACGTATTGTATTGTTGCCATCAAGGGTAAAAAGATGGAGTTTTCATCATATTGCTTGAGTTTATCCCTCTACATCATGTCATCTTACTTAATGTCTTACTCTGTTCTTCATGAACTTAATACTCTAGATGCAAGCGGGAGTCGGTCGATGTGTGGAGTAATAGTAGTAGATGCAGAATCGTTTCGGTCTACTTGACATGGACATGATGCCTATATGCATAATCATTGCCTTGGATATCTTCATAATTATTCGCTTTTCTATCAATTGCTCGAGAGTAATTTGTTCACCCACCGTAATACTTGCCATCATGAGAGAAGCCATCTAGTGAAACCTATGGCCCCCGGGTCTTTTTTCCATATTATACTTTCAGATCTAAAACCAAAAATACCGAAAATACTTGCTGCATTATTTTTACTTTTAGTTTTTACTTTCCATCCAAGCATCCTATTAGATCTATCTCTATTAGATCTCATCATTGCAAGTTGCCATGAAGGGATTGACAACCCCTTTATAGCGTTGGGTGCAAGAGTTTGATTCTTTGTGCATGTACATCTATTGGTGACTTGCTTGTATCTCCTACTGGATTGATACATTGGTTCTCAAAAACTAAGGGAAATACTTATGTACTTTGCTGCATCAATCTGTTCCTCTTCACGGGAAACCAACGCATGCTCGAGAAGTAGCAAGAAGGATTTCTGGCGCCATTGCCTGGGAGATACATAGCAAGTCAAGATAAGAACTCTCTTGTCAACTTGCCAACTTCTGGTTTGGTTGCCGGGAGATCTACATCAAGCCTACCAAGTACCCATCACAAACTCATCTCTTGCATGTACTTTATTTGTCATTTGCTCTCATTTTCATCTGCCCCACTTCTAAAATGATTTTCAGATAATACCAAAAAGATTTACCTTTTTTTTGCCCTTCTTTCGCTTGCCTTTTTATTACCTGAACTATGTCTAACATCACCACATCCCCCTTGTCACCAGACTTTGAAGTCCTTTACTTCAAACAAAAACAAGGGGAAAAATTGAAGGATGCTTGGTATAGGCTAATGGAATCTTATCGTGTTTCCAATCTAAAAGGGGATGCAAAAGTTTTGCTTAGAAATTTTTACATTGGTTTAGCTTTGCATCATAGGGAGATTTTAGATTTCGCCTCAAAAGTAAATTTTATTGAGCTTGACACGAACGTCGTCTATGAAGTTTTAGATGGGATTTTGGGGGTTCCTCTGCCAAAAAGGGGGCTTGTGTTAGTGCATCTAATGCCCCTTAGTGATTTTGGTGTGTTGAAGACTTATAGGTTAAGGCACTAATGTGTTTGTGAGTGTACACAGGCTCTATAAGTCGATGAGGAGTTTGATATATCCGGAGATTATAGACCCCTAAAAATGTATGTCTTCAACTAAAGACTTTGCTGAAGACTTTGGGAAGACTTTGGTGAAGACTTTGTGAAGACTTTGAAAATGAAGAAGTTGGTGTGACCTTGAAGATATGAATGAGCAATATGAAGCGTGAAGACTTTTGTATTCGTTGTTTCATTTCCTTTATTTTGAGTCATAGGAAACACCATACTATTAAATGGGCTGAGGTAAATCTCATACAGATCAGTCAAATTCTTCAGTGACAGAGACGAAGTTCTTCTGGCCTGTGCTGAATTTGAACTCACTGAGGAGTTAGGATTTCGCTAGTGTGAATTGCCTAGAAGTGAGGAACATGATAATCCTGAGGACTTTCATAGTTCGAAATTCCGACCGTTGCTGTGCTTAGCGCCAGCTGTCCCCAGTCATTCTTATCCACATAACGGTCATATCATTGGGGACATTTATGTCTTATCATGCCAGGTTGCACCCTGGCTATAAATAGCCACCCCCAAAACCACTAGTTGGTTGGCTGCTCCGAGAGAAAACTGACACTTGTCATTTGAGAGCAACCCATCCTCTAAGGACTTTGAGAGAAAATCATCAATGAGGAAAAACCCACAACCAAACCACCAAACCCATAGTGCTTGAGCATCACTGAAGAAATTCCTATGTGGATCCGACGCTTGTTACCTTTGAGGATTGTGCATCCTCCAAACGGTTAGGCGTCATGGTCTAGTGCTCCTGCAGTCTATTGGGGATCACGAAGTGACCTTGGTCTAGAGCATCCAACAGTAAATTGTGGATCGCCGGGTGACCAGTTTGTGAGGGTTTTGGAAGTCTACCCTGAAGACTTACCGCGATTGTTGGGCGAGGACTGTGTGACCTTAGCTCAAGGAGAATACGGTAAGGACTATGTGTCCTGGGACTGTGTGTCCTCTGGTTTAAATACCAGGCCGCTCCAAACTAGATGTACAACTGCCAAAAGCAATTGGAACTGGGTCATCAAACCATTGTCTTCGTCGAGCTATCTGGTTCTATTTCCTCAACCCCTCTATTCCTCATATACCTGTTCATGAAATTGATTGTTACTGTTTGAAGAATTTGACTGAAGATTTCACAAATTCCTCACCTCAAATTCTTCAAGTTACCTTGTTCATCATTGCTTATCCTATATCACGCTACTTACTATTTGTGCATGTTTCATTTCATCATGAAGGCTATGTTGTTACTATAATCCTCATGCACTTGAGTACTTATTCCGCTGCTAGTTATTCATCACATTTCAAATTCCTCAAAGTTGAAATTCCTCAAGTGATGAATTTGTAAAAATCGCCTATTCACCCCCCTCTAGTCGATATAACGCACTTTCAATTGGTATCAGAGCGGGTACTCCCTCGCTCTGTGTGATTTTGGTTTAACCACCTGGAGTTCTAGTTATGTCGACTACAGGTGTGATCAAGGTTTCCGCGGGGTGTCCTACCTTTGATGGCACGGACTACCCCTACTGGAAGAACAAGATGCGTATGCACCTTGAATCTATTGACTATGATCTCTGGTACGTTGTGGAAAATGGTGTGCCCTCTGTCACTCCCACTGTTACTGCTGCCGATGTGAAGAGATTCAAGCAACTAGACTCTCAAGCGAAGGATATCATCTGTGGCCATCTAAGCAAAGGTCAGTATGGCAGAGTGAGTGCTTTGGAGACTGCTAAGCATATCTGGGATAGGCTGTCCAAAGTCAACGAAGGTGTTTCCACTCAACGTGACTCTCGTGTTGATGTTCTTCGCAATCTCTTCAACCGCTTCAAGATACTTGACAATGAAAATGTTCAGCAAACTTTTGATCGTCTCACTGATATCTCCAATGAGCTTCAAGCACTGGGTGCCACCGATATCACTGGCCATGAAGTGGTGAAGAAGCTGCAAAGATCTCTTGCATCTTCATTCGATACTCTAGCTTTGATGATTCAAGAACGTGGAGACTACAAGTCACTTGATCTTGCTGATATTCTTGAGAGACTCAATACTCATGAATTCCAACAAGCTAAGAAGAGAGACCTCTATGGGCCAAGCTATGGAAGATCTCGTGCTCTGAAGGCAAAAGCAATTTCCTCATCCGAAGAAGAAGATTCAGACAGCAGCCTTGGTGATCTTGAAGAACTAAGTCAGGAACTGGCAATGCTCGTGAGGAAATTCTAGAAGTTCCCAAGGAGAGGTGGATTTGGCAAGTCATTAAAAAGTGCCTTGAGGAAATCAGATTCCTCAGAAGATTACAAGAAAAGAACCTGTCATCGTTGCAAGAAGCCTGGTCACTTTATCTCTGACTGTCCTCTCTAGGAAAAAGATGCAAACAAGAAGAAGAAATACAAGGATGATAGTTCTGATGAATCGAAGGAAAAGAAGAAATCTTCAAAGTCCTCATATGCAAAGTCCTCAAAGCAAAATAAGAATGGCTCCAAAAAGGCTCGAGCATTCATCGCCAAGGAAATGGATTCTGAGGAAGAATCCGAAGAATATGAAGAAGAGGAAGAATCTGAGGTGGAATCAGAATCTGGTGTTGCTAGCCTTGCTCTCGCTACTGCTTTCGTTAGCAAGTCCATCTTTAACGATGAAGAATATGACTACTCCAATGACTCTGACGTCAGCAATGATGATTATGCTCCCACCTATTGCTTCATGGCAAAAGGCTCAAAGGTACAGAAACATTATTCCTCTTCTGAATCAAGTGAAGGTGGATCTGATGAATTTGTGAAACCTAGCTATGCTAAACTTGTTAAACTTGCCACTAAGCAACAAAGTGCACTTGAAAAGCTTCAGAAAATGCTAGACAAAAGCGATGATCTGTTGAACTATGAAGTGGATCGGACTCAAACTCTGTCTGACGATCTCAAAAGTCTTCAGACAAAGTATGATAACCTTCAGAGTCATCATAACGATCTCTTAGCCGATCATGAGAAGCTTTCTTATGAATTTCTTCAAAGAAAGCAAGATCTTGAGAAACTGAGGGAGTCACATGAGGATCTCCAAAGGGAAAACGATTCCTTACTGGTTCAACAGATCAGTACCGCTCAGGAAGAATTTGTTCCACCTTGTTTGAAATGCATCGAACGTGAAACTGATAATTCTTCACCTGAATGTTTAAATGCTTCTATTGCTGCAAATTATTCAACTATTCCAGTGGTCTCAAATTCCTCATCTCAGGATACCACAAGTATCACAGATGACAATGCAGAGTTGAAGGAATTGTATGTGACAGGCATGTACAAAAGTCTCAAAGGGCATCAAACCCTTTGCGAGGTCCTCAAAAGCAGATTCTGAACTGGAACCCTAGGAAAGAGGGTATTGCCTTTGTGAGGAAACTCAACGTTGATGGATCCTACTGGACACCTGAGCAAAACCCCAAAACCTCATGGGTTGCTGCGAAAGGATCTCCTATAGATCCATCCACTTTATCTGGCTTTTCTTGTGATACTTCATATTCCTCTGATGAGTCACTTGACTCTAACTACAAATTCTTCAAAAATCAGAAAGGTGAAGTATTTGCTAGATTTGTTGGAACTAACTGCAGGAACGGTTCTCCTATGAAGAAAATATGGGTTCCCAAGAGCTACCTACAAAATCTTCAAGTGAATGTCCTCACGACATCACTCATGAAGAATAGGAACCCCAGATCAAATTCCTCATATGGACGAAAGTCCTCACTTGGACCAAATTCCTCAAATGGTCAAAAATATCATTCTCGTGCTAATGCTTCTGTTTCGCAAGGAAAATCTAAGAGATATGAAAATGTGCATTATTCTTCAAACCATTATGTTCATAAGTCCTCGAAGAATTTTTCTGCTTATTCATTTGAGTACTCTAACCCTCGCCCTGTGAAACGAAGCGCACTTGCTTCAATGCCTCCCTTCTCATATGGTGCTCGCAAAATATTGAACTCTTTGCCAGCCCTCCAGATGTGGGTGGTGAAGAAATCGAACTAATTTCTTATGCAGGGTCAGGTCTCCAGATGAAATTGAACATCTGATGAATTTGCTAGAGACCTGAGGAAATGCTTGAAAGGACGCAAGCTAACCATGAGGAAATGAATTCTTCATTTCTCATGTCCTCACACTACTTGCTTACTATATTGTGTGATGAAATTCTATCTGATGAAATTGATGTCATATTCTTCACTTTGAAGCATATGAGTTCGTAAGTGGTACTAATTCATCTACAGGATGATACTCCAAAAGCTACTGAGTGGGTCCTCGATAGTGGATGCACAAACCACATGACTGGTGACAAGAATCTACTAATGAATTTGCCACTCGCTCCGTCTCCTCTGAAGCATATCACCTACATAGACAAAGGAAAAAGCAAGGTAATGGGACTTGGTAAGGTTGCTATCTCAAAGGACCGAACCATGGATAAGGTGATGCTTGTCGAATCCCTTGGGTTCAACCTTATGCCTGTTTCAATGCTTTGTGATCTTGATATGATTGTCGTATTTGGAAAATATCGTTGTGTTGTCATCATGGAATCTGAAAATTCCAAGGTCTTCAAAGGCTTTAGGGGAGGAGACTTGTATATTATTGATTTCTATACAGGTCCTCAGCCTGCCACATGCTTACTGGCAAAGTCCTCAAAAGGTTGGCTATGGCATCGACAACTTGGACATGCAGGTATGAGGAACTTGCACACACTCGTGAAGAAAAGGCACTTCATTGGCATCGAGGATGTCAAATTCCTCAAGGACCACCTCTGCGGTGCATGTGAATCTGGAAAGATGACCAGATCCAAGCATCCCTCAAAGACAATCATGACCACGACTCAACCCTTTGAATTGCTTCACATGGATCTCTTTGGCCCCACTCATTACTCCACGCTAACAAATTTTTCTAGTTTGTATGGCTTTGTCATTGTTGATGATTACTCTCGATACACTTGGGTACATATTATTCTTTACAAAAATGAAGTGCAGGATGTCTTCATACGATTTTCTTCAAGGGCCTCCACCAACTTTGGCGTCAAGATCAAGCATACTAGGAGTGATAATGGGACTGAGTTCAAGAACACTAATATTGATGAATACCTTGATGAACTTGGTATTACTCATGAGTTATCTGCCCCTTATACTCCTTAGCAGAATGGCGTCATGGAGCACAAGAACATGACTCTAGTTGAGATGGCTCGCACCATGCTTGATGAATACAAGACTCCTCGACGCTTCTCGCCTGAGGCAATTGATATTGCATGCCACATCATTAATAGGGTATATCTTCACAAATTCTTCTAGAAGAGTTCGTATGAACTTATGACTGTCAAGAAACCCAATGTAAGTTATCTCAAAATGCTGGATCAGAGATCCTCACCACAGTTCTAAGTTTGCACCAAAAGCACATGAAGGTTTATGCTTGGTTACAGAAAGGACTCGCACACCTACAGAGTCTTCAACACCTACCATCAAAAGGTTGTTGAAACTATAGAGTGCGGTTTGATGAAACTGATGGCTCGCAAAGAGAGCACCTGCCTTCTGTGTTAGATGAACAGTCTCTTGAGGAATCCATTAACCTGAAGGCAACTGAAGATATCATACCCATTGAGGAAGTCATTCCAACGAATGGAGACTTTCATGTTGATACACCTGAAGAAAATGGTGCTCAAGGAAGTCCTCAGCCACGTCAACCTGCTCATCCTAGAGTTGCAAATGAAGTGCAGATTGACAAAATCATCGATGACATCAATCCACCAAGTCCCCTCACTCGCTCAAAAGCTTCACATTTAACTAACTTTTGTGGGCACTTTGCATTTGTCTCTATCATAGAGCCCACCAAAGTTGATGAAGCATTCAAGGAGCCTGAGTGGATTCAAGCTATGCAAGAGGAATTGCATCAGTTCAAGCTCAACAACGTGTGGGAACTTGTCAAGTGGCCAGATCCTCGCAAACATAACATCATAGGTACCAAGTGGATCTACCACAACAAGCAAGATGAAAATGGCCTTGTGGTGAGGAATAAGGCTCGTCTTGTAGCTCAAGGCTACACACAGGTTGAAGGAATTGACTTTGATGAAACATTTGCACCTGTTGCTAGACTTGAAGCCATTCGCATATTGCTTGCTTATGCTAACCATCATAATATCATCTTATATCAAATGGATGTGAAAAGTGCATTCCTCAATAGTAAGCTTGAGGAAGAAGTATATGTTGCTCAACCCCCAGGTTTTGAAGACCCTAAGCATCCTGACAAAGTCTTCAGACTCAACAAGGCCCTCTATGGCCTCAAGCAAGCCCCTCGGGCATGGTACGACACTCTGAAGGAATTCCTCATGAAGAAAGGCTTCAAACCCGGTTCACTCGACCCAACTCTATTCACAAAATCCTATGACAATGAACTATTCATATGCAAAATATATATAGACGATATTATGTTTGGCTGTACTGACAAATGTTACAGTGATGAATTTGCCTATATGATGAGTGAAGAATATCAAAGTCTATGATGGGAGAGTTGAAATTCTTCTTAGGTCTTCAAATTTGTTAGCGAGACAATGGCATCTTCATCTCCCAAGAGAAGTACCTCAAGGATGTTCTGAGGAAATTCGACATGCAAGATTGCAAAGGCGTCAAAACTCCAATGCCTTCAAAAGGCCACCTCAGCACCGATGAAAATGGTAAATATTTCGATGAGAAGGTATACCGCTCCATGATTGGCTCATTGTTGTATCTATGTGCATCTAGGCCTGATATTATGCTAAGTGTTTGCATGTGTGCCCGATTCCAAGCAACAACGAAGGAATCACACCATAAGGCTGTGAAACATATTCTTCGATACTTACCTCACACACCAACACTTGGATTATGGTATCCCAAGGGCTCAAATCTTCATCTCGTCGGATACTCTGATGCTGACTATGCTAGAGATCATGTGGATTGCAAGTCAACCTTAGTCACATGCCATTTCCTCGGACGATCCTTAGTCTGTTGGTCCTCGAAGAAGCAGAATTGCGTCTCACTCTCTACTGCTGAAGCTGAGTACATTGCTGCTGGCTCATGTTGTGCTTAGTTACTATGGATGAAGCAAACCCTCAAGTACTACGGCATCAAGTTGAAGAATGTGCCTCTCTACTGTGACAACAAGAGTGCCATCAAGATTGCTTACAACCCAGTTCAGCACTCCAAGACCAAGCACATCCAGATTCGTCATCACTTTCTTCGAGATCATGTACTCAAGGGCGACATCTCCATCGACCACATCCCCACTGAAGAACAACTGGCCGATATCTTCACAAAGCCCTTGGATGAAAAGAGATTTTGCAAGTTGCGGTGTGATCTAAACATCTTAGAATCTTAGAATGTTCTTTGAAAAAGTACACACATCCTAACACTTATGCAAAATTGATGACTTAGATGTGCAACACACGAAGTAACATTTTTGTTCAATCAATGAAGAATAACGCTGTAAGTGTGAAGAAATTAATGAAGAATTTGATTCTCAGAACCCTACGACAATTGTACGCGGTGTCTGAAATCATCATTCTTTTACGGTGGGTCACGCCACCAACCAAAGTTGAAATTCTTCAAATTTGGGTTTTGTGTCATTCTTCAAATTCCTCAACTTTTCAAATTCTTTAAACTTTGAAAGTCATGTTCTTCAATTGACTATATATATATATATATATATATATATATATATTTGAGTTTTCAATGTCCTCAACAGCATTCACTTATTGCTAAATTATTCAAGTTGATTTTCATCTAAGTGAATGTGATCGGACCCTTTCCCCTCTATGCTAAACTCAACCCAGTCTGTTCACAAATTCTTCATATGCGTTCTACTTTGAAACTTGTTCAAAGTCTTCACTATGTCCTTGACGGCTGAAGAATTTGCGAACGAAAACTTTGAAATTTTCACTATCAAATTTTTCAGCGGTTCCCGCTCAAACGGTTCCGATTCCCGTGACTGGATAACCCACGATCCCCCACTATCACCACTTCTCAGTACGTGGGTGACATCTGTCGCGTGGAGAGCAAGGGTCAGGGGCAATCCTGTCCAAAATCTTCAGGCGGATTGGTTTTCACTTCCATTATAAATACCCCCTCCCCTTCAACTGTGCTCGGTTACTCCTCATCTCTACCCTCTCTCCCGAGCTCCAACCCAGCACCACCACTGAAATCATCGCCGCCGGTGTGGAAGAGCTTCACTGCCTCGACCTCACCATCGCCGTACTCGCATAGGCCGCGGAAGTCCTCATCCCGCCGCCGCTGTAGCTGTCTCCCTCTGCCAAGCTAGGGCGTGGGAGATCTGAACTGACGAACTTCCCAATCTCATCTCTCAGTTCGTCGTGTTCTTCACCAGGGTAAATAAAAATTATTTTTACTGCCCTTGTTTGATTTCGAGTGCTCTTCATATTCCTCAAAAGGTGTTTATTCCTCATGAATCTTATTCTAAAGCACCTTACATCTTCATATACTTGATGATTTTCCCTAAGTAATGATTTTCTTCAAGATTCCTCAATTGTGTGAATCCTCAAAATTTACACAACTCTGGAACCTAAGACAAAGAACACTTAGTGAAATTCCTCAAGACACCCATGGTCAAATTCCTCACCTATTTTTATTTACAAAATATTTCTGAGAACGCAGATGACCTCTTCAAATTCCTCGTACCTATACTTTGTTCACAGGTACAACATGTCCGCTGATGAATCACTAGGTTCTCATCAACTTAACTCATTTGCAGCGTTCCTTGAGGAAAAACTGTGTACTTCTTCAGAGTCCTCAAGAGTTCAAATTCCTCAGGTGAAGAAAATGGTTGAAGGAAAGAAACCTCAGAAAGGTGGAAAGAAGCCAGATGTGCACACTGCTTTTGAGATTCCAGATGAATTGTATGAGTAATACTGCACAGCCGATGAAGAAACTCATGGCAAAGAAACGACCAAGCAGAGAAAAATTCGTCTGCAAAAAATTGAGAGGAGATGGGAAAGGGAATGGAAGGAATATCGTTATGTAACTCCTAAATACATGATGAAATTCGTTGTGAAACCTCCTTGCAGCAGGCCTCCCCTGGCTCAAAATCAAATTGCTGATCCCATTAGCCTCAAGACTGGTGAGGACTTTCCTCATATGTGGGAGAAGCAGCAAGCCAAGCTGGCAAGGAAAGCCAAAGAGGCAGTGAAGAAATTCAATGAAGATTCTCCTATTGTTGCCTCTACCAGAGCCTCTACAAGTGCTCCGAAGAAATCAATGATGAAGAAAGCTGATGTGAAGACAAGTTCTTCAACCTCAAAACCATCGCAACAAATTCCTCAAGTCCAAAGGCCTCAACCTACAAAGGCCTCAGATGCTGGTACTGTTGCTGCTCAGTCCTCAGCTGCAGCTACAAGGTCCTCAACCCCAGTGCATCTGGCATCATGTAAAAGGACTAAGGGATTCGGAAAAGTTCCAAAGATCCCGACAAGCCCCTCTACTACAGCAAAGTCTTCAACTAGCCCTATAGTGTTGAAGCTGAAGAAACTGCTGGACGAGGTCAAAGACCAAGTCCTCACTCAAGCAAGGCTGTGGTAACCATACCCTCGGGATCTAAGGATGATGATGATGAAGCTAATGATGAAGAATTGGAAGAAATCACCAGGCAAAATCAGCAGAGGGCTGCTATAGCCAAGGGCAGCTCTTCTCCTCTCATGCTGGATCCCAAGATGATCCTCAACTTCATCGTTATATGGCATGAAGATCCAAACACCCCACTTTCTTCACTAAATTTTCCTCTTGGTGTGGATCATGTCCTCACCCACTTCATCTTTGAAGAAAAATGGAAGAGAGAACAAGCTCTGAGAGCTAAGAGGAACAGGGCTCGGAAAGAAAAGTTTCTGAGAGACAATGTGATGAACTTGACCCCAAATCACCTCGTCACAGTTCAGTCTGAAATTCGCACTCTTTGAGGATCTAGAAAGGTATGATGCTGAATGGAAGGACACCAAGTTGAGATTCGTCAGGGCTGCTCAAGCTGTTGTGAAGGATCACAACACTAGGGTTGCAGCTCGATCGCAACCACAAAATCCTCAGTCTGATGAAATTCCTCAGGCTGCTGATGAAACTGCTTAGCCCGATGTGACTGCTGATGAGAATGCTTCTGCACCAGAAGCAATGACCAATGCTGCTGAGGAAACTCAGACCATTGATGACCATGCCAGGACAACCATCACTGTTGTGCCTGAAGAAACTGAAAGGCCAGTTGAAGCTTTTGCTGCGCCTGAAGAACCTGAACCCACCAGGGCGACTACATCAGTCATGCCTGAAGAAGCTAAAGCTACAGAAGAGAAGACTCTTAAGAGAAAAGCATCCAATACAGTATCCTCAGCTGTCAAGAAGTTGAAGACTATGCCAAGTTCTTCAAGTGGACCCATTGATGCTACGCCACTCTCATCTGCACCTGCTTATGACCTTGTACCATTTGGGGTTGACTATGTCATCCTAGATGAAGAAGATGAAGATCATTCTGCTGCTTCGACAGAGCAGATTGATGAAGAAATTGAAGTTGAAGACATTGCTTCAACTCCAAAGGTATCATCGCCCCAGCCTCAGTTCACTGCTGAAGAGGCCGGAGTTGAAGAAATTAATGAGGACGTAGACATTGGCAATACAATGCCTATCATCAATGATGAATATTGGGAATCAGCACACCCAAATTCACCAATGACTACATCTCTGACAAAGATTCCTCAGTCACCTGCTCCGACTGAAGAAATACATGAAGAATCTGCCGATCTGACCACCCAAGTCACTGAAGAAACTCTAGCTGCAACAACTGATGACTTTGCTGCTCCACCCGTAACTGAGGAAACAGCCCTCCAGATTGTTCAAGTTCCTCCCATGCCAAAGGAGATCAAGGGCCGCTTCAAGACAAATCTTCAACCGAAGCCAAGGATGTCATTCAAAGGCTCAGCGCGCCTCAAATTCCTCAAGAGCAATTTCTTCAATGAGCACATGTTCTTCACAGGTCCAAATCCTTATGACTTTGCAAGGGCCGGTTGTACCAGATTCTAGACGGCAGCTCAGCTCAACTACTATGCATCAGTCATGTTCGAGAAGAAGAAAGTCTTCGAGCACCACCAAATTCCTCATGCGAACATGGAAACACTTCCATCGTTCACACCGGTGCTCCAAGTTCTTCACGATGCAGGCATTCTTCCTTTCTGCGTTGACATCTGCGACTGGAATGAGGAAATCATCCTTCAGTTATATGCCACACTGCATATCAGTGGAAATGCTTCAGACATCAACTCCTGGGTTTTGGACTAGATGACAGGATCAACTCACTTCACTACTCAAGCTTCTGAATTGCTTCAGTGTGTACCAGTTCCAATTCCTTCAGATGAAGCTCGCAGACTGTTCGATGAACCTGCTCTTCCGAATCAGCTGATGCAAGTGCTGATGAAGACATTGCCTCCTGGAAAGCCTCAACGGAAAACCTTCCTTGTGAAGGATTTTCTATATGTGCCCAGGATAGTCTACCGCATACTCACAAATACTCTATGTCCTCAAAAGGGCCACAATTTTGAAGAAGAAGAAGTGGAGGGAGTCATGAAGAATATGCTCTTCAACATCATTCATGGGATTCCCATCGACTTGCATGTTTTCTTCATGAGGACATTGGCCACTGCTGCTTTAGCTCAATTTGAACAGAAGCCTTATGCGCCTTGGATCATGAAATTCATCAAGGCGAAGTCCTCAGTTCCCTTCAAGGCTGATTTCTAGAACCACTTTGGCTTCCTGCCTCCAATCGAAGTCATCAAGAGCACAATTGACTCAGTGGAAGGAAAAGGCAAGGTTGTCATTGATGAAGGCACTCGTCCATTGGATGGAAAGTTTCGCAAAGCTGCTTCCTTCTCCACCAATGATGACACTGCAACTCAGGTCTCCGAAGCAAAGGCCTCAACTCACAAACCTCAAGAGTCTGCACCTCGTGTGCTGACTCATCGTAATAAGTCTTCATTAGAAGGTCGATCGCAATCACAAGTGGGTGAAGCGTCAACTTGGTTACATTGTGCAAAACATGACTGTGACGCAGAACACTGTGAAGAGGAATCACTACTATGCGCATGAAAACCTCAACCGCACTTGGGCCATATTGTCTCACCTCAAGTCTTCTGAAGAACTGAATGAGCTGGATCTTGAAGAACATCCTGAGTGGGCTCGTCGACCACAGAAGAAATTCAAGAATGTCCAAGTTCCTCTGATGGTCACAAGTTCATATTCTTCATCTCGAGAGAACGATGAGGATGAAGACATTGACGACACTGCGGCAGGCCCTACATCGACAAACAACCCCGACAACGCTGGCGCTCCTTCCTCACCAACACGATGAAATTCTTCAAAGGGGCGTTAGTCCTAATTTTTTCTTCCCTTTTTGTCTTCGATGACAAAGGGGGAGAAAATTTGAGTTAGGCTTCAAGCGGGTCTCTATATATGGGTTATTTTTTGTTTAAGTTACAACTCTCGCTCTTCTGAAACTTTTGTTGGTTGAGTTGTAAACTTAAGTCTGATGGTGGTCTGACACTTTTGAACTATTTCCTCGCATGTTTATTTCCTCGAGTACCTTAATGCATACATGTTGAATCTTGTCAGACACCATTTACCTCATGCATTTCAAATTCTTCATATCATATGTTCAAATGTGTGTATGAATTACAAGATATAGGGGGAGTTCTCCATGTTTTAACCTGCCATGTGCATTTGCAGTCCAAAGCAAATTCCTCAAATATGCACATCTTCAGGGGGATTTCTTCTATATCTTCCAATCAAATTCCTCAAACTCTGTACTTTCACTTCATATGTTTATCCCCGTTGAAAACCTAACCTATTTGTCATCAATCACCAAAAAGGGGGGAGATTGTTAGTGCATCTAGTGCCCCTTAGTGCTTTTGGTGTATTAAAGACTTATAGGTTAAGGCACTAATGTGTTTGTGAGTGTACACATGCTCTATAAGTCGATGAGGAGTTTGATATATCTAGAGATTATCGACCCCTAAAAATGTATGTCTTCAACTGAAGACTTTGTGAAGACTTTGGTGAAGACTTTGTGAAGACTTTGAAAATGAAGAAGTTGGTGTGACCTTGAAGATATGAACGAGGAATGTGAAGCGTGAAGAATTTTGTTTTCGTTGTTTCATTTCCTTTATTTTGAGTCATAGGAAACACCGTACTATTAAAGGGGGCCGAGGTAATACTAAGGAAAATTTCCAACTGATGCTCAACTCCAAAATCCTCAACCTATTCAATCCTTCGAGTGAAGCCTTTGGAAATATCATACATCCCAGTCAAACTCTTCAGTGACAGAGACGAAGTTCTTCTGGCCTCTGATGAATTTGAACTGACTGAGGAGTTAGGATTTCGCTAGTGCGAATTGCCTACAAGTGAGAAACATGATAAGCCTAAGGACTTTCATATTTTGAAATTCTGACCATTGTTGTGCTTAGTGCCAGCTATCCTCAATCATTCTTATCCACATAACGGTCATATCATTGGGGGCATTTATGTCTTATCATGTCAGGTTGCACCCTGGCTATAAATAGTCACCCCCACAACCACTAGTTGGTTGGCTGCTTCGAGAGAGAACAGACACTTGTCATTTGAGAGCAACCCATCCTCCGAGGACTTTGAGAGAAAATCATCAGTGAGGAAAAAAACACAACCAAACCACCAAACCCATAGTGCTTGAGCATCACTGAAGAAATTCCTGTGTTGATCCGACGCTTGTTACCTTTGAGGACTGTGCATCCTCCAGACGGTTAGGCGTCATGGTCTAGTGCTCCTATAGTCTATTGGAGATCACGAAGTGACCTTGGTCTAGAGCATGCAGCAGTAAATTGTGGATCGCCGGGTGACCAGTTTGTGAGGGTTTTGGAAGTCTACCCTGAAGACTTACCACGAGTGTTGGGCGAGGACTGTGTGACCTTATCTCAAGGAGAATATGGTAAGGATTGTGTGTCCTGGGACTGTGTGTCCTCTGGTATAAATACCAGGCTGCTCCAAACCAGACGTACAACTGTCACATCAGTTGGAACTGTGTCATCAAACCATTATCTTCATCAAGCTATCTGGTTCTATTTCCTCAACCCCTCTATTCCTCATATACCTATTGATGAAATTGATTGTTACTGTTTGAAGAATTTGACTGAAGACTTTCAGAAATTCCTCACCTCAAATTCTCAATTTACATTGTTCATCACTGCTTATCATGTATCATGCTACTTACTATTTGTGCATGCTTCATTTCATCATGAAGACTATGTTGTTACTATGTTCCTCATGCACTTGAGTACTTATTCCGCTGCTAGTTATTCATCACATTTCAAATTCCTCAAAGTTGAAATTCCTCAAGTGATGAATTTGTAGAAATTTCCTATTCACCCCCCCCCTCTAGTCGATATAACACACTTTCAGTTTGCTTTCTCTCAAGAGGGAGTTCAAGTTCTCGACAAATCGGGTGACTTACATAAGCACTTGGTCGACTTACAACAATATCATGAACCCCTCAAAAAAATTAACGGGAACCTTAATCGCTTGAATACTTTGATTACCCTTTGCAATAAGCGTTTGGACATTTTGGACACCAAGATGGATCTTCCCCCTACAAGTGGGGGAAAGAGGAAAGAACCTCCTGGATTTGAGAAGGTCCTCACAAAACTTGCGAATACCAAAGATGACAATACCTAGATCTATTGCTTTTTGCCTAGCTAGGGGCGTTAAACAATAGCGCTTGTTGGGAGGCAACCCAATTTTATTTTGCTTTATGCTTTTTGCTTCTGTTTTGGTGTGTTTGGCACATTATTACTTATTTAGTAATTGTGTTTTTGTTTTTTGATTAGTGTTTGAGCCAAGTAAAACCTTTGGGGTGATCTATGGTAGTTGTTGATTTGATCTTGCTAAAAAACAGAAACTTATGCGCTCAGTCCAGGAATTTTCTAAACTTTTCAGAGCGTTGAATTGATATGAATTTTTTACACAAGATTCATATAAAAATTGCCCTCACTTTCCTAAGTGTTCGGAATTTTTAGAGTTCCAGAAGTATTCGAAGTTTACAGATTGTTACAGACTGTTCTATTTTTGACAGATTATGTTTTCTTTGTGTTGTTTGCTTATTTTGATGTATCTATGGGTCGTATCGGGGGGTATGAGTCATGGAAAAGTTAGAATACAGTAGGTATTACACAAATACAACTAAATAAGGAGTTCATAACAGTACCTAAAGTGGTGATTTATATTTTTATACTAACGGATCTCATGAGTTTTTTGTTGAGTTTTGTGTTGTGAAGTTTTTCAAGTTTTGGGTGAAGATTTGATGGACTAAGGAATAAAGAGTGGCAAGAGCCTAAGCTTGGGGATGCCCAAGGCACCCCAAGTAATATTCAAGGATATCAAAAGGCCTAAGCTTGGGGATGCCCCGGAAGGCATCCCCTCTTTCGTCTTCAATCCATCGGTAAATTTACTTGAGGCCATATTTTTATTCACCACATGATATGTGTTTTGCTTGGAGAGTCTTGTATGATATGATTCTTTGCTTTTTAGTTTGCCACAATCATCCTTGATGCACACATCTTTTGAGAGAGACACACTGAATCATGAATTTATTAGAATACTCTATGTACTTCACTTATATCTTTTGAGCTAGGCAATGTTACTCTAGTGCTTCACTTATATATTTATAGAGCATGGTGGTGTTATATTATTGAACTCTCGTTCCTCAGTTATATTATTTTGAGAGTTTCTTAAAACATCATGGTAATTTTCTTAGGTTAAGAATTTAGTCCTAATATAATGGGCATCCAAGAGGGATATAATAAAAACTTTCATATTAAGTGCAATAAAAACTATGAGAAGTTCGATTCCTTGCATATAGTTTTGAGATAATAGAGATGATAATATGAGAGCCATGCTAGTGAGTAGTTGTGAATTGGAAGAGATACTTGTGTTAAAGTTTGTGATTCCCGTAGCATGCACGTATGGTGAACCGTTATGTAACGAAGTCGGAGCATGATTTGTTTAATGATTGTTGACCTTTGTGTGAGGGTCGGGAGCGCGCGATGGTTAACTCCTACCAACCTCTCCCCTAGGAGCATGCGTCTAATGCTTTTTTTGATAACTAATAGACTTTTGCAATAAGTATGTGAGTTCTTTATGACTAATGTTGAGTCCATGGATTATACGCACTCTCACCCTTCCATCTTTGCTAGCCTCTCTAGTACCGCGCAACTTTCGCCGGTACACCAAACCTTCCTTCCTCAAAACAGCCACCATATATTCCTCAAAACAGCCACCATACCTATCTATTATGGCATTTCCATAGCCATTCCGAGATATATTGCCATGCAACTTCCACCATGTCGTTTTTTATGACTTGCATCATCACTTCATATTGCATATAGAGTCATATTTTGTCATAGGAATCAAGTTGTAATTTCTTTTTCTTTGAGTTATAAGTAAATAAAAGTGTGATGATTTTTCATTAATAGAGCATTGTCTCGTGAGAGAAAAGGATGATGGAGGCTATGACTCCCTCACAAGTTGGGATGAGTATCGGGACTTTACAAAAAAATAAAAGAGGCCAACAAAGCGCAAAAAAATAATAATAAAAGAGGCCAAAGAAGCCCACCAAACAAATGAGAGAAAGAGAGAAGGGACAATTGCTACTACCTTTTTCCACACTTGTGCTTCAAAGT
This sequence comes from Hordeum marinum, assembly GCA_022496015.1. Lineage (NCBI taxonomy): Eukaryota > Viridiplantae > Streptophyta > Magnoliopsida > Poales > Poaceae > Hordeum > Hordeum marinum. The sequence continues at coordinate 533,345,293 of CM039678.1, read as the reverse complement.
AGCACCATGATCTTCATGATAGAGAGTCTCCTATGTTGTCACTTTCATATAACTAGTAGATATTCATTATGCACGACCACTTAGTTTTGTTTTTGAGCTTTCATACACTTATAGCTCTAAGTGCATTTGTTGCATGGCAATCCCTACTCACTCACATTGATATCTATTGACGGGCATCTCCATAACCCGTTGATATGCCTAGTTGATGTGAGACTATCTTCTCCTTTTTTTTCCTTGCACCTCCTCCATATTCTATTCCACCTATAATGCTATATCCATGGCTCACGCTCATGTATTGCGTGAGAGTTGAAAAGGTTTGAGAACACTAAAAGTATGAAACAATTGCTTGACTTGTTCATTGGGGTTGTGCATGATTTAGATACTTTGTGTGGGGAAGATGAAGCATAGCCATACCATATGATTTTGTAGGGATAACTTTCTAAGGCCATGTTATTTCGAAAGGACACGACTACCTTGTTGGTGTGCTCGAAGTATTACTGTTCTTATGTCAATATTAGACTATTGTTTTGAATCTTACAGATCTTAATATTCATGCCACAATAAAGAATATTACATGTATAAATATGTTAGGTAGCATTCCACATCAAAAATTCTGTTTTTATCATTTACCTACTCGAGGACGAGCAGGAATTAAGCTTGGGGATGCTGATACGTCTCCAATGTATCTATAATTTTTGATTGTTCCATGCTATTATATTATCTGTTTTGGATGTTTTATATGCATTAATATGCTATTTTATATTATTTTTGGGACTAACCTATTAATCTAGAGCCTAGTGCCTGTTTCTGTTTTTCCTTGTTTTTGAGTTTCGTAGATAAGGAATATTAAACGGAGTCCAAACGGAATAAAACCTTCAGAATGATTTTTTCTGGAACGAAAGGAAATCAAGAGACTTGAGAACCAAGGCAGAAGAGTCACCGTGGGGCCACAAGCCCTAGGGGTGCGGCTAGGGGGGTAGGCTGTGCCGGGCAGGCTTGTGAGCCCACGGCAGCTCTCCTAACCCTAATATTTGTCCTATAAATTCCCAAATATTCCATCATTATCAGAAGAAGCCACGAAAATACTTTTCCGCCGCCAGAAGCCTCCGTTCCCGAGAGATCCAATCTTGGAGCCTTTTCCAGTAATCTGCCGGAGGGGGATTCGATCACGAAGGGCATCTACATCAACTCCATTGCCCCTCTGATGATGCGTGAGTAGTTCACCACAGACCTTCGGGTCCATAGCTAGTAGCTAGATGGCTTCTTCTCTCTCTTTGCTTCTCAATACCATGTTCTTCATGATCTTCATGGAGATCTATCCGATGTAATACTCTTTTGCGGTGTGTTTATCGAGATCCGATGAATTGTGGGTTTATGTTCATATTATCCATGAATATTATTTGAGTCTTTCCTGAATTCTTATATGCATGATTTCATATCTTTGCAAGTCTCTTCGAGTTATTGGTTTGGTTTGGCCAACTAGATTGGTAATTCTTGCCACGGGAGAAGTGCTTAGTTTTGGGTTCAATCTTGCGGTGTCCTCACCCAGTGACAAAGTAGGGGTAGCGAGGCACGTATTGTATTGTTGCCATCAAGGGTAAAAAGATGGGGTTTTCATCATATTGCTTGAGTTTATCCCTCTACATCATGTCATCTTACTTAATGTGTTACTCTATTCTTCATGAACTTAATACTCTAGATGCAGGCAGGAGTCGGTCGATGTGTGGAGTAATAGTAGTAGATGCATAATCGTTTCGGTCTACTTGACACGGACGTGATGCCTATATGCATAATCATTGCCTTGGATATCTTCATAATTATTCACTTTTCTATCAATTGCTCAACAGTAATTTGTTCACCCACCGTAATACTTGCCATCATGAGAGAAGCCATCTAGTGAAACCTATGGCTCTGGGGTCTATTTTCCATATTATACTTTCATATCTAAAACCAAAAATACCAAAAAAATACTTGCTGCATTATTTTTACTTTTAGTTTTACTTTCCGTTCAAGCATCCTATTATATCTATCTCTATTAGATCTCATCCTTGCAAGTAATCGTGAAGGGATTGACAACCCCTTTATAGCGTTGGGTGCAAGAGTTTGATTCTTTGTGCAGGTACATCTCTTGGTGACTCGCTTGTATCTCCTACTGGATTGATACCTTGGTTCTCAAAAACTGAGGGAAATACTTATCTACTTTGCTGCATCAAACCGTTCCTCTTCACGGGAAACCAACGCATGCTCGAGAAGTAGCAGTCTTCTTCCCAAATGGTTCTCAACTCTTGAGCTTGTGTTCTTCCCCCATTCTTGACCTTCTTCGAGCTTGCTAACTCTTAATCCCTCCAATGATTGTTGCTAGTTCTTGAGGGAAAAGAGAGAGGGGAACCCTTTGGATCTTGATCTTGGAGTTCTTCGTGTTCTTCTTCGTTCTTCCTCTCGTTTCCTCCATAGCATTTGTTGTTGTGGTGAGATTTGGGAGAGAAGGACTTGGGCACTCCGTGTGCCCTTGCCATTGCATTTGGTGCATAGGTTTGAGATCTCCACGGTGATACGTGGAAGTGAATTTTGAGAAGCTTATTACTCTTGGGTGTTTGAGCACCCTAGAGCTTGTTCCTCTTGGGTGCCTTGGCGCCCTAGACGTTTTGTGGTGCCTCGGAGCTCAATCATTGTGGTGGAAAGCTCCGAGCAAGCTTCGGGGTCTCCAATTAGGTTGTGGAGATTACCCCGAGCATTTGAGGTCACCTCGGAGCCACAATCCATTGTGGTGAAGCTTTGTGGTGTCGTTGGGAGCCTCCAATTAAGTTGTGTAGATTGCCCCAACCTTGTTTTTATGGGTTGACACATCCCTATATAGTGAATGTATAACTTGAAAGATTGGTTGTTGGATGGAGCTGATTTAACACTTAAGTGGTGAAAATTTGAGTGGTGTCGGCCTTTTTTCCGAGTGGTGTCAGCCTTTTGATACACTATTCACTACACATAATTATGACACCTTTGATATCTACAAGATAATGTTCTTGAGTTCAAGTGTAATGCGTAATATGCACAAATGAAATCCGATATGGTGCAAAGAAAAGGCAGCCACTCGCGTATGCAACGTCGAAGATTTACTGCCACGGGGATTGGGGATCATATGAAAGGTTGGCTGGAATTTTGAAGGACGTCCCATATAATTTAGTTCTTACTAGAAGGATTGGGCGCGCTTTGTTGTGCCATTTGTGTTGTTGGGTTTCTAGAAAAACAAACTCTGTTTTAAAATATAAAGTGTATTGCATTTTTGAACAGTCAATCTTTTAAATTTGATCAAATTTGTAGATAAATATATCAAAATCTATAATATCAAATCAGTGTGATTAGATTCATCATGAAGTGAACTTTTCATATTTCTTTGCTTAATATTATGGATGTCTATATATTTTTGCTCTGAACTTGGTCAAAATTATAGAAATTTCACTTTCCAAAAAACTAATACCCCTTATATTTTGATATTGATAAATATTTAGTTTGACGGGGGAGGGAGATGATACAACGTGCTTTATTTTTATTTTTAAAACGGTGATTTAGTGGGTCTTTCGTGGTGTAATTTTGTGGTATCTGCTAACCAAGCTATGTTTAGGTGGAGAAATTTCTGCGTCAGTGGTTGTATGTACTATATTGGTGATACAGTATCACATGGTGACACTTTTTTTTCTAAGTGGTAAGAGGGTGTGTGGGATTGATATGTTTTTATAAGCCGTTGTTGTTGATTGGTTTGGAAAATCGTTTGTGCAATCAAAATCTGAAACCAAATCCAAAATTTAATACCTCAATTAGAGCTTTCAAATTAGGGACATACTGAATTAAAAGAATTGAATGAGAGAGCTCCTTGAGAAATTATTGACCTGGTCAACATCGAGTGACCCAAATAAACTGAAGACATCAATTAATTGCGAGACCTTAAAAATTAGAAAGCATGACGTATAGTGTAAAAAAATGGAATAAGAAAGTTTTGAGAAATTGTTGACCCGAATCGGGTGAACAATTTTAATTGGAGAACTCAATTGAATATGGGCTCTTTAAATGTATGGAGCATAGCATTATAGAGGATATGTTTGTAAGTTCTTATGGACGGATCTGCCCATAGAATTTGACTGTTGGCTTTGTTGTCTATGAGAATGGATAATGGATGATGCAAGACTAAACTCGGGACAAGCTCCCCGTCTCTCTTCTCGTGCACTTCTTCTTGCCCATCATGTCTCTGAATCCCACAGTTATGTTCTCTCTTTTATCATCATTCTTATAGGAGTTTTTTACAAGTGGAACGGTGTCACTCACGAGCAAATTCAAGGAAGATCAATCTTGTCATCTCTGTTTGAGCTCTCATCACTCACTTGCTACTTAATCTGCCAACAAATACTTATTGAAGTTATGGATTTCTTTTTTATTTTGTTAATTGCACGCAAGGGCATGGGGCATCTTAGGGCAGAATCGAGAACTAGAAAGAGGAAATCACCATATGCGCCTAGGGATGAAGTATTCTATTTGGATCTTCTAATCTTGCGGAACAGACATGCACAATGATAATTAGGCACCTTTTCTATCTATTTTCCCATCTTTTAATTACTTTTTTCTTCGATCGGTGACAGTTTGCAATTGATGTCATCTAAGTAGGATTCTCGTATTAAAAAAGTAGGATTACCGGTTGATTTCAAGGGAGAACAACTATTGTGAGGAGATAAAGAAGTTGAGAGTTGAGATGAACTGTTTGAGGAAACAGGTTCGATAGCTCAAAGCCAACAACAAAAAAGACTTCAAAAGATGTAAGCACTCATGTTATGAGATGTCTGCATGTTCTATCATTAGCAATAGGTTTAGTTGTATGAATGAGTTATCTTCCATGCAAATCTATTTTTGTATGAAGAAATATGAAGTATATATTCTATACAAGGCAGTTATAATAGTGTGTAAAATTTAAGTATAAATGCATTTGTCAAATGGCATGAAATAATTTGAAATAGTGGATTTTTGATTCACATGTTGACATATTTATCCAATGGTCACTTAGGATTTATGAATTGCACTTCTTCCTGTCCATCATGTCTCCAAATCCCACATTTATGTTCTCTCTCTTTTTCATCATTCTTAAGAGAACTTTTGACAAGTTGAACGATGTCTTCGACTAGCAAATCCAAGGAAGGTGAATCTTGCCATCTCTATTTGAGTTCTAATCACTCACTTGCTTCTTAATCTGCCAACAAATATTTATCAAAGTTATTGACTTTTTTCCTTTTGTCAACTGCAGGCATGGGCATAGAGCATCTTGGGGGCATAATCAAGAGCTAGAAAGAGGAAATCCTCAAAGGCGTCTAGGGATGAAGTGTGTAATTTAGATGTTCTACTCTTCCAGAACATACATGCCCAATGATAATGGACCTTGATAAGTGCCACACATGTGGCATGAACACATGGCAACTTTGAACATTTTTTATGAAAAGTTTAGTGACACAAGGATAGCAACTTTAGTTGTCAAGCATGGCAACTTCCTTTTCGAATGACAAATTTCAGTTTACTTGTTTGTTCTTTCTTTTCGGATGGCAACTTTAGTTGTCCAAAACATCAGGGCCAGAGTGTTTCGTGCCACACTTGTGTCACTTATCATTTGGGATGATAACTAGACCCTTTTTCTATCTATTTTCCCTGCTTTTAATTACTTTTTCTCGAAGTGGTGAACGCTTACAGTTGATGGCATCTAAATAGGATTCCCGTGTTAAAAAAAGTCGGATTGCTGGTTGATTCCAAGGGAGATCAACTATTGTGAGGATATACAGAAGCTGAGAGTTGAGATGACATTTGAGGAACGGGTTAAGGGGCTCAATGCCAACAACAACCAAGGCTTCAAAAGATGTAAGAATCGATTGTTTTTGTTGTATGAATGAGTTTCCTTCTTTACAAATCTTTTTGTTACGGAGAAATTATACAAGGCCATCATAATAATGTGTAAAATTCATAGTTTGTTGAACATGACCGACACTGAAAAGTAGAGATGCATTTGACAAATGGCATCTAATAATTTGAAACATTGAATTTCTTATGCACATGTTGGCATATTTATCCTATGGTCACTTAGGATTTATGCATTGAGCTTCTCATTTTGTGTATGGTAGACAAAGTACGCTTGCTGCGTGCACAACCACTTGAACCGCGTTTCGATTCCCTATCCTTTTTTATTTCACAACCTTATTTTTCTTGGTATAATTAAGCTTTTGTTCTATTTACTTTAATCCTAGCAGATGCTTCTCGTATTTAATATGCTAATTGATTAAGCACAAGCTAAGTCATGTTCAACAAGCAAGTTTGTTGATCTGCTAAAATCGCAGGAGCCATTAAGAAAAGTAGGATCCTGCTAGATATTGGTCAGTGTGTTAGGATGCATGATGGAACATCAGCTTTTGTTATCATCGTAATGCACATATCCAGACATTTGACTAAAATTGATAGTGCCATTGCAAATTCAGGAGCCGATATATCGATGCTTTCCTTTGCCGATGAAACCTCTGTAGAAATTTATGGAAGGTTTATTATGTTTTCTTCTATTCCAAATTTTCTTACACTGTCATTTTCCCATTGTTGTTAAAATGTCTCAGCCACCAAGCAGTGTGATAGTGGTGATCACCTGAGGCTCTAGCTACCTATTAGCCCGTGGACAGACACTCTAAAAGATATGAAATTCTCCCTTTCTTCTTAATGTGCATTAATCTGTTTCAACTTGAACGACGTTGTAACTTGCAATCAAACACTCTAAAAGGTATGGAATTATCCCTTTCTTCTTAATGTGCATTAATCTAGTTCAGCTTGAACGATGTTGTAACTTGCAACATCAAGTGTCAACATATATCAAACTCGTTCCTTGTAAGTAGTGCATGTCCAGATGATCAGCCGGAGTATGCATATCTTCAAGTAATTACTTTGGATTCATAGCCCTTTCAGATTGTGAAGACCTCTTCCCCACGCCGCCGATCCGACGGGACCATTGCCACGATGACTCACCGTCCGCGATCGACAATGGCATGCTGCCTTCGAAGGCCCGCCATCGTCCCATTCGGGGGAGGTGGGGGGGGGGGGGAAAGAAGGCCCACATGAACACCGATGTCAATATCTTTCAAAGCCTACTGGTTTGGATAATAACAATATGTCAACTACTAATAAAGGACGGATCGCTTATGCCTGTCCGTCATGCCTTTTTGCAGAACCCCTCCTCATACGCTTTATTGAAATTAAACCGCAGTCCAACATTAAGTGTCTTTTTCTGTTGAGACCCAACTGCATATAAGAATTGGTATTAATATTAAGGGTGTGACATGCATGCAATGCAATAATAATAATAAAATTAATGCAGAGAGACGCGGAAGGGGAACGCCGAACGCATATATCCGTTATTACGCAATGTGCGACCGTTATGTGCAACAGAAATAACGCAACCAGGAAGGTGAGATGCGCTTTGTGAGCAACGAGTTGTATGGAACGAACTAGGGTCGTTAAGCTCAGAGTAAACAATTTTTTAATATTAATCTTTCAACGTATGTGTATGTAGAGATGGCCTAAAACACATTTAATAGAATCCCTTTATTGGGATTTTCTTTCACCACTTGGTGCAAATTTCGAACATTGCTTCAACTTACAAATAACGCCTTGGTATTAAAAAATTAGTACCAATGCTCTTTAGGATCTGAATCGTCGTATCAAACGTATTATCTACGTAGCATGCTTCTTAATGTACTACCGACATGAATTTCTGTCAGACCTCAGTGTGCGTCCTCTCTGCCGTGGTCAGACACAATTCGAATGATGTTGGACAATGCTGACGGATATTTCACTGAACACGTTAATTATATCTTGCGTCGCAAACGCGCGGACATATGTGTTAGTAATATATTGAAAGAAAGAAAAAACCTAGTTCCGGATTTGTTGGGACATTATGGAGGAAAGATGTTCCCATTCCAACCTCTTGCCTCTTGGCATCTCCCGTCTCATCGTTGGTTCCAGAGAGAAGAGTACCAGACCATGGAGGACGCATAGACCGAGCAGAGCAGCAGAGACACACGACAGCACGCTAGTCCCCTCACTTCCCCCCAACCCATTCCCGCGAGCCCGTCCGTGGTTGACTGACCCGCCCCCGCTCCCGCTCCCGCCCGGGCCCGGCCCCTCCCGTCCCCACCCGCCAGCCACCGCGCCCGGGGCGACCCCCCCGCCGCCGCCGCCGCCACCAGCTGCTTGCCCCTTCCGGCTCCGGCAGCGGGGCGGTCCGGTCCGGTCGGGTCCGGTGCGGTCGGTTGCGAGGGCGACCCGGGCGGGCGGGCGGGCGGGTCGGACTCGAGTCGCGAGTCCGGGCCGGGCCCGCGCGGATGGTCGGTGGCGGCGGGGGTGCTGCTGGTGCTGGCCGGGCGCGCAACCCTAACCGGGCCCTCGCACTCGCACTCGGGGTGGCGGCCGGGCGCTATATTAGATGCCGGGGGGCGGGATCGGCCTCGGCCTCGACCTCGACTTCCCGGCGGTGATCCAGGCGGCGCTCCTCGGCTTCGTGCTCCTCGCCGCCGCCGCCGCCGCCGTCCGCCGCGCCGCCTCCCGCTACTTCGTCGTCGACGCCGCGGGCTTCGCCGCCGCCTACGAGGACCACCACAACCACCACCCCGCCGACTACGCGATGCCGCCCCAGGGGGACCAGCAGCCCCCCTCCTCGCCGCGGCCGCAGGCCGCGGCGCCCGAGCTCGGGCCCTGCGCCCAGTGCGGCGCCGCCGGCACCAAGAAGTGCTCCGGCTGCAAGCGCATGCGATACTGGTGCGCCTTCCTCCCTCCCCCCCCCCCCCCCCCCCCTCCCCCTCCCTGTTTCTTGGCACGGCCTAGCTGAGCGCGTGATCTTGATTCTTGCATTGTCGCCGGGTTCCTGCGGAATCGCGTCGCCCCCTTTCTGCAATTCGGGGGTCGATGCGTGCAATTGTGCGGGGATCCCTCACTGTTCTTAGCCCTACCCTCGGTGTCCATGGTTGTGAATTCTGATGATTTTGATGTCCTTTCTTGGATGCTTTGGGCAATTTGGTCCTACCCCTGTTGTCCATGATTGCCAATTGTGGTTTTTTGCTCTTGTTTCTTGGATGCTTATTAGGATGGGTGATTTAGTGGTTATTGAGGATCCAAGACATGCATAGCTGATGGAAACCTCTGTTCTTGGGAGGTTATTGAGTGGTGACCCTGCAGTTGGTGCGTGCAGTCATGCAGGGATCTTTCACGATTCTTGGCTTTACCCCTGTTCTCCATGATTGTGAAATTGTGCTTTCGCTGTTGTTTCTTGGATGCTTGGGTAATTTGGTGTTTAGGATCAGTGATTTAAGTGGTTCTTGAGGATCCAAGACATACATAGTCGATGGAAACATCTTTTCTTTGGAGATTATTGTGTGGTGATCCTGCAGTTGGTGTGTGCAATTATGCAGGGATCTTTCACGATTCTTGGCTTTACCCCAGTTGTCCATGACTGTGAGGTGTGATTTTGCTCTTGTTTCCTTGATGCTTGGGTAATTTGGTGTTTAGGATTAATGATTTTAGTGGTTCTTGGGGATCCAAGACACATGCAGAACATGGAAATCTTGGTTCTAGCCTGATAGGGCCTTCACAGCAGGACATAGATATTAGTTAGTTTCCTCAGAGGAAACGGTGGAATATCTTGGTTAGTTAGAGGCTATGTATTTGAAGTCGGTCATTGCAGCCAAATCCAGATTGCCTCGGAAGTTTGCTCCGAGCAGTGTTTGGTGAACAACCAGACATCTTGGAAGAACTATCCCGTTTTTTTTATCCTCTACCTTTTCTTCTACGAGACAGCAAAGATGGTATTCTGCGTTTTGATTAGTGTTTGCACAGGAGAATCGGAAGTTAACTATTGATGTCACTTAGGTTCTTATCATTCTTTGTGTCTGGATCATTTCAAGTGATTGCCTATCTATTATCATGTAATGTATGGCGTTCTTATGAGTTTCTCTTATTATCTAGATGGTGATAATTTCCACATGTCAAACAGCGAAATTTGCTTTGTAAGAGGTTTATGCTTGGTCTGATTGTAATGTAGTTCATCTTGAGCGTAATTTGGGTTATTTTGTCATGTTTGGTAATTTTGGCCCATAGCAAAATTATTCATTTTTGTCTTGCAACATTGTGCTGTTCTACCTTGGGTTTTGGTTATTATAAACCATCAATTGAATAGACTCATGAACAACAGATGATTTAACTGAAGGTCCCAACTCACATTCTTGGAGTTTCTATGTACTTTAACTAGTCTCCAGTCGTCAATCTTTGATAATAGTATCTTTTATCATGCTGCTATATTTCTCCTGAGCATATCTTTTACCTTAATGCTCTTATTTAGTTCTGGAGAATGCCAGTCAAAGCATTGGCAATCTGATCACAAATTCAAGTGCAAACAAATGAAATTATTGGACTCTGTTGACAAGTTACCCTGTGGGGTTGAGGCCAACAGTAAGAAGTCATCTGCCTATGGCCGTATCTCATTAGTGCCTGGCCATCGAAAATTAAACAAGGTGTGCAATTATACTCTTATACCTAGAAATTGTTTGCACTTGGATGAAGAAACAAATTTTCAACTCATGTTCCATTCACAGGTTATCTATCCTTATGATGATTTTTTGAAGCTGTACAATTGGAAGTACAACGATTGGAAATACGGCGAGTTTTTACCTTGTGGGCTTGTGAATTGTGGCAACAGGTATGTTGGCATAATACTATCTTTGCCCCACCTTTTGCTTAAAACACACTTGCTTAGAATATGTCTAATAGTTCTTGGTTCCTTTTGTGCAGTTGCTTTGCCAATGTGGTTTTACAATGTCTATCATACACGAGGCCACTTGTGGCCTATCTGTTAGAAAAGGACCATACTAGGCAATGTAAGTGATGGTTTAGATGTTTATGTAATATGTAGTAGCATCTAGCTTTGTCTTAACAGTTCTATGCGTCTCAACATTTCAGGCACGATAAGGCATGAAGATTGGTGTTTCTTATGTGAGCTGCAATCTCATATTCAGAAGGCGATTGATAGTGTACACGCATTTGCTCCCATGAACATTCTTTCCCGTTTACGAAATATTGGTGGCAACCTTGGCTTTGGTAGACAGGAAGATGCTCATGAGTTTATGAGGTGAATTACTTTATGTGCTTGTATGTCGGTTTGCTATCCCTCTCTTGGATTGTCTTGAATGCAGCGTGATGCGTGTTATATATATATAGGTTTGCAATAGATAAGATGCAATCAGCTTGCCTTGACGAATATGGAGGTGAGAAGGTCGTAGATCATAGCACCCAGGAGACAACAGTTATTCAGCACATATTTGGCGGTCGTCTGCAATCTCAGGTCCTCCACATATAAATATAGTATTTCAATTTATAATCTATGAGTCCGCCTTTCTGATTGCTCTGTTTTTAATCAGCTCTAAATTCTTAAGGGATCTGTCTATCAGTATGCATCTGTTGCAAGTCATCAAATGCCTAAATTTTAAATGGGATGTGCAGGTTCAGTGTACTGCATGTGGAATGGTCTCAAATCGCTATGAGAATATGATGGACTTGACAGTTGAAATTCATGGTGATGCTGAATCCTTAGAAAAATGCTTAGATCAATTCACTGCTGTAGAGTGGCTTGATGGGGACAACAAGTACAAATGTGATGGGTAAGTCATATTTACCGTATCTGTACACTTCTGTTATCTAGCAACAAATGTTACAGGTTCATATTTTATATACAATTTAGTCTGGGGCTTTGGGCATATACATGCTAGGACCAGCTTGTTTCTATTAACTATTAAGGATTGTACATAATGATGTCCCCTTGGTTTGTTGACGTCTTCTCTAAAATACATAATGAGACCTTACTATTAGTAATGCTATAAATTGCCAGGAATTCTTAAACTTAGGCTGATTGTCATGTCATGTGAAGTTCTGTGAGTTGGTGATTATATTCTTAGTATGTAGTACTTTCTGAATTTAAACAAGTGTTGGTTTAAAGCTGGAGTAATTTGATTATGAAAGCTGGAGTAATTTAATTATGTTAACTACCTGGAGCCATTGACAGTCTTGGTCTACTACATATTTTTACCAAGCACTAAGTGTACAATCACACAACTTTTGATGTATACTTTGTTGTTCAGACCCTTCTCTCTTTTACACCCCCCGGTCCTTTTTACTCCACATATAATATTTGTCTAAAGTCAAACTTCGTAAAGTTTGACCAACTTTATAGAAGAATAAATCACAATACGAAATCAACATCATTAGATGCATCATGAATTTAATATTTACATTGTATAGCTTTAGAATTGTAGATGTCGATATTTTTTAATATAAATATGGTCAAATTTTCTGAAGTTTGACTCCAGACAAATCTTATGTGGAGTAATAAGGATCGGAGGGAGTACTAAGGTTTATCTTTTTTCAGACATTGTAGACTTCAGATTTAAGTATCGAACATATTGAAATTCTGAGTTAAATGACATCTTTTTTCTAAAATATTGGCTGCTTTCCTGCAGATGTAACGACTATGTCAAAGCACGGAAACATCTTACAGTTCATCAAGCTCCAAATATACTCACTATTACTCTCAAAAGATTCCAGGTTAGGACATCAGCTTGTTAGAACTATATCAATACTGTGATGTATTATGAAAGTGGCACCTAACATACTTTCCTCTGGTTATCAGAGTGGCAGATTTGGAAAATTGAACAAGAAAGTTACATTCCCTACGACGTTGGATTTAACTCCATACATGAGCACCACTGACGGAACTGACCAGTATGATCTATATGCTGTTGTTGTTCATCTGGATATGCTGAATGCTTCATTTTTTGGGCATTATATATGCTACATAAAACACTATCGAGGATGTTGGCTTAAAATTGATGACTGCAAGGTACATGTTCACTCTATATTATAACCATACAGATATATGAGTCATAATTCCTGTTGATCCATATTCTTGCTTCCATTTGTAGGTGATGGCTGTTCACGAGGAGGAAGTACATGCTCAAGGTGCTTATATGCTTCTATATAGCAGGTAATTATCATGTGTGTCCTCGTCTAGTGTAGCAAATTCCACTGAAACGGGAAAAGCCACATATATATCTTACCTGAATCCAAGTCTATTTTTCAGTTGCTACTTGATGTTCTACTTTCTTGCTGATCTTTGCATATTTTATACTCTAGAATTATGTGGCCATTCTTCATTCCCAACAACATATACTATTAGCAGATGTTTGAATTCATATTGGCTTTATGCAAAAGAAATACTTTTCATACAGTATTTGCCTTCATACTGTTCTGTTGTTGTATTGGTTTCACCATTTTGGGATAACAGCTACCAGATGGAACTTTCCTGACCACCGAATTTTCTTACTTTATCATGCTTTCATTTCATTATTTTTTCATAAATTTAACTACTATCACTTGTCTGTGGCTGTTCTAACTTGTACTAGTATTATTTCATGATTTTTCATAATTACCTTAACACACTAAAATGTTCTGAACCTGTCTTAGTTCCTTATTTTCATTATGTTTGCATTTTTTTGTGCTATTGTTTCTCCATTTAAGCCCTTTTTTCTCATGAATCTAACTAGTATTACCTCTCTGAGATTATGCTAAAATGCTCTGGACATGTGGTCTTGCAAGCTTTCTAACCTTTATGACTGCAGGCGAACACCTCGTCCTGTACCACTTCTTGCAGTCAAAGAACCAATAAAACATGAGAAACAGTGCAAAGTGCTTCCTTTAAATGGTCAAAATCATTTGATACCTGAGGATGTGCCATTAAAATGTGAATCATTTTCAAAGCCTTCAGAAGATCTACGAGAGGATTCTGAATCCAGCAATGACTCTGGGCAAAGAATGGATACCGTCGACCAGGTATTAGACCTGGATTTGCATATGAACATTGAGAGAGATAAATTCATTACCAATGGAAATATACATCAGCCAATTTCATCGGCATTGCATGTCCTTGAAGAAGATACTAGAGACTCAGGTTCTCTGTTAGAAGGCAATAATACCATGAGAGCTGACCAATTTGGCAATTCTGCATGTGAATCGTCTTCAGTTAATTCCTCTGAAGAGGAATGCAAGCAACCTGCTCCAGGTATTGATTTTGACTACATGGATATTGATATGGAAGCTGGAACAGAAGTTGAAAGACAGAATGTGCAGCAACAACCTGTCTTGGGTGATTCAGTTGGAGTGATAAGCAACAAATCATCAGTCCCAACCTTTGAGAATTGTATGTCAGGCAAACCAAAACCACTCTTTTCTCTTGGTTTCCTTGACAAACCCTCAAGAAAGAAGTTCGACTCTGGCGAAGAGTGTCAAAATGGTGGCAGCATGGCAGTTTCCTCCCAAAAAATAAATGGTCATTGTAATGAACATCTCAGCAGGCCAGAGCAAGGACTTATCGCCAACTCCTGTGGTGGTCGGCCATCCTCAGCGAATGGAAGTGTACATTGCGATGGAGATGTGTTTGTGACTCCTAGCAACGGAGTTCTTGTCAATGGTGATACACAATCTGGCAATTACTCCTCGGATGCAGCAAAGAGAGATGTACCTTCTGTTCAGGGATTTAGTCCGAGGCCTTACAGATTACCATCAAGCAGCAACCCGAATCGGAATAATACAAGCAAAGGGGACATGTCATTCTTCCCACGTGGTTTCCTTGCAAGGCCTCGTTCTGGAGAGAAAGCAGTCAAAGTTGATGATGGGTTGCCATTTAGTAATGGAAATGGCAAACCATCATCATCATCCTCTGCAAATGGCAACAGCATATCAAATACTGTTTCTTCATCTCGAAGCAGCACAGGTGGCATGGGCATGTCTCCTGGATTCCTTGCAAAGCGTTCCAGGGAGTCTGCAGCTGCAAGCTTTATGGGTGATCCGCAGACCAGTAACACTTCCAAGGAGCAAGAACATGTTGGTGTCTCAGCTTCCGATCATAATGTGAATGGTCACCGTGATGAAAACGGTCATGGAGTCGAGGGCACCAAGAGCGACATCTATGGTGAAGAAAATGGGAGCAATGGAACCCTTGATATGCATGATGATACGGTGATTGGTCGCCACGATGAAAACGGACATGGAGTTCTGGGCATCAAAGATGTCATCTTCAGAGAACAAAATGGCAGTAATGGAACTCTTAGTACGCATGGCAGCAGCTGCCAAATGGATGGCATGCCTGTCATGTTGGTCTCCGAGAATGGCAAGGGGTCCGAAGATGCTGACCACGTCGTCAAGTCACCCGCCGCTCCTGCCCATGATGGTCTGCGACGAAGATCAACCACCTCGAAATATTTTGATGAGAGTAACATGGACGAACAATGAAAGCTGAAGGCTGATACCGAAGAGGAGCCAAGGCAAGGAAGTAGAAGTGGCTGATTGGATAGGCTACCTGTCATTGCAAAAAATTGATGATACAGTAGTAGTTTTGCCTCCCCTCCATTTTTTGTTGTCCCATGTGGCTCCCACTTGTCAGAGGGGTGGATGGGTGTCTCTGGGGTCTGGGCCTCCACACAATTTGCAGAGGCTCAGATGCTGCTCCCCTGGTGCCATGTTTCTCTCCCTTGTTGCCATTATTGCTAGGTACATAGCACAGTGTAGGCTTACCTTTTCTTCTCTACTCAAGTTGTTAGCTTGAATAAACTTGGGCTGCTGACTTGCTTTGTCATGGAAGCTGAATCAATCAATCAATTGTAGATGATCTGATTGTGTTCTTCAGTTAGTTTCTTCATTTTTCTTTCTGTCAGTGCATATAATTTTTGTTCTTGCGGTGTGGTGAACTAGAAGTCGCACGTAACAGAAGTCGCAAGTGTATTAGAGTCTAGAATCCTTAGTTGGGGAATAGGATTTTGACGATTCTGCCTCACTCTTAATCGTTTTCATGGTCCTTCACTTTGGATTATTTGTTTTAGAAGTAACTTTGAGGACAGGTCTTTTGTGTGGAAATTGAACTGTTTAATGCAAATTTCTTCTGTTGAATAGGCAACAGTAGGCTTATTTAACAGGGAAGCGCGTTCATTTAGTTTTGTGTAGAAGTTGGAAGTTTTATGTTGTTTCTTCTCTCTTATAGGACATACAAAAGCAGAGTCAGGACGATGCCTCTTTTGACTCCTTTACTTAAGCGACATATACCTCAGATATCACACACATAAATATACAAGTAAGATACATCACTTGTTGAGTGTACTTGTTTTCATAGAATACGCAAAAGCTTGTGCTGCCACAAAATGGCAGATTACAAATAGACCGACATCATACTACATTAACACAAAGTATATGTCCAACAACGGTGCAAATCAGAAGGGGAAGATGCACCGCGTGATGGTAGGAGCAAAGCCATGGATGCACCGTCCACACCAAATCAACAAGTTCCCCTGCCTTGCCTTGGTTAGGGCAACTCCGACGCTGTGCCACAACTTGTAAATGTTTGGACAACACATCCAACACCGTGCGTTGAGCATCTGCGGACCAGACCGGATGTCCTAATTTACGGACCAGACCGGATGTCCTAATTTACGCAATCCGGGCAGTCGCCACGTAGGCATTTGACACCACGGACCCAGCCAAAACCAAAGTAAGGCCATCACATTGGGACATTTCCACCACTTTTCCGCATGAAGCCCGCCCTTCCACACCCTCTCCTTTCCCTAGTTTTCGCATGTTTCACCGTTCACCGTCGCGATGGAGCGAATCAAGACGGTCGTCGGCATGTCGGAGCAGGAGGACCCGTTGGTGATGGCCGTCCTAAGTTGAACACGGCAACACACAATGCCCATCGCCACAAACAGAAGAAAAGGGAAGGTGCTTTGGCTGTGGCCGGTCACCTAGTACCTCTCTTTTGAAACCTGTCGTGTCGATGGTGGTAGCCAAAGCGTGTGAATTGGCGATTGTTGGTCGTGCAATCCCCGTCACCCTGGCCTACAACAGCAATCTACGTACACCGTCACTGGCAGCCATCAACTGTCGTTCAACGTCGACCTCAATGGGGACCACCTTCATGAAGCCCCGTTCATAGTCCCAATTGCCGACACTTGTACATTCATGGATGCCGACTCCCTCGCCCTTCGGTGCCCGGTCTCTGTTTGCCAGAATATCTCAACTAGGTGAGACGTTAGATGAGGAGGCGGCGCTGATGAACATGGTCCACGACATGAGCGGGAACGGAGACGGGCAAGTGGTGGATTCCCAGTCGGAGTAGGAGAACCATAAGACACGCACCCGGATGATGGACACCCAACAGGCATACCAAACAATTAGACGGTGATCTAAACGACATCTGTGCATCAGGTGCAGACCCGAATAAGAGGGAAGGAAATTTCAACTTGAAGAAGCTGGATTGATGATTGATGCGTGGTTGGCCACAAGCATTGATCCGATTCATGACACGGAGCAAAAGGGGCAGAAGTTGTTGCACAAGTGTGCTTCCTTGGTTCCATGAGCAAAAAACATAATGATCCCTATAGCAAAGAGGTGATTTATGAGCGCAATGCAAAGTCGGTCACTGATCGATGGTACACTATTCAAGAGGTCACGAGCAAGTATTGTGGCTTTTACAAACAACTGCAAATCTAGTGGCCAAGTGGCACGACACTCCAAGAGCACTCTTTATTTGTTGCTCTATGTGTGGTGGTCATTTGGCCGGAATGCTCTATGTGCTGGTCAGTTGGCCGGATATGCAATGATCATATCTTTTCTTTCTAGGTCATCCATGCGTGCACAATGTTCTTTAGTACGAAGAAGAAGCACTTCCTCTTCATGCATTGTTGGTGGAAGTTGAATGTGCAGCCCAAGTGGCTCAATGTTGTTGCCAATTCCGGCAAGATTGTCTCCATGACCAATGTAGATGAATATGGTGATCCAACAAAAGGAGGCCTTGCTCTGACCAAAAGGATAGTTAGCAACCGGGAAAAGAAGTGTGAGGAGGAGAAGGAGGAGCAAGAAGGGGCGACAACCAAGATGAGGAAGAGGTTCGAGGAAATCATGGCGAAGGAGGAGGTGTGCGTCAAGTGCAATAACACGAAGGATGAAAAGAAGAGTGAGACGTATGACAAGTTCATGGAGGCGCAAGCCAAGAAGATCAAGCTTCAAGAGAAGAAGGTTGATGCTAAGATGACCATGAAAATTCGGATTTAAATCCTAATGCGACGAAGATCATGCAAGCGTATTGTGCTAGCATGCTGAAGCGCTACACAGACGCTTTGGAGGAGCCCTCCATATACAGTGAATAATTTGGCATGGACAACCGAAGTAGGAGGCAAAAGTTAACATCTTTTGCATGGATAACTGGACTGGTACCTTGTATGATTGGTCGTATGTAAAAACTTGTTGAACATCCGATGCTTTTTGGTAGTGAGTGCATATGTTTGCATCTTGTTAAACATATGCTAAATTGATATTGAAATGCAAATGCATGTCAAATGGAGGAGGCCCCGACCCGGGGGATACATTTGGTGCTCCAGATTGTATGACCAACTCCACTACCGCTATCCTCGGACACGTCCCAACATGCTTGCAGGCGTTTGGTGTGCCCGATTTGATGTACGGCGTTGGAAATTCCCTTAGGAACGCTTGGAGTAGAATTGGATGAAATAATCAGGCCTCTACTAGTGCAAGTATCATGATCATATCATGTAGTGCCACCTAGGTAAGAGATGGTGTGTTGCATTGCAATCAAGGATGAGAGAAGATTCTAGCATCATGAGAAAGCATGAAAGATGATTCCATGAAACCGAAAGATACATCGACACTGTTCTATGATATTGGTTCTCTATCCCAACATTCCGCATCTCAACATTCCTTCGTGGTTTTGTTTGACTAGAAGATTAGCATCGTCATATCTGATTTGCCTAAACCCTACCAAGTTGCCTCTTAGTCGTCGGGGCGTCAAGAAAGATGACCAAAGCACCAAAACATATCACAAGCTACGACACCACGTCTTGTCGTCGGTGCCATTGAGTAAGTGATGATCGATGAAGCATGCGAACTAAACATCATGGCAATCTCGACAAAACCAATGATCAATAGGTGATCAGGAAACAAGTCCTTAAACCATCACACCAAAACACGAATGGTTCCGGGGATAACACCACACCACTCAATTACTACAACAACATAATTCCACATCACAAGCAAGGCACAGAAGGAGACAAAGGAGGATAACAAGCAGTGCAATGCAATGCGACAAGCAGGGCCAACACTCGAGAGTATGGGCTCAACCAAGAAAATAGCCGACAAACCCAAGGCTTAAGCCCGGACAATGGTGGTGTGAGGTACCTTGAAATACCTCACCTTGGCGGTTGGCGCTCAATGTAACCACCCTCAACCAACAACTTTCGCTTCTCCTCACCATCTGGAGCCCCAATGAATCAAGAACTTCTCCCTCGCCATCTTGCCACCGCGCAACACACACCTCCAAGCGGCATAGGGCCGGCGATCCCACCTTGTGCCCAAAGTGCGGGACTACCATGGTACCTAGAAATATCC
Organism: Hordeum marinum; assembly: GCA_022496015.1. NCBI lineage: Eukaryota > Viridiplantae > Streptophyta > Magnoliopsida > Poales > Poaceae > Hordeum > Hordeum marinum. The sequence continues at coordinate 533,325,745 of CM039678.1, read as the reverse complement.
TGTCTTGACACTTGAACCACTTTTGCTACCTTGGTGTCACATAGGCTTCTGAGTGTCAACAATGGATAAGTCCACATCACACAGTTTTTCAGACATAAATTCACATCACAAGCAGGACACAGGAGATAAGAGGACATCAAGAAGGACAACACAACGCAATGCAGCGAGCCGATCCCGATCTCTCGAAGCAGGGCACAAGATCTTTGCTAGAACAACGCAGCTCTACGTTAATAAGCTACGTAGGTGTAGCATTTTTGCAAGATCCTTGCCAAAAAAAAAAAAACAGCAGGGCACAAGAACAACACGTATGGATTCGTAAAGAAGGACAGGAGTATGGGCTGGGCCGAGCAAAAAGCCGGCAAGCCCACCTTGTGCCCAAAGCCCGGGACGGCCATGGCGTCTGGCACCTTGAAATTCCTCGGCTTGGCGCTCAAAGTAACCGCCTCAACCAACAGCTTGCTTTCTCCTCTCGGAGCCCCAGCGAACCAAGAACCCCTCCCTCGCCCTCTCTCCACCGCGCAGCGCACACCTCCAAGCGTCACAGCGCCGGCGACCGATGGAGCAGTTCCACGACGGGCAGCACGTGCGGCTGCGGAGCCGTGGGTGCGGCAGGTACGTCCTCGCCGCCGCCGACGGGGTGAACGTCACCCTCAGCCAGCACCGCGCGTCGCTGAACGTGGCGTGGATGGTGCACGTATACCACGGCGCCGACGGCGACGGCCCGTACCTGCTCCTCCACAGCGCCGCCTACGGCCGCTACCTCGCCGCCACGGACATGCCGCTGCCGCACGGGCACAGCCACTTCCGCGTCGAGCAGCGCCGCTACGACCAGCCGGAGGTGAGGCCCATCATGTGGCAGGCCATCGCGCGCGGGGGCGAGGAGTTCCCGGACGACGTCCTGCTCCGCAACGTCGGCGGCTTCCACCTCAACGTCCGCGTCCGCGGCAGAGAGATCCCCACGTTGTTCTACTGGACCGTGGAGACCGTCCCCGCCAGATACGCCGCGCCGCGCCTTCCATCGCCGCTCTCGGTGAGATAGCTCTCGAATTGCTTCTTGCCGCGCGTTCTTGCCATTGTTTGACAACTCTGTTTCTCGAGTTTCAGAAAGAAAATTCAGAATCGAAATTCAGATTGCTTCTTTGAATTGCTCCTCGGCGTAACAATTCATGGTTCTTTGGCAGTTCGAGCAGGAGGAGCCGAGGGCGCGGCGAATAATCCGGGTCGTGCAGGCGACCGGCGAGGGGCTCTACGCCGACGAGGGCTGGTCCCAGCTGCAGTTCTGGGGGAGGTGCGTGAACCACCTGAGGAACGACCTGGCCAGGCACCTCAACCTGCCGCGGAGCCCCGCCTTCGTCATGTGCGTCCGAGCAGGCCGCTACGGGAGGCTCACCCCGCTCGTCGTCCACCTGCCCCACGGCAGCTCCGGCGAGACCCTCGAGGTCGTCGTCATCCTGTCCGGGACCCCTGGTGAGAGCCGCGCCTCTCCCATGTCTTACTCTAGTAATTTGGTATGCACAATGTGCAGATCTTGGTGTGGATTTATCAGTCTGAGTAAAAACATGGTCTGAACTCTCAACTCTGAAGCTAGTAGAAAGAAACTACTGTTTCCACATTTCTTTACTTGATCCAGATAATTCAGTTCGTCCATTTCATAACACTGTCGCTAGTAAAAAATATGGAACCTAAAAAGCCAAACCAAGTTCAGTCATCTCATTTCATCCTTGCAGATAATATACTAAGTTTCTTCTAGCCGATGAGCAAAATTCAGGCTGTATACTACAATGGACAGTGCTTAAAAGCTTAGTTCCTTGCACATTTATATTGATTTGTTTTTTTCCCCTTCTTGATGCTATAACTGTACTGTTATTGATCATTGGTCTGACACTTAACTTCCACATTATTTCTGCTGATTCAGCCTACGATGCGCTGCCGCACCCGGATGTCGATGCAGAGTGGAGAAAGATCAGAGCTGGAGTCCTGACACAAGTTTCGCCGCCTCGGATAGATAGATAGAATAGGCATAGATTGAGAAAACTCAGCAGCTCTCGCGTTTCTTCTACTAGCTGAACTTGGTCTGTTTCTATGATTCAGATTTGCCGAAGGCATTGTTGCGTCCATGGCTGAACAATGTTTGCTGCATTGTCGCTCTTCTGACATTCATCTCTGTGATGTGATTACCACCGTTTCGTTTCACTCTAGGGGTTCCTGTAATGAGTTGTTGATCCTCCAAAAGAAATTAGATCATGCATTTCGCGTAACTGAAAATGCTGTGATTTTTGCAATGAGTTGATGGTCATGCACCCCTTTTAGAATAAACATTTTGTGAATAACTGAAAAATGTACTGGGTTCTTCCCGTGAGCAGTAATGGGATTTCTAACGCATGAAAAAAAGTCAGATTTTATCAAGGAGCCCCAAATTTATATGCATGAATGCAGAGTTTAATCGAAAAAGTATTCTGCGCTCTCGTATAACTGCGGGTCATTATATCATGTAGTTCCACCTAAGTAAAAGATGATACGTTGTACCGCAATTAAGGATGATAGAGAATACTCTAGCGTCATGACAAAGCATGAAAGATAATCCCATGAAACCGAAAGATGTATCAACACCGTTCCGAGACATTGATTATATGTCCCAACCTTTCACTCCTTGATGTTCCTGCGTGGTTTTGGTGGAGCAGAGGATCACCATCGTCGTATCAGATTTGCCTAAATGCTACCAAGTCGCTTCTTAGTCATCGAGAAAGATGACTAAAAGCACCAAAATAAATCACAAGCTACCAAACCACTTCTCTGCCATCGGGGCCATTGAGGAAGTCGGGAAGGTGCCCGACGAAACACAAGAACTAAACATAATGGCAATATCGATACCACCAATGATGTTATCAACCCTAAGACAGACATCCGATAATCGGGACACAAAGTTATTAAACCATTGTACCGGAACACAAATTACACAATTCACTCCCGGGTGTCAACAAGGGATACCTCTACACCACACAATATTTATATTACCTTAAATATGTGTTAAATAATGAAAATTTGAGATCATTGTTTTGAAATGATGGAAACGTTTAAACAAATTTGTTTAAATAGTGCAACTGCCGAAATCACTTTTTTGACACAATTTCGTTACTGCATAAAGTGTGTTTCAATTATTAAAAATATTAGTGATATAAATAAATTTATTATTTCAAAAAACTGATTTCAGATAGTTCAGTTTCATATTGTAGTATGAGAATAATTGAAATGACCTCTTGAAATAGACAAATAGTTGAAATGAGTCTTATGAAAGAATTGAAAGGACCCTTTTGAAATAATAGAAATGGGACTCTTGAAATAATCGACACTGGTCTTCCGAAATAATTGAAAAGGGTCCTTTTTGAAATAATTGGAATATATATTTAGAATAATTCAAATGGATTTAAAAAAATGAAATCAATATTTTGAAATAATTGAAATTGGCAGTTTGGAACCATTGATGGGCGTTTTAAAAAATATTAAAATTAATCTTCTGAAATAATTGTAATGAAACTCTTTACTTATTTTTTAAATGAGATTTTTGAAATCAATTTTTTGAATTAGTGAAATGGTTGGAATACCTTTTGAAACAATGGAACACTGTATTTTTTATGAAAGCTTATTTCAAACATAACCGAAACAGTAAAGTAAAAATCAGCCAAATATGTCGACTGCATCTCTGAAAGTATCGATTTGGGCTTGACTTCTGTTACCCCAAAGATGGGTTGGGCCGAAAAGACGTCAGAGAAGGCCAGCTCGTGCCCAAAGCCCGGAACGGCAGCTTGAAATACCTCGCCTTGGCGCTCAAAGTAACCGCCTCACCCAACAGCTTTCTTTCCCCTCTCCTCGCCGGCCGGCCGGAGCCCCAACGAACCAAGAACCTCCCCCTCGCCCTCTCTCTACGTCCAAGAGGCACAGCACCGGCGACCGGTGGATCGGTTCAACGACGGGCAGCACGTGCGGCTGCGGAGCCGCGGGCGCGGCAAGTACCTCCTCGCCGCCGACGACGGGGAGAGCGTCACCCTCTGCCGGCACCGCGCGTCGCTGAACGTGGCATGGGCGGTGCACTTATACCACGGCGCCAACGGCTACGCCCGTACCTGCTCCTTCACAGCGCCGCCTACGGCCGCTACCTCGCCGTCACGGACACGCCGCTGCCGCGCGGGCCCTGCCACTTCCGCGTCGAGCAGCGGAGCAACGACCAGCCGGAGGTGAGGTCCATCATGTGGCAGGTCATCGGGGACGGCGGCTTCCCGAGCGAAGTCCTGCTCCGCAACGTCGGCGGCCACTACCTCCGCGTCCACGGCAGCTTCCCCACCGCGCTCTACTGGAGCGTCGAGCCCATCCCCACCAGAGACGGCGCGCCTGGCCTTCCACCACCGTTTCGGGTGAGACCCAGCCGCTTCTTGATGCTCTCGATTTGCTTCTTGCTGTTCTTGACGTCTCTCGAGATTCAGATTCCTGCTCAAATCCATAACAATTCATGGTTGTTTCTTCTTTGGTGCAGGAGGTGCCTCCGGCGTGGCGGCTGATCCGGTTCCGGCTCTACACCGACGACGGCTGGTACCAGTTCCAGTTCCGAGGGAGGTGCGTGTACAACCTGAGGAAGGACCTGGCCAGGCTTCTCGCCCTGCCGCTGCGCCGGCGCTACGCCTTCGTCATGTGCGTCCGAGCGGGCCGCTACGGGAGGCTGACCCCGCTCGTCGTCGACCTGCCCCATGGCGGGTCCGGCGAGACCCTTGAGGTCGTCGTCATGCTGTCCGGGACCCCCGGTGAGAGCCTCTCTCCACGATACACGATGTGAGCATATCTCAATGCATGATACAGAGTAGTTGTGTACTGAATTACATAATTTACACTGAACCTTGATATGGAAATGTTGGTTTCATACTACTGCCTTTAATTCACATACTTCGTACAATAAAATTCAGGTTCGTACAATAACTGAATTAAATCTGGTTTCTGCACATGAGCCGTATTGTTTTCAGAAATGTACAGAAATTCAGGTGGTCCTAAATCTGTTTGCACAATGCACAGATTTTGGTGTACAATAGCGTTTATTACATGGACATGATATTTGGAGTCTTACTTAGTTGCTTGCTAATATCATCCTGCTTGGAAAAACGACATAATTATAGGTTATTTTTAGGACTTTGGACTTGTCTGAAACTTGCTGTAGCCTTGTAAACAGTAAAGGATGTGGATTTATCAGTCTGAGTTACACGTGGTAAAAGATGATCTGAACTCTGAAGTTAGTAGAAACTACTGTTTCCACATTTCTTTTCTTGATCCCGATAATTCAGTTTGTCCATTTCATAACACTTTGCCGCTAGTAAAAAATATATAATTTTAAAAAGGCCAAACCAAGTTCAGTCATCTCACTTCATCTTTTCAGATAACATACTAAGTTTCTTCCAGCCAATGAACAAAATTCAGGCTGTATCCTTCAATGTACTATTGGGTTTTGCCTTCTTGATGCCGTCATTATACTGTTATTGATCATTCGTTTGCCGCTTAACTTCCACACTATTTCTGCTGATTCAGCCTATGATGCGCTGCGGCACCCGGATGTCGATGCGGAGTAGGGAATGATCGGAGCTGGAGTACAGAGGGTTCACTTGTTTTGCCGCCTCGGACACAATGCCAGTAAAACTTTTGCCTATAGATAGTAAAATAGATATAGGTTGAGAAAACTCAGCAGCTGTCGTGTTTCTTCTACTAGCTAAACTTGGTCCGTTCGCCAGACAGGACAGGTAGAGGGGGAAGCGAAAGCGTTGTTGCGTCCAATGGCTGAACAATGTTGTTGTGATGATGCTTGTTGTAATAGTCGCTGCATTGTCGCCTTTATGGCATTCATCTCTGTGATGTGATTTCTACGATTTCTTTTCGCTGTAGGGTTCCTGCAATGAGTTGATGATCCTGCAACAAAAAATGAAAAATTAGGTCAAGCATTTCGCGTAACTGAGAAATGCTTTTTTGTTTTCTTTGCAACGAGTTGATGACTATATATGCATTTCGTGTATAAATGATTTTTTTTTGCAAGTTCTCCTTATGAGCGGTAAAGGGTATTAGTCACTATAAAAGTACATGATTTTTGTACGGCTCACATAAAAAAGTATTTCGTGATGAAATTTCACAGACCTCTAGTATACATCTATAATTACTTTTGTATTTGTTTGCTTAATTTTTTAAACATAAAAAGTTGAATTTTTTTTTTTTTTTTTTTTTGGGGGCTCGATGAAGCCTGAGAGCGAAAAATCCACTCTCATTTCTTGCTATGAGCAAAATTTTGATTTTATCTAGGAGCTCTGCATAAAAACTAGTTTATGCACATCACACTGTTTTCAGGTACAGCGCAGTTTCATACGTTGTCTTTAGTGTCTTGTTTCATCAACATGATCTTATTGATCTGCGCTATGGTGCCTCACTTCCTCATTGTTCAGGCTTAATTCAGGCTATGGCAGGCCACGGTACCCAGATGTCAATGCAGAGTAGAGAAGGATAAGCGCAGGACTCCTGGCTACCTTCTTGTCTTCACAGTTCACCTCTTGAGAAGCGTTGCCGCCTTGGGCACGACAACATGAGAATTCAGAACAACGCCTTGAAAACCCAACATCCCGTGTATGTTAAACATAATAATCTGGCACATATGTTGCGGCCCACATTGGGTTTGTTAGGAGATAGCTGGTTGTTTGAGTTGTATTCATCTCTATCTCTTATCCCCTTGTATCTCTTATCTTGTGGTTGAAGATCTCCTTTAACCGAAGTTTTTAACCCAAGACATAACCAATACAAATACCGCGGACCCCTAGTGCATGGGGGTTAGAGACGCTTGATCATAGTTTTACATGGTATAGAGAGAAGGCCCCTTCCGCCACATCTAGCTCGTGTTCTTCTACCTCCCAACCCTCCCACCGATCTCTCCTGCCTCCACCAAAACCCTAGCAATCATGTTGTCCTCCACATTTGCCATCAATTCCAGCCTCAACTACAACACTCACGAACCAACTTCATGCTCTGCCGTGCCCAAGCCAAGTATCAGATCATGGGCGCTGACCTTTATGTCTATCTTGATCAAACAACCCTAGAACCATCCAAAACCATCACAATCAAGAATGTAGAAGGGAAGGACCAGGTTGTCCCAAACACTGCGTACTCCCCATGGCTCATCCAAGACCAACAGATCGCCGCCTACCTCCTCAGAAAATTCTCCAAAGAAGTTCTTGTCCAGGTTGCATCGCTAGAAACCTCACATGCGATACGGACTGCGCCTGGGAACATGTTTTCGGCCATGTCCCTCTCTCTCGCCAACAACATCAGGGTTGCCCTCACCAACGCCCAGAAAGGCTACCTGACCGCTGCAACACACATCGGTAACATACGTGCTCTCTCTGACAAGCTTGCAGCGGTAGGAAAACCGGCCAGAGAAGATGAACTCCTCTTGTTCATCATCGTTGGTTCGGATATGGAATACCAGCCGATCATCTTGCCGTTGGATGCGCGCACCGAGCCCATCTCCGTCAACACCCTCTTCTCCATGGTGGCAAATTTCTACCAATGATTCGAGATGTTCCATGGTACCGACGCTGGCTCGTTCTGCTTCCCATGGTCGCAAGGGTGCCCGCAAGAGCTACCGAAACCAGAAGGGTGGAGGTGGTGGTGGATCCAACGTGTAGGATCCGAAGTATGTCTAGAGGGGTAGGGGGTGATTAGACTACTTGACCAATTAAAAATCTAGCCTTTTCCCAATTTTAAATCTTGGCAAGTTTTAGCAATTGTAGCAAGTCAAGTACACCCTACACATGCAAGTCTAAGAGTATAGCAATGGAAAGTAAAGACATGTACATGAAAGTAAAGGTAGGGATAGGAGAATCAAATGCAATTGATGACACGAAGAGTTTTTCCGTGGTTCCAATAGGTGGTGCTATCGTATGTCCATGCTGATGGAGACTTCAACCCATGGAGGGTAGTGGTCGCAAGAGTCCGAAGAGGGATCCACCCGTTAGGGTCCACAAAGTAGCAATCACGTCTATTCCATCACGACTTCTATACACGAAGGACCAGCCTCACTATGGGTAGATCTTCACGAAGTAGGCAATCTCCTTGCCCGTACAAACTTATTGGTTCAACTCCACAAGACGAAGAAGGAGGCTCTCAAGCGATACCTAACCAATATAGGAGGCACCACCCTCCAAAAGGTAATAGATGTGGTAACAATGATGAACTCCTTGCTATTGTGCTTCAAAAGATAGTCTCCTCAACAAACAATCACTCCCTCACGGATTTAGCTTGGTATAAGAGGTTGATTGGGTGGAAAGCAACTTGGGGAGTCTAGAAATCAAGATTCATATGGTTGGAGTGGAAGGTCTTGATCTCAACACATGAGTAGGTTGTTCTCTCTCAGAAAAATGGATAGGGCAAGTGTAGGTATGTTCTGAGTGCTTCTGTTGCGAGTGAGAGGTGGTGGAGGGGTATATATAGGCATCTCCAAAAATCCAACCGTTACAACATTATTGCCCAACTCAGTGAAACCGGTCCAAAAACTCGGTCGTACTGACTAGTGCAAAATGTGGCAACTTTAAGCTTTTCGGTGGAACCAATATATAAATCTCGGTGGTACCGATATGGGTGACCTAGGAAGTTACACAACTCGGTGGTACCAATTTCCAAATCTCATAAATTTTGATTCTTGAAAATGAGATACCAAAGAGTTGGTCACTGATTTTTGGTGGCATCGAATTTGAAACTTGGTGGTACCGAATTTTCATTCACCAATATTACCTCACCCCCTTTTAATAGTATCGGCTTTCCTATGGACTCAAAGTGATTTCTCACATAAAGTAAATTGTAGAGTCTTAAAGCTTGATGATTTGCTAATCCCATTCCTTGCATATGGGGTCTCCTCACAATCCTTTTGCAATCTATTCATTGAACTTTCCTAAAATTAGTGGAAACATTAGTTCAATGAAATATATGTTGTTATTAATTACCAAAACCACATATGGAGAAGTTGTGCTTTAAATCTCCCCCTTTTTGGTAATTCATGAAAACATATAAATCATAACTTTGATAGGGATAAAACAATGAATAGTATCGTCGTTTTGAGAGGTATGTGATAAGCAAGAGGTACCCCTAAATTTGCGCATTACTTAAAATTTGCGTTTGAATGCAAATGCACAATCGATTAGGATCATGGGTAACTCTTCCATGTCACATACAACTTGGTGGTGCGCATAAATGATATGAATGGATTACAATGCACATGACACCAAACAAGTGAATGATCATCTCATAGATATATCACAAAGATAGGAAATAGTAGCATCAACAACCAAAGAATATGATCAAACACAACTAAGTTTAACAACAAAGCGAAAAACCAAATGTTTTTAAAATGAAGAGAGCAACCAAAAGCAAAACACACTCTCTCTAAGCCCTATGATATATACACTTCTCCCCCTTTGGCAACAAGTTACCAAAAAATTTCAAAGTATGTAGAGCTAATCGTCTCTCTAGGCTGGGTCTCCTCTGGTAGCCATTGTTGTCTAGAGCATGAAAATTTGTCTCCACAATCCTCTCAAGACTTTTCAAGTTCGTGAGGATATCAGCTATATTCTTCTCGATCCCTTGGAGAGAGTTAATGATCAAGGAAATTTGGTCGCTCTTCGTCCTTGGAACGCGAGCTCTAGTGGCTCTATCCGCCTCTGCTGCTGCCTGTGCAGTAGCTGAAGTGGGATGTGAAGGATCCATCACCACAACATTATCCTCAAACTCTAGTAATAGTGGTAGGTGTGGACGATCAAGTGTATATACGCTGTTTGTAACTTTGGAACTAATGAGCATCTGAATGTATGGAGCATATCCACATGATCCCTTTTGGTCTGCAGCTATCCTCTTGATTATCTCAACAATCAAATCCATCATTCAGAATCTTGTGTGGGTGTATACATGATGCAGCATGTTTATGGAGTAACTCCTAATCATCTTGTCATCTCTAGACTTGGGCATCAAGGTGTATCTCATGATTGTGTTGGTAGTGGGTAATCCATCTTCCAAGAAGTAGACATAGCCAAACTCTTGTGTTTCTAGATAGGCGGCAGGGATAGGGTTGTACATATTGGCCATGATGTTATGATTCATCTTTGCCTCAGAATAGATATCAAGATCTCCCTCTTGTACTTGTGGAGCTCCTAAGATGGTAGCCCACTCATCAACTATAGACTGGTACCTGGTGCCTTTAGTCATCCAAACTATCCTTCCATCTAGATAGAAATGAGCTGTAGAGTAAAACTGCATGATCATCTCATCATTCCAAGGAGTGAACTCTCTGCCAACAAATGCATCTATGTCAATGGCCTTGAAGTTCTCCAGCACATGAGGAAAATAGTCTTCATTCTCCTTAATGTACTTCCAGTCGACATATCTCATGTCACTGACTAGAGGACTCTTGTCGAACAAGATAGTCTCATAAAATCTTTGCTGCTCCTTGGTGTGGAAGCAAGGATCAACATCAGTTCTCCTCCTCTTAGCATGTGGATCATCAACTCTCAATTTCCTCAATCATTAATCCTTCCTCTTCTTCATGGATTATTAGTGTCTTCAGGTAGATGGGGTCTCAGCTTACTCAGCATTGAAACATCTTCCTCTTCTTCCATGTTGGAAAATCTCTTGTTCTTCTCTGCAAGAGGAATATCTCTGGTGGTCCTCTTGGGCTTGGGGCAGTAGGCTTCTTGGTAGCAGATGTCTTGGCTCTAGATGCAGCCTGACTAGTCATTGCATTATCCATCAACTTCTTCTTCTTGGAGGGAGGAGCTTGTGCACAGGCTCTTCCTCTTCCTCTTCCTCCTCAACAAGATATTGTGGAGTGGAGGTTGAACAATAACACAAACAGTCCTCTTCCTCACTCTCTACTGGCACACCTTCTTAGGCATGGACTTAGAAGTCCTAGGTGAATCTAGAGTGAGAATCATACCTGCCCTGGCACTCTCAGGTGCTCTCATAGCTTCAGACCTGGCATACTCCTTCCTGACTAGACTCTTAGCAAAAGTAGCTATTGGGGAACGTTGCATGGGAAACAAAAAATTTCCTACGCACATGCAAGATCTATCCATGGTGATGAGCATCTACGAGGGGGAGAGTGGATCTACATACCCTTGTAGATCGCTAAGCAGGAAGCGTTAAGAAACGCGGTTGATGCAGTCGAACGTCCTAGCGATCCAAATTGCCGAGCGTCCCGCGATCCAATCATGATCCGTCCCGATCTAGAGCCGAACGGACGACACCTCCGCATTCAGCACACGTACAGCTTGATGACGATCTCTGACTTCTTGATCCATCAAGAGGGAGCGAAGAGGTAGATGAGTTCTCCGACAGCGTGACAGCGTGGCAGCGATGGTGGTGGAACTATTCCAGCAGGGCTTTGCCTAAGCACCGCTGAAACGATCTAGAGGAGAAACTACGGTCTAGAGGAGAGGGTAACACGTGGCTGATTTCTATGTTGAAAATCCCTCAATACCTATAGTATATATAGGAGGAGGGAGGGAGGAGGCTTGGCCCCCAAGGGGCCAACCCTAGCTTCGGCCAAAGTGGAGAGAGGAGGAGTCCTCCTCTAATCCTATTAGGATTAGGAATCCTTCTCTCCCACTTGGGCCTCCTTTCCACCTTGGGTTTCTCCACCCAGCCGCATGAGCCTCTAGTGGGGCTTCGGCCAGCCCATCAGGGGCTGGTTTACCTCCTCCCACAGCCCATGTAGCCTCTTGGGTCAAGACACCTGTAACATCCCAAAATTCCATTTTGGAATGTTATGATTATAGCTATGCATCTAGCAGCATCATTGCTTGATTTTATGTGTTAGTTGAAATGTCTCTTCTGAATTCCAGAAAGTCCTTTCTACTTTTCACTAAGTTGCTTTCACCTATTTGAAATTTTGGTTAAAAGTTCAAATAAGAGAGGAGGAACATGACACTCCACACCAGGGACTAATTGGTGGTTTATTTGAACAATAATAACCAGGGATTATTTTGAAAATATTTGCAAAAAGGGTTTAAAAACAATTAGGCAATTTCTGAAAATATTATTTTTTCAAAGTGTTCAAATGACAGAATAGAAATGTTCATTGAATAGCATTTATTATTCTGTTAATTTTGATATATAATACCCCTATATTTAGAGAAGATTTGAATGCTTTAAATGTTTTTGAATGTCTCTGGAAAATTATTAAAAAGAAACGGTAACCGTTTCCGGTATTAAACGGGCCGGCCCACGGCAGTTATTCGCGCATTTACTACCGACCGGCCGACCGCGCGTAACGGACACGCCCCCTCTCACTGACACCGGGTCCCACCGACCGACCGTTTCTACCAATCGGTCACCCTCTTCCTCGCGCGCGCGCCGGATCTCTCGCCGGCCGTTTCTTTCCCCCTCGCCGGATCTCTCTCCTCTCTTTTCCCCTCGCACTCCCCAGCATCCCTATATAAGCCGGACACCCTCCGCACTCCGTCCCTCCCCGAGCCCCCTCTCTTCCGTCGCCGAGACGTTGTCAATTCCTCGCCGGAGCCCTGCCACCACCGGAGCTCCCATTGCTCGTGCCCGTCGCTCCACTCTTCCCCTCGCCCCTCTGACCTCACCATTCGACGCAGGACGTCCGTCTCCGTCGCCCGGACCACTTCCCCGTCGTCCCCGACCATCTGAGCACCTCGCCGTCGCATTCGCCGCTACCGGACTCGCCGGAGAACCCCGACGCCGGCGACTTTACCTCGTGAGCATTTCCCTCCCTCCGATCCAAAACCAATGACCGAGATTAGAACGGACTTAAGTCTGAACCAGTACCCACTACCGATCGGTCGCCCGCCCGAAAGCACTTGCGCGTACACCCCGTTAGCCACTCACGTGCTGCCACGTAGCCTCCCTGGCCGTCGCAAAGTCAGGTTTCTTTTTCTGTTTTTGTTTTAATTAACAAAATGATTTCAAATTTTGTTTTGCTTATATCTTTTAATCTATTTAGTGTTTTGAATTGATTCTTTTTGTAATAGCTCACATTTTTCATGTAGTTTCACCCTGTACTTTTAAATTTCAAATTTGAACTATAAAATTTGAATTGAATCAAATTTGCTTAAAATCTTCAAATCTGTATAACTAGAGTTTGAAAATAGATTTTGACATGAATCTTTTTGCTACTGGTTGGTATTAGTTAGGACTACCTTCATGCTTAGTTTGAAGATTTTTAGGATATATTTGAGTAGTGTTTTAGCTATAAACAGAATCTGCTTAGTATTATAATATAGTTTTATAAACTCAATTTTAATTAGTTTGATTTAGAATTGGTTTTATTTGTTTATTAGGTTCTGTTAGTAAACATTTAGTGTTTTCACTCACTGATAATAAAAATATAAATTTGCTTAGTTTAATTCTATTTAACATAGGAATCACAACTTCTTTTCAAATAGGCATAATTTGATTAAAACAACTAACTAGTAATAGTTTTGTTTTCAAACAAAGTTTTGTATATTTTAATTCTGTTTTCTAAGACAGATTTAATTGTAAATTATTTTCTGTTAAGAACATGTTTTACAAATAAATAATAAGTTTAGTTTTTCATTCTTTTGTTAATATAACTATAGTTGATTCATATAGTGTTTATCACAAACTTGTATAAACTTTACTAAACTTTTCCCAACAAACTTAAATTGATTATATTCTGTTTATTAATAAAATATTCTATTGTTTCCTTGCTGACAACAATTGTTTTGTTATTACAAATGGTTTCATTATGTCAGTAGTGTTTTCATTCCTCACCTTTTGAAAACAAAACTTTGTGTGTTTTCTTACTTGAGATTTGTGCATTGTTTTGTCTTGATTGTTTACTAGTTCTTGGTTGATGTTTGTGAGTTACAATATTCTGTTGTATGCTTATTGAGTGCTTGTTTGCTTCATTAGATTATCCGGAGTGCGAAGCTTGTTACTTAGAGTCACTCACGTACGAAGATCATCAATCAGGCAAGTCACTTTGATCATGTTAACCCATGTTTTATATGCATTAGTTCTACCATCTCCCCAAATTGCATGCAAGATAGGTTAGTTGGAAACTTGGTTACTTTGTAGTAGTATCATGTGGTAGGTACCCCCTCAAACTCTTTGACACATTGGCCCCGGGAAACGTTGTTTTACTTTTTGCTATGCTATTAGTAGACGGGGTTGGTTGTGTGATTCATGAGAGTTGAGAGAGTTAATAAATTCAAGACCTACATAATGATCAAGATTTCAAGACTCCGAGTTTTCAACATACCTCTGGGTGGATGATGGTTGAACGGCACCCTGGAGAAACTAGTGGATTTGCCTAGGTGATGCTGTTGATGGCCAGTATTCACGCGGAAAGGTCCACCTAGGCACAAAGAGATGGATGGGTGCTTCAAGACCCAAGGCTTACCTGCACAGCCACAAGTCATTATGGGCTCTGGCTTGGTTGGAAATCGTGGTGACCCTGGACAGGCGGTGCTACGAGAGGTAGAAGAACGGTAGGAAAGGATGGGCACCGACAGAGTCGCAGGGAAACTCTTTGGAAGACCATGTTTTGGTCATCCGTTTCTCAAACACCCTGAAGTGCGAGAAATCAAACGGAGGCGACCAAATCTTGTGGGGAACGTGTGCAAAACTCTGCAGAGTATTCCAAACCTAATCGATTAGCCGTGTCCACGGTCATGGACGACTTGAGCCAAAGGAATTGAAACTTCCGGAACTCTCAACACAATTTATAATGATGATGTGGGTATTAATAATTTTGGGAATGAGAATTGGTTGGTGGAACCATCTCATTAATCAACCAACTTAGTAATATTTTGCTTAGCCCCTTTTCTTGATGTAGGAAAAATTGGCTTTACGCAAAACTTACCACCCCACCTGCCATATATGCATATAGACTAGCTGATTATTTTCACACCTCTACTGTGACTTTGCCGGCATATTCCATATGCTGACCTACACGGCTGCAACGTATCATGTTGCAGAGTACTTTTCCGACCAGGAGTGAGGACACGTTCTATGCTCAGTGAGATGCCCTTGGAGTCAGATGGACTCATCTACCTTCGACGCTTCCGCAAGATTTAGATATTCTCATGAGTTGGCTTTTAGCCATTTTATTGTAATTTTTATTGTAATAAAGGACTCGATATGAGATTTCGATTGATATAATGCTGTGTGATTTCCCTTTGATATATACATGGATGTACCGTGTGTGTACCAGCATGATCTTGGGATGGTACGGAAACACCGGAGACTTGACCTTTCAGGTCGGGTCGCTACAGAAATGGTATCAGAGCACACGCTGACCGTAGGACGTAACCTCTAGGATTGGAAAGCCTTAGGATTGTTTCTCTTTGTCTTTATATATCTTATACTCTCATCTATTCGTTTCTGACTCCTCTCCGATTATTTCAAAATTTATAGATGGCCACCTTCATCCCAGTGTTGATCACGGAGTTTTGCCAGCCTGACGCAACGATGCCCTTTGGTAAGGAGCTGATGAGGATCGTCAAGGATGTAAGGATTGCTTTGCCGAGCATCACCGGGATTCCTATCATGTCATTTCCCCAAGATGGACGCTACAAGATCGAGGTGCACATCCCAGGGAAGACCTTTGGGAATCGGAAGGAACCCGTCGACCTCAAGTTCGTGGCACCCAGTTGGATACTTGGGAGAGACATGGCCATTCATCGTGCCCTTGGACGTATTCAGGAGGAATACAGAGGTGGATCCATTTCACCAGGACTCAGCGTGGTTTGTCGCAGAGATGCCAATGGAAACATCATAACTCCTCCCACTGCAGACACCACTATTTCCTATATCCAGACCCTGGAGACTCACATCAGGACTCTGGAGCTTCGAGTTCGTGCTGATACGAAGACAATCAAGAATCTGATGAACCGCGAGCTGGACCTTGAAGCTGATCTGCGAGAGGCCAACTATGAACATGAGCATGAAGTGAAGGACTTCCTAGAGAGGATTGATGAGCAGAAAGCACGCATCGCAACTCTGGAGGAGCAGCTAGACATGGGGGAAAACCTTCATCCCGAAGGAGACATGGCACCCTTCATTAGCGACGATGAAGACTATGAGGAAAGCACCACCGGAGGACCTACGACTATGCACTTCTGAGGAAAAACATTAGTTATGCCCTCCATGTATCTTTTATTTTCGTCGTTAAAGCGTAGGTCGATGCTTAGTTGTTTGATATTTGTATTCCCGATGTTTGATGTTGATTGAATAAATGAATGAGTGTTTGGTGTGATATGTTTGTTGCATTGCATATGGGTAGTGAATTTCTTCTAGACCCTTGTTCTATTCTAATTCTCATCCCTCTGAAAACAGCAAGATGCCTCCACGACGTGAGACCGACTTCACTTTCCCGCCGGAACTCACACAACTTCTTCAGCAGCAGAATGCACTGATGCAGTTATTGATTCAGAATCAGACCAACAATCAGAACAACCACAACCACCATCCACCCCAGACTGACAATCTCACCCGTTTTCTGAGGTTGAACCCTCCAACTTTCTCCAGCAGTACTGAGCCCATTGTGGCAGATGATTGGCTCCGTAAGATGGAGAGAGAACTTGTCACCGCTGGATGTACTGATGCTGAGAAGGTGCGATTTGCCGCACATCAACTTGAAGGACCAACAGCTTCATGGTGGGAGAACTACACCACCACTTATCCTATTGCAGATGTGACTTGGGAGCAGTTCCAGCAAGCTTTTCGCACCGCACATGTTTCGGCTGGAGCGATGAGTCTGAAGAAGCGCGAGTTACGCAACTTGCGCCAGGGAAATCGCTCTGTGGCCCAATATGTGGAAGAGTTCAACACATTGGCACGTTATGCACCAGGAGACGTGGCCGATGATGCGGCCAAGCAAGAGAAATTTCTGGAAGGACTCAACGATGAGTTGAGCATGCAGCTGGTAGTGGCTAATTTCAACAACTACCAAGAGCTGGTGGATAAGGCACTTATTCTGGAAGGTAAACAACAGCAGATTGAGAACCGCAAGAGGAAGTACACTCAGGGGAAGTTCAACTCTGGAGCTCATCAGAAGCTTCGCTACTCCCCGTACTCAGGGAATACCGGATCAGGGACCGGTAAGTTTGGAAGACACACTCATGCTGTGCACAACCATGGAGGCCACCATCATGGAGGAAATGGGAACAACCGTCTCAACCATGGCAATTTCAAGACTGACAATGGGAATGGGAACAACAACCAGCACCATCAAGTTCCTACTCAGAAGGATGTGAGTCACATCACCTGTTTCAAGTGCCAGAAGACAGGGCACTATGCTACTGAGTGTCCCCAGAGCAAGCAGGGAAATGGAAACGGCAACTCCGCAGCCAAGAAGCCAAACCTTTTTCCTCGTGCCCAGGTGAACCACCTTGACGTGGAAGAAGTCTATGATCAACCCGAGACTGTGGTTGGTAAGTTTTTATTGCATTCACGTCCTGTTACAGTACTTTTTGATTCCGGTGCAACTCATTCATTCATATCAAGGGTAGTTGTGGATAAGTATGGTTTGCCCACCAAAACCCTTAGTCAGCCCATTAAGGTCAGTTCCCCAGGAGGTATGATGATGGCAGGGATAGGATGCCATGCCTTGAAACTCAATATAGGAAACCATGTTTTTCCCACCGACCTCATCGTCTTAGAATCCCAGGGATTGGATGTAATCCTAGGCATGGATTGGATGACCAAGTACGAAGGAAATCTTGATTGCCTCAGCAAGTCTGTTTCACTCACCACCCCAGAGAACAAGAGGATTAAGTATGTATCCCAACGCACACGTATGAGTGCTAGGTTAAATGCCCTCACAGGAGTTGTTCAGGAGGAAGTACCTATGGTAAAAGATTATCTGGATGTATTTCCGGAAGAATTACTAGGCATGCCACCAGATAGGGGGATTGAGTTCCTAATAGAGCTACAGCCAGGGACAGCCCCAATTTCCAAGAGACCCTATCGGATGCCCGCAAATGATCTGTTGGAAATCAAGAAGCAAATCAAGGAGTTATTGGACAAAGGTTATATACGCCCCAGTTCTTCACCTTGGGGAGCCCCAGTTCTTTTGGTGGAGAAGAAGGATAAAACCTTGAGAATGGTAGTCGATTATCGTGCCTTGAACGAGGTGACTATCAAGAACAAGTACCCTCTGCCGATGATTAATGATTTGTTTGATCAGCTAGTAGGAGCCAAAGTATTCTCCAAGATCGATCTTCGATCAGGGTATCACCAGTTGAAAATTCGTGAACAGGATATACCCAAAACAGCTTTCACCACGAGGTATGGCTTGTATGAGTATACGGTCATGTCTTTTGGATTGACTAATGCTCCTGCCTACTTCATGAATTTGATGAACAAAGTATTCATGGAATACCTAGACAAGTTTGTTGTGGTGTTCATCGATGACATTCTGATATTCTCCAAGAACGAGGAAGAGCATAAGGAACATTTGCGTTTAGTTCTGGAGAAGCTGAGAGAGCATCAACTATATGCCAAGTTCAGCAAATGTGAATTTTGGCTGACGGAAGTCGGATTCCTTGGACATGTTATTTCCGGAGATGGAATAGCAGTGGACCCTGCTAAGGTTGAAGCCGTCACCGAGTGGAAGTCCCCTACCTCAGTTAAGGAGATCCGCAGTTTCCTCGGACTTGCCGGATATTACCGGAGATTCATTGAGAATTTCTCAAAGATTGCCAAGCCCATGACAGAGTTGTTGAAGAAATAATCTAAGTATGTTTGGACTGAGGAATGTGAAGCCAGTTTTCAGGAGTTGAAGGAACGTTTGGTCACAGCCCCAGTGTTGATCTTGCCCGATATTCGGAAGGATTTCCAAGTTTATTGTGATGCCTCACGTCAAGGACTCGGAGGAGTAATTATGCAAGATGGAAAAGTTGTAGCCTATGCTTCCAGACAGCTACGACCTCATGAGTTGAATTATGCCACGCATGATTTGGAACTAGCAGCCGTCGTGCACGCACTCAAGACTTGGAGACATTTTCTTATCGGAAATAGTTGTGATGTTTACACCGACCATAAGAGCCTGAAGTATATCTTCACGCAGAAAGAGTTGAACCTCAGACAGAGGAGATGGTTAGAGTTAATCAAGGACTATGACATGAGATTACACTACCATCCAGGTAAGGCTAATGTTGTAGCCGATGCCTTGAGTCGGAAAACTTATGTGAACACACTCACAGCTGGAGGATTACCTCAAGAGTTAGTCGATGATCTCGGAGAGCTCAAGCTAGAGATAGTTCCAAGAGGATATGTTGCTACACTGGAAATTCAGTCCACCTTGACCAAAAGAATTCGTGAAGCCCAGAAACCGGACAAGGAGATAGCTGAGATTAAACAGAGAATGGAAGATGGTAAAGCTAAAGGTTTTCGTGAGGATGAACACGGAACTTTGTGGTTTGAGAACCGAATCTATGTGCCCAATGACCCAAAGCTCAGGAAGTTGATACTTCAGGAAGCCCACGATTCACCTTACTCGATACACCCAGGCAACACCAAGATGTATCTGGATTTAAAGGAAAGTTATTGGTGGACAGGTATGAAGAAAGATATTGCGGAACATGTTGCAATATGTGATGTTTGTCAGAGAGTAAAGGCAGAACATCAGAAACCAGCAGGGTTACTCCAACCTTTGCAGATACCCGAGTGGAAATGGGAAAAGCTTGGTATGGATTTCATCACAGGATTGCCCAGGACCCGTTCAGGTTATGATTCCATCTGGGTAGTGGTAGATCGCTTGACCAAGGTAGCTCATTTCATTCCAGTGAAAACCACTTATACCAGTGCTAAGCTAGCCAAGATATATATGACCAGGATCGTATGTCTGCATGGAGTTCCGAGGAGTATCGTGTCAGATAGAGGAACACAATTTACCTCAAAGTTTTGGCATCAATTACATAAAACTTTGGGTACAAGGCTAGAGTTCAGTACAGCCTTTCATCCGCAGACAGATGGACAGACTGAGAGAGTCAACCAGATTCTGGAAGACATGTTGAGAGCTTGTGTGCTAGATTATGGATCTAGTTGGGATGACAACTTACCTTACGTAGAATTTTCGTACAACAACAGTTATCAGACCAGTCTAAAGATGGCCCCTTTCGAAGCTTTATACGGAAGGAGATGCAGAACACCGTTGACGTGGGATGGTGTTGGAGACCGACAACTTTTTGGTCCCGACCTTATCCGAGATTCTTAAGAGAAAGTCAGGTTGATTCGTGACAGACTCAAGATAGCTCAATCTCGACAGAAGAGTTATGCTGACAGCAAACGTAAAGAAGTGACATATGAAGTGGGAGACAGAGCATATCTTCGTGTGTCCCCGCTTCGTGGAATCAAGAGATTTGGTGTTAAAGGAAAATTAGCACCCAGATTCATAGGCCCCTACAAAATTCTTGAATGTAGAGGTGAAGTCGCATACAAACTGGAATTGCCGGAAGGATTATCCGAGGTTCATGATGTGTTCCATGTGTCCCAGCTGAAGAAATGCCATGCTGAGATGGCTGACATCCCTTTGCGAGACACCGTGCCCCTAGAGGCCATACAGCTTGAAAGTGATCTGACTTACGAGGAGAAGCCTGTCAAGATCCTCGAGACATCCAACCGAGTTACCCGCAGAAAGATTATCAAGTTCTGTAAAGTTTTGTGGAGTCACCATACCGAGGAAGAAGCCACCTGGGAACGCGAAGAAGATCTTCGTAGAGACCATCCGCACCTATTTTCTAGCCAACCCGAATCTCGAGGGCGAGATTCATCTTAAGGTGGGTAGGTTTGTAACATCCCAAAATTCCATTTTGGAATGTTATGATTATAGCTATGCATCTAGCAGCATCATTGCTTGATTTTATGTGTTAGTTGAAATGTCTCTTCTGAATTCCAGAAAGTCCTTTCTACTTTTCACTAAGTTGCTTTCACCTATTTGAAATTTTGGTTAAAAGTTCAAATAAGAGAGGAGGAACATGACACTCCACACCAGGGACTAATTGGTGGTTTATTTGAACAATAATAACCAGGGATTATTTTGAAAATATTTGCAAAAAGGGTTTAAAAACAATTAGGCAATTTTTGAAAATATTATTTTTTCAGAGTGTTCAAATGACAGAATAGAAATGTTCATTAAATAGCATTTATTATTCTGTTAATTTTGATATATAATACCCCTATATTTAGAGACGATTTGAATGCTTTAAATGTTTTTGAATGTCTCTGGAAAATTATTAAAAAGAAACGGTAACCGTTTCTGGTATTAAACGGGCCGGCCCACGGCAGTTATTCGCGCATTTACTACCGACCGGCCGACCGCGCGTAACGGACACGCCCCCTCTCACTGACACCGGGTCCCACCGACCGACCGTTTTTACCGATCGGTCACCCTCTTCCTCGCGCGCGCGCCGGATCTCTCGCCGGCCGTTTCTTTCCCCCTCGCCGGATCTCTCTCCTCTCTTTTCCCCTCGCACTCCCCAGCACCCCTATATAAGCCGGACACCCTCTGCACTCCGTCCCTCCCCGAGCCCCCTCTCTTCCGTCGCCGAGACGCTGTCAATTCCTCGCCGGAGCCCTGCCACCACCGGAGCTCCCATTGCTCATGCCCGTCGCTCCACTCTTCCCCTCGCCCCTCTGACCTCACCATTCGACGCAGGACGTCCGTCGCCGTCGCCCGGACCACTTCCCCGTCTTCCCTGACCATCGGAGCACCTCGCCGTCGCATTCGCCGCTACCGGACTCGCCGGAGAACCCCGACGCCGGCGACTTTACCTCGTGAGCATTTCCCTCCCTCCGATCCAAAACCAACGACCGAGATTAGAACGGACTTAAGTCCGAACCGGTACCCACTATCGATTGGTCGCCCGCCCGAAAGCACTCGCGCGTACACCCCCTTAGCCACTCACGTGCTGCCACGTAGCCTCCCTGGCCGTCGCAAAGTCAGGTTTCTTTTTCTGTTTTTGTTTTAATTAACAAAATGATTTCAAATTTTGTTTTGCTTATATCTTTTAATCTATTTAGTGTTTTGAATTGATTCTTTTTGTAATAGCTCACATTTTTCATGTAGTTTCACCCTGTACTTTTAAATTTCAAATTTGAACTATAAAATTTGAATTGAATCAAATTTGCTTAAAATCTTCAAATCTGTATAACTAGAGTTTGAAAATAGATTTTGACATGAATCTTTTTGCTACTGTTTGGTATTAGTTAGGACTACCTTCATGCTTAGTTTGAAGATTTTTAGGATATATTTGAGTAGTGTTTTAGCTATAAACAGAATCTGCTTAGTATTATAATATAGTTTTATAAACTCAATTTTAATTAGTTTGATTTAGAATTGGTTTTATTTGTTTATTAGGTTCTGTTAGTAAACATTTATTGTTTTCACTCACTGATAATAAAAATATAAATTTTCTTAGTTTAATTTTATTTAACATAGGAATCACAACTTCTTTTCAAATAGGCATAATTTGATTAAAACAACTAACTAGTAATAGTTTTGTTTTCAAACAAAGATTTGTATATTTTAATTCTGTTTTCTAAGACAGATTTAATTGTTAATTATTTTCTGTTAAGAACATGTTTTACAAATAAATAATAAGTTTAGTTTTTCATTGTTTTGTTAATATAACTATAGTTGATTCATATAGTGTTTATCACAAACTTGTATAAACTTTACTAAACTTTTCCCAACAAACTTAAATTGATTATATTCTGTTTATTAATAAAATATTCTATTGTTTCCTTGCTGACAACAATTGTTTTGTTATTACAAATGGTTTCATTATGTCAGTAGTGTTTTCATTCCTTACCTTTTGAAAACAAAACTTTGTGTGTTTTCTTACTTGAGATTTGTGCATTGTTTTGTCTTGATTGTTTACTAGTTCTTGGTTGATGTTTGTGAGTTACAATATTCTGTTGTATGCTTATTGAGTGCTTGTTTGCTTCATTAGATTATCCGGAGTGCGAAGCTTGTTACTTAGAGTCACTCACGTACGAAGATCATCAATCAGGCAAGTCACTTTGATCATGTTAACCCATGTTTTATATGCATTAGTTCTACCATCTCCCCAAATTGCATGCAAGATAGGTTAGTTGGAAACTTGGTTACTTTGTAGTAGTATCATGTGGTAGGTACCCCCTCAAACTCTTTGACACATTGGCCCCGGGAAACGTTGTTTTACTTTTTGCTATGCTATTAGTAGACGGGGTTGGTTGTGTGATTCATGAGAGTTGAGAGAGTTAATAAATTCAAGACCTACATAATGATCAAGATTTCAAGACTCCGAGTTTTCAACATACCTCTGGGTGGATGATGGTTGAACGGCACCCTGGAGAAACTAGTGGATTTGCCTAGGTGATGCTGGAGATGGCCAGTATTCACGCGGAAAGGTCCACCTAGGCACAAAGAGATGGATGGGTGCTTCAAGACCCAAGGCTTACCTGCACAGCCACAAGTCATTATGGGCTCTGGCTTGGTTGGAAATTGTGGTGACCCTGGACAGGCGGTGCTACGAGAGGTAGAAGAACGGTAGGAAAGGATGGGCACCGACAGAGTCACAGGGAAACCCTTTGGAAGACCATGTTTTGGTCATCCGTTTCTCAAACACCCTGAAGTGCGAGAAATCAAATGGAGGCGACCAAATCTTGTGGGGAACGTGTGCAAAACTCTGCAGAGTATTCCAAACCTAATCGATTAGCCGTGTCCACGGTCATGGACGACTTGAGCCAAAGGAATTGAAACTTCCGGAACTCTCAACACAATTTATAATGATGATGTGGGTATTAATAATTTTGGGAATGAGAATTGGTTGGTGGAACCATCTCATTAATCAACCAACTTAGTAATATTTTGCTTAGCCCCTTTTCTTGATGTAGGAAAAATTGGCTTTACGCAAAACTTACCACCCCACCTGCCATATATGCATATAGACTAGCTGATTATTTTCACACCTCTACTGTGACTTTGCCGGCATATTCCATATGCTGACCTACACGGCTGCAACGTATCATGTTGCAGAGTACTTTTCCGACCAGGAGTGAGGACACGTTCTATGCTCAGTGAGATGCCCTTGGAGTCAGATGGACTCATCTACCTTCGACGCTTCCGCAAGATTTAGATATTCTCATGAGTTGGCTTTTAGCCACTTTATTGTAATTTTTATTGTAATAAAGGACTCGATATGAGATTTTGATTGATATAATGCTGTGTGATTTCCCTTTGATATATACATGGATGTACCGTGTGTGTACCAACATGATCTTGGGATGGTACGGAAACACCGGAGACTTGACCTTTCAGGTCGGGTCGCTACAACACCCATCCCGATGGTCCCCCGGTACACTACCGATGAGCCTGAAACTTTTCCGGTGACCAAAATAGGACTTCCTATATATTAATCTTTACCTCTGGACCATTTGGAGCTCCTCGTGACGTTTGTGATCTCATCCAGGACTCCAAACAACCTTTGGTTACCACCATACATAACTCTATACTACCAAAACGTCACCGAACCTTAACTGTGTAGACCCTGCATGTTCGAGAACTATGTAGACATGACCGAGACACCTCTACGTTCAATAACCAATAGCGGGACCTGTATGCCCATATTGGTTCCTACATATTCTATGAAGATCTTTATGGGTTGAACCTCTATGTCAAGAATTCAGTTAATCCCGTATGATGTTCCCTTTGTTATTCGGTATGTTACTTTCTCGAGTTTCGATCGTTGGTATCTCTATAGCTTGTTCAATCTTGTTACCGACAAGTCTCTTTACTCATTTAGTAATACAAGATCCCGTGTCTAACACTTTAGTCACATTACTTGCAATGCCTGTTGTGATGTTGTATTACCAAGTGGGCCCTGAGATACCTCTCCGTCACATGGAGTAACAAATCCCGGTCTTGATCCATGCCAACTCAACAAACACTCTTGGAGATACCTGTAGAGCACCTTTACAGTCACCTAGTTACGTTGTGACGTTTGATACACAAAAGGCACTCCTCCAGTGTCAGTGAGTTGCATGATCTCATGGTCATAGGAACAGATACTTGACATGTAGAAAACTATAGCAATAAACTGACACGATCATATGCTATGTTTATAGTTCGGGTCTTATCCATAACATGATTCTTCCAATGATGTGATCCCATTATCAAATGACATCTCATGTCAATGGATATGAAGCCTTGACCATCTTTGATTAACGAGCCAGTCTACTAGAGGCATACTAGGGACAAAGTGTTGTCTATGTATCCACACATGCAATGTGTTTTCAGTCAATATAATTATAGCATGGATAATAAACGATTATCATGAACAAGGAAATATAATAATAACCATTTTATTATTGCCTCTAGGGCATATTTCCAACAGTCTCCCACTTGCACTAGAGTCAATAATCTAGCTCACATCACTATGTGATTTACATTGTAATAAACCGAACACCCATATAGTTCTGGTGTTGATCATGTTTAGCCCTGGGAAGAGGTTTAGTTAACGGGTCTGCAACATTCAGATCCGTATGCACTTTGCGTATATTTATGTCCTCCTCCTTGATGTACTCGCGGATGGAATTGAAGCGTCGCTTTATGTGTCTGGTCCGCCTGTGAAACCTTGGTTCCTTGGCCAGGGCAATGGCACCAGTGTTATCACAGAACAGATCCACTGGATTCAGTGCACTGGGCACTACTCCAAGATCTGTCATGAACTCCTTCATCTAGACACCTTCCTTCGCTGCCTCCGAGGCTGTGATGTACTCCGCTTCGCATGTAGAATCGGCTACCACGCTTTGCTTGGAACTGTACCAGCTTACCGCTCCCCCATTAAGAATAAATACGTATCCAGTTTGCGACTTAGAGTCATCCGGATTAGTGTCAAAGCTTGCATCGACATATCCCTTTACGGCGAGCTCTTGATCACTTCCATAAACGAGAAATATTTCCTTAGTGTTTTTCAGGTACTTAAGGATATTCTTGACCGTCGTCCAGTGCTCCATTCCTGGATCACTTTGAAACCTTTCGACTATACTTATGGCAAGGCTGACATCAGGTCTTGTGCACAACATTGCGTACATGATAGAGCCTATGGCTGAAGCATAGGGGATGACACTCATCTTCTCTCTATCTTCTGCAGTCACTGTGCATTGAGTCTTAGTCAACTTTACACCTTGTAACACAGGCAAGAACCCCTTCTTGGACTAATCCATTTTGAACTTCTTCAAAACTTTATCAAGGTATGTGCTCTGTGAAAGTCCTATTAAGCGTCTCGATCTATCTCTATAGATCTTAATGCCTAATATGAAAGCAGCTTCTCCCAGGTCCTTCATTGAAAATCTCTTGTTCAAATATTCCTTCATGCTTTCCAGCATTTCTATATTGTTTCCAATCAACAATATGACATCCACATATAATATTAGAAACGCTATATAGCTCCCACTCACTTTCTTGTAAATACAAGCTTCTCCGTAAACTTGTATAAACCCGAACACTTTGATCACGTCATCAAAACATAGATTCCAAATCCGAGATGCTTGCACCAGTCCATAAATGGATCGCTAGAGTTTGCAAACTTTGTCAGCATTCTCTGGATCGACAAAACCTTCCGGTTGTACCATATACAACTCTTCCTTAAGGAAACCGTTAAGGAATGCTGTTTTGACATCCCTCTACCAAATTTCATAGTTGAAATATGCAGCTATTGCTAACATGATTCTGATGGACTTAAGCATCGCTACGGGTGATAAGGTCTCATCGTAGTCAACTCCTTGAACTTGTGAAAAACCCTTTGCCACAAGTCGAGCTTTATAGACGGTGACATTACCGTCCGCGTCCATCTTCTGCTTAAAGATCCATTTGTTCTAAATGGTCTTTATCCTTTAGGTAATACTTCCAAATTCCACACTTTGTTTCCATACATGGATCCCATCTCGGATTTCATGGCCTCTAAACATTTCTCAGAATCCAGGCCCATCATCGCTTCTCCATAGCTTGTAGGTTCATCATTGTCTAACAACATGACCTCCAAGACAGGGTTGCCGTACCACTCAGGAGGAGTACGCGCCCTTGTCGACCTACGAGGTGCAATAGTAACTTGATTCAAAGTTTCATGATCATCATCATTAACTTCCTATTCAAGTGCCGTAGGCTCCACAGAAACATCTTTCTACGCCGCGCTACTCTCTGGTTGAATCGAAGGTTCAACAACCTCATCAAGTTCTATCTTCCTCCCACTCAATTCTTTCGAGAGAAACTCTTTCTCAAGAAATGTTCCGTTTTTAGTGACAAGCACTTTGCCTTTGGATCTGAGATAGAAGGTATACCCAACTGTTTCTTTTGAGTATCCTATGAAGACGCATTTCTCCGCTTTGGGTTCCAGCTTTTCAGGCTGAAGCTTTTTGACATAAGCATCACATCCCCAAACTTTAAGAAATGACAACTTTGGCTTCTTGCCAAACCACAGTTCATATGGTGTCGTCTCAACGGATTTCGATGGTGCCCTATTTAAAGTGAATGCAGCTGTCTCCAATGCATAACCCCAAAACGATAGCGGCAAATCAGCAAGAGACATCATAGAATGCACCATATCCAATAAGGTTCAATTACGACGTTCAGACACACCATTACGCTGTGGTGTTCTAGGCAGTGTCAATTGTGAAAAAATTCCACACTGTCTTAAGTGACTGCCAAACTCATAACTCAGATATTCACCTCCTTGATTAGATCGTAGGAATTTAATCTTCTTGTTACTATGATTCTGAACTTCAGTCTGAAATTGCTTCAACTTTTCAAATGTTTCAGATTTGTGTTTCATTAAGTAAATATACCCATATCTACTTAAGTCATCAGTGAAGGTGAGAAAATAATGATATCCACCGCGCGCCTCAATGCTAATTGGACCGCACACATAAATATGTATGATTTCCAACAAGTCATTTGCCCGTTCCATTGTTCCAAAGAACGACGTTTTAGTCATCTTGTCCAAGAGGCATGGTTAACATGTGTCAAGTGATTAAAAATCAAGTGACTCCAAAATTCCATCATCATGGAGCTTCTTCATGCGTTTTACACCAATATGACCTAAATGGCAGTGCCACAAGAAAGTGGTACTATCATTATCAACTCTACATCTTTTGGCATCAATGTTATGAACATGTGTATCATCACTATCGAGATTCAATATGAATAAACCCCTCACATTGGGTGCATGACCATAAAAGATATTACTCATATACATAGAACAACCATTATTCTCTGATTTAAATGAGTAACCGTCTCGCAATAAACAAGATCCAGATATAATGTTCGTGCTTAATGCATGCACTAAATAACAATTATTTAGGTTCATCACTAATCCCGATGGTAATCAAAGAGCGAGCGTGCCGATGGTGATCACATCAACCTTGGAACCATTTCCCACGCGCATCGTCACTTCGTCCTTTACCGGCCTTGTCTATTTCGTAGCTCCTGTTTTGAGTTGCAAATGTGAGCAACCGAACCGGTAAGAAATACCCAGGCACTACAACGAGAATTGGTAAGGTACACATCGATAACATGTATATCATATATACCTTGTTTGGTGTTGGCCTCCTTCTTGTCGGATATACTTGGGGCAGTTCCGCTTCCAGTGACCAGTTCCCTTGCAATGTAAGCACTCAGTTTCTGGCTTGGGTCCAACCTTGGGTTTCTTCACTGGAGGGGCAACTGCTTTGCCACTATTCTTAGATTTACCCTTCTTGCCCTTGCCATTCTTCTTGAAACTAGTGGTTTTATTGACCATCAACACTATTGGAAATATGCCCTAGAGGCAATAATAAATTAGTTATTATCATATTTCCTTGTTCATGATAATCGTTTATTATCCATGCTATAATTGTATTGATCGGAGACTTAGATACATGTGTGGATACATAGACAACACCATGTCCCTAGTATGCCTCTAATAGACTAGCTCGTTGATCAAAGTTGGCTATGGTTTCCTAGTCATGGATATGAGATGTCATTTGATAACGGGATCCCATCATTAGGAGAATGATGTGATGGACAAGACCCAAACTACAAACATAGCATATGATCGTGTCAGTTTATTGCTACTGTTTTCTGCATGTCAAGTATCTGTTCCTATGACCATGAGATCATGCAACTCACTGACACCGGAGGAGTGCCTTGTGTGTATCAAACGTCGCAAGGTAACTGGGTGACTATAAAGGTACTCTACAGGTATCTCCGAGGGTGTCTGTTGGGTTGGCATGGATCAAGACTGGGATTTGTTACTCCATGTGACAGAGAGGTATCTCAGGGCCCACTCGGTAATACAACATCACAACAAGCCTTGCAAGCAATATGACTAAGTGTTAGCCATGGGATCTTGTGTTACGGAACGAGTAAAGATACTTGCTGCTAACGAGGTTTAACTAGGTATGGAGATACCGACGATCGAATCTCGGGCAAGTAACATACCGAAGAACAAAGGGAACATCATACGGGATTAACTGAATCCTTGACATAGAGGTCCGACCGATAAAGATCTTCGTAGAATATGTAGGAACAAATATGGGCATCCAGGTCCCACTGTTGGTTATTGACTATAGAGGTGTCTCGGTCATGTCTACATAGTTCTCGAACCCGCAGGGTCTGCACACTTAAGGTTCGATGACGTTTCAGTAGTATAGAGTTATGTATGGTGGTGACCGAAGGTTGTTCGGAGTCCCGGATGAGATCATGGATATCACGAGGAGCTCCAGAATGGTCCGGTGGTAAAGATTGATATATAGGAAGTCCCATTTTGGTCGCCGGAAAAGTTTCGGGCTAATCGGTAATGTACCGGGAGTGCCGGTAGTGTACCGGGAGACCACCGGGAGGGGTATTTCAACCCAATAGGCTTCATGGGCTGTGGGAGAGTAAATACCAGCCTTTTTTTGTGCTGGTGTAAGTCCCACACAAGGCCCATGCGTCTGGGAGAAAAAGCCTAAAGGGAAAAAGGTGGAAAAGGACAAAAAAAGGAGGAATCCTAGTCCTAATAGGATTGGAGGAGGAGTCCTCCTCTCCTCCCCACTTTGGCCGACCCAAGGGCTGGCTTTTTGGCAGCCAAGCCTCCTCCTCCTCTCCTCTGATATATACTAGAGGATTTTAGGGTTTTGGCACAGAATTTTCAGCCACGTGCTACTCGTTCCTCTAGTGCATAGTTTCTCCTCTAGATCGGTTTTCTATAGTGCTTAGGCGAAGCCCTGCCGGAATAGCTCCACCACCATCACCGCAGCACCGTCACGCTGCCAGAGAACTCTTTTACCTCTCCGCTCCCTCTTGCTGGATCAAGAAGGCGGAGATCGTCATCAAGCTGTACGTGTGCTGAACGCGGAGGTGCCGTCCGTTCGGCGCTAGATCGGAAGGACCGTGATCACGATTGCGAGACGGATCATGACGAGATCACGGGACGGATCATGATGAGATCACGGGACGGATCGTGATGAGATCGCGGGACGGATCGTGATGAGTTTGCGGGACGGATCGTGATGAGATCGTGGGACGCTCGGCGATTTGGATTGCGAAGACGTTCGACTACACCAACCGCGTTTCTTAACGCATCCCGCTTAGCAATCTACAAGGGTATGTAGATCCACTCTCCCTCTTGTAGATGCTCATCACCATGGATAGATCTTGCATGTTCGTAGGAAATTTTTTGTTTCCCATGCAACGTTCCCTACAGTGGCATCATGAACTAGGTCTATGTGTAGATGAGATCTCGAGTAGAACACAAAGAGTTTGTGGGCGTTGATGCTTAGATTGCTTACTCCCTTGGTCGTGTTTTGGTTCAGCGGTATTGTGAGATGAAGCGGCCCAGACTAACATTACTCGTACGCTTACGAGAGACCGGTTCCCTCAAACGCAACTTGTTGCATAGATGGCTTGCGGGTGACAGTTTCTCTCACTTTAGTTGGATCGGATTCGACAAAGGCGGTCCTTGGGAAGGTTGAAAAGCAACTAGTGTATCACCGTTGTGGTTTTTGCGTAGATGAGAATTGTTCTTGCTAGATACCTGTAGAATCCACGTAAAACATGCAACAACAATTAGAGTACGTCTAACTTGTTTTTGCAGGGTATGTTGTGATGTGATATGGCCAATTACATGATGTTATGTATGAGATGTATGAGATGATCATGTGTTGTATAGAATATCATGACTTGCATGTGGATGAGTACGGCAATCGGCAGGAGCCATAGGGTAATCTTTAATTATTGTATGACCTGCATGTCAATCATTAAGCGCAATGTAATGCTTTACTTTATCGCTAAACGGTAGCAATAGTAGTAGAATCATGGTGGGCATGACAACCCCGATGGCGACACGTTGCTGGAGATCAAGATGATGGAGATCATGGTGTCATGCCGGTGATGATGGAGATCATGCCGGTGCTTTCATGATGGAGATCAAAAGCACAAGTTCATGGCCATATCATGTCACTTATGATTTGCATGTGATGTTAATCCTTTTATGCACCTTGTTTTGCTTAGGACGACGGTAGCATTATAAGGTGATCCCTCACTTAATTTCAAGATAAATTGTGTTCTCCCCGAGTGTGCACCATTGCGAAAGTTCTTCGTGTCGAGACACCACGTGATGATCGGGTGTGATAGACTCCACGTTCACATACAACGGGTGCAAGCCAGTGTTGCACATGCAGAACACTCGGGTTAAACGTGACGAGCCTAGCATGTACAGGCATGGTCTCGGAACACAAGATATTGAAAGGTCGAACATGAGTCATATAGTAGATATGATCAACATGATGATGTTCACCATTGAAAACACCTCAACTCACGTGATGATCGGACTTGAGTTGGTGAATTTGGATCATGTATCACTCGAATGACTGGAGGGATGTCAATTTGAGTGGGAGTTCTTAAGTAATATGATTAATTGCACTCATTATCATGAACATAGTTAATAGTGTGTGTGCAAATTATGTTGTAGATCACTTGCTCGCGCTGTAGCTCCCTTGAATTTTTATACGTTCCTAGAGAAATAGAGTTGAAAGATGTTGGTAGAAATATTGCGGACTGGGCCCGTGATCTGAGGATTGTCCTCATTGCTGCATAGAAGGCTTATGTACTTAATGCACCGCTCGGTGCGTCAACCCCTCTAGCGTGGTTTGTAGATGATGTGAACATATGACAGGCACATTCTGATGACTACTTGATAGATTAGTGCATCATGCATTATGGCTTAGAATTGAGGCTCCGAAACGTTTTGAACGTCACGGAACATATGAGATGTTCTATGAGCTGAAATTAGGATCCTAGGCTTGTGCCCATGTTGCGAGATATGAGATCTCCAACAAGATTCTTTGCCTGCAAGATGAAGGAGTATAGCTCAATCGTTGAGCATGTGCTCAGATTGTCTGGGTGCTACAATCGCTTGAATCGAGTGGGAGTTGATCTTCCAGATAAGATAGTGATTGATATAGTTCTCCAAGTCACTCTCACTAAGCTACTAGAACTTGGTGATGAACTATAAAACGCCAGGGATAGAAATAATGATCCCTGAGCTGTTCGCGATGTTTGACACTGCGAAGGTAGAAACCAAGAAGGAGCGTCAAGTGTTGATGGTTAGTCAAACCACTAGTTCCGAGAAGGGCAAGAGCAAGGAGGGAAACTTCATGGATAGCAAGTCAGTTGCTGCTCCAGTGAAGCAACCCAAAGTTGAACTCAAACCCGAGACTAAGTGCTTCAATTATGAGGAGAGCGGTCGCTGAAGCGGAACAACCCTAGATACTTGGTAGATAAGAAGGCTGGCAACGTCAACAGAAGTATATTTGATATACGTGTTATTGATGTGTACCTTGCTAGTACTCCTAGTTGCACCTGGGTATTGGATACCGGTTCGATTGCTAAATGTTAGTAACTCGAAATAAAAGTAATGGAATAAACGGAGAACTAGCTAAGGGTGAGGTGACGATGTGTGTTGGAAGTGTTTCCAAGATTGACGTGATCAACATCGCATGCTCTCTCTACCTTCGGGATTAGTAACAAACCTAAATAAGTGTTATTTGTTGTTTTGCGTTGAGCATGAACGTGATTAGATCATGTTTATTGCAACGCGGTTATTCATTTAAGTTAGAGAAGAATGGTTATTCTGTTTACATGAATAATACCTTCAATGGTCATGCACCCAGTGAGAATGGTTTGTTGAATCTTGATCGTAGTAATACACATGTTCATAACATTGATGCCAAAAGATGCAAAGTTAATAATGATAGTACCACATACTTGTGGCACTGCCGCTAAATGTCATATTGGTATAAAACGCATGAAGAAACTCCATGCTGATGGATCTTTGGACTCTTTCGATTTCGAATCGGTTGAGACATGTCTACATAGTTCTCGAACCCGCAGGGTCTGCACACTTAAGGTTCGATGACATTTCGGTAGTATAGAGTTATGTATGGTGGTGACCGAAGGTTGTTTAGAGTCCCGGATGAGATCCGGACGTCACGAGGAGCTCCGGAATGGTCTGGAGGTAAAGATTGATATATAGGAAGTCCCATTTTGGTCGCTAGAAAAGTTTCGGGCTAATCGGTAATGTACCGGGAGTGCCGGTAGTGTACCGGGAGACCACCGGGAGGGGTATTTCGACCCAAGAGTCTTCATGGGCTGTGGGAGAGTAAATACCAGACTTTTTTGGGCTGGTGGAAATCCCACACAAGGCCCATGCGGCTGGGAGAAAAGGCCCAAAGGGAAAAAGGTGGAAAAGGCCAAAAAAAGGAGGAATCCTAGTCCTAATAGGATTGGAGGAGGAGTCCTCCTCTCCTCCCCACTTTGGCCGACCCAAGGGCTGGCTTCTTGGCAGACAAGCCTCCTCGTCTTCTCCTCCTATATATACTAGAGGATTTTAAGGTTTTGGCACAGAATTTTCAGCCATGTGCTACCTGTTCCTCTAGTGCATAGTTTTTCCTCTAGATCGGTTTTCTGTAGTGCTTAGGCGAAGCCCTGCCGGAATAGCTCCACCACCGTCGCCGCAGCGCCGTCACGCTGCTGGAGAACTCTTCTACCTATCTTCTCCCTATTGCTGGATCAAGAAGGCAGAGATCGTCATCAAGCTTTACGTGTGCTGAACGAGGAGGTGCCGTCCGTTCGGCGCTAGATCGGAAAGACCGTGATCAAGATTGCGAGACGGATCGTGATGAGATCACGGGACGGATCGTGATGAGATCGCGGGATGGATCGTGATGAGATCGTGGGACGGATCATGATGAGTTCGCGGGACGGATCATGATTGGATCGCGGGACGCTTGGCAATTTGGATCGCGAAGACGTTCGACTACACCAACCACGTTTCTTAACGCTTCCCGCTTAGCGATCTACAAGGGTATGTAGATCCACTCTCCCTATCGTAGATGCTCATCACCATGGATAGATCTTGCGTGTGCGTAGGAATTTTTTTTGTTTCCCATGCAACGTTCCCTACAAACACTTGATGCTCCTTCTGAATCTCAGACTCAGCGACTTTTAATATCGCAAACAGCTTGGCGACTGACTTGTTCATCCCATGCATGTTATAGTTCAACACGTAGCTCTTGTAGCTAGGTGGCAATGATTGAAGAATTCTTTTAGTGATTGCCTCTAGAGGGAGAACAATTCCCAACTCAGCCAGACGGGTCGAATACCCAGACATTCTGAGTATATGTTCACTGACAGACCCGTTCTCCTCCATCTTGCAAGCATAGAGTTTATCAGAGGTCTCATACCTCTCAATCCGGGCATTCTTTTCAAAGATAAACTTCGACTCCTAGAACATATCATATGCTCCATGACGTTCAAAAGGTCTTTGAAGTCCCAGTTCTAAGCCATACAACATTGCACATTGAACCATCGAGTAATCATCAGAACATGTCTGCCAGGCATTCGCAATGTCTGCAGACTCAACTAGAGTGGGTGGATCACCAAGTGGTGCATCAAGCACATAAGCCTTCTTGGAAGCCGTGAGGATAATCCTCAGATTATAGGCCCAGTCCACAAACTTACTTCCATCATCTTTCAACTTAGCTTTATCTAGGAACGCATTAAAATTCAGGGGGTGCTACTATGCATCCATTGATCTACAACATAAATATGCAAAGGTTACTAAGACTATTGTTCTAGATAATGAGTTTAGTTAGTCAAATTACTAAAGTTCCCACTCAAATCAACATCCCTCAGGTCATATGAGTGATAAATGATCCAAATTCACCAACTCAAGTCTGATCATCACGTGAGTTGAGGTGGTTTCAATGGTGAACATCATCATGTTGATCATATCTACTATATGACTCATGTTCGACCTTTCAGTCTCTTGTGTTCTGTGGCCACGTCTGTACATGCTACGCCTGTCAAGTTTAACCTGAGTGTTTCGCACGTGCAACACAGCTTGCACCCATTGTATGTGAACATAGAGTCTATCACACCCGATCATCACGTGGTGTCTCGACACGACGAACTTTCGCAACGGTGCACACTCGGGGAGAACACAATTCATCTTGAAATTTAAGTGAGGGATCACCTTATAATTCTACAGTCGTCCTAAGCAAAACAAGGTGCATAAAATGATTAACATCACATGCAAATCATAAGTGACCTGATATGGCCATGAACTTGTGCTTTTGATCTCCATCTCCAAAGAATCGGCATGATCTCCATCATCACCAGCATGAAACCATAATCTCCATCATCTTGATCTCCATCAATGTGTCGCCATCGGGGTTGCCGCGCCGACTGTTGCTTCCACGACTATTGCTAACTCATAGCGATAAAGTAAAGCAAAAACGGCGAAAATAATTAAAGACAACCCTATGGATCCTGCCTGTTGCCGTACTCATCGAGATGCAAGTCGTGATATTCTATACAAAACATGATCATCTCATACATCACATATATCTCATCATGTAATTGGCCATATCACATCACAACATACCCTGCAAAAACAAGTTAGACGTCCTCTAATTGTTGTTCCAAGTTTTAGGTGACTGCTACGGGTATCTAGCAAGAACAATTCTCACCTACGCATAAACCACAACGGTGATACTCAAATTGCTATTCAACCTTCTCAAGCACCGCCTTTGTCGAGTCCGATCCAACTAGAGTAGGAGAGACAGACACTCGCCAGCCATCTTTGTGCAACAAAGTTATATGTCAGTCGATGGAACCAGTCTCTCGTAAGCGTACGAGTAAGGTTGGTCCGGGCCACTTCATCCCACAATACCGCTGAATCAACACACGACCAAGGGAGGAAGCAATCTAAGCATCAACTCCCACAAACCCCTTTGTGTTCTACTCATGATCTCATCTACACATAGACCTAGCTCATGATGCCACTGTAGGGGAACATTGCATGGGAAACAAAGATTTTCCTATGCACACGCAAGATCTATCCATGGTGATGAGCATCTACGAGGGGGAGAGTGGATCTACGTACCCTTGTAGATTGTTAAGTGGGAAGCATTAGGAAACACGGTTGATGTAGTCAAACGTCTTCGCGATCCAAATCGTCGAGCGTCCTGCGATCCAATCACGATCCGTCCCGATCTAGCGCCGAACAAACGACACCTCCGCGTTCAGCAAACATACAACTGGATGACGATCTCTGCCTTCTTGATCCAGCAAGAGGGAGGAAGAGATAGATGAGTTCTCCGACAGCGTGACGGTATGGCTGCGATGGTGGTGGAACTATTCCAGCAGGGCTTCGCCTAAGCACTGCTGAAACGATCTAGAGGAGAAACTACGATCTAGAGGAGAGGCTAGCACGTGGCTGATTTCTACGTTGAAAACCCCTCAATACCTCTAGTATATATATAGGAGGAGGGAGGTAGGAGTCTTGGACCCCAAGGGGCCAACCCTAGCTTCATCCGAAGTGGATAGAGGAGGAGTCCTCCTCCAATCCTATTAGGATTAGGACTCCTTCTCTCCGACTTGGGCCTCCTTTCCACCTTGGGTTTCTCCACCCATCCGCATGAACCTCTAGTGGGGCTTCGGCCAGCCCATCAGGGGCTGGTTTACCTCCTCCCACAACCCATGTAGCTTCTTGGCTCGAGACAACCCTCCCGATGGTCCCCCGGTACCCTTCCGGCACTCCCGCTACACTACCGATGAGCCCGAAACTTTTCCAGTGACCAAAACAGGAC
Source organism: Hordeum marinum (assembly GCA_022496015.1). NCBI lineage: Eukaryota > Viridiplantae > Streptophyta > Magnoliopsida > Poales > Poaceae > Hordeum > Hordeum marinum. The sequence continues at coordinate 533,288,542 of CM039678.1, read as the reverse complement.
TTCCTATATATATCCATCTTTACCTCCGAACCATTGTGGAGCTCCTCGTGATGTCCGAGATCTCATCCGGGAGTCCGAAAAACCTTCGGTTACCACCATACATAACTCTATACTACCGAAACGTCACCGAACCTTAAGTGTGTAGACCCTGCGGGTTCGAGAACTATGTAGACATGACTGACACACCTCTATGGTCGATAACCAATAGCGGGACCTAGATGCCCATATTGGTTCCTACATATTCTGTGATGATCTGTATCAGTTGAACCTCTATGTCAAGGATTCAGTTAATCCCGTGTGATGTTCCCTTTGTTTTTCGGTATGTTAGTTTCCCGAGATTCGATCGTTGGTATCTCTATACCTAGTTCAATCTCGTTACCGGCAAGTCTCTTTACTCATTTCTTAATACAAGAACCCGTGGCTAAAACTTTAGTCACATTGCTTGCAAGGCTAATTGTGATGTTGTATTAGCGAGTGGGCCCTGAGATACCTCTCCGTCACACGGAGTAACAAATCCCAGTCTTGATCCATGCCAACTCAACAGACACTCTCGGAGATACCTATAGATCACCTTTATAGTCACCCAATTACGTTGCAACGTTTGATACACACAAGGCACTCCTCCAGTGTCAGTGAGTTGCATGATCTCATGGTCATAGGAACAAATATTTGACATGCAGAAAACTATAGCAATAAACCGACACGATCATATGCTATGTTTATAGTTTGGGTCTTGTCCATCACATCATTCTTCCAATGATGTGATACCATTAACAAATGACATCTCATGTTAATGGCTAGGAAACGTTGACCATCTTTGATTAACGAGCCAGTCTACCTGAGGCATACTGGGGACAAAGTGTTGTCTATGTATCTACACATGCAATGTGTTTCTAGTCAATAAAATTATAGCATGGATAATAAACGATTATCATGAACAAGCAAATATAATAATAACCATTTTATTATTGCTTCTAGGGCATATTTCCAATAGTAGCTTCATTTGCAGATTTCCTAGCAGCCTTGTCTTTATTCTCTTGCTGCTTCTTCGCAAGAATTTCTTTTGGCACAAAGTCTGAGTCCTCGTCATATGAATTAAGCTTCTTCCTGGCCCTTGTGGCAGCCTTGGACAACCCATGAGAACTGGAAGTGCCTGTATCCTCTGAAGATGAGGAGTTAGCATCTGAACTAGTGCCAGCATCCATGTCAACAATTTGCTCTCTGAGATCATTCTGACTATCCTCTGAACCTGACATTCTGACCCTGTGAGTATATATAGATGAACAGAAGGGATAAGCATCACAAAACTTAGAAGGTTTTTGCAAATTTGAGATCAAAATTTTAAATTTAACTTTCTGCTAAGTGGGTTTCAGTTGCATCGAGTCACAAATTTCAGAACCACCAACATATACACTCTCTTTAAAAAAAACTTGGCATCTCTTTCGGTTTCACCGAAAGAGCAACTCAGTTTCACCGAGAATGTTGTCAGTAGCCCTAAACAACAAATGTGTGAGACTGATTTATCAGACTAGGTGACACTAAGACACACATGGTGGAAAATTAAACCTAAAAAATTATTCTCTAATCTAATTAGAGGTTCTAGTGGATAGATGATAGGCAATCTATGGCATGAAGAAAGGCACGACCTAATGCGAAAGAATCAGATGGGGAGTGCAATAGGGTTGAGATCTTTACCCTAATTTGACGAATATCTCCTATGATGACGAACGCGGGCGAGATTGTGGTCAACGGCGAGGATCTCCTGTGGTGAAGACACACAAGAGTTGAAGGCGATGTCCGAAGACACACAAGCGACAACTAGGGTTGACGGAAAACGACATTTGAAGAAGTAATTTCAAAAGACATGTCTACCAATATATATCCCTTCGTTATCGGTGACACCGGTTCAAAGATATTGGTGCCACCGGGTTTCTTAACTGTGAGAAGATAGTGAAACTCGGTGAGGCCGAGATTTCTAAATCGGTGGTATCGAGGTTCTTAGAACCAGATAAACCCTAGTAAATCAGTGAGATCGAGATTGTGTAATTGGTTACACCGAGTTGCACATGGGAGGTTTTGGAAGTCAGCTCTTGTCAAAATGGACCTCCGAGTGTTCCTCACACAGTGTTCGAAAAGTGCTTGCTCAAATTTTGTGATGAAGCATGAATAGAATTTGAGACGAGAAACCATTGATAGCTAGAGGAGGGTACTTAGGCATTCTTGCACATCCAATTGGCAAAATAAAAATGAAAGCCAAATAACAACAATTGGATATCTTCGAACGAGAAAAGATATGCATACCAACATGCTCACACAATAAGATGTCGAATGAAATCATGGCAAACATGCACAACTACTCTAGTATCTACCAAGAACTTTGGTGATGATGGAGTCATATATATATATATATATATATATATATATATATATATATATATATATATATGAGTATATTGACTTAGGAGCCAAGTAAGAATACTTGATCATAGGTCATACTCATCGTTTAAGCACAAGTGGGGTTACCACTTTTACATAAAGCATTTAATGTCGTCACATCTTATGAGATGCTTTAACTCAAGTCTTATAGTAAAGAACCCCCTTGATGTGACATCCCCTCTAAGAGGGATAAAGTAACCTTGGGTATGTGATGAAGACTTCATGTAGGTGATGTAGTGGTGGATGCTCATTATTGATGATGATCATCTTTAGTTGGGAGCAATCCTTGTTGTTTTGTACTCTTCTCACTTACATGGGTTAGTCCCACACAAGGAACAAATACAATGATATCTATGGAACAGAGTGAAGCATATTTAGATGATGTCCATTGATTCTTTTATTACCTTGTCCCTTGATTACCTTTGAGGGAATGTGTTACTCCTTGAACTATTGCATAAGGTTGGAGTTGATTGCAACTAGTCCTTGCCAAAAATGAATGTGAATGAATTTCATTGGCAGAGTCACCCCTCAAGAACTTCTCCAGTTTTTCTTATTTGGGACCCACATCAAGTTGATGGGAATCCTTGGAGTTGAAGTAGAACTTGATGAAGTAGATCTTGTAGTAGCCTTGGAAACCCACTTGACCATGGCTAGGGATTCATCTCCAAATGTGTCAATCTCTTCTTGAAGCTTGTCCTTGACCTTGAGCTTGTGGTCTTGTGGTGGAAGGTCATATTGAGATTTTGTTCCCTTGGGGAGAGTAGGTTCATAATTCTCACTTTGAGGAACAAACTTAGGCTTGGGGGTATTGACCTTATTCACATTCAAATCCATTGGCGTTGAAGTAGCTAATGCCTTTGTTCTTTCGGTATCCTCCATGCCCGCATACAATCTCCTCAAATTGCTTACATCCGGCAAGACTTTTGTAGACACCTTTCTCTATAACCCCTTTCAATAAATTGTTTTCTTTCTCAAGCATAACTTGGCTAAGAGAATCGTTAGTGGAATCAATAGAGCTACTAGAAGCAACATCATTGGATTTAACATTAGTATTGTTGCTACTAGATGAAGAACCTCTCTTGCCTTTGTTACTAGTTTGTTTAGATTTAACTCATGGAACAAATGTAGACAAGAGTAATCGTTTGGCAAGATAAGTAGAGCTCTTATTTCAAAGATCGTGATTGGTAGCTTTAAGAAACTCATGTTCTTGCTCTAAATTTAGCTTCTCAAAGCATAGCTTCTCATGAGTTCTTACGAGCTCTCTATGATCTTCAAGAGTAGATTCATGAGCTAACTTAAGAGTGTTTAGTTCTTTAGTGAGATGCTCAATGTACTTTTTATCATCATCATACGACTTATATTGACTAGCATGATTATTATGAAGTTCATATTGACTAACATCACTATTTTTTTATCAAAGAGCAAGTCATTATCTCCTAGTAAATCATCCTCGTCACTATTGAAGTCAATGTATTCGGGGTGTGATACCTTGGGGCCTTTAGCCATGAAGCAACTTCCACTTCCTTCATTTGGTGAATCAAATATGTCATAGGAGTTTGAGGTTACGAGTGGAAATCCGGAAACACCTTCATTTTGACTATAGTTGGAGTTGAAGTGGTAGCTTCTCTCGGATTGGTTGTCGGAATCGTAGCCAGAAACCCATTCACCAACGTGAGCTTGATGTATTCCTCTTGTGTAGCTCTTGGTGTACTTGTCCTTCTTCTCCTAGTCCATGCTTCTCCGGGAGGGTCCTCATTGAGACAAGCCCTTGACGAGTATTGTGCGAGTTCGGGACAGTTGGTTAGCGAGGCTAAATGAAGTATTTTTTCAGTCCTAATGTGGATGTCAATGTTAAAGCTCAAATTTGCACTGAGCTAAATATTATGACAGAATCCCTCTCTGGCAAGTACCTTGGCCTCCCAGCAATGGTTGGATTGGATAAGAGTGAAAGCTTTGTTTATTTGTTGGAAAGAATGATCAAGCGAGTTCAAGATTGGAAAGAAAAGCTCCTTTCAATGGGAGCAAAGGAAATTCTTCTTAAATCAGTAATTTAGTCCATGCTAGTTTTTGCAATGTGAGTCTTCAAAATCCCAAAGAAACTTTGCAAAGAAATGAATGATGTGTTGGCAGCATTTTGGTGGGGTGATACAGAGGAGCAAAAGCGTATGCATTGGGCAACATGGTGGAGATTGTGTGTCCCAAAAAGGCTTGGGGGTATGGGCTTTCGTGATCTTCATGCCTTTAATTTATCCATGTTAGCTAATCAAAGTTGGCGTCTGATTAGTAATCCTGAATCTTTGTGTGCCAAGGTCCTACGGGAAAAATATTATCTGGACGAACAGTTGCTAAAAGCAGGCCCCAAGGGTTCTTCTTTCACTTGGCAGAGTATTATGGGAGGATTACAAGTGTTTAAGAGGGGGCACATTTGGAGAGTGTCTTGCAAGTCGAATATAAATATTGCTGGAAATATGCCCTAGAGGCAATAATAAATTAGTTATTATCATATTTCCTTGTTCATGATAATCGTTTATTATCCATGCTATAATTGTATTGATCGGAAACTCAGATACATGTGTGGATACATAGACAACACCATGTCCCTAGTATGCCTCTAATAGACTAGCTCGTTAATCAAAGATGGCTATGGTTTCCTAGTCATGGACATGAGATGTCATTTGATAACAGGATCACATCATTAGGAGAATGATGTGATGGACAAGACCCAAACTACAAACATAGCATATGATCGTGTCAGTTTATTGCTACCGTTTTCTGCATGTCAAGTATCTGTTCCTATGACCATGAGATCATGCAACTCACTGACATCGGAGGAGTACCTTGTGTGTATCAAACATCGCAATGTAACTGGGTGACTATAAAGGTACTCTACAGGTATCTCCGAGGGTGTCTGTTGGGTTGGCATGGATCAAGACTGGGATTTGTTACTCCATGTGACAGAGAGGTATCTCAGGGCCCACTCGGTAATACAACATCACAACAAGCCTTGCAAGCAATATGACTAAGTGTTAGCCATGGGATCTTGTGTTACGGAACGAGTAAAGATACTTGCTGCTAACGAGGTTTAACTAGGTATGGAGATACCGACGATCGAATCTCGGGCAAGTAACATACCGAAGAACAAAGGGAACATCATACGGGGTTAACTGAATCCTTGACATAGAGGTTCGACCGATAAAGATCTTCGTAGAATATGTAGAAACCAATATGGGCATCCACGTCCCGCTATTGGTTATTGATCGTAGAGGTGTCTCGGTCATGTCTACATAGTTCTCGAACCCACAGGGTCTGCACACTTAAGGTTCGGTGACGTTTCAGTAGTATAGAGTTATGTATGGTGGTGACCGAAGGTTGTTCGGAGTACCGGATGAGATACCGGACGTCATGAGGAGCTCCGGAATGGTCCGGAGGTAAAGATTGATATATAGGAAGTCCTGTTTTGGCCGCCGGAAAACTTTTGGGCTCATCGGTAGTGTACCGGGAATGCCGGTAGTGTACCGGGGGACCATCGGGAGAGGTATGTCGACCCAAGAGGCTAGATGGGCTGTGGGAGGAGGTAAACCAGCCCCTGGTGGGCTGGCCGAAGCCTCCTCTAAGGGCCCATGTGGCTGGAGTGGTTTGAGAAGGAAGAAATCCAAAGGTGGAGAGGTGGAAAGAGTTTCCAAGTGGAAAGGAGGAATCCTACTCCTAATAGGTTTGGAGTAGGACTCCTCCACCTCCAATTTCGACCAAACCTTGAGGGTTTGAGGCTGCCTCCTCCCCTCCCTCCCTCCTATATATACTAGAGGATTTAGAGGAAAAAGCTAACCCTAATAGCCACGTGCTACCTCTCCTCTAGTGCATAGTTTCTCCTCTAGATCGGTTTTCTGCAGTGCTGATCGGTTTTCTGCAGTGCTTAGGCGAAGCCCTGCCAGAATAGCTCCACCACCATCGCCGCAATGCCGTCACACTGTTGGAGAACTCTTTTACCTCTCCGCTCTCTTTTGCTGGATCAAGAAGGCGGAGATCGTCATTGAGCCGTACGTGTGCTGAACGCGGAGGTGTCGTTCGTTCGTCGCTAGATCGGAAGGACCGCGATCAAGATCGCGAGACAGATTGTGATGAGATCGTGGGACGGATCGTGATGAGTTCGCGGGATCGATCGTGATTGGATCGTGGGACAGATCGTGATGAGATCATGGGACACTCGGTGATTTGGATCGCGAAGACGTTCGACTACACCAACCACGTTTCTTAACGCTTCCCGCTTAGCGATCTACAAGGGTATGTAGATCCACTCTCCCTCTCGTAGATGCTCATCACCATGGATAGATCTTGCGTGTGCGGAGGAATTTTTTTGTTTCCCATGCAATGTTCCCCAACGGTGGCATCATGAGCTAGGTCTATGTGTAGATGAGATCTCGAGTAGAACATAAAGAGTTTGTGGGCGTTGATGCTTAGATTGCTTCCTCGCTTGGTCGTGTTTTGGTTCAGCGGTATTGTGGGATGAAGCGGCCTAGACCTACCTTACTCGTACGCTTACGAGAGACCGGTCCCATCGTCTGACGTGTAACCTCGTTGCACAAAGATAGCTGGCGGGTGTCTGTTTCTCCTACTTTAGTTGGATTGGATTTGACAAAGGCAGTCCTTGAGAAGGTTGAAAAGGAAATTATGTATCACCGTTGTGGTTTTTGCGTAGGTGAGAATTGTTCTTGCTAGATACCCATAGCAGCCACATAAAACATGCAACAACAATTAGAGGACTTCTAACTTGTTTTTGCAGGGTATGTTGTGATGTGATATGGCCAATTACATGATGAGATATATGTGATGTATGAGATGATCATGTGTTTTATAGAACATCACGACTTGCATGTCGATGAGTACGGCAACCGGCAGGAGCCATAGGGTTGCCTTTAATAATTGTGTGACCTGCGTGTCAATCATTAAGCACTGTGTAATGCTTTACTTTATCGCTAAACGGTTGCAATAGTAGTAGAAGCATGGTGGGCGCGACAACCCTGATGGCGACACGTTGATGGAGATCATGGTGTCATGCCGGTGACGATGGAGATCATGCCGGTGCTTTCAAGATGGAGATCAAAAGCACAAGTTCATGGCCATATCATGTGACTTATGATTTGCATGTGATGTTAATCCTTTTATGCACCTTGTTTTGCTTAGGACGACGGTAGCATTATAAGGTGATCCCTCACATAATTTCAAGATAAATTGTGTTCTCCCCGAGTGTGCACCGTTGCGAAAGTTTGTCGTGTCGAGACACCACGTGATGATCGGGTGTGATAGACTCTACGTTCACATACAACGGGTGCAAGCCAGTGTTGCACATGCAGAACACTCGGGTTAAACCTGACGAGCCTAGCATGTACAGACATGGCCTCAGAACACAAGAGACCGAAAGGTCGAACATGAGTCATATAGTAGATATGATCAACATGATGATGTTCACCATTGAAACCACCTCAACTCACGTGATGATCGGACTTGAGTTGGTGAATTTGGATCATGTATCACTCGAATGTCCGGAGGGATGTCAATTTGAGTGGGAGTTCTTCAGTAATATGATTAATTGAACTCATTATCATGAACATAGTCAGTAGTGTCTTTGCAAATTATGTTGTAGATTACTTGCTCGCGCTGTAGCTCCCTTGAATTTTTATATGTTCCTAGAGAAATAGAGTTGAAAGATGATGGTAGCAATATTGCGGACTGACTCCGTGATCTGAGGATTGTCCTCGTTGCTGCACAGAAGACTTATGTCCTTAATGCACCGCTCGGTGCGCCAACCCCTCTAGCGTCGTCTGTAGATGTTGTGAACATCTGACAGGCACGTTCTGATGACTACTTGGTAATTTAGTGCGGCATGCATTACGACTTAGAATTGAGGCTCCGAAACGTTTTGAACGTCACGGAACATATGAGATGTTCTAAGAGCTGAAATTAGGATCTTTGGCTCGTGCCCGTGTTGCGAGATATGAGATCTCCAACAAGATTCTTTGCCTGCAAGATGAAAGAGAATAGCTCAATCGTTGAGCATGTGCTCAGATTGTCTGGGTGCTACAATCGCTTGAATCGAGTTGGAGTTGATCTTCTAGATAAGATAGTGATTGATATAGTTCTCCAAGTCACTATCACTAAAGCTACTAGAACTTGGTGATGAACTATAAAATGCCAGGGATAGAAATAATGATCCCTGAGCTATTCGCAATGTTTGACACCATGAAGGTAGAAATCAAGAAGGAGCATCAAGTGTTGATGGTTAGTCAAACCACTAGTTTCGAGAAGGGCAAGAGCAAGGAGGGAAGCTTGATGGATAGCAAGTCAGTTGCTGCTCTAGTGAAGCAACCCAAAGTTGAACCCAAACCCGAGACTAAGTGCTTCGATTATGAGGAGAGCGGTCGCTGAAGCGGAACAACCCTAGATACTTGGTAGATAAGAAGGCTGGCAACGTTGACAGAAGTATATTTGATATACGTGTTAATGATGTGTACCTTGCGAGTACTCCTAGTAGCACCTGGGTATTGGATACCGATTCGGTTGCTAAATGTTAGTAACTCGAAATAAAAGCTACGGAATAAATAGAGAACTATCTAAGGGTGAGGTGACGATGTGTGTTGGAAATGTTTCCAAGGTTGATGTGATCAACATCGCATGCTCTCTCTACCTTCGGGATTAGTGACAAACCTAAATAAATGTTATTTGGTGTTTTGCGTTGAGCATGAACGTGATTAGATCGTGTTTATTGCAACACGGTTATTCATTTAAGTTAGAGAATAATGGTTATTCTGTTTACATGAATAATACCTTCAATGGTCATGCACCCAGTGAGAATGGTTTGTTGATCCTTGATCGTAGTAATACACATGTTCATAACATTGATGCCAAAAGATACAAAGTTAATAATGAGAGTACCACATACTTGTGGCACTTCTGCTAAATGTCATATTGGTATAAAGTGCATGAAGAAACTCCATGCTGGTGGATCTCTGGACTCATTCGATTTTGAATCGGTTGAGACATGCGAACCATGCCTCTTGGCAAGATGACTAAGGACCCTGTTTTTTGGTTTGATGGAGCGGGCAAGTGATTTATTGGAAATGATACATGTTGATGTATGCAATCCAATGAGTCTTATAGTGTGCCATGGATATCGTTATTTTCTTACCTTCACTGATGATTTGAGTAGATATAGTGTATATTGATTTAATGAAACACAAGTCTGAATCGTTTGAAAGGTTCAAGCAAATTCAGAGTGAAGTTTAAGATCATCGTGACAAGAAGAAATGTCTGCAATATGATCGTGGAGGTGAATATCTGAGTTACGAGTTTGGCATACAACTTGAGACAATGTGAAAGTTGTTTCACAACACACGCCACCTGGAACATCATAGCGTGATGGTGTGTCTGAACGTCATAGTCGTGCTCTATTGGATATGGTGCGTGCTATTATGTCTCTTATCATTTTGCTACTATAATTTTGGGGTTATGCATTAGAGACAACTACATTCACTTTAAATAGGGCACCATCTAAATCCGTTGAGATGACACCGTGTGAATTATGGTTTGATAGAAACCTAAGATGTCATTTCTTAATGTTTGGGGCTGCGACGCTTGTGTGGAAAAATATTTTCACCTAATGAGCTTGAACCCAAAGCGGACAAATGCATCTTCATAGATTACCCTAAGAACAGTTGGGTGAACCTTCTATCTCAGATCCAAGCATAAAGTGTTTGTTGCTAAAATGGGTACTTTCCCGAGAAAAAGTTTCTCTCGAAAGAATTGAGTGGGAGGAAGATAGAACTTGATGAGGTTATTGAACCTTTGTTTCAACTAGAGAGTAGTGCAGCGCAGAAAAATGTTTCTGTGGAACCTACGTCAGTTGAAGAGGAAGTAAATGATGATGATCATGAAGCTTTGGATCAAGTTACTATCAAACCACGTAGGTCGACAAGGATGTGTACTGCTCCTGAGCGGTACGACAACCCTGTCTTGAAGGTCATGTTGTTGGACAACGCTGAACCTACGAGCTGTGGAGAAGCGAGGATGGCCCCGGATTCTGACAAATGGTTAGAGGCCATGAAATCCGAGAAAAGGATCCATGTATGAAAACCAAGTATAGACTTTGGTAGACTTGCTCATTGGACGGCAGGTCATTGAGTACAAATGGATGTTTAAAATGAAGACAGACGCTCATGGTAAATGTCACAATTTGTAAAGCTCAACTTGTTGCAAAGAAGTTTACGACAAGTTCAAGGAGTTGACTGCGAAGAGACTTTCTCACTCGTAGCGATGCTAAAGTCTGTTGGAATTATGTTAGCAGTTGCTGCATTTTTCAATTATGAAATCTAGAAGATGGATATCAAAACATGATTTCCTTAACGGTTTACTTGAGGAAAGGTTGTATGTGATACAACCAGAAGGTTTTGTCAGTCCTAAGGATGCTAAAAGGTGTGCAAGCTTCAGTGATTCTTCTATGAACTGAAGCAAGCATGTTGGAGTTGGAATATACACTTTGATGAGCTGATCAAAGTTTTTGAGTCTATACAAAGTTTACGAGAAACTTGTATTTACAATCAAGTGAGTGGGAGCACTATAGAATTTCTGATAAGTATATGTGGATGACATATTGTTGATCAAAAATGATGTAGAATTTCTGGAAAGCATAAACGGTTGTTTGAAAAGAGTTTATCAAAGGAAGACCTGGATAAAGCTACCTAATTGTTGAGCATCAAGATCTATAGAGATAGATCAAGATGGTTGTTGAGACTTTCAATGAGTACATACCTTGACAAGATTTTGAAAGAGTTCAAAATGGATAAGTCAGAGAAAGAGTTCTCGCCTGATTTGTAAGGTGTGAAGTTGAGTGAGACTCAAATCTCGACAACGGCAAAAGAAAGAGAAAGGACGAACGTCGTCCCCTATGCCTTAGCCATAGGCTCTATATAGTATGACATGCTGTGTACCGCACCTGTGTGTGCCTTGCCATGAGTCTGTCAAGGGGTACAAGAGTGATCCAGAAGTTGATCACTGGACAACGGTCAAGATTATCCTTAGTAACTAAAATACTAAGGAGATGTTTCTCGATTATGGAGGTGATAAAGGGTTCATCGTAAAGAGTTACGTCGATGCAAGCTATAACACTAATCCGAATGACTCTTAGTAGCGATCCGGATACGTATAGTGGAGCAGCCATTTGGAATAGTACCAAGTGGAGTGTGGTAGCAATGTTTACAGTTGGACATCACAACAAGCCTTGCAAGCAATATGACTAAGTGTTAGTCACGAGATCTTGTGTTACGAAATGTGTAAAGAGACTTGTCGATAACAAGGTTGAACTAGGTATGGAGATACCGACGATCGAATCTCGGGCAAGTAACATACCGAAGAACAAAGGGAACATCATACAGGATTAACTGAATCCTTGACATAGAGGTTCAACCGATAAAGATCTTCATAGAATATGTAGGAACCAATATGGGCATCCAGGTCCCGCTATTGGTTATTGACCGTAGAGGTGTCTCGATCATGTCTACATAGTTCTCGAACCCGCAGGGTCTGCACACTTAAGGTTCGGTGACGTTTCGGTAGTATAAAGTTATGTATGGTGGTGACCGAAGGTTGTTTGGAGTCCCGGATGTCACGAGGAGCTCTGGAATGGTCCGGAGGTAAAGATTGATATATAGGAAGTCCTGTTTTGGTCGCTGGAAAAGTTTCGGGCTCATCGGTAGTTTACCGGGAGTGCCGGTAGTGTACCGGGGGATCATCGGGAGAGGTATTTCGACCCAAGAGGCTACATGGGCTGTGGGAGGAGGTAAACCAGCCCCTAGTGGGCTGGCCGAAGCCTCCTCTAAGGGCCCATGTGGCTGGAGTGGTTTGAGAAGGAAAAAATCCAAAGGTGGAGAGGTGGAAAGAGTTTCCAAGTGGAAAGGAGGAATCCTACTCCTAATATATATACTAGAGGATTTAGAGGAAAAAGCTAACCCTAATAGCCACGTGCTACCTCTCCTCTAGTGCATAGTTTCTCCTCTAGATCGGTTTTCTGCATTGCTTAGGCGAAGCCCTGCCGGAATAGCTCCACCACAATCGCCGCAACGCCGTCGCGCTACCGGAGAACTCTTTTACCTCTCCTCTCTCTTTTGCTGGATCAAGAAGGCAGAGATCGTCATTGAGCCGTACGTGTGCTGAACGCGGAGGTGCCGTCCGTTTGGCGCTAGATCGGAAGGACCGTGATCAAGATCGCGAGACGGATTGTGATGAGATCGCGGGACGGATCGTGATGAGTTCATGGGACGGATCATGATTGGATCGCAGGACAGATCGTGATGAGATCGCGGGACACTCGGCGATTTGGATCGCGAAGACGTTCGACTACACCAACCGCGTTTCTTAACGCTTCCCGCTTAGCGATCTACAAGGGGATGTAGATCCACTCTCCCTCTCGTAGATTGTCATCACCATGGATAGATCTTGCGTGTGAGTAGGATTTTTTTTGTTTCCCATGCATCGTTCCCCAACAAATATTTGGAAGGACCATTGGATACCAAACAGACCTACAAGGAAGGTCATCACCCCAAGAGGTCAAGTACTTCTTAGCACTATTGAAGAGATCATAAACCCTACTACAGGTCTCTGGGACAAAGACCTTGTCAGGAGCATGTTCTATACGATTGATGCCGAGAGAATCCTCATGATTCCACTTACCGTCCATCTCATGGATGATTTTGTTGCATGGAATAAAACAAAATATTTTGCTTTCATTGTCCGATCTGCCTATTACACTGAGTGGGATCATCTCTTCGGGACGAGAGTTAGAAGAAAGAATGGACATGGCCCGACTGACGAAAATCCCGTTTGGAAAATTTTATGGAATTTGGACGTCCCTCGCAAGGTTAAAATTTTCGTTTGGAAAGCTTTACACGGAATAGTTCCTAGCCTTGCAATTTTATCAGCGAGACATATCCCGGTATCCCCATAATTTCCGATTTGCAAGGCAGGAGGTGAAAATATAAAACACCTAATGTTTACTTGTGCTCGAGCTCGACAGGTATGGCATTCGTTGGGGATTATTGACATTATTAATAAAGCTCTCTCCATCGACCAATTAGGATCAGTTGTTTTGGAAGAAATCTTGCGCCATAGCCTAAAGATGTTGCATGTCCTTGGCTATACTGGACTTAAGGAGATCACTGCAGTAGGTGCTTGGTATATCTGGTGGCAACGACGCGAACACGTCAAAGGCCAACAGGTAGCCTCACCAGTCAGGACGACTTTTGCTATTCAAGCATTCTCTTCAAACCATGCAGTAAAGCGGATTGAGAAGGCAATTGAAACATCATGGTTGAAACCTCCCCGGGGTTCCTATAAGTTAAATATTGACGCTGTGTTTTTTGAAGATGGGACGGGCGCAACGGGAGCCGTCATCCACAACGAACGTGGTGAAGCTGTGGTGGGAATGGATGAGAAAATTTTCAAGGCCCTAAGTCCGGCGACAGCTGAGGCACGGGCCCTGGAGAAAGGACTGACTCTTGTAGAACATCTGGGATGCTCCCCGATCATTAGGGAATCTGACTCTTTAGAGCTCATCCAACTTTGCAATGGGGTGTACGAGGTTTTGACTCCATATGCAGCGACAATGACTGAATGTTTTGCAAGGGCTCAAAGGATCGGCTGGATTTATTTTCAACATTGTCCAAGGGATGCCAATAAGGTGGCTCATATTTTAGCTAGGCATGCTTTTGATTCAGATTCCATTATTGTTTGGGATGCTGATCCACCCACATTTATCATGTCGGCTATAATTGCTGATGTAACTATTCCAACTATTTAAATAAAGTGCCATGCGACATTTCTTTCAAAAATAAAATCCTTCCAATGACTTCCATTGGTTTGAGATCTTTGTAGTTTGACATCATTTGGATCAATGTGCACATGGTGTCATACTTTCCATCCAAGGCTCTAAGGATCTCCTTGATGATGAATTTGTCGATCATATCTTCACTTCCTAAGCCGACAATCTCATTTATGATGAGTGCAACCCTAGAGTATATTTCCGCGACTCCTTCACCATCCTTCATCTTGAACTTGTCAAGTTGACTTTCTAGCACATACAACTTAGATTCCCTAACGAATTCGGTACCTTCATGAATATCAACCAAAGTATCCCAAATCTCTTTTGGATTCTCAAGATGGCTTATCTTGTTGAACTCTTCGGGGCATAAGCAATTGAATAGAATGTCGCATGCTTGAGCATTGTATTGCATAGAACGTTGGCGACAACCCTCTCCCTTGCGGACGATGGCGACGGCGAAGCTCACTATGGGGAGGTGCTCCTCACCCCCTAGCAGCAGGAATGGAACGCGGTGGGCACCTGCATTCTCCACACCATCTCCGCCCGTGATGAGGGCCACCGGAGACGCGAAGATGACGACAAGGACGACTGGCGGTGGCTCTCTCTGAACTTCTGAAACTACAAAGCTTACCTGACAGAGGGAAAAGAAGGAGAAGGGGGAGGATAAGGAGGCGGCGACAACGAGAAGGGAGAAGGGGGGAACCCTAGGCTTCCGCGCGCTTAAATAGAGTGGTTGCCTCGACGTCCGTGAGCTCCTCTCATGGCGTTGACGCGCTCTCTCTCTTCCTCTCTATGCTCTCTCACGCGCACCTGACGGAGGAGGACAACGGGGCAGATAGCCGTTAACTTGCGAGCTAGGCCAAAGGAAAAAAAGGAAAAAGCCCACTTTGCCCAGGCTATCCCTCTCTAGAATAAAATCTCAGCTATCTATTTAAATAAAAGCCAGAAACAAAATAAACCCCAGAGTAAAAGAAAAGGGTTTTGCTCCAACAAAATACTTTTGTCTAAAAGGAAAAAAGAGACCTATTTAACAAAATTAACCAGTGGATTTTAAAAGCAAGTAATTTTAATACTTTATAAAACAACAGCCCCCTGCCATTTTAAAACCCCAATATCATAAAGCTCAAAACACCAAAAGAACAACACACATAGGCTCAAAAAATATTTACTAAAACTTGAACATTTTTAACAGATTTATAAAGCAAATTTATTCTGTTGATGAATGATAATAGGAATAAAAGGGTTTTAGGTTTTGGTTTTGAAATTATAAGAGATAGGGAAGGAGTTGATGCCCACTCATGCACACACATCCACAAGACCACTCACACATCACAACAAGGTCACAAGAAGCACACCACATTATATAATGCATGACATGATGATGAAATGATATGATGCATGATGCATGAAACAAGGGCATGGCAAAGGATCAAACTCAAATACATTCATCACATGACACATGGGTCCACATAGGTTACATGCCATAAAAGGTAGGGGAAGCACTTGGGCTGTCACAGCAAGACTCCTCCTCGGTAGGAGCAGAGTAAAAGGACTTAGTGACCAAGACGTAATGGCAATTTTTATCAACAATTGCCATGATGAAGGGATTCTTAATGCCCTGGCCCGCCGACGCATAAATGACTTTTCGGAGTTATCCGAATTGGTACAGAAGTACTGTGCCATGGAGAGTGTCTGGCAATCCGAGTGGTTGTTCTCAGAACAAATTCTCCGAACACCCTAAAGGAGTTCGAAGAAAGAGGGTACCTCCAAATCGGCCAGCCAGGCATGAAGCTGTCGAAAAAAGAAATAAGTCCCTTTCCAGGACCGGCACCGTCCTCGACGAACTTTTAGATAAACCTTGCCCCGTTCATTATGTGTTGTTGAACACAAACCCTACTCATAGCCTTCAAGCTTGCGGGGTCGTCAGGCAGGTTGCAAAAAGTGGCGAGGCTATCCTCGACACACCTCTGTCGAATAGGTGCCCTCCTTTGCCAAACGGATTCGATGATGAAGTCCTGATGGTCTATGAGATCTTCCCCTCGAGGTGCAGGCGTAAAATATATCTTAGGGAGGACGAGCAAGTCAACCACGTGGCAGATACTAGCCCATGGGCAGACGTACCGATTACTTTTGGGGACACTGATCAGCCACCCATCCTTCCCGGTCATTCACTGGCCGCTCTAGTCTTGAATCCCATCATTTATGGATACAGACTACATAAGGTGCTCATGGACGGCGGTAGTGGTCTAAACCTCATTTACGAGGCCACTATGGAGAAAGTGCAGTTCGATCGATCTCGCATCAAACATAGCAATACAACCTTCGGGGGAATTATCCCTAGGAAAGAGGCATGTTGTTCCGGATGTATCATCCGAACATTGTGTTCGTCACGCCCGAAAATTATCGATCCGAAGAACTTCTCTTGCACATCATCCCCTTCCCCTATGGCTATCATGCCCTGTTAGGACGCGACACCTTTACAAAGTTCCAGGCTATACCCCACTACGGGTACATGAAACTCAAAATGCCAGGACCAAATGGAGTGATCACGCTCGCCAGTGATCTGAATATAGCCCTCTGGGCCGACAACAAAACGGCAACGCTCGCCCTCGAGGCATTATCGAAAACTTTCACCGCTAAGGAGTTGACTGCTCTACAATCGACAGTTAATAGGGACGATGTGATCCTCGGTAAAAGGCCCAAATCCACGTCCTTTAAACCCGCAGAGGAAATTGTCAAATTTCAGGTGCATCCAATGGACCCCAATAGAACAGTGTCCATCGGAACCTAGCTCGATCCCCTTATGGACGAAGCATTGCGGAATTTCCTCCATGAAAATTGGGACATTTTTGCTTGGCATCCTTACGATATGCCCGGTATCCAACGTTGGCTCGCCGAACACAAATTGAACATTATTCCAGGCTTTAAGCCCGTGAAACAAACCCTGCGCCGCTTCTCTGAACCCAAACGGCAAGCCATGGGTGAAGAATTAGCAAAATTTCTCGAGGCCGGATTTATTCGGGACATCAAACACTCCGAGTGGCTATCAAATCTGGTGATGGTACCTAAGAAAGACAAATCCTGGCGGTTGTGTGTCGATTTCAAAGACCTCAACAAAGCATGCCCCAAGGACCCTTTTTCCCTTACCACGCATAGACCAGATCATTGATGCCACAGCTAGACACGATTTGTTATGTTTCCTCGACGCTTACTCTAGATACCATCAAATTAAAGTGAAGGAATCTTATCAGGCGGCTACCGCATTCATCACCCCCTACGGGCCATTTTGCTTCAACACGATGCCCTTTGGGCTAAAAAAGACCGGGGCCACGTACCTCGCCACACAGTCCAGAAAGACTGTTGAGGCATACGTGGACGATGTGGTAATCAAAACCAAACACGTCGATCAGTTAATCGATGACCTCTGTCAACTTTCGCTAATTTGCGCGAATATGATATACAGCTCAATCCGGAAAAATGTGTATTCGGAGTTCCCTCGGGCAAGCTGCTTGGATTCATCATCTCCCATAGAGGAATAGAGGCAAATCTAGCTAAAATCCGTGCTCTATCATAACTTGCAATCCCCACAAAGCTGAAGCATGTCTAGATACTAGCCGGGTGCATAGCCGCGTTAAGCCTCTTTATTTCCCACCTTGGAGAAAAAGCTTTGCCACTCTATAAGCTGTTGAAAAGGACAAACAATTTCGGATGGACCGATGAAGCAGCGGCTGTGTTGGAAGAAATCAAAACAATACTGGCAACCAATCCCATACTCACGGCACCAGGTGCCGGTGAGCCCATGTTGTTATACATATCGGCCACCAACAAGGTAGTCAGTGCGGTGCTCGTCGTCAAACGAGATGAGGAGGGACATAAATTCCAAACTCAGAAGCTGGTATATTATGTGTCAGAAGTACTAACGCAATGCACATGTAGATACCCACATTATCAAAAAATAGCCTACACAATATTCATGGCATCGAAGAAACTCCGACACTACTTCCAGGAGTGCGCGGTAACGGTGGCATCGGAAGTCCCCTTGAATGATGTAACCAACAACAGGGACACTACTGGTCGCATAGCCAAATGGGCCATTGAGCTCCTTCCCTTTGAAATAAACTACAAGCCACGTCGCGCCATTAAATCTCAAGTACTGGTGGACTTCTTGGCTGAATGGACAGAGGCCGAGCTCCCCAAGGAGTATAGTGCATACTCCCATTGGACAATGTACTTCGATGGATCCAAGACCTTGGCCGGTCTGGGGGCTGGAGTTATACTCATATCCCCCACAGGCGACAACGTAAGATACATGTTGCAAATCATGTATGCCAATTCCAACAATGCCGCCGAATACGAAGCTCTTCTTCATGGTCTTCGGATGGCGCTGTCAATGGGCATACGACGGCTAGATGTACGGGGAGACTCAAATCTGGCCTTATCCAAAATTAACGGTGAATTCGACGCCAAAAATCCGAAGATGGAGGCATATAGAGACACTATCCTCAAGATATCTGCTCGGTTCGAGGTGTTGAAATTCCACCACGTTGCTCGAGACAACAACCAAGCCGCCATATATTGGCTCGTATGGGAGCCAAGCGCGACCCCGTCCCGAGAAACACCTTCCTGGAGCAGCTCTTCAAGCCCTCGGTAGTGTGGTAGGACGACACAAACGGCACCAGTCCGAAAACAGCGGACGAAGTTGTTCCCCCCATAAACGAACCAAATGATGGCATCATTGGCGGCTCAACGATGATGGAGATGCCCTCGGTTCACGAGGTGATGGCAGTAATTGATCCATGGACAGAGCCCTTCCTCGCCTACCTCCTTCACCAGGAACTCCCCGACGATCAAACTGAGGCGCGGCGCATGTTCGACGATCCAAGGCCTACAAATTACATGAGGGTGAGTTATACAAGAAAAGCACCACTAGAGTATTATAGATGTGTATATCCGAGGAACAAGGATGGGAGCTCCTCACCGAAATCCATGCAGGCATGGGCGGGCATCACGCCGTGGCAAAATCTCTTGTTGACAAAGCCTTCCGAGCTGGTTTCTTTTGGCCTACATCTCGGATCGACGCCCAATCACTCGTTCAACATTGCGTCGGGTGTCAACTCTTTGCAAATCAAAGTCACATGCCCCCAATAGCTCTTCGGACTACTCCGATCACCTGGCCTTTTGCGGACTGGGGGCTGGACATGGTTGGACCCCTCAAAGGGGGAACTAAGAAAAATAACTACCTACTGGTCATGGTTGACAAGTTTACCAAATGGATAGAAGCCAAGCCTGTTAAATCGGCTAAATCCGGGCCAATGATTGAATTTATATCTAGCATAGTACACCATTACGGTGTCCCGCATAGTATAATAACGGACAACGGAACCAACTTCACGGCCCAAGAGGTCAAGGACTGGTGCGCAAAAATGGGCATAAAGCTCCATTAAGCATCAGTCTATCATCCGCAGAACAATGGATAGGTCGAGCGAGCAAACAGTCTCATTATGAGCGGCATCGAGCCACGTTTGGTCCGACTTCTTCACGAGTCCGACTGTCATTGGGTGGAGGAACTCAACTCCGTTCTATGGGGCCTGCGTACTACCCCGAACAAATCAACGGGTTATACACTATTTTTACGGTCTATGGGCAGAGGCAGTTCTCCCTTGCGATATTATCCACGATGCACCAAGAGTGCACATGTACGAGGAAAAGGGGGCCGAGTTAGATCTGCAGCACGACTTAGACGCCCTGGAGGGGGAGCGGGATATAGCTCTAGCGCGATCTACTCTTTACCAACAACAAGCTCGGCGGTAGCAAAGTAGAGAGGTCAGGGCAAAAGCATACAACATAGGAGAACTCCTCCTACGGCTCCTGGAGAAACAGAAGCACAAACTCAACCCCAAGTGAGAGGGTCCTTTCATCATTGACGAAGTGCTCGCGGGAGGGGCCTATCGTTTGTGGAGTTCATCCGATAACCGCCTTGAACCAAACCCATGGAACGCAGCTCGTCTTCGGCGCTTCTACGGATAAACTGGTGTCGTCCATACCCCCTACACTTTTTTCCTTTTCCATTATTTTTTGCCGTTTTCTCCATTTACTTTCCCACTTTGTTGTTCGATAGGGAGAATTTATTTCCCTACCTTATGTTCGGCTGAACCAATCTTGTACTATGGATAATCGGCATACACCATAAAGTGTTAAATCCGAACACAGCACGTGGGGGCTCCTTTTAATAGCCAATTTTTTAATTGTTCATACTTACCGGGCGCTTATGTTTCTTTTTTCATGTTTTAGCCATCATATGCATCAATTCGAACTAAGACTTTGCCAAGATGGGTTGCCTTGCTCCTGTGGTTACTCTCTACGTTCCCGCTTGTTCGGCTACAGAGTAAAGGGAGAACCTCTGCGATTGTTACGGCCGGGTCCGGACACGTACCTCCGACGGGTGAAATCGAAAGCTAGCTATATTATGTAGACAATTGGCCGGCTATGACAGAAACACCTTATACGGCCCTGGTTGCTATTTTTGTTGTTTGGGTCTCTTATTCCCAAAGGACACTTAGTCGTGTACTGTAAGTATGCAAATTCCTATCTACGCTCTTCATAGAACCCCAGCGAAAGGTATCGCTAGAGGTACAATTTTCATCAGAAGATGTTTATTATGCTACATCGTAATATAACATATCTTTCTGTGTGCTTTCTGTCTGTTCGCACCACATGGCCGGATTGCCTGGTTCCTCGAATACAAATTCGCTCTTTGGCGAATGAATAATAAGACGGAACACTCCCGAGCTCTTCACACGGGAGGGAGAAGCCGATGGCCGGTTAAGACAAAGTTTACAACACGAATTGTTTTACACATGTATATGTAAATTACATATGCGGCTGTTGATCGAGATCGTCGATTATTGTGTTGAGGGGGCAGTCTACTTGTGAGAGATGGGCGGCTGGCATCACCTAGTCATATACCAGGCGGAGTGGCACTTCTTTTCCATCCGATCCCACATGACCAACCCGCGCCATATGCTCGGGGTTAAGTCTAGTGAAACAGGTCTTGACCATTGCCCATGCCCTCCGTGCTCCTTCGCGGCAGGCCGAAGTCTTCCATAGCTCGAACCTATCCCGAGTCCCCCTAAATCAATCCACAAGTGTGGCTAGCCCCTCTGGTGGCTGTTCGGTGGGCCATAATGCCTTCACCATCCCTTTCATCGACTTTTGCACACGCTTGTGGAGAGAGGTCAGCTCCTTCAACAGGTCCCCTTGGTACGATTCGAACTCCTCTTTAGGATGTCCAGTTAGGAGAACTGCACACAAGATAACAAGTGCGATTACTATCTTTCCCTACATCGGAAATACTTACTCATAGCGGAATTGTATTTACCAAATCCGCCCCTCCAAAGCTTGTGATTCTCTTCTTGAGCTTGGGCCAATTGAGTCTTTAAACTCTTTATTTCTTCAATCTGTTTTTGTATAAAAAAAGATAGTTGGCTTGCTGCTAGGATTCTGCACACCTTTGTGAATCCCGGGCTACTTCCAGCTGCCTTTCCATATGTCCTATTGATTCGACTGCTATACGGAATCCATATGTCACGCACAATAATGTAAAAAGATTAGAGGGAAAAACATACTCACCATGGGCCTCTCGCATGAAGCTTTTCACTTGTGCTAGTTTGGCCTTCACGAACTGCACTTCTGTGCGACTCTCCTCGAGGGCCTTAGCCAATTGCTCGAATTGTTGCTTTGAGGCATGCGTCAGTAGTCAAACAGTATGGAGATCCTTAATTCATTTTTTTCTAAATCAAATTAAGGCTCGGGGGCTACTAGGCTTACACAAGTATCCAGATTCTACAAAATTCAACCTCTTACGTGAATGTTGGTTGTTATCAGCTTCATAGCTTCACCGAATCCAGCTCGGGCGGCCCCAAGATGTGCATCCACCGAGTGTAGGGCACCAAACTCCTGATTGGAGAAAATTGGGTGCCGCATTGCCTCCCATCGGTGCCGATGATGCATGGCACTCTCCACTTCCGATCTGGTGACGGATACTCCGTCGCCAGATTCGGCAGGCGTCGGACCAGCCATGGGGGCTTCCATAGAGGAGGCCGCATGGGTCGTGGCCCAGGAGCTTCGGGCGTCTCCTAACACCCGGGCAACCCCTCGGTAGGTGAAGATTGGGTGTTTCGCCTAGGTAAAAAACGAGCGCTATGAGGTTCTGTTGAGCACAACGATAAAGCGGATATCCGAACAATGTACATTCGGGATGCGTGGACGGGTGGATTCTTCCCCATGTGCGGCTCCTTTGTAGGGTCTCGGCGGGCCTTTGACTCGCCCGCGGCCTCGGCTGCTGGCGCATGGCATGCTGATCGGTGGCGCTTGGGGGCCAGGACCGGGGCGTCCGGGGCGTTCTTGGTAGCAGGCCTCTTGCGGGAGGAGCTTTTCTTCTTACTTGTGGGCGGAATGGAGAATGACTCAGGGTAGTCGACTATGATTGCCATCGGGGTATGGACGATGCTGTACTGGTAGTAGACTCCATTTTTGATGTCAAGAAGGAGATCCGGGTCCTCGTTGAATCCCGGATCGTTGTCATGTGAGTGATTCTCGGGCTGAGGAGCCGGACAGTTAACTGTCCCGACGAAGCTCCTCCATTCCTATTCACACCAAAGCCTCGGTCAAATAGAGTGCGGAATGAAGCCTGGAACTATTTCATGATTTAAAGATGAAGCTTTACCTGTTCGATGGGATTGTGGGCTGAATACCCCTCCTTGGTTGACTGCCGGATGAAGTCTTCTTGCTCTCCTTTGTACAGGTCGGCAACTGCGGCGGCCAGCGCTGTTGGATTGGCAGGACCGAGTTTTCGAGAATGTGTGGCATCGCTTGTCCAGTTGTACCGCCATAAGGGGTGCACCCTTTGTTGGAGGGGCTGCACGCACCGGGAGATAGCGACGGCCATGACATCGATCATGGTCAGCCGGTGATGGGCAAGCATCCGCACTGGCACGGCCAGGCGTTGCACTTCGGCGCTCTCCTTTTGAGAGCTCTTGGGTCACCAGTTGTACCTCTTCTTCAGGAGGATGTCGGAGTATTCGGGCAAACTTGTCTGAGTTGGCTCGAAGAGGGGGACATCTTCGATACAGAACCACTCCGAAGTCCATTCTTCGTATGTCTTCGGTGTGCCAGCCGGATACCCCGTTCCCGCTATGCGGCATAGTTCGGCTCCTCCAACCTCTAAGATGGCCTTTTCCCGAGTTCGAGGGACGAGGCATAAGTATTTTGTCCACGGATCGAAATGAGATTCACACCCTAAGAACATCTCACAGAGGGCGACAAAGCCCGAGATGTGTAGGATCAACCCTGGGGTGAGATGGTGGAGTTGAATCCTATAGAACTCCAGTAACCCCCTTAAGAATGGGTGGATTGGAAACCCAAGGCCCCAGAGAAGGAAAGGGAAGAATCAGACGCGCTCCCTCTTGTTTAGATTAGGTAAGTGCTCGTTGAAAACCTCGTCACCATAAGAGAGCAGACCATCGCGGGTTGCTGCCAGATCTGAACATGGGAGATATCCCTTGGTTTCCAGGTTATGGAGCCGCAGGAGTGTGATGGAGCAGCTCATCCAGTCTCCTGGGCGTTGGTCGTAGCATGCTGAGGAGCCGGGAGCGTTAGCCATGTTTTGCGTGGAGCTTCTGCTAGGAGTTTGTGATGAGAGGGAAGAAGAAGATGTGGTCTGAACCGCGATTTTGTTTGATTAAATGGGTTGGTGCCTCCGATTGCAGAGGGGTAAGATTGTAAAAATCACTGGCCACTCGCCACCCCACGATGCACGAAAATTGAGGAACTCGTGCAGTTATTCTAATGACCCGCACCCGTGACGCTTGGGATCTTACCAAAGACTGGTCGGTTGCTGAACGGAGAAGGATGAGGGATTCGCCTTGCAAGCCCAAGACGATGACGTAAAGAAATCAACCAAAAATATATCGACGTTGAAGGCCAGTCCGGGGGCTACTGAGGGAGTCCTAGATTATGGGGTCCTCGGATAGCCGACCCATTGTTCATGGGCCGGACTGTATGGGCCACAATGCAGGCATTAGATGATCGAGGACCACCTGTGCCAGGATGGAAGATTCAAGGAGTCAAGATGTGTTCTCCAAGTTATTAGATGTAGTTATGCAAGTTGTCTCTTCGGCATGTAACCGACCACGTGTAAGCCAAGGACACCCCCGACATCTGTATAAGTCGGAGGGTTTTAGGGCATAGGGCCAGGATAACTCATCTAGGGTTAGACATATGATCTCGAGGTAGATCAACTCCGTATTCCCATACACCATCAATACAATCAAGAAGGACGTAGGCTATTACCTCCATTGGAGGGCCCGAACCTGGGTAAACTCGTGTTCCCTTCGTCTCCTGTTACCGTCGATCCCAGTCTCACAGTTCGGGACCGCCTACCCGAGATCCGCCGGTTTTGACACCAACAATGAGCTTCATTATAAAGAGGTTCTTGGGTCATTCTACCTCCTCTAGTCACTACTCTAATAGCATGATCATTTCTATTACTCATTTCAGCAAGCAAATCATTTTGTGATTTAGTGACTCAGTCTAGTTGGGTGTGAACCATAGAAGCATGCTTGCCTAAACCTTTCACATCATTTGCAATTCTAAACATCAAGTCACTTAAGTGATCTATCATCATAGCATTACATTGCAATTGATTCCTAACGTAATCGTTGAAGCGTTCTTGCTTAACAATGTAATTATCAAATTCATCCAAGCATTGTTCAGGAGTCTTAGTATAAGATATATCACTTTTACTAAAGGAACATAGGGAGTTTACCTCTACTACCTGTGTCGTATGTCAAGTTCATATATTTCTTCAATAGGTGGTAATTTCTGGAGATCCTCAGTTTTAATACCTTTCTCTTTCATAGATCTTTTTTGCTTCTTGCATGTCTTCGGGACTAAGGAATAGAATACCTCTCTTCTTTTAAATAGGTTCCGGAGGTGGTTCAGGAAGTGTCCAATCATCGGCATTTTGCATTATCTTATTCAATAATTCTTTGGCTTGTCCAACAGTTCTTATGAGGCAACTTATTTCTTGTAAGGCAACTTATTTCTTATGAGTAGGAAAATATTTTATAGAAAAGTTATGAAGCATATCCTGGGACTATGTATGCAACAAGGAGCAACTGAAAGGAACCATTCCTTCGCCTCGCCTTTTAGCGAGAAAGGAAAAAAGTTTAAGGATGTAATAGTAGCGCATCTTTTGTTCATTGGTAAATAGAGCAGCAATATCATTCAGTTTCATAAGGTGTTCGGCAACAGTTTCATTTTCATAACCATGGAAAGGATCAGACTCTACTATAGGAATTAACTCAGGGTCTATAGAGAACTCATAATCCTTACCAATAACAAATATTTGAGAAGTAGCAAATTTAGGATCACGTTTCATTTCCTCCATCATACATTTTTATTTTAATTTGCATAGTAGTTTCTTCACATCATCTCTATTTTTACAAGCAAGAATGTCCCTAGCTACCTCACCACCCATAACATAACCTTCAGGTACAAAGGGCAATTCATATCTATTAGCTGAGCGAGGGGTAATAAGTGATTCAAAGTCTACCTCAGTTTCAGCATTCTCAATTTCTCTAGCTTTAGCAATATGAGCATCAAGTAATTCATTTGATGGCATGGGTTTAGTTTCAACATGGGTAGCAATAGATTGATCATTAATTTTAGAAGTAGCATCATCAAGTTCATGTGACATATCAAGATGATCAACTCGTGGTGGTGTAACAAGGTGATTCAAAATAGAAGGTGAATCAAAAGCATAGCTAGATGGCAGTACCTTACCTCCTCTCATGCGAGAGGGGATGATCTTAGTTCGATTGTATTTCAGATTCTTAATAGTAGCAATTGGATATACTTCATTTAACACAATAAATAGAGCTATGCTCCCCTGCAACGGCGCCAGAAAAAAGGTCTTGATAACCTACAAGTGTAGGGGATCATGACCGTCTTCACGGGTAGTATTTCACCCTAATTTATTGGCTTTGGCAGTTGAGTTTTCAATTCAACTGCACCGAGGATATCTCTCTACAGCAAAGATTTAGTAGCACGGCAAATAGTGGTAGCAAAAGTAACAATAGTAGTGACAGTAGCAGTTTTGTAGCAGGTGTGACAGTAGCAATAGAAATAGTAACTTAGTAAGATTCAATATATGTAATTCATAGGACGTGGATGGGTGATGGATAATGATTTAGATGACATTGATCATATAACAGTTACACACTAGGGCGACACAGAACTAGCTCCAATTCATAAATGTAATGTAGGCATCTATTCCGTATATAGTCATATGTGCTTGCGATAAGAACTTGCAAGACATCTTTTGTCCTACCCTCCCGTGACAGTGGGGTCCTATTGGAAACTAAGGGATATTAGGGCCTCCTTTTAATAGAGAACTCGAACAAAGCATTAACACATGGTGAATACATGAACTCCTTAAACTACGGCAATCACCGGAAAGAATCCCAATTATTTTCACATTGGGGTATGCGGATCATGTCATGTAATAGGTATATATAACTTGCAAGATAGGATCCAAATCACTCTTATATTCATGAAAACATAATAGGTTCGGATCTGAAATCATGGCACTCGGGCCCTAGTGACAAGCATTAAGCATAGCAAAGTCATAGTAACATCAATCTCAGAACATAGTGGATACTAAGGATCAAGCCTTGTCAAAATTAACTCGATTACATGATCAATTCCATCCAATCCCACCACCATCCAGCAAGCCTAGAAAGGAATTACTCACTCCCGGTGGTGAGCATCATTGCGGTGTTGATGGAGAAGGGTTGGTGATGACGACAATGACAATCTCCCCTCTCCGAAGCCCAAAACAGGCTCCAGACCAGCCCTCCGGAGGAAGAACATGAGGTGGCGGCGGCTCCGTCTCGTAAAACATGATGAAATCTTCTCTTTGATTTTTCTCTCCACGGGTGTGAATTTATAGGTCTTGAATTAGGGTCGGAGGGGCCATGGGGGCCCCACAAGCCAACAGGTCGTGCCACTAGGGGGCGCGGCTTGTTGCATGGTGGCCCCTTGGCACACCCCCTCCAACAGTTCTTTGCTCCAAAATTCATTATATATTCTAGAAAAAACACAAAAAGTTTCATCCAATTCCGAGAGCATTTATTTCTGCACTAGAATAACACCAAGGTAGTTCTGCTGAAAACAGCGTTAGTCCGGGTTAGTTTCATTCAAACCATGCAAATTAGAGGGTAAAACCAGAGCAAAGGTGTTTGGAAAAGTAGATCGTTTGAGACATACCAATGACATAATGTGTGATAGTAAACTATGAGTTGTAGCTTCCTTTGTTCTCTATATATGTATTATACATGTCTTAACTGCTCTTGTAAATGTTTTACACTAGTAGAAAGTAGACCTTTTGTCCGCCTCAATCGTCGCGATTGGCTTTTGAACCGGCACTAATGTGATCATTAGTGTCAGTTCGTGACGGGGATCATTAGTGCCGGTTCGTTATGAACCTTTAGTCCCAGTTTGTGCCATGAACTGACACTAAAGGTGTGGTGTCAGGCTGGCGTCAGCCTAGGGCCCCACGGGAACCTTTAGTCCCGGTTGGTGGCTCCAACCGCAACTATAGGCTAACCTTTAGTCGCGGTTGGAGCCACAGACCGGGACTAAAGGTTTGTCATGGCTGTGGTGGGAGTTTAGTCCCACCTCGCCAAGCGAGGGGCGCTCGCACCTGTTTATAAGCCCACCCCTCTCTGCCTTGTTGAGTTCCTCTCAAATCGAAAATAAATGCCCTTATATGGGAAATTTGACCTCAAATCAAACTGAATTCCAGTCTGATTTCAGGTCGAATTTTCCCTATATAAGCGCATCCATGTTCAATTTTTTTTAACATATTTTAACTCCATACTTTTTTTGCATTCAAAATGCACCATTCAAAGCACAATCATCACTTTTCAACCCTTTCTGACTTCATTTGCTATTTTTCATGCACTTACAGATTTTTTTCCAGCAAAATAACCCTGAAATTGAAAATCTTCAAATGAACTCTGAAAAGGTTGAAAGTTGGCATGGTATCATCATTGCACCCACATAGCATGTTATAAAAAGTTGAGAGGGTTACAACAAAAACTGGATGCAATTCATGTACAAAATGGACAATCTCTTTCGAAGTATCAGGGTTTCGGACGAAAACTCACCTGTTACGAAAGCATTTCATTTTTAACTTATTTGAACTCCATACGCTTGTGTGTTCAAAATGCACCATTCAAAGCCACATCATCACTTTTCAACCCTTTCTGACTTCATTTGCTATTTTTCATGCACTTACTGATTTTTTCAGCTAAATAACCCTGAAATTGAAAAGCACTTCAAATGAACTCTGAAAAGGTTGAAAGTTGGCATGGTATCATCATTTCACCCACATAGCATGTTATAAAAACTTGAGAGGATTACGGCAACAACTAGATGCATTTCGTGTACAAAATGGACAATCTCTTTCGAAGTATCAGGGTTTCGGACGAAAACTTGCTTGTTACCAAGGCATTTCATTTTTTAACTTATTTGAACTCCATACTTTTTGTGTGTTCAAAATGCACCATTCAAAGCCACATCATCAATTTTCAACCCTTTCTGACTTCATTTGCTATTTTTCATGCACTTACTGATTTTTTCGAGCTAAATAACCCTGAAATTGAAAAGCTCTTCAAATGAACTCTAAAAAGGTTGAAAGTTGGCATGGTATCATCATTTCACCCACATAGCATGTTATAAAAAGTTGAGAGGGTTACGACAAAAACTGGATGCACTTCGTGTACAAAATGGACAATCTCTTTCGAAGTATCAGGGTTTCGAACGAAAACTCGCCTGTTACAAAGGCATTTCATTTTTTAAATAACCTAAGAATTACAAAATTGGATATAATGATAAAACACGATAATATTAAACAGTAGAAAAAAGAATCACTGGAAAATCTATTTTTAAAGTAAAGTTATTCACAAACTAGTGATTCACACGAATTTCAAATAATTCAAATTTAAACTATTCGAATTTGAAAACTACTGACACTAACAGAAAGTTTATAATTTTTATGACCTAATGCAAAAAGATTCACACATTAACTCTCAATAAAGCACAAAAAACTCAGAAACAAAAGTAAATAAATAAAGCAAAAAATGAAAAAAATGAAAAATAATCGAAAAATAGGCCGCCTACAGTGCCGCCACGACCTGCATACGACTAGAAACCCAACCTGGGCCAGGATGCAGGCCCGCAAGGCCCAGTAGGCCCAACAGGTCCGCATAGGTTCGATAGGCCCACATAGGCCTGCTTAGAGAGGAGCTCGAGGGAGTACCGCAGCGTGGCTTATAAACTAGTGCGGCTGCCCCTTGCTAGGCGAGGTGGGACTAAAGTTCCCCTGCATCGCGCCCGCGTGAGCACCACCTTTAGTCGCAGTTGGTGGCTCCAACCGCGACTAAAGACCCCCCCTTTAGTCGCGGTTGGAGCCACCAACCACGACTAAAGGTCAATTTCAGCCAGCCCAAGAGGCGGCAAGCCAGACCTTTAGTCGCGGTTGGTGGCTCCAATCGCGACTAAAGGGGGGTCTTTAGTCCTGGTTGGAGCCACCAACCGCGACTAAAGGCCTCCTTATATATAATATACTTCAAAAAAATTCAGTTACTCTGCTCTTTAACCTCTTCGCAACATCGCCGCCGTCGCCGTCTCGCCTCCCTAACACCGCCCGCGCCGTTGCTGTCTCGCCGCACCGTCGCTGTCTTGCCTCCTCGCGCCGATCTGCGATGCCGCCCGTGCCCGTTCCTCCCTAAGCCCATCCTGACCACGCCTCGCCTTGCCATCGCCTCGCCTCGCCGAGCCCGACCTAACCTCGCCTCGCCTCCTCGTCGCCCCGTCGACCCATTGTGAGCTCCCTCCCCTCTCCCCCTCTCCCTCGCCAGCCACCATGGAGGCCGCCGGCCCCTCCCCGGCCCGAACCCCCCTAATTTTGATGAACACACACACAATTTTGATAATTAGATGATTAATTAGATGTATAGATGATTAGATGATTAGATGCAAGAATTTTGACATTTTTAGAAGAATTTTGACATTTTTGACATTTGAGGAATTAATTAGTATAATGTATGTATAGAAATATCGAGGAATTTTGACATTTTGATACAATGTAGAAATTTAGGGTTTAGGATTTATACAATGTAGAAATTTTGACATTTAGGGTTTAGGAATTTGACATTTGATCCAATATATGTATAGCAATTAGTATATGTATTTGAGGAATTTTGACAGGGCATAGAAAAAAGTTTGTGATGTATTTGCAAAATCAAGTTAAAAATAATTACAAAAATCACAATCAAGCATTTTTTTTAAATTTTCACAGAATTTCTTCTCGGAGTCAACGATGCCTGGCCCCCATCCTCGTCATCGACTCGTTCGCGACGTCGTCCTGCTTCAAAGGGGTAATGTTCGGGATTGGGCCCCGCCTAGCTGGCACTGGGAGGTGCTACCTTTAGGGGCGCGCAGCTTGGTGAGGAACTCGGGTCCCATCGTCGACCCAGATCTTCTTTGGTGGCGTTCGTGTGGGCCACTATCGGTGCGGAGGTAGCCGGCCCTACCGGAGGTGGTACGCCGCCGTATCAGGGAGGAGGACGAGCACGTCCGTCGGTACATGGATGCGTTGGACGTCAGGTTCTCTAATACCCGGAAGGTTCTTTAAGGATCTCACCCGAGCTATGATCCTGTCATAGTTCCTTCTCTTTGGGTGTCCACCACCTGCCGCGCGAGACGTCAACTGGATCTATAGTAGTGATATTATATAATTAATAATATTCAAGATGTATTAGTGATAATATTCGAGATTATATTCGATAATATTTGAGACGATTTATTCGAGATTATATTCGATGATGCATATTATGTACTATGATTCAGTTTTCCTTATTGATTGCATGCATTCTAATTTGAATATTAAATTATTTTATCTTCCTTCTGGGTTAGTTAAATATAAGCTGTGGACAATACCAATAGAGAAGGAGAAGAGGCTTTGTTCGACATCATACGCTCCACGAGCCCAGAGCATGAACATGAAGATGATGACGGCTCGCAATATCTGAACAGTTCCGGTGAGGGTTGTATGTTTGATGAAGACGAAAGAATAGATGAATTCGACAATGATGTTGATGAAGAAAATGTTCTTCAAATAACAAAGACCGACGAGGTATATTTATTATGTAATCCATCCGATGATCATTACATGTCTTAATTGAGTTGTATATCTATTAACGAACCAATCTTTCTTCTTTTAGGCATCCGGATTGAGCAAATCTTCTACAAGCGATAAGGTAAAGCGAGGTCTGGCCAGAAAGTTGGATGCTGGCGTAAAGTTCAGCATCGATTCCATCAATACATGAAGTGGCGAACCGCTTGAACCTAAGCAAAAAGCGACCAAGTTCAA
Source organism: Hordeum marinum (assembly GCA_022496015.1). Lineage (NCBI taxonomy): Eukaryota > Viridiplantae > Streptophyta > Magnoliopsida > Poales > Poaceae > Hordeum > Hordeum marinum. Next base: position 533,256,740 of record CM039678.1, on the reverse strand, counting down.
GAATCAATGCGGAGTTATTATCAGGGACCAAATCTCGATCTCCACACAAGAATGGAAAAAGCCAGCAAAGGGAGATCGACAAGGAGTTACTTTTGTCGATGAAAGAGCAAAAGATGTTCTTTGGACCGAGCAGATGTCACATTTCACACTACTAGATAACTTGACAGATGTAGATCTGAATAAAGTTAGAAACTATGCTCTTAAAAAGATGGCGATCGCATTCAACACCTTCAAGAAAAATGCATGAGCTGCGTCCGTCAAAGCACAAGATGACTCCGAAATTCGAGGGAGCACTAGTGAAGGCAAAAGATCACTGGGACGACTTTCTGAAGTTCAAGGAATCAGAACTAGCTATGGAACGGTCGAGAAAGAACAAGATTAATGTTGCCAAAAAGGATTGCATCGTCTTTCCAAGGCCACCGACTCCTCCTCCTCCAAGTCTGCCGCCATGTCAGTCGACTCTGACTCCTCCTCCAAGTCCGGCACCATGTTAGCCGACTCCTCCTCCAAGTCCGGCACAACTTCCTTCTCCTCCAAGTCTGGCACCGTGTCAGCTGACTCCTCCTCTAGGTCCGGCACGGCATCAGCGTGCTCCACGACTCAGCGTGCTCCACGGCTCAGCGTGCTCCGTCTCCTGAGCAACAACGGAAGAGAGAGGCTGCAGCTCCGACGACTAGCGGTACAACAGGCAAGAAATTCAAATATGGTCCAAGCCTCAAGGCTCGTCCGAAGTTGCCTTACCACCTAACCAACGAGAAATTCAAGTGGATGCCAATTTGAAGGCCCATTTTGGACCGACACCGCCCTAGCCGCCAAAGAAGAAAGTACCTGAGCATGTCTCACAACACTTCATTGATATGGCTCGACCAGCTCAGAGGGACAACAACTATGTGCGGTCTATCAAGAAGTCATATCTTGCAGGAAAAAAGGAGTCAAGCTCGAGCTTGAGCCAAGGAGTTGGAAAAAAAAGCGGGAAAACTACCCCCCAGCTGGGAGAACAGACAGTGCAATCGACCCCCCCGCTCATTGTACAACCACCTGTGAGTACCGCCGGTCGGCCAGAAGTAACCGAAGACCATATAAGGTAGGTTAAAGAGGCCGGTGTCACTGTTGAACAATTCCTAGGCCTTGAGGAAATGCCCGTGCTTAAAGAGACCGAAGTAAAATATCAATATGCCCGTGGCAAACCTCTGGTCAAACCTAAAGATGTCAAGCTTCTACCAACGAGAATGTATGAATTGCATACGTGATACATGCAAATAACAGCAAATACCAATGAAGAGTCCCTCATGGTGAGAGTCCAAGAGATGCATTACTTCCGTAAAAATGATGTGTGGATTCATTATGCACAGTTGTTTTAGTTATTCAATCAAGATGCACTCGACAAATCTTTAGTGAGTTGCTATTGTCTCTAAGTGATTTCTTTCTATAATTTAAAGTCTCTAGCTAGTTGTGCTCTCGTTCACTACCTGAAATTATCCTCACTATATTTTTTCCTGTGGTATTGTGTGGAACGAAGATGTATGAAATGAAACAAGTTGGACGCTATGGCATTGGGTTCATTGACCCAAATACGATTAATCAAAAGATATGGGAAACTTCATATTTGAGAAAAGACACAGAGAAAAAAATGCTAGAATTTTCGATCCATCTAAACACCAAACCATAAATACTACTTCCTTACAACTTCGGGTGAGTGTTACTATATATATATATCTTGTACTACAAATTCTATTTTTTGCTTACTAGATGTTCATAAGTGTTGTTGATGAGTTATGCAGTTACCACTGAATCTTGTTAATCATTGAAGTTGACAAGGGAAAAGTTGAAGTACTCGACTTGCTATTAAAGGATGCATCCGAATACACAGTCGTGAGGGGGCTGCTTGACAGGTAATTTCAATCATTATCGCACTATGTCGGCCTCTTTAATTACTTCATTTCCTGATATCAACTAGTTAATAACTCATTTATTCATTTTCTTTGCCGACGGGCAGGGCTTGGGCCAAGTTCATCAAATAGGTCCCAGGCGACTGGGTACAACAACTGAAATAGGTGTGACCCAAGGTAGTTAAGTACTACTAGCTAGATAGCTACGTTCGTGCATCTCTTTAATTCTAGTTTCAATACCATTATCATGCTTGATTAATTATTAACTGATTGAATTTTATTCTCGTAAAGTGCATGGTGCAGGAGTAGGGGAATAGTTTATGCGGATACTACGTTTGCGAGTACATTCGCATGATCACATCTGAAAGGAGCATAAACGAAAGAAATCTTTGGGTACGTTTGCCAGAACACTATCCATAATTTTTTTATCATGATCATGCTAATATATATATACACACAACTCATATATTCATCTTGATCTCCATCTTGTAGCTGACGGAGATGCGGGGCCAGCTCCTATCAGATGCTCGGGTACGAGCTATTCAAGAGGAATTAGCTGGATTTCTGCTCGACTGGGTCATAGATCCCAAAGGAGAATACTACAAGATCTCCAGGAATTAGCTGCATTTCTGTAGGGCCTGCATATATATATGTAATGCTCCTCAAATTGTAGGAGAAATTGTATATATATATATATATATATATATATATATATATATATATATATGTGTGAATGGTCGTCGTACTAGCAATTCGATGATATATATATATATATATGATCACGGTTCTAAGAGAAATTCTATTTATATTTATATATATGCGCATGCACAACGTGTGTACAATATGTACGTAGTAGCGTAATATATGTTTGAAATAAAAATTAATTAAATGGAAAACACAAAATTACAAGGAAAATTAAACCATAATTAATTCATAAACCCCTAAAGAATTAAAAGGAAAAAATAAAACAAAACTAAAAAACTAAATACTTTTAGTCTCGGTTGGTGTTACCAACCGGGACTAAAGGTCCCCCAGCCCACGGTGCCGTCGGATGACACGTGAAGGGCCTTTGGCGCCGGGCCATGTTGAACCGACACAAAAGGGGGTAGGCTTTAGTCCCCACCCTTTAGTGCCGGTTCGAGAACCAGCACTAAAGGCCCTTACGACCCGCGACTAGAGGTCGGTTCTGCTCTAGTGTTATTATATAAGTTTGAGCTGTTGTAGCTTTATTTTTCTCTATTTTAATATATTTGACGAAATTTGATATCTACTTGTCTTACAAGAGATGACTGAATCCGATGAAGTGGGCAATGCAATTGTGACAATGTATTTTGACAGTTCACAACCATCACATGAGTTTTGCTCTTGTTCCCAACCATCAACAGAGCAGTCTTCACATGCAAATGCAGCACAACCATCACAAGAGGAATCTAGTGAACAAGATGTTGTTGATGTGGATAAGGAACCGGAAAAGAAAAATATGGAAGGAAAGATATGGCAGCTAGGTCACCGATGTGGAATCACTTCATCAAGCTGAAGGATAGTAATAAGATGATGAGGGCTGGTAAATGCAAATATTGCTCGTGCGAAATCAAGGCTCAAAGACCCAAAGCAAGGTACATTTCAAGCAATTGATGGGGAAGGAATTGGTACATGGAAGTATGATGCAAAAGCTCTTAGGGAAGCTTTTACTGAGATGATTATTGATGATGAGATCCCTTTTTTTTTGGTGAGAAAGAAGGCTTTAGGAAGTTTATGTCAAAATCCTGTCCATGTTTCACTCCTCCATCTATAATAACTTGCACATGAGATGTTTTTCATCGTTTCTTCAATGAGAAGTTGAAGCTCAAGGCATTTTTGCAAAGTTCTTCTCAAAGAGTTTGCCTTACAACAAATTGTTGGATTTCTCAGCAACTAGATGGATATATGACTATGGCATCGAGTTTCATGGATGCAAATTGGAAGATGCACAAGAAAGTCATCAATTTCTTCCTGGTTAAGGGGCACAAGGGTGAAGATATTGAAAAAAACTTGTTCAAATGCATGGTTGAATGGGGGTATACATAGAGTAATGACTGTAACTGTTCATAATACAAGTGCAAATGATGGTGGTGTTGGTTACTTGAGAAGGCAACTCAATAAAGAATCTAGCAACATAGAAAATGTTAAGTATATGCACATGAGGTGCGCATCACACATTCTTAACCTCATTGTGCAAGATGGCTTGAAGGAAGTCTACCTCTCACTACAACATGTGAGAGTTGTTGTTAGATACATTAGAAATGGTGGATCAAGGTTGGTTAGGTTCAAGGGAACTTGTTGTGGAAGAGAAGGTGGAAATCAAAGTATTTCTCAAGATTGATGTCCCAACAAGATGGAATTCCACTTACCTCATGCTTAAAGCTACAAATGTTCATGATAAGGTGTTCATGAGGTTAGCCGAAGAGAATTTTACTTACAAGTATGATCTATCCGAGGAGAATGATGGGTTCGGTTGCCCCGAAGAAACGGATTGGGAGAATTTCAAGAAGATGGGATATTTTCTTTAGTGTTTCTATGAGATTACAAAGCGTGTGTCTTCCACTCTTAGTGTCACTTCCAATACATACTTTGATGAGATCGGAGAAGTTCATTTGTTGATCCAAAAGTGGTTGAGTAGTAATAACAATTTGCAAGTTGCCATGGGGCATAGAATGAAAGAATTTTTTGACAAGTATTGGGGACTTTGGCACACAAACAAAAAGGAGAACATGAATGAGAATGGTCACAAGGAAGGGCATAATTACAAGGAAACTGACAAAAGGAGCAAGGGTAAGGGAAAAGGCAAGGACAAGGAGAAGGAAAATGTTAACTTGATGATTTTTATTGCTGCTGGTCTTGATTCAAGATACAAGTTATCTTTGTACACAAATGTTGTCATTAATGTCATATTTGGTCAAGAAAGAGGATAGCTAGTTTGGGCAACAGTTAAAACTTGTCTCGATTATGTATTTGAAGAATATAGGAATTTGTATGCCCCAATTGAAGGGACATTTGAACCAGATTGTGTTGATGCAAGAGTGGCAAAGGGAGGTAGAGGAAGCATGCTCAAATATTTCATTGCCAAGAAGTTGAAGATGAATAATGGTTCAAGTAACAATTCCAAGATAGAACTTGACAAATATCTTGCTGAAGATACGGAAGACCTTGAAGCAAAGATTGACATTCTTGCTTGGTGGAGGCTTAATGGTCATCGATTCCCTATCTTAGCTCACTTGGCACGTGATGTTCTTGCTATGACCATCTCTTCAGTAGCTTCAGAGTCGGCTTTCAGCACGAGCGGGCGTATCTTAGATGACTTCTGGACCTCATTAACTCCATTCATGTTGGAAGCTCTCGTATGTGCACAAGATTGGATTAGAGGGGATACTCCTATTGACATCCAGGAGAGTATGGAGCAATTATCCTTACTTGAAAAAGGTAAATAATCTCTCATTTCCTTTGTGTATTTCTATTTGTATTTTTTCATCAATCCATTAAATATTTGCTTATTTCCTTTGTGTATTTCAGTTTGTAGTTTCATCAAGACATTAAAGGTTTGCTTATTTACTTTGTATTTGTTCCATCAAGACATTATTGATTAATTCTTTCCTGCATGTTTGCATTCCATTCATTAGAGTTAGTTCAAGAATTTGGTGCTTTACACATTGGCAAATAAAAAGGGAAAGGGCAAGTTGATAAAAGTACAGCTACTTCCAAATCTGCTGTGAGCATGTCCACCTCCAAACGCTAGTCATTTTCTTCTAAAGGTACATGTTCATAACAATTTAACCTAAAGTTTGACATAGAATAGTTCTCATGTTGTCCTGTTGATACTTGATAATAATTAAATTTCAATGCAATTATATAGCTTGAGCCTTGGACCATGATCAAGCATGGACGATGAAGCCTTGAAACATGGAGAATCAGGACAACTTTGTGTGGTTGTTTGCTATCCAGAAGTACTTTGTGATCTTTTGCTTTGTATGAACTTTGTATGTGTCATTGGTCTCTTGAAGACTTAAACTTAATTTTGTATGGCTGAATTGCTTGATATTAAGGGCTTCTATCTACTATGGGTCTATGGCACTTTGTTCGAAACTTGCAATGTTGGTCATGTCGTGTTATGGTGCAGAAATATTGCTGTTATGTTGCAGAAACTGCTATTATGTTGCTGCAATTTGTTTGCTGTTGTCATTTGCTATTATCTTGCTAAAAATATGCGAACATGTGCATAAATGCTATGAAAATTTTGCAGCAATGGTGCGCAAAACTGAGCTTATGCTGGCATTTTTTGTCCTTGTTTATTACTTCGGGTAATACGGGTATTACCCAAACCCGAACCCGAATTTTTGGGTACCGAATTTGCGGGTAGCAAAATTTCCATACAAATTCGGGTATCATTTTTGGAAACCCAAATTATTTTTTACCCGAATTGCCCGACCCGAATTTGCGGGTTAACCCAAATGCCCGATGTGAGTAACAATGACGAACTCCTTGCTCTTGTGCTTCAAAAGATAGTCTCCTCAACACACAATCACTCTCTCAGATATTTGTCTTGGTAGAAGAGGTTGATTGGGTGGAAAGCAACTTGGGGAGGCTAGAAATCAGGATTCATATGGTTGGACTGGAAGGTCTTGATCTCAACACATGAGTAGATGGTTCTCTCTCAGAAAAATGGATAGGGAAACCGTAGGTATGTTCTGAGTGCTTCTCTTGCGAGTGAGGTGGTGGAGGGGTATATATAGGCATCTCCAAAAATCTAACCGTTACAACGTTATTGCCCAACTCGGTGAAACCGGTCCAAAAACTCGGTCGTACCGACTAGTGCAAAATGTGGCAACTTTAGGCTTTTCGGTGCAACCGATATATAAATCTCGGTGCTACCGATATGGGTGACCTAGGCAGTTAGACAACTCGCTGGTATCGATTTCCAAATCTCAAAAATTCCGATTCTTGAAAATGAGATACTAGAGAGTTGGTCACTGAATTTTGGTGGTACCGAATTTCAAACTTGGTGGTACCGAGACAAAGGGTTTGGCTTAGGATCTGTCTATTTGAACTCGGTGTGACCGAATGAGAATTGTTGGTGGCATCAATTTTGGATATTTAGGTTTGGACATAATTTATGTGGGTAAAGTGGTGAGTGATTTTGGTGGCTAACACTTGAGCATTTTGAGAAATTGATTCACCAATACTACCTCACCCCCTTTTAATTGTATTGGCTTTCCTATGGACTCAATGTGATTTCTCACATAAAGTAAAATGTAGAGTCTTCAAGCTTGATGATTTGCCAATCTCATTCCTTGCATATGGGTGATACGTCTCCGTCATATCTATAAATTTTGATTGTTTCATGACAATATTAAAAACCTTTCCTATACTTTTGGCAACTTTTTATACTATTTTGGGACTAACATATTGATCCAGTGCCCAATGCCAGTTCCTGTTTGTTGCATGTTTTTTGTTTCGCAGAAAATCCATATGAAACGAAGTCCAAATGGGATAAAAACTCACGAAGATTTTTTTGGAATATATATGAATTTTGGGAAGTGGAATCAACAGAAGGCGGTGCCCGAGGGGCCCACAAGCTTGCCAAGCGCGCCCTGAGGGCTTGTGTCTACCCTTAGGTCGGTTGGATCTGTCCTTCGGCTGCAAGAAAGATATTTTTATAAGGAAAATCCTCTCAAAATTTCAGCCCGATCTGAGTTACGGATCTCCGGATATTTAAGAAACGGTGAAAGGCTAGAATCTGGGAGCACAAAAACAGAAGGAAACACAGAGAGAGAGAGAGAGATCCAATCTCGGAGGGGCTCACGCCCCTCCACCGCCATGGAGGCAATGGAACAGAGGGGAATCCCTTCTCCCATCTATGGGGAAGATCAAGGAAGAATAATAAGGAGGGGGCCTCTCTTCCCCTCTCTCCCGGTGGCACCGGAACGCCATCGGGGCCATCATCGTGACGGCGATCTACTCCAACAACTCCGTCATCTTCACCAACACCTCCATCACCTTCCCCCATCTATCTACAGTGGTCCACTCTCCCACAACCCTCTGTACCCTCTACTTGAACATGGTGCTTTATGCTTCATATTATTATCCAATGATGTGTTGCCATACTATGATGTGTGAGTAGATTTTTGTTGTCCTATTGGTTGCTTGATAATCATGATTGGTTTTGAGTTGTATGTTTTGTTATTGGTGCTGTCCTATGGTTCCCTCCGTGTCGCGCAAGCGTGAGGCATCCCCTCTCTAGGGTGTTGCAATGTGTTCATGATTTGCCTATGGTGGGTTGCTTGAGTGACAGGAGCATAAACCCGAGTAGGTGGGTTGTTGCATATGGGAGTAAAGAGGACTTGATACCTTATAATGCTATGATTGGGTTTTACCTTAATGATCTTTAGTATTTGCGTATGCTTGCTCGAGTTACAATCATAAGTGCATATGATCCAAGTAGAGAAAGTATGTTAGATTATGCCTCTCCCTCATATAAAATTGCAATAATGATCACCGGTCTAGTTATAAATTTCCTAGGGACAATTCCGCAACTCCTACCACCATTTTTTCACACTTGTTAAACTAACTTAGTTGTTTCTTTATATTAGCAGCCCCTAGTTTTTATTTACGTGCTCTTTATTATCTTGCAAACCTATCCTATCACACCTACAAAAGTACTTCTAGTTTCATACTTGTTCTAGGTAAAGCGAACGTTAAGCGTGCGTAGAGTTGTATCGGTGGTCGATAGAACTTGAGGGAATATTTGTTCTACCTTTAGCTCCTCATTGGGTTTGACACTCTTACTTATCAAGAAAGGCTACAATTGATCCCCTATACTTGTGGGTTGTCAAGACCTTTTTCTAGCGCCGTTGCCGGGGAGCAATAGCGTGGGGTGAATATTCTCGTGTGTGCTTGTTTGCTTTATCACTAAGTAGATTTTATTTTATGTTCTAAGTTGTTCTCTATCTTTAGTTATGGATATGGAACACGAAATACCAAAAAAATTAGGTGTACTTACTACTCATGGAGATGGGGAACCTCCTAAAACCCTCGATGCTCGTTATGTGGAAAATATTATCCACTACTTTGATAATCCTAAGAAAACCCCAGTCAACTTTATAATGGGATACATATTGGATCAACATGAATACGTTAGGGATTATCGCTTATCTCACAAAGGGAAACACTTATGGGATCAAATTAGAATATTGGGATGGTTTGCATGGGATGCATGCTCAAGATGTGACTTTACTTGTTGCTCTAATATAGAAGCTCGACACCTTCCCTTTCAATGCAAATTTAATGATAATGAAATCTTAGCTTCATATGCTAAAGGTATTTATGATTACTATGATGTGGAACGAATAGAAGAATTTGTTGTTTTTAAAGGTGCTTATGAAATTGCTTCTTTGCTTGAAAAGTATGATGATGATGTTCCAAACGAATCTGAAATTTTTGCCATACTTAAATATTGCTATGAGAATTGTGATTGCAATGCTGATATTTTTGAATTTATTGAAAGAATGACCGCTTCTTTGGAAGAGATTAATATCTTGCAGGAAACTATGGAAGAAGAAATTGCTGAAACCGTGAGCTCATTAGATGAAAAAGATGAGGAGGATAGCGAAGAACAAAAGGAGGAAGAGTGGATTAGCTACCCGTGCCCATCTTCTAATGAGAGTAACTCTTCAACTCATACATTGTTTAATTTCCCTTCGTGCTTACCGAAGGATGAATGCTATGTTGATTGCTATGATCCCTTGGATTCATTTGAAATATCCTTTTTTGATGAACTTGATGCTTATTATGCTTGTGGCCATGATGCCAATATGAATGATGCTTATGGAGATGAACTTGCTATAGTTCCTTATGTTAAGAAAGAAATTTTTGCTATTGCATCCATGCATGATAGTCCTATTATCTTTTTGAATTCTCCCAACTACACTATATCGGAGAAGTTTGCACTTATTAAGGATTATATAGATGGGTTGCCTTTTACTATTACACATGATGATTTTGATATATATGTATAATATGCATGTTCTTGCTGATCCTACTTGCAATTACTATGAGATAGGAACTACATCTCCACCTCTCTATGTTTCCAATATGATAAAATTGCAAGAAACTGCTTATGCTATGTATTGGCCTTTACTTTGTGTGCATGAATTGTTCTTTTATGACATGCCGATGCATAGGAAGAGAGTTAGACTTCGTTTTTGCATGATATATGTTACTTTGTGCTCAATACTAAATTAAAAATCATTGTTAATTAAAATTGGCTTTGATATACCTTGGGATCCGGGTGGATCCATTACTTGATCACTTTATGCCTAGCTTAATGGCTTTAAAGAAAGCGCTGCCAGGGAGAAAACCCGGAAGTTTTAGAGAGTCATTTAATTCTGTTGTGTGCTTTTATATAGTTTAAAAACAAAAAAACAAAGAGGGTAACCTAAAACTTTTTCAAAAAGAAAACTGAAAGTGAGAGAGACGAGCATTGTGAAAGTGGGAGCTAGTCTTGAACTTTGTTCATGCCCATGGAAACTTTGCAAATCTTGATTACAGAAACTTTTCAGAAAAAATAGTTATCCCCTTGTATAAATCCATTGTATTATAAAAATAATGTGCCAAGATTTGCCTTTAGGATGATTAGATTGCTTGTTTGGTGTGTGTAGTGCAGAAACAGAAACTTTGGCTGTAGTGCGTGAATTTACATTTTTTACTGGAATGTCAAAAGTTTCTGAAATTTTTAACAGTACTGATATGAAAATTGTTTATTTAGTCCTAATTGTTCAGAATTTTTGGAGTTACAGAAGTATGGTGAATGTTCAGATTGCTATAAACTGTCCTGTTTAAGACATATTCTGTTTTTGATGCATTGTTTTGCTCGTTTTGATGAAACTATCGATTGTATCGGTGGTATAAGCCATGGAAAAATTATAATACAGTAGCTACAATGAAGAAATATATGAACTGGTTTGCAATAGTACTTAAAGTGGTAATTTGCTTTATTATACTAACGGATCTCACGAGGGTATTCTTAAGTTTTGTGTGATTGAAGTTTTCAAGTTTTGGGTGAGATCACGATGGATGAAGGAATAAGGAGTGGAAAGAGACTAAGCTTGGGGATGCATGAGGCACCCCAAGGTAATATTCAAGGACTCCCAAGAAACTAAGCTTGGGGATGCCCCGGAAGGAAACCCTTCTTTCTTCTAACAACCATCGATAATTTTACTTGGAGCTATATTTTTATTTGTCACATGATATGCGTAAATCTTGGAGCGCCGTGTGCTTTTTTATTTTTATTTCAATAATGCACCATGCTGGTATGAGAAAGTCCTTGGTTGATTTATAGAATGGTTCATGCACTTCACTTATATCTTTTGAGTATGGATTTATAGAATGCTTCATGTGCTTCACTTATATCATTTGAAGTTTGGATTGCCTGTTTCACACACATAGAAAACCGCCATTTGTAGAATGATCTTTTGCTTCACTTATATTTTTTAGAGCGTGGGCATATCTTTTGTAGAAAGAATTAAACTCTCATGCTTCACTTATATCTATTTAGAGAGTTAATAGGAGTTAGTCATTCACATGGTTAGTCATAAAATCCTACAGAAAACTTGTAGATCACTGAATATGATATGTTTGATTCCTTGCAATAGTTTTGCGATATGAAGATGGTAATATGAGAGTCATGCTAGTGATTAGTTGTGAATTGGATAAATATATGTGTTGAAGCTTGTGATTCCCGTAGCATGCACGTATGGTGAACCGTTATGTAACGAAGTCGGAGCATGATTTGTTTAATGATTGTCAACCTTTGTGTGAGGGTCGGGAGCGTGCGATGGTTAACTCCTACCAACCTCTCCCCTAGGAGCATGCGTATATTGCTTTGTTTGATAATTAATAGAATTTTGCAATAATTATATGAGTTCTTTATGACTAATGTTGAGTCCATAGATTATACGCACTCTCACACTTCTAGCTTTGCTAGCCTCTATAGTACCGCGCAACTTTCGCCGGTGCATCAAACCCACCTTCCTTAAAACAGCCACCATATATTTTCCTAAAAACAGCTACCATACCTACCTATTATGACATTTCCATAGCCATTCTGAGATATATTGCCATGCAACTTCCACCGTTCCGTTTAGTATAACATGCACCATCATTTTCATATTGCTTTGCATGATCGTAAGACGGCTTGCATGATGTTTTCATGGAGGCTAGATCGTTGCACATCCCGGTATCCTACCGGAAGCATTCATATAGAGTCATATTTTTGTTCTAGGTATCGAGTTGTAAGTAAATAAAAGTGTGATGATTTTCATTATTAGAGCATTGTCCCGTGTGAGAAAAGGATGATGGAAGCTATGATTCCCTCACAAGTTGGGAGGAGTCTTCGGACTTTACAAAAAATAAAAGAGGCCAGCGAAGCCCAAATAAAAAAAGAGGCCAAAGATGCCCACCAAAAAAAGAGAAAAAAATGAGAGAAAGAGAGAAGGGACAATGCTACTATCTTTTTCCACACTTGTGCTTCAAAGTAGCACCATGATCTTCATGATAGATGGTCTCCCATTTTGTCACTTTCATATAGCTAGTGAAATTTTCGCCATTTGCACGACCACTTAGTTTTCTTTTTGAGCTTTCATACACTTATTGCTCTAGTGCACCCGTTGCATGGAAATCCCTACTCACTCACATTGATATATATTGATGGGCATCTCCATAGCCTGTTGATACGCCTAGTTGATGTGAGACTATATTCTCTTTTTTCCTCATCACCTCCACCATATTCTATTCCAACTATAGTGTTATATCCATGGCTCATGCTCATGTATTGCGTGAGAGTTGAAAAGGATTGAGAACATAAAAGTGAGAAACAATTGCTTGACTTGTTCATCAGGGTTGTGCATGATTTAGATACTTTGTGTGGGGAAGATGGAGCATAGCCAGACCATATGATTTTGTAGGGATAACTTTCTAGGGCCATGTTATTTCGAAAGGACACAATTGCCTTGTTGATGTTCTCAAAGTATTACTATTTTTATGGCAATATAGACTATTGCTTTGAATCACTCGTATCTTAATATTCATGCCATGATTAGATTATATGATCAAGATTATGCTAGTTAGCATTCCACATCAAAAATTATCTTTTTTTATAATTTTCCTACTCGAGGACGAGCAGGAATTAAGCTTCGGGATGCTGATACGTCTCCATCGTATCTATAATTTTTGATTGTTTCATGCCAATATTCTAATACTTTCATATACTTTTGGCAAATTTTTATACTATTTTTGGGACTAACATATTGATCGAGTGCCCAGTGCCAGTTCCTGTTTATTGCATGTTTTTTGTTTCGTAGAAAATCCATATGAAACGAAGTCCAAACGGGATAAAAACTTACGGAGATTTTTTTTGGAATATGTGAATTTTGGGAAGTGGAATCAACAGAAGGCGGTGCCTGAGGGGCCCACAAGCCTGCCAGGCGAGCCCTGGTGGGTAGGGTGCACCCTGAGGGCTTGTGGCTACCCCTTAGGTAGGTTGGAGCTTTCCATCGGCCGCAATAAAGATATTTTTATAAGGAAAATCCCCTCAAAATTTCAGCCCAATCGGAGTTACGGATCTCCGGATATTTAATAAACAGTGAAAGGCCAGAATTTGGGAGTACACAAACAGAAGGAAACAGAGAGAGAGAGATCCAATCTCGGAGGGGCTCTCGCCCCTCCGCCGCCATGGAGGCCATGGACTAGAGGGGAACCCTTCCCATCTAAGGGAAAGGTCAAGGAAGAAGAAGAAGGAGGGGGGCTCTCTCCCCCTCTCTCCCGATGGCACCAGAACACCGCCGGGGCCATCGTGACGGGGATCTACTGCAAAAACTCCGTCATCTTCACCAACACCTCCATCACCTTCCCCCATCTATCTACAGTGGTCCACTCCCCCACAACCCGTTGTACCCTCTACTTGAACATGGTGCTTTATGCTTCATATTATTATCCAATGATGTGTTGCCATCCTATGTTGTTTGAGTAGATTTTTGTTGTCCTATTGGTTGATTGATGATCATGATTGGTCTGAATTGCATGTTTTGTTATTGGTGCTGTCCTATGGTGCCCTTCGTGTCATGCAAGCGTGAGGGATCCTTGCTGTAGGGTGTTGTAATGTGTTCATGATTTGCCTATGGTGGGTTGCTTGAGTGACAGAAGCATAAACCCGTGTAGGTGGGTTGTTGCATCTCGGTGGGTTGTTGCATATGGGAGTAAAGAGGACTTGACACCTTATAATGCTATGGTTGGGTTTTACCTTAATGATCTTTAGTAGTTGCAGATGCTTGCTAGAGTTCCAATCATAAGTGTATATGATCCAAGTAGAGAAAGTATGTTAGCTTATGCCTCTCCCTCATATAAAATTGCAATAATGATTACCGGTCTAGTTATTAATTGCCTAGGGGCAATTCCGCAACTCCTACCACCACTTTTTCACACTCGTTAAACTAACTTAGTTGTTTCTTTATATTAGCAGCCCCTAGTTTCTATTTATGTGCTCTTTATTATCTTGCAAACCTATCCTATCACACCTACAAAGTACTTCTAGTTTCATACTTCTTCTAGCTAAAGCGAATGTTAAGCGTGCGTAGAGTTGTATCAGTGATCGATACAACTTGAGCGAATATTTGTTCTACCTTTAGCTCCTCGTTGGGTTCGACACTCTTACTTATCGAGAAAGGCTATAATTGATCCCCTATACTTGTGGGTTATCAATGGGGTCTCCTCACAATCCTTTTGCCGATCAATCATTGAACTTTCCTGAAATATACTTAGTGGAAACATTAGTTCAATGAAATATATGTTTTTATTAATTACCAAAACCATCTAGGGAGAAGTTGTGATTTCACAACGTGGCAATCTAAACGGACGAGCGTCCACCTTTTGTCCACAAGCGACCCATTGCAGGCTCAAATTTGGGTCACCGACGAGACGCCCGCCCTTGTCCTAGCCCTGGCCCGCCCCTCGTTGACACATTGGCCTTTTCTAGCCCTAGCCATGGGCGGCCCAGCCCGGTCGGCCCGACCCGAAAAAGCCTGACCCGGCCCGGTCCGACCTTGCCCATGGGCCGGGCTCGGGCCTAGATTTTGAGGCCGGTGGTCGGGCCGGGCCGGGTTTGTGCCTGCTGAAACCTGAGCTTATGCCTACGTCCGGCCGGGCCGGGCTTCTTCGTGCTCGGGACGGGCTTGGGCCCAGAAATTAGGCCCGATGGTTGGACTGGGCCTGGCTTTTTAGTGCCAGCCTTTTTTCGGCCCGACCTGAGGCCCAGCCCGGCCCAAGGTATGACCAGGTATAGCCATTCCCACTACCTCCCATCAACAGCCAGCACACCCCGACCGCCCCATCCGTCAGAGTCGCCGCCTAGTATCGATGCCCAAGCCCGTCGGCCCGCACCCACACCTCCCCAGCAGCTCCCCCCCTCCCCCGCCCGACGACCCCTACATCGGTGTTTGTTGGACCGTTTTTGCCACCGTCGCAACATCCCGACATCAACGCCACCGCACCCTCACCTCCCCTACCGATAGCACGCCAGCGGGCTACCTCGCTCGCTGGACACGTTCGCCTCCAGGCCTGCTACCTGGTCTCGTATAGGCGCAAGGCTCTTCACATTCAACTGTAAATGATTTGGTTGAGCATATGTGGGCTCACATTGGCAATCGATAGATGTATCGGCTATCTTTTCATTTAAATGTATTTGAGACACTTTAATTTTTATTTGGCTTGTAACTCTGAGATATTTATTTCATTGTCAAACTATGAAACATCTGTATTTGTTTGAATTAAGTTAACTATGGCCAATTTTTTAACACATGTTGCAAAAAAGCTAAAAATGGTCGCAAGTCGGCCATGAGGATGAAAAATGTGTCCTTTGACTCAAGCGGATGAAACGTCGATAAAACGCACGTCCGTTTGGGTTTGAGTTTGCAATTTGAAGTTGCTCTTAATTTTAGATCAAATCAGCGGTCACATTCAACCCGCACACATATGCATGTATCATGCACGACACATCTTCTATGTCCTTCATATACATGCATGAACGTACACATCCAATCTCTCTCATCTCTCAGTAAAGTCATGGCTTTTATTTCTTTTTTGATAATTTCAACCATCATATCTTTTAAGATAAGATTTTTTTTTGAATTTTTTATAGATTTGAATTCCTAGCGACAAGAGCTTTCTAACAATACAATCCGAATACATTTAAAGTACTTTGAATTTAAACATTTCAATCATCTTTATTTTATCTTAAATATGTTTTAAATAATGAAAATTTTAATATCATTTGTTCGAAATAATGACCTTATTAAATAGTAATCAAATTTTTGAAACCACTTTTTGAAACAATTTTGTTATTGCATAAAGTGTGTTTCAATTATTAAAAATAATACTGATATAAAAAGTATTATTTTAAAAAGGATATTTCAGTTAGTTAAAAATTTCATATTTGAGTATTTGAAATTGCACTTTTGAAAATAATTGAAAGGGATTTTCAAAATAGTTGAAATGAGTCTTCTAAAATAATTTAAATGACCCTTTCGAAATAATATAAATGAACCTTTTGAGATAATCGACATAGGTACTCCGAAATAATTGAAAAATGGTCCTTTTTCAAATAATTGAAAATCTGTCTTTCGAAATAATTCAAAATGGATTTTTAAACAGTTGAAATCAATATTTTTAAATAATTGAAATTGTTAGTGCGAAACCATTGAAATGGGTGTTTTGAAAAAGATTAAAATTGGTCTGTTAAAATAATTGTAATGAGACTTTTCAAAAGACCTTTTATGAATTATTGAAACAGTAGCACTCCCTTTTGAAACAATGGAACAATGTATTTTTTATGAAAGCTGATTTCAACCGAAACAATAAAGTACTCCTTCCGTCTTATAATATAAGACTTTTTTTTATATTAGTGCAGTGTCAAAAAACGTCTTATATTATGAGACGGAGGGAGTAGAAATCAGGCGAATGTGTCGACTGCATCTCTGAAAGCATCGATTTGGGCATGACTCTTGTTCCCCCAAAAAGATAGGCGGTGCTCCGGAGTATAGGTTGGGCCGAAAAGACGTCAGTGAAGCCCAGCTCGTGGCCAAAGCCCGGAACGGCCATGGCGTCTGGCACCTTGAAATACCTCGGCTTGGCGCTCAAAGTAACCGTCTCAACCAACAGCTTTCTTTCTCCTCTCCTCGCCGGCCGCCGGAGCTCCGACGAACCAAGAACCTCTTCCTCGCCCTCTCGCCACCTCCAAGCGGCACAGCACCGGCGACCAATGGAGCAGTTCCAGGACGGGCAGCACGTGCGGCTGCGGAGCCGCGCGTGCGGCGGGTACGTCCTCGCCGGCGCCGACGGGGTGAGAGTCATCCTCACCCAGCACCGCGCGGTACTGAACGCGGCATGGGTTGTGCACGTCTACCACCGCGCCAACGGAGAAGGCCCGTACCTGCTCCTCCACAGCGCCTCCTCCGGCCGCTACCTCGCCGCCACTTACATGCCGCGGCCGCGCGGGCGAGGCTTCTTCAGGGCCGTACAGCGCAACTACGACCAGCCGGAGGTGAGGCCCATCATGTTTCAGGTCCAGAGGGAGGTGATCGCGGGCGGGGGCTTTCCAAACGACGTCCGGCTCCGCATCAGCGGCGGCCTCTACCTCGTCGTCGACGGCAGCTTCCCCACCGCGTTCTACTGGAGCGTCGAGCCCATCCCCGCCAGAGAGGACGTGCCTCCCCTTCCACCCCCGTTTTATGTGAGACCTCGAATTGCTTCTTGCCGTTGGTTACCAACTCTGATTGCTTTCTCGAGATTCAGATTCCTGGTAGAGATAGAAAATTCAGAGTGCTTCTTTCTTTGATCTCCGGCTCAAACAATTCATGGTGCAGGAGGAGTCTCCGGAGTGGCGGATGATCCGGTTCCGTCTCTACACCGGCGACCGCTGGATCCCGTTCCTGTTCCGGGGGAGGCGCGTGTACAACCTGAGGAACGACATTGCCATGCGCCTCGGCCTGCCGCTGCGCCGGGGCCACGCTTTCGTCATGTGCGTCCGAGCGGGCTGCTACGGGAGGCTGACCCCGCTCGTAGTCGACCTGCCCCGCCGCGCCTCCGGCGAGGCCCTTGAGCTTGTCGTCATGCTGCCGGGGACTCCTGGTGAGAACCTCTCTCCACGGCTTACTGAATTTGTTATGCACTTGATTCACCCTATTCAGTTCCTCTATTTGGTGCCATAATCATTTCATTTACCCTATTTTACTTGTGTTGAGTAACCTGTCAATAAATTCAGGTTCGTATACAATAACTGAATTAAATCTAGTTTCTGCACATGAGCTGTATTGTTTTCAGAAATATACAGAAATTCAGGTTCTTTTCTCTGAACTCTGAAGCTAGTAAAATATGGTCTGAACTCTGAAGCTAGTAGAAACTACTGTTTCCACATTTCTTTTCTTGATCCAGATAATTCAGTTCGTCCATCTCAGAACACTTTGCCGCTAGTAAAAAAATATGGAACTTGAAAAGCCAAACCAAGTTCAGTCATCTCATTTCATCTTTGCCGCTAGTAGAAATTAAGTTTCTTCCATCGAATGAACAAAAATTCAGGCTGTATCCTTGTTATTGTTAGGACTTGTCTGAAACTTGTTGTAGCCTTGTAAACAGTAAAAGTACTTGAATGGGAATATCATTCTGCTAATGCCATCTGGATTTATCAGTCTGTGTACAAATTCTAAAAGATGGTCTGTACAAATTCTTTTTCTTGATCCAGATAATTCAGTTCATCGATTTCATAACATTTTTCCGCTGGTAGAATTACGGAACTTAGAAAGCCAAAACCATGTTCAGTCATCTCATTTTATCTTTGCAGAGAATATACTAAGTTTCTTTCCAATGAATAAAAGCTTAGTTCCTTTCACATCATATTGTTCTGGGTTTTGCCTTCTTGTTGTTATCATAATACTGTTATATAAAGATCAATGGTCTGCAGCTTAACTTCCTCATTGTTTCTGCTGATTCAGCCTATAATGCGCTGCGGCACCCTCATGTCGCTGCAGAGTAGAGAAAGATCAGAACTGGAGTCCTGGCACAAGTTTCGCCGCCTTGGATATGATGAAAGCAGAGCTGTAAGCCTACTTTTGCCTATAGATAGATGGTATAGGTATAGGTTGAGAAAACTCAGCAGCTCCTGCGCTTCTTCTACTAGCTAAACTTGCTCCGTTCTCCTGTCAGAACAGGGAGAGGGGGATCGAAACCCCTGTCGGTTTTGGCCTCGCAGTTCAAACCTGCTGAAGGCGTCGAGTCCAATGGCTGAACAATGTTTGTTTCGATGCTGGTTGTATTAGTCACTGCATTGTCGCTCTTATGGCATTCATCTCTATGATGTCATTTCTATCATTTTTTTCACTGTAGGGGTAACTGAAATGAGTTGATGATCCTGCTGCAAAAAATTGCATCATACTGAAAATGCAGTGGTTTTTGTAATCAGTTGAGGGTCTTATGTCCCTTTTAGACTATGCGTTTCGTGTATGAATGAAAATCAGATTCTATCCAGGAGCTCTGCATGAATACCAGTTTCTGCACATCACACTATTTTCAGGTTTTGTACAGCAGCTGCATCCTTTGTCTTCAAAAAATGTCTTGGTTTAGCAGCATGAAATTATTGATCTACTGGAACGGTTTCAGCACCTGTGAACACCCGGATGTCGATGCAAACTAGAGAAAGATTAGAGCAGCACTCCTGGCTGTCGCCTTCTTCTTGAGTCGACAGTTCACCTCTTTATTTTCTGTCAGTACGTCTATGTTTTGTCTATCTTTACGACATGGTGATCTTGAATCAATTATTGTTTTATTTCCCACTATCGTGACCAAACATACTATGTTCTTTGGTGAAAATTCTTCTTCCTCTGTAACAGAAACTGTATTAGTGTACTAGAGGCTGGAGGCGTTTCATATTGAAACTGAATGTTTCTCACGTAGTAATTGTTTGTCTGAAACAAGTAATTATTTATTACTTGTATGTTAAAAACGCTCTTATATTATGGGATGGAAGGAGTACCTCATACTTCATAACCGGGCGCATTAACCACCTAGGATACCTCACTTCCTATGTCTGAGTTCTTTTTTTCGTCTTTTGTAGTGCGTCAAATATAACACTAAAAGAAAGACTCGGAGTTTCCTTTTTGATCCGGCTGTTTTGGCCTGTTTTTTCTACTCTTATTACTCAGATTTTTTTAATTCATTTTTGTACTTTCCTTTTTTTCTCCTTTCTCCCTCCTCTTTCGTTTTTTTTTTACAAATCTGTGAATTTTCTGAAAATTCGTTATTTTTCAAAATTCGTGAACTTTTCTCAATTTTTTGAATCATTTTCAACTTCATGAACATTTTAAAAAAATCTTGAACTTTTTCCACACCTTCATTTTTTTCAGTTTTTCGCTAACACTCTAGTGAACTTTTGTCCAATCCAAGATTTTTTTTATTCTATTTGCAAAACCCGTGAACTTCTCTGAAATCCAATAAATATTTTTCAATTCATGAAGATTTTTTCATATCATCAATTTTTTTTCCATAAAACGTGCATATTTTTATTTGTTCTTTTTGAATTTTGTTTAATTTTTATTTTCTTTGTTTTTATTTTCCAAAAATAAATGAGCTTTTCAAAATTTGTTCAAAATTTCTACAAAAATATTTATTTCAAATTTTGTTCAGAAAAATAATATTAGTATTTTATTAATTTGTACATAAATTCCAAACAAAATATATGAGTACTAGAAATATGCTAAGAATGAAAAAAAATATGATTTTTTCTTAGAAATAGTGAACAAAAATTTAATCGTGAACATTTTTTGAACTTTCCGACAACTTTTAGAAACCCTAAAAATTTGAAATGTAAAAAAATTCTAAAAATTGGAAAACAAGTTGACAGCAATTTGTTTTTGAATTTCCCGGAACATATTTTTTATTAGTGTAGAATAGATTTGAAAACGGGAATATGTTTTAAATTATAAACAAGCTCTGAAACCGCAAACATTTTTGGACTGCCTGAACTTTTTTGAATTTGTGACTATTGAAAAGGAATATTTTGTGAATTTATGAAACATTTTTTATAAAGGGGAACTTTTTTTAATCGGTATTTTTTTGAATCCACGAGCGCCTGGCTGGCCCAATAGGCACCCGACGGGAGCGACATCGTCACCTAGTTGGGCCATGGCCTAGTTGGAAAAATTTATAATGTATATAATATAATGTCTTACATAAGAATTGAACATATGATTTTTTTATACCTATCCAATTCCCGGTTGCTATTTATTTGAACATCCTCATTCTTTTATTATTTTTTGAAATGAAATCTTCAATGATATCCTCATAATCAATCGTCTTCAACATTTTACTCTCAAATGCTACTATGGTCAAATCATTGAGTTTTTGTTATGTCATAGTAGTACGCATATGGGACTTCAATAGCTATGGGTCCTGTTTGGTAGAACTGCTACACCATGATCTTAAATCGAGGAGGTAAGAACCAATCTCTAACGCGTAACGATCCCTGTCAATAGTTAATTAGAAAAATAGGAATTAGAGGTAGGAAGCGAAGTTAATCGAAAGAAGGACTTGCTAAGCACCCTAAGGCTTGGTTCGGTCACCGATCAATCCAAGAAGACTACGTCTATGAGTATGAAATTTGAGAGTGGAAGCGAGGAAGGCGACGACGGGAACAACCTGTCGCCCTATTGTCCTTAATTCGAATTCCGATCGATCTAATGAGTAATGACCAAGGACGAGGTGACGAGGCGAGGCGACGAGCAGACGACCGTGGCGAGTGGCGATGAGAGGAGGCGACGAGCATGCGATGGCGACGAGACCGACTCTAGCTTAAAAAATGAGGCGACTCCAGGTTCAGGCCCTGGCAACGAGACCGACAAGGGCATGAGCCACAAGGCGACGATTCCTTCCCTGTAGCCGCCCACGATCGAGTTGCCCGATCCCGATCCCTGTAGCTTTTTTCTTAAGGGAATCTCGATCCCTGTAGCAATCGAACGAGGTCACGACTCACGAGGAGGAGTGCAATCGATGGCCTCGTCGCGAGGTCGCCTCAGCTCTAGCCCAACTCTAGCACCAGCAGTCCCAGTAGTGGTTAGGTTTAATTTTAAATAGTAGCCCTATATAAAAAATTTGAGCCTCCCAGAATTTTGGGTCCTATGCGGGCTGCAAATTTGGCACCACTGTGGCCCTGGCCTAGATGGCCCAAGAGTTCGCAACATGACCCATCTTGCAAACCGGGTGGAGGTGCGTGGAAGAGAGTTACGATGTGTGTCGTCGGATCAAACTCAGATCTGACGGACGTTGAGACGGTCGACATGCGTGTTATAGGCAGACGAGGCTGAGTGTTTTCAAAAACTTAGTAAGAAAAAAGATCATATCCACAATGTTGTGTTGCGATTCCACAAACAAATAAATAAAGTGAAAATATTAATGTCCAATGTGAATGCAATGATACAACAACAACAACATACACTATGGTATGTGCACGTAATACTAAGCAATATGAGTGGCCTTAGGTTGCACAATTCTTTCTTTGGTCAAGAGCGATGCCACCTTTCTAGAGGAAGTTAGGGTCTTTTGTGGTTCAACGTCACCCTCGATTGAACTTAACCCCTCACATTAAGTAGACGTGAAAACAAAGAAGTCACAATTGATACGTAAGAGCTGCTAGTAGCATCCTTTCGAGGTTGAGGTGGAGGAGGAGAAGCGGCAACCTTATTATTCTCTGCTGTCACATGGTCAGTCTTCACGCTCTCCGCCTCTCCTGATTCAGCAACTGATCCAACATCCTGCTTCATCTCGTTTTCTTGATTATAGGCCTGACTTATCGCAGCTGGCGACATTTCAGAATTAATAGTTATTAATATGTCATCGAGGATAGAATAGCCGCCACCTTCTTGTGGTGCAAGGAAGGACCGTGAAAATCTCACGCTCAGCCATGGTTAACAATCCAGTGACAAGAACAAGCACACCACTGTTGTGAGATCGCACTGCGTCTGTAGTCTCTACCAGTTTTTTTTTTGGGGGTGGGAGGGGGAGGGAGGATTAATTAAGAATAATTAGTGCGGTGTTAGTATATATACAAAGGTTGATACCACTACCAGTTTGTAGCAGCAAACTACTCCATCCGTTCAGAAATACTTGTTGACCTATTTTAGTTATAGATATATCCACTTTATTTATTTTTAGGATAAGTATTTTCGAACGGAAAAAGTACTAACTACATACTAATTTTCATATACAGAAACTTACGGGGTATGTTGTTACATATTCCACGACCCCATCGGAACCTGGCCGGACAACGGTGCTCCGGTCATGATAAAACTTGTGCACATGCTCTGGCGGCCCGTATAGAACACGGTAGTACTGCTGAACAAAGGCAGTGCAAATCTATTCAAGAGAAAGAAGAAAAAAACACTCGAAGCTAATACCTTTACTCTTGTATGTAAAATTGTAAATAGGCTTTGTTAATGGAGCGAGAAGCCTACCAATAGAGGAGAAATACGAGGATCTGCTTGCGTTGCCATTGCTGAAAGGAAATTAGCGAACATTAATGGCTAGACTGAAAGTATATCAGATGAATATTCCTTGCCAAAAAATAAAAAAGAATATTAGATGAATATAAAGGAAGGTGATGAATCCCATTTACATCAACCAACACCCGGCAGGGGAAATACACTTTGGTTCCTGGTTCTATATGTATCCTATATGGGGAATTATTTTTAATAATTAATTAAAAAGTCAAAATTGTTTCGAAGTATTTTTAGATTAAACTTGAGTTTGTTTTGCACTAGTATATAAATTTTCAAGAAAAAAAAGTCAACATTGACTTCTGGACAAAAAGACAGAACTTATTTGCTATTATAGGTCACTATTCACACTATTTTGGCCGAAAATTTGTCTTTTTTGAAAAGAAGTAAAAATATAATTTTCGTTTTGTGGAATTTTTCTTACAAGTACAATGAAAGGTCAAGTTTATTTTAAATTGTTTTATGAATTTTTTGATTTTTTGTTGAATTGCTAATTTTTTTACATATATGGTGTATTCCAAAAGTTCCTGTCGCAGCAAGCAGGAGATATAGCTAAGCGATGTTACGTGCACGTAGACGGCGAGAGAGGGAAGAGAAGATGAAAGCGGCAACGATACCTCAGCTTGGAGGAGCAGAGCACGCGGGTCGATGGCGAGTCGCCGGCTGGCACAAGCTTAAACCCTAGAATCGAACAGAAAGGCGGCTGGAGTCCGTTTGTTTAGACGAAACAGCAGCGGGAGGATTGTTTATACGCGAGCGAGTAGCAGAGAGGGGTGGCCGGGTTAATGTAAACGTAGTTCAACTCGGAACCTGATTTGACTTTGGGCCAGTACAAGGCGCGCCGGTCAACCGTCCCGGTTTTGATTTTGCGTCCCACAACCGTTTGATCTGATCTGTCTCTCCTTGGGTCGTCTTCCGAACGCATCCTAGACAAAAGAAATAAAATTCAATGCCTCTGCCCCGCGTGACTCCACCTCCGTGTGCAGCTCCGCGAAAACAACGGTCGCCGGTCGCTCCCAGCTAGCCCCTCCGCTGCTCGTCGAAGAAACATTCACCGCTGGTCAATTTCAGTTGCAGCATCATCTAAAGTGGTTGCAACTCCATCGTCGATTGGTTGCAACTCCTATCGTCGATGCTCTTTGATTGCAGGACCTCGATGCACGGCCATAGCCACTCGCCATCAACGCTCTCTGCAGGAGATTGCGCGAACGACGACCACCAGCAAACTATGGAACAAAAGTGTGGTTCTAGCAAAACACAAAAATGGCATTGCACAAAACAAAGTAAAAAGATTCCAACGAAACAAAAAATCATGCTTTAAACAAAAAAAAAGAATATGGTCCCAACAAAAACACTCGCCGTTTCCAGCAAATCTACGAATCATCATCGCCGGTTTGTAGCAAAAAATATCACTGCTTCGAACAAAATAAAATGATGGTTCCAGCAATGGTGGATTACCGCTGCTCCGTCTCAGCACAGCCATATGGACGGTTCCAACATTTGTCTTTCTTTTCACAAAGCTATTTTCACTACTTGCTTGCTGTTCACATGAGTTAAGTTACATTTTTGCTTTGTTTGTAAGCTGTGTTGAAGAAAAGTTTGAGGTACTCATGGCTATAGTGCAACACCATACAATGCCACACAAAAAGAGTTGCAAAAAAAATGGTTGTATAGGTTGTGCAGAAAAAAGAAAGACAAAGTGTAGCAAATAAGTATATGCAAACATCGTATCGCAAAATGTGTCACCATGACATTCAACAAATGAACATAAAGCACATCCACTATGTCAAAAATCATGGAGCAAATCCAACACATAATGCTAGAAACTGGTTTTAGAATTAGTACTACATTGCTAAAATTATTTTCTGAATCTTTAGTACATAGGAAAGATAAAAAACAAGGAGGTTTAGATACACCTGAGCTTAAAAAGAATAGTCTCAAATTAATCATACAGATACACCCCATATTTTTCATTCCATAAAACTACAAATTTAAAATTTGATCTCCAACTTGAGAAATAAAAGTAAAGATTCATCAATCATACAGATGATTGGCCAAAGTCCAAGCCCAAGAAACGTAGACTGCATATGATAAATCTATAAATAGATTGTATATGAACATCCAATTTAAATGTCGATTTTATAAAGATGTATAATACATGTGTCACACTTCATGTCATGGGAATTGTCATTTCCCCCGCTCTCGTGCAAGCGGCATCAGATCTTATCCCTCCTTTGAAAGATTCGATGGAGCTCTAGTGTAGATTCTTGATGTCTCTATGGACGGTGAGGTTAGGGTTTCTTGACGTGCGTTCACGATTGAGGCAAATGGTGTCCGATGCTTCAGATCGATTCTAGGGTTCAACAGTAACGACGACTGTGGCTGTAGGCCATCCGTCCTTAGGGGAAGGAGCATGAAGCATTCCCGACAATCATCGACAAGGTCTGGCCGACTTCGGTAGGGTAGAAGCGACAACGACACGTCAATGACTCATTTAGTCACGGTGGTGGTCGTTCCGTGGTGCAGAAACCTCAATGTAATTTTCATTATGTGGGGATGCTTTGCACTTCTATGTATATATGCAACTTAATATATTTGGACTCTTCTTCATAGAAATAAAATGCCCACTCCCTACCGCTTGAAAACATGTTCACGCCAACTGATATACAGGATATCAAACAAATAAAGATTGGCGGACCAGGAGTTGAGACTACCTTGCTTGGAATTATACTAAAACATGCCACTTCTCTGTGCGGTCAGCATATCATCTTAGAATATCGATGAACCGGGCGAGGACCGGACGGCCGGAATCCTCATCCTCGGTCTATAAACACAAGGGATGGATGGCCTTATGGAACACAGTGCTCCAAACAAAGCAAAGGTACATATGTGGCGTCTTATGAGAAATGGACTAGCAGTGGGAGCCGAGCTATACAGACGGAAAATCAAGAACGGGGTATTTTGTGTGGCATGTGGAAGAGATGAGACGCTCTATCATCGATTCTGGGGTTGTCCGCACTCAGCGCTGTTCTGAAATATTGCGATCGGATATGGGAGTTGCGGTGGTGATCCCATCGTGGTCAGCTGACTCCTCAAGCGCACTGGCAACCTGGCTGCTTGGGTGGTTTGCTGAAGCTTCGGATGATGAGAAAGAAGCAATGGTGCAGGCCATATATGTGCTTTGGCTAGCAAGAAATGAAACAAGGGAGGGGAAGAAAATTGCTGAGCCACAAGCAGTGGCTGCATCGGTTGTGGCATACATGGCTGAATGGTCTATAGTTCATGAACGGAAAGCCCCAACTGTGACTACCAAGGAAGTGCAACGATGGGATGCTCCCGCTCCTGGATGGGTCAAGGCCAACGCCGACGGTGCAGCGCCCAAGTATGGAGGCAAGGCTGGAGGTGGTGTCATTATCAAGGGCGGCCAGGGAGACTTCCGTGTGGCTGCGTGTAATCTTTTTGATGGGGTGACGGATGCCGAGACGGCAGAGTTGATGGCATGCAGAAGGGCCGTTCAACTAGCTGGGGAAATCAATGTTGAGCGGCTACACCTTGAGTATGATAGTAAAGTGGTCGTTGGCATGATCAGAGACCCAAAGAAAAATCCGTCAGCAGTTGGACCGAGAGTGGAGAAGATCAAGCAGATGCTGCGTGGATTCAGAGAAGTGAAGGTGACATGGGTTCGTTGATCAGCGAACTGCGTTGCTCATAAGCTAGCAAAGGTAGGGGTAGGAGATGAGTTAAACAAGTTGTGGCTAATGATACCTCCAGACTTGGTACTAGATGTGGTCTCTCACGAGATCACACTTTGTTTAATTAAATAAATAAAGTGACCTGTTTTACCCTAAAAAAAGAAATAAAATGCATGTGTCATGACGTCATGCACTGTAACGTATACGTACGTGCGTACTCTTTTGGTTTATTATGTGAGATCATGAGGGTATATGATAAGAGAGACCGATTGGGTCTCGAAACCTGAATAACATATCGAGTCGGTCTCTAGCTCCTTGCCTTGTCTGACCCCTTTAAATATGGGAGCACCTGAGCACCGAGCCCAAATCGATCCACGCCAAGCTAATTACGAGCTTTCCCTTCCGGAGGAGAAATCAAGCAAGCGAATCGAGAGCCATGGCTGACGCGACGCCAGCGGAAGCGGTCAGCAGCGGCGAGGCCGCGGGCGAGAAGAGCAACCAGAAGATCACGCTGATCAGCTCCGACGGGAAGAGCTTCGAGGTCGCGGCGGAGGCGGCGGCCATGTCGCAGACCATCCACCACATGATGGAGGACGGCTGCGTGGAGAACGGCGTGCCGCTGCCCAACGTGCCCTCCAAGACCCTCTCCATGGTCATCGAGTACTGCAACAGGCACGTCGCCAGCGCCTCCGACGACAAAAGCGCTGCAGGCGGCGAGCAGGACCTGAAGAACTTCGACGCCAGCTTCATCGCCGTGGACCAGGCCACGCTGTACGACCTCATCCTCGCCGCCAACTACCTGGACGTCAAGGGGCTCCTGGACCTCTGCTGCCAGACGGTGGCCGACATGATCAAGGGCAAGAAGGTGGAGGAGATACGCAAGATGTTCAACATCGAGTGCGACTTCACGCCGGAGGAGGAGGCCGAGATCATAAAGGAGAACCAATGGGCCTTCGAGTAGACATGTCACCGCATGTCCTAGTAGATTTTTTTTTTATCTTCATCCACAGCTGCATGCTTATTTTGATGTTTTTCTTGGTCGTTTGTAACGGTGAAAACCGTGTCGGATGCATAAATATTTCGTTTATATACTACTAGTATCTATGAGATATTTTCAGGGAAATTAATTATGCACTGAGCTTTTATTCGTTGGATAGTAGTAATATCAAGCTATATTTTTTGGATTGGACGCGTTAAATAGTAACCAAAACGCTGGTTAGAGTTCCTCTTCGTGACTGGTGGCTAGGGCACTCATCCCCTCAAGCTTCGCTTCCTGTGATGGAGAGGGGGATCCCAATGCCTCGACTCTAGCTAGTAGTTTATGTTGCCTTTTTTTCATTTAGGGGCGGCATTCAGGGGATGGTGGTGTTTCATCATCAAGTTGCCTTTTTAGGCTCTAGTTTTTCTTGAATTCATCCATCACGACGGAGTTGACGGAGCTTCAACATAGATTTGTGTCATCTACTCCAGACGACGAGGTTAGAGATTTTCGCCCTATGTGCGTGACGGTAGAATTTAGTGTCAAGCGTTTCAGAACGATTAAAGGCTTAATGACGACAATTGCGGCTCGGAGGCGCATGTCCTTAGCCACATGCGTGAAGATTTCTCGGCTATGATCGACAATGGCAAAACTGGCTCCGGCTGGGGAGCAATGAGAGTGGCTCGTTATAGCGGAGGTAGTTACCGCTCGATGGTGTATATACCCCAATGTTATTTTTATCATGAAATCTTAAAAGTGCGCGCCCTGTTCGTTAGAGAGAACAAGCAGCCGCCTTGTCACTCACATGCATGTGTAATTTTTGTCTGTTTGTGCATGTGGTTGTTTGGCATTACATGTGGTCAGACTAGACATATCGGAAGAAAAATAACATATTTTTATGCATTTATTTTGGGTTTTCAAGTTTTTTCAAAGCCATATCTTTTTCAAACCGCGCGTTAAAATTCAGATCCGTCTTCAGTATTGGATTCCTCGTGATGAGATCTTTCAAACTAGATCATGCATGGGTATATTTTGATGAAAATAATAATAATGTTTGACAGCGGTGTCATCGAGCAAATTACTGTAATAATAATAATCTTTCAAACAAAACATAATCTTTATTGGATTCCTGTAGAACGATGACACTGTTGCGTGGTCGGGCTGTGACTGTCAGCAAGCAATGTTTGACTGTGGTGCTGGCGACCGAGCAGAGTGATCTTCAACGGTGGCACGACCTGACTAGGTCATCAGAGAAGTGGATGCTAGTGCATGGTCCTGGATGGCAACGGGCTCCACATGAGACTCCGACCTCTGTGCACTGACATGGAGTTTTTTTCATGTTTTCTTTAGAGTCTTTGAGTTCGGTTTGGGGTAAGGAGGCAGCGACACTGTCCTGTGTAGGGATAATGTTTTGCCCGCTCTTTCCCTGTTCCGTTGATGTGTTCATCATCCGCAGAGGGTGTGTAAAGCCGTGTCTTTGACGGGCCATTTGGTCGGTTTAGGTTTCTCATGGAATCTCTTGGATTCGGCCAGCATTCATGGTATTCAAACTTTCTACAAGGCTATCAGCCGAAAATGGTCTATCGTAAACATACTCGAAGTTATGTGATCTCTTTGCAGTACAACATAGTTCAATACTCCTTCACAAAAAATAATTTCATGACGAATGAGAGGTGTGTGTTAAAAAGTAGTAGAGATCTTTGTGACTTGGCTATACATAGTTTTTTAGCTCAAACTTGCAAAGAGAAAATTTAGACTTTATTGCATTAATGAAGATAGGCATGCCCAACTTTTCTGCTCCGCTCCTTCTTCGTACTTGTGAAGGTCTTAACTTTGCATAGTACCGTATGCCTCCACAAGGGAGATCCAATAGTAATTTGCTCGATGTTAATAGAGACACATTCCGTGCTTGTAAGATGGACGTGCGAGGCTTTTCCGTCAAGTTTCATGTTTGTGATGGTTTTGATTCGGCTCCGATGGTAGTCTGCGGGGCTGCACAATCAGATCTCAGAGTCATGTTTCTCGTGGAGTTTGTTGAAATTTGTAGGACTGAAATTCTACCTATGGATGTTGGTGGGTGGGCATTTCAACATCAGAGATTGTCGCAGATGGCATCGATTCAGATTTGTCGATGGTGATAGTGCGTGTTGGAATTGGATTGGAAGAGACATCGTTTAGGAAATAAAGGTCGTGGAGGGGTTGGAATGCGAAATGAGTTGTTCTTTTGTTCAAGGCATATATATGAGTTGATACTTTTGTTTTAGGCATGGAGATGAGTTGGGTTGGGCTCTTCGTTAGTGAGTGGGCTTGTAGCTTAGCTTACCGGGCAGTTCTTGGATTAGTCAAATTAAGTTGCTTTTCTATTTTATCTTTTGCACTGGTTCTACGAGGCCTTAACACGACGAATTTCTAACTGTCTACTATAACAAGTTTTGTCCGTCTTCAACGAGGGGGGGGGGGGGGTGACGGCGGCGCGCCTTCGGCTTTCTTCAGTGCTCGTAGTCGTTGCTAGGCGGCGCGCCTTCGGAAGTTTTCCTCCAAAAAAGGTAAATCGAATATACAAATTATGTATGCTTCAATAGTCAAGAAAGTGATATCAAGAAAAGTGTCGGATCTATTGTTGAATCCAGAAGGGTGGAGTGCATGAAGATTGACCATGTGCTAGCGGATAATAAGGTTGGAGACTTGGAAGTCCTAAACCCCACTGCTAATGACACAACATATGAAAATTATGATGACATCAGGCCACTGGTGCAAGAGACCAATGAGTAACTAGAAGGGACACATGATGCTTCTCCTCCTCCACCTCAAACTCAAAGGGATCTTACTAGCACCTCTTACGCATCAATTGTGATTTCTTTGTTTTCCCATCTACTTAATGCAAGGGGTTAAGTTCGATCGTGGGGCTTCAAGAACCAGGAAAATCTCTAACTTCTAGAAAGGTGGTTTCATTCTTGATCAATGATGAATTTCCCAACTAAGGCAGCTCACTTTGCTTAGTATTATATATGCTATTATCATAGTGCATGATATTCACTATTGTAGTTACTATATTCACATTGCATATTATCATACACTAACGTTATCACTTTATTTATTTATGGAATCCCAATACAACATTGTGGATATGATTTATTTCTTATTAGCTTGTTCGTTTGAAGTGCTATGATAATGTATCATAAAATGAAATATTCTAAAATGACGATCCGGGGGACGGGTTGGGGGGCTATGCATGAGGCCTATGGACAAACCTCCCCATCGATTTTAGTTTACCCACCCCTGGTCATTTTAATGTAACTATGCCTGGATTTCCACGTCTTCCTACAAACAATTTCAGTAATAAAATTACTTGGCACAATATGGTACTAGAATATTTGCACTTATCATTAATTGCAATGCAACATATAATCAATTTCTGAGATGGCACTACATAATATGGTCGTAATACTTGTATTGGGGGAAACCTAATTAGTGCATCCATTCCCCTCCAAAAGTGTATAACCAAGCCAAGGTGAGAGAACTTGCTGATTTCGTGTGGCTGGCAGCTGGACCGTATCCATGGCTTTGTCTAGCGTGCCAACCTCTCCTACCATTATTTGGTGTGTCTCCGTCATTCTTGAGTCTATCCTCGTCGGCCCGACACGAGCTAAGTCCTCTATTCACACCTCCACTCGTGACATGACGACTCATCCTCTACTTATTGTCCCCACAAACGTGCAGCAATCGGGGTAGCTGATCTTGCCATTTAGATCCTCATGTGATGCTCATGGTTGATTTCAGCCGCCACAGCTATTGCATCCCTTCTATCTAGTTCATGGATGCTCTAGCACACACCACCACCCCGTCCTTCTCCAGTAATCCTCCAACTATTTTCATATGTAAGGGCCATTCCATTCCTCCCATGGCGGGCGCCACCACTACAACCATGTCCTCGCTCCTCCTCCATTGTCCTATTTTCTCGCGGGCAGTGGCAACCCGGAGCCCGCTTAGCCACCTCACTTGGCGCTCGCGCAACCAACGCTACTCTAGGATTGTATTCCATAGCGTAGATGTGTTAGGGGATGATCCCTCTATGGCTTGTGTCGCCCAAGAAAGGGGAAGCAGTTGATTTACTTTGGTGTTGCTGGAGCCTGGAGGTGTTCTAGCATTGCGTGATAGTACGAGGTGGAGAGAAGATGCTGCTTCACTGGTATATAGTAATAAGGAGCAAGACGTCTCAGTCAACAACTGCTTCTTGGGAGAGGACACTACACAAAGGTTCTACTCAATGTATGGCTCTTACAATGCTAGCAATGGTCTGTTTTAGTTTTGAGTGTGGTGATAGTTACCCAGGGTGACAGGAAACTAAGAAGTGGCCAAATTCTAAGCCCAAAATGCTAGCATGGCCCGAATAAGCAAATTGTCCCTCATGGTCTACCATTTACCGACTTTACTAGGCCAAACACCATTTTTTTATATGGGAAGACTAGGTTGTTTGCTTGTATGGTCTCCAAGAGGCTCTGCCACTCTGGGGGAGGACAGTTTATGAATGTTACTATGGCTTATTTATTCAGGATTTGATTTATATTTGGTGTTTCAATTCATATGTCTCACTATTGCTCTGATTCATTTGATGGATGCAATTATCATAGACCGACCAAAAAGGAAAAAATGTAAGGTTGCATTTTTTAGACATCGGGCTTATTTCCTTATAGGGGGGCTTCTAAACTGATTTTCATGCAACACAACGTATGCCTATTTTTCATAGTTCTTAAACCACAACTTACTTTCTTCACAATCTACTTTAGACAACTTGCCTAGAGACACAAAGCTAATATACTTCTTTTGATAGTATATTAGCTTTGTGTAAACGGCAGTTTACACTATTCGAAGAAGTTTACGAGAAAGAGCACGATTGGAGGAAGTTTATGGAAAAAAACACGATTGGAGGAAGTTTACGGGGAAACAACAAGATTGGAACCCCTATGACAAAATCATAGAGAAACAAAATATTTAGCTTGCAATGTTATGACATGTACACACAAGATTAGTACTATTGACAAAGTACAATGTTCCTGGTGCGGAATATGTAAAAGAAATTATTTAGAAAATGATCAGGCACCAACATGAACTCACATGAACATCAACGAGGAACGAGCATTGATAACCATCTAGAGGTGGAGATGATTATGCACAACTTCTACATCGATGTTGGTTGTTGTTGTTAGCTCTGAATATAACGCATCGATTTAGATCATTTCTAACCAGTCCCTTATAACTGGTTAGAGGAGTAATAATGTGGTTTTACTCCTCTAACCGGCACCTAGCCAATCCCTTATCCACCATAAGGGACTATATTTTTTACTCCAGGCCTAAATTTCTTCATATATTTACTCGTTCAACTGGGGCTCGAGCAATTATGGCCGCCCTCTCACCTACGCCCACCTCTGCTCCCTCTCCTACCCGTCACCTTCATCCGTCGCTGCCCCCCTACTAATGACCCACAAGTATAGGGGATCAATTGTAGCTCTTTTCGATAAGTAAGAGTGTCGAACCCAACGAGGAGCAGAATGAAATGACAATTAATCCCTCTGTAAACTAATATAAGAGCGTTTAGACTAGTAAAATAGTGTTCTAAACGCTCTTATATTAGTTTACGGAGGGAGTAGTTTTCAGTAAGGTAATGTCTGCAAGTGCTGAAATTGTAAGTAGCGAAGTAGTTTGATAGCAAGATAATTTGTAATGAGCAAGTAACGAATATAGTAACAAAAGTGCAGCAAGGTAGCCCAATCCTTTTGAGGCAAAGGACAGGCAAAACGGTCTCTTATGATAAGCAAAGCATTCTTGAGGGTACACGGGAATTTCATCTAATCACTTTCATCACGTTGGTTTAATTCGTGTTCGGTACTTTGATAATTTGATATGTGGGTGGATCGGTGCTTAGGTGCTGTTCTTACCTGAACAAACCTCCTACTTATGATTAACCCTCACGCAAGCATCCACAACTACGAGAAAAGTATTAAGAATAAATTATAACCATAACATTAAAATTTTCGATCCAACCGGCCCCTTACGGAACAGCCCATAAACTGGGCTTTAATCTTCTATCACTCTCGCAACCCATCATCTAATTGGAACTCCACAATGCATTCCCTTAGGCCCAAATATGGTGAAGTGTCATGTAGTCGATGTTCACGTGACACCACTAAGGGAATCACAACATACATACCATCAAAATATCGAACACATATCAAATTCACATGATTACTTGCAACACGATTTCTCCCGTGACCTCAAGAACAAAAGTAGCTGCTCACAAATAATAATCATGCTCAAGATCAGAGGGGTATTAAATAGCATAATGGATCTGAAAATATAATCTTCCACCAAATAAACCATATAGTGATTAACTACAAGACATAATCAACACTACTAGTCACCCAAAAGCACCAATCTATAGTTCCGGTAACAAGATTGAACTCAAGAGATGAACTAGGGTTCGAGAGGAGTTGGTATTGTTGAATATGTTGATTAAGATTTCCCTCCCCAAGATGGGAGAGTTGTTGGTGATAATGACGATGATTTCCCCTTCCGGGAGGGAAGTTCCCCCGGTGGAATCGCTCCGCTAGAGGGCAAAAGTGCTCCTGCCCAAGTTCTGCCTCGAGGCGGCGGCGCTTCGTCCCGAAAGCCTCCTTCTTATTTTTTTTCTAGTTCAACATGACTTATATACCAGAAGATGGGCATCGGAGGTTGGCCGAGGAGGGCACAACCCACCAGGGTGCGCCTGGGCTCCCTGGCGTGCCGAGGTGGGTTGTGCCCACTTGGTGGGCCCCCTCTGGTAGTTATTTTCTCCAATAATTCTTAAATAATCCATAAAAATCTCCGTGAAGTTTCATCTTGTTTGGAGTTGTGCAGAATAGGTAGACTGGCGTAGCTTTTCGAGGTCCAGATTTCCACCTGTCGGAATTCTCCCTCTTGGTGTGTTCCTTGCAAATTATGAGAGAAAATGCATTAGAATTACTCCAAAAAGCATTATTATGGATAAAAACATTAGAAATAACAGAAAGAAAATAGGATGCAAGATGGATGTATCAACTCCCCCAAGCTTAGACCTCGCTTGTCCTCAAGCGAAAACCGAAATCGAAAAACTTGTCCACATGCTTTGAGAGAGAGGTGTCGATAAAAACAAAATACGGACATAGAAGCATCATGTTGATTATTATAACAGCAAAAAAATTAAACAGAGGACTTTTATCATAGAACTTTTATCATATACTTCTCATGAATAAGTAATAGTTCATCACACAATCGAAGAATAAAGCAAAAACTCTATTAGAAACCAACAAACTATGTTCTCAATCAACTTTGCAACTACAATTCATCATCTTTTCAGGAAGGGTCATGTATCGGAGCCTTTAGGCAAGTCCACATACTCAACCATCATATAGTCTTCTATGATTGCTAACACTCGCGTCGTACGTATGAGCAAAACGTTTTAACCGGACACATAGAAAGATAGGGGCTTATAGTTTCGCCTCCCAACATCCTCACCTCAAGGGTGATGTCAACAATAATAACTCATGCTATCTATATTCAACTGGACATATGTGCCTAGATCTTTCCTCACCACATGATGATTGCCAAAGGAGAAAAAATAAAAGGAATAGAGAAAAACTTTGATTCTTGCATAAAAGTAAAAGATAGGCCCTTCATAGAGGGAAGCAGAGGTTGTCATGCACTTATTTGTTTGTATGCTCAATCCCTTAGTGCAAGAGAATGTCACGTTGTATTGCCCCTTAAGATGACAACCTTTATTATGCAGTCTGTCACTTTTATTCTTTGTCATCCAAGTTCATACAACGCTCAATTTTCTCTTAAACTAAATGATCTAACACTTTTAAAAGCAATTTTTATTGCCTTATTGCACCGATGACAACTTACTTGAAGGATCTTGCTCAATCCATTGGTAGGTATGGTGGACTCTTGAAAATAGGATTTGGGTTTAAGGGTTTTTGGACGCACAAGTAGTATCTCTACTTAGTGCAGAATTTTTGGCTAGCAAAGGTAGGGGGCAAGCATCACATGTTAAAGGATTTATGACAATATGACTTCTGTGTGAATATAAACAAACATAAACCATTAAGTTGTCTTCCTTGTCCAACGTCAACAATTTTGGCATATAATATTTTGATGAGGGCTCACAATCACAAAAGATTTCTATGATAGTATATTTATATGTGAATCTTCTCTTCCCTTATTAATTCTTTCATGAGTTGCATCATTGACTAATGCTATGTTTGTCAATCTCTAATAAAATTTCTTGCTTATACTTTTCCTTATGTGGTGCCATCACCTACCATAGGATTAGTATATGATCTTATTGATTTATTTCCTTTGTTTACTTTCTTTCTTATTTCTTTTTCTTTATTTTCAACATGAAATTAAAGAAAGCAAAAACTCAAATTAAACTTTATCATATAACTTGCACACGATTACAATGATAGATCACTAAGAAAACTCTCAAATAAGAAAGGATCGAACTGAACTTTATTTCATCTAGGAAAAAGATTGAACTAAGATAAGTAAAAGCAAAAATATAGTGGGATGATACGATACCGGGGCACCTCCCCCAAGCTTGGCGGAAGCCAAGGGGAGTGCCCATACCCGATACTCAGTTCTCCTTTGGTGGTGAAGAAGATGATGGTGGTGAAGTAGAAGTCTTGTCCTCGGATTTCCATGGCAGTGGTCCACCATCATGAGAGGAAGAGTGAGTCTCACGAGTCCTGCAACTAGCAGCCAAACTCATACCTTTAAACCTTGCCTCATATTCAAAGACTTGGTTCTGGAGGTCATAGATCTGGCTTCGGAGGAAGTTGATTTGCTCATTGAAGATGAAGATGATGTCCTTCATGGTCTTGCCATCCACCTTGAGATCACTGAGATCACGGGAGAGATCCATGATCATGAGGTGATTGGCATGGAGTCCACGCTCCACCAACCCCTTGCACCGGAAGACATCTTGCTCCACAGCTTCAAGCCTCGACTCCACGGTTCCCGTCCCCTTGGGACAGGGCAGTTTGCGAAGGTGCAGCACCCCCTCATCCATCTCAATGACCTGAGGGTGCTGCACCACCTCCCAAAGATATGGGTTGATGACATTCTTAAAGAACTTGTCCTTGGAGGAGCTTGAAGCAGCCATGGTACATGGGATCTGACAGAAAACAGCAAGGGAAAAAGAGAACAGAGGATTTCTCCGCGATACGGTGATCAACAGGTTCGAGAAGTATATATAGATTTTTTTTATCTTGGAGGACAAGTACATGGAAGAAAAACGGAGTACGGAAGGTGTCCCAGGTGGGCACAACCCACCTGGGCACCCCAAGCAAGCCTACCGCGCCCTAGTGTCTTGTGCCCACCAGGGGACGCTTCCTGGGAGTTTCTTTATTTCCAAAATTCTAAAATATTCCAAAACTCGCAGAAATTAGTTTTGCGATTTTTTTGGAGTCCGTTTAGTTACCGTATCACGTACCTCCTTATTTTCACGATTCTGGAGTGTTCCGGAAGGACTCTTTTATGTGTTCTTCCGGTGTCAAAGTTTGGATAATATTAGTTTCAACATTAATAGGCGTACCTGAGATATAATGCTTTATTCGTTGTCCAATGACAACCTTCAGGTTAGTACCTTCAGAATTATTTATTTTGATGGCACCAGACCGGTAAACCTCCTCGATGACATATGGGCCTTCCCATTTTGAGAGGAGCTTCCCTGCAAAAAATCTAAAAC
The DNA here is from genome assembly GCA_022496015.1 of Hordeum marinum. Taxonomy (NCBI): domain Eukaryota; kingdom Viridiplantae; phylum Streptophyta; class Magnoliopsida; order Poales; family Poaceae; genus Hordeum; species Hordeum marinum. Next base: position 533,218,797 of record CM039678.1, on the reverse strand, counting down.
AAGAGTTGTATAAAAGAACATATTCCCCGATTTTAAACTCACGCTTTTGAATTCTTTTGTCATGCCATCTTTTGACATTTTCTTTGAATAATTTTGCATTTGATAAGCTTGGGTTCTCCATTCATCTAATGAGCTAATATCAAATAACCTCTTCTCACCAGCAATTTTGAAATAATAATTGAGCTCTTTAACTGCCCAAAATGCTTTGTGTTCTAACTCAAGAGGCAAATGACAAGCTTTTCCATAAACCATTTTATAAGGAGACATACCCATAGGATTTTTATATGCTGTTCTATAAGCCCAAAGTGCATCATCTAATTTCTTACACCAATTCTTCTTGGACCTATTGACAGTCTTTTGCAAAATTAATTTTATTTCTCTATTGCTAAGTTCAACTTGACCACTAGACTGGGGATGATAGGGTGATGCAATTCTATGGTTATCATCATACTTGGCAAGCATTTTACGGAAAGCACCATGAATAAAGTGTGAACCACCATGAGTCATTAAATATCTAGGGACTCCAAACCTTGGGAAAATAACTTCCTTAAGCATTTTAATAGAGGTGTTGTGATCTCACTACTGGTTGGAATAGCTTCTACCCATTTAGTAACATAATCAACAGCAACCAAAATATGTGTATACCTATTAGAGGAAGGAAAAGGTCCCATGTAATCAAATCCCCAAACATCAAATGGTTCAACGACAAGTAAATAATTCATAGGCATTTCTTAACGCTTACTGATATTACCTATTCTTTGACATTCATCACAAGATGAGACATACTTACGGGCATCCTTGAAGAGAGTATGCCAATAAAATCCAGATTGCAATACCTTATGAGCGGTTCTATCTCCAGCGTGATGCCCTCCATAAGCCTCGAAGTGACATTTCCATAGGATTTGTCCCTGTTCATGCTCAGGTACACAACGTCTAATAATACCATCAACTCCTTCTTTATAAAGATGTGGGTCATCCCAAAAGTAATGTCTTAAATCATAGAAGAATTTTTTCTTTTGTTTGTAAGTAAAGCTAGGTGGTAAATATTTAGCAACAATGTAATTAGCATAGTCAGCATACCAAGGAGTACTATTAGCAACATTTATTGCAGCTAACCGCTCATCAAGAAAACTATCATCAATAGGCAGTGGGTCATCAAGCACATTTTCAAGCCTAGACAAGTTATCAGCTCCTTTTCTATCAATGATATGTAAATAAAATTCTTGTAACAAGAGAACCCAATGAATAAGTCTAGGTTTAGCATCTTTCTTTTCCATAAGATATTTAATAGCAGCATGGTCTGTGTGAACAGTTACTTTGCAATCAACAACGTAAGGTCTAAATTTATCACAAGCAAACACAACTGCTAAGAATTCTTTTTCAGTAGTAGCATAATTTCTTTGAGCATTGTCTAGAGTTTTACTAGCATAATGAATAACATTCAATTTCTTATCAACTCTTTTTCCTAGAACAGCACCAACAGCATAATCACTAGCATCACACATAATTTCAAAAGGCAAGTTCCAATCAGGTGGTTGAACAACAGGTGTAGTAATTAAGGCTTTCTTGAGTGTTTCAAAGGCTTCAAGACAATCATCATCAAACACAAAAGGGATATACTTTTGCAAGAGATTAGTAAGAGGCCTAGAAATGTTAGAAAAGTCTTTGATAAATCTCCTATAGAAACCAACATGACCTAAGAAACTACGAATACCTTTTATATCTTTAGGACATGGCATTTTCTCAATTGCTTCAACCTTAGCTTGGTCCTCTTCAATACCTCTTTTAGAAATTTTATGACCCAAAACAATGCCTTCATTAACCATAAAGTGGCACTTCTCCCAATTCAAGACAAGATTTGTTTGTTCACATCTCTGCAAAACTCGCTCAATATTGCTTAAACAATCATCAAAAGACTTCCCATAAATAGAGAAGTCATCCATGAAAACCTCAACAATCTTTTCACAAAAATAAGAGAATATAGCCATCATGCATGTTTGAAAGGTAGAAGGTGCATTACATAAAACAAAAGGCATATGTCTATAAGCATAGGTTGCAAAAGGACAAGTAAAAGTGGTCTTTTCTTGATCAGGTTGTGATATAGGTATTTGTGAAAATCTAGAATATCCATCAAGGAAGCAAAAGTGTGTGAGCTTAGATAATCTTTCAAGAATTTGATCAATAAAAGGCAAAGGCTAATGATCTTTTCTAGTTGCTTTGTTTAATTTTCTAAAATCAATTACCATTCTATAGCCTGTAACAATTCTTTGTGGAATAAGTTCATTTCTATCATTAGGAACAACAGTAATACCTCCTTTCTTAGGAACACAATGAACATGACATACCCATCTACTATCAGCTATATGATAGATTATACCTGCTTCCAGAAGTTTTAATATTTCCGTTCTTACCACCCTCTTTCATCTTCGGATTTAACTGACGTTGGTGATCAACAACTGGTTTAGCATCAGGTTCCATATTGATTTTGTGCTGACATAGAGTGGGACTAATTCCCTTTAAATCATCAAGAGTATATCCAATAGCAGCCCGGTGCTTCCTTAGAACTTTCAATAATCTTTCTTCTTTATGTTCTGAAAGTTTAAGCATATTTCAAAGTGTTTGGCAATTGTTTTAATTCTAACACAGTATCACCTTTAGGTGGACGAGGACCTCCAAGAGTTCCAATAGGTAAATTGTTTTTAAGGAGAGGACGTTGTTCAAAGAAAACTTTATCTATGTCATTTCTTTCATGCATATGTAAATCATTTTCATGGTCTAGCATATACTGTTCTAAAGGATCAGTAGGTGGTACAGCAATAGAAGCAAGACCAATTAATTCATCCTTACTGTTGGGGAATGTTGCATGGGAAACAAAAAATTTCCGACGTGCACGCAAGATCTATCCATGGTGATGAACATCTACGAGGGGGAGAGTGGATCTACATACCCTTGTAGATCGCTAAGCGGGAAGCGTTAAGAAACACTGTTGGTGTAGTCGAACGTCTTCGTGATCCAAACCGCCGAGCGTCCCGCGATCTCATCACGACCCGTCCTGTGATCCAATCACGATCCGTCCTGTGATCTCATCACGATCCGTCCCGCGATCTCATTCACGGTCCTTTCGATCTAGCGCCGAACGGACGACACCTCCGCGTTCAGCACACGTACAACTTGATGACAATCTCCGCCTTCTTGATCCAGCAAGAAGGAGCGGAGAGGTAGAAGAGTTCTCCAGTAGCATGAAGGCTCTCCGGTGATGGTGGTGGAGCTATTCCGGCAGGGCTTCGCCTAAGCACTACAGAAATCCGATCTAGAGGAGAAACTATGCACTGGAGGAACGGGTAGCACGTGGCTGAAAATCTTGTGCAAAAATCCTAAAACCCTCTAGTATATATAGGAGGAGAGGAGGAGGAGGCTTGGATTCCAAGGAGCCAGCCCTTGGGTCAGCCGAACCAGGAGGGAGGAGTCCTCCTCCTCCACTCCTAGTAGGATTAGGACTCCTTCCTAATTTAGCCCTTTTGCCTTTTTCCACCTTTTTCCTTTTGGGATTTTTCTTCCCAGCCGCATGGGCACTTTGTGGGACTTCCTCCAGCCCACTAAGGGCTGGTATTCATCCTCCCACAGTCCATGTAGCCTCTTGGGTAGAAATACCCCTCCCGATGGTCTCCCGGTACACTACCGACACTCCCGGTACACTACCGATGAGCCCGAAAGTTTTCCGGCGACCAAACTAGGACTTCCTATATATCAATCTTTACCCTCGGACCATTCCGGAGCTCCTCGTGACCTCTGGGATCTCATCCGGGACTATAACAACCTTCGGTCCCCACCATACATAACTCTATACTATCGAAAACATCACCAAACCTTAAGTGTGCAGACCCTGCGGGTCCAAGAACTATGTAGACATGACCGAGACACCTCTATGGTCGATAACCAATAGCGGGACCTGGATGCCCATATTGGTTCCTACATATTCTATGAAAATATTTATCGGTCAAACCTCTCTGTCAAGGATTCAGTTCATCCCGTATGATGTTCCCTTTGTTCTTCGGTATGTTACTTGCCCGAGATTCGATCGTCAGTATCTCCATACCTAGTTCAACCTCGTTACTGGCAAGTCTCTTTACTCGTTCCGTAATAAAAGATCCTGTGACTAACACTTATTCACATTGCTTGCAAGGCTTGTTGTGATGTTGTATTACCGAGTGGGCCCTGATATACCTCTCCGTCACACGAAGTAACAAATCCCAGTCTTGATCCATGCCAACCCAACAGACACCCTCGAAGATACCTGTAGAGTACCTTTATAGTCACCAAGTTACGTTGCGATGTTTGATACACACAAGGCACTCCTCCGGTGTTAGTGAGTTGCATGATCTCATGGTCATAGGAACATATACTTGACATGCAGAAAACAATAGCAATAAACTGACACGATCATATGGTACGTTTGTAGTTTGGGTCTTGTCCATCACATCATTCTCCTAATGATGTGATCCCATTACCAAATGACATCTTATGTCTATGACTAGGAAACCATATCCATCTTTGATCAACGAGCTAGTCTATTAGAGGCATACTAGGGACATGGTGTTGTCTATATATCCACACATGTATCTGAGTTTCCGATCAACACGATTATAGCATGGATAATAAACGATTACCATGAACAAGGAAATATGATAATAACTAATTTATTATTGCCTCTATGGCATATTTCCAACACTCACTAGGGAATTCTTTTTCATGATGATTTCTACTAAACTTGGAAAAATTAAACTCATCAGACTCATCACCAAAGCTAACTCCCACAGTTTGTTTCTTACAATCTATCTTAGCATTAACTGTGTTCAAGAAAGGTCTACCAAAGAAAATGGGATAGAAGTCATCTTGTGGGGAACCAAGTACAAGATAATCAGTAGGGTATTTTATTTTCCCACACAAGACTTCAACATCTCTAATAATCCCAATTGGTGATATAGTGTCTCCATTAGCAAGTTTAATAGTAATATATATTTCTTCTATCTCAGCAGGTGCTATGTCTTTCATAATCTCTTCATATAAAGTGTAAGGAATAGCACTCACACTAGCACCCATGTCACATAAACCATGATAACATTGATCTCCTATTTTAATTGAAATAACAGGCATGCCCACAACAGGTCTATGGTTATCTTTTCTATCAGGTTTAGCAATTCTAGCACCTTCTTCACAGAAGTAAATAACATGCCCATCATTATCTTCTTCCAAGAGATCTTTAACCATAGCAATGCTAGGTTCCACTTTAATTTGTTCTTCAGGTTTAGGTGTTCTAATATAGCTTTTGTTAACCACAGTTGAAACTTTAGCATGTTCCTTTATCCTAACAGGGATAGGTGGTTTCTCTATATAAGTGGAAGGAACAATTGGATCAACATTATAGAGTATAGTTTCTTCTTTAACTGGTGCTGGTTTTTTAATTTCTTTTTTAACAGGTGGGTGATATTTAAAACACTTCTACTTAGGGAGTTCAACATGAGTAGCAAATGATTCACAAAAGGAGGCTACTATCTCAGAGTCAAGTCCATATTTAGTGCTAAACTTTTGAAAAGCATTGGTATCCATAAAAGATTTAACACAATCATACTTAAGTTTAATACCTGACTCTTTACCTTCGTCGAGTTCCCAATCTTCAGACTTGCGTTTAATTCTTTCCAAAAGATCCCACCAGAATTCCAAAGTCTTCTTCATAAATGAGGATGACGATAACTGCCACAAGTGTGGCATATAGGACATGCGCCTACACACCGTTTGTGGCATACACAGGAGGCAGCCCACACGGGTCGTGTGTGGCAAAAAAATAGAACTGCCCACACGTGTGGGCATGACTACTTCATGCCACACGCCCAGCAAGTACTAGTCATCCCCACTCGCGTGTGTGGCACGAAGCAAATCTGCCCACACGTTCTCGCGTAGCTACGTTAGTTACCTACGGGATGGCAACTCTAGTTATCCTCGAGGATGGCAACTCTAGTTATCTCGGATGGCAATTGTAATTGTAAAAGCATGGAAACTCTCTCCGTCTTGGTTAACTATAGTTATTCAGGAGTAGTTGCCATGTGCGTTTACCTAGTTACCGCGTGTGGTTCAACCATAGTTACCATGTATGGTTAATCGTAGTTGCCATGTGTGTTTACCTGGTTGCCACGTACGTGCAACTGCAGTTGCCATGTAGCAACGAATCATAGTTGCCATGGGTGTTTACGTAGTTGCCACGTACGTGCACTGCAGTTGCCATCTAGCAACATACGAGCGATGTGTGGGCGAAGAGCAGTTCGCCCACACACGGTGGACTAGGTGATGGATGTGTGGGCAGAAACCGGTTCGCCCACACAGCGTAGCTGGCAACCGCACGCTGCGGGTTGTGTGGGCGAACTCTCTAACGCCCACACACACCATGATGCCTACGTGGCACAAAAAATCTGTTAAGATTTGCCAAGAAGTATCAAGCATGGTTTGATCATCATGAGAAAGCCGAGCATAAAAATTCTAGATAATAATTTCTCTTGAGAGCTCATGATTGGGGCATGAATATAACATTGACTTAAGCCTCCCCCAAGATAGAGCAATACTTTCTCCTTCAGGAGGCCAAAAATTATACATATAATTCCGATCATGATGAACTAGATGCATAGGATAAAATTTCTGGTGGAATCCCAATTTCAAACGATTCCAATTCCATGATCCAATATCATCGCATAGCCTATACCATGCCAATGCTTTTCCCTTCAAAGATAAAGGGAAAACCTTTTTCATAACTTGATCCCTGGGTAAACCTACAAGCTTAAACAATCCATAAATATGTTCCACATATATCAAGTGCATATCAGGATGTTCAGTTCCATCTCTTGCATAAGGATTAGCTAGCAGTTGATCTATCATACCCAAAGGAATTTCATATTCAATATTTTCAGTAGGTGCAGTAGGTTGAGGGGTAGCTAATTGTGGTTCCGGATGATGTGTTGATACCCCAAACAAACTCCTCAAAGGATTGTTTCCATAGTAACAAGTGTCGATAAATTTCAGCACACTATATAAATGTTTCCTTACCAAATTCCACTTACCAAAGGCGCTTCACTCCCCGGCAATGGCGCCAGAAAATAGCCTTGATGACCCACTAGTATAAGGGATCAATTGTAGCTCTTTTTGATAAGTAAGAGTGTCGAACCAAACGAGGAGCAGAAGGAAATGACAAGTAGTTTTCAGTAAGGTAGTATCTGCAAGTGCTGAAATTGTAAGTAGCGAAGTAGTTTGATAGCAAGATAATTTGTAACGAGAAAGTAACGAATATAGTAAAAAAAGTGCAGCAAGGTAGCCGAATCCTTTTGAAGCAAAGGAAAGGCCAAAAAGGTCTCTTATGATAAGCAAAGCGTTCTTGAGGGTACACGGGAATTTCTTCTAATAACTTTCATCATGTTGGTTTAATTCGTGTTCGGTACTTTGATAATTTGATATGTGGGTGGACCGGTGCTTAGGTGCTGATCTTACTTGAACAAACCTCCTACTTATGATTAACCCTCCCGAGCATCCGCAACTACGAGAAAAGTATTAAGAATAAATTCTAACCATAGCATTAAACTTTTGGGTCCACTCGGTCCCTTACGTAATAGCGCATAATCTAGGGTTTAAGCTTCTGTCACTCTCGCAACCCATCATCTAATTGCTACTCCACAATGCATTCCCTTAGGCACAAATATGGTGAAGTATCATGTAGTCAACGTTCACATGACATCACTAAGGGAATCACAACATACATACTATCAAAATATCGAACACATATCAAATTCACATGATTACTTGCAACATGATTTCTCCCATGACCTCAAGAACAAAAGTAACTGCTCACAAATAATAATCATGCTGAAGATCAGAGGGGTATTAAATATCATAATGGATCTGAACATATAATCTTCCACCAAATAAACCATATAGTGATCAACTACGAGACGTAATCAACACTACTAGTCACCCACAAGCACCAATCTATAGTTCCGGTAACAAGATTCCACTCAAGAGATGAACTAGGGTTTGAGAGGAGTTGGTGCTGTTGAGGATGTTGATGAAGATTGCCCTCCTCAAGATGGGAGAGTTCTTGGTAATGATGATGACGATGATTTCCCCCTGTGGGAGGGAAGTTCCCACGGCGAATCGCTCCGCCAGAGGGCAAAAGTGCTCCTGCCCAAGTTCCGCCTCGAGGCGGCGGTGCTTCGTCCCGAAAGACTCCTTCTTATTTTTTCTAGGTCAACATGACTTATATACCAGAAGATGGGCACCGGAGGTGGGCCGAGGAGGGCACAACCCACCAGGGTGCGCCTGGGCTCCCTAGCGCGCCCAGGTGGGTTGTGCCCACCTGCTGGGGCCCCTCTGGTAGTTATTTGCTCCAATAATTCTTAAATAATCCATAAAAAATCTCCGTGAAGTTTTAGCTTGTTTGGAGTTGTGTAGAATAGGTAGCCTGACGTAGCTTTTCCAGGTCCAGATTTCCAGCTGCCAGAATTCTCCCTCTTGGTGTGTTCCTTGCAAATTATGAGAGAAAAGGCATTAGAATTACTCCAAAAAGCATTATTATGGATAAAAACATTATAACTAAAATCAAGAAAACATGATGCAAAATGGACGTATCACCTACCCGCTTGTTGCCCCGCCCCCGCCTGCCGTCGGTCCCCCTCTATTTCCTTTTGGTGGTCGTTGTCGTGTGTGGCGGGTTAACTTGGTGGCTGAAACGTCTCTAACGTATCTATAATTTTTTTATTGTTCCATGTTGATATATTGTCGTTCTAGGATACTATGGGGGTATTTATTTACAAATTTATAATATTTTTGAGCACAAACCTATTGACCTAGTGCCCGGTGCCAGTTCCTATTTTCAACGCATTTTTTCCTTTTTTAGAGTTACAATACCAAACGGAATCCAATTGCCACAAAACTTTATGGTGATTTTTTCTGAACCAATACAAGACCTAGAAGCTTCGGAGGAGGGCCAGGAGATGAACCAGGGGCCCACCACATATCCAACCACCACCCCTAGGGTGGGCATATATGTTGTGGCCCCCTGGAGCGTCTCTCGACATCGTTCTCTGTTTTATAAATTCACATCTACCCTAAAAAACCAAAAGTGCTCCGGAAACACTTTTTCCTCTGCCGCAAGTCTTTGTTCCGAGGAGGCCATCTACACCTCCGTTCTGGCACCCTGCAGGAGGGGAGATCGATCATCGAGGGCCTCTTCATCAACCTTGTTGCCCTCACCATGATGTGTGAGTAGTTCTCCGCAGACCTATGGGTCCGTAGGGAGTACTTGGATGGCAATATCTCTCGATCTTCACTACAATGTTCCTCACAACTTTGCCTTGATCTATCCGATGTAATCCCTTTGTATGGTGCATTTGTTGGGATCCGATGAATTGTGAGTTTATGTTCAAATTATTCACAAAAATTATTTGAGTCAAATATGATTACTATGATTCTTATTTGCATGATCATCATAGATTCGTAATGCTGTCTGATCTTTTGAGATAGTTTTACCAACTAGATTGATATTTCTTCGGTGGGAGTGGTGCGTTGTAGTGGGTTCAACCTGACGAGTTTCTATATCCCAGTGACAGAAGGGGTCATGTAGCGTCTTTGTGTTGTTTCTACTAAGGATAAAACGATCGGGTTTATTCATATTAGTTGAGTTTACTTTGTCTACATCATGTCATCGTTCTCCAAGCATTACTCCATTTGTCATGAACTTAACACGTAGAGAGGCAAGCATAGAAGCGCTCTTGCAGTGGAGTAATAATAGTAGGTGCAGGCAGGATTCGGCCTATTTGCTTATGGACGTGATGCCTATGTACACATGATCATTGCCATGAACATCGCATAATTATTCGCTCTTCTATCAAGTGGCCAATAGTAATATTTTTACCCACCGTATGCTTTGCTTATGAAAGATACCACTAGAGAACTCTACGGCCTTCGGGTCTATTCACTTATAAACTCACAAACACTATCATTACCTTGATGTTATTTATTATGTTTCATTTTATTTTGCACTTTACTATTATCTACAATTATCTACACAACTCACTTGCTTGCAAATAACGAGATCAAGGGGATTGACAACCCTCTTGCCGGCGTAGGGTGTAAGTTGTTAGTTTGTTTTGCATGTAGCTGCTGAAGACACACTAGTAGAAAACGGGCCTTTTGTCCCGGCTCGTAAGTAAGTCCCGGTTCTAGAACCGGGACTAAAGGCCTCCACTTTTAGTCCCGGTTGGATTACGAACCGGGACTAAAGGGGCTCCGCGTGGCAGCTTTCTGGAGCGGGACCTTTAGCCCCGGTTGGTGTTACCAACTCGTACTAAAGATATTTTTGAAAATAATATTTTTTCGTTTTTTTCTTCTGATTTTCAAATCTTTGAATTATTTGAAAATTTAATCTCTAATCACCCCTCCTCACTGCTCTGGATTATTTGACAATTTAATTTCTAATCACCCCTCATTCCAAATCGTGTAACTTCCCGGCCGGTCACCCATCCTCTCACTTCTCCAACCCCACCACGCTTAACTTTCGAGTTCTATCACCCCTAGTTTTCAAGTCTACACTTGTTGTTTTCTTGACAATAGTAAGCTATCAATTCTATTAACCCTTAGGTCTTGACGTAACATGATTTAATTTTTTGAATTCCAAACAACTATTAAAATAAACAACAATGATTAACAAACAACAATGATTAATTTAAAAACTCCAAAACACTTCAAAAAGGCAAAAAATTCAAAAACATCTCTAAAATTTTAAAAAGTACGAAAAAACCTAAATAATAAGAAGTTCAAAATAATATAAGTAATAATAATATTGAATTAAAATGAAATTAAAATAAGTAATAATATTATTTTATTCATTTTTTGGAATTTATTAATTTAATATGGCATAATTAATATCTTTAAATCTGTAAATCGAAATTCGACAAATAATATATCCATTATTATCAGAAAAAAGTAAGGAATCCAAGTATGACATCATTTATTTAAAATAAATTAGTCTTCCATAACACTTTTTTTCGTAACACTTTTATTGACCGTATGCAAACGTTATATCCGTTTTACTTTTTCATAACACTTTTTTTAATCTTGTTTCAACTCCAGACCTTTTGTGCATTCAATATGCACCATCCAAAGCCACGTCATCAATTTTCAATCCTTTCCCACTTCATTCGCTTTTTGTCAAGCATTTATTAAATTTTTCCACTAAAACGATCCTGAAATTGAAAGCACTACAAATGAACTTTGAAAAGGTTGGAACTTGACACGGTATCACCATTTCACCCACATACCATGTGCTAAAAAGTTGAGAGGGTTATTGTAAAAACTAAGTGCACTTCATGTACAAACTGGACAATCCCTTTCGAAGTATCAGAGTTTTGGACGAAAACTCATCTGTTACAAAGGCATTTCAATTTTTAAATCTTATTGAAATTCTAGAGTTTTTGTGCGTTCAACATGCACCATTCAAAGCCACATCATCAATTTTCAACCATTTCCCACTTCATTCGCTATTTTCATGTATTTCTTAATTTTTTTGAGCTAAATGACCCTGAAATTAAAAAGCACTACAAATGAACTCTAAAAAGGTTGAAACTTGGCATGATATCATTATTTCATCCACATAGCATCTTCTAAAAAGTTGAGAGCATTACGGTAAAAACTAGATGCACTTCGTGTACAAACTGGACAATCCCTTTCGAAGTATCAGGTTTTTGGATGAAAAATTATCTGTTACAAAGGCATTTTATTTTTTAAAACTTATTTTAACTCCATACTTTTTGTGCGTTCAACATGCACCATCTAACATGTGCCTAGGAGCAAAAAGAATTAAATTAAAAACTATTTTTAAACTTAAGTTATTCACAATTTATAGTTTGAAGCAAATTTGAACAAATTCAAATTTAAATCATTCAAATTTGAAATTAATCGCACAAACACAAACTAGACAAAGTTTGAATCTAATGCAAAAGAATCACTCAAAAACATCAAATAGCTTAAAAGATATAAGCAATTTAAAACAGAAACTTAAAACAGAAAACAAATAGAAAAAAAACTTTCAAAACCCTTTAGTCCCGGTTTGTATCTCCAACCGGGAACCGTGACTAAAGGTCTAGCCTTTAGTCCCGGTTGGAGACACCAACCGGGACTAAAGGGGCCGATACCCTTTAGTCCCGGTTCGTGTCTCCAACCGGGACTAAAGGTCCCATCTGAATCGGGACTGATGCCCGACCGACGCTCTAGCCGCTCAAACCGGGACTAATGCTCACATTAGTCCTGGTTCGTAATGCAACCGGGACTAATGTGTAGATCGAGCTGTGACGAAAGCCCTATTTTCTACTAGTGACAGTTGAGGATTGGTATTCCTATTGGTTCGATGAACTTTGATTTCATAAATAAGGAAAATACTTACTCACTTTGTGATGTGATTACATGTTCCTCACGAGTATCAGTACGTGGCGTGCGCTAGCAAGGAGGAGTCAGGTCCTGCTACTGTTGTTTGTTGGTGGGGCTAGTGGGTAGTTTATGATGTTGATGGTGGTGGTCGAGGGCGAGGAGGGAGGAGGAGGATGTGTTGACGCTAAGGAGGAGGCGGGCGACGTGAGGAGCGGAGGGTCGTTAGTGGCAGCCAGCTCGAGCAGGTCGGAAGAGGGGTGGTCGTGGGTGGCACAGGCGGAGGGTACCATGGTGGCCATGAGGTTGCACATGCTCGGGCACATGGTTGCTTGCGTTGCTTTGCTTGGTGGAGGAGGTGAGGTGTGATGAGGCAATGATGGAAGTGTGGATGCTATTGAAGAACCCGAGCAGGAGGTGCCGTTGCTGGAGTGCGCATGCCAAATGTTCGATGAAATGCATACACTAAAAATAAGTTTTACTCCGTTATATGTAAGGGATTAGCTTGGTCCGAGCAAAACTTAATGGAGTAAATTTACTCTATTAAGGATTTACTCCACCAGATACATCACTATTTATTGGGGATGGGTTAGAAATACCCTTAATTCAGAGTGTTCACAGTTCAAAGACGCTGGAGGACAATTAGAACACATCTCGACTGTTCTTATATTAGCTCTGAATTTTGTTGTGTGTACGTCAGTACCTACCTACGACGTAGCAGGTTAGCTTTCAATTACCTAAGGCGGCCGGGTGCGCCTTGACCGGTGCCATTCTCCTCGCAGAATATATGCCGCACCAGCTTCGTCCTAGGCTCTCATCAGTCACACGACTCATCAGCTCACGAGCAGACGAGAGCCAACGCACACCACAGAAGCAGCAAACACCAGGAGGAGACGCACAAGATGCATCCATGTTGGGACCTCCACCTCCACCTCGCCGTCTCGGCGGCGCTAATCTTCTCCGCCTCCGTTATCTTCTCGGCCTTCCCGGCGGCCAGAGCCCAGCAGGAAACCGGTACGCTGTCCTCCGTCACCAACCGCCGATCTCGATCCATTGACATAACATATCCGCCGGCTCATTGGTTTCATGTCTTGATGGTTGATGTCCGTTGCATCCTGTCTTGATTGCAGACCACGAGGAGGAGTTCAGCTACTCGCTGGACGCGGAGAACGGGCCGGCGCACTGGGGCGAGATCAAGGAGGAGTGGTCGGCGTGCGGCAAGGGGAAGATGCAGTCGCCCATCGACCTCGCCAGCCCGCACGTCTCCCTGGTGCGCCACCTTGGACACCTCAACCACTCCTACGCCCCCGCCAACGCCTCCATCGTCAACCGCGGCCACGACATCATGGTAAATTGGTAACTCTAGGAATTACCAATGGCTGCTTATAATTAACTGAATAATCGCGCACATGACAAGGATGCAGGTGCGGTTTGAGGGCGACGCCGGGAGCGTGTCCATCAACGGCACGGCGTACCACCTCCGGCAGCTGCACTGGCACGCGCCTACGGAGCACAGCGTTAACGGCCGCCGGTACGACATGGAGCTGCACATGGTGCACCACAGCGCACAGAACCAGGCCGCCGTCATCGGTGTCTTCTACGAGATCGGCGCCCACGACGCCTTCCTGCACAAGGTATACCTATGCTTTGCCGCCATGCGTCCTTGCAACGGCTAGCTCGTGTTATCTTGATTAACTCGTCATCGATGGATCAGCTGGAGCCATACCTGGAGATGATCGCGAACCAGCCGGAGAGGGAGGAGAAGGTGGGCGTGGTGGACGCCAGGGGCGCGCGGGGCAGGGCCAGCGTGTACTACCGCTATCTGGGCTCACTCACCACCCCGCCATGCACCCAAGGGGTCATCTGGACCATCGTCAAGCGGGTAGGTTTCGTTCCCGCAGTCATTCTTTTCTCTAGCTTGGCGGTTGGCACGGTGATATAGTACGATTGTTCAGAACGATCAACGAATTATTTTCCCTATTTTCTTCACTTGGGTTGATCAGAATTCATATCACTGTAAGAGTGAAACTCCTGTTACGTCATATGGTTGGTGAATGACGATGGAATTGATTCTTTCTCGAACTTCTCTCTGGTTCTGCAGGTTCGTACCGTGTCGCGGCATCAGCTGGAGCTTCTCCGAGAGGCCGTCCACGACGTAAGATTTTTCTTTTTCCCAATGTAGTTTCACTCTGTTTCTCGAATCCTCTTCATAGAAGCCAGCATTTGGACTCGACGTATTGACCCCTATCCTCCTGGTGGACTCAAGCTGATTGACCAAAAAGAGGTCTAAAATGCCAAAGCGACATGAAAGCTGCCTTCAGCTCGGTTGATCTCAAGTTCACAACTCAGCCGTGGATCCATATTTGATTGAGTTAGTGTAAAGAAACAGCGAAAATCTCGGACTGATTTCCTTCCTTCCACCGTGCAGGAAATGGAGAAGAACGCGAGGCCGCGTCAGGAGGTGAATAGCAGAGACATCAGCATGTTCTGGCCTATCCAGCAGAATAAACACTGATTATCACAGTCGTCGGTTTTCTGCTTAATTAGAGTTTGATAGTACTTCAACAGCCTGGGAGATGGATTAGGTTGCGCATTGTCTACGTACATGTGGATGTGGTCATAGAACTGCAATTTGGTTTGTTCTATCTGCACATTTCGATGCCTTGTATACAGTAACTGAATAAAGGAGCTGCACGACTAGTTCGTGTCCGTGCATATATGTTGATGTTGGGTTGAGTCCTACCTCAACATGATTATTGTTTGGTCCTCGATAGCTCGTCCAACTGCCACTGCCATTAAAAATGGAAAAACTGGCAAACATTTGGTTATGCATGGTTGACATTCGTACCGGGGACTGGCTGAGATAATAAGACCATCCGTCTGCTGGTAGTCTGGTGCTGGCTCATTGATGTTTATTCAAGGACTTATTTATAATTTGATATTTCATTCAACTGCCACTACTGCCGTTAAGATTAGAAAAACCTGGCAAGGTTTTGATTATGGTTGACCATCCAGCTAGCTGCTGCCTCCTTGAAGAATCATGCAACAAATAGTTTTCGTGTTGATCGGATCTCTCTCGTTGCAACCATTGCTAGAGGTCAAGAAAGGATAAGTATGAATATCCCTGAATGTTACCAATCTAATATTCTTGATTCCATTTGGCTAATAGTTTCGTATGGATCAGGTTGCTCTTATATGATATAGACTAGAGGGGTGTCAGCCTCACCAGTTGTTGTCCCTGGTACGCTGAATGACTTCACTGAGATTAATTATTACTCGCCTGTCGTTGTTGAGGGGAGTTTGAATTAACAAAGTACTCCCTCTGATAAATTAATATAAGAGCGTTTAGATTACTAAAATAGTATTCTAAACGTTTTTATATTAGTTTACGGAGGGAATAAAAAAAAGAGTTTGCTGGTGAAACCCCTGAAGATTAAGATCGGTGTCAAGTGTCAATTGCCAAGGTAAAGATATTGGAAAGTCCGTAATGTTTCTCTGCAGAAACTTTGTGTTTTGTGACTTGTGTCTCAACTA
This sequence comes from Hordeum marinum, assembly GCA_022496015.1. Lineage (NCBI taxonomy): Eukaryota > Viridiplantae > Streptophyta > Magnoliopsida > Poales > Poaceae > Hordeum > Hordeum marinum. The sequence goes on along the minus strand of CM039678.1, from coordinate 533,202,807 downwards.
TGTATTTGGCTATGCTGTTGTGCGAAATAAAACAGGAAACTACATACTTGGCTTTATTTTTAGAGTGAATTCTGGGTTTTACACCCTATTTTACCATTTTTGACACTAATTACCCCCATTTGGCGGGATTTCATCCGTGTTACACATTTAGTAGAAGTGTTGCCACAATATAACCTATTTAAAATTTTGTGAGCATTCTGACTTCTGACCGAGGGGTCCCAATTGCAAGTCTAGTTGGCATGCCACCTCGGCAAAAAAAAAATATTCTGATAGTTTTTCTGCACGCCGAATCACGTTGCCCTAGCTTCTCCCGACCGGCTAGGCTCGATATGATGACACCAAAGCAGCTTGGGAAACATGTACTAACTCTCTACAGGTCAACGTATTTGCTACCACGGGAGTGGAAACTTCTAAAACATCATTTAACTAGTTTATGCTTGGTTAGGTATTCACATAAGTATGTGCATCAGAGTTGGTGAAGCAGTATATTTACATCACTTTTAATCTGATCCATATAATCATGCATACTTAAGGTCGTATATGATAATACGGAAGAATATCATACATGATTTCAGATTATATCAATATCAATTTCTCATATAGTATATTCAATGGGAACATGCCATGCTGATCAATTGCAAGTATCTCAACACAATACTTCTTCGAACCGGAAACGAGTAGCCTAAAACTATGTAATATGCATCCCAAACCGAGATAAAATCTAGCCACAAAACACCTAACCACCAGGGTGAGGGGTGAGAAACAGAGGATGCGGCCATGCATGGGAGGGGGGAAGACTGTCGAATTGGCTGCCGGTCACTCCGAAGATCGCGAGTGGTCAAGCCTGAAGACTTGACCGACGCTCGTCGCCTATATCATCTTACCCCCTCCTAGCCAAGGAGGGGGTGGTTTTGGACTAGACTAGGGCATGATCGTGCGTGCGACTGAAATGCAAGTGATGCGTGTCGTGAATAATGGAGTCCATTGCGTTGCTGCCCGACCTAGCAAGTTGGCCATGGGGCACTGGCGAGCTACTCTGGTGTGATCATATCGAGCTTGACCAGTCGGGAGAAGCTACGTGTGTTGGGGAATGTTGCATGGGAAACAAAAAATTTCCTACGCACACGCAAGATCTATCCATGGTGATGAGCATCTACGAGAGGGAGAGTGGATTACATACCCTTATAGATCGCTAAGCGGGAAGCGTTAAGAAACGCGGTTGGTGTAGTCGAACGTCTCCGCGATCCAATCGCCGAGCATTCCGCGATCTCATCATGATCCATCCCGCGATCCAATCACGATCCGTCCTGCGAACTCATCACGATCCGTCCCGCGATCTCATCACGATCCGTCTCGCGGTCTTGATCACGGTCCTTCCGATCTAGTGCCGAACGGACGGCACCTCCACGTTCAGCACACGTACAGCTCGATGACGATCTCTGCCTTCTTGATCTAGCAAGAGGAAGTGGAGAGGTAGATGAGTTCTCCGGCAGCGCGACAACGTTGCGGCGATGGTGGTGGAGCTATTCCAGCATGGCTTCGCCTAAGCACAGCTGAAAGCCGATCTAGAGGAGAAACTGTGATCTAGAGGAGAGGGTTAGCTTTTTCCTCTTAATCCTCTAGTATATATAGGAGGGAGGGAGGGGAGGAGGCAGCCTCAAACTCTCAAGGTTTGGTCGAAATTGGAGGTGGAGGAGTCCTACTCCAATCCTATTAGGAGTAGGATTCCTCCTTTCCACTTGGAAACTCTTTCCACCTCTCCACCTTTGGTTTTTTTCCTTCTAAACCACTCCAGCCGCATGGGCCCTTAGAGGAGGCTTCGGCCAGCCCACTAGGGGCTGGTTTACCTCCTCCCACAGCCATGTAGCCTCTTGGGTCGAAATACCTCTCCCGATGGTTCCCCGGTACACTACCGGCACTCCCGATACACTACCGATGAGTCCGAAACTTTTCCGCGACCAAAACAAGACTTCCTATATATCAATCTTTACCTCCGGACCATTCCGGAGGTCGTTGTGACGTCCGGGATCGCATCCGGGACTCCGAACAACCTTCGGTCACCATCATACATAACTATATACTACCGAAATGTCACCGAACCTTAAGTGTGCAGACCCTGCGGGTTCGAGAACTATGTAGACATGACCGAGACACCTCTACGGTCAATAACCAATAGCGGGACCTGGATGCCCATATTGGTTCCTACATATCCTATGAAGATCTTTATCGGTCGAACCTCTATGTCAAGGATTCAGTTAATCCCGTATGATGTTCCCTTTGTTCTTCGGTATGTTACTTGCCCGAGATTCGATCGTTGATATCTCCATACCTAGTTCAACCTCGTTACCAGCAAGTCTCTTTACTCGTTCCGTAATACAAGATCCCGTGTATAAAACTTAGTCACATTTCTTGCAAGGGTTATTGTGATGTTGTATTACCGAGTGGGCCCTGAGATACCTCTCCGTCACACGGAGTAACAAATCCCAGTCTTGATCCATGCCAACCCAACAACACCCTCGGAGATACCTATAGAGCACCTTTATAGTCACCTAGTTACGTTGCGACGTTTGATACACACAAGGTACTCCTCCGGTGTCAGTGAGTTGCATGATCTCATGGTCATAGGAACAAATACTTGACATGCAGAAAACAGTAGCAATAAACTAACACGATCATATGCTACGTTTGTAGTTTGAGTCTTGTCCATCACATCATTCTCCTAATGATGTGATCCCATTATCAAAAGACATCTCATATCCATGACTAGGAAACCATAGCCATCTTTGATCAATGAGCTAGTCTATTAGAGGCATACTAGGGACATACTGGTGTCTATGTTGTTGGGGAACGTTGCATGGGAAACAAAAAATTTCCTACGCACATGCAGATCTATCCATGGTGATGAGCATCTGCGAGAGGGAGAGTGGATCTATGTATCCTTGTACATCGCTAAGAGGGAAGCATTAAGAAATGCTATTGGTGTAGTCGAACGTCTTCGCAATCCAAATCACTGAGCGTCCCGCGATCAAATCACGATCCGTCCCGCGATCCAATCACGATCCGTCCCGCGAACTTGATCACGATCCATCCCACGAAATTGATCACGATCCATCCCATGAACTTGATCAATATCCTTTCGATCTAGCGCCGAACGGACGACACCTCCGCGTTTAGCACACGTACAGCTTGATGACGATCTCCACCGTCTTGAACCAGCAAGAAGGAGCGGAGAGGTAGAAGAGTTCTCCGACAGCGTGACGGTGCTCTGATGATGATGGTGGAGCAATTCCAGCAGAGCTTCGCCTAAGCACTGCAGAAATCCAGTCTAGAGGAGAAACTATGCACTGGAGGAATGGGTAGCACGTGGCTGAAAAACTAGTGCAAAACCCTAAAACCCACCAGTATGTATAGGAGGAGAGGAGGAGAGCCTTGGCTCAAGGTCCAAGGCTCCTATGGTTCGGCCGAACCTACTAGGAGAGGAGGACTCCTCCTCCAATCCTAGTAGGACTAGGATTGCTCCTTTTTTTGCCTTTTTTTCCATCTTTTCCTATTGGGTTTTCTTCTCCAGCCACATGGGCCTTGTGTGAGAGTATCCACCAGCCCACTAAGGGCTGATATTCACTATCCCACAGCCCATGAAGCCTCTTGGGTCGAAATACCCCTCCCGGAGGCCTCCCGATACACTACCGGCACTCCCGGTACACTACCGATGAGCCCGAAACTTTTCCCGCGACCAAAACAGGACTTCCTATATATGAATCTTTACCTCTGGACCATTCCGGAGCTCCTCGTGACGTCCGGGATCTCATCCGGGACTCCGAACAACTTTCGGTCACCACCATACATAACTCTATACTACCGAAACGTTACCAAACCTTAAGTATGCAGACCCTGCGGGTTCGAGAACTATGTAGACATGACCGAGACACCTCTACGATCAATAACCAATAGCGGGACCTGGATGTCCATATTGGTTCCTACATATTCTACGAAGATCTTTATCGGTCGAACCTCTATGTCAAGGATTCAGTTAATCCCGTATGATGTTCCCTTTGTTGTTCGGTATGTTACTTGCCCGAGATTCGATCGCCGGTATCTCCATACCTAGTTCAACCTCATTACCGGCAAGTCTCTTTACTCATTCTGTAATAGAAGATCCCGCGACTAACACTTAGTCACATTGCTTGCAAGGCTTATTGTGATGTTGTATTACCGAGTGGGCCCTGAGATACCTCTCCGTCACACGGAGTAACAAATTCCAGTCTTGATCCATGCCAACTCAACAGACACCCTCGGAGATACCTGTAGAGCACCTTTATAGTCACCCAGTTACGTTGCGATGTTTGATACACACAAGGCACTTCTTCGGTATCCGTGAGTTGCATGATCTCATGGTCATAGGAACATATACTTGACATGCAGAAAACAGTAGCAATAAACTGACACGATCATATGCTACGTTTGTAGTTTGGGTTTTGTCCATCACATCATTCTACTAATGATGTGATGCCGTTATCAAATGACATCACATGTCAATGGCTAGGAAACCTTGACAATCTTTGATCAACGAGCTAGTTCACTAGAGGCATACTAGGGACAGAGTGTTGTCTATTAACCCACACATGTAATGTGTTTCCAATCAATACAATTATAGCATGGATAATAAACGATTACCATGAACAAGGAAATATAATAATAAACACTTTATTTATTGCCTCTAGGGCATATTTCCAACAGTCTCCCACTTGCACTAGAGTCAATAATCTAGCTCACATCACTATGTGATTTACATTGTAATGAATCGAACACCCGTGCAGTTCTGGTGTTGATCATGTTTACCCCTTGGAAGAGGTTTAGCCAACAGGTCTGCAACATTCAGATCCGTGTGCACTTTGCAAATATTTATGTCCTTCTCCTCGATGTAATCGCGGATGGAGTTGAAGCGTCGCTTTATGTGTCTGGTCCTCTTGTGAAACCTTGATTGCTTGGCCAGAGCAATGGCACCAGTGTTGTCACAGAACAGGTTCATTGGATTCAGTGCACTAGGCACTACTCCAAGATCTATCATGAACTGCTTCATCCAGACACCTTCCTTCGCCACCTCCGAGGCTGCGATGTACTCCGCTTCACATGGAGAATCGGCTACCACGCTTTGCTTGGAATTGCACCAGCTTACCGATCCCCATTGAGAATAAATACGTATCCGGTTTGTGACTTAGAGTCATCCGGATCAGTGTCAAAGCTTCCATCGACGTAACCCTTTACGACGAGCTCTTCATCACCTCCATAAACAAGAAACATTTCCTTAGTCCTCTTCAGGTACTTAAGGATATTCTTGACCGCTGCCCAATGCTCCATTCCAGGATCACTTTGAAACCTTCTGGCCATACTTATGGCAAGGCTGACATCAGGTCTTGTGCACAACATTGCATACATGATAGAGCCTATGGCTGAAGCATAGGGGATGACACTCATCTTTTCTCTATCTTCTACAGTCACTGGGCATTGAGTCTTACTCAACTTCACACCTTGTAACACAGGCAAGAACCCCTTCTTGGACTGATCCATTTTGAACTTCTTCAGAACTTTATCAAGGTATGTGCACTGTGAAAGTGCTATTAAGCTTCTTGATCTATCTCTATTGATCTTAATGCCTAATATGAAAGCAGCTTCTCCTAGGTCCTTCATTGAAAAACTCTTGTTCGAATATTCCTTCACGCTTTCCAGCATTTCTATATTGTTTCCAATAAGCAATATGTAATCCACATATAATACTAGAAACGCTATAGAGCTCCCACTCACTTTCTTGTAAATACAAGCTGTTGGGGAACGTTGCATGGGAAACAAAAAATTTCCTACGCACACGCAAGATCTATCTATGGTGATGAGCTTCTACGAGAGGGAGAGTGGATCTACGTACCCTTGTAGATTGCTAAGCGGGAAGCGTTAAGAAACGTGGTTGGTGTAGTCGAACGTCTTCGCGATCCAAATCGCCGAGCGTCCCACGATCTCATCACGATCCGTCTCGGGATCCAATCAGGATCCGTCCCGCGAACTCATCATGATCCGTCCCGCGATCTAGTCACGACCCATCCCGCGAACTCATCATGATCCGTCCCGCAAACTCATCACGACCCGTCTCGCGATCTTGATCACAGTCCTTCCGATCTAGCGCCGAACGGACGGCACCTCCGCGTTCAGCACATGTACAGCTCGATGACGATCTCTGCCTTCTTGATCCAGCAAGAGGGAGCGGAGAGGTAGAAGAGTTCTCCGGCAGCATGACGGCGCTCCGGAGATGGTGGTGGAGCTATTCCGGCAGGGCTTCGCCTAAGCACTGCAGAAATCCCATCTATAGGAGAAACTATGCATTGGAGGAACGGGTAGCGCGTGGCTGAAAAACTAGTGCAAAAACCCTCAATACCACCAGTATATATAGGAGGAAGAGATGAGAGGAGGAAGCCTTGACTTCCCAAGCCAAGGGCTTCGGCTGTACCAAGGGTGGAGGTGGAGTCCACCTCCAATCCTAGTAGGACTAGGATTCACCCTCTTTTTTGCCTTTTTCCACTTTTTTCTCTTTGGCCTTTTTCTTCCAGCCTCATGGGCCTCTTGTGGATGTTCCACCATCCCACTAAGGGCTGGTTTACACCCTCCTACAGCCCATGTAGCCTCTTGGGTCGAAATACCCCTCCCGGTGGCCTCCCGGTACACTACCGATGAGCCCGAAACTCTTCCGGCAACCAAAACAGGACTTCCTATATATGAATCTTTACCTCCGGACCATTCCATAGCTCCTCGTGACGTCCGGGATCTCATATGGGACTCCGAACAAACTTCGGTCACCACCATACATAACTCTATACTACTGAAACGTCACCAAACCTTAAGTGTGTAGACCCTGCGGGTTCGAGAACTATGTAGACATGACCGAGACACCTCTCCGGTCTATAACCAATGGCGGGACCTGGATGTCCACATTAGTTCCTACATATTCTACGAAGATCTTTATCGGTCGAACCTCTATGTCAAGGATTCAGTTAATCCCGTATGATGTTCCCTTTGTTCTACGGTATGTTACTCGCCCGAGATTCGATCGTCGGTATCTCCATACCTAGTTCAACCTCGTTACTGACAAGTCTATTTACTCATTCCGTAATACAAGATCCCGTAACTAACACTTAATCACATTGCTTGCAAGGCTTATTGTGATGTTGTATTACCGAGTGGGCCCTGAGATACCTCTCCATCACACGGAGTAACAAATCCCAGTATTGATCCATGCCAACTCAACAGACACCCTTCGAGACACCTGTAGAGCACCTTTATAGTCACCCAGTTACGTTGCGACGTTTGATACACACAAGGCACTCCTCCGATGTCCGTGAGTTGCATGATCTCATGGTCATAGGAACATATACTTGACATGCAGAAAACAGTAGCAACAAACTGACACGATCATAAGCTACGTTTGTAGTTTGGGTCTTGTCCATCACATCATTCTCCTAATGATGTGATCCCGTTATCAAATGACATCTCATGTCCATGGCTAGGAAACCTTAACCATCTTTCGATCAACGAGCTAGTTCACTAGAGGCATACTAGGGACACTGTGTTTGTCTACGTATCCACACATGTATCCATGTTTCCAATTAATACAATTTTAGCATGGATAAGAAAAAATTATCATGAACAAGGAAATATAATAATAAACTCCTCGATCGGATCGCAGGAACTTAATCTTCTTGTTACGATGATTCTCAACTTCACTCTGAAATTGCTTGAACTTTTGAAACGTTTTAGACTTGTGTTTCATTAAGTAAATATACCCATATCTACTTAAGTCATTAGTGAAGGTGAGAAAATAACGATATCCACCACGCGCTGTAACATTCATTGGACCGCACACATCAGTATGTATGATTTTTGCAATAAGTCACTTGCCCGTTCCATTGTTCCAGAGAACGGCGTTTTAGTCATCTTGCCCATGAGGCATGGTTCACATGTGTCAAGTGATTCAAAATCAAGTGACTCCAAAATTCAATCACCATGTAGCTTCCTCATGCGTTTTACACTAATATGACCTAAACGGCAGTGCCACAAGAAAGTGGTACTATCATTATCAACTCTACATCTTTTGGCATCAATGTTATGAACATGTGTGTCATCACTATCAAGATCCAATATGAATAAACCCCTAACATTGGGTGCATGACCATAAAATATATTACTCATATAAACAGAACAACCTTTATTCTCTGATTTAAATGAGTAACTGTCTCACAATAAACAAGATCTAGATATAATGTTCATGCTTAACGCTGGCACTAAATAACAATTATTCAGGTTCATCACTAATCCCGATGGTAATCGAAGAGAGAGTGTGCCGACGGTGATCACATCAACCTTGGAACCATTTCCCAGGCGCATCATCACTTCGTCCTTTGCCAGCCTTCGTTTATTCCGTAGTTCCTGCTTTGAGTTGCAAATGTGAGCAACCGAACCGGTATCAAATACCCAGGCACTACTATGAGAGCTAGTAAGGTACACATCAATAACATGTATATCATATATACCTTGTTTGTCGTTGGCCGCCTTCTTGTCAGCCAGGTACTTGGGGCAGTTCCACTTCCAGTGACAAGTTCCCTTGCAATGAAAGCACTCAGTTTCTGTCTTGGGTCCATGCTTGGGCTTCTTTACAGGAGTAGCAACTGCTTTGCCATCCTTCTTGGTTTTACCCTTCTTGCCCTTGCCCTTCACCTTGCCATTTTTCTTGAAACTAGTGGTTTTATTAACTATCAACACTTGATGTTCTTTCTGGATTTCAGACTCAGCGACTTTTAGCATCGCAAACAGCTCGGTGACTAACTTGTTCATCCCGTGCATGTTATAGTTCATCACAAAGCTCTTGTAACTAGGTGGCAGTGATTGAAGAACTCTGTCAGTGATCGCCTCTGGCAGAAGGGCAATTCCCAACTCCGCTAGACGAGTTGAATACCCAGACATTCTGAGTATATGTTCACTGATAGACCCGTTCTCCTCCATCTTGCAAGCATACAACTTATCGGAGGTTTCATACCTCTCGATCCGGGCGTTCTTCTGAAAGATAAACTTCAACTCCTGGAACATCTCATATGCTCCATGATGTTCAAAACGTCTTTGAAGTCTCGGTTCTAAGCCATACAATATTGCACACTGAACTATTGAGTAATCTCCAGTACGTGCCTCCCAAGTGTTCTTAACGTCTTCGGAGGTCATGTCTTCTGGTTGGTTACCAAGCGTGCATCAAGGACATATGATAAAGTGTTTATTATTATATTTCCTTGATCGTGATAATTGTTTATTATCCATGCTAGAATTGTATTAATTGGAAACATGGATACATGTGTGGATACATAGACAAACACAATGTCCCTAGTATGCCTCTAGTGAACTAGCTCGTTGATTGAAAGATGGTTAAGGTTTCCTAGCCATGGACATGAGATGTCATTTGATAACGGGATCACATTATTAGGAGAATGATGTGATGGACAAGACCCAAACTACAAACGTAGCTTATGATCGTGTCAGTTTGTTGCTACTGTTTTCTGCATGTCAAGTATATGTTCCTATGACCATGAGATCATGCAACTCATGGACATCGGAGGAGTGCCTTGTGTGTATCAAAGGTCGCAACGTAACTGGGTGACTATAAAGGTGCTCTACAGGTGTCTCGGAGGGTGTCTGTTGAGTTGGCATGGATCAATACTGGGATTTGTTACTCCGTGTGACGGAGAGGTATCTCAGGGCCCACTCGGTAATACAACATCACAATAAGCCTTGCAAGCAATGTGACTAAGTGTTAGTTACGGGATCTTGTATTACAGAACGAGTAAAGAGACTTGTCAGTAATGAGGTTGAAGTAGGTATGGAGATACTGACGATCGAATCTCGGGCGAGTAACATACCGAAGAACAAAGGGATCATCACGTGGTGTCTCAACACGACGAACTTTTGCAATGGTGCACACTGTTGGGAGACGTAGTAGTAAATCAAAATTTTCCTACGTTCACCAAGATCTATCTATGGAGAAACCAGCAACGAGAGGGGAGAGATTGCATCTTCATACCTTTGAAGATCGCTAAGCGGAAGCGTTACAAGAACGCGGTTGATGGAGTCGTACTCGCAGCGATTCAGATCGCGGTAGATCCGATCAAGTGCCGAACGGACGGCACCTCCGCGTTCAACACACGTGCAGCCCGGTGACGTCTCCAACACCTTGATCCAGCAAGGAGGAAGGAGAGGTTGGGGAAGGGCTCCAACAGCAGCACGACGGCGTGGTGGTGGTGGAGTAGCAAGGTATTCCGACAGGGCTTCGCCTAAGCGCTGCGGAGGAGGAAGAAGAGAGGTAGGGCTTCGCCGTGAGAGAGAGAGATCAAATCCTGTCTCAAAACATCCAAAACCTCAAGTATATATAGGAGGAGGGACGTGGAGGGCTGGCTTGGCCTCTACTCCAAAGAGGAGATGGCCGGCCGAATTAAAGGGAGAGTCCACCTCCCACAAGGGAGGTGGATCTCCTCCTTTTAAATCCTTTTTGCCTTATCTCCTTATCTCCAGCCACATGGGCCTTTAGAAAAAGTATTTCCCAGCCCAATAAGGGCTGACACACTTTATCTAACAGCCCATGAAGTCCTTTGGTCGTCACACCCCTCCCGGGGGTCCTCCGGCACCCTCCCGGCACTCCCGGTACAATACCGATGAGCCCGAAAACTTTCCGGTGACCGAAACTGGACTTCCTATATATCAATCTTTACCTCCGGACCATTCCGGAGCTCCTCGTGACGTCCGGGATCTCATCCGGGACTCCGAACAACCTTCGGTAATCACGTATACCTTTTCCCTATAACCCTAGCGTCATCGAACCTTAAGTGTGTAGACCCTACGGGTTCGGGAGACACGTAGACATGACCGAGACACCTCTCCGGTCAATAACCAACAGCGGGATCTGGATACCCATGTTGGCTCCCACGTACTCCACGATGATCTCATCGGATGAACCACGATGTCAAGGATTCAATCAATCCCGTATACAATTCCCTTTGTCTATCGGTATGATACTTGCCCGAGATTCGATCGTCGGTATCCCCATACCTTGTTCAATCTCGTTACTGGCAAGTCTCTTTACTCGTTCCGTAATACATCATCCCGTGGCTAACTCCTTAGTCACATTGAGCTCATTATGATGATGTCTTACCGAGTGGGCCCAGAGATACCTCTCCGTCACACGGAGTGACAAATCCCAGTCTCGATTCGTGCCAACCCAACAGATACTTTCGGAGATACCCGTAGCGTACCTTTATAGCCACCCAGTTACGTTGTGACGTTTGGCACACCCAAAGTATTCCTACGGTATCCGGGAGTTACACAATCTCATGGTCTAAGGAAATGACACTTGACATTGAAAAGCTTTAGCAAACGAACTACACGATCTTTGTGCTATGCTTAGGATTGGGTCTTGTCCATCACATCATTCTCCTAATGATGTGATCCCGTTATCAACGACATCCAATGTCCATGGCCATGAAACCGTGACCATCTATTGATCAACGAGCTAGTCAACTAGAGGCTCACTAGGGACATGTTGTGGTCTATGTATTCACACATGTATTATGGTTTCCGGTTAACACAATTATAGCATGAACAATAGACAATTATCATGAACAAGGAAATACAATAATAACCATTTTATTATTGCCTCTAGGGCATATTTCCAACAGTCTCCCACTTGCACTAGAGTCAATAATCTAGTTCACATCACCATGTGATTAACACTTACATCACCATGTGATCATATCATCATGTGATTAACACCCAATAAGTTCTGGGGTTTGTTCATGTTCTGCTCGTGAAAGAGGTTTTTAGTCAGCGGGTCTGCGACATTCAGATCCGTGTGTACCTTTGCAAACTTTCCATTTCATATTTGTAGATACTGCTCCCACGCTCCACTTGGAGCTATTCCAAATGGCTGCTCCACTATACGTAGCTGGATTTCTACTAAGAGTCATCCGGATTGGTTTTAAAGCTTGCATCATCGTAACACTTTACGATGAACTCTTTATCACCTCCATAATCGAGAAATATTTCCTTAGTTCTCAAGTTACTAAGGCTAACTTTGACCGCTGTCTAGTGATCCACTCTTGGATTACTCTTGTACCCCTTGACAGACTCATGGCAAGGCACACACAGGTGCGGCACACAGCATGGCATACTATATAGAGCCTATGGCTAAAGCATAGGAGATGACACTCATCTCTTCTTTATCTTCTGCCGTGGTCGGGTATTGAGTCTTACTCAATTTCACACCTTACAATACAGTCAAGAACTCCTTCTTTGACCCATCTATTTTGAACTCCTTCAAAAACTTGTCAAGGTATGTCTTCGTCGAAAAAACTTATCAAGCGAATAGATCTATCCCTATAGATCTTGATGCTTAATAAAATAGTAGCTTTATCTGGGTCTTCCTTTGAAAAAAAAACTTTTCAAACAACCCTTCATGCTCTTCCAGAAATTCTACATCATTTCCGATCAATAATATGTCAACTACATATTCTTATAAGAAATTCCATAGTGCTCCCACTCACTTTCTTGCAAATACAAGTTTCTCATAAACATTGTATAAACTTAAACACTTTGATCACCTCATCAAAGCATATATTCCAACTCCGAGATGCTTGCTCCAGTCCATAGAAGGATCGCTGGAGTTTGCATATTATTAGCATCCTTAGGATTGACAAAACCTTCTGGTTGTATCACATACAACTCTTCCTCACAGAAACCATTACGGAAACCTTGTTTTGTCATCCATCCGCCAGATTTCATAATCGAAAAATGCAGCAACTGCTAAGAAAATTTTAATAGACTTTTAGCATCGCTACAGATGAGACAATCTCATTGCAGTCAACTCCTTGAACTTGGCGGAAACTTCTTTGCGACAAGTCGAGCTTTATAAACGGTGACATTTCACCATTAGCGTCTATGTTTATCTCAAAGGTCCATTTGTACTCAATGACCCGCCATTCAACAGGCAAGTCTACCAAAGTCCATACTTGGTTTTCATACATGGATCCTTTCTCGGATTTCATGGCTCCTAGCCATTTGTTGGAATCCGGGCCCACCATCGCTTCTCCATAGTTCGTAGGTTCATCGTTGTCCAACAACATGATTTCCAAGACAGGGTTGTCGTACTACTCAGGAGCAGTACGCGTCCTTGTCGACCTACGAGGTTCGATAGTGACTTGATCCGAAGCTTCATGATCATCATCATTAACTTCCTTTTCAACTAAGTAGGCTCTACAGAAACATCTTTCTGTGTTGCGCTATTCTCTGGTTGAAACAAAGGTTCAACAACCTTATCAAGTTCTATCTTCCTCCCACTCAATTCTTTCGAGAGAAACTCTTTCTCAAAAAGGACCCGTTCTTAGCAACAAACACCTTTTGCGCTTGGATCTGAGATAGAAGGTATACCCAATGTCTCATTAGGGTATTCTATGAAGATGCATTTGTCTGCTTTGAGTTCGAGCTCGCTAGGTGAAAAACCCATTTTCACATAAGCGTCGCAGCCCCAAACATTAAGAAATGACAGCTTAGGCTTCTGTCAAACCATAATTCTCACGGTGTCATCTCAACAGACTTAGATGGTGCCCTGTTAAAGTGAATGGATTTGTCTTTAATGCATAACCCCATAACGATAGTGGTAAAACGATAAGAGACATCATAGTACTCACTATATCCAATAGAGCACGACTACGACGTTCGAACACACCATCACACTATGGTGTTCCAGGAGGCGTGAGCTGTGAAACAATTTCCACATTGTCTAAAATTGCATACCAAACTCGTAACTTAGATATTCACCTCCATGATCATATCATAGACATTTATCTTCTTGTCACGATGATCTTTAACTTCACTCTGAAACTCCTTGAACCTTTCAAACATTTCAGATTCGTGTTTCATTAAGTAAATATCCCCATATTTACTCAAATCATCAGTGAAGGTAAAGAAAAACAACGATATCCACTGTGTGTTTCAACACTCATTGGACCACATACATCAACATGTATTAATTCCAATAAGCCACTTGCCCGCTCCATCATATTGGATGACGGGGTCTCAGTCATCTTGCCCAAGAGGCATGGCTCGCATGTCTCAACCGATTCGAAATCGAGTGAGTCAAAAAACATCCATCATCATGGAGTTTCTTCATGCGATTTATACCAATATGACATTACGTGGCAGTGCCACAAGCATGTGGTACTATCATTATTAACTTTGTATCTTTTGGTACCAATGTTATGAATATGTGTACTACTACGATCATGATTCGATAAACCATTTCGAGTGGGTGCATGACCATTGAAGGCATTATCCATGTAAACAGAATAACCATTATTCTCTAACTTATATGAATAACCGTATCGCACTAATCATGATCTAATCACGTTTATTCTCAACGCAAACACCAAATAACATTTATTTAGGTTTATCACAAATCCTGAAGGTAGAGAGAGCGTGCGATGGTGATCACATCAATCTTGGAAATACTTCCAACACACATCGTCACCTTTCACCTAGCTAGTCTCCATTTACTCCGTAGCTTTTATTTCGAGTTGCTAACACTTAGCAACCGAACCGGTATCTAATACCCAGGTGCTACTAGGAGTACCAGCAAGGTACACATCACTAACACGTATATCAAATATACTTCCATTGACATTACCAGCCTTCTTATCTACCAATCATCTAGGGTTTTTCCGCTTCAGCGAACATTCTCCTCATAACAGAAGCACTTAGTCTCGGGTTCGGGCTCAACCTTGGGTTTCTTCACTAGAGCAACAACTGGCTTGCCATTCCTGAAGTTTTTCCCTTCTTGCCCTTGCCCCTTTTGAAACTAGTGGTTTTCACTTAACCATCAACACTTGATGCTCCTTATTGATTTCTACCTTCGTGGTGTCAAACATCACGAACAACTCAGGGATCATCTTATCCATCCCTGGCATGTTATAGTTCATCACGAAGCTCTAGTAGCTTGGTGGCAGTGACTTGGAGAACTGCATTAATCACTATCTCATCTGGAAGATTAACTCCCACTTGATTCAAGTGATTGTAGCACCCAGACAATCTGAGAACACGCTCACCGATTAAGCTATTCTCCTTTATCTTGCAGGCAAAGAATCTTGTTGGAGGTCTCATACCTCTCAACATAGGCACGAGCTTGAGATCACAATCTCAGCTCCTAGAACATCTCATATGTTCTGTGACGTTCAAAACATTTTGAAGCCTCAATTCTAAGCCGTAATGCATGACGCACTGAACTATCACGTAGTCATCAAAAAGTGCCTGTCATATGTTCACAAAATCTACAGACAACGCTTGAGGGAGTGATGCAGTTAGCGGTACATCAAAAACATAAGCTTTCTGTGCAGCAATGAGGACAATCCTCAGATCACGGACCCAGTCCGCATTATTGCTACCATCAACTTTCAACTTACTTTTCTCTAGGATTGTATCAATAAAACTAGGGAGCTACAGCGCGAGCTATCTACGACATAATTTGCAAGGACATTTTTAGACTAAGTTCATGATAATTAAGTTCATTTAATCAAATTATTAATGAACTCCCACTTAGATAGACATCTCTCTAGTCTTCCAAGTGATACATGATCCATGTCAACTAGCCCGTGTCCGATCATCACGTGAGACGGACTAGTCATCCATGGTGAACATCTCTATGTTGATCGTATCTTCTATACGACTCATGTTCGACCTTTCGGTCTTCCGTGTTCCGAGGCCATGTTTGTACATGCTAGGCTCGTCAAGTCAACCTAAGTGTTTCGCATGTGTAAATCTGGCTTACACCCGTTGTATGCGAACGTTAGAACCTATCACACCCGATCATCACGTGGTGCTTCGGAACGACGATCCTTAGCAACGGTGCACAGTTAGGTTGAACACCTTTCTTGAAATTTTATTGAGAGATCATCTTATTTACTACCGTCGTTCTATGCAAATAAGATGTAAACATGATAAACATCACATGCAATCAATATAGTGACATGATATGGCCAATATAATTTTGCTCCTATGATCTCCATCTTCGGGGCACCATGATCATCACTGTCACCGGCACGACACCATGATCTCCATCATCATGATCTCCATCATTGTGTCTTCATGAAGTTGTCTCGCCAACTATTACTTCTACTACTATGGCTAACGCTTAGCAATAAAGTAAAGTAATTACATGGCGTTTATGATTGACACGCAGGTCATACAATAAATAAGACAACTCCTATGGCTCCTGCCGGTTGTCATAATCATCGACATGCAAGTCGTGAATCCTATTACAAGAACATGATCAATTCATACATCACAATGCATCACATCACATCCTTTGGCCATATCACATCACAAGGCACATGCTGCAAAAACAAGTTAGACGTCCTCTAATTTGTAGTTGCAAGTTTTTACGTGGCTGCTATAGGTTACTAGCAAGAACGTTTCTTACCTACGTCAACACCACAACGTGATTTGCCAATTGCTATTTACCCTTCATAAGGACCCTTTTCATCGAATCCGATCCGACTAAGGTAGGAGAGACAGACACCCGCTAGCCACCTTATGCATCTAGTGCATGTCAGGCGGTGGAACCGGTCTCACGTAAGCGTACGTGTAAAGTTGGTCCGGGCCGCTTCATCCCACAATACCGCCGAATCAAGATAAGACTAGTAGCGGCAAGCAAATTAACAAACTCGACGCCCACAACTGCTTTGTGTTCTACTCGTGCATAGATTCTACGCATAGACCTAGCTCTGATACCACTGTTGGGAGACGTAGTAGTAAATCAAAATTTTCCTACGTTCACCAAGATCTATCTATGGAGAAACCAGCAACGAGAGGGGAGAGATTGCATCTTCATACCTTTGAAGATCGCTAAGCGGAAGCGTTACAAGAACGCGGTTGATGGAGTCGTACTCGCAGCGATTCAGATCGCGGTAGATCCGATCAAGTGCCGAACGGACGGCACCTCCGCGTTCAACACACGTGCAGCCCGGTGACGTCTCCAACACCTTGATCCAGCAAGGAGGAAGGAGAGGTTGGGGAAGGGCTCCAACAGCAGCACGACGGCGTGGTGGTGGTGGAGTAGCAAGGTATTCCGACAGGGCTTCGCCTAAGCGCTGCGGAGGAGGAAGAAGAGAGGTAGGGCTTCGCCGTGAGAGAGAGAGATCAAATCCTGTCTCAAAACATCCAAAACCTCAAGTATATATAGGAGGAGGGACGTGGAGGGCTGGCTTGGCCTCTACTCCAAAGAGGAGATGGCCGGCCGAATTAAAGGGAGAGTCCACCTCCCACAAGGGAGGTGGATCTCCTCCTTTTAAATCCTTTTTGCCTTATCTCCTTATCTCCAGCCACATGGGCCTTTAGAAAAAGTATTTCCCAGCCCAATAAGGGCTGACACACTTTATCTAACAGCCCATGAAGTCCTTTGGTCGTCACACCCCTCCCGGGGGTCCTCCGGCACCCTCCCGGCACTCCCGGTACAATACCGATGAGCCCGAAAACTTTCCGGTGACCGAAACTGGACTTCCTATATATCAATCTTTACCTCCGGACCATTCCGGAGCTCCTCGTGACGTCCGGGATCTCATCCGGGACTCCGAACAACCTTCGGTAATCACGTATACCTTTTCCCTATAACCCTAGCGTCATCGAACCTTAAGTGTGTAGACCCTACGGGTTCGGGAGACACGTAGACATGACCGAGACACCTCTCCGGTCAATAACCAACAGCGGGATCTGGATACCCATGTTGGCTCCCACGTACTCCACGATGATCTCATCGGATGAACCACGATGTCAAGGATTCAATCAATCCCGTATACAATTCCCTTTGTCTATCGGTATGATACTTGCCCGAGATTCGATCGTCGGTATCCCCATACCTTGTTCAATCTCGTTACTGGCAAGTCTCTTTACTCGTTCCGTAATACATCATCCCGTGGCTAACTCCTTAGTCACATTGAGCTCATTATGATGATGTCTTACCGAGTGGGCCCAGAGATACCTCTCCGTCACACGGAGTGACAAATCCCAGTCTCGATTCGTGCCAACCCAACAGATACTTTCGGAGATACCCGTAGCGTACCTTTATAGCCACGCAGTTACGTTGTGACGTTTGGCACACCCAAAGTATTCCTACGGTATCCGGGAGTTACACAATCTCATGGTCTAAGGAAATGACACTTGACATTGAAAAGCTTTAGCAAACGAACTACACGATCTTTGTGCTATGCTTAGGATTGGGTCTTGTCCATCACATCATTCTCCTAATGATGTGATCCCGTTATCAACGACATCCAATGTCCATGGCCATGAAACCGTGACCATCTATTGATCAACGAGCTAGTCAACTAGAGGCTCACTAGGGACATGTTGTGGTCTATGTATTCACACATGTATTATGGTTTCCGGTTAACACAATTATAGCATGAACAATAGACAATTATCATGAACAAGGAAATACAATAATAACCATTTTATTATTGCCTCTAGGGCATATTTCCAACACACTCGGGGAGAACACAATTCATCTTGAAATTTAAGTGAGGGATCACCTTATAATGCTACCGTCGTACTAAGCAAAACAAGGTGCATAAAAGGATTAACATCACATGCAATTCATAAGTGACATGATATGGCCACGAACTTGTGCTTTAGATCTCCATCTTGAAAGCACCGGCATGATCTCCTTCGTCACCGGCACGACACCATGATCTCCATCATCTTGATCTCCATCAACGTGTCGCCATCGGGGTTGTCACGCCCTGCATGCTTCTACTACTATTGCTACCGTTTAGCGATAAACTAAAGCATTACATAGCGCTTAATGATTGACACGCAGGTCATACAATAATTAAAGACAACCCTATGGCTCCTGCCGGTTGCCGTATTCATCGACATGCAAGTCGTGATAATCTATACATCACATGATCATCTCATACATAACATATATCACATCATGTAATTGGCCATATCACATCACAACATACCCTGCAAAAACAAGTTAAACGTCCTCTAATTGTTGTTGCATGCTTTACGTGGCTGCTACGGGTATCTAGCAAGAACAATTCTCATCTACGCAAAAACCACAAGGGTGATACACTAGTTGCTTTTCAACCTTCTCAAGGACCGACTTTGTCGAATCCGATCCAACTAATATGAGAGAAACTGGCACCCACAAGCCATCTATGCAACAAGTTGCGGTCGAGGGAACCGATCTCTCGTAAGCATACGAGTAATGTTGGTCCGGGCCACTTCATCTCACAATACCGCTGAATCAAAATCCGACCAAGGGACGAAGCAATCTAAGCATCAATGCCGACAAACCTTTTGTGTTCTACTTGAGATCTCATCTACACATAGACCTAGCTCATGTGCCACTATTGGGGAATGTTGCATGGGAAACAAACAAATTCCTACGCACACGCAAATCTATCCATGGCGATGAGCATCTACGAGAGGGAGAGTGGATCTATGTACCCTTGTAGATCGCTAAGCGGGAAGCGTTAAGAAACACGGTTGGTGTAGTCGAACGTCTTCACGATCCAAATCGCTGAGCGTCCCGCGATCCAATCACGATCCGTCCCGCGATCCACTCACGATCTGTCCCGCAAACTTGATCACGATCCGTCCCACAAACTTGATCACGATCCGTCCCACGAACTAGATCACGATCCTTTCGATCTAGCGCCGAACGGACGACACCTCCGCGTTCAACACACCTACAGCTTGATGACGATCTTCGCCGTCTTGATCCAGCAAGAAGGAGTGGAGAGGTAGAAGAGTTCTCCGACAGCGTGATGGCGCTCCGGCGATGGTGGTGGAGCAATTCTGGCAGGGATTTGCCTAAGCACTGCAGAAATCCGGTCTAGAGGAGAAACTATGCACTCGAGGAACGGGTAGCACGTGGCTAAAAAAGTAGTGCAAAACCCTAAAACCTACCAGTATATATAGGAGGAGAGGAGTAGAGCCTTGGCGCAAGGGCCAAGGCTCCTATGGTTCGGCCGAACCTACTAGGAGAGTAGGACTCCTCCTCCAATCCTAGTAGGACTAGGATTGCTCCTTTTTTGCCTTTTTTCCACCTTTTCCTATTGGGTTTTCTTCTCCAGCCACATGGTCCTTGTGTGGGAGTTTCCACCAGCCCACTAAGGGCTGATATTCACTATCCCACAGCCCATCAAGCCTCTTGGGTCGAAATACCCCTCCCGGAGGCCTCCCGGTACTAAACAGGCACTCCCGGTACACTACCGATGAGCCCGAAACTTTTCCGACGACCAAAACAGGACTTCCTATATATGAAACTTTACCTCCGGACCATTCCGGAGCTCCACATGACGTCCCAGATCTCATCCAGGACTCCAAACAAGCTTCGGTCACCACCATACATAACTCTATACTACCGAAACGTCACCAAACCTTAAGTATGCAGACCCTGCGGGTTCGAGAACTATGTAGACATGAGCGAGACACCTCTACGGTCAATAACCAATAGCGGGACCTAGATGTCCATATTGGTTCCTACATATTCTATGAAGATCTTTATCGGTCCTACCTCTATGTCAAGGATTCAGTTAATCCCGTATGATGTTCCCTTTGTTCTTCGGTATGTTACTTGCCCGATATTCGATCGTCGGTATCTCCGTACCTAGTTCAACCTCGTTACCGGCAAGTCTCTTTACTCATTCCGTAATACAAGATCCCGCAACTAACACTTAGTCACATTTCTTGCAAGGCTTATTGTGATGTTGTATTACCGAGTGGGCCCTGAGATACCTCTCCATCACATGGAGTAACAAATTCCAGTCTTGATCCGTGCCAACTCAACAGACACCCTCGGAGATACCTATAGAGCACCTTTATAGTCACCCAGTTACATTGCGACGTTGGATACACACAAGGCACTCCTCTGGTATCCGTGAGTTGCATGATCTCATGGTCATAGGAACATATACTTGACATGTAGAAAACAATAGCAATAAACTAACACGATCATATGCTACGTTTGTAGTTTGGGTCTTGTCCATCACATCATTCTCCTAATGATGTGATCGCATTATCAAATGACATCACATGTCAATGGCTAGGAAACCTTGACCATCTTTAATCAACGAGCTAGTTCACTAGAGGCATACTAAGGACAAAGTGTTGTCTATTAACCCACACATGTAATGTGTTTCCAATCAATACAATTATAGCATGGATAATAGTAGATTATCATGAAGAAGGAAATATAATAATAAACACTTTATTTATTGCCTCCAGGACATATTTCCAACAGTCTCCCACTTGCACTAGAGTCAATAATCTAGCTCACATCACTATGTGATTTACATTGTAATGAATCGAACACCCATGCAGTTCTGGTATTGATCATGTTTAGCTCTTGGAAGAGGTTTAGTCAACGGGTCAGCAACATCCAGATCCATGTGCACTTTGCAAATATTTATGTCCTTCTCCTCGATGTAATCGCGGATGGAGTTGAAGCGTCGCTTTATGTGTCTGGTCCTCTTGTGAAACCTTGGTTCCTAGGCCAGAGCAATGGCACCAGTGTTGTCACAGAACAAGTTCATTGGATTCAATGCACTGGGCACTACTCCAAGATCGGTCATGAACTACTTCATCCAGACACCTTCCTTTGCCGCCTCCGAGGCTGCGATGTACTCCGCTTCACACGTAGAATCGGCTACCACTCTTTCAAAATCTTGTGAAGGTATGTACTCATTGAAAGTCTCATCAAGCATCTTGATCTATCTCTATAGATCTTGATGCTCAACAATTAGGTAGCTTTATCCCGGTCTTCCTTTGAAAAACTCTTTTCAAACAACCATTTATGCTTTCCAAAAATTCTATATCATTTCCGATCAACAATATGTCAACCACATATGCTTACCAGAAACTCTATAGTGCTCCCACTCACTTTATTGTAAATACAAGTTTCTCATAAACCTTGTATAGACTCAAAAACTTTGATCACCTCATCAAAGGTTATATTCCAACTCCGAGATGCTTGCTTCAGTCCATAGAAGGATCACTGAAGCTTGCTCACCTTTTAGCATCCTTAGGATTGACAAAACCTTCTGCTTGTATCACATACAACTTTTCCTCAAGTAAAGTATTAAGGAAACAATGTTTTGTCATCCATCTGCCAGATTTCATAATTGAAAATGCAGCAACTGCTAACATAATTCCAACAGACTTTAGCATCGCTATGAGTGAGAAAGTCTCATCGCAGTCAACTCTTTGAACATGTCGGAAACTTCTTTGTGACAAGTCAAGCTTTATAAATGGTGACATTTACCATCGGCGTATGTCTTAATCTAAAAGGTCCATTTGTACTCGACAACCTGCCGTCCAACAAGCAAGTCTACCAAAGTCTATACTTGGTTTTCATACATGGATCCTTTCTCGGATTTCATGGCCTCTAACCATTTGTCGAAATCCGGGCCCATCATCGCTTCTCCATTTCTCGTAGGTTCATCGTTGTCCAACAACATGACCTCCAAGACAGGGTTGTCATACCACTCAGGAGCAGTACGCATCCTTGTCGACCTACGAGGTTCGATAGTAACTTGATCCGAAGCTTCATGATCATCATCATTTACTTCCTCTTCAACTGACATAGGTTCCACATAAACATCTTTCTGCGCTGCGCTACTCTCTGGTTGAAACAAAGGTTCAACAACCTCAACAAGTTATATCTTCCTCCCACTCAATTCTTTCAAGAGAAACTTTTTCTCGGGAAAGGACCCATTTTTAGCAACAAACACTTTATGCTTGGATCTGAGATAGAAGTTTCACCCAACTGTTCTTAGGGTATTATATGAAGATGCATTTGTCCACTTTGGGTTCGAGCTCATTAGGTGAAAACATTTTTCCACACAGCCGTCGCAGCCCCAAACATTAAGAAATGATAGCTTAGGTTTCTATCAAACCATAATTCACACGGTGTCATCTCAACGGATTTAGATGGTGCCCTATTTAAAGTGAATGTAGTTGTATCTAATGCATAACCCCAAAACTGTAGTAGCAAAACGATAAGAGACATCATAGCCCGCACCATATCCAATAGAGCATGACTATGACGTTCGGACACACCATCACACTATGGTGTTCCAGGTGGCGTGAGTTGTGAAATGACTTTCACATTGTCTAAAGTTGTATGCCAAACTCGTAAATCAGATATTCACCTCCATGATCATATCGCAGAAATTTTTATCATCTTTTCACGATGATCTCAAACTTCACTCTGAATTTGCTTGAACTTTTCAAATGATTCAGACTTGTGTTTCATTAAGTAAACATACACTATATCTACTCAAATCATTAGTGAAGGTAAGAAAATAACGATATCCACCGCACACTGCAAGACTCATTGGATTGCATACATCAACATGTATCATTTCCAATAAATCACTTGCCCGCTCCATCAATCTGGAAAGTGGGGTCGTTAGTCATCTTGCCCAAGAGGCATGGTTCGCACGTCTCAACCGATTCGAAATCGAATGAGTCCAAAGATCCATCAACATGGAGTTTCTTCATGCGCTTTATACCAATATGACATTCAGCGGCAGTGCCACAAGTATGTGGTACTATCATTATTAACTTTGTATCTTTTGGCATCAATGTTTTGAACATGTGTATTACTATGATCAAGATTCAACAAACCATTCTCACTGGGTGCATGACCATTGAAGGTATTATTCATGTAAACAGGATAACAATTATTCTCTAACTTAAATGAATAACCATGTTGCAATAAACATGGTCTAATCACGTTCATGCTCAACGCAAAACACCAAATAACATTTATTTAGGTTCATCACTAATCCCGAAGGTAGAGAGAGCGTGCAATGTCGATCACATCAACCTTGGAAACATTTCCAACACACATCGTCACCTCACCCTTAGCTAGTCTCCGTTTATTCCGTAGCTTTTACTTCCAGTTACTAACATTTAGCAACCGAACCGGTATCCAATACCCAGGTGCTATTAGGAGTACTAGCATGGTACACAGCAATAACACGTATATATAATACACTTGTGTCAATGTTGCCAGCCTTCTTATCTACCAAGTATCTAGGGTTGTTCTGCTTCAGCAACTGCTCACCTCATAATAGAAGCACTTAGTCTCGGGTTTGGGTTCAACTTTGGGTTGCTTCACTGGAGCAGCAACTGACTTTCCATCCATGAAGTTTCCCTCCTTGCCCTTGCCCTTCTTAAAACTATTGGTTTTACTAACCATCAACACTTGATGCTCCTTCTTGATTTCTACCTTCGCGGTGTCAAACATCGCGAACAGCTTAGGGATCATTATTCCTATCCCTGGCATTTTATAGTTCATCACCAAGTTCTAGTAGCTTAGTGACAGTGACTTGGAGAACTATATCAATCACTATCTTATCTGCAAGATCAACTCCTACTCGATTCAAGCGATTGTAGCACCCAGACAATCTGAGCACAAGCTTAACGATTGAGCTATTCTCCTTCATCTTGCAGACAAAGAATCTTGTTGGAGATCTCATATCTCACAACATGGGCATGAGCCAGAGATCCCAATTTCAGCTCTTGGAAAATCTCATATGTTCCATGACGTCCAAAACGTTTTGGAGCCTCAATTCTAAGCCGTAATGCATGTCACACTAAACTATCAAGTAGTAATCGGAACGTGCCTCTCAGAAGTTCACAACATCTACAGACGACGCTAGAGGGGGTGGTTGTAGGAGATAAGCCCTAGAGGCAGTAATAAGAGTTATTTTGTATCTCCAAAGTTTGTAATGAAAGTTCATGTTCCATGCTATAACTGCAATGATTCTCGAGTCTACAATAACCAGGAAGCTTGGATGGAAACTCATGTGCACATTTGGTATAATAAACGGTAAATTGAATTCCTAGTCTAGCCTCTTAGACTAGCTCAAGTATTGCATCATGATCCTGTTTTCCTGATCATGGGCATGGCTATGCCGACAATTTTGAGGCCGCGATGTTGGTAGAACGGTCGTGTTGAATCAATCCAAATTGACGTTATGCTATGAGATACATTCGTCACAAGTTAATGGTTAATAACACAGAGATGGTTAACGTTTGGATAATTCCTTAGACCATCAGAGTATCGAGTTTCTTCATGATTGCTTCAAGTTTGGGGTTTGTTGAAGATCATCTGTAAATGGGTGGCTATTAGGGCGTCTTACGGGTTCATGGAAAAGTATGTCAAGTAACTTGATAGCTCAAGATTGGGATTTGCTCCTTCGACGATGGAGAGATATCTCTGGGCCCTCTCGGTGTTACGGTATCCATCATCGTCTGGCCAGACACTTTGTGATTTCATCACGGGGATGCCGGAACACGGGAACGAGAAAAGAGAACAATACCGGCAACGAGGTAAGTGGCATAGTGGACAAGTTGTTGATCCACAGGGATGCCTACATGTCTCACCTCGGGTAATTGTAACATATTGCGAAGCAACAGGAATAGCTCACCACAACTGGAGGTTCACTCGAATATTCCTTCGTGTGGGTATATGGGTCAATATGGGTGTCCACGGCTCCGATGTTGATCATTGATTGGAAGGGGTTCCGGGTCATGTCTATGCTTCACCGAACCAATAGCGTCACACGCTTAAGGGTCATCTATCTGTTGAATACTAGACAGGGAGTCTGAGAGAAAATCACCGAAAAGTTTTGGACACCGGAAAAGTTTCGGACAGCGGAAAAGTTCCGCAGACAGAACACCGGAACAGTTTCGGTAAAACTAAAAAGTAGTTTCAGGGGATACCATTAAGTCAAATTGGTTTCAGCACATGCGTGATAATTCTTGGAGGGTGCCAGAATCATTCTGGAAACTTCTGGGAATTTTCCGGAAGAAAAACCGGAAATGTTCCGGAGCTGCCGGAACCGCTTCAGATGCTTTTCGCAGATGAAAATCACTATTCCCGAATTGTTCTGGATCGCATTAAAAATTATTTTAGTGGGGTACTAGAATTGTTCTAAGCCCACATAAATATTTTCAGTTCGATCGGACGCTGAAAAATGTCGTCATGAATAGTGAAAGTGCTTTTTGGATATTTATGGAAAAGCACCTTTTTGGATATTGCCAAAACGGCTTCTAGAAGGGATTGGGGATCAAGGTAGCTCCTCATGGGGGCCCCAAATGTTGGCCGTCCAAGGGTGGAGCCCCTCCATGGAGCTACACATGGCACCCCTTTTCCTTCTTATGATTTTTTATGTTTGACACAAAGTGGGGGTAGTTTGGTATTTTCAAGTAGCAACCCTACCCTTGGTTTTCCTATAAATAGAGGAGATGTGGGCTGCCATATCTTCATCCTTGTGCTCTCATACACATGCTTTGATTTCCAAGCTCTCTCTCTCCCTCCCACGAAAAGAGTCTTTCGTAGAGCCAAATGGATGTGTGGGTTCCGGCAGGAACTAGTTCTGGACGGCGAAGCCCTACCGGATAGATGACACCGTATGTGTGCAACCCCGTAGAGAGGTCATAGTTTCGATCTTTTGCCCGAGGGGCTGTTCGTGTGTCCTCCCGTAGGGCTTTCCGAGTCTCCGTTTGAGTTTCGAGTGTCCTCCCGTAGGGCTGTCCGAGTCTTCGTTCGAGTTTCGAGGGTCCTCCCGAAGGGCTGTCCGCGACATCGTCTGGGGCACTGTCCGACCGCCTCCCGAAGGGCTGTCCGGCGAGGGAGTACATCCTCGTGGTTGGGAGGTTGTAAAATCCTAGCTGCCGGGATCTGCACCAATGATCTCCACCGACTCTTCTTCCGCTGCGCTTCGAGTCGGTACGGATGAGATCAAACCTTGTATGCCGTCTCCATAGTGGTCCTAGGCATGCTCGCTATACCAAATTTTTTTATTTTCTATCGCGTTCCCCAACAGTGGTATCAGAGCCAGGTTATGAGTAGATGCATGTTATGATCTAGAATACATGAGATGTATGGGTATTGCATAGTATAATTTTATAGTAGATGAGATCTATTGCTGAAAATTATTTGTGCGGGTAGTAGATGAAATCTGTCACGATGTTCCTGTTGCTTCCCGTGAATTTGCATAGTACTGATCTTGACGGAATGGTGGAATCTTACAAAGTTCTGGCAACCCACGATCCTTTCATGCTGCTCCTGAGTATGCTGATTGATAGATCAACGAAGTGCTAACAGTTCTTTGGGTTCCACCATAGTTAAAGAAAGATGGATGTTTTGTAGACGAAAGGGCAATGCAGATATGATCTGCACGGGGGTCACGAGTATGACGAAGTTTAGTATGGGGCTAGATATTTTATTATCTCGTGTTTCATACACCCTGGAAAGTTAATCTTGCAACTTGAATTATCATACTTGATGATAAACATTGGTAGGTGCGGTTTGAGTCACAACCTTAGAAGCCACGTAAAATAAATTTTTGTATAAACCGATTAGAGGCGTCTAACTTGGTTTTGCAGGATGGTTTGCATATGATGTGGTATAGCAATGCTCATATTCAATTTTATTATGTATGAGATGGCTATATGATGTAATTAAAATGACCTGCGTGTCATGATTCGGCATGATGGCTGGAGCCATATGATTGCACTTTAATGACCTGCGTGTCAACCTTATGTAATGCACTTATTTTATTAGCTATAGAGATAGCAATATTATCTGGTGCATCGACAAGGTGGTGGCAATCTTCGCAAAGGTGAACACCGACGCGAATGCCGAAGACGAAGAAATACTTGACTTGTCCATCAAAAAGGGCTATACCATATCATGCTATTATGAATTGCCTGAGATGTTTATCCCTCTTGATGCATCCTTCTTAATTGCGCGGTAGTCGCTTTTTATTAGGGTGATCTCTCACTAAAAATATCAAGTAGTTAGTGTTCTCCCAAGTGTAGCACCGTCACGACACCTAACTCTTCGGGGTATCACATGGTTACATGGGTATGAACGATTAGAGAAGTGTGAGGCGGATGAGTTGAGACCTTGCAGCGAGATCACTTGGTTGTCTTGACGTTCAGGCATGAAAGTCATGAGCTCGGAACACACGCATCGAAAGAAGAACAAGAGTCACATAGAGATGTGATTGGCAAGTTGGCCTACCAATTGAAATTCTCGTCACTTGAGATGGTTACATCCTTGACGCTGAATTGAAAGTTGGGTCTTGCATCACTAACAATCAATTATGAGAGATGTTGATTTGAGTGGGAGTGCACCTTAGAATAAAAAAAAATTATTCACTAGTGCCAAAAATCATTATGAACAAAGTCTAAGTGAACTTGTGTTTTCCGTTGTAGACCAAATGGCTCGCAACACCACGTTCAACTTAGGCCCTATGTTAGAGAAAGAGAAGTTAGCTATGAATGGAAACAACTATGCGGACTGGGTCCGTACCCTGAGGATTGTCCTCCGGAGTGCTAAGAAAGTGTACGTGCTTTACGGACCTCTTACTCCTAAATCGGCGGCAACAGCCATGGCAAACATACAAAATGTCTGGGCCACTAAGGATGATGATTACGACTTAGTGCAGTGCCTCATGTTGTCTTGCATGAGTTCAGAGCTTCAAAAACGTTTTGAATTCCATATCTCCCTTGATATGATCAAGGATCTGGATGCTCTTTACAAGTTTAATGCATAGTCTCAACGTTTTGACATCATGAAAATGATGGCGAAGACCAAGATGGCTAAGGGCAGTTCAGTTGGCGAGCACGTAGTCAATATGATTGGCTACGCTTAAAGGCTTAAAATCCTAGAATTCCCACTTCCAGAAGAGCATGTTATGGACTTGTTGCTAGGTTCACTCCCCCCGTCTTATGGCAGTTTTATCATGAACTACAACATGAATGGGATGGACAAAACAACAAATGAGGTGCTTGCCATGCTAAAAACTGCTGAAGGAGGACTGCAGAAAAATGGCAAGCAAGTGTTGCTTGTGTATAAAACTGCCAGTTTCAAAAATAAAGGCAAGCCAAAGAAGGGCAAGGGCACCGGTAAGACTGGCTTCCAAAGCAAATCTAAGGGCGGAGCCAAGAATGAAACTGAGTGCTTCTACTGCAAGGGCATAGGACACTGGAAGAGAAACTGCAAGAAGTATCTGGAAGATAAGAAGTCCGGGAAACCGGAAAAGGTATAATTGTTATACAAGTTAATGTCATTGACGTTTTGCTTGCTAGCAAAAATTCTAAGTCTTGGGTATTTGATACCGGATCGGTTTCTCACATTTGCAACTCGATACAGGGGCTTCAGAAGGTGCGCAAATTGGCTAAGAATGAAGTCGTGATGCTTGTCGGGAACGGCGCTGGGATCGCCGCTCAAGCCGTCGGCATTATGCCTCTACGTCTCCCTTCAGGATTTATTTTGGAACTTAGTAACTGTTATTTTGTTCCGTTGTTGTGTAGAAACATTATCTCTGGATCATGTTTAGTACACGATGGGTACTCCTACAAGTCTGAGAACAATGGTTGTTCACTTTATTGTAAGGATATGTTTTATGGATTTGCACACATTGTTGGGGGGCTTTTCATACTAAATTTTGATTGTGGAAATGATGTCTTTAACGTGAATGCTAAACGCCTTAAGAAGGCCCATACCACCACCACTTACTTGTGGCACTGTCGGCTTGGCCACATCGGAAAGAAACACATGCAAAGACTCCATAAAGATGGAGTTTTACCGTACCTTGATTTTGAATCATTTGACACATGTTAAGCTTGCTTGATGGGAAAAATGACCAAGACGTCGTTCACCGGCCATCTTGAACGGGCGGGTGAAATATTGGAAATAATACATAGTGATGTATGTGGTCCAATGAACACGGACGCACGGGGTGGGTATTTTTACTTCGTGACTTTTACTGATGATTTAAGTCGGTATGGCTATATCTACTTGATGAAGCATAAGTCGGAAACCTTTGAAAAGTTCAAAGATTTTCAGAATGAGGTAGAAAATCATCGTGACAAAAAGATTAAGTTTCTGTGGTCTGATCGCGGAGGCGAATATCTTAGTCATGAGTTTGGCCAACATCTGAGTGACCGTGGAATCGTTTCACAGCTTACGCCTCCCAGAACTCCACAGCGAAACGGAGTGTCAGAACGACGTAACCGAACCCTGTTAGACATGGTAAGGTCGATGATGTCTCTTACAGATCTACCGATACCATTTTAGGGTCACGCACTACTCACTTCTGCTTATACATTAAAACAGAGCGCCGTCTAAGTCTGTTGAGACGACACCACATGAGATGTGGTATGGCAAGATACCTAATGTGTCGCATCTCAAGGTTTGGGGTTGTCAGGCATACGTAAAACGTTTACAGCCAACCAAACTAGAACCTAGATCAGACGAATGTTACTTTGTAGGTTATCCAAATAACACCATTGGATATTCCTTCTACCACCAGTCCGAAGGCAAAATGTTTGTCGCAAAGGTTGCACACTTTCTCGAGAAAGAATTTCTCGCTAAAGAATTGAGTGGGAGGACAATACAACTTAATGAGATTAGTGAATCTTTGGCAACCGTTGAAATGGCTAAAGAACCAGAAGAAATTCCGCTAATTATCCCTACAACCGAGCTGGAAGTTGTCGCATGTGATGCAGAAACTTTAGACAATGTTGTTACTGAACTGCACAGATTAGGTAGGGCTATCCAGCCACCTGAGTGCTTTCATAACAAAATCTTCATTCTTGAAGACGATGATCCTGCGCACTACAAGGAAGCGATGGCGGGGCCTAGCTTAAGGGAATGGCAGAAAGCCATGAGATCCGAAATGGAATCCATGTACGAAAACCAAGTTTGGAACTTGGAAGAAGTTCCAGATGGCGTAAAACCCATTGGTTGTAAATGGATTTTCAAAATAAAGACGGACGTGGATGGTAACATTACTATCCATAAATCTAGACTTGTCACGAAAGGGTTCACACAAGTTCCAGGAGTGGACTACGACGAGACTTTCTCGCCCGTAGCTATGCTTAGGTCTGTTCGGATATTACTAGCAATTGCTGCTTATTTCAATTATGAAATATGGCAGATGGATGTCAAAACGGCTATCCTAAATGGAAATCTTGAACAAGATGTATACATGATACAGCCAGAAGGTTTTGTCGATCCTAAGAAAGCTGGAAAGGTATGTAAGCTTCAGAAAGCCATTTATGGTCTAAAGCAAGCATCAAGGAGCTGGAACATTCGTTTTGATGAAGTAGTCAAAGAGTCTGGCATCATCATGAACGATGAAGAATCTGGTGTTTACAAGAAGTTTAGTGGGAGCGCAAAAGCTTTTCTAGTCTTGTATGTGGATGACATATTGTTGATTGGAAATGATGTGAATTTTCTTAGCGAAATAAAAGATTCATTCAAGAAGAGTTTTTCAATCAAAGACTTAGGTGAAGCGGCATATGTATTGTGCATCAGGATCTATAGAGATAGATCAAGACGCCTAATAGCGCTTAGCCAAAGCACGTACATTGACAAGGTGTTGAAAAGGTTCAACATGGAGAACTCCAAGAAAGGCCTACTCCCCATGTCACCTGGCACAGTGCTTTGCAAGAATCAGAGTCGTCGGACCCTCTATGAGCAAGTACAAATGAATGATATTCCATATGCTTCGGTAGTTGGTTCTATTATGTATGCCATGCTATGTACAAGACCGGATGTTTCCTATGCGCTAAGTGTTAGCAGCCTGTAGCAAGGTGATCCAGGATTGGAACACTGGGCCGCAGTCAAGGGTATTCTTAAGTACCTCAGAAGGACCAAGGATTTACTCCTTGTGTATGGAGGTGATAAAGAGCTCATTGTAAGTTGTTACACTGATGCAGGCTTCATGACTGACCCAGATGACTTCAAATCTCAATCTGGCTATGTTTTCATATTGAACGACAGCGTAGTTGATTGGAAAAGTTCCAAATAAAAGATTGTGGCGGATTCTACGACGGAGGTGGAATATGTTGCTGCTTCTGAAGCCTCCAAGCAAGCTGTCGGTATCAAGCAATTTCTTGAAGACCTTGGTGTGGTTCCAAGTGTTCTCGACCCAGTGGAGATCTATTGTGATAATAGTGGCGTCGTGGCTCAGGCAAGGGAGCCATGTTCGCACCATAAGACAATGCATATTCAACGCAAATATAAACTCATTCGATATCATGTCGAAGAAGGTTTAGTGAAACTACGCAAAGTTCACATGGATCTGAATGTGTCAGACCCGATGACAAAGCCTCTACCACGAGCAAAGCATGAGCAACACCGGATAGCCATTTATGTTAGGGAAGCCATGTAACTGGATTATGACTCTAGTGCAAGTGGGAGTCTATAGGAGATATGCCCTAGAGGCAGTTATAATAGTTATTTTGTATTTCCAAAGTTTGTAATGAAAGTTTATGTTCCATGCTATAACTACAATGATTCTCGAGTCTACAACAACCACGAGGCTTGGAGGGAAACTCATGTGCATGTGTGGTATAATAAACGGTAAATTGAATTCCTAGTCTAGCCTCTTAGACTAGCTCAAGTATTGCATGATGATCCTGTTTTCCTGATCATGGGCATGGCTATGCCGACAATTTTGAGGACGCGATGTTGGTAGAACAGTCGTGTTGAATCAATCCAAATTGATGTTATGCTATGAGATACATTCGTCACAAGTTAATGGTTAATAACACAGAGATGGTTAACATTTGGATAATTCCTTAGACCATCAGAGTATCGAGTTTCTTCATGCTTGCTTCATGAACTTTGGGGTTTGTTAAACATCATCCGTAAATGGGTGGCTATTACAGCGTCTTACGAGTTCATGGAAAAGTATGTCAAGTAACTTGATAGCTCAAGATTGGGATTTGCTCCTCCGACGATGGAGAGATATCTCTAGGCCCTCTCGGAGTTACGGTATCCATCATCGTCTTGCCAGACACTTTGTGATTTCATCACGGGGATGCCGGAACACGGGAACGAGAAAAGAGAACAATACCGGCAACGAGGTAAGTGGCATAGTGGACAAGTTGTTGATCCACAAGGATGCCTACATGTCTCACCTCGGGTAATTGTAACATATTGCGAAGCAACAGGAATAGCTCACCACAACTGGAGGTTCACTCGAATATTCATTCGTGTGGGTATAGGGGTCAATATGGGTGTCCACGGCTCCGATGTTGATCATTGATTGGAAGGGGTTCCGGGTCATGTCTCTGTTTCACCGAACCAATAGGGTCACACGCTTAAGGGTCATCTATCTGTTGAATACTAGACAGGGAGTCTGAGAGAAAATCACCGAAAAGTTTTGGACACCGGAAAAGTTTCGGACAGCGGAAAAGTTCCGCAGACAGAACACCGGAACAGTTTTGGTAAAACTAAAAAGTAGTTTCAGGGGATACCATTAAGTCAAATTGGTTTCAGCACATGCGTGATAATTCTTGGAGGGTGCCAGAATCATTCTCGAAACTTCTGGGAATTTTCCGAAAGAAAAACCGGAAATGTTCCGGAGCTGCCGGAACCGCTTCAGATGCTTTTCGCAGATGAAAATCACTATTCTAGAATTGTTTTGGATCACATTAAAAATTATTTTAGTGGGCTACTAGAATTGTTCTAAACCCACATAAATATTTTCAGTTCGATCGGACGCTGAAAAATGTCGTCGTGAATAGTGAAAGTGCTTTTTGGATATTTATGGAAAAGCACCTTTTTGGATATTTCCAAAAAGGCTTCTAGAAGGGATTGGGGAGCAAGGTAGCTCCTCATGGGGCCCCCCAAGGCTTGGCCGGCCAAGGGTGGAGCTCCTCCATGGAGCTCCACATGGCACCCCTTTTCCTTCTTATGATTTTTTATGTGTGACATAAAGTGGGGGTAGTTTGGTATTTTCAAGTCCCAACCCTACCCCTTGGTTTTCCTATAAATAGAGGAGATGTGGGCTGCCATCTCTTTATCCTTGTGCTCTCATACATATGCTTTGCTTTGCAAGCTCTCTCTCTCCCTCCCACGAAAAGAGTCTTTCGTAGAGCCGAAAGGCTGTCTGGGTTCCGGCAGGAACTAGTTCTGGATGGCGTAGCCCTGCCGGATAGATGACACAGTATGTGTGCAACCCCGTAGAGAGGTCGTAGTTTCGATCTTTTGCCCGAGGGGCTGTTCGTGTGTCCTCCCGTAGGGCTTTCCGAGTCTCCGTTTGAGTTTCGAGTGTCCTCCCGTAGGGCTGTCCGAGTCTCCGTTCGAGTTTCGAGGGTCCTCCCGAAGGGCTGTCCGCGACATCGTCTGGGGGACTGTCCGACCACCTCCCAAAGGGATGTCCGACGAGGGAGTACATCCTCGCGGTTGGGAGGTTGTAAAATCCTAGCTGCGGGGATCTGCACCAACGACTCCACCGACTCTTCTTCCGCTGCGCTTCGAGTCGGTACGGATCAGATCAAACCTTGTATGCAGTCTCCATAGTGGTCCTGGGCGTGCTCGCTATATCGGAAATTTTTATTTTCTGTCGCGTTCCCCAACAGTGGCGCACCGAGCGGTGCATTAAGGACATAAGCCTTCTATGCAGCAATGAGGACAATCCTCAGATCACGAACCCAGTCCACAATATTCCTACCATCATCTTTCAACTCTATTTCTCTAGGAACATATAGAATTCAAGGGAGCTACAACGTGAGCTAGTAATCTACAACATAATTTTACAAAGACACTACTGACTATGTTCATGATAATGTGTTCAATTAATCATATTACTTGAGAACTCCCACTCAAATTGACATCCCTCCGCTCATTCGAGTGATACAAGATCTAAATTCACCAACTCAAGTCCGATCATCACGTGAGTTGAGGTGGTTTCAATGGTGAACATCATCATGTTGATCATATCTACTATATGACTCATGTTCGACCTTTCGGTCTCTTGTGTTCCAAGGCCATGTCTGTACATGCTAGACTCGTCAAGTTTAACCCGAGTGTTCTGCATTTGCAACACTGGCTTGCACCCGTTGTATGTGAATGTAGAGTCTATCACACCCGATCATCACATGGTGTCTCGACACGACGAACTTTCAAAACGGTGCACACTCGGGAAGAACACAATTTATCTTGAAATTAAGTGAGGGATCACCTTATAATGCTACCGTCGTCCTAAGCAAACAAGGTGCATAAAAGGATTAACATGACATGCAAATCATAAGTGACATGATATGGCCATGAGCTTGTGCTTTTGATCTCCATCCTTAAAGCACCGGCATGATCTCCATCGCCACCGGCATGACACCATGATCTCCATCATCTTGATCTCCATCAACGTGTCGCCATCTGGGTTGTCACGCCCACCATGTTTCTACTACTATTGCTACCGTTTAGCGATAAAGTAAAGCATTACATAGCGCTTAGTGATTGACACGCAGGTCATACAATTATTAAAGACAACCCTATGGCTCCTGTCGGTTGTCGTACTCATCGACATGCAAGTCGTGATATTCTATACAACACATGATCATCTCATACATCACATATATCTCATCATGTAATTGGACATATCACATCACAACATACCCTGCAAAAACAAGTTAGACGTCCTCTAATTGTTGTTGCATTTTTTACGTGGCTGCCACGGGTATCTAGTAAGAACAATTATCACCTACACATAAACCACAACGGTGATACATAAGTTGCTTTTCAACCTTCTCAAGGACCGCCTTAGTCGAATCCGATCCAACTAAAGTAGGAGAAAGAGACACCCGCCAGCCATCTTTATGCAACGAAGTTGCACTTTAGTCGATGGAACCGGTCTCTCATAAGCGTACGAGTAAGGTTGGTCTGGGCCGCTCATCTCACAATACCGCTGAACCAAAACACGACCAAGGGAGGAAGCAATCTAAGCATCAACACCCACAAACTCTTTGTGTTCTACTCAAGATCTCATCTACACATAGACCTAGCTCACGATGCCAATGTTGGGGAACGCTGCATGGGAAACAAAAAAATTCCTACACACACGCAAGATCTATCCATGGTGATGAGCATCTACGAGAGGGAGAGTGGATCTACATACCCTTGTAGATCGCTAAGCGGGAAGCGTTAAGAAATGCGGTTGGTGTAGTCGAACGTCTTCGCGATCCAAATCGTCGAGCATCCCGCGATCTCATCACGATCCGTCCCGCGATCCAATCACGATCCGTCCCGCGATCCCATCATGATCCGTCCCGCGATTAAATCACGAATCGTCTTGCGATCTTGATCACGGTCCTTCCGATCTAGCGCCGAACGGACGTCACCTCCGCAGCACACGTACAGCTCGATGACGATCTCTACCTTCTTGAACCAACAAGAGGGAGCATAGAGGTAGATTAGTTGTCCGGCAGCGCGATGGCATTGCGGCGATGGTGGTGGAGCTATTCCAGCAGGGCTTCGCCTAAGCACCGCTAAAAACCGATCTAGAGGAGAGGTGGCACGTGGCTATTAGGGTTAACTTTTTCCTCTAAATCCTCTAGTATATATAGGAGGGAGGGAGGGAAGGAGGCAGCCCCAAACCCTCAAGGTTTGGTCAAAATTGGAGGTGGAGGAGTCCTACTCCAATCCTATTAGGAGTAGGATTCCTCCTTTCCACTTGGAAACTCTTTCCACCTCTCCACCTTTGGTTTTTTTCCTTCTCAAACCACTCCAGCTGCATGGGCCCTTAGAGGAGGCTACGACCAGCCCACCAGGGGCTGGTTTACCTCCTCCCACAGCCCATGTAGCCTCTTGGGTCGAAATACCTCTCCCGATGGTCCCCCGGTACACTACCAGCACTCCCGGTACACTACCGATGAGCCCAAAACTTTTCCGGCGACCAAAACGGGACTTCCTATATATCAATCTTTACCTCCGGAGCTCCTCGTGACGTCCAGGATCTCATCCGGGACTCCGAACAACCTTCAGTCACCACCATACATAACTCTATACTACCGAAATGTCACCGAACCTTAAGTGTGTAGACCCTACGGGTTCGAGAACTATGTAGACATGACCGAGACACCTCTACGGTCAATAACCAATAGCGGGACCTAGATGCCCATATTGGTTCCTACATATCCTACGAAGATCTTTATCGGTCGAACCTCTATGTCAAGGATTCAGTTAATCCCGTATGATGTTCCCTTTGTTCTTTGGTATGTTACTTGCCCGAGATTCGATAGTTGATATCTTCATACCTAGTTCAACCTCGTTACCGGAAAGTCTCTTTACTCGTTCCGTAATACAAGATCCCATGACTAACACTTAGTCACATTACTTGCAAGGCTTACTGTGATGTTGTATTACCAAATGGGCCCTGAGATACCTCTCCGTCACACGGAGTAACAAATCCCAGTCTTGATCCATGCCAACCAAACAGACACCCTCGGAGATACCTGTAGAGCACCTTTATAGTCACCCATTTACGTTGCGACGTTTGATACACACAAGGTACTCCTCCGGTGTCAATGAGTTGTATGATCTCATGGTCATAGGAACAAATAGTTGACATGCAGAAAACAGTAGCAATAAACTGACACGATCATATGCTACGTTTGTAGTTTGGGTCTTGTCCATCACATCATTCTCCTAATGATTTGATCCCGTTATCAAATGACATCTCATGTCCATGACTAGGAAACCATAGTCATCTTTGATCAACGAGCTAGTCTATTAGAGGCATACCAGGGACATGGTGTTGTCTATGTATCCACACATGTATCTGAGTTTCCGACCAACACAATTATAGCATGGATAATAAACGATTATCATGAACAAGGAAATATGATAAATAATTCTAGTTAAATGGTCTAACTGATTGCATATGTAAGTAACTGTCTAGTTAATTAATTACATTGATGGTTTATTTTCTGAATGGATTCGCTCGATTTACATTTTTTACATGAATGGCTGCTAAGAGCGACGACGACGACTATCAAGTATTGTAGGACATATTTCCTTAACGGATTTTTTTTACATGTGAATGGACACACTTGATTTTGGAATGTAGCTTGTCTGGCTCTATGACTGACAAGAAATATAATATGACCGTGTCAACGAATGCATGTACATGGTGATCGACGACCTGCATTTTGCCATAGCCATCCTCGATGCCATGATCCACACCCTGTAACTCTCGGGCATCGCGCTGATGTCACGCCTGGCCACGACATCCTCTATGGTGTCACGCACATCGTCCCTCTACAGACACGCGCACGGATGTGTACACTCATAAAAGAAATAGATGTTATTTTTATTATATTAGTAAACTTTTGATTGTCAATAGTAGAGATATTGAGAATAATAAACAACATAGTGCACAAGAGTAACGATTTGTTATTTAGGATTATCTAATTTTGTTTTGGAAGGTTATCGAGAGAAAATATTATGTTTACCTTTTAGGAAGGTGATCTTACATATATGGTGTATTTTTTGAATTCTTAATTACTTATAATTTAAGTGATTGAATTAAACCAATACCTTCTAAAGTAAGCACAAAACAAGATCTCTCCCTTTAATGGGATTTGATATATTTAATGGGACGGAGAAAGTCTAGTAGAAAGGTGTGGTGGGACGTGAGACAAAAAAACAGACGAAAAAAAGCAAGATGAAAAATAAACCGTGGAAGGGAGGCTACCAACTCCCACTTTAGGAGTAGAGATTTTAAATGTCAATAATAAATCTTTGTGGTTAACACAAAATTAAGGAATATAAAAGGATGACAGATGAAGAACTATGAAATCATCCTCTCTTTAATATTAGGTTAAGATGCATGGTTTTTTTTCTGGGTTTTTTCCATGGTTCTTTGAGGGAATAGGAAAAAACGACGGGGAGGACAGATTAATCGTGGAAGGGGAGCTAGAATGAACGATTTTTGATTTTTTTTATCCATCGTTAGAAGGGTAAGGTGGTCGAGCATGGTTGTTTGGTTTTGTATATGGAAAGTCTTGATTGTTGTTTTATGTTGCTGGTTTTCTATACGAGAAGTTTAAATTATTAATTTGTGTTATCCATCGTTAGAAGGAAAGGGTGGTCGAGCATAGCTGATAGATTTTATATAAGGAAAATATTGATTGTTGTTTTATTTTATGGCGTTTGATCATGTGGTGGTGGGGTACAAAGCTACTGTTTTATTAGGAGTAGAGATTAAGACAAAATTAACGAATATAAAAG
The DNA here is from genome assembly GCA_022496015.1 of Hordeum marinum. Classification (NCBI taxonomy): domain Eukaryota; kingdom Viridiplantae; phylum Streptophyta; class Magnoliopsida; order Poales; family Poaceae; genus Hordeum; species Hordeum marinum. Next base: position 533,163,626 of record CM039678.1, on the reverse strand, counting down.
GATGGCATATGAAGAACTATGAAATCATCCTCCCTTTAATATTAGGAAAGATAAAGATGCACGAGTCTTTTTTTCTGGTTTTTTGTCCATCGGTTCTTTGAGGGAATAGAAAAAAAATCAACGAGGAGGACAGATTGATCGTGGATGGCGAGCTAGAACAAACGAACGATTGTTGATTTGTGTTATCCATCGTTAGAAGGGAAAGGTGGTCGAGCATGACTGATTGGTTTTGTATATGGACAGTCTTAATTGTTGGTTTTATGTTATTGGTTTTCTATATGAAAAGTTTAGATTGTTAATTTGTGTTATCCATTGTTAGACGGAAAAGGTGGTCGAGGATGGCCGATTGATTTTGTATAAGCAAAGTATTGATTGTTGTTTCATTTTGATGGCCTTTGATCCGGGTGGTACGAAGCGACGAAACAACGAACCAACTGCTTCATTACAAGTAGGGATAGCAGGTGGCTAGGTTGCTGCGCTGCTCTGGCCCCTCTGCAGCTCACCGAGGAAGAGTTGAGACAGCACCGGGTGTTTGGAATGGTTCAGCAGCAGCAGCCGGCCGCGGCAAGGCAGGCGAGGCGATGACCGACCGGCCAAGGGAGGGGACGAAAGCTCAAACCCTAGAAACCGGAGCAGTGTGTAGACTTCCGTTGGCGGCTCAGATCGACCGTCGGAAGAGACGCCGCCGCGATTCGCCGGAGGAGAAGAGACAAGGCAGATGGTGCGCCTCGCTGGGCGGATCGACGATTATTGGGCCGGGAACGTGGAACGGGCCGTATCAAATCAAGTTGGGAGCCTGCGAGTCGGAACTACCCACCGACCCCATCTCTGTTTTAAACTCGTCCCCTCCCCGTGCTGCCCGCAGAACGGACTTCCTTGCGCTCGTTCCTGTTCGTTCTAGGGTTTCGCCGTGCGTCGGTGCCCATCCGTGTTCCATCGAGGTACCGTCGCCCGCTTACATCTTCCAGCTCTTCTCCTGCCCTCTCCACGCCTGCGTGCCGTATGCTTGATCAATCGTTTGCATCTCCCCCGTGTGTTTTTCGATGGCACTAACCATCTTCCTTTTATCTTTTCGCATATATCCATCTAATGTTCTTTCAGTTTTTGCGATTAATCTAAGATTATCTCCTTTCAGCAGCAATGGCAATGCAATCAGATCCTGCTATTTCTCCTGGAGTGGTAGCCTTCCCTCGATCTCCATTAACAAAGCTACTTACATGCACCACGGTAGCTTCGATTGACTTCTTATTTTCTTGTATAGATTTGCGCTGTATTTGTTGAGAAATACTATCATACTCTACATGAGACGCCAGACCAGGCGTACAAATTTTATCTAGACAGGAGCACGAGATTGGCCGGCCACGTTTTGATGGAGTCGTGGAATATACTACTATATTAAAGCTAGTAAGCTAGCAGCCCCATCGTTCGTTTCAAGTGTAATGATGAAAGTGCTTTTCCTGTTGACACGTGTTCGCATTTTCTATTTGGTTTACTATGTACTGTTTCTCTTAGCATAATACAGATTACACTGTTCTTTTAATTCAGTCTAGATACATACATTTTACCTACACGCATACACTCATACATATGAACGCATGCACGTACATCATGTTCAATGAGCATCTCCGAGAGACCGAGCCGCCACATCATCTTGAGATTGAGTGCAGATTGTGTATTGTTTTTTAACACAGTACAGACGCGTACGCTCATACATACACACATACATTCATTGCTATGAATGCATGCACACACACCCTAGCCACATGGACACCTTCGAGAGATTGAGCCGCCACATCATTTTAAGACTGACGAAGTCTTCACGGACGCTCTCATAGTCGACGGAAACGTCTCCTCTCACTGATCGCACATCGCTGAAAGGCGTGCAATAAATCTAGAAACATGCGAGTCCAAATGTCAAGTCTGTGACTTGAACCCTGATGGGTCTCGCTCTACGTACTGATTTTTTCTTTTGTGTTTGCTACCGTTTGTAACGCAATAAAGCGCATATGCCAGCATACATGTGTATACAATTACCCCTATGAACTAAGCCGGCGCAACATTTTTAGATTGATGAAGTCATCGCCGACGCTTTCGTATTCGACGGGAACGTCTTCTTTCACTGAATACACATCACCGAAAGGCATGGAATATATTCAGGAAAATACGAACACTAGTGCCAAGTCCATGTATTAAACCCTGATGACATAACATTATATAAGGATCATCTTCTAAGCCCTTATTCGCTGATTACGGTGTCCTTTATGTGAAATAATAATTATGCTTAGGCATTAGAGATCTAGAAAATGCTATGAGATGGGGAACCTATAGCTACGTTTTGACGCCATTGCATAGGATACTTCTTTTCCATGGTCGGCCTCCTACTTCGGAGTAGATATTTGAACATTTCAAAATAAATGAAAAAAAAGGAATGTACTATCACCATTGGAGAGGCAAACCATATTGTTACTAAATGATCCAATTGTTTTAGCATGTCAATCTTTTTTTCACATTTGCTTATGATAGCTTAGCCTCCAAACAAACTACTGTACTTCACTAGCTTTTCTTTTCTCATGAACAAATTTGTACCATCTAGTATGTATCCCATAATGTTTAACCGGTTGTATTTTTCCACTCATCCGACATGTGTAGTTTATTGTTCTTATAATTTTTAAACAACAATAACAAGTGTATAGGTCAAGGCCACTTGCACGGGCCCGGCGTCTTCTGCATTGTTGGGCATTGGCTCCTCTTTGGCTTGCACGTGTCCTTCATTTTTTTGGTTAAATTTTGGTTTACAGTCCATTTTTTGGCTCAGTCTGATTGGTTTACAGTTGGTCTATCAAAACTAATCTCTTTGTTTTTAACATTGTACAGACATACACTCATATATACGCACATATATTCAACCTTATAAACACGTGCACGCACACTCTATCCCTATAAGCACCTTTACGAGACACTAATCTTCTTACAAGAATCTTTGTTTTAACACGGTATGAACATAAATGCTCATATACACACACATACATTCAACCCTATGAGCACATGCACGCACACTACCGCTATGAGCATCTCAGATTGATAAAGCCGTTATAGACGCATTCGTAATCGATGATAACATCTCCTACCACTGAACACATACCGTTATAGACTCTTTGTTTTTAATACGATACAGACACAAACGAATCATATGTACACACATACATGAACGAATGAAAACCTTTCAGGTGGGATGAAGTTTGTATATTTTAACATATATCTTCCAATGCCTATAAGTGGATTTCTTAGTAAATCCAATGAAAACCTTTGGTTTGGATGCATTTCTTAGTAAATCCAACAAAACTTTGTTGTGACAACAACACACATTTGCCTGGGCTTTTTCGCGGCGACACGCCGCGCGACTGACCGCTAGTATGTAACAACACTGCCCGTAAGTTACTCTATATGAAAATTCGTTTTGTTGCTACAAACTGGAGTATCAGTCTTTATACGCAAATATTCGCAGAAAAAACTTTTATGAAAAATCGTATTATTACGTGCAACTTCTACATTCATTATTTGTACCTACTAGAGTACTAGTCAATTTAGATTGGCAACTACTCCCTTGATTTTAGCTAACTGACATCAAGTTGGACTTGTGCAAAAAAATTTGGTAGAATTTGTACGTACAAGTAGCGTTGTTGTTTTTTTGAAAGAAAGGGGTCTCCCCTCCGCCCCATTTTATTTCATGAAGCAGCAAACGAGACACAAGTTCAACAAGGATAACACCTACTAGAGAAACAAAGGAAAATGACCCAGGGCGAACCACACAGGGAAAGCCTGGGCACTCCAACCATCAACCAGCTGGCCTCCACACAATTCTAACAAGTATTGAGCTAGAAGCTTAGCCAACTTATTACATTATAACCAAATCATCGCAGCAATGTCACTCGCGGATCAGGTCCAGGCAATCCTCATAAGTTTCCCTTGATGTTTGTCCAGCAGGCCGATGAAGCGTCGGAAGATATCCATCTGTGCATCGTCACAAAGCACCATCCATTGCTGCAGGAGCCCTTTTATCTTGGCAAGGCCGCAGCCCAAACCTTTCCACGTGCGTCCCTGGAAACAGGAATCGTTTCTCAATCTCCAGATACTCCACAAGGAGGCAGCAATAACCATGTTAAGCACAGGTTTACTTTTGTTAAATTTCCATAATGCACAAACATCAGCAAAGCATGAAATTGTATCTACGTGAAAGAATTCAGGTATCATTACCCACATGTGACTAACATTGATCCATTCAAAGAATAAATGGTGTATAGTTTCAGCTTCACTACGAAATAGACATGAAAAATCCTCCACATGCCTTCTTTTGGCTAAATTATCCCTGGTCAGGGCCTTGTTGTATAGACATAGCCATAAGAAGACATGGATATTTTGAGGACACATAACTTTCCACAGAGCATCCCCAACTGGGTAAACCACACCTCCAAAATTAATAATACTATAAAAAACATTTAACTGCGTATTTTCCATTTGGTTCAAGCAACCAAAGAGGAGTGTCTTGGTAATCAGCTAGAGGAAATTTTGTAATATGCTCAATGAGCTAGAGCCAACTAGCCATGCCTCTCTAATCAACACAACATCTAAACGACAGCCTAAGTGTCACCCCATCCCAAACCTGGGATACTGAGCAATCAGTTTGATCACAGATTTCAAACAAGTCCCAGAATTTAACTTTAAGGGAACAATCCCCAACCCAAGTATCATGCCAAAAGTTAATATTGTCCCCTCTCCCAATATTCCAAGAATAGAAAGTTTTGGCAGCTTGTATGGCCCAGGTCACACTCTTTCAGAAGGGAGAGCCAACTTGTTGCCTCGACCATAGTATGTTGGGGGATTGGACATTGTATTTGTATGTAATTAGCTTATGCCAGTCACTGTCACTGTTTTCAAAGAAACGTTTCCCCCAGGACGCCAAGAGGGCTATATTATAATCCCTTAGGTTGGGTACCCCCAAACCACCCAAATTTTTCTTCCTCGAGACCAGTTCCCATTGGGCTAGGTGATATTTATGTTGGTCTCCTATATTTTCCCAGAAGAAGTGAGCCATTTGGGAGTTGATGGCATTAATCGCCCACTTAGGGAATTTTAAAACAGCCATTAGATAAGCTGGGATGCTAACAATACAAGCGCAGAGCAGAATTAACTTGCCTCTATAAGTGAGGTATCTACCCACCAACCAGAAATAGCTCTCACAATCCTATCAATGATAGGTTGGAGGTCTTCCCTCCTCAACTTGTCATAATGCAAGGGGACACTCAAATATTTGATTGGAAAAGATCAGAACTTACAACAAAAGATTTGAGCAAAAATGCTCGCTCTATCCTCATCTACATTAATCGTAAATAAGTCACTCTTATGGAAATTAATCTTCATTCCTAACAGATTTTCAAAACATGATAGGATCCACTTGAAATTCCTAGCTTTCTCATATGAGTCCTCTAGAAAGAGGAGCGTATCATCCGCATACTTTAAACTAACCACCCCACCTGGAATAACATACGAGAGAAGTCCTGATATTAGCTCATGGTTAGATGCCTTAACTAACATTTTAGTAAAGACATCCGCAACCAGGTTGAAGAGGAGGGGGGAGAAGGGGTCTCCTTGTTTAAGCCCCTTCCCAACCATGAAGCTTGGGCCAGTGGTGTCATTAATCCGCACACTAAAGGTACTTCTCAGTAGTAAGACTTTGATCCAGGAGATCCACTTAGACTCGAAGCCCCTGGATTCTAACATCTCAAAAAGGAATTCCCAACTAACCCTGTCACACGCTTTTTCATAGTCAAGTTTGAGCACAAGCCCAGGAGATTTAGACTTCTTAACCTCATGTATTACTTCATGAGCCAACACCACACTCTCCAGAATGTATCTACCTTTGATAAAAGTTGTCTGGTTTGGGGAAATCACTCTAGTACTAATAGAGGAAAATCTATTAGTTAATGCATTGGACAATATTTTCACAGCACAATTGCTAAGACTGATAGGTCTAAAATTCTTCATATCTTTAGCATTCTGTTCTTTAGGAATCAGTATGATCAAAGCAAAGTTGAGTCTGTGAATATCTAATTTACCACCTTCAAAGTCTTGCACCATGGCCATGAAATCTCCTTTAATCAACTCCCAGAATGATTGGTAGAATAAGAAAGATAGGCCATCAGGCCCGGGGCTCCATTGGCATAAGAGCCAAAAATAGCCTCTTTAATTTCCTCTTTGTAAAAGTTTCTTTGTAAAGTCTCATTTTCGGCATCAGTAACCTTTTCATCTTCCTCCTAGAAGGAAGGCCCAAGATGAATGTTATGCTTCTCCTCATACTTGAATAAGTCCTTATAAAAGGTGGTAGCCACCCCCAACATCTCATCTATGGTGTGAACAGGGCTAGAATTAAATGGTTTCTAAGATGTCTGTGATTACCCAAGGCATGAAAATAAGCATTATTTTTATCACCCTCTTTAATCCTACGATCTCTCGATCTCTGCCACGAGGCAGTCTCCTCTTTTTTCGCAATGATATCTAGCGCACTCTTAATATCTTTCATCCGAGCTTTATCCGCATTCGATACTCTATTAGATTCCGCAAACACATCGAGGATATCGAATTCGCGAATCAAGTCTCGCTTCCTCCTCTTAGTTTCTGCTTCAATGTTAATGCTCCAACCCCTAATTTTCTTCCTAAGCAGTTTAATTTTAGTCAGCCAAACATCAATGGAATCTCTACCAGGAACCGGAGTATTCCACATATCACTCACAAGTTGTTTAAAATCAGGTTGTTCCAACCACCATTTCTCGAATGTAAAAATCTTAGGGGAGGTAACCCTCCGAGCCCCTGTATCTAGGATTAAAGGGGTATGATCACTGCCAATCCTCGGCAATGCGCTCAGCACAGATAATGGGAACAAGTAGCATTGTTCACTTTTATATACTTTGATTAATTCTACCCCTTGTGTTTGAACAACAGGAGATCAACAAAAAACTAATATACATGGACTTCGGTAAATACTTGACAGAGATAGACACTGCAGATGAAGTCTCATCTCACAATGGTGATACGCTCATTGTTGTCACTGGATCGTTAACGGCTGATGGCGTTTGCCAAAACTTTACGCAGTCGTTCTTCCTTGTACCACAATATTGTGGCGGTTGTTTTGTTCTTAGTGACATGTTTAGAATTATGCCTAAAACGTCAAGACTTGTGATAAATCAATTTGATAGTCAAGAAAATGAGATCAAGAGGAATGTCAGATCTATTGATAAATCAAGAGGTGGAGCGCATGAAGACTTACCATGTGACAATGGAGAATAAGGTTGAAGACTTGAAAGTTTCAAACCCACTGTTAATGCAACAACATATGAAGTTGTGATGACATCGAGCCACCTGTGCATGTGAACAAACAGGATCTCAAAGGGATTCATGTTGCTTCTCGTCCTCCACCTCAACCTCAAGGATGCTACTAGCACATCTTATGCTTCAGTTGTGACTTGTCTGTTTTCCCGTCTATGTAATGTGAGGGGTTAAGTTTGATCGATGGTCTCTTAGGACCAGCAAAGGCCTCAACTTCTTCCAAAAGGTGGCATTGCTCTTGACCCAAGAAGGAATTGACCAACTTAAGGCAGCTCCCTTTTCTTAGTATTATGTGTTACTATCATAGTGCATCATATATACTATTGTACACTAGTAGAAAACGGCTCATTGTTCCTGGTTCCAGAGGCCCATTAGCCCCGGTTCTGGAATCGGGACTAAAGGCTTGAGACTAAAGCCCAAAACCTTTGGTTTCGATTCGCTTACGAACCGGGACAGAAGGGGCTCCACGTGGCCGCTGCGGGGAGCCCAGGTAGGAGGATCTTTAGTATCGGTTGGTAACACCAACCGGGACCAAAAGGCATCCACGCGTCAGCATCTGGCAGGACCTGCGGTTTTGTTTTTTTCTTTTGAAAGGGGGGTGTTAGGGTTTTTTCGAGGGTTAATTTAGGGGTTTCATATTATGTTAGCTAGCTAACAGAGAGAAGTGTCCTCTCCTTCTCCGTCCTTGGTCGACGCTACCTACTATAGAGAGAACTCGACACGCTAGCTAGCAAGCAAATGAAAGAACCATAAAGTACACAAGATCGTCATGAACATATACAGAGAGAAGTGATCGACCTCTCTTTCTCCTAGAGATTGGTCGAACAACAAGTTTTCGTATATCTATCCGACGCTACTAGCTACATATATACAATATAAGTTCTCTTACAATCCCTAAGATCCAATCACAAATCCACATAGTATTCTCCTGTTGGAAATATGCCCTAGAGGCAATAATAAAATGGTTATTATTGTATTTCCTTGTTCATGATAATTGTCTATTGTTCATGCTATAATTGTGTTAACCGGAAACCATAATACATGTGTGAATACATAGACCACAACATGTCCCTAGTGAGCCTCTAGTTGACTAGCTCGTTGATCAATAGATGGTCACGGTTTCATGACCATGGACATTGGATGTCGTTGATAACGGGATCACATCATTAGGAGAATGATGTGATGGACAAGACCCAATCCTAAGCATAGCACAAGATCGTGTAGTTCGTTTGCTAAAGCTTTTCAATGTCAAGTATCGTTTCCTTAGACCATGAGATTGTGCAACTCCCGGATACCGTAGGAATGCTTTGGGTGTGCCAAACGTCACAACGTAACTGGGTGGCTATAAAGGTGCACTACGAGTATCTCCGAAAGTATTTGTTGGGTTGGCACGAATCGAGATTGGGATTTGTCACTCCGTGTGACGGAGAGGTATCTCTGGGCCCACTCGGTAAGACATCATCATAATGAGCTCAATGTGACTAAGGAGTTAGCCACGGGATGATGTATTACGGAACGAGTAAAGAGACTTGCCAGTAACAAGATTGAACAAGGTATAGGGATACCGACGATCGAATCTCACGCAAGTACCATACCGATAGACAAAGGGAATTGTATACGGGATTAATTGAATCCCCGACATCGTGGTTCATCCGATGAGATCATCGTGGAGTACGTGGGAGCCAACATGGGTATCCAGATCCCGCTGTTGGTTATTGGCCGGAGAAGTGTCTCGGTCATGTCTACGTGTCTCCCGAACCCGTAGGGTCTACACACTTAAGGTTCGATGACGCTAGGGTTATAGGGAAATGGTATACGTGATTACCGAAGGTTGTTCGGAGTCCCGGATGAGATCCCGGACGTCACGAGGAGCTCCGGAATGGTCCGGAGGTAAAGATTGATATATAGGAAGTCCAGTTTTGGTCACCGGAAAGTTTTCGGGCTCATCGGTAGTGTACCGGGAGTGCCGGGAGGGTGCCGGAGGACCCCGAGAGGGGTGTGACGACCAAAGGACCTCATGGGCCCTTAGAGGAGGTGTGCCAGCCCATATTGGGTCGGCCAAGACCATCTATGTGGGCCCATGTGGCTGGAGATAAGGAGATAAGGCAAAAAGGATTTAAAAGGAGGAGATCCACCTCCCTTGTGGGAGGTGGACTCTCCCTTTAATTCGGCCGACCCTCTCCTCTTTGGAGTATAGGCCAAGCCAGCCCTCCACGTCCCTCCTCCTATATATACTTGAGGTTTTGGATGTTTTGAGACAGGATTTGATCTCTCTCTCTCACGGCAAAGCCCTACCTCTCTTCTTCCTCCTCCGCAGCGCTTAGGCGAAGCCCTGTCGGAATACCTTGCTACTCCACCACCACCACGCCGTCGTGCTGCTGTTGGAGCCCTTCCCAACCTCTCCTTCCTCCTTGCTGGATCAAGGTGTTGGAGACGTCACCGGGCTGCACGTGTGTTGAACGCGGAGGTGCCGTCCGTTCGGCACTTGATCGGATCTACCGCGATCTGAATCGCTGCGAGTACGACTCCATCAACCGCGTTCTTGTAACGCTTCCGCTTAGCGATCTTCAAAGGTATGAAGATCCACTCTCCCCTTGCTCGTTGCTGGTTTCTCCATAGATGGATCTTGGTGAACGCGTAGGAAAATTTTTGATTTACTACTACGTCTCCCAACAGTGGCATCATGAGCTAGGTCTATGCGTAAAATCCATGCACGAGTAGAACACAAAGCAGTTGTGGGCGTCGATTTTGTTAATATGCTTGCCGTTACTAGTCTTATCTTGATTTGACGGTATTGTGGGATGAAGCGGCCCGGACCAACCTTACACGTACGCTTACGTGAGACCGGTTCCACCGCCTGACATGCACCAGTTGCATAAGGTGGCTAGCGGGTGTCTGTCTCTCCCACCTTAGTCGGATTGGATTCGATGAAAAGGGTCCTTATGAAGGGTAAATAGCAATTGGCATATCACGTTGTGGTTTGGATGTAGGTAAGAAACGTTCTTGCTAGAAACCTATAGCAACCACGTAAAAACTTGCAACTACAAATTAGAGGACGTCTAACTTGTTTTTGCAGCATATGCCGTGTGATGTGATATGGCCAAAAGGATGTGATGTGATGCATTGTGATGTATGAGATTGATCATGTTCTTGTAATAGGGTTCACGACTTGCATATCGATGACTATGACAACCGGCAGGAGCCATAGGAGTTGTCTTATATTATTGTATGACCTGCGTGTCAATCATAAACGCCATGTAATTACTTTACTTTATTGCTAAACGTTAGCTATAGTAGTAGAAGTAATAGTTGGCGAGACAACTTCATGAAGACACAATGATGGAGATCATGATGATGGAGATCATGGTGTCGAGCCGGTGACAGTGATGATCATGGTGCCCCGAAGATGGAGATCAAAGGAGCAAGATGATATTGGCCATATCATGTCACTATATTGATTGCATGTGATGTTTATCAGTTTACATCTTATTTGCATAGAACGACGGTAGTAAATAAGATGATCTCTCAATAAAATTTCAAGAAAGGTGTTCACCCTAACTGTGCACCGTTGCTAAGGATCGTCGTTCCGAAGCACCACGTGATGATCGGGTGTGATAGGTTCTAACGTTCGCATACAACGGGTGTAAGCCAGATTTACACATGCGAAACACTTAGGTTGACTTGACGAGCCTAGCATGTACAGACATGGCCTCGGAACACGGAAGACCGAAAGGTCGAACATGAGTCGTATAGAAGATACGATCAACATAGAGATGTTCACCATGGATGACTAGTCCGTCTCACGTGATGATCGGACACGGGCTAGTTGACATGGATCATGTATCACTTGGAAGACTAGAGAGATGTCTATCTAAGTGGGAGTTCATTAATAATTTGATTAAATGAACTTAATTATCATGAACTTAGTCTAAAAATGTCCTTGCAAATTATGTCGTAGATAGCTCGCGCTGTAGCTCCACAGTTTTATTGATACAATCCTAGAGAAAAGTAAGTTGAAAGTTGATGGTAGCAATAATGCGGACTGGGTCCGTGATCTGAGGATTGTCCTCATTGCTGCACAGAAAGCTTATGTTTTTGATGTACCGCTAACTGCACCACTCCCTCAAGCGTTGTCTGTAGATGTTGTGAACATATGACAGGCACTTTTTGGTGACTATGTGATAGTTCAATGCGTCATGCATTACGGCTTAGAATTGAGGCTCCAAAACGTTTTGAACGTCACGGAACATATGAGATGTTCTAGGAGCTGAGATTGTGATCTCAGGCTCGTGCCTATGTTGAGAGGTATGAGATCTCCAACAAGATTCTTTGTCTGCAGGATAAAGGAGAATAGCTTAATCGGTGAGCGTGTGCTCAGATTGTCTGGGTGCTACAATCACTTGAATCAAGTGGGAGTTAATCTTCCAGATGAGATAGTGATTAATGCAGTTCTCCAAGTCACTGCCACCAAGCTACTAGAGCTTCGTGATGAACTATAACATGCCAGGGATGGATAAGATGATCCCTGAGTTGTTCGTGATGTTTGACAGCACGAAGGTAGAAATCAAGAAGGAGCATCAAGTGTTGATGGTTAAGTGAAACCACTAGTTTCAAAAGGGGCAAGGGCAAGAAGGGAAAACTTCAGGAATGGCAAGCTAGTTGTTGCTCTAGTGAAGAAACCCAAGGTTGAGCCCGAACCCGAGACTAAGTGCTTCTGTTATGAGGAGAATGTTCGCTGAAGCGGAAAAACCCTAGAGGCTTGGTAGATAAGAAGGCTGGTAATGTCGATGGAAGTATATTTGATATACGTGTTAGTGATGTGTACCTTGTTGGTACTCCTAGTAGCACCTGGGTATTGGATACCGGTTCGGTTGCTAAGTGTTAGCAACTCGAAATAAAAGCTACGGAATAAACGGAGACTAGCTAGGTGAAAGGTGACGATGTGTGTTGGGAGTATTTCCAAGATTGATGTGATCACCATCGCACGCTCTCTCTACCTTCGGGATTTGTGATAAACCTAAATAAATGTTATTTGGTGTTTGCGTTGAGCATGAACGTGATTAGATCATGATCAGTGCAATACGGTTATTCATATAAGTTAGAGAATAATGGTTATTCTGTTTACATGGATAATGCCTTCAATGGTCATGCGCCCACTCGGAATGGTTTATTGAATCATGATCGTAGTAGTACACATGTTCATAACATTGGTACCAAAAGATACAAAGTTAATAATGATAGTACCACATGCTTGTGGCACTGCCACGTAATGTCATATTGGTATAAATCGCATGAAAAACTCCATGATGATGGATTTTTTGACTCACTCGATTTTGAATCGGTTGAGACATGCGAGCCATGCCCTTTTGGCAAGATGACTCAGACCCCATCTTCCGGTATGATGGAGTGGACTAGTGGCTTATTGGAATTAATACATGTTGATGTATGTGGTCCAATGAGTGTTAAAACACACAGTGAATATCGTTATTTTTCTTTACCTTCACTGATGATTTGAGTGAATATGGGGATATTTACTTAAACACGAGTCTGAAATGTTTGAAAGGTTCAAGGAGTTTCACAGTGAAGATAAAGATCATCGTGACAAGAAGATGAAATGTCTACGATATGATCGTGGAGGTGAATATCTAAGTTACGAGTTTGGTATGAAATTTTAGACAATGTGGAAATTGTTTCACAGCTCACGCCTCCTGGAACACCATAGTGTGATGGTGTGTTCGAACGTCGTAGTCGTGCTCTATTGGATATAGTGAGTACTATGATGTCTCTTATCATTTGGCCACTATCGTTATGGGGTTATGCATTAAAGACAAATCCATTCACTTTAAATAGGGCACTATCTAAAGTCTGTTAAGATGACACCGTGTGAATTATGGTTTGACAGAAGCCTAAGCTGTCATTTCTTAATGTTTGGGGTTGCGACGCTTATGTGAAAATGGGTTTTTCACCTAGCGAGCTCGAACCCAAAGCAGACAAATGCATCTTCATAGAATACCCTAATGAGACATTGGGTATACCTTCTATCTCAGATCCAAGCGCAAAAGGTGTTTGTTGCTAAGAACGGGTCCTTTCTTGAGAAAGAGTTTCTCTCGAAAGAATTGAGTGGGAGGAAGATAGAACTTGATGAGGTTGTTGAACCTTTGTTTCAACCAGAGAATAGCGCAACACAGAAAGATGTTTCTGTAGAGCCTACTCAGTTGAAAAGGAAGTTAATGATGATGATCATGAAGCTTTGGATCAAGTCACTATCGAACCTCGTAGGTCGACAAGGACGCGTACTGCTCCTGAGTAGTACGACAACCCTGTCTTGGAAATCATGTTGTTGGACAACGATGAACCTACGAACTATGGAGAAGCGATGGTGGGCCCGGATTCCAATAAATGGCTAGGAGCCATGAAATCCGAGAAAGGATCCATGTATGAAAACCAAGTATGGACTTTGGTAGACTTGCCTGTTGAATAGCGGGTCATTGAGTACAAATGGACCTTTGAGATAAACATAGACGCTAATGGTGAAATGTCACCGTTTATAAAGCTCGACTTGTCGCAAAGAAGTTTCCGCCAAGTTCAAGGAGTTGACTGCGATGAGATTGTCTCATCTGTAGCGATGCTAAAAGTCTATTAAATTATGTTAGCAGTTGCTGCATTTTTCGATTATGAAATCTGGCAGATGGATGACAAAACAAGGTTTCCGTAATGGTTTCTGTGAGGAAGAGTTGTATGTGATACAACCAGAAGGTTTTGTCAATCCTAAGGATGCTAATAATATGCAAACTCCAGCGATCCTTCTATGGACTGGATCAAGCATCTCGGAGTTGGAATATATGCTTTGATGAGGTGATCAAAGTGTTTAAGTTTATACAAAGTTTATGAGAAACTTGTATTTGCAAGAAAGTGAGTGGGAGCACTATAGAATTTCTTATAAGAATATGTAGTTGACATATTATTGATCGGAAATGATGTAGAATTTCTGGAAGAGCATGAAGGGTTGTTTGAAAAAGAGTTTTTTTTTTCAAAGGAAGGCCCAGATAAAGCTACTATTTTATTGAGCATCAAGATCTATAGGGATAGATCAGTTCGCTTGATAAGTTTTTTCGACAAAGACATACCTTGACAAGTTTTTGAAGGAGTTCAAAATAGATGGGTCAAAGAAGGAGTTCTTGACTGTATTGTAAGGTGTGAAATTGAGTAACACTCAATACCCGACCACGGCAGAAGATAAAGAAAAGATGAGTGTCATCTCCTATGCTTTAGCCATAGGCTCTATATAGTATGCCATGCCGTGTGTGCCTTGCCATGAGTCCGTCAAGGGGTACAAGAGTAATCCAAGAGTGGATCACTGGACAACGGTCAAAGTTATCCTTAGTAACTTGAGAACTAAGGAAATATTTCTCGATTATGGAGGTGATAAAGAGTTCATCGTAAAGGGTTACGATGATGCAAGCTTTAACTCCAATCCGGATGACTCTTAGAAGAAATCTGGCTACGTATAGTGGAGCAGCCATTTGGAATAGCTCCAAGTGGAGCGTGGGAGCAGTATCTACAAATATGACATGGAAAGTTTGCAAGGTACACACGGATCTGAATGTCGCAGACCCGTTGACTAAAAACCTCTTTCACGAGCAGAACATGAACAAACCCCAGAACTTATTGGGTGTTAATCACATGATGATATGATCACATGGTGATGTAAGTGTTAATCACATGGTGATGTGAACTAGATTATTGACTCTAGTGCAAGTGGGAGACTGTTGGAAATATGCCCTAGAGGCAATAATAAAATGGTTATTATTGTATTTCCTTGTTCATGATAATTGTCTATTGTTCATGCTATAATTGTGTTAACCGGAAACCATAATACATGTGTGAATACATAGACCACAACATGTCCCTAGTGAGCCTCTAGTTGACTAGCTCGTTGATCAATAGATGGTCACGGTTTCATGACCATGGACATTGGATGTCGTTGATAACGGGATCACATCATTAGGAGAATGATGTGATGGACAAGACCCAATCCTAAGCATACCACAAGATCGTGTAGTTCGTTTGCTAAAGCTTTTCAATGTCAAGTATCGTTTCCTTAGACCATGAGATTGTGCAACTCCCGGATACCGTAGGAATGCTTTGGGTGTGCCAAACGTCACAACGTAACTGGGTGGCTATAAAGGTGCACTACGGGTATCTCCGAAAGTATTTGTTGGGTTGGCACGAATCGAGATTGGGATTTGTCACTCCGTGTGACGGAGAGGTATCTCTGGGCCCACTCGGTAAGACATCATCATAATGAGCTCAATGTGACTAAGGAGTTAGCCACGGGATGATGTATTACGGAACGAGTAAAGAGACTTGCCAGTAATGAGATTGAACAAGGTATAGGGATACCGACGATCGAATCTCGGGCAAGTACCATACCGATAGACAAAGGGAATTGTATACGGGATTAATTGAATCCCCGACATCGTGGTTCATCCGATGAGATCATCGTGGAGTACGTGGGAGCCAACATGGGTATCCAGATCCCGCTGTTGGTTATTGGCCGGAGAAGTGTCTCGGTCATGTCTACGTGTCTCCCGAACCCGTAGGGTCTACACACTTAAGGTTCGATGACGCTAGGGTTATAGGGAAATGGTATACGTGATTACCGAAGGTTTTTCGGAGTCCCGGATGAGATCCCGGACGTCACGAGGAGCTCCGGAATGGTCCGGAGGTAAAGATTGATATATAGGAAGTCCAGTTTTGGTCACCGGAAAGTTTTCGGGCTCATCGGTAGTGTACCGGGAGTGCCGGGAGGGTGCCGGAGGACCCCGAGAGGGGTGTGACGACCAAAGGACCTCATGGGCCCTTAGAGGAGGTGTGCCAGCCCATATTGGGTCGGCCAAGACCATCTATGTGGGCCCATGTGGCTGGAGATAAGGAGATAAGGCAAAAAGGATTTAAAAGGAGGAGATCCACCTCCCTTGTGGGAGGTGGACTCTCCCTTTAATTCGGCCGACCCTCTCCTCTTTGGAGTATAGGCCAAGCCAGCCCTCCACGTCCCTCCTCCTATATATACTTGAGGTTTTGGATGTTTTGAGACAGGATTTGATCTCTCTCTCTCACGGCAAAGCCCTACCTCTCTTCTTCCTCCTCCGCAGCGCTTAGGCGAAGCCCTGTCGGAATACCTTGCTACTCCACCACCACCACGCCGTCGTGCTGCTGTTGGAGCCCTTCCCCAACCTCTCCTTCCTCCTTGCTGGATCAAGGTGTTGGAGACGTCACCGGGCTGCACGTGTGTTGAACGCGGAGGTGCCGTCCGTTCGGCACTTGATCGGATCTACCGCGATCTGAATCGCTGCGAGTACGACTCCATCAACCGCGTTCTTGTAACGCTTCCGCTTAGCGATCTTCAAAGGTATGAAGATCCACTCTCCCCTTGCTCGTTGCTGGTTTCTCCATAGATGGATCTTGGTGAACGCGTAGGAAATTTTTTGATTTACTACTACGTCTCCCAACATCTCCGTCTTTAGGTATGACGTGGTCAAGAAAGAATCCCGCCAATTCATCTTGAATTGCTCGTATGCGATCATGTGGTAAGAATTCATCCCGCATCTACCTGATCTAATTTAAAGAAGGGGGTCAATACATGTATATATATTAATAAAACTCAACACAATTGATGATAATATATAAAATAAAATTGTGAATATTATTTACGTACTTCAAATTGTTTGTCAGAGAAGCCCCGCTCAAAGGTCGAGTGGCGAATGAACTCGCATACGTAATATCCACATAAAAAAGGCCCTTCTTTCTAGTACAAGCACTTTACGAGAATAGAGTTTAATCAAACTGATAAGCAAGCATGATAATGATATATTGATGAAAATTTGAATCAATTAGAGATGCGCAGAACTAGCTGGTACTACTTACTTTGGGGTGCGTAAATCGCAACTCTTTGTTTAGACAGGGAACCTTGGGTGAAGTTCTTCCAAAACCCTGTCAGGCAAAGAAAATGATTACTTGATATCAGGAAATTAACGAAAGTTGCATGCCGATATGGTCCCAGTATTGGCTGAACTTACTTCTTGAGCATTGCAGTCATGTCCGCATAATTCTCGAGATCTTTACATCTCGAGTCTAAGACAATTACTAATGCCCCGTCAAGCTTAATGGATAGTAGAATAAAGTGGTAACTGCACACGCATATATAACTCATCAATTACATTACTTAACCTCGACTAAGCAAAACCGAGTATACGGAGAAGACAACAACACTCATTTGAAGTTGTAAGGAAAGAATATTTCCCTTTTGTTTTGATGTTTAAGGAACGACTTTAGCAATTCTCCTCGGTCTCTTTGATTTCATTTCGTACCATCCATTCATTTATGACATCTTGGTTAATGAACCCAACGTCGAAGATTCCTACTTTTTTGCATTTGACGATCTTCAATCTGCATAATATAGTAATTATATATACATGCAATGAACGAGCTGAGCTAGAGACTTAACTATAAAAGTAATACTTACAGACAGGAGGAAGTCATGAGTTGTTTGTCGAGGGCCAGTTGATTGTATCACTGAAATAACTCCACAAATTCAATAGGCATCATGCTGAGTCCAATGAATTCGTGCTTTGGTTTCACTCTAACATACATACTGTCTCTCCCAGACTCCCTGCAGGTTTTCATGTACCACTCATGCAATTTATACATCATCGTTGTTAGAGGAGGAGGATCAGGTTTGACGAGAGGCTTCCCGTGCACGTATTTATATTCTTCTTTTGTTACCTCAATCGTTTCAAAAAATACATCATCCCCCAAGTAATCACCAAGTTTGGTACCGGTTAGTGGCACCGGATGATTAGCAATATCGCTAGACACCTTGAGCGGGGGCACGATTGCTTCTCCTATTCGCCGAGCTGGGGATTTGTTTTCCCACTTCTTTGTTCTTTGACTCTTGCAGCACTAGAAGTACTTCCCGACTGCTGTGCTTCATTATATGTCTTTATAATACAGCGATCATAGTTTGATGGCAGCGGAGGCGGTGATGGTCGCTTCAGGGCATCCAGAGTGCGCTTCGCTTTCACCGGATCTACCGTTTCCTTCGGAGGTGGATGTTTCATTGCAAAATGGGCCTTCACTTCGGCTTTACTGATGTCATCGTTTTCTTCGTCAGTCCTCTCGTATGGTAACTTTGGAAGAGGCTTGAGGGTTGGACCAAATTTGAATTTCTTCCCGCCTATTGTACTGCTAGCTGCCGGAGCGGCGGCGGCGTCTCTCTTCCATCGTGGCTGACGTGTCGGAGGAGGTGGAGTGGCCTAACACGTTGGAGGAGGAGGAGGAGGAGGCTAAGTGTCTTGATGCACCGAAGGAGGCGGAGTGGCCTCACGCGTCGAAGGAGACGGACTGCTCCGACGTGCCGGAGTAGGCGAAGGAGGAGGCGGAGTTCCATCATGCGCCGGAGGAGCCGTAGAAGGAGGCGAAGTGCCCTGATAACTCGCCGGAGGAGGAGGAGGAGGAGACGGAGTGCCTGACTCACCGGAGGAAGAGGAGGCGGAGGCGTTCAGTTTGGAAGCTTGATATACTCCTTCCGTCATAGACATGTATTCCTCATAACATGAACCAGCTGATTCTGTTGGGGAACATTGCATGAGAAATAAAAAAAATCCTACGCACACGCAAAATCTATCCATGGTTATGAGCATCTACGAGAAGGAGAGTGGATCTACATACCCTTGTAGATCGCTAAGCGGGAAGCGTTAAGAAATGCGGTTGATGTAGTCGAACGTCTTCACGATCCAAATCGCCGAGCGTCCTGCGATCTCATCACGATCCATCTCGCGATCCAATTACGATCCGTCCCGCGATTCCATCATAATCCGTCATGCGATTAAATCACGAATCGTCTTGCGATCTTGATCACGGTCCTTCCGATCTAGCGCCGAACGGACGTCACCTCCGCGTTCAGCACACGTACAGCTTGATGACGATCTCCGCCTTGTTGATCCAGCAAGAGGGAGCAAAGAGGTAGACGAGTTCTCGGGGCAGCGCAATGGTGTTGCGGCGATGGTGGTGCAACAATTCCAGCAGGGCTTCGCCTAAGCACCGCTGAAACGATCTAGAGGAGAAACTATGAACTAGAGGAGAGGTAGCACGTGGCTGTTTTTTATGTCAAAAGACCCTCAAACCTCTAGTATATATAGGAGGAGAAAGAGAGGTATTTAAATCGCCACAAATTGTTGTTTACATTTTACATGAAACCCCCTCACTTTTATACTATTCAACCCGCACTCCAACTATAAGTGACAGCGAATTGTTTTCTGAATTTTTACATAATATCCCCTAATATTTGGGTTAATCAATCCACAGTCTATCAGAAATAAATACTTTTTTCAAATAATCATATCTTTTAAACCCTACTTTCAATTTCAACATGTTATATATGAAATTTGATTAGAAAAATATGTAGAATATGAATATGATGTTCTTTTTATCTATTAACTATTTAAAAATTGCTATATTGGGTGCAACCTATGTACATGTCCCATGATCGAAGACCCAATGTATGTATTTTTCTTGGCGAAATCCACAGTGTACTTATTAATGGACTAAACAATTATTTTTTATACTGAATACATAAATAACTTTTATAGAATATACATACAGTTATAAAACTCATGAACATCCGAAGTACATGAAAATATATTTTGAAAATATCCAAACAATTCTTGTGATCGTCATGAACATTAATATTGGAAACGATACATATGATCTTAATTTGTATTTTATCAACTGCATGTGATGGTGACATATTTATACTTAAACTTAATTTATAGACACGGCTTCCTTAGTATTGAACGACAACAACTGGTTGCTATCTGAGTTTGGTCGTAGATGCACGCCATCAATACTACATGTCATAAGCAAAGGACTAAATCACTATTCTGACCTTCTTAACAATTTTTGTCACAAACTAAACTTGACATGGAAGTATTTCACGATTTGACCCTTTTGACAATGCCATAGCTCGTGGCGTTTCTGCCCAACATAGAAACGCCGAGCTAGATGGAATTTCTGCTCTTCTCCACTACTAGGTCGAGCTAGAAGTGCCAAAGGTCTTGGCTTTTCTATGTAGGGCAGCAACGCCAAAGGCCTTGCCTTTTCTATGTAGGGCAGTAACGCCAACGCCAAGGTGGCATTGCTGCCTTACATAGCAACGCCAAGGCCTTTGGCGTTTTCAGAAACGGTAACCAGCTCGGCCTAGTAGTGAGCGACGGCAGAAACGCTATCTAGCTCGGCATTTCTACGTCGAGCAGAAACGTCACGGGATATGGCGTTGCCAAAAGGGTCAGATCGTGAAATATTTTTATGTCAAGTTTAATTTCTGACACATTGAAAAGGTCAAAAGAGTGATTTCGGCCAAAATACAGCAGCTTCGTTTTTCCCTTTTGGGCTTAGTCATGCCAAACAAGCAGGATGGTCAGGCCCATCCATTGATCTTCTTAGGTGGGCCATAATAGGGTAGTCAGCTCGTGGTCTTGTGCAAAGGAAAAGAATGTGAATCCATGGATCGATCACGAATCTGCATCCAGCACATCGCTCGCCTTGCGTGTTCGTCCGCGTTGCTCGCCTCGCTGTGCGCCGCGCCACACGACGTGCAGCCCCAGCTACTCCAGCCTTGGATACGGCGGCCGGCGAGGTAGACTGGCGGAGGCGAGGGGTCACGACTGGGGCGGGGGTCAGTACCCCAACCTGCGCAAGGGCACGGTCAGGACTCAGGAGGCAGCAATCCGCCAACGACTGGGCTACCGGCGGCACGTGACACCCAGGTGCGTTATTTACCTATAATATATGGACAAATATTGATCGCTCATTGTGTTGGCTCCATATTTGTTTGTTTAATTACAGATTTGAGATGATTTTTTGTTGACTTCAAAAGAATTTTACAAGTGAAAGATGAATAATACATGTTTTAATGACTCGATGATTTACTACACCGAGTGGATGATTTGCAACACCGAATGGCCTTAGGCCACAATCTTTCAGAAAGGGCATTTGCCTAGGTTCAATTAGCACATTATTTATTGGTACACTTTATCATTTTAATGTGTTTAATATCAACGGAAATTATATAATCTGTTACTGTGTTGTATCTGGTTGTCGAGACATCGAAAGGTTTGGTTGTGCAGCAAGTGCTTAGCGAGTTAATTGGTATTATATGTCATATTTTTATTTATTTTTCTGATATACTAGGAAAAATGTACGTGTGCTGCAACGGGAGATTAGCTTCACATGTCATCTTCATGGTAATTCACATGTTAACAAAGATATAAGCCCGCACACTGGGGAAAGAAAGTAAGAAACTAATACTATAAATTGTACACGAGTAATTAAGAATGTCCTAACAGAAAAAGTACTCACAAAAGAATACAAAAATAGGTCAGTCGTTCACCAATTGGATGGAGCCATTACTTTCCCTTGGAACAATGAAAACTCATGAGTGGAAACTAACAGCAAAAGTTTTCAGGACAAGAAGTGAAACATGCTCCTAACCATCAGGATTTGATTAATCGCTACAAACTTGTGGTACAATAAATACTCTTTTCTAGATGTGATAAGTTCCGTTTCCAACAAAACTGTAGTTAGCTTGCATGCGTGTTATGTATCGCTGCAAAAATTAGTCAGGTAGCAGGGCCTTTACCAAACAACACACACACTTTAAAATGAGATAGCTCTAGCTCAAGTGTGGCAGCTTCAATCCCTGTCATCAGTGTGCTTATGCCAAACCGATCTTGGTATCCAAACATGGGTTCGGTGACGACAACAAATGTTTCACAACAAGTAAAAATGAACAAAGGAAATACTAGATGATACCTGGAAACCCGAAAAGGAAGCAAGCAAAAATGTTATGCGTGTTTACAGTGTTATTTCGTCTGAGGCAAAAGATATGGTACTTTCTACAGTAGTATTAGACATCACTCTAGTTATTGTACTACTCTACATTGTTGGGATGAACATGATGATGATCTAATAGTGTAACATGAGAAAGTATCATGTATTTTCTGTCAAAATGGCTGAGCCATACTGATAACTTTTCTGTCAGTTGGCATGCTAGAAAGCACAAAGCCTAACACAGTTGAATCCAGAATCAATAGGACATGCATAGAACCTCTGAGCAGGCCTAACAGTTATGATGATTCAGTTTCTAGGGGCTGAATTGGTGAAAACATTTTAATAGGTACGTAAGCTGGTAATGAAAGAACAAATTCGTGGAAGAGATCATTCTGGAAAATAGAAAGGTGGAAATACGAATTCAAAGTTACCATTCGATGAAATGTCTTTGCTTCTCCTGATGTACAAAGCTTTAAACTTTCGAAGCCCAGTCATAGATGATGTTTTCATAGACCATCATGTTAGCAATCATATTCATCCCAGTCAATAGAAGTGGCGCCAAGATTAATCTCCAATGCATGTAGAAATATTAACAAAAACATGCATGATTGACCATGTGTGATCTTGGAGAAATATGTGTCACCAGGTAGGTATCACAGGCATCAAAGCGAGAGGTAGCAAACGAATTCAATGTCTATTATAATTTAGAATGTGAAGGGACTAAGAAATTATGTGAAAGTGTGAAATAATGTCAAGGATTCAAATTTCGGTGGCAGATATATTTTATGTTTATGGCCTGAAGGTGTTGCACAGTTCAGATTTTTTTGTAAACAAAACAAATAGGCACGAGAAATGCTACTTTAATTTCTCATAATTCATGCTAGTTCAGTTTTCATATAACTTTAGATATTTAACACGATAGCTCATCCTCAACTTTGTCAAATAATTCTGTTTGGCCATTGCTTCGAGATGAATTCAAGCACCCATCCAACAAAAATGTCTGAATGATGGAATAGAAATTTCAGAGGAGCCCATACCTACCAGCAATTAATGTTATTGTTTTACACATGTGGTAGTTCATATCTGAATTCTTTGCCTCCATCCGTGCAGTGAGATCTGTTACAACATAGTATAAAAAAATAGAAAACAAAAACAAAATTAAAAATTAGAAGGTAGTTTGGTTATTTATGTAATAAATCATGAAGAAATAAGGAAACACTGATTAGCTATTAGAGTAGAAGCCAAAACCTTGTGAGTATTACGCTATCTGATCGTACTACTAAGTCCAGAATTCACCCTTTTATATGATCTACCAGCTATCAACTAAAGGTGCCTCACGTACAGGATGTGTTATCCTCTAGGAATGTCAATTATAGAATGAGATCCAATTCCAACTGAACCTGCAAGAACAAAAGAAAATCTGTAATATAAAACAAAATATAAATCACCATACACTGTGTTATTCATCAAACACAAAAGACATCCTCAAGCCCCTTTGATCCATTTTTTATTTTTACTATTGACTGCATACTAAGTATTCAGAGAAATAATGACAAAAGAAGGAATGAATCTGGAGGTCCTTACTCCTTACCTTGATGGAAAATCACTTGACGCTGGCGAGCATCAGGAGATTGGGCAATTCGCTAGCTTTGCCCTGACCCATTAGCCATGAGCAAACAATGTCCCACTTGATTTTACAATTGTGTACCACTTGTCTTATCATGATCCTTGTAGACCCCTACCTCATACCCTACCTCCATTCATAAGTTACGTAGTATGTACCACGTTTTTTCTTTTGTATCCCCTCTATCCCCAAATAAATGGCATACAAATTTGGTCAAAAATTCAATGCTTTCTTAATTTGACAAAATATATAGAACAAAGTATCAGCAATTATAGTATTGAATGAATTCATTATGAAAATATATCTAGTGATGTATATATTGATGTTGATTTGATATTATTTACCTTCATAGTTTTATATATATGCTTGGTGAAACTTAGATATCATTGACATCTTGATTCAATTTATACGCCATGTATTTAATGTATTTAGGGACTGAGGGAATAGCTAGCTACTAGGCCTGGAGGAGATGCCAGCCCAGGCCCGATCTATATATACATGCGTACAATGCATACAGACAGACCTGTGCCGTGCAGTGTCCCACCCAGTTGAGGCTGTAGCTCTCTCAGCACAATAATATCGCATGGAGGGGACGAGTGATGCCTACGGTGGCCACAATGGCGGCAAGATCCTGCCGCCCAAGGAAGCTGTGGTGGTCGGGGCGCCGCAGCCGGCGGAGGTGGCCCCGACAGGGGTGGTGCACAAGGTTATGGCGCAGCCGGCACAGAGCTCGGCCAGCAAGATGAAGGGGAAAGTGAAGGAGACCTTTTTCCCTGACGACCCGTTCCGGAGTTTCAAGGGGCAGCCGCTGCGGAAGAAGTGGCTGATGGCTGCCAAGTACCTGCTCCCGTCCGTGGAGTGGGTGCCCGGCTACTCCTTGTCCCTCTTCAGGTCCGATCTCATCGCAGGCTTCACCATTGCCAGCGTCGCCATTCCCCAGGCATGTGCACGCACTAATGATTCCTAGACAAGATTCATGCATTTATGCTCGTAGCCTATATCTGTATAGTGTTTATCACCTGCATGAAGCGCCCTGCCTTACCAACTGTGCTGGTCCTACTATCTTGCATATGTGTTCTTTGCAGGGTATTAGCTACGCGAAGTTGGCAGACCTGCCTCCGATCATAGGCCTATGTACGTATCCATATGCTTTCCTCTTTCTTATCATGGTAGTGTATTTCATTTCTATCATAAACATCATAGTACAATCCACCTAAACACCGAATTGAGAAAACTGAAGAGACGGCAGGACACTAGCATTTGCAAAAAGGAATACCAGTCAAAAAGGAAAAAATACAATTAACGCCGAAAATACCGTGAGCTTGAAACGAACGCCTATCACCTACCACTAACACCGCTAGAGTAGTCATCGAAGAAGAAAATAACGCATATGCTTTCCCTTTCTACATGTGGTAGCTAGCGTACGAATTAACAAGTGACGTAGTCATCATTCATGTGTACAGATTCGAGCTTCGTGCCGCCGCTGGTGTACTCGGTGCTGGGAAGCTCCCGTGACCTGGCGGTGGGCCCGACGTCGATCACGTCGCTCATCATGGGGTCCATGCTGCAAAAGGCGGTGTCGGTGAACCCCTCCGTGGAGCCCACGCTGTTCATGCAGCTTGCCTTCACCTCCACCTTGTTCGCCGGTCTCTTGCAAGCCTCCCTCGGCATCTTCAGGTACATGCAACAATCTGATGCATCCAACAACAAACCTGTTCAAATGAAAGATCGATGCACGGACGCATGCGTGCACCGGCACAATAACAATGCATGTCTTGTTATTGTTCGATGGTGCAGGTTGGGTTTCCTCATCGACTTCTTGTCCAAGGCGACGCTGCTGGGGTTCATGGCCGGCGCCGCGATCATCGTGTCGCTGCAGCAGCTCAAGGAGCTGCTGGGTATCGTCCACTTCACCGACAAGATGGACATCGTCGACGTCATGGCCTCCGTCTTCCAGCACACCGACGAGGTCACCCATCCATCCATCCATCTAGCTCTGAACCCGTGCTGCATGCATATATATGTTACACGCGCATATATGTACGGTGCGTGCATGCATGCTTAGCTAATGGTTGATTTCGTGCAGTGGTCATGGCAGACGATACTGATGGGGGCGTGCTTCCTCGTGCTCCTGCTGTCAGCCAGACATGTGGTACGTACGTACGTGTGCTTCCTTTCTTCAATTCAGCTCTTGTGATTTACCCTTGACTGGCGTCGATCGTCTAAGATGCTGTTTCTGCTCTGCTTTCTTTTTCTACAATGAGGGTAAACCCTCTGGCCTCTGCATCCGCACATCCATGCACCTTTGTCGAATTAAACCAAAATCATTCAAAGTGTTACATGAGTGGAGAAAATAAAAAAGCACAACCTGCTGATAATTAAAACACATAATATACATATATCCTTTTAACTGGTCGCTATTCAAACCGGCTGAACATAGCATGTGCAATGATCTTCCGCTAGTTGCACCTAATTTCATGGACTAGCAGGAAACTCCAGTTCTTCCGCACATGGATCCCTCTCTTAGTTCCAAAAATAGTTAAAGTTTTCTTTGGAAGTTTCAACCTTCTTAAAATACAATCTTTTCGGCAACTCTAGTTCGCCCACACTAAAGCGCATGCTAGCTCCCAATCAGATCTAAACTTTATGTTTTGTGTGGACCCCAGTCAACCTGTTTCTGAACATATTTGTTGCGCTGCTTGTTGGTGAAGGGACTTTAAAAGCTACCTGGATGGCAAAAGGGCAAGATAAGAATAAATGATGAATTGCTTCCTACTGGCACATAAGCAGCACTTCTTGCAACCCCCCCCCCCCCCCCCCCCTTGCCATCTGTGTTTTTCTAGGTTATCTTTCACAAGAATCACACTATGTACCTTTGTCCATGTACCGTATAAAATCATTATTTTTCTTGAAATAGGCTTTCATCCCACTTTGTAAATAAAGAAAACATACATACAACATCTATACAAACCAGGTTCAAAGTTGCAAATATGAAATGACGGCTGGGGCAATAGCACAAACATACCCAAAGGAAGCAATAGCGAAATAGAAAAGAAAAGCTAGCTAGTGGCATGCAATAGTGACGACTACGAAGAGGAGAGCCGACTCACGGTAGCTACTTGCGCATCCATCATGAGCCCATGTCGATCCCGATCCCACTGCCTAGAGAGCGGGTGTCAGTGCTGCAGAAGGCAAGGAATTTAAAGAATGAGTTAGATGCCTGTTGCGGGAAGACCCGCTCAATCAGTATTTTATGACAAGTCGTCCACAAGGTCCACGACAACGCTGCAATTAAATATAATCCAAGAAAGTCGGTGATTCCATCGTATCTGTGTGGCCCTTGTCTGAATGAACTCCGTAAAGTCCAGAACCTCCCAGTCGGGCCCTAGGGCCTCCCTGATGAAGATCCAGAGGGACCGGGCAGCAAAGCATGATAACAAAATGTGGGTTTTGGTCTCTAGAACAACACAAAGTGGACATAAGCCATCACCCGACCCATGTCGTTTAAGCACCTCCGTCTGAGAGGGAAGACGGTCATGCAGTAACTGTCACACAAAGATTTTTTATCTTCGGGGGCAACGGAACCTTCCACAAAGGAGAAGTCCAAGGGGTGACGGGGTCCGACATAAATCTTGATATGCCGGCATCAAAAACAACTCTGCCGAAGGTGAGAAACTCGAAGAAACGATGTATGGATGTTCCGACAACATCATAGGGAGGGCCGCCCACGATCGATCTAATTTTGCAATGTCTGCCTGCCCGAATGTGTGATGAAACAAGATGTTCCAATGCCATTCCAGGTAGCCTCAGAAATCACAAGCGACAGGTCATGGCAAATAGTAAACATGCTTCGGAAACTCACCAGAAGTGGCTCATCCCAAATCCATATATCAAGCCAAAATTGGGTCACTTACCATTGCCTATAGTGAAAGTAGTCCCTAAGCAAATATCCTGCTTTATTTGTTAGAGTTATTTCCAAAAGTGGGAACCTCCCGAATGAGAGCATGCAAGGAGTTCGCCCTGAATGTACTTGGCCCGAAGAAGTTGTAGCCACAGACCTCCCTCGCCACGCAAGAACAGCCAGACCCAACGAAGCATGCGGGCAACGTTCATGTGGGGAGAGGAAATGATACCTAATCCACCGTGCTCCTTAGGCGAACGAATATTCGACCACTTGACCATATGATACTTATGGCAGCCGTTCGTCGCCTGTCAGAAGAATCTAGCCAAATCCTTATCGAACATGCTATGCACACCCTTCGACAGGATATATAACCCCATCATATACATGGGGAGGCTAGATAGCTTAGAGTTGATGATGACAACGTTACTCCCCTTGGAAGGTGAATCGTCCATACCAAGGTTTTGCCCTAAACGCAACTCGGGCAAAGATTAGGTCAATAAATCACTCACCAAGATCATCGAGTCAGACATTGGCATCCCTAGGTACGATACGGGGAATGCAGCCAACTTGAAGTTCAAGTTGTCCGCAATTCACTGCCTCTCGACCTCAGGATACCCTAACACGATGTCCTCACTTCTATCAAAATTGATCTTGAGGTCTGACATGGCCTTGAAACATAGAAGAAGGAGCATAAGATTAGCCCTGTGAAGGTCCGAACCCTCTACCATAATCATTGTCTTGTTAGCATACTAAAGGTGGGTGACCTCTCCACGAGGGATCAAGTGTCCCACAACACCCGACAGGTGCCCAACCATCCTGGCCTTGTCCAAGATGCCTGCCAAGGCATCAATAGTGAGGGTAAATATAATCCCCTTGCCTCGCTCTTGTAGAATACCTAAAAGAATGGTCCCACCTCATCATTACTGTTAATCACCGTATTTCCAGACCGAACCAACCGTATGATTCATGAGTAGCACCCATCGGCAAAAACCCGACGTTGGAGCACTAGCCGCAAGAACGACCAGTCGATGTGGTCATATGCCTTCTAGATGTCCAACTTAAGAAAGACGCCTTTATGGCCACATGATGCCATCTCATGAATTATATCATGCAGGGACAGAATGCCATCATGGATACGCTGTCCCATCAAGAACACTGTCTGAAATGGGTGGGCAAGCCGCTTGGCAACACGGGTCAACCACGTCGCATATACTTTTGCAAAGATCCGCTCAAGAACATTAATCACAGTAATTGTCCTAAACTGCCTTTTGTCTGACACGCCAACTACTTTGGGGATCAGGGTGATGACACCATAGTTTAGAAGCGCCATGTCGAAGGTCCGAATGTAGAATTCATGGAACATCGACATAACCACCAGCTGAGGCGCCGGCCAAAAATTCTGGAAGAAGGCCACGTGTAGACCATCCAAATTTAGAACCAACCCAGCCTTCATCGACTTGATGGCCCTACTCACCTCTTGTGGCGAGAATAGGAGAGTCAATTTCACATTCTCCGATTCAGATACTTTGTCCTCTAAAGGCCAGAAGTCATCCGCCAGACAAACCCCTCCACGGGGTTCTTCCATGAAGAGCTCCTTCAAGAAGGAGTAAATGTGGTACCTAATATCATTTGGCGTCTACAGGAGGACGTCTCCCGCCCAAAGGTATGGAATAGACCATTTTTGTCGTCGACCGTTGACAATTGCCTAGAAGTAGGCAGTATTAGCATCCCCTTGAGCAGCCAATTCTGCCCCTGCGTTGCTGCCATAATAATTCTCCCCCCTTAAACATATCCATCGGCAAGGCCTTAAGGGAGCATCAAAGAAGCCAGTCATCGATGAAAAGGCTAACACAATTGGCAGTCACATCTAGGGCACTAATCTGGTCCAATAGTAGCCCCTTACGGTCCCTAAGCACGGCACCAAGGTTGGCCTCCCACTCCCGCATGAACCGGCGAACAGATTTGGCACAATGATGCCAAACATCCGCTGAGCAGTACACGTGTGGTGGACTGACCGCCGCCTCCACCCAGCTACAATGAATGACCCCAACAAAAGCCCGGTTGCAATAACCATGAGGTTTTGAAGTGGAATCGAGTCGACTTGGGTGAGGGCCTGTCCCCTGAAGTGAAGAGAAACGGACAGTGGCCAGATCCAATCTGAGTGAGTGCGTTAAGAGATCACAACGGAAATATGACCTCCCACTATAGGGATACTAAGACCATATACAACATACTCCGGATAGAATCCACCTACTTATTATTTTGCGTGGACCTAGCCCCTACACGGGCAATCTCACGAAGAGCCGTGTTCATGATGCAATCATTGAGTAATCGCATTTGTGGGCGATCCACATGATTAGAACTCTTGTTAGTCATGTGTCTAATCAGGTTGAAATCACTACCCACCACCATCGAGATAGGGTAGGGTTCAACCTTGTCCTTCAACTCTCCATTGAAATCCATTGATCGCCCATGATCATCCGGGATGTAGACAATGGTCACCTCTTAACTAAGGTCCACACGTCGGTCAATAAGGGACATACTAAGGAAGAATTATCCTTCATCCATGTCATATACCGAGAAGGAATGCTCCCTGACCCCAGCAACATACCACCAGACTACCCCAACACCGGTAACCACTGCCAGGCAAACAAATGTCGGGATAGGCTCTGGAATTCCTGCATGGAGATGCCCTAGCGATTCGTCTCCTATAGACTCACGGTATCCATGCTCTACTCCCGCATATACTCAATAAATTGACGCCTCTGGCCTAGGTGGCTAAAACCCCGAATGTTCCAACATAAGAGCTTCATTCTCGAACAGGCGTTGAGATAATAGGCCTCTCTGGCAAGGCCGAACTAGCCTGACTGCTGCTTGTGGGGCAGGGTGCCTGGTTAGCCGGTCGTCCTCGACACCCCCACACCAGGGAGTATAGGACACCTCGGCCAACACTAGTCCTACATATCATGGTTTGTTTCTTCATGGAATGCATGCGTGTAGCTAGGGGGGCTGCCCTTCTAGGCCCTGACATGTGGAGGGCCACCGAGGGTCACGACTCCAGGAACCACACTAGACGACTCCCCACCGTCCCCAGGCTCTCTATTTCTAGGGCCAGTGGTGGCCGGGGGCTTAGATTCTCATGTACCACCTAGGCACGAGCCTCTGCGAGCGGCCCATCGAACTGTTCCTTCGTGCAAGTGGCGGAGAGATGTTCAAGCCGTATACCCTTCTTGCCACAGAATATTATGTCGCAATCTGAGGCGACGTCAGCCAAATTCCCAAGAGGAACCAAATCAAGGATCCAAAATCTACACGGAGAACAAAACGGGGTCGGGTTACAGGGAGTAGTACCTGGCACAAGGTAGCAAGTGGTTGCCCGCAAGGCCACCTTCTTTGGGATCGTTAGGACACGACCGCCTAACAAGGTATGAGCCTTGCTAAGCCGTGCACTCTGTCTGGTAGCCACTATGGGGGACGACACTAGACATGCCCTGGGGTCGACCACGGGAGAGTCAAAGCAGGTTGAGAGCAACCCCGGATAGGTGGAGGAGGCGATACATGCACCATAGCGGGGGACCCTAAGTCTAGAGAACCGGGGTCCGAGGCGAATGGGAGTAGCAAACCACTCCAGCTGCATGGGGTGGGGGGGGATAGGGTGTGGCGACGAAGGGCACACACGTTCGTCCCAACACTCAGAGCGTCCTCCTCCTCCATGGTCTCCTCTTGAAGGATCATATGGGTACTCCCATTAAGGACGGAGGACATGGAGGCTGACCCCATGGTCGAGGGAGCACACGAGAACGACAAGCCACCAACACCAGCAAGGGTAGCCATCCCCATAGTACCAGATCCCGGACCTCCAGATACAACAAACCTTCGTAGGGGAGGCGTGTAGGAAGGTCTTCCCTCCTCTTCAGAGGAACTCTCTTCCAAGGAATCACTGTCCTCCTCCTTTGAGCCATCATAAGGAGCCTGTTGTAGGAAGGGAGACTCGGGAACCATCCACCCCTCAAGGTCATCTAGCACCACTTCACAGGTAAGGCGCTTACTCTTCTTGCCAAAGTAGAAGATCATGGACAAGCAATCAGCCTCGACAGGGGCCACACAAAGTACCTTAATACACATCATCCCATCCCCTTCTAGGGACTATAGGTCAACGGTCAGAAGCTTGCCCACCTACTCCAAGACCGCCTTCAGGAAAAGCTCGAGCTTGGCACCCCTCGGCTTCCCATAGAAGAGCAACCACACTCGGGCGAGAGAGGGGGGGCAGGATCCGCAACCGCCTCCCGAATAGAGACCACTAACTTGTTGATCGGGCACTTGACGTCATCGCGGGTGCAAACACGTAGCCTCTCGACATAGGGGAAGGGCTCTGAGAAAACCAATTGTGTCATCTTAGTGACCTACTAGGAGTACTCGATGTCCCTGTTGTCGTCGATGTATGCACACAACTCAGCCTGGATGAGTTAGGTCGTCACCTTGACAAATGGAGGAAGGACCAGGTCCATAACAAGCAAGACCGTCGCCGAGAAGGGTCTATCGGGCTCATCCACCAAAGTGGCATCGAAATAGTAGAACCCACCCTCTTCTATCCCGTACCCTAGGTAGGTGGACGGACATAGAGGTGAGCATCGGCACACCGAGCGGAAGTGCCCACACAACCATAGTTGAAACCCATCCTCTCCTCGTGTGTCCTGGGGTGATCCTCTGCTCCGACCACGGGGGCCTACGGGACAGCCTGGATCTTGGATTGCGTCACCAGCTCGGACGCCTTGCCGAGGCATGCCCCCCCTTGGAAGCTTCTTCTTCTTGCTCTTTTTCTTATTCGGCAATAAAGGGCCAGGGCCCTTGAGAGATTGGCAAAGTTGTGAAAACCTTTATGGCTGAGACCCACCTGCTCCCAATCAGGGTCTTTAACCCGGACCAACTGTTGATCATCCATCCAACCGATACCGAGCTCACGAGGAGGCCGGGCAGGAGCATCAAGGTACCCCCATGGTTAAGGGCCCCCATCCTACCTATCATAGGCAGACCTGAAACCAGACCCTCGACGCCTCCAATCACCACCTGAAGGTACCCGGCGAAACCCCCTAAAGTCAGTGGGCACACTAGGCCGGCGAAGGTCGGGCCTCCAACTTGCTCTTCAAAGCCGACTCGCGTGCCTCATCTTTAGCCCGATGGCCGTCCATGTCTTGGCGGTACTGGTCCCCGGTAACATGGGGAGGGGGAGTCTTGTGTCCGGGCAGGGTCCAGCGCTGGTGGTGGTCGATGCAGTGAGTTGCCGGCCTACATGGCCGGTGCCCGGCCCAGCCCTGTCGGTTTGTGAGCACCCGTACGAGCAGTAGAAGATCCCGCAGGCAGAGGCCTCTTCGGCCATGTGAGTCCATCACTCTGCACCCCATGAGAGCCTTAGTGTAGGTCTGAGGTAGGAGAGGTCTAGGCGATGGGAACGATGGTGATGTTGTTGGACGTTACTCGGGGGAGACGACATCAAGGACTGGTAGCAACGAGCGAAGGAGGAAGCAATGAACAAGCAACACGTCCACATCTCTTGAACTTAGCCCTAGAAGCTAGCCAACCCCGTCTAGTGTCGTGGCACATAGTTGGATAAATCCAACGGCTCGGATCCGTTGGGGTGAGCCGCCAGTTACGATTCCCCAGCCGATCGCTTCCTAGGCCGCCACAACAATCACCTGGGCACCCAGCCCGCTAACCCGCTAACCCATGGATCCCCTCATGGCCTACGCAGCCGTTGAGTAGCCCAAGCACCCGTAGGCCCACTACTAGGGGAAACCCTACCCGTAGCATTGGAGTTTTAGCTACCAGTAGCGTAGGTGCCCACGCTACTGCTATGACGTACAACTATTTTTTAGCAGTAGTGCCGGTTGACCTGCCCACTCTACTGCTATGACGCTACAACTATTTTTTAGCAGTAGCGCCGGTTGACTAGCGCTACACCTAAACTTTAGCAGTAGCGTGGGTTGCCCAGCGCTACTGAAAACTGAGTTAGCTTTGCGAACCCGTGCTACTATTTATCGCACATATTTCTTTTTTATATTTATGTTGTATTTACACACGATTATACGTATTAATATGGAGCATCAATAATAGTTATGGAAACAACAACATTTACATTAAAATGGATGGATGCAAGTGATCATGTTGAATTAGAGGAAAATATAATGTTGCGAATGCAACATCATATTTTCCTCTAATTCAACATGATCACTTGCATCCATCCACTTTAATCAAATATATGTCATATAACGTATCATCCTCTTAATCATCTAACAACTCATCATCCTCTTAATCATCTAACAATTCATCATCACTTTAATCATCTAACAACTCATCCTAATCGATCATGCCAAGTTAATATAAACCAGAAAAACTTCTCTCTCCTAGGACCTAGTCCTCCCTCGTAGGTAAAATGTCATAATACAGAATAACACCTATGTTTCCATGATGAACCAAAGAGATCCAACGGTCTCCAACTTGTGGCTTGTGATCCTTCTTTATTTATCCACATGCTTCAATTTGGAGCCGTCCTTGTGGTTTGTGCTCAGTCGAGTATGGAAAAATGAATTGGACCGTCGTAGGGTTTTAAGTGTCATATAACCTTTGCCATGCATCAATGGAGGGATAACACCATTTGACAGTTTCTATTGAAGAACATAATAGTAGCCTAGTTAGCAATGTAATCAACATTATTTACGCAATAGTAGTGGACTTAATTAGCAACTCTTACCAAGATATTTCCGTGGATGTCATCCGCCCTCAACCTATGCACTAGTGGCATTTATAATGTATAATTTGGACCAAGTCCCATTTTAATCAGGTAGTTGTCCCTATCAGACAGGACACCGCTAACAAAGGTGAGAAGAACATCCTTCTCCTCCCAAGTTAGATGTGATTCATAAGTGAGTATGTCGTGTGAACTATTTTCCGTGTTTCACTCGAAGAAATGAAATAAGCTGTAAATTATAAATTAATAAATTTAGTATGGATGAACATCAACTCTTTTAAATATAGAATGCAAATTACTTGACAAATATGGTTGACAAAATCACATGGAGCTTAAACTGGAAGCATATCCACATCCACCCAAATGTCGATATTACCTTCAATATGATCTTTAGGACGAAGATCGAAGGTTATTTCCATATCCTCCTGAAATCCATATGCCTTGGCTAGAGCTTCCCAATTTGAGCACCCTAATTCTATGATATTCACTGCATTCATTAATTTGACCAGAAACGATTGACCAGGTTTAGTCCTCAGGTTAGCTCTCCTCATCTCCATACTCTCATGGTCTTCGAAACCGAGCCTCTCTAAGACATATCGTCTTGCATGGAAGGGGATGAACTAGTTTTGACTCATTTTCATTTGGACAACAAGCATCTCATTTGAAATTGGTCATCAAAACCATTTTTCTGACTCATTTTGACTCAGTTTTGCTATCTAATTTACTATCTAATTATTTGTTTTACTATCTAATTAACTTCAAACTAATTATCTATTTACTATCTAATTATCTGTTTTAACGTAATTTTAGAATCCTAATATAAGAAGCCACACTAGCTAGCAAGCAGGGGATTGAGGGAGAGAGGGTGTTGAGATTTGTCACCTCAATTCAAAGGGGGCAGGTACGGCAGTGGATGACGAGGCAGGGGCGTAGGTGGGGAGGGGCAGGGACATTGGTGGACGGTGAGGCAGGTGCGTCAGTGATGTAGGGGCATCGGTGGGGAGGGGTCGGGACGGCGGTGGACGGCGAGGCAGGTGCGACGTCGGCAACCCAGGGGCGTCAGTGAGGAGGGGCAGGGATGACGGACGGTGGATAATGATCCCGTCGTCGTCATTGGGGTTGGGGTTGAGGTCGCCGGGGCTGAGGGGGATCATCGCTGCTAAGACGAGAGAGAGCGAAGGAGAGGATCGAGAGTGAGAGAGAGATCGAGTGGGGGATTGGGGGATGAGATCGAGGAAGAACGACCGCGTTATAACTAAGTTAGCTATAGCAACGCGCTACTGCTAGCTCAACTAGCAGTAGAACTTTTTGTAGCCACACGCTGCTGCTACATGGGACCCACCGACTTACCCGTAGAAACATAACTTTAGCGTCGTTTAAAAGAAAATCGCTACACATATGGTATTAGTTGTAGCGCTTATTTTTGGGCCAGCGCTGCTAATTTATGCCGACCCTGGGGCACCCTTTGGCCCACTTAGCAGTAGCGTGCGTTGACTAACCCGGCGCTACTGCTAAATTCTCACAGTAGCGCCTTATTTAGTGCACGCTACTAGTACTTAGTAACATTCTACCTATAAGCTTTTCCCTAGTAGTGGCTAGCCCCTATGCATGTATTCATTGCCCCACGCATCAGAGCAGCCCGCTTGAAACCCGACCAGGGAATAGCTCACTCCTTAGGGTACGAAGCCGCCGACCATGGCAGCGGCGAGGCGTGGTTGTTCAAAGATGGTGTCCCAACTATGGATCTATCACCAGCAGACCCCAGTAGATCACTAGGCATCGGATCGAGGCGAAGAGCTCCAGCCACAATGCCAGGCATCAACCTCAATAGAAAACAGCGTCGACATCCCCAAGATGGAGAGTAAGACACCATGGCCACCGAAGGTGGCGTTGACGTTCAGCGCACGCGCGCCGGGCGCGCCGCCACCATGTAATCACCTAGGTTGGGTGGCACAAGATACACCGGCAATTGCACACGCCCCTCACCAACATCCTCCTCGGGCATGTCCGCCAAGATGACACTCGAACGAACTAGGCGCAAGGTGGGTGAGCATCGCGTCGTGGTGGCCATGCCCTCCAGTGGAGTGGTCTCCACCACGCTACCCATGCCGACGGCTGCCAGCGAGCATTAGAGGCTGGTGGTCCAACAGGGATTTTCAAAATGACCCAACTGTCGCCCTCTCAAGCCCTACACGCTCCCGCCCCCCGTGTGTGTACGTTCAAGTGAAAAACATTTTTTCACGAATAAGCCAAGCTTCTGTATCATTTTATTGATAGAACAATATAGAATGGGTACAAGAGGTGGTACAATGCATGACACGAATGCAAGGGGCATGAACTTGCTGCCCAAAGCGAAAGGACGAGAGATGCTCGACCCAAACAAAGAAGAACACATTTGAACTCGCGGACTAGAGAAGCTATCCAACTAACAACCAACCTACGAACATCTCCAAATCTACCAATTAGGGCGCCATGAGCAAAACAAGACACCGCCTTCACAAAGGAGAACGACATCGAGACAGAGAGCTAATCACTAGTGGCAATTTAATTGTCCAAATGTATTTGTTGTGGAAAACTGAATGTCAATGAGGTATGTGTACATGGACTGAATAGAGAAGACCTCAGACATATGTACCATCCAATGGAATGGAACATGTCGGGTTCGTGTTATAAGTTGATCCCCTATCTACCTATGGACTAGGTGCAACCATGTTGTCCGCTTATCCCTAGTAAGCACACGTCAAAGCTTGATATTCTGCACACTCGTCCCTAATACCGAAGCAACGGAAATGTCTTTTCACTTCGCGATATAATATAGCCTCGGTTATTGAAGTCCAAGAAGCACGTCAACTAGCCATGTGACGCAAAAACCTCGTGCTAAGACCCTTTCCCACCAGGAAGGAACACTTGCAAAAGAAATCGGCCTACAATCTGTTCACTTCTGTAGCAAAATATTTTTACAATATTGATATCTTTCCAAATAAAAATTAGCTGGGAATTATAAGTAAAGTGCTCATGGGAACCCTATTTAACTCCCCTTTTGCTGAACTATCACATCACATTTCATTTTCAGAACCAAAATTAGAACTACTTTTCGTCCACTTGTTGATTGTAGCTAACTCCTGCAACAATACTTATTCATCTAGTTCTACATGTGAATACACAGAGCATGAGATGGCCAAAGTTCTTCTGGATTTCAGCATGTGCTCCCTTGGTATCTATCATCATATCCACGGTGCTCGTTTTCCTCTTCCAAGGAGAGAACCACGGCATAAGCGTCGTAAGAAACAAACAAACTGGATAATTGTTTAGATATTACAACTGTGTTATGAAACATGATGCAAAACATGGAGTGTTTACATTTTTTTCCCGCAGATTGGGCATATCAAATGTGGCCTGAATCACCTCTCATGGGACAAACTAATATTTGATCGAAAACATCTAGGACTCACCATGAAGACTGGCCTTGTCATCGGTATCATCTCCCTTACAGTATGCTAACCATCCGATGCACAACATCAGATTGCATTAGAAATTGGAAAAGTAGTTGAAATTTATTTTTCATAACTGTTACAACTAACAAGCTTTATGTGCCTTGAATTTTACTCTGTCAGGAAGGAGTAGCTGTTGGTAGGACATTTGCTTCAATCAAGGACTACCAGGTGGATGGTAACAAAGAGATGATGGCGATTGGGTTGATGAACATTGTGGGCTCATGTACATCATGCTATGTTACAACAGGTAATCTACATTTTTGGACTAAAATGACCTCCAATATTTTCTTGCATTCCTGACAAGGCTCCATGTGCATCATATCATGCACACAACTATGGGAAGAAAGATTGATTGCTCTCTCTATTCCTATTAGGAGGATTTTCTCGCTCTGCTGTGAATCATAATGCCGGCTGCAAGACCGCCATGTCCAATGTGGTCATGGCGCTGACAGTCATGATCACATTGTTGTTTCTCATGCCATTGTTTGTCTACACACCTAATGTTGTCCTTGGAGCCATCATAACTGTTGCTGTTGTTGGCCTGATCGATGTGCCAGCCGCATACCACATCTGGAAGATGGATAAGATGGATTTCCTTGTGTGTTTGTGCGCATTTGTTGGTGTCATCTTCGTCTCAGTCGAAGAAGGCCTCGCGATAGCGGTAACCAACAGAAATATCACTAAGATGTATTGCTGATTTTTTTTCATAGAGGAAGTTGATAGTTGATCTTTTTTACTCAAATTGCCAAATTTGTAGGTTGGTATATCTATATTTAGGGTATTGATGCAAATCACAAGGCCAAGGATGATAATTCAAGGGAACATAAAGGGAACTGATATTTACCGAAACATCCATCAGTACAAGGAGGCTCAGAGAGTTCCTGGATTCTTGATACTAACAGTCGAGGCTCCTATAAACTTTGCAAACACCAACTATCTGAATGAAAGGTAAAAAAGAAACTTCAAATTCTGGAAAATGATGTTGAGGTTAGGATTTGGAACAAGTTACAATGCAATATTTCATTTGTAGGACTAAAAGATGGATAGAGGATGAAAGTATTTCAGGGAATAAAACTGGACTCCATTTCGTAATCTTTGATTTATCAGGTTTGTACCCTCGACAAAAAAAGTTTGTTGACTTCTCAGTTTAGCATCGGATCTCACTAACTCGTGAATGTTCTGTTTTTGACGAACGGTTCATTCCCATCTTTGTTTATGCATATATACGCATCACCTAAAGGACAAAAGTTGATGTCATCATTGATTCTCCTCATTTTAAAAATGCAACTTATTTTTTAGATTAAACCATTGATGGATTTAAAAATCTGATTTCTTCATTCCCTGGCAACTAGACCTTTGAAACTATATCTTATACTAGTATGTTTTGATGACTTCTTTTAATCAAAAGTTACCATACTTGTGCTACAAAAGTTATCGCGCATGTGGTACCTAAGATATCCTGTTCTTCACCCAACCTTCTCCTCACATGCACATGCGTGCATGCACCAGGGGACAAAAATTGATGTCATTATGGCTTCTCCTATTTCACAAATTCAAAATATTTGTAGCTAGCTCAAACAGTTACTCCCATTCAAAATCGATTTTCACCATTAAATTTGTTGCAAGGAAACCTTTGAAACTAGATCTCATGTGTGTATGTTTTGATGAATTTTTCGGGTCAAAAGTTATTAGTCCTGGGCTATGTAAGTTACCGCACCTATTGTATGTAAGTTACCATGATGTTTACATATAAGTCACCGGCGTGAAAACCTGAACTTTTTTGCCACGTTTTGTTAGCTGAAAGTTATCACCCAGTACTGCAAGAGTTGCCGATAAGGTTCATGTGTTGTTTACCTGTGAACTTTATGTGGGTTGTCGAATTACTCATGGGTTGTTATCAATTTCAAAAACTAAATCTTCTCTGCAAACAACAATGTAATACGTGGCTACTACGGTGGTGAATGTGACCTAACACACTTGAGAAAATGTAGTAGGGATCCTGGTAACTATACTTGTCTCATGTTGGTAACTATAGCATGGGTATTTTATTAACTGCGTAACCACTATGTTTGGAATTGTGGCATGGGCAGCCTGGTAACTTTTGCATGAGCAGACTTATAACTATGCCCTGAGAAGGCTAGTAACTACAGTACTAGCACCATGGTAAGTATAACATGAGAAATTTCAATAACTTCAACATGAGTAGTTGTGAACTGGTATAAAAACTTCAGAAAAAAAAGTCTGAGCCAGTGGAGGATGTGAAGAAAAATCGATGGAACCAGTATGAAATGAGTAGGAGAAATGGTAGAATAGTCGGTGTGGTTGATATTTTTAGGAGTTCAAACTCGTAACAACAAGGTACAAGTAGCATTTAGTGTTGTGTGTGACTCAAAAACGAAACTTCTGTTGTGTGTAATCAAAATTGTGCTGCCAAACTGGCTGGTGTGTTGGAATTTGAAGTTGAGTTTGATTCCCACTCGTAACAACATAGTTCTTGTGTTTGATTCCCATCTACCACGTAATTTTTTGGGTTTACAACATGGACTTGAGGGAGAAGGTATGGGACATAGTGGCCGATGTGCCACATATGCCTAGCGGATCATGCAAAAATAAAACATCAAAGGAAATGGGCATGAACTAGATATCGATGTGAGAACCTAGCCCAGATGTGGAGATGTAGCTCGCAAAGCATGTGGCAAAAAAAATAGTGGAAATGGCCCTGACACGCCAGGATACAATCGATAGAAACATGGGCTTGCATGGGGCCAAGCGCATCGGATGACCAACAATTCGTATGGTTCTACCAATATATTTTTACGGCTCGACAAATGCATTTCTCTTATTACTTACCTCAGTCACACTAAACCATATGTATGTACTTGACTGTCGATGCATGTCTGAAATTTAGTATTTTCAGTAGCATCTTCACTGACACATCTTATTTTTGTCTTTCAGCTGTCCCTGCAATTGATACAAGTGGCATAGCGTTCCTCATTGACCTAAAGAAACCAACAGAGAAACTTGGCCTAGAGGTGTGTGTGTGTGTGTGTGTGTGTGTGTGTGTGTGTGTGTGTGTGTGTGTGTGTGTGGATTACTGAACTTTCTTGTTCATAAGCTGCCAATTTAGTTATGTGGCAAATTAACCTCTCTTTTTTCTCCGCCTTTGCAGCTTGTACTTGTGAATCCAACTGGAGAGGTCATGGAGAAAATACAACGAGCTAACGACACACACAACCATTTCAGGCCAGACTGTCTCTATTTGACCATCGGGGAAGCAATTGCCTCACTTTCTGGAGAGGCCAATATGGCAACACCATAGAGTGGTTTGCCGAATTATTATTTTGACCATCTAGCACTGCTAAATTTTCATAGGCTTCTCATCCATGAAAGTGCCTGCAAAAAATCCCTTTACAACTTTGTTTGTAGGTATATTCCTTTCCTTTCCAATCTATGATAGAGCTTAGTACGTGAATAGGAATTAGCTACAAGTTAAGTTACAGTTGCATTCTGAGTTAAATTCTGTTTACAAGGTATACAGTCGTTCTAGTAGGACATTTGTATCCTAGGCCTTTCATTGCGGTAGACATACGATGTAACCTATGTCAATATAATAACACGGACGTGGAGGGGAAGTCGGCGATGTCTGCCGGTGCCCGGACGACCGGGGTGCGGCATTGTGATGGTGTCATGAAGAGGAGCGCCTGTAGTCAGCACCGGGGATGTACCCGAGTTCAATGAATCTCGATAAGAAATCTCAGTGACGTGTCTCATGTGATTACTTGATCCTCGGATGATCGATTATGCCTCTCGGATTGCTCTAGGGAATGATATCATGAGCAAGATTGTGAAGTCCGGAGGTCCCGGATTGTTGATCTAGAGGAGGAAAAAACTCGACTAAATGTGTATGATACAGTTGTAACTAGGGGCGAACTACGTCAGCAAGTTTCAATCCATAAACAGAGTTTTTTTTAGGGAAAGCCTTCATGGCACTTTATTAAGATTCAAACTCGCTTAAATCATCTGCGAGTACCTCTAAAACAAAAACAGGCGGATCGCCTTGCCACACAGTAGATAAATCACCTTCCGCCCTGGAAGCAAGCGTATGTCCCACTTCATTACTCTCCCTAGGACAGCGAACAAAGA
Organism: Hordeum marinum; assembly: GCA_022496015.1. NCBI lineage: Eukaryota > Viridiplantae > Streptophyta > Magnoliopsida > Poales > Poaceae > Hordeum > Hordeum marinum. The sequence continues at coordinate 533,121,447 of CM039678.1, read as the reverse complement.
GTATACTATAGAAATTAAGAGCTAAAAAATGCAATGCTCATAGATAGCTGCAGCTGGTGAACTAGAGCGGCCTCCGGCCTGGCCTGGAAGAATCAGTCCATCACGGAGTGCTCTGGCTTCCGCCGTTGAAGCATCTGCCACATGCGCTATCCCACAGGAACTTGCTGCGACGAACATGCCTCTATCATCCCTGATCACAGCTCATGTAATTCTTGTTTCAGCGCCTAGATTGAAAGCAGCATCAATATATAGTTTTACAAAACCATCTTTAGGCTCCTCCCATCCATGTCTTCTGATCTTTGTGTCTTTCTTCTCTGCCCGCACAAAATTAGTTAGTACAGCCGCTATCGCTTGGGCTGAACGAGCTGTGGATTGAACAGCTTCTTCCCGGGAGATCTTTTGGCGTTCCCACCACATGTACCAACAGGCCGTCGCTACCAGTTGCTTCCATCCCACCCCAGGTAGAGTTGGGGCCAAAATATCTTGGCTTGTGAGAAAGCTTTCCAACAATCCAGGCCCTGTATTGTTACTTGTTAGTGGAAAATTCAGTACCATGAGCCTGAACACCAAGGTTCTCCCATATTTCTGCAACTCTGCAGCACTGAAAACAAGCATTTATTATGTCCTCACAATCAACTTTACACACCGGACATAAGCTGCTTGGTTTGATATGTCAGTTGGCCAATATGCTATTGACCGGGGGGGTTCCTTGCAGCAAGCGCCAGCAGAAAATTTGACATTTGAAGCTACTTTCAATCTTCAGATTTGTGAGCAAACACGGTTAACCTAGACCGAACTTGGAGAGTTCGTACAGGCTAACTTTCTCTCGTGCTGAAAGTCCCATTCTATATGATAATCCTCAAGGAGTAATTGGAAGGCAGCACAGCGTGCAGCGTGTACGAGGTAGTCTCGGCAAGAATACCAGCGGTACAAGCGACCAACGTCGTGCGCGGGAAGGAGGTGCTGGCCCAATCAGTGCCTACCCACCGAAAGTTGCTTATTTATTTTTTGATTCTACAAAAATAAAAATAAAGTTGTTTTTTCAGAGCCACTGGAAGCTGTTGTTGCAGGCCAGTTGTGTGTGGTCGCTTAGCCGGCAGGTACGACCGAGAGGATGGCCTAGAAGAAGGATGATTCTACTATAGTGGTGAGCAACGCGTGTTTATAGTTACCATTACCACAAATACAAACATGTTTTTTTACAAAGGGTCGATTTTATTGTGCAAAAATGGAGCATCAAAAGAATACAAATACAATGAATACATACCCGAACTCTGCATAAAAGGGGTGCACACAACCGACATCAACACACGTGCATAAAAAACATGCCGGAAGCATGCATCGCATACAAACTAACAACCATCGACAAAACACTTCATTTTGTGGAGCTTGGCGATTGTCATGGCGCTGCCAGTTCCAGTCGTTGTACCGATTATGGTTGGTGAATGGTGAGGGAATTAACTGTTTCTGAAACTTCTCTGCTTTAATTTTCAGGTTCGCACCGTGTCTAGGCACCAGCTAGAGCTTCTCCGGGAGGACATCCATGACCTAAGATGTTCTCGCCCCAAGTTTCCTTCTCTTTCTAAAATTCTTTTCACAAGAGCCTTAAAACCAAAACATGGCTAAAATTTCAAACAAAAAATAAAGCTGCCTTTAATTTGTTTGATCTCAACCATGTGCTAACATTTGAGTCAGCTAAATTAAGAAAATTTGCCCGCAAGAAAAAGAAGCTAAAATAAGAAAAGTTGGACTGATTTTCCGTCCACCATGTTCACCGTGTAGGAAATGGAGAAGAATGCGAGGCCCCGTCAAGAGCTGAACAGAAGAGACATCAGCATGTTGCGGCCTATCCAGGAGAGTAAACATTGACTCTGATCGGGAAGGTCGATTTCTTCTCAGTTTGGGGTTGCATATTCTATACGACTTTTTTGTAGTTCTTTCCGTCTGTTAAGATGCCTTATATGCATGCCCTATTACTGAATAAAAGGAGCACGGCTAGTTCATGTCCTTGGGTATGTTGATGTCGATGTCGATATTGGGATGTAGATGTCGTCGATACAATTTGATTATCGTCGGTACTCTCAATATGATTAACGATGTGAATGTTGATGCTGGAAAAAATGGTTAGCACTTTGCACGGTCCTTTGTCTCGACCCATCCGTGCCCTGATCTCGTGCACACCTTTAGACCTCCTTCAACATTGTGCTCCTCGCTCCCGTCCAGGCGGCCGTGCATCGCTCCTATTTCGGATCTTCAACATCGTGCTTGTCGCTCCCGTGCAGCCCCGCGGTCCACACCAGGGCGCCCCCGTTGGCCATCTTTAGACCTCCTTCGCGCCAAGTCCTCCCCTCCCGCCGTCGCTGTCGTCGGAAGCAGCGGCCCTCGCTACGGCCGTTCAACCACAGTGACGTGTGGTGGGAGCGGCGGCCAGGATCGGCGAGCTTGCGGCGGTGGCAATGGTTGGGTCGGATCTAGACACACATGGGTTCGAACGGGCCACGACCCAGGCTGTAGTACGTACCCGTTGCATCTCGTTGACTCCGACGACGGCATGACACTACAGGACTGAGCTTATACGTCGACGGCCAGCCACCGTCAGCGTAGGCCCCAAAGCCGTTGGCTTAGGTCTACGCCGACGGTAGCCGTTAGCGTATAGCCGTCGGGAAAGATTTCCCTCGGGCTTGCCCTAGTAGCCGTCGGCGTATCGCGGCCGTCGGCGTAGAGGATGTCGGCGTATCTCATGTGGCCCCGCGCAGGGCATAACGGCCGTTAGGCCTGGTTGTCCGCTACGCCGACGGCCGGGCCGTCGTCCTAGCCTACTGCTAGGGAGGCCACGCGGCAGGCCCTGAAGGCATCTGTGCTTCGGGCCTACGGCGACGGTCTAGCCATCGGCATAGGCTTACGTCCAGGTAGGCCATGCGGCAGCTCGTAAGCTCATCTGGATGTTGGACCTACGCCGACGGTCAGGCCGTCGGCGTAGGCTGTGCCATTTGGCACAGTCCTGACAGGTTTTCTTCTTTTTCATTCCTGATTCATTTCCTGCATATTTAAAATTCTCATAAGCATATAGGCATTATAGTATTCATACCCAGATCAGAGCCAGCCATTATAGGCATTTATATAACACATGCACATTGACAAAGACCATAATAACCAAACATCTTATACATACATAGCATAACAAGTTCCAAACATGCAAAATAAGAGACATAGTATGGATACAAAGTATAACAACATCCCAAACATCGTATCGGTACAAACGAGACCTCTACACGTTCGGGGTAGCATAATCATCAACTCATCGCGTTTGGAGAGGGAGTCGAGCCGGAGAAACCCAAGTCTCCGCGCGTGAAGATAGGCGACTGACGGCGCGGAGGCGCCGTCGAATCAGCATCGGAAGCAGGTGATCCCGCGTCACCATGAACCGGCGTGCTCTCGTGCGAGGCACCACTATCACCGGGGCCAGGTTGCACCGGTGTGACCGCATGGGACGACGACGGCGAGGCAGCAGCACGACCAAAGGGTCCAGTCCCGAAGGCTCCCGTTCCCTACACGTTTGAGCAATAGTTAGCAACCGCCAAGCCACATGAAAGCGGTAACAAGTGATTGGGCAAGTAAATTACCGGGGTTAAGCTGGTGTAGTAGAAGTTCTAGGCGAACTCTTCCTTCGATACAAACTCTGGCTTAAGCCCGGCTCGAGGAGGTCGTGGCGGTATATCGACCGACACTCCCGTAAGCCGAGCCCTCTCTTGAGCCTCCAAGATAGTTAACATGTCAGGCATTGCACAAAAGTATGAAAAGTGAGACTTGTCATCTTTTACAAAAAGAAAGGTTGGAACTTACATCTTCTTTTGCCTCTCTTTAACGCCTCGTGTACTTCTGCTCTCTGCCTCCACTACGCAAGCTCCACCAAATAGGCGTCGTTGTGGGCCTTGTAGGCCGCCTCGAAAGCAGCCTACAATTATAAAAATTGAACCATCTCATCAACTAAGCCACTGAGGAAGTAGTATTGTCAGAGAAAGGATGAAAATAAGAGAAACTTACATCGTAGCCAGGATGGGAAGGTCGTCGTCGAGGAGGCGGTGCGAGGTCGTCGGCGGTGAGGGTAGCCTTGATCCGCGTGAGTCTCAACGTGGGAGTGTGCGGGGTCATCTTATCCATAACGCGCAGACGGCCGTGCCGAAGGCTCCCCCAGACACGACCAACGCTCTCTCGTCGGGATCCGCACTTCTAGGGTCGTCCACCTCCGGATTAAAAGCGACCAGCGTCTCGAGGTACTTAGCACCGTCCTCCTGGGCAGTGCCGAAGTACTCGGGAAGCTGAGGCTGAGGCTGGGAGAGATCAGGTGCCTTCATCCTCATCGAGTCCCATGACTCATAATCGCTGACATGCCTTCCTAGTTTCTCCTCCTGCACTGCCAAAGAGATGTTATGAGTACCAAGTAGGAACATGCATGAGGGGAATAAATGAAGGTTGTTCCATGTATGTGTATACAAGCTTGGCCTTGTAGCGCTCACTGCCGAGGTTTCCCGCCCGATGTGTTCCCCCGCTACCGCGGTTCGCCTTGTTCCGCTCGCTCAAGGCGTTCCACTCCTTGTCTTCCCCGCGCCACCTCGCAGTCAATGCCCTCCATGCATCCTCCTTGCCATAGGCCCAATTGGCCCTAACCTGAAAAATCAATAGTCATGTGACAGCTTGGGCTCAAACATGGTTTGTAATGACCGTATGACCTAACCAAACACAACCCAAGACAAATGTCCACCGGGCTACACCCATCCGGAGAATATCTAGGGGGTAGACGATACGGGGCTTTCTCCCATGCGCATGAAGAGGTCACACTCGGGATCTATGTCTTGCATCTATGTGTTTTCCACCACACTTGTACACATACCCTAGGTCCACATGCAGTTTTTTGTGGGATACCGGCGCTCCGCCGGTCATTCACCTCCGAAACCCTAGATCGGGGTGACCCGCAGATCTACCCCTATAAATTTCTTCGTACGAGGGTTGACCAATGAACTTTTTTCTCTATCTATGTTTTTTTTAGCACATATGTACATGGAGAACCAAGGTTGGACACATTTCACCACATTATTCACACCGGTTGACCCGTACCGAAAGTTTCGACATACAGATCCAGAATTTTACTAAGTGTTAGCCCATGTCTATGAACAACGTCACACACATGCCCTGGATATGCCATCTACCAACATTACATCACACCTCTACACATATGTTAGGGACACATGCAGGTTTTCGAGTGATTTCGACTCTCCGGCGGTCATTCACCTTTGAAAGCCTAGATCGGGGGACCTGCAGATCTACCCCTATAAATTTCTCCGTACGAGGATTGACCAATGGACTTTTATTCTCTATTTATGTTTGTTTAGCACATATGTACATGGAGAACCTATGTTGGACACATTTCACCAAATTATTCACACCGGTTGACCCGTACCGGGAGTTTCGACATACAGATCCAGGATTTTACTAAGTGTTAGCCCATGTCTGTGAACAACGTCACACACATGCCCTGGATATGCCATCTACCAACATTACATCACACTTCTACACATATGTTAGGGACACATGCAGGTTTTCGAGTGATTCCGACGCTCTAGCGGTCATTCACCTCTCAAACCCTAGATCGGGGGGACCCGCAGATCTATCCCTATAAATTTCTCCGTACGAGGGTTGACCAATGGACTTTTTTTCTCTATCTATGTTTGTTTAGCACATATGTACATGGAGAACCAAGGTTGGACACATTTCACCAAATTATTCACACCGGTTGACCCGTACCGGGAGTTTCGACATACACATTAAGGATTTTACTCAGGTTGATCCTGAGTTTGGAAGTGGAGACGATTTGGATTTGCGTAAACCTGATTTTGACAAGGAAGATGAATTGCTTGAGCTACCTAAATATTGGGCCCTTGATGGTAAAGAAGGATTTACTTCCACTGGTGAAAAGAAAAAAGAAGAAGAAAAACAAGGAGCTTGCAAATGGTGAGGAGGTAGGCGAGAAAAGAATGGGTAAGATTTCTCTCAAGGACAAGGTGGAGCTTGAGAAGGAGCTTGAAGTGTATTATAATCTAGACTACGAGGACACCATTGGAGATCTCAAGACACGGTTCAAGTATGGGCAAGTTCAGCCAAGCAGTTTTTCATTGATCTACCCCTGCAGTGATTCCGACGCTCCGGCGGTCTTCCTCCGGCGAAACCCTAGATCGGGGGGACCTGCAGATCTACCCCTATAGCATTCTACGTACGAGGGTGGACCAATGGACTTTTTTCTCTATCTATGTTTGTTTAGCACATATGTAATGGAAAACCAAGGTTGGGCCTATTTCGGCGCTCCGACGGTCATTCACCTGCGACATCCTGCTCCGGAGGGGGGAATGTGGGCCCGACGTTGTACCCCCTATAGCTTTCTCCGCACGAGGCTCCACCAATGTACTTTTTCATTGGCTTAGGTTTGTTTACTCCATATCTACATGGAAAGCTAGGTTTGAGACCTTATAACACATCGTAGCCTCCGGTTAAGCCAAACCGGGAGTATTTCGTCTACACGTGCACGAATGTCTCTAAGTATTATCGCATTCATCTGTGAAGAAGCTAGGTCACACCCGGGATCCATGTCTTTCATATATGGGCCTTTCACCACACTTTTACACATAACCTAGGTCCACGTGCATGTTTTTGTGGGATTCTGACGCTCCGCGGCGATCATTCACCTGCAACATCCTGCTCCGGAGGGGGAATGTGGGCCCGACAATGTACCCCCTATAGCTTTCTCCGCACGAGGCTCCAACAATGTACTTTTTCATTGGCTTGGTTTTGTTTACTCCATAGCTACATGGAAAACTAGGTTTAAGACCTTTGTAACACATCGTAGCCTCCGGTTAAGCCGAACCGGGAGTATTCTGTCTACACGTGTGCACGAATCTCTCTAAGTGTTATCACATTCATGTGTGAAGAAGGTCACACACGGGATCTATGTTTTGCATCTATGGGCCTTCCACCACACTTGTACACATATCCTAGGTCCACATGCAAGTTTTTGTAGGATTCCGATGCTTCGGCGGTAATTCACCTGTGACATCCTGCTCTAGAGGGGGGCCTGGCGGTCTACCCCTATAGCTTTCTCCGCACGATGTTCAAACTATGTACTTTTTTGTTTGTTGAGGTTTTTTTAGGACATAACTACATGGAAAACAAGGTTGGGGCCTTGTAACACATCGTAGCCCCCGGTATACCCGCAAACGGGTGTATTCCACCTACGTGTCCATGACTTTGCATAGTGTTATCGCATGAATGTGAAGATGGTCACACCAAGGAGATAGACATTGCATCTATGGATCTTACACCACACTTGGACACATACCCTACAATCACATGCAAGTTCATGCGGTACTACGGCTCTTCGGCGGTCTTTCTTCACCGAAACCCGGCCTAGTCCGGGCGCGAGGAGGCCGGGGAGGGGGCGGCGGTTTACCCTTATAGCTTTCTCGGCACGAGGTTCAACTGTGGAGCATACATATTAATATAGTAATAGTAGCATAATATATTTTAATTTAGTAGCATAAATATTATAATTTATTAATATATTATTTTATGTATTAATTAGTAGACACAAAAAGAATAAAGAGGCGTATATCGAGGGTTGAAATGAGATGGTATATATTATAATTCCATTTCCAATATTATTTTATGTATTAGTAATATATGATTAACCGGTTAAACAAAACAAAATGAAAATGAAAATAAAAATAAAAACAGGGTCTACGCCGACGGCCAAAGGTCGGGGCCGTCGGCGTAGCCTCTATTGGGCTGACGGCGTTACCGCCCGACCGTCACCGGGGCCCACCTGGCAGTCCTACGCCGACGGCTGGCGATACGCCGACGGCGGCCCTCGGCCTAAAATGGACCTACGCCGACGGCCTTTATACGCCGACGGCAGCCCTCGGCCTAAAGCGGCCTATGCCGACGGCTCGCGGACGTCGACGGCCCGCTGCCAGGGCTGACGAGGTGGGCCATCTACGCCGACGGCCCCGACATTTGGCCGTCGGCGTCTAAGCTCAGTCCCATAGTGTGCGGGCTCCTGGGTTCGTTCCCAGCATGAGGAAGCCGGGGGCTCCGGCCCTGGGCGTCGCGGTGGTGGCCTGGTGGGTAGGATGGTTGTGAAGGGTCCCTAGATCCCATGACTAGTCCATGCGGCGAGTTGGGGAGGTGCGACTGCCGGTGAATACGAGCTCCGACATGCGATGGCGGCGTCTACATGCAGTTACCAATGTTGAAGGAATTAGCATTTCAGACACCGTCTACACATTCGCGCTGCTCCAGGGGAAATCCTAGATCTGGGTATCCCGAATCAGACGATGGTGGCGCTCTCGGTGTCGCTCTCTCTCTCATGAAGGCATTGTTTGGGAGTAGCTGTTGGACACAGGGCGCGGGTGGAGTGGCATTCCATGTGACGCATCGACGGCATGGAGTCTCGGCAGCGTGGCGTGGTAGGATCTCAGTGGCGTATGTGTGATGATGGACGCGCGTAGGGAGGTGGCACTGTGTGGCTTTTGTATGATGATGGTGGCATCGACGGCAGGCCTGACAAGGTCGATGTGTCAGTACCTGCTTTGAAGATGGTTCGGTGGAAGAAGCTAGCGCCAGCCTCTGCAGCATGTGCATGCGGTGCTCGCTGATACTGAGCCGGACCGTTGTATGACCCAGACCGGGCAATTCGGCTTCATTGGGGCCTCCGACGTTAGATGTGGGGCTTTGGTGTGAGGTCTGGGTATGCGGTTCCGACAAGCTGAACTCTTCATCAAGTTGATAGGAGTAGTGATAGTCGTGGGCAAAATATTGATGAATAATTAATAAAAAAGGTTACACACATTATCCTGACGCAATGCAGAGACCGGGGTCATCCTCCTTTTTAAAATAGAAAATTTGTTTAGGGTTGACTTGGATACTAGGGACTGAAATAATAAGACCATCCATCTGTTGGTGGCCTTTCACCTTAAAAATCATGCAAGGAATAATTTACTATTTACTTTGTTCTAAAATAAGTGACTCGACTTATTTTGAACCGGAAAGAATAGTCGTCAATTATTACTACTTGAGTACTTGATAACTCATCCAACTGTCACAGCCATTAACTTCAGAAAAAAGGGGCAAGTATTTGACGATAGTTGACCATCCAGGTGATGTCGCTCGAAGAATCATTTGACAAATAATTTTCGCCAAGATTGGATCTATCTATTTGCAACCACATCTAGAACTCAAGAAAGGATAAGTTTGAGTATTATATTCCTGGACATTATACCAACACAATATTCCTTGATCCATTTGGGGATTAGGTCAACCCGACAGCCTCCGTGTCCATTATGGAGGCCGCCTAGACAAAGCGCAACGTCATAGTCGCCATATTTAGCAGCCTTCAGCAGTCTTCATACTGTGGGACTCATTTGACAATTGAACGTCATTTTTTCCTGATTTTCCTATAATCTTTTTCTTTTTAAAAAAAACTGTCATCCCACATGAGGTGAGGACCATGTGAAGTTTCCTTGGCGCCACACACAATTGTCACATGAATTGTGCTTCAAAAGTTGGCCTTAAGACGTCAATATGAAGGCCGGGAGGACAAATATGGAGGGCACTCCATAAATTGTGGCTATTCTAACAGGTATGACGACCCCGCTAGAATATGACGACTCTGTTAAATTATGCCTTGTCAAAACCGTCATATTGAGAGTTATTATGGCAGTTTGGTCATTATGACGACTTTGCTAGAGTTTCTCTTAGTTTTTGCAAGGGTCAGGTTCCTCCTAATATAAACAAGAGGGGTCGTCGACCTCAACAATTGATGTCACTCCTGGTACATTGAATGGATTTACTCAGATTACTAACTAGTCTATCAGGGTTCAGGGATCTATGAATTTAAAAGGTATGGAATGTTTGATGAAACCCTAGAAAACGATGTTAAGATGAGTGTCAACTGAACCCGCAACGAAAAAGATAAGTGTCAACTCCCAAGGTAGACGGAGCAGAAAGTCAACAATGTTTGTGTCTGACCTGGCTTTGTTGTTGTTGATTGGCAATCATGATGAGAGCACTGGAGCTGTTCAGGTAGATAGATAGTTATACTGACATATGCACATGATTAATCTACATTTTGTTTGAAAAGAAGGACAAGACCTGTTTTCTGCATCAAGCGACGCACACAACAACTTTGATTATATTATTCAAAAGAGTCCGATCAAAATAAAACATAAATCAACCCAGAGCCATCTTCTAAGATCAAAACTGCAATACCTACTAGTTGGATAATGTCCCATGCATGGATCGACACACCATCTAATCTGGTGGTCTCGCCAAGACCCCCTCTGTCGAGCTAAAATTGGGAGAGAATTTCATTTTCCGGCCTCCGCACCATGTAGCGTTGCACACAATCTTTTTAGTATGAGTACCAGCATAAGTATGGTTTTCAAAACTGTTTTTTAATGAGTATCAAGAAATTTTCTTGATGAGTGATTCCATCTCACACCGAGCTTGATCTCAGTAAATAAGGAAAATCACTGTGCATCACCTATCAATTTTAGGAATTGAATCAGGACGGTAAGATTGTCCAACCGCATGCATAACCTTTTGAGTTGTGTGCACATGCCAGCACCTTTAGTTCACGAGAGTAACTAAAAGGAATTTTATAAAAAGCATTTACGTGAGAAAAGTTCAGTGCGCCACATTCAGCCGAACATACGTTGATTGCTAGAAGAAGAAACCAACCGTCACACCCATATTGTCGCGACTCACGAGTTTATCTTCCGCGAGCTCGTCCATCTCTCTTTTGTAGGCATCAGCTGCTTTGCGGCCGGGGTTGCGGACCGGCGCTTTGTTACTATGTTGTGTTTGCTATACACTACCAGAATTACCAGAATCGCACCCTATGCCGACGGCCCTGACCGTCGGCATAGCATTGATTCCCGTCGGGACAGGCCTATGTCGACGGCCCCCGTCGGCATAGGACCGTTGGTAACATATACGTCGGCGTATCCCGGGGGGCCGTCAGCATAGAAAGGCCGTCGGCATAGGATCTATGCCGACGGTGTCCGTACATCTATGTCGACGGCCCGGGACGTCGGTAACGTTTCCGCCTAACGCCGCCCGCCGTCAAGTGCTAACCAATGGGTGCTCGCCACGTGCCAGCACCTGGGCGCTCCTAGGGCAGAGCTATGCCGACGGCCGAGCCGTCGGCGTAGCTTTAAACTATGCCGACAGTTTAGCCATCGGCATAGCCCTCCCCTAGGTGTGCCCAGCTGCTGGCACGTGGCAGCTATGCCGACGGCGTAGCTTCAAACTATGCCGACGGCTAAACCGTCGGCATAGATGCCACGTGTCAGCTGCTGGGTGCTCACGTCAGCTCTATGCCGACGGCTAGCCCGTCGGCATAGATTGTATTTGATTTTTTTTTCTGTTTGTTTTCAAATCAATTCAATTCAAATATACAGCAGATATATATGATGAAAATAGACATATAGAACACATCTAAGTATCATCCAGCACCGTCACAACAATATATGCATAAGCATCATCACAATCAACATAAACATAAGCATATAAAGAAGTGCACAAGTCATCTAAAGGACCATCAAAGACCACAAGTTTATCATCATCATCACCATACACAAGTCATCTAAAGAAACATAAGCATAAGCAGATAAGTAACCGAAAGTCTTAAGCGTCAGGACGTCGAGCACCACAGAGGTCATCACCGCCAAGACCGCTGAAGCCGAGGTCATCATTGCTAGCGGCAGCGCTACCGCCAAGATCGCCTCCACCTCCGCCTCTGTGGATCGGAGTGGTCGGGCTCCGTGACTCAGGAGTGCTGCGACGACCACCGCCAACGGTTGATGTACCGGTTCCCTGGATGTTGAAAAGACATATTAACGGGATATATGACTGTGTTGAAAGGCATGATATGCTTTGGGTGAATAGTTGGGGGATGTACATACCGGCGAGGGGCCATCGTGCTGTTGTGCCACAAACTCCTCAAAGGTAAGCAGCGTTGGTTGTGCTGGAGGAGGTGGTGCTGCTGCAAATTGAGGAACCCGTCCGGCCGCCATCTCCTCAAGAGCGTGCTGCATCCTGGCATTGTTCTGCTCATGGTATGCATAAAGGCTCGTGTGCCACGTCATGGTCTCCTGGCGTGTGTACTCCATGTAGGCCTACGGTATGACATGATGGAACTCATAAACATCTCAATGCTGGAAAATAAAGTGAGCAATGTAGATAAGAGGGAAAATACTTACAGATTGCCGCTCCTGAAAGAGGGACTGTGACTGCGCACTGGTTATGGGCATGCTCGTGCGCTGGCTCAGGCTCGGGTCGGTAGCTCGGAGCTGCGTGTAGGAGATAGTCGGAGTGATAACAGCATCGAGAACCACCTGCCGACCGTGCTTCTTGGGCCCCATGCCCACCACCACCCTCTCGTCCAGATCCACACTCATGGGGTCAGATGTGCCAGGATGTAACCTGAGATACTCCTGAGAGTAGGCCTGCTTCTTCTCCGCGGTGTTGCCGTAGTACTTGGGCTCGCCAGGCTTGGCACTCCTCCGCGTATGGGCGATCTCCCACGCCTCCATGTGTGAGAGCGGCCGCTTCAGTTTCTCCTCCTGCACCACCAAACATAGGTTAGTCATACATAAGAAAGTGATGGTGAATAGAAGAAGAAAAATGTTTAATGAGGTTAGTCATACATTAAGTGCCTTGTGGAGAAAGTGGTTTCGGTTTCCCTGAGCATGTACTCCCTCCGTCCCTCGGTTAGCCTTGTTTTTTATGCTCGTAGCCGCCCAGGCTCCATCCTTATCACACCAATCATCCACCAATGCCGCCCAAGACTCGTCTTTTCCATAACACCAATTTGGACACACCTACATAATGAAAGCATAATGGCATGTCAACACGAAACGGTAAAATATACCACAAACATCGGAATGAAAAATCTTTTATACGTCCTGGCGCGGTTAAGCACGAGATCTAACCCTTTGACTTTCCCCAGACGGGCTTTGACCAGTGCATATCTCCACCCGGTTGTGGTAGGTCAGCCCATAAGAACACTTGGGAGCAACGTCCAGCATTGCCACCCCCAGGTCCTTCGTCCCGTCTAACCCTGACACTGTTCACCGAGAGGATCTACCCCTTTGACTTCCACCGGACGGGGTTTGACCGAGGGTCATTTTCACCTGCGTGTGATAGGCCAGCCCATAGAAACATCTTAGCACAAGCTCCGGGCCCAACCCACCACAAGATTCCCTCGGTGCCGACTCGAAGTCACGTTTTCCGAACGTAATTAAGAGGGCTCAGGGCAAGATCTAACGCTTTGACTTTCCACGGACGGGCTTTGACCAGTGGACCTCTCCACCCGGTTGGGTCAGGACAGCCCAGAGGGACACCTGGCAGCAACATCCGGGCAAAACCCACATCTACATCCCCTCTGTGTAGACCCGACGCGTCCGTTTCCCCCCCTCCAGGTGTCGGCGGCGGTGCCGTCCGTGAGGGGGGCCACACCCCAGAGATGCGTGCCGCCTCTTCGGACATGCCACAACACCACCCCACATATATGAGGGGACGGTGCGACGCTCCGGTGGCATTGCTACCCCCAGGGCCCCCGTCCCGCCTAACCCTGGAGCGATTGACCACGAGATCTAACGCTTTGACTTTCCATGGACGGGCTTTGACCAGTGGACCTCTCCACCCGATTTTGTCAGGTCAGCCCAGAGGGACACCTAGGAGCAACATCCGGACAAAACCCACAGCTACATCCCCTCCGTGTAGACCCGACGCGTCCATTCCCCCCCCCCTCCATGTGCCGGCGGCGACGCCGTCCGTGAGGGGGGCCACACCCCGGAGACGCATGCCGCCTCTTCGGACATGCCACAACACCACCCCGCATGTATGAGGGGCCGGTGCGACGCTTCGGTGGCATTGCTACCCCCAGGGCCCCTGTCCCGCCTAACTCTAGAGCGATTGACCACGAGATCTAAGGCTTTGACTTTCCACAAACGGGCTTTGACCAGTGGACCTCTCCACACGGTTGTGTCAGGTCAGCCCAGAGGGACACCTAGGGGCAACATCCGGGCAAAACCCACAGCTACATCCCCTCAGTGTAGACCCGACGCGTCCGTCCCCCCCCCTCCCTCCAAGTGTCGGCGGCGGTGCCGTCCGTGAGGGGGCCACACCCCGGAGACGTGTGCCGCCTCTTTGGACATGCCACAATACCACCCCGCATGTATGAGGGGCCAGTGCGACGCTCCGGTGGCATTGCTACCCCCCAAGATCCCTGTCCCGCCTAACCCTGAAGCGGTTGACCACGAGATCTAATGCTTTGACTTTCCACGGACGGGCTTTGACCAGTGGACCTCTCCACCCGGTTGTGTCAGGTCAGCCCAGAGGGACACCTGGGAGCAACATCCGGGAAAAACCCACAGCTACATCCCCTCCGTGTAGACCCGACGCGTCCGTTTCCCTCCCTCCATGTGCCAACAGCGGCGCCATCCGTGAGGGGGGCCACACCTCGGAGACGCGTTCCGCCTCTTCGGACATGCCACAACACCACCCGGTTGTGGTAGGTCATCCCATAGAAACACTTGGGAGCAATGTCCCCTTCGTATAGACCCGTTGCGGCTATTTCCGCCCTCCAGGTGCCGGCGGCGGCGCCGTCCGTGAGGGGGGCACACCGCAGACGTGAGGGGGGTCACACTCCGGAGACGGGTGTCGGGCGTTTGCATAGGCGGCCTCCAGGGGCTAGCATGCCGCCAAATCTTGCATAGGCGGCCTCTCACAAGTCTGAAAGTCTTGCATAGACGGCCTCTCCGACTGTGGCCGGCGGCCTCCAGGGGCTAGCATGCCGCCAAATCTTGCATAGGCGGCCTCTCACAAGTCTGAAAGTGTTGTGGCGGTTGCAAACGCCTGGCACGCATCTTTGGGGTGTGCCCCCCCTCACGGACGGCGCCACCGCTGGCACACGGCGGCAGCGACGCCCGTGAGGGGGGCACTCCCGGGAGTCGCGTGCCGGGTGCCTGCGCCTGCCACCATGCTTCCACAACCCTAGGAGGGCCCACCGCAATACCTGGCGGTATTGCTACCCCCACGTACCCCGTCCCATCTAACCCTGACACAAACGACCGCCGGGTCTAGCCCTTTGACTTTGGCTGTACGTAGTTTGACCAGTGGACCTTTTCACCTAGTTGTCATAGCCCAGCCATAGCTACACCCCCCAACACAGTCGCGGCACAACCCACCCCAAGATTCCCTCTGCGTCGGCCCGATGTGGTCGTTTCCCCCCTCCGGGCCACGGCGGCCGCGACGCCTATGAGGGGGGGACACCCCGGAGCCGCGTGCCGGGTGCCTGCACCTGCCACCACGTTTCCACAACCGTAGGAGGGCCCACCGCAACACCTGGCGGCATTGCTACCCCCCACCCCCACAGGTACCCCGTCCCGTCTAACCTCTCCGTGACACGACGGAAGCAAGGCCCGTGTGTGGGGCAATCGATATATGTTTTCTGTACATTTAAGTTAATGAAATTAGTTTTGGAAAAAATAAAAAATAAAAATAGAAAATAAATAAAATATTAAAATATTATTAGAAATATATGCCTACGGCAAAGACGTCGGCATAGCTACGGCCACGGCCCTGGATCGATGACGTGGCGTAGGGATCCATGGACCAGGCCTATGCCGACGGTAAGGCCGTCGGCATAGATATGCCATCCCACGGGACCTATGAGCGACGCGGATCGATGACGTGGCGGCGCCACGAATCGGCCACCGTTAGACCGTCGACGTAGCCTGACACCGTCAAACGGCCGTCGCCGCGGGTAGACAGGCCCACGAGATATGCCGACGGCCTTCCCTGTGCCGCCGGCCGCCGTAGGCATATTTATTTGGACGCCGACGGTCGGCATAGATTGATATACGCCGACGGTCTTTATACGCCGACGGCTTTAGCTGGGCCGTCGGGATATGACCATCGATGCCGACGGGGGCCATCGGCATCGCAAGTTTTTCTGGTAATGATAGCCGGCCACCTCGGTGGGCACCCCTGGGTGTTAGTAAACGTTTCCAAAGTTTTAGCATTAGGGGCAACTTGTTTTAGTGTCCCAGTAACATAAATTATTGCTCATATGTGAAACTTGGATTACGGACTGAGCGCGCGACTCAAACATCGTAAGAAACAGTACAATTTGTGTAGAAAGACTGGACGAGTGACTCGATCGCGTGCCGGAAAAATATGCGAAAACGAGGTTTTGGCCTATATGGTGAAGCAGACGAAAATCACCGCAGCGTGGTTTTTCTTTGATACACATAATGCATGTGCCTACGCACTTTTTCTTTTGATCGATCACGTATACATGTTTTCCCTCTTCGTCCCCGGCTAGTTGCCTTGCCCACAGAATCTCTTATGGTGGTGTATAATGTTCCTCTTTCGTTGGTCGTGTACACATATGCGTGTTTTGGTAGTTGCCCACGAAATAATCTTATTGGCATAATGCGCCTATTTCATTGGTCGTGTATACGCATAATGCGTGCTTTTCCTTATTCCTCGAGCTAGTTGCCCACGAAATATGCTTTTGGCACGAGCAGTCATTGGCACAGTTAATTTCTTCAGGGTAAAGAGGATCCATACTGCACCCTCTTTCTTTGTGATATCTTGGCCTGCTGATTCTCACAACTCGCGGACGTATATAAGTAGGTCGAATTTAATGTAAAAAGCAAGATGGAGCTATTAATTATTGAACAAACTAATTTTATATTAGCACTGCCATATTTTGGGTGAGTTGGTTGTGGCTATTGGGCATCTCCAATGCCCGCCGCTTGAATAGATGCTTATAGATGGGAAGAACATGTTTTTAGATTAGAAAACATGTAAGCGACCGTGTCTTCCAACGTGAGACACAAACCATCAGCGCTAATGAGACGATAATTAAGCTGCTCATGCGCCTCGTGCATCCTTTTGCGCTGTCGCCAGGATTGAATGGACTCAATCGCCAATCGACCAGGAACTCGATAGGGAGGCAATCATGGCGGGCGCCTAAGCGCCCCACGTCGGATATGGCCTTACCGTAGGACCTAAGATCCTGAGGTCGACCCCCGCCGGGCGCAGTACATTTTTTTACTTAATTGTCATAACCAAAATTTTGACTCAGGACGACGCAGAGGCCCAACCTTTTCCACGCATATGTGCAACCTTTCTAAACAAAAAGACGTACGGCTGAGGGTATCGAGAAAGACGAAACTTCCAGAGACCTATGAAAATTACCATTGATGTATTAATGGACGAAAATTCAGGAGCAAGAAACCTTCTTCCCTTATAAAGTAGGTATAGAATGGGGCCTGGAGTTGCCTTGCTTATGTACAGGATGATAGTGCCAAAGGATAAATACTATTGTGGTTCCTTCGACCACCCTTGTCTTTGCGCGTCCCTCGGTTCCTGCTGCGACCATGGTATGAATGCGGAACCGAAGCCGCTCCGTGCATGCCGCGGCCGGTAGCCGTCCATCAAGTCCATCCGGAAATGCGCCGTCGCCGTCGCAGCGAGCAGCAGGACAACCGCCACGACCATGGCGATGCGCACGCCCGTCTTCATCATCGTCGCCGGCGTACGTATGCGTCGTTCTCCTCCCCTGGCTCTGGTCCTATTCATCCTTGTCATTTACTGGTTATATATACATTTGAACCTCCGGATGGTACGCATGGAGACGCGGTGGGGCGCTATGTGCGCGCGAACGCTTGCCTATGTTTGCTTTCACTATCGCGAATCGCCATCCATTCATGCATGACTCTGCCCAAATCAGGACGCCGCCCGGGGGTAATAGACACACGTACAAACCAAAGATAACCTCAAGAACCCCGAAAGAAAAGATAACCTCAAGAAGAGAGGGTTAGGTGCTGAGGGGGTTACATGATGATTTGGCAAGGTTTAATTGGACATTAGCGGCCCCACCCTGAAATTCGGGTAGATGTACCATTTTTCGATTTTGTACTCAACCTGAGAGTGTGCATCACTTCTTTTTTACGACACTAGTGCAGATTGATCCACTTAAGCCCATGTATAGCACACCCTAGCATTAATTGTGTGAGTTAAAATTTCGCCAAAAAAAGATAAATTGTATGAGATATAGGCGTAGTACACGATATAGAATTTGGACCGTGCACAGATAAAATGACAGTTCATGCGAAATCTAGGGTTTTCTTTTCCCTCCCCTATCCCTTGGTGGCTAGGGTAAACTCTTGCCCCCAGGCTTCATCGGCGAGCTCATGGATTCGCCTCCCCTTTTCCTATCGCACCAGCAGCCGGTGGCGGGGAGGGGAATCCCAGTGCCTCCACTCCGCTTTGTAGTTTAGGTTACGGTTTAAGTCCTCACAGGTGCGGCGCTCAGCCAGATGGCAACATGTCTTATTTGAGTTTGTGTTCGGGGCTCCAATCATCCTCAAGCTTGTCCTACTAGACGTAATCAACGGAGCTCTGGCTTAGATTCATGTTGTCTCCTTAGGGCGTGAGGTTAGGGTTTCTTGACATGTGGTGAGATTTGATGCCAAGTGTTTTAGATCTATTTAAGGGTTCAACAACGATGACTGCGGCTCCAGGTCACTGGTCCTTAGGGCACGTGCACGAAGACTTCACAGTTGTCATCGACAAGGTCAAGCCGGCTCTGGTAGGGGAGCGGCGACAACGGCACGTCGGCGGCTCGTTCTGGCGGCGGTAGTGGTTGTTCGGTGGTCTTGGAATGTAATTTTTGTTACGTTTGAGATGCTTTGTACTTCCGGTGAACTTTCATAGTAGGATCATTTTCGCAAAAATAAAAATGGCCGTGTGTGATTCCTGGCCTATTGTGCATAGCTTACTAGTTGAACCATGTGCGATACCTTACAAATGGTTTTCCCAAGCAAAACGTGTGTGATGACTGAAATCATCACACACGATTTGCGGCAACAACTCATGTGTGATTTATAGCATAGGGTTATGGTAATTCAATAAGGTATAAGGGAACGAGGTACTCAATGAAGGCACAAGGCTCGGCAAGCAGCTGGCGGAAGGGGAGAAGGAAGCAGCATGAAGAGTGCTCGTCGGGTTCTGGTCGATGACGACCTACGTGTTGCTCCATCAGGCCGGTTCAAGGAGCACACAAAGGCCGTCGCCCACAGTGGCGAGCTGGTGACGCAATGAAGTGAAACCTCTACAAAGTCCTACCAATGTGTTTACGCGTTGTTGCGAGTGGACTTTTCTATATTGATTTGTGGTGTGTTGGTGTTTGAGTTTGTATCCATTAATTATAGATGTTATTGATGATGTGCTTTTTATCTCACTAGATTGAGTAGCGTTCGAATCTTGGTGTGCTATTCCATCGAAGAAAAGAAGAAAACTTATGTAGTTTGATAACTTTGAAACTTTTGACGATGTTATATGAAGTTATCGATTACATAGCATAAACCTACCATAATTTGGGCTAGGGTTCCAAGAAACTACTGCATTTTGAAATTTCCTAATACCTACCATTTCTGTCATTTTTTATTTCAAAAAACTACCATAAATTCATACAGGCGTTCGAATCTTGATGCGGCACGTGTCATGGTAGTGCAGAGCGGTCCATGATGTGGCGTTAGGAGGGGAAGAATGTGGAAGATAAGAAAATAGGAGCGGTGACTATCTGCAGTGGTGGGGGTTGGGGAGAGAAAAAACTAGTATACATGGGTGGTAGGGTAGAAAATGCTAGGAGTTGGGTCACTTCCACGTGTGGAATATGGTTGAGGCTTCCAAGCGGTTCCTCTCCTTGAACCGGCTCTGGTCTATGATTTTTGGAGGCGGTTTCATTTTTTGGTCCCCCTTCGTGAATTCATACAGGCACTTTTATTTTGTCAACCACATGGATAACAAATAAACCATCTGCATAAAGGTATTATGATGGATTTGTCCCTCTTGGTCAAAACCACTTCCAGAGCCGCTTCTAATGCCCGTTTTTCTAGTAGCGGTGCCACATCACGGCCACTCCCGGCAAACCCACCGTGACACCACCATCATTGCACCCACCACACATGCAATCTCAGACAGTAGCCATGGATCAAACGTCAAATATGCGGATCATGCAGACATCGAGTCACGCCTAGCACCGCATTCGGGGTAGCCGTGGCAAACAAAAGGACGTGTTTGGATCACTGTAGCCAAGCCCACCGGGCACCATGCGCTGCCAGCCACCCAGGACCAAAACCAGCCAGAATCGACA
This sequence comes from Hordeum marinum, assembly GCA_022496015.1. Taxonomy (NCBI): domain Eukaryota; kingdom Viridiplantae; phylum Streptophyta; class Magnoliopsida; order Poales; family Poaceae; genus Hordeum; species Hordeum marinum. The sequence goes on along the minus strand of CM039678.1, from coordinate 533,101,166 downwards.
GAGCATGGGCCGAACCCACACCACCACGCCGCAAACTGAGCCAATAACTCAGTGCCACAGGACCCTGACACGGTCACCACTCGGCCAATAAGCCATCGCAGGTCTACGCATGGGATCCCCCAATCCACCACAACTGCGTCGTGCGTCCCTGGCCAGCCTCCCTCGTCACCGAGGAAGGGAGAGTCGTCGCCGCTCCGGTGAATCCCTCCGTAGGCCGGCCTCCACCCCAGCCCCATCGGCCAAACACAGCGCCCCCTAGGGACCAAGCTCGAGCCCCATGTGACCTCAAGAAGCAGGGACGGTGGCAACAGGTCTGAGAGATGGCTGAGGAAGGAACTTTTATGGCGGCGTCTAGGTTTTGTCCCTTTGTCGCAAGGGGTGTGAGTTGTGACATAAAGAGCGTCTGCATTCCTGGGACACATTGTTTTAATTTTTTACACCAAATCTTGTTCAAGGAAAACGAGTTCTCTATAATCTAAGGAAGCTCTTTGCGCCCATTAGCACTCAATTCAGTCTGTCATGGCGTAGGTAAGCAGTTGCGGAATGGTACAGTAATTTTTTCGAATGCTGGCATATTTTAACAAAGAGATGAGAAAAGTGGGGAATCATAGGAATATATTGGTATGACTTAACTAACTAAGTGTTGCTCATCACATGGACTCGATAGCTTGATGTTAGTTGCCTCAACATCCAAACTAAATTTTATTCTAAATGACAGAAAACAACAATAATTTGCTGACTACATAGAGAACATAATATTATGTACCTCTGATATCGTATGTTTTTGAACCAAGCAAATAAGTCCAGCTTGGTTCGACTATTGTACGGGTGTTCTATCAAAATCTTAGACCTTAAGGAAGAATTGTATAAATCTTGGAGGGAATGGAACATAAATAACCATGGTCAATTCTCAAAGAAAATAAGTCACCATGGTCAGTCATTAAGGGTTGATGAAATCGAGTGTATGTACTTTAGTAATTACCCTTTGTACTACAAGCATAGGAACTATTCCAACTTGTTCTAGTTAATACAGTTATGTAATCTAGTTGTGCAATCACTGTAAAATCAACATACAGTTTCACTTAACTTCATGCCAGCGCTCAAAAGAATATAGACAATATTCTCAAGATTATTAGAAAGAGTGACTAACCAAAGGATAGATATAAAATATGCATGGATAAAAAAAGAAGGGAATGTAACACAATTGTAGCATCATAGAGCCTATGATTTCATTCAAACTTGCCGTTGTAGTTGAAAAGAAATACAAAAACATTACTAAAATCCAACAAGAACTTGAAACCATGATAGCTAGGCAAGGTGTATTATTCTTCAGTAGCTACTCCATCTGTACCTAAAAGGTTTTATATTAGTTTACAGAGTGAGTACTAAGTAAGCATACATGATAGCCGACGAAGGGCATGACAGTGTAACAGGCTTGTAATTACAAATATTTCGGTGTCACCATTAATATTTATGTATCACCATTAATTCCATCGCTATTCGTTGTTTACTCTAGTCTTCTTCGGAGGAGGAGATTTCATGATGGTCGGTTTTTCCCGTGTAATCTTGAACCTCTGCCGTGCTTCAACCAAGAGAGTCGGGAAGCTCTGCATCAAACGGAAGTACTCACCAGACGTCGCGACCATCTTAAAATTTTCACCATTGGCGAGGAAATCAAGGCACCAAGCTTTGAGGTTGGGGCAGACGTGGCCCTCCGAGAGCTCTAACATTGAGAGCACACTGTCTATGGTGATACCGTTGCCACATAGCTCGTCCTCACAGGTCTTCTTTAGCTCTTGTACACCGTACCTATCAGCGGCTACAAGCAGATGCTGGTACTCTGCCATGGTAGAAGGAACATCCTTTGTGCCAGCATCGGGCAGGGAACCATGATACATGTAATGGAGCAAAGATCCGAAGGTGGATGCCTCCATGTCATGGATGATGATGGACGTCATCTTGCTTTCAGCCATCGGGCCATAGAGCTCCGCTCTGAAGACCGACGATCGGGCCGCGAGCACCAAGCGATGTGCGCTGAAGATCTCCCCGCCAACGTCAAAGGAAACATCGATGAGATCTTGCTTACCAAACATCATGGCCAGATCTTCACCCAGACCAGGAGGAGGAGGAGGAGGAGCCGGAGGTGTCCAGTTTGTTTTCCAGCCGATGTCAACGGAGCACAGCACCACGAAGTAGTCGTCCACCACACACTTGGCCCTGAGATCATCCCTCTCTACCATCAGGATGTAGCCAGCTCCTTCTTCCATCGACCCCGGGATAGGCGCGCTGTTCAATGTCACCGTCCGCACGGAAGGCGCCAGTGAGCCGGCCTTGTCGAGTAAAACCATGTGCGTGGAAATCTTGGCAGCGTATTCTATGACGGGGGTACTTGGCCGACACATTGAGAGTCAGGATGATGCAGCTCCCTTTGGAGAAGGCAACGCATTTGCATCCAGCAGCGACGACCGCAGCCGGCAGGGGCGCATCCTGGGGCGGCTCGAGTTTTACCCGGAAAAGGAAGCTGTGGCTGTGGCTGTTCCTTGTGTGGACTATGTGGCAATCGGGCCGCCGTTTTCCATGATGTTCGATTGACTGGGGAACCAGCAGCTATGTATAGGCGATCGGCGGCGAGCGAACCTATCATATGTCGGAAATTAGGGATCTGTCCCCGTGGGGTTTTAACGGGCCGGAGTATCGTAGGCCGCCGCCGCCCCATAATGAAGGCGTAGGGAAGCAAGATTGCAATGCCGCTAGGATTGGGACTCTGTTATTTTTCCTTCTTCGTTTGTTTTTTTTTTGGACCACGATAACACACTAACGATTTTTTTTTACCATGGCAAATCGAGCGTTTTTATGACAGTTTTAGTAATGTGCTTAGTGTATGTTTTGTCAAAAAATTGTCGTGCGTGTCAATTAAATTTGCCATCCTCGCATCACTCAAATTGTCATCGAAAATGTTCAATGTGCAATGGTCAAATCCCAAACGTTCAATAGCTATCATTTTCGTTTTTCTTTCCTTTAGAGGGATGCTGAGTTGTATCGAGAAACGGAGCGCAAAAATCAGAGTTTTATATGCATATATCTTTTTTGCGGAATAAAAGTAAAATTGGAGTTTTATTTCATTATTATAGCGTTATTGTCAAGTGGCATTTAGTTCGGCTGTAAAGAGCTTGCTACGATGGCAAAATTTCTAGGGAATAAACTCTATTCTTACGCTAAGAGATTCAGACTATCACTCATGAGGGAGTAAGCGCTATCGGAGTATCGGACTGCCCAATGATCGATCGGGCCTTCGGAATGTAGCTTGGCTAACGCCATGCCATGCATCAACTCGTGGATCTCGGCCTCCAGATCATTGTTACAGTTTATTCACGCACTTCTTCCATGCAGATGTTGATATAGATTCCTCTTTTTTTCCACTACTAGACTAGAGAAAGATGGTGACTTGAATTTCACATGTAGTCTAGACTATTGTGTTGCACATGAAAAATCTTTGAAAATGTTATGGAACTCAGGAACTATCGTTCCCTTTGAACGTTTCGCACGAGACATGGCGACAACCGTCCGATGCAACACACAAATTTTGGTGCTTTGTGATGATGTGTTGGTTGGTTGGGCAACCATTGGCTCCAACAAATTTTTTTCGCCACGCGTTCCTAGTCATTTGTTCTAAATCGCTGGCCAGCCCAATGACCTCGTCTTTCACCTCAATTCCATCCATTCCCAATCTCCTAGAAGGAGAGGGGGGAGCACATCGAGACTCGTCGGCCGGCACAATGGGAGCCTGCGTTGACGAGTTCCACATGCCATCATGCTCGATAGGTGCATCGGCACCAGTGTGCATCGTTATCTACATCGTCTGTGGCAATGAGCTTCACGATGCCGCCCGTCTCGATGGACCACTGGCACGGGTGGTTGTGCACGCCTTCATCTGCCTCGTCTATGGCGAGGAGTTGCATGACACCTTCATGCTAGATGGCAAGCACTAGCAAAGGCATTGCCCCCAACAATGAGCTCCACCATGTCGCCACACTCAATAGGGAAAAAAACATGAACATCCGAATGTGCTTCATGGTCGAGGCCGCACGTCGCAGAGAGGAGTTGTGAACCGCAGCACACCCAATAAGCTTGATGGAGAGAAACACCACCGATGTCGGTACCAGGATCGATGGGAGGTGCAGCTAATTTCTGGACTGCGGCGATGGGGGTTCCATGAAGGCGGTGTTAGCAGCGCTGGTTCATGTTTGCTGGGTGCAGCTCATGCCCAAGGATCATATAAATCATGGCTGATTCCTCTACCCATCACAATTGCGAGGTACTCCTTACATTTTTATATACAAGGCTACTCGTTTTTCATGTCATACTTTGACTTATAGTTTTGGTCAATAGAGTAGGGATTATATGTCATCAAAAATATATCATGCAAAAGTTCTTTGAAATGTGCATCTAATAAAATAAAAGTTTGCGGCATACACTACCTTTTCTTTATAATGTTAATGGTCAAAGTTAGACATAGAAATATGGAGTGACTTTTTATAAGGGAATGGAGGAAGTACAAAGTATACTCTCTCTGTTCCATGTTTGATAATGTAGTGCATATAGATTTTTCGCGAAGTCAAGCATCTGACTAAATTTGTTGAGAAAAACATTTACCTCTAGAATGCCAAACCTATATCATTAGATTCATTATAAGTTGAATTTTCATATTTTATATATTTTGTGTTGTAGAGATAAATAGTTATATCTAAAAATTTAGTCAAAGTTTTTAAAGCTTGACTTTTTAATAAAAATATTTACGCACTACCTTATGAAATGGAGAGTGTATTCTTTCGGCCATCCTTTTCGTTTGGTGGGATGGAAACAAAGGGAAATGGCATGGTATTTGCACGAATGGATGGGGGGGGGGGGGGGCACAACAAACTTTTGTTGCTCAAATGAGAAAAAAAAATTAGAGCCATGGCAATTTTTTAACGGACCATGCCAAACTTAGAATCACAGTAAATTTAAATTCCATATCAATATTAATATCCATTGGAAATTATTGCTGGAACATGGTAACTTGTAGGGCCATGGTCCAGTTTTAGTAACATGTCACATTTTAGAGCCATTGCAATTTTTCGCTGCTTGCATTACACATTTCGGAGGCATGATAAATCTTTTGCTGCTGGCAAATTTCGATAAATTGTTTTTAAAATCAAGGATTTTTTTAGCTCTTTTGTAATGGTCACATGGCAAATATATGAATTATATTCTATCATACGTGGCAACTTTTTCATAATCGTTATTAATGGTCACATGACAATTCTATGAATTTGTTCTCTCAAACATCGAAACTTTTTTAAAATGTATAATTTTCATATGACGAATTTTAGGATTTTTCCTAAAATTATGATGATTTAAGTTATTTGTTTTCTTGGGTCTACAAAATCTGTTTTTAGAGGATGGTAAATTTTCTCATCATAGAATGCAGATATACATACATCATGAAAGCAAGACTGGCAATTTTTACAAAAAAATGTTCTATAGATCATGGCAATTATAGACCAGTTTGTACCGATCACATGACAAAATTTAGGTTTTGTATTTCTATAATCATGGAAAATTTTGTAAATTTTGTAATGGTCACATGGGAACTAAAGAAATTTTACGTATATATCTTGGCAACCTATTTTCTATGCTACCTATACAAATCCTAGATATGTGGCATATTTATAAAAATATTTTATATATGGAAAATTTATACATCTCCTAGATTGTGGTAGATTTATTATCTACAACATAGCAACTCTTTCCCCTAGTTATTTTTAAAGATCATGTCAACCTTTTCTTTTGTGTTAAATGCATCATGGCAAATTTACTATATACAACATGCCGAATTTATTGTCAACAAAATGGTAACTCTCCCCCTAGTACTTTTTAAATATCATGACCGCCCCCCCCCCCCCCCTAGATCTTTTAAAAGGCCATGACAGCTTTTTCTTCTTTTTATTTTGCATGCATCAAACTTTTTTTAAACATGTGATCTTTTTTGCCCATGGCACATGGTACGCGGCAAGCTCTTGTTTACTTTTCAGAATGAAATAGGGGTAGTGAGGTCAGCTCTTCCAGAAACAAATTTATCCAGTTTTTTATATGTTTTTTTACATGGAAATTTAGGGCCCTGCAAAATTTAGTCATTTTGCATTACGATTGTTCGACATGGCACTTTAGGGGATCCTTGAAATTTTTGCACTTCGTCCATGTAAATGTATGCATTCTTTTCCTTTTTATTATACTTTTGCAACATAATTTTATGCATTTTTATTCTGGCTAAATTCTCAAAAAATGCTTTTTTGAATATCAACTTATATTAAAAGGCCCATGGGTTTCCTTTTCGACGGCACGAAGGGGGGGGGGGTTGTCTAAAATCCTGGCAAATACACAAAAATGCGCCTATATTCGCATGGATAGAACCTGGCACCTCCCGGGTGTGAACAGTCCTCACTAGCCACTACACTAGACAAGCTTAGTTGTCTAAATAACCAGCGTGGGATATAAAAACTACTCTTATGGGCCACTACATGGGTAAAAAAATTAAAAAAATCCAAACACGATTTTTATTTTTAAAAAGTGCATACGTTTTTTTGAAAAATAGTTCATTTTCAATTTGTGACTAATAAAAATTCGAACATTTTTGTGAAAACATTAAAATTGTTTTAAAAACGAGAATTTCTCAATCTCGGAACAGTTTATTCAAACCACGAACGTTTTTGAACTTTTCAAAACATGAACAATTTTTTAAGCCCTAAACAAAATTTGAAAAGGAAAATATTTTTCGGCTCTGTTAATATTTATTCAAAACTAGAAAAAAATAAACTCTTTAAAACAATTGACAACGTGAACATTTTTCTAAAGTGCGCTCTTCTAACATTAATATTTCCGGAAAAATTAACTCCGAAGTTAAACGTGAACAAACTTTTGCATTATAATTTTTTTATTAATTTCTGAAAAAACACCTTATATTTTTTGGAACAATATTAGAAATTCTGTACATATTTTTAAATGTATTTTGTTTAAAAAAAGTTTTTGAAAGAAAATGATGAACCAAAAGTTGAAATTTCAAAGAAATTTTGGAATTTCTAATTTATAAAAATACACAAAAAAGAGAAGAAAAAGATTAGAAACAGAAATAGAAAAGATGAATAAACAGAAAAAAAAACAGTAAGAGAAACCAAACAGAAAAAAACAATTCACGGCTATATGCCGCCATTAGATATTCCTTGCCATTGGCATGTTGTCACAGGTTTGATCCCCTCCCCCCCCCCCCCCCCCCCAATCCCCTGCACCAAGATTATTTTTTCGAGCTCTTTCTCGCTATCCTGGGGCACGGCGTAGCAGGAGATGTAGTCAGAATTATATTGGAGTGTATCCTCTTATTTGAGGGTCGTAGTTGAGCATTTCGCGAATTCGAAGACCATCGGGTTATGCACCGAAGAGTACAAAGAGTCAAGGACCGTGGTTGTAATTATGTCCATGATGTTGCTCCAATGGAGTGGGGAAAAACATAGTGCGGAGTGAATCACAACAAACTTTGGGTGCTCAAATTTTAACATTTTATGGACCATTCCAAAGAAGCATTAAATTTTATTGTCATGTCAAAATTTAGAGCTGTGGAAATTTATGCGTTCTAATTTTTTGGTCATTTTTTATCATTTTCTTCCTGACAGATTTATGTATTTTATTGGCTTTTCTCATTATAAAAAAAATCTTTTTGGCCAGTGGCTTCTTTTGTAAAAAAAGAAGCAGCTAGTTGGCCCTAGCCCGTTTCATGGTTTTCCCCTCGCATGCACGAGGGGGTCATCCGGAATTTAGGCCCAGCTGCGCCGCATAGAAACACAACCTTGTTGCGAACGATTGTGTTTGCTCGTTTGTCACTTTGCACTAGGGGACTTGCTAATCAGCGTGTTCAGCCGTTAAGTGCACTTGCGCTCAGAACCGATCACATTGGGTCATGGTCCAAGCATACAGACCGTTGACAGGATCAATCGCTTACCACTCATCAAACAATAAAAAAAGATCGCACTCTCAACATTTTGTACGCGACTCAAAGAAGTCACGCTGCAAATTATCAAAATAAAAAGCTAGGTCGCATGCCAAAAAATGGCACGATGTACGCCAATTGTTGCTGAGAAAACCCGTCGAGTAGGTGGCCGTTGACTGTTGACCATTGTAAAATAAACTTCATGCTAATTGAAAAATGTTCACAGATTTGGAAAAAAGGTTCACAAATTAGAGAAAAGAGTTCATGGATTTAGAAAACGTTCGTTAATTTTAAAAAAATCATCGAATTTGAAAAGGAAATATTTTCAATTTTAAAAAAAATCATTGAATTTGAAAAAAATTCATCGAATTTGGAAAAACATTGATTTCAAAAAAAACTTCACGAATCTGAAAACGAGTTCTTCGACTTGAAAGAAACATTTGAAAAAGAAAATCATTCAAAATTAAGAAAAGGTCATTGGATTTCAAAAAACATAAATTCTGGAAAAAAATAAGAAATTAAAAAAGTGCAAACTCCACGCATTTCTTGAAAAGAAAATAAAAGAAAAGAACAAAATAAAATTGGCCAAAAAATGAAAAAAATAAAAAAATAAAAAGAAGATTACTAACACAACGGGAAAGTTATCTGGTTGGTTGCAACGGTTGTACATAACTACGGGTGTGGAGTTTGAATCACCATGGTCGCTCATTTCTTGAAGGGTGTTACAGAAAGAAAGAAAAAAAGTAAGATGGCTTGACCCAGTGCGTAGGGCGGAGGTGTGTGCTCCCGTTGTAGATATCGAAGACACGGGCGCTTAGGGCATGGCTTAGGAAAATCCGGGACCAGTGTCGTTCTCCCAAGGTACGCTCCGCCACTATCATGTCAAGTGCTTGATATAGGATAACTATGGTTTTATTGTTTCTTTCACAAAAATAATCATTTTATATTTTATTATGTATATTTCCAAATATATATATAATGTCTATTTGAGTCCCAGGGTGAAGAATAAGTAATTCTTCACCTACCACCAGTAGAAAACAGACCTTTCGTCCGACGCATTAGTCCCGGTCTGGTTACGAGTCGGTTCTAAAGAGGCTATTAGTCCCGGTTCGTGCCGGCTCCAACGGTTATGAGCAGGACGGCCTTTAGTACCGGCTCATAAGGACCTTTAGTATCGGTTCGTGTCACGAACCGGTACTAAAGGGGGCGTGGCAGGTTTTTGATTAGACTTGGGCCCTGCGTGCCTCTTTAGTACCGGTTCGTGGCACGAGCAGATACTAAAGGTTGACCTTTAACACCGGTTCGTGTCACGAACCGATACTAAAAAGGGCATGGCAGGCTTTTGGTCAGACTTGGGCCCCGCGTGCCTCTTTAGTACTGGTTCGTGGCACGAGCCGGTACTAAAGGTTGACCTTTAGTACCGATTCGTGTCACGAGCCGGTACTAAAAGGGGCGTGGCAGGCTTTTGGTCAGACTTGGGCCTCACGTGCCTCTTTAGTACTGGTTCGTGGCACGAGCCGGTACTAAAGGTCAACCTTTAGTATCGGTTGATGACACCAACTAGTACTAAAGGCTTCATATATATATATATATATATATATATATATATATATATATATATATATATATAAATATATGTTTCGTCCACAGCCGATCGAAGGGGCTCTCATTTCTCTGTTTTCTCCTCTGTTCTTCTTCTTGCTCGAAGCTCATCCTCCATTTTACGCCGCCAGGCTGTCGAAATTAGCCGTCGCCGCCACCCGCCGCCCCGACAACGCGCGCCGCCCCGAGCCCGCTGCCCCGACCCCGCCGCACCTCCCTCGAGCAGCTTTGCACGGCTACACCCTCGCGAGCCTCTCCCCTCCCCCTTGCCCGCCGCCCTGACCCCCGCACGCTCGTCGGAGCTCACTGGCCCCCACCGCGCGCCGCTTCGCTCATCCCAGCCACCGTTCGACGGAAAACACAAAATAGAGAACATAAAATAGCGTTCCCGGCCACCGCTTATCCCGGAAACCACAAAAAATAGATAGTAAAATTAAAAATTAAAAGCTAACACAAAAAAAAAGAACACTTAGTACCGATTGATATCACCAACCGGTACTAAAGGTCCTCCACCACCAGCCCACGCAGAAAGCCACGTGGTGAGCCTTTAATACCGATTCATGAGCCAACCGGTACTAAAGGTTTGGACCTTTAGTCCTGACCCTTTAGTAACAGTTGGGAAACCGATACTAAAGGTCCATCCTGACTGAGATTATAGACAGACATTCGACTAGTGTGGTCAGTTCATCGAGCCAGATGTTGCGCAACCAAGCCAAGACGCCATCCTATCTCTGTAATATTATATTGGGAGTGAAGTAATTTTACCTTTATGCTATAGAACCATCCCACTCCCCACGTCCTTTTCTAATCAGGATCGAGCAGTTTAAGTCTCGACGGCGACAAGCACGGCTGCCGACGGGTGGATGAGGGAGTGGTGCTCGGTGGTTTCTTCAGGGGCAAGTCCTTGCCATTAAATCTTCAGCGGTGGTCACCGACAAGTGCTCAGTTTCAGCAGCCCACCTCTCCGTTTTATTCTAGTGACGCGATGCAGGGAGCGATGGCTGGTGAGTAGCCGGTGAGCTCGACGTTTTGGTCGTTGCCTGAAAGTTTGGATGATGGTGGTCGTCGGGCAGGCGAGGCTGCGTGGTGTGCGGCAGCTCACCTGGCGGCCATACAGTTGGTAGTTGTGGAAGGGCTGATTCGTGCCAGTATTATCTGCAGTATGAATTTGATTTGGTTTGGTGTGTGCAGGTTGTTGCGATCGGAAGGAGATGAGTAGCCCAGTCTGAATGCTTTCAGTTCCATATTTCTAATCAACTTGTAGTTGCGTTCCGCTTCTTTGTGTTGTTCCCAGATTGCTAATATTTGGTGTTCGTTTTCTATGGAGGGTGCAGATGGTGAGATCAGAGAGTACCGTAGCTGTGTCTTGGACTACAACATTGGTGAGCAAGATCTATCTGTGACCGATGTGCCATACGATGACCAGGACAAGAGCCAGCGTTACATCGACCTCATGGGGGTGGAGGACGGCATGTTGTTGTTTGCTTCTGTGATCAACGGAGGCTGTTCCTAGAGGAGCTGTACGATTGGCACGACACAGGTTCATTCTTCATTGACCTTGAACTGTTGCGAACGTCTTCTGCCCCAGAAGGTTATTTAGATTTTACTCGTACTGTTTCTTGTGTTAGCATTAGGTCATGTAAGATTCTGTAAAAAATCATTAATTAGAAACACTCTTTTGATTCACATCAGGTGGAGCAGGCCCGTAGCTTCGTCAGTGCTACTCAGCATCAGTTACGTTGGCTGTTGCATGCTTGCTGATGTGGTCTGCATCTCCATCTTCTCCTACCATGATGGTCAGCGACCAGGTTTTCGCCGCTGGTTCAGCCGAACCTACGTTTCACACCATCGAAAATGTTTTACTGAACCATGGTTCAGCCGAACCTACGCTTCACACCATTGATCTCTGGACACTTTTCATAAGGATCCGTGCACGATTGATTAAAATATGCATGATGAAAGATGTTTGCATGTTAAACAATGCATGACATGAAGTTTTGGATAGAATTGACATGAATGGCGCAGATCCAAATGCAAAAGGCTGTTTGAGCTCTTAAATAAAACTTTATGTGTCAATTGCATCTTCTTCATTAATTTTTTTTGGCGGGATCGTTAATTTACATGTGTATATGTCAATTTAAACTTATTTGCAGGTGGAGTCGAGAGATATGGACTCTTCAGTGCTGAGTGCTGACCAGATCTGCACTTACTCGAGATTTCAGACTAGGAGAAGTTTTCCAGCCTGCAAGTGCGTATATGTATTCTGGAGCAAGAAAAAAAAATACCCAGTGAGATGTAATTCTTATTCTTTTACTGAGCAGGTGTATTCATATTCATTTTATGTCCTCTTTTACAATGTATACAGTCGCTTGTTTTGAAGTGCCAAAACTGGTTTAACTCACTCTTTTGTGTTGACATACACTCACATTAAGGATTGAACTAACGATGGAAATGATGAGTGTGCACGGGCTATCAAGGTCATATGGGTCAAATTATCAAACACAGAAAGGACAGGAAGCTGAGCTCCGCTCTTTATTCTGTCATGAACAGAAGTTTCTTTTTTTCTTTCTGAAACCTGTACCTTTTATTGGGTTTGTAGGAAAAATTTCTCTGCCTCTATTGGTTGTATCTTAATATTCTGTAGTGTACTGCCAGTACGATGTCATACGAATTGTGTGGACAGATCAAAAGGCAAGTTAAAGGTCAATTAGATAAATGCTACTGTACTCCCACATCTCACATCTCATTTACTACCTTGTATCAGAATTACTTGAAAACACATTTATGCAGTCACGACTCACGCATCTCACCTTGATCGTTTCCTAAATTTTGCTTGATTGGAACTGCACGCATTTGCATTGTCTAACTTCTTATGCTTGCTGGCTGAATTTTCAGCATTTGAATCCTCCTCAAAGGAGAAACAGGGCATTAGCTAGTACCAAAAATGCCAACACAGCCTAACCATACTTGTCTCAACTTGCTAGGTCCAGTCGTCACAAGCTTCTTCATCTGTACCAAACATGAATCTTACGAGCGCTAGTTGAAGAGCCAGTGTTCTACAATCCAGAAAAGATATAGAAGTCATTGCCTGTACTCCTACTAGAATATTCAGTTGAAGAAGAAATTTCTTGCTCTGGTAGCTGGTTAATTGCGACTGAATTTATCCACATGTTAATGTCATAAATTTGATGACTCTGCTACTTACTCCCATCATTCCTAAATATTTGTCTTTTTAGAGATTTCACTATAGACTACATACGGATGTATATAGACATAGTTTACAGTGTAGATTCATTCATTTTGCTTCGTATTTAGTCCATAGTAGAATCTCTAGAAAGACAAATATTTAGGAACTGAGGGAGTAGTTTCCAGTGGATTTTTTCTGTTTTTTGAAGAGACCGAATTTACACATCTATGTTATACATGTCTCTGCGAGTGTCTCTTGTCGATACATTTTTGAATTAGCCATGTCTGTTATGAATGCAGCTCTCATCTGGAGAATTCATGTTCAATTTATGATCAAAATTATAAGTTCATAAAAAATAAATGAGCATGCATAATCATTTCAAATTCACTAGGACAAAGGCACAACCTATGAATGAATCTCAAGTCCCAACTCATTGCCCCCTATCAAAAATAAGCCTACTGTCAAAAGAAATAAGAAAGAGACAACTACAACTGCTGAACCTCAATTTGAACACATCACATTTCAAATATTCCACTGAGACAATTTTAAACAGATCACAAAGTACATCTCATTTGTTGATAAAAATGTCAGCAAACACAAAGACGATCAACAGACACGGCACATGCATTTTCTGCCTAAATAGAACACTCATGTCGCCATGTATTTCAGTATCTGCACTTGGCGCTGGTGACCAATAAATCGATCACCCTCATTGTCAAGCACGCCGAGCCATTCCCTATCCGCCACGGACGCGCTCAAGTAGGACGTCGCCGAGAAGCTAGGCATCATGCATGTTTGAACACGTCCAGCTAAAACGGAGGGGAGAAAAGAAACAAAAATCAATATGAACAAGTAGCACGATAGTCACATGTCTTTGCCGCGCCGGATTCTTACATGACGTCCGAGCGAAGGGATCAGGGATGATGTAAAGTAGAGACAGGGCTCGGCCGCTCTCCACTGATCTCCAATTCTCCACTCTAACGTTTTTCTCCGGGAGATCAGAAATTAAACAGATGACAGAAAGAGGGTCTGTGATAGAGCGGCTAATAAAGCTCGTCCATGTAGACGTATTTTGAAAGAGGTGTTCTAAACAAGAAGGGATTTAATTGGTTGGATCCGTACGTTTTGCATGGTCCAAATTTACTCCAGTTTATTCCTATCCTAGCTACACATCACATATTTTTTACAGCCACTTCAGTTTTTTTAATCATCACGGCCACTTCAGCTAGCCGGTTTGGTTTCTCATCTCCATGACGTAACTTTTTTTTGACAGCATCTCCACATTGTAACTTACACCAGGGCAGGTTGTAAAACTACCTCGCGTCTTCATTTCCTATGTATAAGCTCTGGTGCGGGGACAGATTTCATTTTCCACACCGTAATTTTACGTCCGGTTTTGATGCCGGAACAGATTCCTTTGTCCACGCCGTAATTTTACCTGCCTACCCATTTTCTTCATACAGTTTGTTTGTGGTACGAGGGGTTTGGCCTGGGTGACGAATAACTATTTCTCATAGTCTATCCCATACATATATATAGTCATCGTAAAAAATACTTATGTCATGTAAATTTACAAAAAAAAATATAGTGTAAAATATACATAAAATGTGATTTTTCTGGTCTTATGACTTATATTTTTATTTTTTTATGTCAAAATTTACGTAGTGAATCAACGTATATGTAACTTTTTGCATTTGAAATGTAATTTATTTATGAAACAATTGTAATATTACCTCGGGTGAAGAATAACTTATTGTAGACCCTGGGTGATAAATAGACTTTCTATATATATATATATATGGATCGACTATTCGTCACCCTGGGTGAGGAAGGAATAGTTATTCTTCACCTCCTCTATTTTCACATTAATGCACCGTAATTTTACGTTCCGTAAATTTTATCGTATTCCATACGTAAAAAGAGACCGTAATAAAATATAGTCATCGTAAAAAATACTTATGTCATGTAAATTTCAAACAAAAAACATAGTGTAAAATATACATAAAATTTGATTTTTCTGGTCTTATGGCTTATATTTTTATTTTTTATGTCAAACTTTACGTAGTGAATCAATATATATGTAACTATTTGCATTTGCAATGTAATGTATTTATGAAACAATCGTAATATTACCTCGGGTGAAGAATAACTTATTCTAGACCCTGGATGATGAATAGACTTTCTTTATATATATATATATATATATATATATATATATATATATGTAGGGTCGCGCTATTCGTCAGCCTGTGTGAGGAATAGTTATTCTTCACCCCCACAATTTTACCATCAATGCATCGTAATTTTATGTTTCATAATTTTTGCCTCATTTCATACGTAAAGAGAGACGTAAGAAAATTTATAATCAGCGTAAAAAATATTTTATGTTAGGTAAAATTATAAACATACAAAAATAGTGGAAAATATATGATAAATTCAATTTTTTTGGTCTTCTGACTTATATCTTTGTTTTTTTATATGAAATTTTACGTCGTGATTCAATATAAATGTAACTATTTGTATTTCGAACGTAATTTATTTATTGATCGTAAGATTATGTCGGGTGAAGAATAACTTATTCTGCATTCTGAGTGATGAATAAAGTTTCTATATATATATATATATATATATATATATATATATATATATATACATATGTATATGTATATATATATATATATATATCAATTTTTCAAATTTCAAAAAATGTGTGTGTATAAAATATTGCCTTATTCTCTAAAAAACGTTAAAGTATTAAATATTTTGATTGTAAATTAACAAAATGGCAGTAATATCTCATGACAATAGCCATTGTATATTTAGAAAATAGTCTTCGTTTATTAAAAAACACATCACTAAAGTAATATTCATAGGAATTCATAAATTTGTGTTCATGGTGTACTAAAAATATATTTATTGACAATGGAAAAAGTGATACTAGTGTATCAAAAATATTCATCAAGTAAGAAAAATGTCATTGTGTAATAAAAAAATCATCTGGTTTCTGAAAAATAGTCATTGTGAATTTAAAAATAATACACGATGATTCTGTTTTTCGAAAATTGCTTGTTGATATGAAATACATAATCAAGATACACGCGAACATTTTATAAAATACTATACATGATAAACTCTTTTAAAATATATTGCGAGTATTTTTTTTAAATACATGATGACCATTTTATAAAATACTATACATGATAATACTATTTTGACAAGCGCTACTGCTAAGAAAATAGCAGTATCGCGTCCCAAAAAAAAGCGCTATAACTGCCACATCATTGCCAACATGCTAGGTATAGTAGTAGCGCTCTATTTTGACAAGCGCTACTGCTAAGAAAATAGCAGTAGCGCATTTTCCTTACAAGCGCTACCGCTAAGTTTGACTTGCCTTTCGCGGTTATCCCTCCTTCCCCAATTTCACATTTTTCTCACGTCCTTCTCCCCTCGCCGCCCATGTTCCCTTTCGCTGCCCCTGCTCCCTCCGCCACTGCCTCCGTCACCGTCACCGGGGCCGCCACTGGAGCCACGCGTCGTCGCCGCCACCGGAGCCACGCGCCCTCGACGCCCCCGGGAGCCACCCTCGTCCCCTCCTCACCGACCTACCTCCCTCCACGGCCCTGCCTCCCTCGCCATCACGGGACCGCCCTGCCTCCCTCCACGGCCCTGCCACCCTCGACGCCCTCCTCGCCATCGTCTCCCCCGAGCACCTCCCCCGAGCACCCTCTCTGTAAGACCCCACCCCTCCTCTCTAGTTATGAACCCTAGCTAGGTTTAAGCAGAGTAGTAGTGGTACACTAGGTGAATACTTTGCAAGAGGGCGGTAGGTTAATTTACTTAGGTGAATTTAGGTATGCACCCTAGTTTTAAGTATGAACCCTAGGTTTTGGTATGAACCCTAGGTAGCTAGGTTTTGGTATAAACCCTAGGTAGCTATTTTGATATATATGAATTTAGCTAGATATCAAATTAGGACAGAAATATTATTCCAGGGCAGTATTGAATTTCTTTGCTCGTGTATATTTGGACATGTGTTACGGTGTCGAAGATGGATATTTGAAAATTGTTTGCAGGGAATGATTTCGAGTGGCCTATGTTTTGCCGGAATGTTGATTTATTTCCGTTCCAGCAAATTTCAGGCGCTCTATTTGTCCAGTCTGTAGCAAAGGTCATGCCTAAATTTTCCATGAATTTCGTCATGACTAGTGCTACAAACTAGGACATATCGAGTGCACGGGATTTGCCGCAACGGGAATGAATCAACATTCCTGCAAAACATTGACCTTTTTTTTATGTCATTATTCATTTTATTAGGTCTAAAATTAATTGACTAGATTTAATCGTAGGAAACATGGCTAGAAATGATGAAGGAGAGGGTTCTGGTGATTGCAATCTCTACACGGCGGCAGACGCCTATTTCAACCTTCTTGATGAGCAACGGTTGTTGCAGGGCCCACCTGTCACATCCGAGACTGAGACCGACATCGAGACCAGCACGGAGACCGACACTAAGACTGACACCGGCATCGAGACCGACGCTGAGACTGACACCTGTGCCGAGACCGGCACCGAGACTGGCACCAAGACTGGCGAAGCCGGTATAGAACCGAAACTAAAGAGGCAACGACGCCCAAACCAGCTCATCACTACTAGACTGGTGGTCACGGAGGTGGATGGCGACAATTTTGAGCCAAAAGAGCCCGCGGAAGCGTACGCGTGCTTCGGCAATCAAATATGCTACATCCTATGGGCAACCGCCACCATCAACGATGCGAAACTATGGAAGATACCAGATATGAAGCAATCCCTCCTAACGAAGCTGCACCAGGTGTTCTTGTTCCCGGGACGGGATGAAATGAAATATAAAAATCTAGATAAAGGCCCGGCAATGAAGAAGATAAACAGACGCGCCATGGGAAAGTTTAGCGGCGCGTTGTCTGCCTGGAAAGTAAGGGTGAAAGCAAGGATCATCGACAAAAAGGAAACCTACTCCGAGATTGTAAAGGATAATCCGACAATTACGGAAGAGCAGTTTGAAATATTCAAGGCGGCTTGTGTTGCCGAAGCTGCCAAAGAAAAGTCGGAGTACATGAAGTGGCTTCAAGAGAGGAACATGGGGTGCCACCACCTCGGAAGCCGTGGTTACGCGAGGAAGAGGTCCATATGGGCCAAGGAGGACGCGGAACACAAAAGTCGGGTCATCCCAGGCCCCTTGGCGGAGTTCACCGTCCCACGGGAGCGTAACATCCTCAAGGCCCGGTACCATTGGGACCCAGTGAAGAAGGTTTTCGAGACAGACGCGGTCATGACGGAGTTCATGAGGCTGCTGGTAATTTTTAGCTTCTGATCAATTCGACTGCACGTTTAGTCATATTTGTAAACGATCCTTGTTCCTTTTGCAAAGAGAGCAGCACAGGATCGCGGCCGAAAGCGACTCGCCGTCGGAGGCATTGGCGAGGCCCAAGTGGGACAACCCATTCAACCGGGCCTTGAACATATTGAAAGGACTCCCAGTGGACACTCGGCCATCGTATGGACGTGTGCACGGCGTCAGAGATGGCGCCACGTGGAAGAAGTACTACCGTGAGACCACATAGGAGAGAAAGGAAAGACGAAGGTTAAATGAAGAAAACATCGACAAGAAGGTTGCGATTGCGGCCGCAGCAGCGGTAGCTGCCGCAAAGCAGGAGATTGCAGCTTCGTATGGTGTCTTGGTTCCGGATATCGTCAGTTGGGGTTGGCAAAATCCAAATAAAGGGGCAGCAGACTTTCCCTTTTCCAACTTCTTCGGGAGCATCTCGACTAGCATTGCACCAGCACCTGCTCCCACACCTGCTCCTGCACCATCTCTTGCACCATCTCTTGCACCAGCTCCTGCATCGGCTCCCACACCTGCTCCTGCACCAGCTCCTACACCTGCTCCTGCACCGGCGACCGCACCTGCTCATAGCAGCCCGTCCTCCGTCTCGAACGCGCTTGGTGATGGTTCATCTTTGGCTGAGCTCGATGACCTCACGGTACCTGTCACACCGGCCCTCTTCAATAAATGTGTAATCTCCCGTTTCCGTTGCCTTTCAGATGTCTCACGTCACAGACATGTCTTTGCAGGCGACGTTACCCCGTGCACCATATTGTACACCATCAGCGGCCAGAAGGTGGATGTGGGGAAGGCGACGATAGTGAAGCCGAAGAAACAATTGTTGCACAGCCGGCCGACCCCCCCCCCCCCCCCGACGTCTTCAAGGTTTCTGTGGCCAGTGTCAAACTGGGCCACGAGAATTTGGCTCCTCCGGTACTAGGGGGAGACGACAACGAGGCCCCGCGGCGGCTTGGCGATTGCAAGAGGTGGGTCCTGTTGTGGCCAAAGAGTCTGCTTCGTCTGGAGGCGGCCGGGAGCACACCCACGACCACGCAGCCTCAGCAAAGTATGAACATCAACACCCCACCTACCCAATTAGCGTCGCCTGTCGTGTCGGGTGATAGCGGACGAGGTGAGGAAGAGGCTCCATTAGTCGCTGATGACGTGGTTAACGTGCCGCAACAAAGGTTGTACGTTGACACATTCCACGCGGAAAAGTTCTTCCTTCGATTCGATTACATCTTCGACATGTTTCACGTGGAAAAGCTGGATTTTACGTTTGTCCGCCTTTTTGCCTTGCACATGAACTACATCATGAGGATTGAGCAGATACCTTATATCTGTGTCGCTGACCCGTACTTCATGCACCAGAGCTTCTTGGCAGTCTGCAAAGAGCACGGTGAATACGCGAGTAATTACATCGCCGATTTCATGGTCGGCAATAAGGACAAGGAGACGATTCTCGTGCCTTATCATCCCATGTAAGTCATTCGCGCGGATATCCTTCCTTCGATTTCAATCATTTCATTTGCACGCGTGGAGGCTAATTTGAGGTGTACTTATTTTGCACAACGACGGACGCGTCGTCCTCATCATCCTTTACCCCCGAGTCTCCCACGCTCTTTACTTGGACTCGTCAAAGAACATGAAGAAAAAGGATTACACCCACATCAAGTCTGTTCTCGACAGTGCTATCTTTACGTACGGCGTACGGGGTGGAGAGATCTCGCTTAGGAAGACAAGGAACCACGTGCCCGGCTTCGGTCATAAGACTGACTTCTGTTGCATCCAGCAACCAAGTGGTACTACCAGTGATGGATTCTATGTCCTCCACCACATGCAGGAGTTCAGACGGGATCAGCAGAACCTTCGCATGTCACCTAGATCCGGCGATGCCCATATTCTGCAATGGGCAAAGAACCTAGGAGATGTCCCGGATCATCGACTCCGAACTGAGTTCTATCACATCCAGCGTGAACTTGCCCAAATCATCATGTAGGAGGTCCTCGAAAAAACAGGGATGTTCTACGAAGAAGGGCAAATGTCGTGGGAAGACGTCCGAACACGCGTAGCCGCTCAGCACCTCGACCTAAAGCCTTTCACTGCGCTCGGGGACTATCTCCCTGACTTGCACGGATGGCACGACATGTTGGAGTGATTGACGATATATGACAATGTGTCTGTTTAGTCCATACTTTCTCTATGACGAAACTTTGAGTTATGCACGACAAAACTTTATTTGTGATGTAATTAAACCGTCCTCCTCAACTAGCGAAGATCACTCTAGTTAGGACATTTTGGGTACGATGAACTTTGTATGCTTATGATATGTTGCTTCTATTTTTGCCAAGTCTGTCTCTTTCTCTTTCTGTTGCTCAATTATATATGTTGCATATCATCAACTCATGTGACGATGCAGGTGCATTGATCATCGATGGCGAAGAGTGCTACGCCAGGAGTATACGACGAGTGGCCGGAGTGTCAGGCCTAGGTGTACCGGTTTCCGATTTCCGAACGACATCGAGTAGTTAGTTTAGGTTCACGCTAGTGCGAGAGAGGGATACGAACCGACGCCTCAAGAAGTACTACATTATGTATGATAAGACATGTCATGTAACTTGTATAGCTATATCGTGATTATGACGTGACGATATGATTTGTGTTGGATGATATGATGAGACTATTCTGTGTATGATATGATGAGGATATTGCATGTTTATGATATGATTAGAATATTGTATGAAACCTGTACAGAAACATCGCAAATACGTAGCAAAAAAATGATATGAGAAAATATAGTAGTAGCGCTTTTTAGCGCTGGACAGGAAAACACTGCTGCTAAGTAGGTATAACAGTAGCGCGTGTCAAAACACACTACTGATACAGTTAGCAGTAGCGCCGGTACAGAAAGCGCTACTGCTAAGTAGGTATAGCAGCAGCGCGTGTCAAAACCCGCTATTGATAAACTTTAGCTGTAGCGCCGTATCAGTAGCGCGGTTACACCAAATACCAGCGCTACTGTTAGGTTTTTCCCTAGTAGTGTTAGGTAGTGGTCAGCTTAACGAAAAATCCATTTCTGAGACCGGGCTCATCTACACCCTCACTGAGTAAACAAATCAAAACAAATAAAAAAATTCAAAAATTTCCAATTTTTTTGGGTGGTATATAATTTCATGCGTGAGGTTCGCTTCAATTTTTATATCATTCGAACATCTGAGCAGCTCTCGATAAAAAAGACAAATTCAGGGTCTCTAAAAAAGTTTAGTGTTCACACACTGTTTTGACCCGATTTGTTTTTTTTTTTAAGTGGATATCTTTACCCTAGTCCTGGCCCGAGCTTTGTGATCCATGTTGAGATGAGTTGTGATATGGAAGAAGCCAAATAAGCACACCAACCCAAACATCTCAAATCCCTCCGTGTGGAGAGCATGATATGTTGTGATGAACATCTTAGAACAACTTACCGACTTGGCTATCAGGGTGAAGTTGTGAAATACAAACTCGTCGTCTATATGCTGAATCCATGAGTTTGAAATATACACAGGAGCAAGCGGGAGGTCACACCCAGATATATGGTAAGCTCAGCATGTTCGATAAGAATGGAAGAAATCCCGTTTTCTTCCTATTGCAGCGGCTCGGAGAAGAAATGGGCATGGCTCTCGGCGTTATACATGGAAAGAACGCACCTCGGGATCTGCCTCCATTTGGAGAAGTTGGTTGGCATAGATGTCCAGTTTGAAGTCTAGGAAGTGGTTGATGTTGAGCTGGTGCATGGAGGGCAGGCCCGCGCATGGCGAGAAGGAGCCTATGGGGAGGGACGTAGTGGTCGCGGCGGGCGCCATAAGTGGCGGGCCGAGAGCACCAACAGTATGTCGTTGGAAGCTGGGGCGATGGTGATGGGCAGAGCACCACAGGAGGAGACTGGGATGGAAGTGGTGGTGAGAGCGCCGATTGTGACCGACAGGGGAGCAGTGGCGTGCGGCACGAAAACATAGTGAGGTCATCGGAGGGAACTCGAAATGATACCAAGTTGGAGAATCAAATTCATTGTAATTATATTCATAGCTCAAGGTTACAATTTATACACCCATGAATGCACAACAGAAGGATAGAAGTTACAACTGAAGCCGCTATACATGCGGGATTTCTGGTAAACCTAGAGTCGTGGTAGACTTCGTGTTCTAACATGAGAGTTAAGAGTATAAATAGATATGAACGGTTGGTTTTTATTAAGTAGTCGGACTGATTACTCGTACCTTTTTACCTTTCATGTGAAAGGAGGGGGTTAGAGAAACCGTGTTAAAATTGCTCCCATCTCAATTTCCATGAGCCAAACACGCTAACAATGAAAAAGGGATATGGATATGAATTTTCTATGCAAGGAATACATTTTAGTTTGTCACACAATTAAACCCACAAGTAGAAATTGCGGCCTTAAAGTTGCCAGCATCAACCACAACGGTTACAGGTCCTTCATAGTTTTTCTGCCCATAGGAGCAAAAGGAAAAAAGAACAAATATTTGGATTTTTTTAAATCATTTGTTTGGGAGATGAATCACAAGTAATCTTGTGGATGTGTATATGGGGAAAAAGCAGCCTCCAATATCTACGAAGTACTTTTTTTAATCTATACAAAGCAGCAAATTCAGCCTCCAAGTAATTATTTCCTTCATGCAGAAATTTAATTGTTTCGTGTAAAGTCCTCTCTTGGGTTAGGAGGAGGTGGCACATAAAATTTTATTGATTTATTGCAATTTTTATTGGTAGCTTACCAAGCTGACCACTTGGCGTGGTACTTAAAATTTCTTCTGTCACTCTTTTGGCCAGAAACTTTCAGAGGGACAAACTTGCTCGATCTTGTTGTTGTGGGGCGCCTCTATACCTTGCCTTCAGCGAGTCCAGCTAACGACTCGCTGAATGGGCGAGCTAGGTGTGCTAGCCCACGGGCGCGGGACAACACATACTCTTTTTTCAGTTTTTATTTACGTTTTCTGTTTTCGTGTTTAACTTTTCTGTACTATTTTTATTCTTTCAATATTGTAAATATGTATAGTACAAAAAATGCTCTATGAATTTTTTTGAACAAGTATCTGAAAAATATTGAGTATGTATAAAACAAATTTTAAACGTGTATAGACTTTTTTTGATTATATATTTGAAATATGTTAGTAAAGCATAAAAAAATGTTGAACATATATAGAAAAAATGTTGATCATTCATTGCACAAATGGTGAATCTTGTTTATTATGGATATTAAAATGCTAATCAATTATCTGAAAACAATGATGAAAAGTATTTAAAAAAGTTAATCAAGCATTTGAAAACTATTAAATGTGTTTAGAAAAAAGATGAGCATGTTTTCAAAAAATTATTATATTGCGTTTAAAAATTATTAATCAACCATTTATAAAATGTTGACCATGTAATAGAAAAATGTTAATTTTTTATATGAGAAATATTAATCAAGCACTTGAAGATGTTTAAAATATGTATATAAAAATATTTACTGTGTATTATAAAAATATTAATATGTTGAAAAATGCTAAACAAGCATTTGAAAAATGTTTAAAAAAGGTGTGTAGAAAAAATTGTGCCCATGTATTAAAAAATGTTAAACTTGTATTTGTAGAATGTTAAATGTGTATTAGAAAGTGTCATTGACATATACGAAAAATGTAGAATTAAAACCAAAAAAGAAAGAAAACCGAAATAGAAAATAAAGAAAAATAATAATACAAAGAGCTATAAAACAGAAAAAGAAATGAAGAAAAACGGATAAAAACAAAGAAAAGAACAAAAAGCCAGTGAAAATCCGCCTTTTTACCTTCAAGTATCTCGTGCCCTATATATCTAACATGAAATTGGCCATCGCATACCGGCTAGTAGCATTACGAAGGATAAAGGAGGACCAGGGTTGGAATCCTGGCCGCGGTATCTTTTTCTTCTTGATTTTTTTTAGGTTTCGCTAATGGGCTGCCTAGTTGCTTGCGCTTCAGGAGTTATTGCAGAGGCACTCATCATGGTCGTCTGGTCCTGGACACCCGCACCGTCTATGCTAACACGTTCCTTAGGAACTTTTTTTAGCTAATTGGGGCGTCATATATCGCCAAATTGAATTATCGGCCGCTCCCACCTCTCTCTATATATAGGGTGGCACATTCGTCGCCTTGGATGACGAATAGTTATTTTTCATTCCTTCTATTTTAGCATCAATGCACCGTAATTTTATATTTCGTAATTTTTTTCTTATTTTATACATCAAAAGAGACCGTAAGAAACATATAATCATCATAAAAAATATTTTATGTCACGTAAAATTATAAACATAAAAATAGTGTAAAATATACAATAAATTAAAAAAAATGTCTTGTGACCTATATTTTTGTTTTTTTATGTTAAATTTTACGTAGCAAATCAATATAAATGTAACTATTTGTATTACGAATGTAACTTATTTATAAATTTATCGTAAGATTACCTCGGGTGAAGAATAACTTATTCTGCATCCTGAATGATGAATAGAGTTTCTCTCTTTCTCTATATATATACATACACACACAGACTCTCCTTTCTAGTGTTTGTATTGATTCTTGATATATACAAGTCTAGAGTCACTATGAAAGGACATGGATTCAAATCAATCGCTGCCTTTTTACTGAGAAAAACTGTCCTGGACACGTGCACTTCCGATCGTAGGATCGGTTATGGCACGACGACTAAATTTAGTTAATTACGACACATGATATATACAACAATCTTGCGAAATGGGATAACTAGCTACATCATACTATCTTTGTCGTGGAAACGAGTCTGCCAGTAGAAGATAGGGGTACGAAGGGAGAAGGCAGAGTCCTAGCTATGGCGAGGGTGTACACACGGATGTATGAGTTCAGGCCCCTCTCATGAAGGTAAGAGTCCTACGTCTCAGTGCTCGGGAGCTTATGTCGTGTGAAAAGTTAAGATTACAATGGTCGCGAACCCTTGTGCCAGAGGGGAGGGGTGGCTTATATAGAGTTTGCTGCCCTCATAAGTGCCCGACATCTAAGGGTCCGATCGTGGGTTTAAAGACTAGCGTTACTGGTAACGTACACAATAAATGCTACTAATGACGAAGGACTAACGGCCGCCCGTTGGCCTCCTGATGTTGGTTCCTGGTCTTCTGGTGTCTACTGAGAATGAGGTCTACCGAGTGCCAGGCGACTGTCGAGTGAAGGAAGAAGACTCCGAGTGGATTGAATGTCGAGTGACTTGAACGTCTCATGGAATCCAGTCGGAAGCTTATGCTCGATCTTCAAGTCCTCCAATGTAGTGTCCTTAGGTAGGGTATGTAGCCTTGCCTAGGACCCTAACTTAGGTACATATCCTTGTCATTAGCCCCCGAATGGATCGGGGTTCGAGTGGTGAAATGGGGGTATCAAGGCCAATCTCGAATTAAGGCATAGAATCTTCCTAATGATATTCGGGGCTTTAACGAAACTTGCGTCGATCGAACTCTGAGTATTGACGTCAATTCAGGATCAACACGCCAAATCTTCTGAATGATATTCGGGGCTTCAAAGAAACTTGCGTCGATTGAACTCTGAGTATTAACGTCAATTCAGGATCAACACGCCAAATCTTCCGAATGATATTCGGGGCTTCAACGAAACTTGCGTCGATTGAACTCTTCTCCATTCGCCCGGATCCATTTAGCCTTGAAACTGTCCGAGTGGATGTTCAATGCCTATTTTGCTCCGAGTGAACTGAAAGCATCTTTGGAGGTGACGGGTCGGTCTGTCAGACCCGGATTTCGCAGAATACAAAAATTTGGGAAGCACGCGCGTGCGATGATGACGCCACGATCACGGCAAGTGGGAGAACGACGCCTCGATCTCAGCGCCGGTCATTTTGCCATGTACTAGACGCAGACTGCGGCTGGCGTGCGTGGTGATCTCGCGGGTCCACCAGTCAGCGAGGCACTCGGCGGGATATAAATCTCGGAGCACTGCGGTTCGCATAGTACTATTCCCCAAACTTCCTCTCTTCCTCTGCCTCCCCTATCTCCAACGCGTCATCTTGTTCTTTTCCGACGAGAGCCGCTACGGCGATGATGAAGGGTACCACCGAGAAGCTGGAGCGAGCTAAGAAGGGGGCGACGAAGCTCAAGGGCAAGAAGCCCTCGACCGCTCGGTTCACCGCGCCAGCGGGATGGATGCAGGGGGACTTTCTCCCCTATGTAGTCACTCGCGAGGACATGGAGGGCCTTGTCGCCGATGGGCTTGTGGCGGACGGCGCCTGGAGGCTGTCGGAGGGAGAGCGCGAGTCGGAGCCGTGTGACGGGGAGCGGGTCCTCCTTCTCTCCCACGTTGAAAGAGGTTTCTCTATGCCACCCCACCCGTTCTTTAGGGGTTCTTGAATTTCTTCGGCGCCCAATTGCACCATCTCCCACCGAATACTATTTCATACTTGTCTGTCTTTGTTACTTTGTCCGAGTGTTTTTTGGGCTATTCTCCCCATTGGGGGCTATTCAAGCACATCTTTACGGTCAGATCCCAGACCGTGAAGAAAGCTCTCCCTACTGATGGGAAGACTCATGTGCTTCAGTTGTGTGGAGGTTTAGGACTTCAGAAAAGAGCCCGTACTTCCTTCCCTGCCATGACTTTTTCTGAGTCTGTTAGAGGCTGGCAGTCAACTTCGTTCTATTGCAAAGATGCATCATCGCCCAACATGTCGACTGGCCTTCCCCCCCTATACACCTGACCGTCCAGCTGTCCCCAAGTCTCTGAGGGTGACCGAAGAGGAACATGTCCAAGTGGGAATCTTGGTTGAAGCTGTGGTGGAACTGATCTGTGGTGGAGTGACTCGTATGGATCTGTTGGAGACGTTTCTCAGTCGACGTATTCAGCCGCTCCAAGCCAGAGATCACACCATGTGGCACTACGCGGGCCCTAAGGACTCGACCAGGGCGCACCCGGAAGAGGTTCCACAAAAAACTGTCGAGCAGTGGCTTCGCAGCATCACTAGAGCATGCGACAACCCTTTGGGAGCCAAGAGGACCCGACCTTACTCGGTCGAAAACCTGCCGAAGAATCTAGTGAGTTGCGTGGTGTCGACTGATGTACTTGTACTGTCGAGTGATACATTGACTTATGAACTGACTTCTTTACTTGAATCATGCAGGAGTGAACGCACATGCACTCGCCCGTTCCCAACGGGAACCATGTTGACGATGGAGTTGTGAGTGAAGGTGGCAGCGTGGACGGCCACAGTTCAGAAGACTTCGAGGATGAGTACGAAAACTCAGACGAAAATGAGCCAGAAGTCGAGCCATCTCTCCGCACCGAACACCGCACCAAGGCTCGCCAAGATCCTGCTGCTGCTGAGGACAGGGCTCCGGGCCCGAGCGAGAAGAACCTGAAGCGGAGCTGCCTCTCGACTGTCGAGTCGAGCGAACGATCGGCGAAGCAACCCAAGGTGACCGTGGCCAAACCTTGCAAAGCCTTGCCTGCATGAAGATGGCCGTGCCTGTCGTATCCACGTGAGTGTTTTGCCCTCGAATTCTTTCTGTCGATTATGACTTTGCGTTGTTGCCAACCGAGTGTTGTTTGACCCGTCAGAGCTGCTACGTTTGTAACCTCACCTCCTCGAGACGGAGGGGAAGCGATGGACATTGACATTGCTGACGCTGCCACTTCTCATAGAGGTTAATAAGTTCTTGATTCATCCGAATGAGATTCGTCACTTGCAAAAGTTAACACTGTCGATTGATGTTGTAGAGATCATCCAGCTGGAAGACGACGAGGAACACCTAGACACTTCATCAATGCAGACGCTTCAGCGTTCGACTGCAGAATCCTCCCAGGGGATGGGTGACTCGACACAAATCAGAGCTGAACCTGCAGTACCTCTGTCGAGTGCCCCTCCAGCTGTCTCGACCATCGTGACATCGACTCCAACCGGACCTGCTCAGACTGCTTTAGCTGCCTCAGCAACTATGCCGATCCCGCCCATGACGGCTTTCTCTTTGCATCGTGTCCCGGAAGATCAGACTGGAGCTAAAAAGGAGGCTATGATCCAGGGAGAGCAGATAATGTTGCAAACCAAAGAGGCGTACGAGGCCAGCAAGCTGGCTTACGATGTCAGCGCGGCCCTCCGCACCAATGTCCGAGTAAGTTCGATTGTAAGTACATTTCCGATTGAATTCCTGTCTTTTCTTGACTGTACACCCAGTGGGTGCTTATTGTCCACTCGTAGAATGTTTGAAATTTCTCCACTCGAATAGGTTAGGTCTTAGTCGAGTAGGATTTGGATCGATAGTACGCGTATTACTAGAGTCACTTGACATGTTGAGTGTATTTTTTCTGACGAGTTACTCGACGGATCGAGTGTTAACCGTCTCAGTGGGGGCACTCTGAGTGCACCCATTGGGTGTAGTCCCCGAGATCACTTTTGAGTGCTTGCATCGGCAGGGGTCTTAGAGCTTGTTGTATGCTTGATACGTTTGCCCTTGGTCGCACCACTCCGTAGCTACTTTGTAGGTTCCATGGATCATTGACAAACCATGATATGACGCTACATAAGGATAGACTGCACTTCACAGAGTGGGGAGGGGCGTGTCACTTGACGGATAGAGTGACAGATGTTTTCTGCCACTCGACTGATTGACAATTGGCGGATCCAGTGGGGGCACGCTAAGTGCACCCACTCGGTGTAGTCCCCGAGACCGCTGTCGAGTGCTTGCACCGGCAGGGGTCTTAGAGTTTGTTGTATACGGGATACATTTTGCCTTTGGTCACACCACTCCGAAGATACCTTGTAGGTTTCATGGATATTATTGATAAACCATGATATGATGCTACATAAGGATGGATTGAACTTCATAGAGCAGGGAGGCGCGTCACTCGACGGGTCGAGTGACAGATGAATGTTCTGACAGGGCTGACCTTGGTGAACGTTTCAGTAACCGGTGGGGGCATGCTAAGTGCACCCATTGGGTTTAGTCCCCGAGGCTACTGCTAATCACAGACGATAAGTAGTAGTCTTGAAAACTTGAAATCGGGATTTCCGTCGTACGCGCAGTACTGGAGGCACTCGACATGTCAAGTGCACATATTTTTTCTGACGAGTTACTCGACGGATCGAGTGTTAACCGTCTTAGTGGGGGCACACTAAGTGCACCCACTGGGTGTAGTCACCTAGATCGCCGTCGAGTGCTTGCACCGGCGGGGGTCTTAATAGAGACTGTTTTGAATTTGTTTACGGCACGCGAAGCGCCAGAGCCACTCGACATATCGGGTGGACTTTTTGCTTGAATTCTTCTTCCCCTGGACATGGGCTTCATGGACATCATAGGTCAACCATTACATGACGCTATTCCAGGATAGTAAGACATGCGTTCGACGGTTTTCATAACCCAGTCGACCGTCTTTGGTGTTATTTTGTCGATTGAATATCTTTCTTTTGTTGGTTTCAGAGGGCTTGCGAACTTGGAACGCGGTACAAGGATCTGGAGGATGAGAGGAACCGATTGCGCGTGGACCTGGAAGCCTCCAACAATGCTCTGGAGCGAACGTGGGCTGAGCTGAAGTCTCTGGGAGGTAACTACTATCGACTCTCTGCATTCCCATCTTCACCTTTCATGCTTTGAACTGAGTGCTCTCACTCGAACAGACGTGCGCAATGAAAATTGTCGACTCCAAGCGCGACTCAACAATGTTGTTTCTTTAGATTCCATGAAGAAGGCGCTGGAGGACAAGGACAGAGCACTCACCGATGCCCAACGGGTGGCCAAGGACAAAACCGAGACTGCAGATCGAAAGCTGGCGGCTGCCCAGAAGATGGAGGAGGAGAATGCAAAGCTGAAGCAAGAGTGTGTGGACCTCGTCAAAAGGGCTGAGCAGCTGAACAAAAGGAGCAACGGCCTGGAGAGGCATTTGGACGAATTCTTGAGGAAGATGTACATCATGCTCGACGGTGAGTGTCTCTTGTCGACTGAACTTTGTATAATCCATGAATATCGTACCTCACCGACTTTCCTCCCATTCCTTCTCTTCAACAGAATTCTGCCAAGACTTCGAAAAGGAGACAGAAGAGATTGAGCCCAACCTGGACCCTACCAAATCTCCAGTCGCAGACGCGGTGGCCATGAACATGCTCAGACTCAATTTGCGACTCCAGGGCGCTCAGGCATATCTTGTCCGACTGAAATCTGCGATGGAGAGGATTGATAAGGAACCGTGGCCCGAGAACACTCCTCAGCTCGACCTCAACTCCATGATGTCCCGTCTAAACGACCTTCCAAGTCGAGTGCAGGCATGGAAGAAATCTGTTGCTCGCTGCGGTGCTGACGTGGCACTATCACTCGTTAGGGTCCATTGCAGAGACGTGAGGGAGGAAAAGCTGAAGGAGCGCCTATTCGATGAAGTCGCGTCAAGGATGGCCTCGCCGCTTTTTGCGACCTGCCTGACAACCCAGCAGGCTCTAAGGCTGTGAGTCGGGCTTATGTTTAGCAATACGGAATGTGAAGGGCAAGGTTTATCCAATAGTCGGTCGAGGACGGTGCTGACCCCTTAAAGGGACCTGTTTCTTTTTTCGGTGGGTTTGAACCTGGCTGGCCACTTTGGAGGTATCCTCTTTTTCCGATCTCCACTAGGGTGTTCAGGGAAAGTTGGTTCCGAAATTAACCGTTCGGATTACCAAGCACTTTCCATGGCACAATATTTTTGTACCACTCCGGATAGCTTAGAAAAGTCACGAATGTGTCGGCGAGCCAGGGCATTAAGGATCCCTTCATGATGGTAACTGCGACTGAAAGTTTCCATTATCTTTTGGTCACTAAGACCTTTTTCTATGCTTCTAGCAAGTAGGAGTCTGGCCCAAAAGTTATGGACTGATTCTCCTGGTAGTTGTTTAATATCGCTAAAGTACGAAGATGTGGGCTTTGGTGTGATACTGGGATGATCGTCTTGGGTGGTGGGTGGGAAAAAATTGACTCCACGCCACATTGGGTGTTCGGAATTACAGACTCCGAACTGTGTGATAGATCTTGGACCGATGATGGTCTGGTTTTAGAATGAATTTTGGCATCTGGTTCGCCGGTGAAGTCTCGGTGATTAGAGACCGGGGTGTAGACTATTTTCAGTTCCGGTCGTTGGGATGGGTCCTCCGCTGGACACTTGATGGTAGCAACCAGGTGGGTGATCGTGGGAAGGTGAATCTCCCTATCACCGAGCTTAATCGCGAGCTGGTCATAGACGGGAACCTGGTCATCCGGCATACATATGGTTTCAATCCGGTCGACCAACTCGTTTAAGAACGAGGCGATGGTAGGATGCGTGTCGCTAGGCCGAGTGGAGTCAATATACGGCATGACGGTTTAGGAGCTGCACGAGAGCGGCTCCATGTTTCGTATAGCCATGGTGGATCTAGTCACATTAGCTGGATTGGGCATTCTAGATCGCTCGGGGGTGAGGACTCCGTTGGGGCTGAGGCCCAATGTCTTCGGCATCGAGGCGTCGAGACTTACGGGCTCCTTCTCAAGGGTCGAAGCTTCCATCAGGACGAGTACTCCCCGTGAATCAGTGACAAACTTTAAGGTTCTGAACTTGATTCTCTGGTCGGGGAAAAAATCTCCGGTCTGGCCAAGGTGGCTGATCGGTTCGGCGTGTGACAAGATGTCGCCGCCTGTGAGAGTCTGGTCGGGGGTAAGAATCCCCTGGATGCAGATCTCGTTTCTCGTGATGAGGTGAGCCATCGGTTCCTTCGGTGATCATAGAAGAACTCTCAGTGAATGCACCAATGTCGGCGTCAAAACCGGCAGATCTCGGGTAGGGGGTCCCGAACTGTGAGACTAGAATCGATGGTAACAGGAGACGAAGGGAACACGGTTTTACCTAGGTTCGGGCCCTCCTATGGAGGTAATACCCTACGTCCTGCTTGATGTGTATTGATGATATGTGGGTTACAGAGTTGATCTACCTTGAGATCGAATAAGTAGCCCTAGATGAGTTCTCCTCTACAGCCTAAAAACCTTTGGCTTATATAGACACCAAGGGTACCTAGGGTTTACACATGGTCGTCTACATGCCGAAGAGATAAACATGCCTATCTACGATCACCAACTTGGAGGACACGCCACGATTACTCAAAGCTTCCACCCTAGCAACGGGGCCCTTGATCATCCAACGTTCAGCTTGCGGCCCACATAGCCTAGCCCATGAGAAACAGGTCGGCTATCTGAGGACCCCCTTAATCCAGGACTCCCTCATTCATCATCATCATCTTCTTCGTTGTTGTTGAAGGTGTCATCTCCTTGAGGTGGTGGTGAAGGAGGTTGAGGTGGATCATCACAATGTACTTCTTCCTCCTCTTCATCTTGTCGTGTACCGCTTGTGTCTCCATGTCGTTTTGTGGTTTGCCTTGGTGCGAGGTAGGAGATTCCAGTTGTGTTGATGAAGTACTTTCCTTCATTTCCATGGGATGAATATTGCCGATGGAAAACTCTCGAATGGCTTTGGAAGGTTCCTTATCTCCTACATCATTTGGCAATTTTTCGACTTGCGAACCATTAGATTCATCAAACTTCACATCTACCGTCTCTTCAACTTTTTGAGTGAAGTTATTGTAGACACGGTAAGTGTGAGAGTTCTATTAGTAACCGAGTAGGAAACCTTCATGATATTTAGGAGCAAATTTAGAATGACTATACTTATCAAGAATGTAGTACTTTGAGCCGAATACCTTAAGGTATCCAACTTGGGGTTTGTTACTGATGGGTAGCTTGTATGCCGTTTTACCCAGATGCTTGTGTAGCTAGAGTCGGTTTGTTGCATGACAAGTTGTTTCCAAGGCTTCTGCCCAAAAGTGTCTTGGCATCTTTTATTCATCGAGCATCGTTATAGCCATCTCTATAAAAGTCCGGTTTTTCCTCTCAACAACTCCATTTTGTTGAGGGATGTACGTAGCCGAGAAATCATGTGAGATATCTTCTTCGTCATGAAAAGTATCCACATTGGTTTTCTTGAACTCCGATCCGTTTTCGCTCCGAAATTTCTTGGTCTTCACTTCAAATTGTTTTTGTGCTTTGCGAGCGAAGTTCTTGAAGATCTCTTGTACCCGTGACTTGTCATCAAGAAAGAATACCCACGTAAATCTAGAAAAGTCATCAACTATAACTAGACCAAAGGAGTTTCCACCGAGGCTCTTGTAAGCATTGGGACCAAAGAGATCCATATGAAGCAACTCGAGTGGTCTCCTAGTAGTCATGATATTCTTTAGAGGATGAATTCCACCCACTTGTTTTCCTGCTTGACAAGCACTACAAAGTCTATCTTTGTCAAAGATAACATATTTAGCACCAAGTATATGATCACCTTTGATGAGCTTGCCTAGATTACGCATACCAACATGTCGTAGCCTTCTATGCCAAAGCCGACCTTTAGAAGATTTTGCAATAAGGCAAGTACGAGGTTTGGATCTCTTAGTGAAATCAAAAGTGTATAGATGACCTCTACGGAAACTGGTAAAGACCATGTTATGATTGTCTTGATGAAACACTTGGTAATAACCTTTATTAAATAGCACATTAAAATTAAAATCAGCTTGTATAGATACAAAAATAAGATTGTAGACAAGGGATTCTACAAGCATGACATTTGAATAGAGCTATCATGAGATATGACCACCTTACAAACACCGAGTATCTTATTGTCTCCAAAATTCACGTACCTCCATGGTCCATGGTTTGGTGTGATCTCTTCAAACATGTCTCTATCTCCAGTCATGTGATCGGTGTATCCACTATCCAGGACCCACTCTTTTCCTCCGGACGTGTAGTCTTTGAAGTATGCCATGAGACTTAGACTCTTCATCGTCTCCTCACATTCTATGTCAAACTTATCATCTTCGTCATAGTAGCCATGTTCCACATTGTCATCGTCAAGGGGAATATCCTTGTCACAAAAATCAACAGATTCGTTAGAATTGCGACCATGACAATGTTCAAGTTTATGAATGCGATTGGCTTCAACTATGATGTTATTGATGTTAATGGCATCTCCTTTAGCACGCATGAGGTCACGAAGCTCAAACAAACATTTATCAAAGTTTGGATCACTAGACTTCATTTTGTGAAAGGGAATATTTTTATGGAGAATGACATCACTATTTTTCAAAGAGTAGTTTGGATATGTTTTCTCCAAGTCATTCCATAATATATAAGCGCACTCAAAGTTTCTATTTGATCAAACACAATTCTTGGCAATCCTCTAATTATAGGATTAACAGTTCTACTATTATGGACCATATCAATTTCTTCCTCGTGTGAAGTATGTAAGGGATCAATGGGAGGCACATAGGGATTCATCGAATAGATCAAGCATTTTTTATTTCCATGGACTATAGTACTCCCCATTCAGAATAGGCACTCTACAACTAAGACTCCCTAAACTAGAAACATCCATCTTCCTCCGATGGTGATTAAACCAAATCTATGGCGACCAAAGCTCTGATACCAATTGTGGGATCACTGAAAGGGATGTCTAGAGGGGTGTGTGTGTGTGAATATATTACTTGACAAAAGAAGTCCGATTGGTTGGCATGTTTTAGCAATTCTAGGAAGTCTAGCACACCCTACGCATGCAAGTCATCAGGTATGGTAGCAGAAAGTAAGATATGCACATGAAAGTAAGGAGTAGAGATAGGAAGATCGAACTCAAAGATGACACAGAGATTTTTGGCATGGTTTCGATACGTGGTGCTATCGTACGTCCATGTTGAGGGATACTTCAACCCACAGAGGGTAATAGCCGTGAGAGTCCACCGAGGGGTCCACCCACGAAGTGACCACGGAGACACAACCTGATCTATTCCATCAAAGTTTACGTCCATGAAGGACTAGCATTATTCATGATAGATCTTCACAAATTATGTGATCTCCTTGATCGTACAAACTTCTTGGTTAAACTCCACACGTAGTCGGAGGCTCCCAAGCGACACCTAACGAATCTAGGAGAAACCACTCTCCAAAAGGTAATAGATGTGGTAAGTATGATGAACTCCTTTCTCTTTTGCTTCAAAGACATAGTCTCCTCAACACTCCATCACTCTCTCACATATTTGGCTTGGTAGAAGAGGTTGATTGGGTGGAAAGCAACTTGGGGAGGCTAGAAATCAAGATTCATATGATTGGAGTGGAATATCTTGATCTCAACACATGAGTAGATGCTTCTCTCTTAGAAAATAGATGAGGCGAGTGTTGGTTCGTTATGAGTTCTTCCTCTTCGAATGAGAGGGAGGTGGAGGGGTATATATAGGCCTCTCCAAAAATCCAACCGTTACAAATTCATTGACCAACTTGGTGGAACCAAAGCAATAACTCGGTTGCACTGACTAGTGCAAAATGTGGCAACTTTTGGCGTTTCGTTGAGACCAATATATAAATCTTGGTGGGTCCGATTTTGGATGGCCTAGGAAGTTAAGCAAACTCGGTGGCACCGATTTTCTATACTCGGAAATTTCGGTTTTAATCAAATCGACATCAGTAAGTTTGCCACTGCTTTCCGTAGCACTGATATGTTAGGTGTTTTCTTTGAATCTGTCTATGGTAAAACTCAATAGAGCCGAATGGAAAATATTGGTGGCACCGAATTTGGACTTTAGGGTTTGGGCAGAATATTTGTGGGATAATTTCATGAGTATTTTTGGTGGCTAATTTATGACCCACAAGTATAGGGTATCTATCGTAGTCCTTTCGATAAGTAAGAGTGTCGAACCCAACAAGGAGCAGAAGGAAATGACAAGCGGTTTCCAGTAAGGCATAATCTGCAGGCACTAAAATTATCGGTAACAGATAGTTTTGTGATAAGATAATTCGTAATGAGTAACAAGTAAAAAGTGTAGAAAAGGTGCAGCAAGGTAGCCCAATCCTTTTTGTAGAAAAGGACAGGCCTGGACAAACTCTTATATGAAGCAAAGCGCTCCCGAGGACACATGGGAATTTCTGTAAAGCTCGTTTTCATCATGCTCATTTGATTCGCGTTCATTAATTTGATAATTTGATATGTGGGTGGACCAGTGCTTGGGTGCTTTGCTTACTTGGAAAAACTCCCAATTATGATTAACCCCTCTCGCAAGCATCTGCAACTATGAAAGAAAAATTAAGATAAATCTAACCATAGCATGAAACGGGTGGATCCAAATTAGCCCCTTATGAAGCAACGCGTAAACTAGGGTTTGAGCTTCTGTCACTCTAGCAACCCATCATCTACTTATTACTTCCCAATGCCTTCCCCTCGGCCCAAATAATGGTGAAGTGTTATGTAGTCGAGGTTCACATAACACCACTAGAGGAGAGACAACATACATCTCATCAAAATATCGAACGAATACCAAATTCACATGATTACTTATAACAAGACTTATCCCATGTCCTCCGGAACAAATGTAACTACTCAAAAACATGTTCACGTTCATAAAAAAGGGAGTATTAATTATCATAAAGGATCTGAACATATGATCTTCCACCAAGTAAACCAACTAGCATCAACTACAAGGAGTAATCAACACTACTAGCAACCCACAGGTACCAATCTGAGGTTTGAGACAAAGATCGGATACAAGAGATGAACTAAAGTTTGGAGAAGAGATGGTGCTGGTTAATATGTTGATGGAGATTGACCCCCTCTCGATGAGAAGATCATTGTTGATGACGATGGCTTTGATTTCCCCCTTTGAGAAGGAAGTTTCCCCAGCAGAACAGCCCTCCCGGAGCTCTAGATTGGTTCTATCCAAGTTCCGCCTCGAGACGGCGGTGCTTCATCCCAAAAGCTCCCTTCTGATTTTTTCCAGGTCAAAACCCTCTATATAGCAGAATATGGGCGTCGGGGGCCTGCCAGGTGGGCCACAAGGCTGCTAGGCGCAGCTAGGGGGGTGACCGCGCCTGGCAGGCTTGTCACCTCTTGGTGGCCCACCTCTAGCATATGTTTTGCCCAATATTTTTTATATATTCCAAAATAATTCTCCTTCAATTTTCAGGACTTTTGGAGTTGTGAAGAATAGGTATCTCAGATTTGCTCCTTTTTCGAGTGCAGAATTCCAGCTGCCGACAATCTCCCTCTTCATGTAAACCTTGTAAAATAAGAGAGAAAAGGCATAAGTATTGTACCATAACATGTAATAACAGCCCATAATGCAATAAATATGAACATAAAGCATGATGCAAAATGGACGTATCAACTCCCCCAAGCTTAGACCTCGCTTGCCCTCAAGCGGAAGCTGAGATCGATAAATATGTCCACATGTTTGGAGATAGAGGTGTCGATAAAATAAAATACGGACATGAGGGCATATTGAACATCTTTATAACAACAATACTTATTGTTTAATATTTCTTATTCTAGAGTAATAATTCGTTCACAAGATAAAGTATGGACCAAGAACTCTATTGACAACCAACAAACTATGATCTTAGTCATTCAAGCAATTGGCAATTTATCATAACATCGGAAAGAATCAATATAAGAGCTTATAAAGCAAACCCACATACTCAATCATATTTTAGTCTTTCACAATTGCTAACACTCACGCGGTACCCATGAGCTCAAAGCTTCAATGAACACAGAGAAAGATAGGGGCTTATAGTTTTGCCTCCCAACTATTCACCTCAAGGGTCATGTCAACAATAATAACTCATGATCACCCACATACGAGTGGATATATGCGTCTAGATCATTCACCAACACATAATGCTTGCCAAGATATAGGCGCAATATAGGAAGTGGTGAGGATCACCATGATTCTTGTGTAAAGGTAAGTACTTAAAAAGTAGAAGAAACAGATAGGCCCTTCGCAGAGGGAAGCAGAGCTTGTCATGCGCTTTTTGTTTTGGTATAGTGCATAGGAACGTCACGTTTTATTGGCCTTTGTGATAGCAACCTTTATTATGCAGTCTGTTGCTTTTATTTCTTTATTATCACAAGTTCATACAACGCTTATTTTTCTTACAGTAAAAGATCACACATATTTAGGAGCAATTTTTATTGCTTTTTGCACTGATGACAACTTACTTCAAGGATCTTATTCAATCCATAGGTAGGTATGATGGACTCTCATGGCAAAACTTGGTTGAGATGTTTGGATGCACAACTAGTATCTCTACTTGGTGTGGAAGTTTTGGCTAGTATGAGGTGTAAGCAAGCACTACATGTTGGAGCATCTAAAACCATATAACTTCTATGCGGAGGCAAGCAAAAATAACCCATTATGCTGTCTTCCTTGTCCAACATCAACTTCTTGGCATGTAATATTTTAATGAGTGGTCACAATCATAAAATATGTTCAAGATAATATATTTACATGTGAATCCCTCTTTCTTTATCACTTCCTTTTCAATTGCACCAATGACCAATTACTATGTTTGTTAACTCCCAACAAATTTCAATCGGCATACTTTTTATCAGTGAAGTCATCACTCCCCATAAGATCATTATGTATACTCTTTGCTTCTATTCTATTATTCTTTATTCATTACTCTCAAGAGCATAGTAATCTAGCGAAGCCCTCCAATCAAGAATACTCTTTATTATATAACTCTCGGACTTGCTTACATAAGGGGAGAAAAAGCAAAAACTAAAAGGTATATCATACTAACACTTTATTCTACTAGATCAAAACGAAATAAAAAAGGATCGAACTAAAAGGTATATCAACTAACACTTTATTCTACTAAGGTGTGATGGTGATACAATACCGGGGCACCTCCCCCAAGCTTGGTACAAGCCAAAGGGAGTGCCCATACCCATGTGGTTAGATGTCCTTCTTCAGAGGTGATGGTGCGATATTCTTGGCGATGATACCCCTCAGAATGCGATTCTCCTCCTCAAGCTTGTTATTTTGCTGCCTCAGATCCATTATTTCCTTGTGAAGTTTACCAGTGACGGTTAGAGATTCCTTTACCCATGTGTGTTTCATTGCTGTGGGTGAGAAGACAACACTCCTTTTCAGGTTTTCATAAGTAAAGAATTTAGCATCGGGAGGAAGAACCGAATTCGGGATTGCTGAGCTCTGAAGTTCCTCCATCATGACTCCGGGTTGTGGATGAGAGTTGACTTCTTGGTCTTCCTCCATGGTATCCACCCTTTTCAAGTCAGCCTCCATATCCTCCTCCGTGGTTCGCCCAAAGTGATTAGCTTCAATCTATGCTCCCGGTTCTGCTATTGGGTGAGAAACACGACTCTCCCGGTCGACTCTTGCGAAGACATCTTGCTCTAAATCTGCTTGCAGAAACAACTCAAAACAAAAACATGAGGTATTGTCATGACACGAAAGTGCAAACCTTCGGGAGATTATATAATGAATTTTTGCCGACCTGAAGGGGTGTACCACAAGAAAACGGAGTCCGAAGGGCGCACGGGGTGGTGACAAGCCCCCTAGGCGCGGCCAGGGGGGTGGTCGCGCCTAATAGGCTTGTCGCCTCCCCGTGTGTCCTTGAGACTACTTTTCATTTTCCTAACTTTTTAAATATTCCAAAATTGAGTAAAATTGCTATTGGGAAAGTTTTGGAGTCGGTTTACTTACCGTACCACATACCTATTCCTTTTCGGAGTCTGAAACATTCAGGTAGGTCTCCCTAATATGCTCTTCCGGAGTTATTGTGTTGATAACATTGGTTTCAAAGTTTATGGGAGTACCTGAGATATAATGTTTCATTCTTTGCCCGTTTACCACCTTCGGATTTGTGCCTCCGGCATTGTTGATCTTGATGGTACCAGAACGATATACCTCCTCAACAATGTAAGGCCCTTCCCATTTAGAGAGAATTTTCTTGTAAAAAATCTTAACCGAGAATTGTATAGCAATACATGATCACCTACATTGAATTCACGCTTTTGTATCCTTTTATCGTGCCATCTCTTAACTCTTTCTTTAAACAACTTGGCATTCTCATAGGCCTGGGTTCTCCATTCATCAAGTGAGCTAATGTCAAATAACCTCTTCTCACCAGCAAGTTTGAAATCATAGTTGAGCTCTTTGATTGCCCAATAAGCTTTATGCTCTAGCTCTAGAGGTAAGTGGCATGCTTTACCATAAACTATTTTATACGGAGACATACCCATAGGATTCTTGTAAGCAGTTCTATAAGCCCACAATGCATCTTCAAGTTTCTTAGACCAATTCTTCCTACATCTATTAACCGTCTTTTGCAAGATCTATTTAATTTCTCTTTTGCTTAATTTTACTTGACTACTAGACTGAGGATGCTAAGGAGATGCAATTCTGTGATTAATATTATACTTAGCAAGGAATTTACGGAAAGGCCCATGAATAAAATGTGAACCACCATCAGTCATTAAATATCAGGGGACTCCAAATCTAGGGAAAATAACTTCTTTAAGCATCTTAATCAAGGTGTTATGATCAGCACTACTAGTTGGAATAGCTTCTACCCACTTAGTAACATAATCAACAACAACTAATATATGAGTATACCCGTTGGACGCTGGAAAAGGTCCCATATATTCAAAACCCCAGACATCAAATGGTTCAATAAACAAGAGAGTAATTCATAGGAATTTCATGAAGTCTACTAATATTGCCAATTCTTTGACATTCATCACATGACAAGACACTTACGAGCATCCTTGAAGAGAGTAGGCCAGTAAAAACCAGATTGTAATACCTTATGTGCAGTTCTATCTCTAGCATGGTGTCCTCCGTAGGCCTCGGAATGACACTTCTGTAGGATCTGTTCCTATTCGTGCTCAGGTACACAACATCTAATAACACCATCTACTCCCTCTTTATAGAGGTGTGGGTCATCCCAGAAGTAGTGTCTTAAATCATACAAGAACTTTTTCTTTTGTTGGTATGTGAAACTGGGTGGTATAAATTTAGTGACAATGTAATTAGCATATATAATCAACATACCAAGGAGCATTACGAGAAGCATTTATGACAGCTAATTGTTCATCGGGAAAGCTATCATCAACAGGTAGTGGGTCATCCAGAACATTCTCTAACCTAGACAAGTTATCTACTATGGGGTTATCAACAGCCTTTCTATCAACAATATGCAAATCAAATTCTTGTAGTAGAAGAACCCACCTAATAATCCTAGGTTTAGCATCTTTCTTTTCCATAAGATATTTCATAGCAACATGATCAGTGTGAACAGTTACTATAGAATCAACAATATAGGGTCTAAACTTATCACAAGCGAACACAACTGCTAAAAATTCCTTTTCAGTGGTAGCATAGTTTCTTTGAGCACTGTCTAGAGTTTTGCTAGCATAATGAATAACATTTAATTTCTTATCAACTCTTTGTCCTAGGACAGCACCACCGACACAATCACTAGCATCACACATCATTTCAAAGGGTAGGTTCCAATCAGGTGGTTGAACAACAGGTGTAGAAATCAAGGCATTCTTAAGAATTTCAAAAGCTTCTACAAAATCGTCATAAAAAACGAATGGAACATATTTTTGCAAGAGACTAGTGAGTGGCGTAGAAATCTTAGAGAAGTCTTTAATAAATATCATATAGAAACCAACATGACCAAGGAAACTTCTTATACCTCTGATATCCGTAGGACACGACATTTTTTCAATAGCATCAACTTTAGCCTTGTCAACTTCAATACCTCTTTCGGAAATTTTATGTCCCAAGACAATGCCTTCATTCACCATAAAGTGTCACTTCTCCCAATTTAAGACAAGATTAGTTTCTTCACATCTCTGCAAAACTCGATCAAGGTTTCTCAAACAATCATCAAAAGAAGTTTCGTAAATGGAAAAATCATCCATGAAAACCTCAACAATCCTTTCACTAAAATCAGAGAATATAGCATCCATGCATCTTTGGAAGGTAGCAGGTGCATTCCATAAACCAAAGGCATCCGTCTATAAGCAAAGTTACTAAAAGGACAGGTAAAGGTGGTCTTCTCTTAGTCCTCTTTTGACACAGGTATTTGAGAGAAACCAGAATAACCATCTAGAAAGCAGAAATATGTGTGTTTGGATAATATTTCTAGCATTTGATCAATAAAAGGTAGAGGGTAATGATCTTTTCTAGTAGCATTATTTAATTTCCTAAAATCAATTACCATTCTATGTCCTGTAACAATTCTCTGCGGGATCAATTCATTTTTATCATTAGGAACTACGGTAATACCTCCTTCCTTAGGGACACAATGAACAGGACTAACCCATCTACTATCAGCACAGGGTAAATGATACCTTCCTCGAGAAGCTTTAATATTTGATTTCTTACCACTTCCTTCATTTTAGGATTCAACCGTCATTGGTGATCAAGAACTGGTTTAGCATCAGGCTCCATTTTAATTTTGTGTTGACATAGAGTGGGGCTAATGCCCTTAAGATCATCAAGAGTATATCCAATAGCAATAGAGTGCTTCCTTAGAGTTTTCAATAATGTCTGTTCTTCATGTTCTGAAAGGTAAGCACTAATAATAACCGGATATATCTTCTTTTCATCTTGATAAGCATATTTCAAAGTATCCGGTAATTCTTTAAGCTCAAATACGGGATCACCCTTGGGTGGAGGAGGATCTCCTAGTATTTCAACAGGCAAGTTGTGTTTCAGAATAGGATGCTGATCAAAGAAAATCTTATCTAGTTCATTTCTTTCATATATATGCATATCATTTTCATGGTCTAGCAAATATTGCTCTAAAGGATCAGTAGGAGGCATAGCAATAGAAGCAAGACCAATAATTTAACCTTACCAGGGAATTCTTTATCATGGGGTTGTCTACGAAATTTAGACAAATTAAGCTCATGAAACATATCCCCAAAACTTATGGTAACCGTTTCCTTCTCACAATCTATCCTGGCATTAACGGTATTCAAGAAGGGTCTACCAAATATAATGGGACAAAAATCATTTTGGGGGGGGGGGAGAGAGAACAAGAAAATCAGTGGGATATTTTATTTTCCCACACAAGACTTCAACATCTCTAATAATCCCAACTGTTGATATAGTGTCTCTATTAGCAAGCTTAATTGTAACATCAATTTCCGCTAACTCAGCTGGTGCAATATCATTCATAATCTCTTTATATAAGGAAAAAGGAATTGCACTCACACTAGCACCCATATCACATAAGCCATGATAACAATGATCTCTTATTTTAACAGAAACAATAGGCGTGCCAACAATGGGTCTATGTTTATCTTTAGCATCAGGTTTAGAAATTCTAGCGGCTTCATCACAAAATTGAATAACATGTCCAGCAATATTATCAACCAATAGATCTTTAACCATAGCAATACTAGGCTCAACTTTAATTTGATCAGGGGGTGTAGGTGTTCTAGCATAGCTCTTACGGACCACAGTTGAAGCTTTCACATGTGGTTTCTCAATATAAGCAGCGGGATAGGATCAACATTATAAGTAATATTTTTCTCTTCAACTTTAATAGGTTCAACTACTTTCACTTTAATGGGAGGATGATATTTAAACCACTTCTCCTTAGGGAGATCAACATGAGCAGCAAAAGATTGACAAAAAGAAGCTACTATCTCAGAGTCAAGTCCATATTTAGTTCTAAATTCACGAAAAGCA
The DNA here is from genome assembly GCA_022496015.1 of Hordeum marinum. NCBI lineage: Eukaryota > Viridiplantae > Streptophyta > Magnoliopsida > Poales > Poaceae > Hordeum > Hordeum marinum. The sequence goes on along the minus strand of CM039678.1, from coordinate 533,057,438 downwards.
TCGGTGTCTACGAAGGATTTAGCACAATCAAACTTAAGGTTCATACGTGACTCCTTACCTTTGTCGAGTTCCCAACCATCAGAGTTGCATTTAATTCTTTCCAATAAATCCCATTTGAAGTCAATATCCTTCTTCATATAGGAACCATCACAAGAAGTATTGATCATGGATTGATCATTACGAGAAAGCCGAGCATAAAAATTATGAATAATAATTTCGAGAGCTCATGATTGGGGAATGAATATAACATTGACATAGGCCTCCTCCAAGCTTGAGCGATTCTTTCTCCTTCACGAGGCCAAAAATTATAAATATAATTCCAATCACGATGAACTAGATGCATAGGATAGAACTTCTGATGAAATTGCATTTTCAATCAGTTGTAGCTCCATGATCCAATATCATCACATAGCCTATGCCATGTCAATGCTTTCTCCTTAAAAGATAAAGGAAAGACCTTGTTCTTGACGTGATCCTCAGGCAGACCCGCAAGCTTAAATAATCCACAAACTTCATTCGCATAGATTAGATTCAAATCAGGATGTAGCGTTCCATCTCCTGCATAAGGATTAGCCAGCAGTTTCTCTATCATACCTAAAGCAATTTCATAATAAATATTTTCAGTAGGTTCAGTAGGTTGAGGGATAACTCTTTGTGTTTCTGGTCGAGGTGAAGATACCCCAAACAAGTCCCTCAAAGGATTACTTTCCATAGTAGCAAGTGATAGTAAATTTCAGCACAATATATAAATTTTTTCTTACCAGATTCCACTTACCAAAGGCGCTTCACTCCCCGGAAACGGCGCCAGAAAAGAGCCTTGATGACCCAAAAGTATAGGAGATCTATCATAGTCCTTTCGATAAGTAAGAGTGTTGAACCGAACGAGGAGTAGAAGGAAATGACAAGTGGTTTCCAGTAAGGTATTCTCTGCAAGCACTAAAATTATCGGTAACAGATAGTTTTGTGATAAGATAATTCGTAACGAGTAAAAAGTAAGAAGTGTAGCAAAGGTGCAGAAAGGTAGCCCAATCCTTTTTGTAGCAAAGGACAAGCTTGGACAAACTCTTATATGAAGCAAAGCACTCGCGAGGACACATGGGAATTTCTGTCAAGCTAGTTTTCATCATGCTCATTTTATTCGCGTTCGTTACTTTGATAATTTGATATGTGGGTGGACCGGTGCTTGGGTGCTTCCCTTACTTGGAAAAACCTCCCACTTATGATTAACCCCTCTCGCAAGCATCTGCAACTACGAAAGAAGAATTAAGATAAATCTAACCATAGCATGAAACAGGTGGATCCAAATCAGCCACTTACGAAGCAACACATAAACTATGCTTCAAGATTCTATCACTCTAGCAACCCATCATCTACTTATTACTTCCCAATGCCTTCCCCTAGTCCCAAGTAATGGTGAAGTGTTATGTAGTTGACGTTCACATAACACCACTAGAGGAGAGACAACATACACCTCATCAAAATATCGAACGAATACCAAATTCACATGATTACTTATAACAAGACTTATCCCATGTCCTCAAGAACAAACGTAACTAATCACAAAACATGTTCATGTTCATAATCAAAGGAGTATTAATTATAAAAAAGGATCTGAACATATGATCTGCCACCAAGTAAACCAACAAGCATCAACTACAAGGAGTAATCAACACTACTAGCAACCCACAGGTACCAATCTGAGGTTTGAGACAAAGATCAGATACAAGATATGATCTAGGGTTTGGAGATGAGATTGTGCTGGTGAAGATGTTGATGGATATTTACCCCTTCTCTATGAGAGGATCGTTGGTGATGATGAGGGCTTTGATTTCCCCCTCCGGGAGGGAAGTTTCCCCGGCAGAACAGCCCTGCCGGAACTCTAGATTGGTTCTGTCCAAGTTCTGCCTCGAGACGGCGGCACTTCGTCCCGAAAGCTCCCTTCTGATTATTTCCATGTGAAAACCCTCCATATAGAAGAATATGGGCGTCGGGGGCCTGCCAGGTGGGCCACAAGCCTACTAGGCGCGACCGGGGGGTGGCCATGCCTGGCAGGCCTGTCACCTCCTGGTGGCCCACCTCTAGCATCTGTTTCGCCCAATATTTTGTATATATATTCCAAAATAATGCTTCGTAAATTTTCAGGACTTTTGGAGTTGTGCAGAATAAGTACCTTAGATTTGCTCCTTTTCGAGTCCAGAATTCCCGCTGCCGACAATCTCCCTCTTTATGTAAACCTTGTAAAATAAGAGAGAAGAGGCATAAGTATTGTACCATAATGTGTAATAACAGCCCATAATGCAATAAATATCAACATAAAAGCATGATGCAAAATGGACGTATCACTAATCTTTAAGCACTTGAGCAACCAGGTCGTCATGGACACCTCATCCCCTTTTAATTGTATTGGCTTTCCTATGGACTCAAATGTGATTTCTCACAGGAACAAAATATAGTGTCTTGAAGCTTGAAGTTTGGTCAATCCTATTCCTTTCCTTCTTCTTCTTTTCTTGGGGATTATCCTCAAAATCCCTAGCCAATCCTCATTGGGGACTTTATCTAAAATAAACCGGGTAAAACTTATTAGTCCAAGAAACAATGTATGTTGCCATGAATTAGCGAAAGCACCTAGGGAGTGTATGCACTTTCATGCATTCAGTGGACGGAGATGTTCCCGTCGATAATGAGGCACCTACAGTGACTTTGTAAATCTCAAGATGATATGTCGACTCAGTCTCTCGAAGGTGCTCATATGAATAGGGTGTGTGTGTGTGCATTTATAGGGTAAGTGTATGCGCGTATATATGAGCGCTTGCGTCTATATTGTGTTAAAAATTCATTTTGTAGCTTCCAGGATCCTGGTCCGCAAGGAAATCAAATGCATTATCTTGATACTAGTCGTATATACCCGTGCGAATGCACGGGCACACTTATAAACATGACAATGCTAATATTTGTAAAAATAACTTAGAATCCAAAAATAATTCTCGCTATGAAATAATATTTTGTTTTGTTTATTAGATCTATGAGATTAAGTGGAAATACTTGCAAAAATAGTAACTAAATGGAAAACAATACCATTTCTCAATCCAATGAGATGTTGGTCGAAAGTACATATATAAAATACTAATTTACTAAATGATTATGGGAAGAATATAATATTTGTTTTTTTCAAAAACCAATATATAGCAAAACCATTAGCAATCAGTGAGATTATTTGCACGGACACCACACAGTTCAAATATCACCTAGAAAGGACATACATGAACCATGTATAAGAACTAAGATACATCAATTTTGTTTTTTTGAAAGAGCTCAGATCAACAACATTATAAAATGGAATAGATGCTATATATAATAAGTAAGATTAATACATAATTCTGTATGCATTTGATATCATGCATAAATTACATATATGTAGGTCTACATAATACATACATGTAAAACAAAGGGTAGCTGCACTTCAAAAGCAAGCTTGGTAGCTCCGTACACATGCCAGATTGCACCATGATTTCGAGTATTAAGCAACCCCAACACACTAAATTAGTACAAAAAGCAAAAAGAGAAAATCGTGTTACAAAACATCTCTATATACCATTAATATTAACCGACATTGATACTATATCCACTAAAGATCACATGAGTTTTCCGAAGCGGATACACTCAGGAGCAACAAAAGGTCGAATGAGAAGTTCTAGTAGCTAATTCAATGTAGGGGAAACGTTATAGAAGATAGTGGTCTTGGCCTACTTGACTTCACTTATACTGATGTGGTTGTCTAAATGTTTTTATAAAGAAACATTGAGATAACTTAATCATTGTCAGCTAAATTCCAATAATAAGCTAAGGCTGGAAGCAAGATGTGGATAATAATGGTATCCCATGACGTAGTTCAAAATAAATAAATTTCCAACTATTTTTTTCTTCGACATTGTGTGGATAACCCATGGACAAATAATTGAAAACACGTTGAAAGGTTCCCAACTAAATTCATGAAGCAGCTGATCCGCACACATAAGTAGTAGAGAAAAAAACTAATCGTAATGATCTCATGAATTATTTACTTTTGTACTACCATAGCATAAATATTACCTCATGTGTTCAGAAATATATGTTCCAACCTTTATCCCAATCTCTGCCAGCAAAATCATAATCTCGAGAAATAACTAAGATATTTACTAATGGTGCATGTCAAATATGTGGCATTAATTATGTCTACAACTTGTATATCAGTCGTCCCAGAAAGAAAAAATATATTGTTATAGAATACATTAAAACAATGCTTTCAAGATACGTGTCCTAAGGGGCCATCCCTATTAGTAAAACCAAATTTTACTTTAGAAACTAAGAATAAACGTAGCAAATTCTTGAGCCCAGACCAAGCGGTCCAAAAGAAAAGAATTCATGTATAAAAAAGTATACGACAACTTGAATGCATTTCATTTAAAAATATGATAGGTATGGAATAAAAATCTATTATTGGGAGCTGGGGATACGCTTACCTCAAGTGGATTGTGGAACCAAATCTTCTACCTTTTGTTGAGCATATAGCTAGCTTGTCATCCATGGACCTTAACAGTAGTCACACAATCATACTGCGGCCCTGAATAGATCCATCATCATTAGCATGGGGTGACATACGTAGCCGGGTATATAGTGAAGCCAGGTTGGCGTAGTTGGTATTGGACATTGGCAAAGCCCCGATGTAGGCTGTCAAACTTCCCTTACGCGAGCTACATACTATACGGTCTCATTGCTGGCAGGTGCTTTTAGCCGGGAAAATAGCACATACAGATAGTAATCAGGTTGATGGATACCTTCGTTCAATAGCTATAGCTAGCTGATTAATGAGTTTCACCGGATGTACATCAAACATCTCCCACCGGCCGAATTTGACGTAGACGCAGTTTGCCTAACTTAGTAATTTCTTTCCGCCCGGCCGTATGTGGACTGCACTATGCAATCTCCTCGCTCCCCGGTGCTGTTGGCCGAGATAAATTAGATGAAACAGGACGTTATCAGGTAGACCGATTCCTAGATGGGCTAGCTATGTACCATTAGCTGATTGATGGTTTTTACTGAAAAACACAAACGTATATGGACAAAGCGCGCAACACAAATCGATTTTATCACTGCTGCCTCCTAGGTAAAGGACGGTATCCACACATTCCTAGATGGGCATGGATGGGTTAGATGTAAACCTTAAGATTGATTTGATCGCTTGCGTCTCATAGTTGAACAGAAGCATGGACTATTCGGAGAGGATAGATGGCGGCGGCTAGGTTAGATGTAAACCTTGTAATGGTACAACGGTGGAAGATCAACCTTATTTATTTGTTCGCCAGGCTTGTGTTTATTTTTTTATTTTTTCTCATATAAGAGTAGATCTGTACCGTAATAATTCGGCCCCACAAGATTAACAGCTCATAAATTCTAATTAACGTGGAAATTTCTTGAGAGTGTCTAATTAGTATAAGTAAGTATAGATGCTTCATTGGTACCAGGCACATATTTTTGGCGTAGTATGTGGTAGTTTGATACCTTTCAAACTTTTTATGAGTGGCAGGTTGCTAGATCATACAGTACTTGTTGGCCAACAGATCATCGTTTTAGCTGTACACAATGTTGACAATTATGCACGAACATGCTTTTGTTCAATCTATGATAATTTGAGATTTGCGTAGACAATTTTTGCTAGGTAATTAGACCATTGACAGTAATATTGATGTTATATTTCATCTTGCCATTGCATATTGAACCTTTCAAAACAAGTGGTATATACCATAATTGTCTATGTTTATCCACGGTCTCGCACGCAATTGATATGATAGACCATCACGAATATTAACTACGTACATACAAAAATGAATGAACATACATATTAAAAATGTGTCTAGATACATACTACCTCCTTCCTAGTTTATTGGTCCCCTTTCTATTTTGTGCCAATTTTTTACTTTAGATTTAACTAACAAAATGTTAATGCATGTCATCAAAAATAGCATCACTGAAAACTTTGTACAAATATGAATCAAAGATATAAGTTTTGATGACATGCATTCATATTTCGTTAATTAAATCTTGGATCAAAATTTAACATGGAATACAAAGGGAGTCAATAAGCCATGACGGTTGTAGCACGAACCAAGAAAAAGACTAAAAGGTCTTATATTAACGAACGGTGGGAGTACTACATAAGATAATATTCTAAAATTGTGTCTTCGGTGATCATCCTGTTGAGAATATGCCCTAGAGGCAATAATAAATGGTTATTATTATATTTCCTTGTTCATGATAATCATTTATTATCCACGTTATAATTGTATTGAATGGAAACACATTGCATGTGTGGATACATAGACAACACTATGTCCCTAGTATGCCTCTAGTAGACTAGCTCGTTGATCAAAGATGGACAAGGTTTCCTAGCCATAGACATAAGATGTCATTTGATAACAGGATCACATCACTAGGAGAATGATGTGATGGACAAGACCCAAACTATAAACATAGCATATGATCGTGTCAGTTTATTGCTATAGTTTTCTACATGTCAAGTATCTGTTCCTATGACCATGAGATCATGCAACTCACTCACCTCGGAGGAGTACCTTGTGTGTATCAAACGTTGCAACGTAACTGGGTGACTATAAAGATGCTCTATAGGTATCTCTGAGGGTGTCTATTGAGTGCACATGGATCAAGACTGGGATTTGTTACTCAATGTGACGGAGAGGTATCTTAGGGCCCACTCGGTAATACACCATCACAACAAGCCATGCAAGCAATGTGACTAAAGTGTTAGTCATGATATCTTGTATTACAGAACGAGTAAAGAGACTTGCCGGTAACAAGATTGAACTAGGTATAGAGATACCAACGATCGAATCTCGGGCAAGTAACATACCAAAGAACAAAGGGAACAACATACGTGATTAATTGAATCCTTGGCATAGAGGTTCAAACCGATAAAGATCTTCGTAGAGTATGTAGGAACCAATATGGGCATCCAGGTCCCGCTATTGGTTATTCATCGCAGAGGTGTCTCGGTCATGTCTACATAGTTGTCGAACCCGCAGGTTCTGCACACTTAAGGTTCGGTGATGTTTCGGTAGAATTGAGTTATGTATGGTAGTGATCGAAGTTTTTTCGGAGTCCCAGATGAGATCCCAGACATCATGACGATCTTCGGAAGAGTCCGGAGGTAAAGATTGATATATATTAAGTCCCGTTTTGGTCACCGAAAAGTTAGTGTACCGGGAGTGTCGTGAGGGTACCGGGGGACCATCGGGAAGGGCCTGTCGACCCAACGGGGCTCATGGGCTCTGGGAGGAGGCAAACCAGCCCCTGGTGGGCTGGCCAAAGCCCCCCTAAGGCCCATGCGGCTGGGGTCGAGAAACCCAAAGGTGGAAAAGCTTTCCAAGTGGGGAAAGGAATCCTACTCCTAGTAGGATTGGAGTAGGACTCCTCCCTCCTCCACTTCGGTCGAAGCCCAGGGGCGACACCCTAGGGATCGGGCCTCCCGACCCTTCCTCTTATATATATTGGAGGTTAGAGAGGGTAGCCGGACCAGAAAACCCTAAGCCACGGTGCAACCCTCTCTCCCCGGTAGATCGTTCCTTCTAGTTTCGGCAATGCTTAGGCGAAGCCCTGCCAGAATAGTTACACCACCACCGCCGCCATGCCGTCGCGTTGCCGAAGAACTCTTCTACCTCTCTGCTCCCTCTTGTTGGATCAAGAAGGTGGAGATCGTCATCGAGTTGTACGTGTTCTGAACGCGGAGGTGTCGTCCGTTCGGCGCTAGATTGGGACGGATCGTGATTGGATCACGAAGACGTTCGACTACATCAACCGCACATATCGCGAAGATGAGGGTATGTATTCCCCTCTCCCTCTCGTAGATGCTAATTGATGTCTACTACACAACCTTGTTCTTGTAAAATCGTGTTGGGCCTCCAAGCATAGAGTTTTGTAGGATAGTGGCAATTTTCCCTCAAGTGGATGACCTAAGGTTTATAAATCCATGGGAGGCGCATGATGAAGATGGTTTCTCTCAAACAACCCTGCAACCAAATAATAAAGAGTCACTTGTGTCCCCAACACACCCAATACAATGGTAAATTGTATAGGTGCACTAATTCGGCGAAGAGATGGTGATACAAGTGTAATATGAATGGTAGATATAGGTTTTTGTAATCTGAAAATATAAAAACAGCAAGGTAACAAATAGTAAACAGCGAGAAAAACATTGTATAAATGCTTGGAAACAAGGAGTAGGTTCCATACTTTCACTAGTGCAATTTCTCTCAACAATATTGACACAGTTGAATCATATTTAAGTACCTCTCATGCGATAAACAGTTCACTACGGAGTCACAAATAATGGAGAACTAACGAATAAATTATTGTAGGGTACGAAACCACCTCAAAGTTATATTTTCTGATCAATTTTATGAGCTATTCCTATAAGTGTCACAAACAGCCCTAGAGTTCGTACTAAAATAACACCTTAAGATACACATCAACCAAAACCCTAATGTCACCTAGATACTCCAATGTCACCACAAGTACCCATGGGCTTGATTATACGATATGCATCACATAATTTCAGATTCATCATGTTCAATCCAACACAAAGAACTTCAAAGAGTGCCCCAAAGTTTCTACGGAAAGTCAAGACAAAAACGTGTGCCAACCCTTGTGCATAGATTCCCAAGGTCATGGAACCCGCAAGTTGATCACCAAAACATACATCAAGTGGATCAATAGAACATCCCATTGTCACCACGGATATCCCATCGCAAGACATACATCAAGTTTTCTCAAATCCTTAAAGACTCAATCCGATAAGAAAACTTCAAAGGAAAAACTCAATTCATCACAACAAGATAGAGAGGGGAAAACTCCATATGATTCATCTATATCAATAAAGCTCGCGGTAAATCAAGACCGTGCCATCTCAAGAACACGAGAGAGAGAGAGAGAGATCAAACACATAGCTACTGGTACATACCCTCAGCCCCGAGGGTGAACTACTCCCTCATCATCATGGAGAGCGACGGGATGATGAAGATGGCCTCCGGTGATGATTTCCCCCTCCGGCAGGGTGCCAGAACGGTCTCCCGATTGGTTTTTGTGGCTCTGGATGCTTGCGACGGCGGAACTCCCGATCTAGGTTTGTTTCTGGGGGTTTTGGTATTTATAGGAGTTTTTTGCGGCGGAAACAAGTCCAGGGGGTCCACGAGGAAGTCACAAGCCTGGGGGCGCGCCCTAGGGGGGTGGGCGTGCCCCTATGGCTTGTAGCTTCCTTGGCCTTCCTCTCCGATGACTGTTTGCTCCAGTATTTTTTATATTTTCCACAAATATTCTCCGTAAATTTTTAGCTCATTCCAAGAACTTTTATTTCTGCAAAAAAATAACACCACGGTCAGTCCGAGTTAGTTCTAATAAAATCATACCAAAATTATATAGAATTATTGTAAACATGGCATGAATACTTCATAAATTATAGATACGTTGGAGACTTATCATTCATCACCATGGATAGATCTTGCGTGTGCATAGGATTTTTTTGTTTCCCATGCAACGTTCCCCAACAGTGGTATCAGAGCCAGATTTATGTGTAGATGAGATCACGAGTAGAACACAAAGGAGATTGTGGGCGTTGATGCTCAGATTGCTTCCTCCCTTGGTCATGTTTTTATTCAACGGTATTGTTGGATGAAGCGGCCCGGACCAACCTTACTCTTACGCTTACGAGAGACCGGTTCCATCGACTGACATGTGACTTTGTTGCATAAAGATGGCTAGCGGGTGTCTGTCTCTCCTACTCTAGTTAGATCGGATTCGACAAGGGCAGTCCTTGAGAAGGTTGAATAGCAATTTGTGTATCATCCTTGTGGGTTTTGTGTAGGTAAGAATTGTTCTTGCTAGATACCCATAGCAGCCACGTAAAACATGCAACGACAATTAGAGGATGTCTAACTTGTTTTTGCAGGGTATGTTGTGATGTGATATGGCCAATTACATGATATGATATATGTGATGTATGAGATGATCTTTTTTTGCATAGAATATCACGAATTGCATGTCGATGAGTAGGGCAACCGGCACGAGCCATAGGGTTGTCTTTAATTATTTTCGCCGTTTTTGCTTTACCATATTGCTATGAGTTAGCAATAGTCGTAGAAGCAACAGTTGGCACGACAACTTCATGGCGACACGTTGATGGAGATCAAGATAATGGAGATCATGGTGTCGTGCCGGTGATGATGGAGATCATGCTGGTGCTTTCATGATGGAGATCAAAAGCACAAGTTGATGGCCATATCATGTCACTTATGATTTGCATGTGATGTTAATCCTTTTATGCATCTATTTTGCTTAGGATGACGGTAGCATTATAAGGTGATCCCTCACTTAAATTTCAAGATAAAATTGTGTTATCCCCGAGTGTGCACCATTGCGAAAGTTCATCATGTCGAGACACCACGTGATAATCGGGTGTGATAGACTCTACGTTCAAAAATAACGGGTGCAAGCTAGTGTTGCATGTGCAGAATACTCGGGTTAAACTTGACAAGCCTAACATGTACAGACATGGCCTCAAAACACGAGAGACCGAAAGGTCAAACATGAGTCATATAGTAGATATGATCAACATGATGATGTTCACCATTGAAACCACCTCAACTCACATGATGATCGGACTTGAGTTGGTGAATTTGGATCATGTATCACTCAGATGACTAGAGGGATGTCGATTTGAGTGGGAGCTTTAGTAATTTGATTAACTAAACTCATTATGTTGAACAATAGTCTAAGTAACCTTTGCATATTTATGTTGTAGATAAATGGCTCGCGTAGTAGTTCCCCTGAATTTTAATGCGCTCCTAGAGAAAGTCAAGTTCAAAGATGATGGAAGTAACTTTGTGTACTGGGCCCAGACTGAGGATTATCCTCACGGCTTCCCAGAAGGCTTATGTCCTTTATGCACCGATTGGTGACACACCCACTCCCATGTCGTCCGAAGACGTTAAGAACACTTGGGTAACACGTTATGGAGATCACTCAATAGTTCAATGTGTAATGTTGTATGGCTTAGAACCGGGACTTCAAAGACGTTTTCAACGTCATGTAGCATATGAGATGTTCCAGGAGTTGAAGTTTATCTTTGAGAAGAATACCCGGATCAAGAGGTATGAGACCTCCAATAAGTTTGCTTGCAAGATGGAGGAGAACGGATCTGTCAGTGAACATATACTCAGAATGTCTGGGTATTCTAACCATTTGGCTGAGTTAGGGATGCCCCTTCCGGCGGAGTCGATCACTCACAGAGTTCTTCAATCATTGCCACCTAGATACAAGAGATTCGTGTTGAAGTATAACATGTACGGGATGAACAAGTCTGTCATCGAGCTGTTTGCGATGTTGAAATACTGAGTCTGAAATCCAGAAAGAGCATCTAGTGTTGATGGTCAATAAAACCACTAGTTTCAAGAAGAATGGTAAGGGCAAGAAGGGTAACTCCAAGAAGATTGGCAAAGTAGTTGCCTCTCCCGTGAAGAAACCCAAGACTGGAGCCAAGCCAGAAACTGAGTGATTTCATGGCAAGGGAACTGGTCACTGGAAGCAGAACTGCCCCAAGTATCTGGCCAACAAGATGGAGGCCAACACCAAACAAGGTATATATGATATACATGTTATTGATGTGTACCTTACCAACTCTCGTTGTATTGCCTGGGTATTTGATAGTGGTTCAGTTTCTCACATTTGAAACTCAAAATAGGAGCTACAGAACAGACGAAGGCTAGCTAAGGACGAAGTGATGATGCGTGTGGGAAATAGTTCCAAGGTTGATGTGATCACCGTCGGCACACTCGCTCTTCGATTACCATCGGGATTAGTTATGAACCTAAATAATTGTTATTTGGTGCCAGCGTTAAGCATGAACATTATATCTGGATCTTGTTTGTTGCGTGATGGTTACTCATTTAAATCAGAGAATAATGGTCGTTCTATTTATATGAGTAATATCTTTATGGTCATGCACCCAATGTGAGGGGTTTATTCATATTGAATCTCAATAGTGATGATACACATGTTCATAACATTGATGCCAAAAGATGTAGAGTTGATAATGATAGTAACACTTTGTTGTGGCATTGCCGCATAGGTCATATCGGTGTAAAACGCATGAAGAAGTTCCATGCTGATGAACTTTTGGAGTCACTTGATTTTGAATCACTTGACACATGTAAACCATGCCTCATGGGCAAGATGACTAAAACCATGTTCTCTGGAACAATGGAACGGGCAAGTGACTTGTTTGAAATCATACATACACTACTAGGGAAAACCTTATACACCGAAGCTTACCAGTAACGCTTCTTAAAAGGAGGAGCTGCTGCTACTTAGCAGTAACGCGTGTAAAACAACAGCGCTACTAATAAACACATATCAGTAGCGTGGCACGTATAAAATGCGCTACTACTATAATTGCCACACCATTCCCGACAGGCTAGGTATAGTAGTAGCGCCCTTCCTCAACCAGCGCTGCTGCTATTCTACTTAGCTGTAGCGCTTGGTACCAACCCATGCTGCTGCTATGCCAACCTTATCCACCTCGTGTGCTCCCTCTATCTTCCTCACTCCCCCCTCACACTGTCGCTCCCTCCTCCCCACTGCCGCCGCTCACCGCCGCCATCGCTCGCCACCGCCGTCTCCTACCCCTCCTCCCTCTACAGCCATCACCTTCCCCTCCTCCCTAGACTCGGTAATCCTCCCCCTCCTCCCTCCACCCTCCTCCCCGCCCCACCTCCTCCGTCCTCCCTTCACTCCTCCATTCACCGTCGGCCGGCCCCTCCTCGTTTCGGCTTCCTCCTCCATCCTCCTTCCTCCTCCCTCCTTCAGTCACCCCTCCTTCTCCCTCCTCCCTCAACTCCTCCATTCGCCGCCGGTCGGCCCCTACTCGCTCCGCCTTCCTCCTCCATCCTCCTTCCTCCTCCCTCCTTCAGTTACCCCTCATTCTCCCTCCTCCCTCCTCCATCCACAACCCCTCCTCCCTACTACATTTTGATTTAGTAAGCTAGTTGATACTTTGTTGCTGATATGCAACATTTTTATTCACTTAATAGTTCGTAGTTGATATATAACAATTTTGATTTAGTATGATTAACAGATTAGTAAAAATTTAGACATTGTTGATAGTTTTTAGTTGATATAAGCCTCTGTTCATATATAACACTTTGATTTAGAATAGTTTCTAGGGTTTAGTTGATAGTTTTGCCGGAATGTTGATTCGTTTCCGTTCTGGCAAATTTCAGGCGCTCGATATGTCATGTTTTTAGTAAAGGTTATGCCAATTTTTTTCATGAATTTTAGCATGACTTGTGCTACAATGTAGGACATATCGAGTGCTTGTGATTTGCCAGAACAGGAATTCAATGATATTCCAGTAAAACATAGGGCATTTTTTCTATGTCATTGCTCGATATATGGAAGGGGTTGACTTTAGATCTGTTTCAGCTCCTTGTGTGTCTTTCAGTGAGGGAGAGTGTCCACCATATATATATATATATATATATATATATATATATATATATATATGACAGAGGAAGAATCCCGACTGTTGTAGTGGGGGTCGCTTCTCCTTCTTTTCCTTGTGCTAGATATTTGTAATGCACTAGGGAAAGGAGGAGTAGCGACCATCATCGACGGTCGAAATATGAGAGAGGAAGAATCCCGACTGTTGTCGTGAGGGTCGCTTCTCCTTCATTCCCGTGTGCTAGACATTTTGGTGTAATGCACTCGGGAACGAATGGAGGAGCCACCAGCACCGACGGTCGCAATATCAGAGGGAGTGCCCACCATATACGTGAAATGAGAGTTTAGGAAGGAAAGACTCGACAGACCTAAAGTCAACTCGTTGTATATTGAGTAATAGTGATCTGTGTGTTGATCAGTTTCCTCATAGTTGCCTTCGATCGATTTTAAATGTTTCAACTATGAACATAGGAGATGTCTGACGACAAAAGGAAATTCGTTATGTGCTAATACTGCGACGACGAGCGCGTCCTGTGCGACAAGCCTTACCTAGTTGATGGTAGGCGCTTCAGCATCATGCTGGATGAGACCTTCGAAGTGGATAGAGTAAGTCACAATGATAAGTCTTTTTTCGTAATTAAGCATGACTTTTGCTTCTTTTGCTTCAACTTATAATTTTAATTTTTTACTATTCTACTAGCGTATCCCCTGCCATGCAAGAATTTATGTCTTGGATAAGATTGGTTTCGATACTAAAAAAAGTATGGAGGTAAAGAGAGTTCACTTGAGGACCGAGCATGGTTATACTTTTGCCATAAAATTGTACAATGCAGACACCTAATCCTATTTTGAATGCAAAAGTTGGAGAGCACTACGCAAGGCTTATGCATTTGAGCCTAATATGCTTATCACCTTTGATATTCGTCCGAAAGATGAAATTAAAGGTAATATCGACATCTCGGTCGATGTGTAGATGCCTCCAGTTCTACCATTATGTGAGTTTCTCAACCATATTTATTAAGTAATTTATATTGTTTATTAAAAAATAGTTGACAACTAATTTCTATTGACAGCTTATTTCCATTCAAGCAAACATGTCCAGCGCTTGGTAGACAGCACATACTACTGTCCCAGGGCTAAACTAAACTGCGAGGAGATAGGACATTATGTTTCATGGCTTGAGGATCTTGATGCTGTCAAGACAGGTTATTTTCCTGGACTTCGAGATATTAGTACTCAAAACGTGCGACCACTAGTGTGCGTATTGAACTACAATCACATCTATCTAGGAAAGGTGGTAAGATTTTTACTATTTGTCCTCAGTGCATCTTTTGCATACATTATTTTTTAAGCTAAACTTTATTTCTAAGTATGTTACTACGATGTTCTTCAACAGGGACTCCCGATGAGTGTTATGCCTCGTTGGATCGAGTCTAAAGGTCGCATGGAAATGGTTAGCTTACAGCCAAGATATCCTGTATTGCACATGAGTGCATTCATCATTTCTCGAAGCGAGCAAGTCTTAATAGTCAAAGACTGGACCAAAATTGTGAAGGATGGCAGAGAAGTATTAGGGGGCAGCAATCAGAAGCGCAGCCCACAATTAGGAGACATGTTTATATGCATTCTCCAATATGATGAAGAAGGAGGTTGACACATGTTTCATGATATTTTACCTAAGAGAGAGCAGCAGGAGTAGGTCCTAGGTACTAGTCGCCAACCCGTGCATTCGCACGGTTCTAGTTATTTTAAATGATAGATATTTTGAATGTTGAACTCGGTAGCTTTTGGCTATTATTTAGCATCCAACACATATGGAACCAATTATAATTTGAAATTTGAAAATTTGGTACTATTATAATTTAAACGAACATGAATTTTATTTCATTTCTGTGTAATTTATTACTCTTTTATTTCATATTATGTCCTACTTACATGGTGATTCCTTGCCTACAGGTTATCTAGATAATTATAATTGGAAAATTCAAATTTTGGTATTAATATATATAGTTTAAATAAGCATATACATTTATTTCCATTTCTCTATAATTTCATACTGTTTTAGTCAATACTTTATCCTAGTTATATAAGGATTGCATGCCTATACATTACATAGACAATTTAGTAATCAATAATTACTACAATGTTTGAAAGTAGGTCTGTTTCTTTGTTTTCAGAGTTGGCTTAAGATGCCAAGTTTGTAAGCTCAGATTACCTTGCTCCCTTGTCGCTAGATATGTGAGCACTTCCATTCTATATTTGGGTCATTTTCATGTAGGTATCATTCATTCATGAAATTAACTGCAAGATAATTCCTATCAAGAAATTGTGGGGTTAAACGATATGAACATCATATGGATATTAAATTGCAGACCACGCTATGAACTATAACTACGTCAATCATGATAAATTCCCCGTGACTGCAAAATATACATTGTGGAAATTAAATTAATGGAAGATTAGTAAGAAAGGAACAAACATGCTGGTGACAAAATACCCTAAGTTCTATGAATGCATATGGCTGGCATATTATTCTAACATAATGGGATTTCAAGAATTATTATGATTTTTTTGTTAGGACACTCCACATGATTTGGTTATGGAGATGCAAGTGATTATGGAATAGAAGGTGATTCTCACACAAATTTATCATATCGACATAGCTAATTATTACTTACCAATTTTATATAAATTAGGTATACATAAAGTTTGTGCCAGCATGCATTTCAAATCGTTTTGTGATAAATCTGCAAAATATAGTGAACAAAATAAGTAATTGTGCTTTCTTGCATTTGAAATGTCAAACTAAAATGATTTTCTATTATTATATCGTGTTCAGATCAACATAAAGAAAACTACAAATAAAATAAATCTATGACTTATTTTGTTTCAGCATACGGATTCTCATAATGCAAAACTATGTGACTTCATTTGCTAATTAAATTATGAAAAGGTGTTTATTTAGTGTCGTACATATATCCTACATGAAATATTTGTATGTGTTACTTGGAGGAAGCGGACAACAATCCCTCCACGCCTCTACTCATGGTCGTGGATTGGGTGGATTTCCATGTCATCCTAACATTGATGGAGAAGCTTTCGTTAGAACGGCAAGTGAAATCAGCAATAGCACTTCTAAGTTCCAACGAAATCCGTAACACATATACTCCTGATTTGTAGTGTATGAAGTCATCATGTTTATATGTCGACCTGCTCCTCATTCACTATTTCTGCCTTGCGCTACAAACTGCATGAAACAAACCAATGCAAAACTCTGATCTCCAGGAAACAGCACAATGCAGATGGTTCTAGTCCAATCATATGAAGCTACAGATCCAAGTAAAAGACAACTGTTCAGTATCTGGACATGCAGGTGAGATCACTTCCAAGTTCCACTGAAATCAAGAGCACATCTACTCCTTATTTCTAATGGATGAAGTCATCATCTCTATATGTTGCACCTGTTCCTCGTTCACTACTGCCAGCTCTTGCGCTACAAATCGATGAAACAACATTAATGCTTTCAAATTCTGATCTCCAGGAAACAACACGACACAGATGGTTCCATCCAATGACTTGAAGCTGCAAATCCAAGGAAAAGACAACCTTTCAATTTCGGATACACGGTCCATCCACTCTTGGTCGTTCCATGCATGGTTGCATGCTGGTTGGTGGTGTCTGTACAAAGTGATATGACAAAAGAAGTACCGGCAATTGACCGAGAACTCTATCATTAATTGATCTCAGTGGACATACCTTGTTGGGGATATAACCCCGCAATATGACCCGCTATTAAGGTTCCGGGTCACATTGATGGCTCGTGAGCCGGCCCAAGGATGAGCCATAAAGCCTACGGCCCAGGAAGATAAGCGGCTCAAGGTGTGGGCCGCAAGGTGGCCCGGACGGAGAAGACCCGGGCGTGTAAGCTGCTCGGGGACAGCTAGGGCAAGAAGATAGAGGAAGACTCGGATAGATAACGTGACTTGGTTAGACAATTGTAAAGACCCGTGGTCCTGACCTTCTATGTAAAGGCAAAACCGGGACGACTTAGAGAGGAGGTGATCGAGAACTAGGTCAAGCTTTAGCTCCCTTGTAATCGATACAACAAGCAATACAAGAACAAGCAGGACATAGGCCATTACCTCGACCTGAGGGGCCGAACATGGGTAAACTCGTGTCCTTCGTCCCAATCAACCCCTTTGAGTCCATCACGTTAGCGATGGCCTCGAATCCAAGTCCGTTCACCCGGACATATGCCTTGATAAATCCACGACAGTTGGCGCCCACCGTGGGGCTTGCGCTTGGTGGTGTTGAGTTCTCAAAGGGCTCTCTCCCAAGGCTCGAGGGATACGTTGTCGGAAGGATGAACAAGAGTCGCCGCGGCCGGTTCTACATCGATGATGCCGGCTGGGGGCCTGACGCCGAGTCCGTGGAGTATGGATTCCGGGTTCCGTTCGGCGGATCCACGTTTTCATCGGAAAAGCTGATGGATCTACACCCGGGCCAGACGTTTGCACCAACATCGTCGAGCCGGCTCGGCGTCTCCAATCTGCAAGTAACATGCGGCCTGCCCGTGCCAATCTGGGTCACAGGCATGTCTTTGTAGGCTTCACTCAAGGTACGGATCTGGAAGCATCCGGGTCATAGGAACCCCTTGTTTATTCAGAAGATGAATCTTCATGTGGAGAAACAGAATCAGTGTATCAGCTCCGCAACGGTGTCCTGCGGGGCTACGACGATGCATACTCTGAGTCGGATGACTTTGATTCGGATGTTATGAAACCTCCAGTTCATGCGGCGGTGTTCATGGTGGGATCAGCCCCAGCCGCAAGTAACACAGCCGCGGGAGCCGCCACTTCGGGTGATAACCCGCCACCGCCGGCTCAAGTCCTTGTGGAGCTGATGGATGAACTCGCGGCTCTCATGGTCACTGAAGTCACACCAGATAATCAAGTAGCTCGGAATCTAGAGATTGCAAGGATCAAGGGCCGGATGGCAGAGGAACGACAAAGGATATCTGAGCTGAAGGACCAGATGGAAGAAGAGGCAAAACGTATCAAGACAGATGCTTTCCGTCTAGGGCTGGAGCAAATGTCAGTAGTGGCAGTACACCGAAGGAGGCATCAGTCCCGTCTACCGGAGCGTTATGAAGCGAGGAACCTCTTTAATACCCCTGGCGCGGGGGTGAGCCGCGGGCGCGCCCGAGAGCCGCCCAACGAAACGGCCGGCGATTCATCCGGCCCAACGTAACCAAGCTTCACCTGGGGGCTTTCCAACGCCGACGAGTCATTATTCTAACCAGGCCGAGAATATGGTAGCAGCTGCCACTCGGCTTGAGACGATCCCTATCCCGGATGAAGCACCCTTTGCAGAGGATGTGCGGAACGCCATCGGGAACTTGCAGACGGCCATGGCCCAGCAGGAGAGATATGCTCATAGCTGGAGCCGCGTTCATTCAACCCCTCTTCCTAGCCATAGTTTTAGCCGGCGCTACGAGTCACCAGCGGTTTCCAGTAGCAACCATCACAGAGAGATTCCGATGGGTCACCGACCGCGAAGAGATACATAGGCATGTGTAAACCATGCGGGAAGCCCACAAGAGGCGCCAGCTAGGCCGGCTTACCAAGAGCCCGGGCCTTCCGTTTCCGTAGGGGCAGGAGTAACCCCTAGGATGGGAGGGCTGCCGTGTCTATCACCGGCTCTCCGGAGCGAGCGGTTGCCGAAAGACTTCAAAGGCCTCTACAAGGTCCCCAATTACACCGCTGATTTACCCCCAGAGGCCTGGGTGGAAAGCTATGAACTAGGCATGGAGATGCTGGATGTTAGTAAGGCAGTTTGTGCCAAGTATTTCGTCATGATGCTTGAAGGCCCGGCTCGTACATGGCTAAAGGTGTTACCAACTAATACCATCAATTCATGGGCAGAGCTCAGGGCTCGATTCATTAAAAACTTTCAAGGGACGTGCAAGCAGCCTATGACTATTGTGGATCTTGATCACTGTGTCCAACAGGAGAGCAAGTCGGCTCATCATTGGGTACGGCGGGTCTCGACAATTATTCACTCATCAGAGCAGATCACGGCGACTCAAGCGGTGTTGATTTTAGAGAAGAACTGCCACTTTATTCCTCTAAAGCAGAAGCTTGGCCGGCTCAAGCGTACGTGTCAGGACATGGGAGAGCTCATGACGGCTCTCACGAAGAACGCCGATTCAGACAGGACGAAGGATCCGGGTTCTGATGAGGAAAAGGCCAGTGAAGGCAAGAAGGGCAACCAAGGCAAGGGTGCAGTAAACAATGGTAGCCAGAGTAAGCGCAAGAATCCAGAAGCAGGATCAGAGCTGGTGGCCAACACAAATGCCCAGCAAAATCATCCCAAGGGCAACAGGAGGTTTGGACCGCCCTCGGGCAGGGATAATTTTTCCTTGAACATGGAAGAGTTTCTTAAGCGACCTTGTCCGACTCACAGTTTGCCTGATAGGCCGGCAAATCATACATGGGAGAGTTGTTCTTTTATGCACAAGTTCAAGCGGTATGTCACACAACCTAACCATCGCGGTGGCGGCCCGCCAGGTGGCCCAGGACATGGCGGCTCAGGAGCCGGATTTGGTTCTGGCGGTTCAGCATCCGGTCATCCGGGTCAGGATACTCACGGGGGACAGCAGCCGCACTCTGGTAGTAATAATCAACAACAGCAGCAACAGCGGAATCAGTCCGGTTTTCAGAGTAACCCGAAGCAGCTCAGTTGCGAGCAATACCACGTCTTCATGACTAGTCTCAATAGACGGGACCAGAAATTGTGAAAATGGGTGGTCAATGCGGTTACGCCGGCTCTTCCACGATATCTAAAGTGGTCTAAATATGACATAACATGGAGCCGTGGAGATCACCCGCCACGCGTTGATGACCCGGGGCGGCTGGCTTTGGTCGTAGCCCCCCAAGTGGGTGGATATATGTTGAACAAGGTGCTCATGGACGGCGGCAGCAGCATAAACATCCTTTATTATGACACCTTCTGGCGGATGAAGTTGCTCGATAAGGACTTAAAACCTTCGTCCACTGTTTTTCATGGTGTGGTGCCGGGTAAGTCGGCGCATCCGGTGGGCAGGATATCTTTGGAAGTGGCTTTTGGCAATGAATACAACTACAGAGTGGAGTCCTTATGGTTTGCGGTGGTTAAGATCAAGAGCCCTTATCATGCCTTTTTTGGACGGCCGGCTTATGCTAAGTTCATGGCTCGGCCCTGCTATGTTTACTTACAGCTCAAGATGCCCGGCTTAAATGGTACCATTACCGTTCATGGTAACCGAAACACGACTATTGAGTGTGAAGAAGGGGATGCGGCTTACGCAGAGTCCAGTTGCGCCCAGGAGGAGCTTAAGTTTTATAAGGAGAATGTTGATCCGGAGGATATGACCCCCCTGAAAAAGCCAACCACGGAGGTTGAGCTGCCCCTCAAGTTTTCAGCAGATGATACCAAGGCAGTAGATTTCAATTCGGGCGACTCATCTAAGCAGTTCATCATTGGAGCTCATATGGATCCCAAATAGGAAAGCGCGCTCATTGAATTCATCCGTGAGAATTGGGACATCTTTGCATGGAAGCCCTCTGACATGCCAGGTGTACCGAGAGAATTCGTTGAGCACAACCTTAATGTGGATCAAAAGTTTAAGCCGATCAAACAGTTTCTGTGACGGTTCAATGAGGAGAGACGCAATGCTATTGGGGAAGAAGTTGCCCGCATCTTGGTTGCAGGTTTTATTGTTGAAGTTTTTCACCCGGAATGGTTGGCTAACCCAGTGCTGGTGCTTAAAAAGAACGGCACATGGCGTATGTGTGTGGATTACACAGACCTTAACAAGGCTTGTCCAGCTGATCCCTTTGCCCTCCCACGTATTGATCAGATCATTGATGCTACAGTAGGTTGTGAAAGCTTATGCTTCCTGGATGCTTATTCCGGTTATCATCAGATCAAGATGGCAGTGAAAGACCAGGAGAAGACGGTGTTCATTACACCCTTTGGGGCGTTCTGTTATGTCTCTATGCCTTTCGGGCTCTAGAGCGCCCAGGTGACTTATCAACGGTCCATACAGAACTGCCTTCATAGTCAAATTGGCCGTAATGTTCATGCTTATGTGGACGGCATCGTAGTCAAATCCAAAAAGAAGGAGACTATTTTGGAGGACCTAAAGGAAACCTTTGACAATCTCTGGGTCTATAAGATGATGCTTAACCCGACCAAGTGTGTCTTTGGAGTTCCAGCAGGAAAGCTTTTGGGTTTCTTGGTCTCCGAGCGTGGCATCGAGGCTAACCCGGATAAAATCAAGGCTATTACTTCTCTAGGAGAGCCGGCGTGCATTAATGACGTTCAGCGCCTGGTAGGGCGGATTGCCGCGTTGAGCCGGTTCATAAGCCGCCTTGGAGAGAAGGCTATTCCTTTATATCATATGATGAAGAAGATAGACAAGTTTGTCTGGAGCAAAGCGGCGGGTGAAGCACTTGAGGCGCTTAAGAAACAGTTGACCGAGCCACCAGTGTTAGCCGCTCCGGCTGTGAAAGAACCGTTGCTCCTTTATGTGGCGGCTAACAACAGGGCAGTCAGCGTTGCAATTGTGGTAGAGCGCAAGGAGGCTGGGAAGGAGTATCGCGTGCAAAGGCCGGTTTATTATATCAGTGAGGTCCTAGCAGAATCTAAGCAAAGATATCCGCATTGGCAGAAGCTGGTGTACAGAGTTTTCATGGCCAACCGCAAGTTAAAACACTACTTTCTAGGGCACCAGATAACTGTGGTCAGTTCTGCTCCGTTGGGGGATATTATCCAGAACCGAGAAGCCACAGGAAGGATTGTTAAATGGGCGTTAGAGCTGGGACCTCTTAATTTAAAGTATGTTCCTCGCACGGCGATCAAATCCCAAGCTTTGGTGGATTTCATAAATGATTGGACAGAGTGTCAAGCTCCCGAAGAAAAGTCGGTAACACGTACTGGACTATACACTTTGATGGATCCAAGCAGTTATAGGGGTCCGGAGCGGGGGTTGTTCTGACATCCCCCAAGGGTGATAAGTTTTGTTATGTGCTCCGGCTAATGTTTCCCTGCACTAACAATGCGGCTGAGGACGATGCTTTGCTTCATGGTCTTAGACTAGCCAAGGAGATGAATTTGAGTTGGGTCAGGTATTTGGGCAACTCAGATCTAGTGGCTTAGCAAGTTTCTGGCACTCGGGACTCCAAAGACCCGCGGATGGCGGCTTATAGGGAGGCGATTGATATTATTGCGGGTCACTTCAAAGGGTATCAGGTAGATCACATTGATCGTCGCAAGAATGAGGCGGTTGATGCTTTATCACGGCTAGGTTCCCAACGTAAGCCGGTGCCGCCTAATGTCTTTCTGGATGTCTTACACCATCCGACTGTCATGATACCTTCAGAGGAAGATTTGGTTGTTCCTGACCCGGAGGCAGAATTGGTGGCGGCTTTGCACGCTATCCCCGATTGGACGATTCCTTATTTGGCCTATTTGACCCGGAGTGAGTTACCTGAGGATGAAGACCGGGCCAGAGAGATCACCCGGCGCTCTAAGTCCATGACGATAGCTAATGGTGACTTGCATAAATGCAGTGTAACAGGGGTTTTTCAACGTTGTGTTTCACCCGAGGAGGGCCGACAGATCTTGAATGAAATTCATGCTGGTGATTGTGGACACCACGCCGGCTCGAAATCTTTGGTGGCCAAGGCTTTCCGGCACGGGTTGTTCTGGTTAATGGCTCACAAGGATGCAGAGGATTTAGTCCGCAAGTGTGACGACTGTTAGAAATTTGGCCGACGTGCTCATGTTCCGGCTCAAGAACTGAGGATGATACCAATCACTTGGCCATCTGCGGTCTGGGGGCTGGACATGGTCGGGCCCTTCAAAGAGATCCAAAGACAAGAAAACGCACCTCCTGGTGGCGGTTGACAAACTTACCAAGTGCGTCGAGGCAGAGCCGGTCAGCAAATGTGATGCGGCTACATCGGTTCTATTTATTAAGAAGTTGATCTACTGTTTTGGTTACCCGCACAACATCATTACTGACAATGGTACAAATCTATCCAAGGGGGCTATGAAGAAATTCTGTGACGAAGAGCATATCCGGCTTGACATTTCAGCCATGGCACATCCACAGTCCAATGGTTAGGCGGAGCGCGCCAATCAGGAAATTCTAAGGGGGATTAAACCGCGGCTTATGGTTCCTTTGCAGCAAACACCCGGGTATTGGGTCGAAGAATTACCCTCCTCCTTATGGAGCATCAGAACCACCCCTAACAGGTCCACGGGTTTCATGCCCTTCTTTATGGTGTACGGCGTCGAGGCCGTCTTACCCAGTGACATCCGACATGACTCGCCAAGGGTGGCGGCTTACGTTGAGGCATACAACAAGATGACACGCCAAGACGCATTGGATGCTTTGGAAGAGGCACGAGAGTTGGCAGCGGCCCGATCGGCGATTTATCAACAAGACCTGTGCCGCTAACACAGCCGCAGAGTCAAGACCCAGACATTCCAAGAGGGCGACTTGGTGCTCCGGCTGATTCAAGACCGGACAAATATGCATACGCTATCACCTCCATGGGAAGGTCCCTTTGTGGTGAGCAAAAATCTCAACAATGGGTCATATTATCTCATTGATATTCGAAACGATTCAGATACGGCGGGTCAGGAGACCCGTCGGCCATGGAACATCGTGCATCTCTGACCCTATTTCACTTAAAGGGTATCGAGGCCCACCATTGTACAATATCATTGTACATATCATAGATGTATAAATAAAGAAGCCTCTGTTGTTTCACGCATCCTCATATTGAAAAGAGTACACAGTATTCCGGTTAATGCATCAACTGAGATTGGCAAACGGCAGTAGATGCCTATCAGCCAGGCGTTATGCCAAAAAGTCCCGGCTCAGGAAAATGAGTCACGGCACCAGGCATTATGCCACAAAATCCCGGCTTAGGAAAATGAGCCGCGGCACTAGGCTTTATGCTACAAAAAAACCCGGCTCAGCAAAATGAGTCGTGGCGAGGGCGGCTTCTTACCTCAGGGTACAGCTTCTAACGCCTATCCGCCTGCGGGTCACGCCGTAATTGTTGAGGGGGCTTCTTACCGATGGGTACCACTTCTAACACCCTATCAGCCGGCTTTAGGCCATCTCCGGCTAACCAGTTTAGCCGCGGTTATGAAAGGTTTTTTACTGACGGGTAGCTAACATCTCATGACCCCGCGAACGGCGATTTCTTACCTCTGGGTACAGCTTCTAATGCCTATTAGCCGGCGTAAGGCCATGTAAAAACAGCTAAGGAAATTAGCGGCAGTGAACGGCGGCTTCTTACCTTCGGGTACAGCTTCTAATGCCTATTAGCTGTTCTTATAAAAATCCGGCTAAGGAAAATTAGCCGCGGTGAGGGTGGCTTCTTACCTTTGGGTGCAGCTTCTAATGCTTATCCGCCGGCGTTTACGCCATATTATTACCTCCGAGTGTATCTTTTAAAATCCCTTATCGTCCAGGCGTTACGCCATCTCCGGCTGACCAGATTAGCTGTAATTACCAAAAAGGGAGTCACCACCTCCGGGTGTAGCTTACCTAATCTTGGCTGCAGGTGTCCTCTATGATGACAAGGCAAGTCTAAATGATTCAAAGCATACAGAGACAAATGGCGGCCACTAGCCGGATCATCTTATAGAAACATCATGACAAGTTTCAGACAAGTCTCATCTAGCTATTACACTCCCAAAGGAGATCAAAATTTCAGACAAGTTTTTCAGCCGTCACACGGCGGGTTAAGCTAATACAAGTTCTTAAAGTGGAAGCTAATTAGCTGACGGGTCATCCTGCGCTGGCTCTTCTGTGGCCCTGATCTGGAGGTTGTCCAAATCCCAATTGCAGTTTGTTAGAGCCGCAAAAGATCCTTCGAAATAAGGTGACGGGTCAAGATCTGGAGCAAAGAGGTCCTTACTCGAAGCAGGCGTCAAGTCTTTGCACTCATACAAAGGACCGCAGACTCTCTTCTGCTCCGGGTCATAGGCTGCTTGATAAGTTGATAGATCAACCTCCCCCACCAAGACAGAAGCTAACACCCAGGACTCCTTCATGCACCGGCTGTAGTCAGCGTCAGTAATCTCTAAGCCGTCATCTTTCCTTGAAGGGAAGCCCTCCATCATCTCGGCAGCTGTTAGACCCAGAGCAAAGGCCAAGCCCGGCTGATGCCCGCAATGGCCCCTTGGCGGGCGACTGATTTCTTGAGCTCGGCGATTTGCTTAGGCATGGTGGAGAAGAGCTCTAAAACACCCCTGAGAGTCGCCGGAATTTTGTCCTTATATTACACGGCCTTGATAGTGTAGATTGCACCACAGTACAACTGCTTAGTTAAGGTATAGATGGCTTTCAACGGCAGCAGGCTATCAGAAGCCAACTGCCGGCTCCTAGGACCTGTATAAACCGGACAAGTCAGATGAGTCGCCAGTCTAAGTAAAGATGAAGCTATTTGAAACACAAAGTTGTTAGAAGCTTACCAAAGAGGGAGGCTGACATCTTGCTTATGTGATGCTTCAAGCCTTGGAGTTCATCCGTCACAGCTATCAGCCACTGGTCGGCGTCATCTGCCCGTTGGGTCAAAGCGGTCTTCTCAGATTCAGCTGACTCCTTAAGAGCAGCAAAATCGGCCTTGATTGTGGCCAGCTCTTTAGAGAGAAGCCGACACTTTTCATCGGCGATGCTGCGGGCTTCTTGTTGAGCCGCCAGGTTGGTCTTCAGGTCCATCAACTGCGACCCAGCTTCATTTAAGGCTTCCTGTGACATATCAAAAAACAGAATAAGTCGCAAGAATGGAAATCATATCAAATGATGAAGGTTAAAGACAAAGTTATACAAGTCTCAAGCAGATTGCAAGCAATATGTTTGACACTTGGGGGCTAATGTATATTTGATCTTCGAGAAATCAGTACAGTTCCGGCTCATCTTCATAAAAGTTAATCCAGAACTTGGAGGTTACAATATGGCTCTTCAAATTGACTTGTAATAAAAGCTCCGATTCAACGTTATCAAGTTTGATTCGGCCCTTGGGGGCTACAAGTGGTTCTTCAGGCTATCTACATTAAAGCTCCGACTCAACTTTATCAAGTTTTAGTCAGCCCTTGGGGGCAATGGATTTGGATTTTCTACAAAGGATCAGAAAAGACCCGGTTCAACTCTTAAGCTAGAATTGAACCGGCCCATGGGGGCTAAGTAAGGTTATAGCAAGAGGAGGAGTACCTCATATTTTAGCTTCATCAAGTTAACCAGCCGAAGTTCTAGATCTCGGCTAGTGGAGAGCCGGTTCGTAGACCTGGCGTGGAGTTCTTCGGTCGTCATCTTCTCAAAAGAAGAGTCGAAGTCCAGCTTCTTGGAGGCCTCGGTTGACTCTTTATGCCTGGTCAGCACGTGAGCCGGAGGAGAATGAGGAGCAGAACCGATGATCACGACTTCCGGAGTTGAAGTGGTCTTGGCAGGACTTGGCAGTTTCGAAGGACCCCTTAGAGGGCTCTCCAGGATGATATCTTTAGCAGCCGTCTCAGTGGAGGCAATTGGCGGATCTACATCCGGTTGTGGCTCCTCCGGTTGTTCTTGCTCCGGCTCTTGAGCAGCAGGGCCGGGGGAGCGCTTGTTGATCTTCCGACGCTTGGCTTGAGCACTGCAAGATAGAAAGATCAGAATCCAAAGGATATTACTAACCTAAAAAGAACTGGATGTTATAGTAGAAATGCACTTACAGCGGGTTGATCTTGGGAGGCGGCAGAGCGGTCGCCGAAGAGTCGCTGGAAGAGGGCGATTTCTGAGATGAAATTTAAGAAAGATGAGACAGTACCAAGGCTATAAAGAAAAATGGATCAAACAGGAATACATACCTCTGCGGGGCGTTTCTTCGGAGCCGGCGAGTTCGGCAAGCCGGACATAAGCTCAGTAGAGCCGGCGCTCCGGGTCTGGCGACGCTCAACCTGTTGTTGCTTTTTCAAAGAAAAATCGGGAGCCAGATAAGCAAGAGGATGAGAAAGAGGAACTTTTCCAATATCCCATCGCGGCTTTCGGTGGACAAAATACTCTGAGCCGAAAGAAACATAGTTTACCTCAGGGGCATTGGCGCGGATGGTCTCCACATCATCCTGCGAGTAAAACAAGCATTGGTAAAACAAGAAGGTGAAGTATCAAGCAGACAACTAAAATTTTACATCTGAGGTGGATGACGGTGGCGGGTCGAACCATTCCTCTCGCGAGGCATCTTTCTTTAGCTTTTTGGCTGGGGCCTTCTTCTTGAGCTTCTTCGGAGGAGGGACATACTCCTTCTTCCAGAAATCAGAGTCGGCCTGCGAAAATAAACCGGAGAAGAATAATAGATCAGCAAGGTACAAACAAAAATCCAAGAGACGGATGGAAAGAAATTGACTTACATCTGGAGCCGGATTGTTGACACTAAAAGGCGCCAGGCCAATGGCGCTGCATGAGCCGGAGGCTTCATGGACAAGGCTTCGGATGACAGTGGTGATGTCATCCTCTATCAGGGTTGATTGACTGAGGCATAAGGAGCTGTCATACTTGCCTTCATATTCACACATAAGCCGGCTTCTACAGCTTAAGGGCATGATCTGCGAAGAAATCTAGCAGCAGATCAAATCTAATCTAGTCAAACCATTGGCCATGAGTGCCTTGATCTTGGCATGAGCCGGCTCATACCTGGCACGCTCCGAAGCTGAGAGCCGACCAGGAAGTTCTGAATATGTCCTGAGCCGGGAGGGACGATAACCCAACAATGGGTGTTCATTCTTAGGAGAGGTGTCCTTGCAATAGAACCAAGTCTTGTTCCAATCCTTCGGATGACTCGGCATCTGCGCAGCCGGAAAGATAATGTCTCTGCGTCGTTGAATGGAAATACCGCCAAGCTCTAGACTCGGACCGCCTTTTATTTCGGTTTGGCGGTTGGCATAGAAGAACTCTCGAAACAAACCCACAGACGGCTTGATTTGCAAGTAGGCTTCACAGAGCACATGGAAATTGCATATGTTTGAAACGGAGTTGGGGGCCAAGTCTTGAGGGTGAAGCCTGTATAAGTGGAGAACATCACGGAAGAATTTCGAGCTGGGTGGCCCGAATCCTCGCTTGATATGGTCAGAGAAAACCACTACCTCTCTGTTTTGGGGAGAGGGCCGTGTTTCGTCACCTGGAACCCGCCAATGAAGGACCTCCTTGGAAGGAAGAGTGCCCGCGCCAACAAAATCCGTTAAGTACTTATCCGTGATGCAAGACCCGACCTAGTTGCATGAGTTGGAGGCGCGAGACATACTGGCGGCTTAAAGACTGTGCAAAATTAAATACGCGGCAAGTTAAGAGCAAGCAGATATCTGTGACAGCTTACAAATTTAAGGACTCTACGAATGATGTGCCATGATCCGGCTGATGAGAGCCGGAAAGTCCTGGCGGATCAACAAGGAAAGGAGGGTGAAAATCGGCGAAGTCCTGAAAACAGGTTTCACAAACTACCGCTGCAATTACGGATCTACAAAAGAAGGAAGAAATGTTCTTTATTTCGACCTTGCGATGAACAGGTGAAGCCGAAGAAAGCAAACAGAGCAGCGACAGATCCGCACATTGTGTACGGCCACCCCGTACGCAACGGCGCGGTAGAGACACGCGTTAAAGGCGTCAACAACATCAGGAGTACACCGACGATGGTGCTGGCGAAGCCCGAGCGGCGGCGGCAGAGCTTCCACAAACCCTACTACGGCGGCGATGTATCTAAGGAGGAGCTTGGGCTTACCGATGATGGAGCGACGGACGCGGAAGAACCTCGGGATCGACACAGGTTGATGCAGCGGCCTGGTTGATGATGATGCAAAGACGGCGCCGGAGCAGGGAGTGCTGGAGCGGAGACGACGAGAGGAAGACTATGAAGGGGGAGCGGGAGAAGGAAAGTTTCCACCCGCAGCAGGTCTTATTTAAAGAGAAGACAAGGCGGGCGCGAAAATCTAGGCGACGGAAACCATTTGACCGAGGTGGACACCTCGATTCTCAGGCTGACCATTTAATAAAAGATTCGGTGGAACGTCAGCGGATCTCTCTCGCAGGGACCACGTGACATCACGCCGGGTCATCACCGGGCGACTCGCCGAAGAGCAGAAGAAAGGGATGGAATGAGCAAGCTCAATTCAACCTGGGGCCTAATGTTGGGGATATAACCCCGCAATATGACCCGCCATTAAGGTTCCGGGTGACATTGACGGCTCGTGAGCCGGCCCAAGGATGAGCCGTAAAGCCTACGACCCAGGAAGATAAGCGGCTCAAGGTGTGGGCCGCAAAGTGGCCCGGACGGAGAAGACCCGGGCGTGTAAGCCGCTCGGGGACAGCTTGGGCAAGAAGATAGAGGAAGACTCGGATAGATAACGTGACTCGGTTAGACAATTATAAAGACCCGTGGTCCCGACCTCCTATATAAAGGCAGACGCGAGGCGACTTAGAGAGGAGGTGATCGAGAACTAGGTCAAGCTTTAGCTCCCTTGTAATCGATACAACAAGCAATACAAGAACAAGCAGGACGTAGGCTATTACCTCGACCTGAGGGGCCGAACCTGGGTAAACTTGTGTCCTTCGTCTCAATCAACCTCTTTGAGTCCATCACGTTAGCGATGGCCTCGAATCCAAGTCCGTTCACCTGGACATCTGCCATGATAAATCTACGACATACCTGTTATACCCTTTTTCTGCGAAATGCATACATACTATAGTAAAAAAAGGCCATCATTCAGGAACAAAAAAATTAGATTGGAAAAACACATTTGCATGTAAGTTACTGGCACCTGCAGTGAGAGGCCTTGTTACATGCTCGTGGCATACTGCATATACCATAATGAGAAGCAGAGGATGAATCGATGGAAGGACTCGCGAGTGCCACTATTGTATCATGGTGCGCCAAGTAAGTAGACGATCAGCACGTTGGTTGATAAAAAAAATTCTGCGTGACAATCCAAGTAAGTAGACTAACCAATCCATTGGTTCCAGATCAAACTCGCTCAAGTCTACAATTAAAAAAAGCTGCATATGAAAACAATAGACAACACGCATGCAGACAATGAACAAAATATGAATGTACATCCCTCTTGCTGATCAACATTAACTCCAAGTCTAACCTCAGTGTAGCACATAGTCTAATTTTCATATGACTAATAAACTTTCAATTAATTAATTACAACAAAAATGTATTAGTCTGTACCGATGATTTGCAAGGAAAGGCGTCAAGAATACCACGGGGTGCCGCTCTGCGGTCATGGCGAAAACTACACGGCCAATGACACCTACCAGTCCAACCTGGGCGCCTTTGCCGCCACCTTTCTCAACAACACTTCCTCCTCCCTGCAGCACTTCATGACCTGCATGCACTGCCAATAAATCCATAAAGGAATTTCATTTAACTCATATTATATTATGTTTTTTCAGTATGTTGCTTGCAAAAATCAATCGTAGAGGACCAAGAGATTCTGTAGTAAATATATTTGTTGAGCAACGCTCGAACCTGATTCGAAAGAGAAGAGATAACGCAAACATTAGCCGCCACCCACTGCAGTTGAGGAGGAAATCAACCAACAGATAGAGGCTCTAAACAGGCACAGGCGGCTTCTCCAGCTTGCAGTTGGGACATAACTCTATCGAGGACAGAATTCTGAGGTCGCACGACTGCTGGAGAGAATTTCCACCATGATAGATCATCTTCCTTTTTTTCTTTTTGAAAGCTCCACAGCAGATCGTGGAAGAGTATGGTATTAGTTAATTTTTTAGGAGATCTGCTTTGTAGGGATGAGCACACCGACCATGCCCCCATGAAAAAAAATTGTTGGCAAGAGAGAGAAAGAGAGAGAGAGAGAGATCATGGAGAAGAAGAAGAAGTCGTGGAGTACTAAAGAGGAAGAGACCTTGGAGTAGAAGAATGGATAGAGATTGGTTTTTCTTCGGAAGTTTTTCTTTGGAAGAGATACAGATTGGCTTGATTAGAGGTGGATTTGGATCGTCCATGTGATTTTCTATATTTATAACAGACACAACAATTGTGAGCCTAAGATCTTTTTTTTACAATTGAGCAAACTTCAACCGTGATCTGTATAGGTGTATCTACACCATAGTAACTTTGTGGGTCCACCAGATTAATGTCTCCTAATTTCTAATTAATGTGGGAATTTTTAAAAAGTGCCTAATTAGTATAAGTATAGACTAGTGACCTAGTGACCAAGTTGATGCCCAAGTTGATGATGAGGAGGAGTTGTTATATGATGATGATAATGAGTTGTTGTTATTATAACTAGTGACCAAGTTGTTATATGATGTCTCATGGACGAATATGATGATGAGGAGGAGCTCTTATATGACAATGATGTATTATGATGATCTGATGAAACTATTATATAGAGCCTGTATAAATACATCACAAATACGTAGAGGGGGTATGAATCTATGAAAACAATAATACTAGCAGCAGCGCTGGAAACCATCTAGCAGTAGCGTTGGATTATCAGCAGTGCTTGCCTCTCTGTAGTGCTACATATAGTTAACAGTAGCGCTGGTAAGTGCAGCGCTACTGCTAACCAGACATAGCAGTAGCGTTGTGCCAACCAATGCTACTGCTATAACTTAGTTGTAGCGCCTTAGAGTAGCGCTGGACCCAGCGCTACTACTATAGGTTTTTCAAGCGCTACTAGTAGGGTTTCTCCTAATAGTGATACTGATGTGTGCATTACAATAAGCATTGATGCGCGTAGTGGATATCATTATTTTCTCACCTTCACTAATGACTTAAGTAGATATGGATAAATTTAGTTCATGAAGCACAAGTCTGAAATGTTTGAAAAGTTCAAGCAATTTCAGAGTGAAGTTGAGAATCATCGTAACAAGAAGATTAAATTCCTACGATCTAATTGAGGAGGAGAATATCTGAGTTATGAGTTTGGCAATCCCTTAAGACAGTATGGAATTGTTTCATGATTGACACCGCCTAGAACACCACAGCGTAATGGTGTGTCCGAAAGTCGTAATCGAACCTTATTAGATATGGTGCGTTCTATGATGTCTCTTGCCGATTTGCCACTATCGTTTTGGGGTTATGCATTAGAGACAACTGCATTCACTTTAAATAGTGCACCATCGAAATCCGTTGAGACGACGCCATATGAATTGTGGTTTGGAAAGAAGCCAAAGTTGTCGTTTCTTAAAGTTTGGGGATGTGATGCTTATGTCAAAAAGCTTCAGCCTAAAAAGCTGGAACCCAAAGCAGAGAAATGCGTCTTCATAGGATTCGCAAAAGAGACAGTTGGGTATACCTTCTATCTCAGATCCGAAGGCAAATTGTTTGGCGCTAAGAATGAAACATTTCTTGAGAAAGAGTTTCTCTCGAAAGAATTGAGTGGGAGGAAAATAGAACTTGATGAGGTTACTGAACCTTTACTTCAACCGGAGAGTAGCGGAGCGCAGAAAGATGTTTCTGTAGAGCCTGCATCGGTTGAAGAGGAAGTTAATGATGATGATCATGAAGCTTCGGATCAAGTTACTATTGAACCTAGTAGGTCGACAAGGGCTTGTGCTGCTCCTGAGTGGTACGGCAACCCGGTCTTGGAGGTCATGTTGTTAGACAACGATGAACCTACGAGCTATGGAGAAGCAATGATGGGCCCGGATTCCGAGAAATGGTCAGAGGCCATGAAATCGGAGATGGGATCCATGTATGAAAACAAAGTATGGACTTTGGAAGTATTACCTGAAGGACGAGAGGCCATTCAGAACAAATGGATCTTTAAGAGAAAGACGGACGCGGACGGTAATGTCACTGCCTATAAAGCTCGACTTGTGGCAAAGGGTTTTTCACAAGTTCAAGGAGTTGACTACGATAAGACCTTCTCACCCATAGCGATGCTTAAGTCTGTCAGAATCATGTTAGCAATAGCTGCATATTTCGACTATGAAATTTGGTAGATGGATGTCAAAACATCGTTCTTTAACGGTATCCTTAAGGAAGAGTTGTATATGATACAACCGGAAGGTTTTGTTGATCCAGAGAATGCTAACAAAGTTTACAAACTCCATCGATCCATTTAAGGACTAGTGCGAGCATCTCGGAGTTGGAATCTGCGCTTTGATGAGGTGATCAAAGCGTTCGGGTTTATACAAGTTTATGGAGAAGGTTGTATTTACAAGAAAGTGAGTGGGAGTTCTATAGCGCTTCTAATATTATATGTGGATGACATATTGTTGATTGGAAACAATATATAAATGCCGGAAAGCGTGAAGGAATATTTGAAAAAAAGTTTTTCAATGAAGGACCTAGGATAAGTTGCTTTCATATTAGGCATTAATATCTATAGAGATAGATCGAGACGCTTAATAGGACTTTCACACAGCACATACCTTGACAAAGTTTTGAAGAAGTTCAAAATGGATCTGTCAAAGAAGGGGTTCTTGCCTATGTTGCAAGGTGTGAAGTTGAGTAAGACACAATGCCTAGTGACTACGGAAGATATAGAAAAGATGAGTGTCATCCCCTATGCTTCAGCCATAGGCTCTATTATGTATGTAATGCTATGCACAAGACCCGATGTCAACCTTGCCATAAGTATGGCTGGAAGGTTTTAAAATGATCCAGGAATGGAGCACTCGATGGCGGTCAAGAATATCCCTAAGTACTTGAAAAGGACTAAGGAAATGGTTCTCGTTTATAGAGGTGATCAAGAGCTCGTCGTAAAGGATTACGTCGATGCAAGTTTGGACACTGATCCGGATGACTCTAAGTCGCAAGCCTGATACATATTTATTCTCACTGGGGGAGCACTAAGCTAGTGCAGCTCCAAGCAGAGCGTGGTAGCCAATTCTACATGCGAAGCGGAGTACATCGCAGCCTCATAGGCAGCGAAGGAAGGTGTCTGGATGAAGGAGTTCATGACAGATTTTGGATTAGTGCCCAGTGCACTGAATCCAATGGATATGTTCTGTGACAACACTGGTACCATTGCTCTGACCAAGGAACCAAGGTTTTACAAGAGGACCAGACACATAAAGCGACACTTCAATTCCACTCGCGAATATATCAAGGAGGAGGACATAAATATTTGCAAAGTGCACATGGATCGGAATGTCGTAGATGTTGGAAATATTCCCTAGAGGTAATAATAAATTGGTTATTATCATATTTCCTTGTTCATCATAATCGTTTATTATCCATGCCATAATTGTATTAATCGAAAACTCAGATACATGTGTGGATACATAGACAACACCATGTCCCTAGTATGCCTCTAATAGACAAGCTCGTTGATCAAAGATGGTTAAGGTTTCCTAGCCATGGACATGAGATGTCATTTGATAAACGGGATCACATCATTAGGAGACTAGTGTGATGGACAAGACCCAAACCACAACATAGCATATGACCGTGTCAGTTTATTGGTACTGTTTTCTGCATGTCAAGTATATGTTCCTATGACCATGAGATCATGCAACTCACGGATACCGGAGGAGTGCCTTGTGTGTATCAAACGTCGCAACGTAACTGGGTGACTATAAAGGTGCTCTATAGGTATCTCCGAGGGTGTTTGTTGAGTTGGCATGGATCAAGACTGGGATTTGTTACTCCGTGTGATGGAGAGGTATCTCAGGGCCCACTCGGTAATACAACATCACAACAAG
Organism: Hordeum marinum; assembly: GCA_022496015.1. Taxonomy (NCBI): domain Eukaryota; kingdom Viridiplantae; phylum Streptophyta; class Magnoliopsida; order Poales; family Poaceae; genus Hordeum; species Hordeum marinum. The sequence goes on along the minus strand of CM039678.1, from coordinate 533,022,181 downwards.
CCTTGCAAGCAATGTGACTAAGTGTTAGTCATGGGATCTTGTATTACGTAACGAGTAAAGAGACTTGTCAGAAACGAGGTTGAACTAGGTATGGAGATACCAACGATCGAATCTTGGGAAAGTAACATACCGAAGAACAAAGGGAGCATCATACGGGATTAACTGAATCCTTGACATAGAGGTTCGACTGATAAAGATCTTCGTACAATATGTAGGAACCAATATGGGCATCCAAGTCCCACTATTGGTTATTGGCCGTAGAGTTGTCTCGGTCATGTCTACATAGTTCTCGAACCCGAAGCGTCGTCACGCTGCCGGAGAACTCTTCTACCTCTCCGCTCCCTCTTGCTGGATCAAGAAGGCAGAGATCGTCATCGAGCTGTACATGTGCTGAACATGGAGGTGCCATCCGTTCAGCGCTAGATCGGAAGGACCGTGATCAAGATCGCGAGACGGACCGTGATGAGTTCGCAGGACAGATTGTGATGAGTTCACGGCACGGATCGTGATGAGTTCGCGGGACGGATCGTGACGAGATCACGGGATGGATCGTGATGAGTTCGTGGGACGGATCGTGATTGGATCGCGGGACGGATCGTGATGAGATCGCGGGATGCTCGGCGATTTGGATCGTGAAGATGTTCGACTACACCAACCGCGTTTCATAACGCTTCCCGCTTAGCGATCTACAAGGGTACGTACATCCGCTCTCCCTCTCGTAGATGCTCATCACCATGGATAGATCTTGCATGTGCGTAGGAAATTTTTTGTTTTCCATGCAACGTTCCCCAACAGTGGCATCATGAGCTAGGTCTATGTGTTGATGAGATCTCGAGTAGAACACAAAGAGTTTGTGGGCATTGATGCTTAGATTGCTTCCTCCCTTGGTCGGATTTTGGTTCAGCGGTATTGTGAGATGAAGCGGCCCAGACCAACATTACTCGTACGCTTACGAGAGACCAGTTCCCTCGACCGCAACTTGTTGCATAGATGGCTTGCGGGTGCCAGTTTCTCTCACTTTAGTTGGATCGGATTCGACAAAGGCGGTCCTTGAGAAGGTTGAAAAGCAACTAGTGTATCACCGTTTTGGTTTTTGCGTAGATGAAAATTGTTCTTGCTAGATACCTGTAACAGCCATGTAAAACATGCAACAACAATTGGAGGACGTCTAACTTGTTTTTGCAGGGTATGTTGTGATATGATATGGACAATTACATGATGTGATATATGTGATGTATGAGATGATCATGTGATGTATAGATTATCACGACTTGCATGTCGATGAGTACGACAACCGGCAGGAGCCATAGGGTTGTCTTTAATTATTGTATGACCTGCGTGTCAATCATTAAGCGCTACGTAATGCTTTACTTTATCGCTAAACGGTAGCAATAGTAGTAGAAGCATGTTGGGAACGACAACACCGATGGTGACACGTTGATGGAGATCAAGATGATGGAGATCATGGTGTCATGCCGGTGACGATGGAGATCATGCCGGTGCTTTCATGATGGAGATCAAAAGCACAAGTTCATGGCCATATCATGTCACTTATGATTTGCATGTGATGTTAATCCTTTTATGCACCTTGTTTTGCTTGGGACGACGGTAGCATTATAAGGTGATCCCTCACTTAATTTCAAGATAAATTGTGTTCTCCCCGAGTGTGCACCATTACGAAAGTTCTTCGTGTCGAGACACCACGTGATGATCGGGTGTGATAGACTCTACGTTCACATACAACGTGTGCAAGCCAGTGCTGCACATACACAACACTCGGGTTAAACTTGACGAGCCTAGCATGTACAGACATGGCCTCGGAACACAAGAGACCGAAAGGTCGAACATGAGTCATATAGTAGATATGATCAACATGATGATGTTCACCATTGAAACCACCTCAACTCACGTGATGATCGGACTTGAGTTGATGAGTTTGGATCATGTATCACACGAATGACTGGAGGGATGTTAATTTGAGTGGGAGTTCTTAAGTAATATGATTAATTGAACTCATTATCATGAACATAGTCAATAGTCTCTGTGCAAATTATGTTGTAGATTACTTGCTCGCGCTGTACCTCCCTTGAATTTTTATATGTTCCTAGAGAAATAGAGTTGAAAGATGTTGGTAGCAATATTGTGGACTGGGTCCATGATCTGAGGATTGTCCTCATTGCTGCACAAAAGGCTTATGTCCTGAATGGACCGCTCGGTACGCCAACCCCTCTAGCGTCGTTTGTAGATGTTGTGAACATCTGACAGGCACGTTCTGATGACTACTTGATAGTTTAGTGCGTCATGCATTATGGCTTAGAATTGAGGCTTAGAAACGTTTTGAACGTCACACAACATATGAGATATTCTAAGAGCTGAAATTACGATCTCAGGCTCGTGCCCATGTTGCGAGATATGAGATCTCCAACAAGATTCTTTGCCTGCAAGATGAAGGAGAATAGCTCAATCGTTGAGCATGTGCTCAGATTGTCTGGGTGCTACAATCGCTTGAATCGAGTGGGAGTTGATATTCCAGAGAAGATAGTGATTTATATAGTTCTCCAAGTGACTGTCACTAAGCTACTACAACTTGGTGATGGACTACAAAATGCCAGGGATAGAAATAATGATCCCTGAGCTGTTCGCGATGTTTGACACCGCGAAGGTAGAAATCAAGAAGGAGCGTCAAGTGTTGATGGTTAGTAAAACCACTAGTTTAGAGAAGAGCAAGGAGGGAAACTTCATGGATGGCAAGTCACTTGCTGCTCGAGTGAAGCAACCCAAAGTTGAACTCAAACCCGAGACTATGTGCTTCGATTATGAGGAGAGCGGTCGCTGAAGCGGAACAACCCTAGATACTTGGTAGACAAGAAGGCTGGCAACGTCAATAGAAGTATATTTGATATACGTGTTATTGATGTGTACCTTGCTAAATGTTAGTAACTCGAAATAAAAGCTACGGAATAAATGGAGAACTAGCTAAGGGTGAGGTGACGATCTGTGTTGGAAGTGTTTCCAAGGTTGATGTGATCGACATCGCACCCTCTCTCTACCTTCGGGATTAGTAAGAAACCTAAATAAGTGTTATTTGGTGTTTTGCTTCAACATGAATTAGATTAGATCGTGTTTATTGCAACACGGTTATTCATTTAAGTTAGAGAATAATGGTTATTCTATTTACATGAATAATACCTTCAATGGTCATGCACCCAGTGAGAATGGCTTGTTGAATCTTGATCATAGTAATACACATGTTCATAACATTGATGCCAAAAGATGCAAAGTTAATAATGATAGTACCACATACTTGTGGCACTGCCGCTAAATGTCATATTGGTATAAACCGCATGAAGAAACTCCATGCCGATGGATCTTTGGACTCTTTCGATTTCGAATCGGTTTAGACATGCGAACCATGCCTCTTGGTCAAAGATGACTAAAGACCCCGTTTTCTGGTTTGGCGGAGCGGGCAAGTGATTTATTGGAAATGATACATGTTGATGTATGCAACCAATGAGTCTTGTAGCATGCGGTGGATATCGTTATTTTCTTACCTTCACTGATGATTTGGGTAGATATAGTGTATGTTTACTTAATGAAACACAAGTCTGAATCGTTTGAAAAGTTCAAGAAAATTCAGAGTGAACTTTAAGATCATCGTGACAAGAAGATAAAAATATCTGCGATATGATAGTGGAGGTGAATATCTGAGTTACGAGTTTGTCATACGACTTTAGACAATGTGAAAGTTGTTTCACAACACACGCCACCTGGAACACCATAGTGTGATGGTATGTCTGAACGTCATAGTCGTGCTCTATTGGATATGGTGCATGTTATGATGTCTCTTATCGTTTTGCTACTATAATTTTGGGGTAGTGCATTAGAGACAACTACATTCACTTTAAATAGGGCACCATCTAAATCTGTTGAGATGACACCGTGTGAATTATGGTTTGATAGAAACCTAAGCTGTCATTTCTTGATGTTTGGGGCTGCGACGCTTGTGTGGAAAATGTTTTCACCTAATGAGCTCGAACCCAAAGCGGACAAATGCATCTTCATAGAATACCCTAAGAACAGTTGGGTGAACCTTCTCAGATCCAAGCATAAAGTGTTTGTTGCTAAAACGGGTCCTTTCCCGAGAAAAAGTTTCTCTCGAAAGAATTGAGTAGGAGGAAGATAGAACTTGAGAGGTTGTTGAACCTTTGTTTCAACCAGAGAGTAGCGCAGCGCAGAAAGATGTTTCTGTGGAACCTACGTCAGTTGAAGAGGAAGTAAATGATGATGATCATGAAGCTTCGGATCAAGTTACTATCGAACCTCGTAGGTCGACAAGGATGTGTACTGCTCCTGAGCGGTACGACAACCCTGTCTTGGAGGTCATGTTGTTGGACAACAATGAACCTACGAGCTGTGGAGAAGCGATGATGGGCCCGGATTCCGACAAATGGTTAGAGGCCATGAAATCCGAGAAAGGATCCATATATGAAAACCAAGTATAGACTTTGGTAGACTTGCTCGTTGGATGGCAGGTCGTTGAGTACAAATGGATCTTTAAAATGAAGACAGACGCTGATGGTCAATGTCACCATTTATAAAGCTCGACTTGTGGCAAAGAAGTTTCCAACAAGTTCAAGGAGTTGACTGCGATGAGACTTTCTCTCGTAGCGATGCTAAAGTCTGTTAGAATTATGTTAGCAGTTGCTGTATTTTTTAATTATGAAATGTGGCAGATGGATGTCAAAACATCGTTTCCTTTCTTGAGGAAAGGTTGTATGTGATACAACCAGAAGGTTTTGTCAGTCCTAAGGATGCTAAAAGGTGTGCAAGCTTCAGTGATCCTTCTATGAACTGAAGCAAGCATCTCGGAGTTGGAATATACACTTTGATGAGGTGATTAAATTTTTTGAGTCTATAGAAAGTTTACGAGAAACTTGTATTTACAATAAAGTGAGTGGGAGCACTGTAGAGTTTCTGATAAGCATATGTGGTTGACATATTGTTGATCAGAAATGATATAGAATTTCTGGAAAGCATAAAGGGTTGTTTGAAAAGAGTTTTTCAAAGGAAGACCTGGATAAAGCTACCTAATTGTTGAGCATCAAGATCTATAGAGATAGATCAAGATACTTGATGAGACTTTCAATGAGTACATACCTTGACAAGATTTGGAAAGAGTTCAAAATGGATCAGTCAGAGAAAGAGTTCTCGCCTGATTTGTAAGGTATAAAGTTGGGTAAGACTCAATGCCCAGTGACTGGAGAAGATAGAGAAAAGATGAGTGTCATCCCCTATGCTTCAGGCATAGGCTCTATCATGTATGCAATGCTGTGCACAAGACCCGATGTCAGCCTTGCCATAAGTATGGCCGGAAGGTCTCAAAGTGATCCTGGAATGGAGCATTGGACAGCGGTCAAGATTATCCTTAGTAACTAAAAGACTAAGGAGATGTTTCTCGATTATGAAGGTGATAAAGAGTTCGTCGTAAAGAGTTACGTCGATGCAAGCTTTAATACCAATCCGAATGACCCGTAGTAGCAATCTGGATACATATAGTGGAGCAACCATTTGGAATAGTACCAAGTGGAGTGTGGTAGCAGTGTTTACGGTTTGAAATAGAGATTGCAAAGTACACACGGATCTGAATGTTGCAGACCTGTTGACTATAAGACCTCTCTCACATGCAAAGCATGATCGAGCCCCAGAACTCATTGGGTGTTACATTCATAACAATGCGAATCACATGGTGCTGTGAACTAGATTATTGACTCTAGTGCAAGTGGGAGACTGTTGGAAATATGCCCTAGAGGCAATAATAAATTGTTTATTATCATATTTCCTTGTTCATGATAATCATTTATTATCCATGCCATAATTGTATTAATCGGAAACTCAGATACATGTGTGGATACATAGACAACACCATGTCCCTAGTATGCCTCTAATAGACTAGCTTGTTGATCAAAGATGGTTAAGGTTTCCTAGCCATGGACATGAGATGTCATTTGATAAATGGGATCACATCATTAGGAGAATAGTGTGATGGACAAGACCTAAGCTACAACATAGCATATGATCGTGTCAGTTTATTGGTACTGTTTTCTGCATGTCAAGTATATGTTCCTATGACCATGAGATCATGCAACTCACGGATACCGGAGGAGTGCCTTGTGTGTATCAAACGTCGCAACATAACTGGGTGACTATAAAGGTGCTATACAGGTATCTCCGAGGGTGTTTGTTGAGTTGGCATGGATCAAGACTGGGATTTGTTACTCCGTGTGACGGAGAGGTATCTCAGGGCCCACTCGGTAATACAGCATCACAACAAGCCTTGCAAGCAATGTGACTAAGTGTTAGTCATGGGATCTTGTATTACGGAACGAGTAAAGAGACTTGCCGGAAACGAGGTTGAACTAGGTATGGAGATACCGACAATCGAATCTCGGGCAAGTAACATACCGAAGAACAAAGGGAGCATCATACGAGATTAACTGAATCCTTGGCATAGAGGTTCGACCGATAAAGATCTTCGTAGAATATGTAGGAACCAATATGGGCATCCAGGTCCCGCTATTGGTTATTGACCGTAGAGGTGTCTCGGTCATGTCTACATAGTTCTCGAACCCGAAGGGTCTGCACACTTAAGGTTTGGTGACGTTTCGGTAGTATAGAGTTATGTATGGTGGTGACCGAAGGTTTTTCGGAGTCCCGGATGAGATCCCGGACATCATAAGGAGCTCTGGAATGGTCCGGAGGTAAAGATGGATATATAGGAAGTCCTATTTTGGTCGTCGGAAAAGTTTTAGGCTCATCGGTAGTGTACCGGGAGTGCCGGTAGTGCAGCGGGAGACCATCGGGAGGGGTATTTCGACCCAAGAGGCTTCATGGGCTGTGGGAGAGTGAATATCAGCCCTTATTGGGCTGGTGGAAACTCCCACACAAGGCCCGTGTGGCTGGAGAAGAAAACCCAATAGGAAAAGGTGAAAAAAGGCAAAATAGGGTGAATCCTAGTCCTACTAGGATTGGAGGTGGACTCCACCTCCACCACCTGATTCGGCCGAAGCTCTTGGCTTGGAAAGCCAAGGCTGTCTCCTATCCTCTCTTCCTCTTATATATACTAGAGGTTTTAGGGTTTTTGCACAGAATTTTTAGCCACGTGTTGCCCGTTCCTCTCGTGCATAGTTTCTCCTGTAGATCGGATTTCTGCAGTGCTTAGGCGAAGCCATGCCGGAATAGCTCCACCACCATCTCCGGAGCGCTGTCACGCTCCTAGAGAACTCTTCTACCTCTCCGCTCCCTCTTGCTGGATCAAGAAGGCAGAGATCGTCATCGAGCTGTACGTGTGCTGAACGCGGAGGTGCCATCCGTTCGGCGCTAGATCGGAAGGACCGTGATCAAGATCGCGAGACGGATCGTGATGGGTTTGCGGGACGGATCGTGATGAGTTCACAGCACGGATCGTGACGAGATCGCGGGACGGATCGTGACGAGATCGCGGGACGGATCGTGATGAGTTCGCGGGACGGATCGTGATTGGATCGCGGGACGGATCCTGATGAGATTGCGGGACGCTCGGCGATTTGGATCGTGAAGATGTTCGACTGCACCAATCGTGTTTCTTAACACTTCCCGCTTAGCGATCTACAAGGGTACATCCACTCTCCCTCTCGTAGATGCTCATCACCATGGATAGATCTTGCGTGTGCATAGGAATTTTTTGTTTCCCATGCAACGTTCCCCAACAGTAGGCCCATTGACTAAACCTCTTACAAGGGATAAACATGATCAACATCAGAACTATATGGGTGTTAGATTCATTACAATGTAAATCACATAGTGATGTGAGCTAGATTATTGATTCTAATGCAAGTGGGAGACTGTTAGAAATATGCCCTAGAGGCAATACTAAATGGTTATTATTATATTTCCTTGTTCATGATAATCGTTTATTATCCATGCCACAATTGTACTGATTAACACATTGCATGTGTGGATACATAGACAACACGGTGTCCCTATTATGCCTCTAGTAGACTAGCTCGTTGATCAGAGATGGTCAAGATTTCCTAGCCATAGACATACGATGTCATTTGATAACGGGATCACATCATTGGGAGAATGATGTGATGGACAAGACCCGAACTATTAACATAGCATATGATTGTGTCAGTTTATTGCTATAGTTTTCTGCAAGTCAACTATCTGTTCCTATGACCATGAGATCATGCAACTCACTGACACCGGAGGAGTACCTTGTGTGTATCAAATGTCATAGGGTAACTGGGTGACTATAAAGATGCTCTACGGGTATCTCTGAGGGTGTCTGTTGAGTTGGCATGGATCAAGACTAGGATTTGTTACTCAGTGTGATGGAAAGGTATCCCAGGGCCCACTTGGTAATACACCATCACAACAAGCCTTGCTAGCAATGTGACTAAAGTGTTAGTCAAGGAATCTTGTGTTACGGAGTGAGTAAAGAAACTTTCCGATAATAAGATTGAACTAGGTATAGAGATACCGACGATCGAATCTCGGGCAAGAACATACTGAAGAACAAAGGGAACAACATGCCGGATTAACTGAATCTTTGACATAGAGGTACAAACCAATAAAGATCTTCGTAGAATATGTAGGAACCAATATGGGCATCCAAGTCCCATTCTTGGTAATTGATCGTAGAGGTGTCTCGGTCATGTCTACATAGTTCTCGAACCCACAGGTTCTGCACACTTAAGGTTTGGTGATGTTTCGGTACTATTGATTTATGTATGGTAGTGACCGAAGGTTGTTCGGAGTCCCAGATGAGATCCCGGACATCACGAGGAGATCTGGAATGGTCCGGAGGTAAAGATTGATATATGGGAAGTACGGTTTTGGTCACTAGAAAAGTTTTGGGTACTTCGGTAGTGTACTAGGAGTGTCGGGAGGGTACCGGGGGACCATCGGGAGGGACCTCTCGCCCCAAAGGGACTCATGGGATGTGGGAGGAGGCAAGCCAGCCCCTGGTGGGCTGGACGAAGCCCCCACTAAGGCCCATGCGACTGGGGTGGTGAAACCCAAAGGTGCAAAAGGTTTCCAAGTGAGGTAAGGCATCCTACTCCTAGTAGGATTGGAGTAGGACTCCGCCCTTCTACACTTCGGCTGAAGCCCGGGGGCAAACCTAGGGCGCAGGCATCCCTCCCCTTCCTCCTATATATACTAGAGGGGAGAGAGGGCAGCCGCACCAGAAAACCCTAAGCCACGGTGCATCCATCTCTCCCCGATAGATCGTTCCTTGTAGTTTGGGCAGTGCTTAGGCGAAGCCGTGCCGGAATAGTTCCACCACCACCGCCGTCGTGCTGCCGGAGAACTCATCTACCTATCCACTCCCTCTTGTTGGATCAAGAAGGTGGACATCGTCATCGAGTTGTACGTGTGTTGAATGCGGAGGTGTCGTACATTCTGCGCTAGATCGGGACGGATCGTGATTGGATCGCGGGACGCTCGGCGATTTGGATCGTGAAGATGTTCGACTACATCAACCGCGTTTCTTAAGGCTTCCTGCTTAGCGATCTACAAGGGTGTTTAGATCCACTCTTCTTCTCATAGATACTCGTCACCATGGATAGATCTTACGTGTGTAGAATTTTTTTTGTTTCCCATGCAATGTTCCTCAACACATCCGTCCATCCGTAGACGTACATGCCTTCGTTTGCCTCCTGCTAACCAGCATCACCGCGTCCGCAGCTCTACATCTACATGGCACCTGCGGCCGCCTAGTCTTTTTCTCCGCCAGAAATTCGACGGGTCTACCTGAACCATCGGGCCTTCTTAGCCATGATGCCCGCCGTAAATGCTACCCGGTAGACCTGTGAAGCTCTGATCGTCACGGGCAGGGCACTGTCCACCTGGAAAAAAACAGAATATTTGCTCATGCAGTCTTGATTAAACGAAGAAGGGAAAAGAAAATAACTAAGGCGACGATGATAGAGATACTACCTTGCTACCTTCATCGTCCACCTTCTTTCCTGCCTCATGGACCACATTGCCCCCCATGGCACCTCCGGTGGCATGCTCTTCTTCCACGGCGAAAACTCGGCGGCACACCATGAACCATTCAGCTACCTTAGATGTGAATTCAACACCCACCTTGTACGCCATCCAGACGACATGGCAGGCTCCAACCAACACAGGCAGGCCGTTCCCCACCTAAGAATGCAAAGGGAAGTTAATAATACCATTTTCTCCCTTTCGGTTCCATAATATAAGACGTTTTTACATAAGTATAGTGTTAATAAAAGTATTATGTGACAAAGGCAGTAGAATGGCTAATGTGCGCACGCACATCGTAGCGCATGATTTCCGACTGGGTGGGCTTGTCCTAATTAAGTAAGTTCATTCATCAAGGTGTATATTATTAGCAATTAAGAAAAGGGAGGGCCCAACCCAAGTGACATTCACGGGGGAGCGGTGATTAATTGGGGATGGAAAGGTCCATGCGCATTCAGCACCCGAGGATTAAGGTTGATCGTAATGGGAGTATCATGGCTAGTATCATGCATGCCAGCTAAGCAATTTTGTTGAGGTGACACAAAATTAAATAAAAAAAGAGATGGTTGAGTATCATATCATGATATCATATCATAATAAATGTTATACCACTATGTATCATGCATGTCAATAACTGAAGCGATCTATAATATTAATATATAATATTACGCATTAGAAAGGTAGTATCATACACTAGTATTATATGCAGGATACTAACATATGATGCTATCCATTACAACCAGCCATTACATATTATATATGTACGATGAATTAATGAGTCTTTAATTACTGATAAATATTTATATCTTTGTTTTTCGGTGCACACGCAAAGACATTCACGTAGAGACAAACAAACATTAACGAACCTCCAGCTAATAGATGGTACTCTTGCATTAATGTAAGATGAGAAGACATGATACGAATTGATGAACCTCCCCCATGACCAAAGAACCGTTCGCTCACGCGTATATATAAGCTACGAACACCATCACACAACACACAAAAGCATCCATCGACCAAAAAGAAAACACAGTCTAGAAGAAGAGGATTAATTAGCTAGCCAGTCATTCACCATGGCATATGCCAGGAACAACACGCAGTTTCTGTGCTTGGCCGTAGTTTTTCTGGTCATGTCAGCCTCCTTGTCCTGCGACGCCAAGGGTACGTAATGTAGAGTAGTACTGTCTTGTTTCCGGTTTATAAGGTTTACGCGTATCTTTAGACATAGAATTTAACCAACATAAAATGAGTTGTATAGTCAAAAAAATATTACATTAAAAAGTAGACGATTTAAAATTTTTAATAATATATATTTATGATATATAAGTTGCATTACATTCGTGTATTTGTTAACCTAGATATACGCGTAATTCTTATAACCGGAAAGGAGGTAGTACTTCGTATTTCTTACTGCATGCTTCATTAATTCTTCCATTCTTTCCTTCACATGGAACACACACGTACTAATTGTTCATCCTTTTGTGCGTGCGTGCATGCGCACACACGTATCCCCACCCATGGTGTGACTATATGTGGGAATGCAAAAAACCGCTGCATGATCATGACCAGCGCAAGTGCCGAGACTCTTGCGTAAGCAAAGGCTTCGACTACTTCAAGAGCTTTTGCGTGCGCCACCCAGATGGCGATTGTTGTTGCCATAAGTAATCTCAATTCGATGACTTTGGGGTGATGTCTGGATGATGATGCTTGTGATGTGCTACTTAGAAAGCTATAGCTGTTAGTGTGTGTCACCAGTAGAAAACGGGTTTTTTGTACCAATTCGTAGGGGCCTTTAGTCCCGATTCCTTTAGTTCCGGTTCTAAAACCGGGACTAAAGGCCTCGACTTTTAGTTTCGGTTGGACTACGAACCGGGACTAAAGGGGCTCCGCGTGGCAGCTTTCTAGAGCGGGACCTTTAGTCCCGGTTGGTATTACCAACCGGTATTAAAGGTATTTTTTTAAATATAATTTAATCTCTAATCACCCCTCCTCATTGCTCTGAATTTATTTGACAATTTAATCTCTAATCACCTCTCATTCCAAATCGTCTAACTTCCCGGCCGGTCACCCATCCTCTCATTGCTCCAACCCAAGCACGCTTAACTTACGAGTTCTATCACCCCTAGTTTTGAAGTCTACACTTGTTGTTTTCTTGACAATACTAAGCTATCAATCCTATTAACCCTTGGATCTTGATATAACATGATTTAATTATTTGAATTCCAAACAATTATTAAAATAAACAACAATAAATGATTACTAATAATATTGAATTTCAATGAAAATAAAATAAGTAGTAATATTATTTTGTTCATTTTTTGCAATTTATTCATTTAATATGGCATAATTAATATTTTTTAAATCTGTAAATCAAAATTCAACAAATAATATATCCATTATTATCAGTAAAACGTGGGGAATCTAAATATGACAACATTTATTTAAAAAATTATTTTTCATAATACTTTTTTTCGACATCGTATGCAAAAGTTATAGCCATTTTACTTTTTCATAACACTTTTTTTAATCTTGTTTCAACTCCAGACTTTGTGTGCGTTCAACATGCACCATCCAAAGCCACATTATCAATTTTGAAACCTTTCCCACTTCATTAGCTATTTTTCATACATTTATTAATTTTTTGAGCTAAATAACCCTGAAATTGAAAAGCACTACAAATGAACTCTGAAAAGGTTGAAACTTGGCATGGTATCATCATTTCACCCACATAGCATGTGCTAAAAAGTTGAGAAGCTTACGGTAAAAAGTAGATGCACTTCGTGTACAAACTGGACAATCCCTTTCGAAGTATCAGGATTTTGGACGAAAACTCATCTGTTATAAGGGCATTTCGTTTTTTTAAACTTATTTAAACTCTAGAGTTTATGTGCGTTCAACATGCACCATTCAAAGCCATATCATCAATTTTCAACCATTTCCCACTTCATTCGCTATTTTTTATGCATTTATTACTTTTTTGAGCTAAATGACCTTGAAATTGAAAAACACTACTAATGAACTCTGAAAAGGTTGAAACTTGGCATGGTATCATTATTTCACCCACATAGCATGTGCTAAAAAGTTGAGAGGGTTACGGTAAAAGTTGAGAGGGTTTCGAAGTATCAGGGTTTTGGACGAAAAATCATCTGTTACAAAGGCATTTCATTTTTTTTAACTTATTTCAACTCCATAGTTTTTGTGCGTTTATGCACCATCTAACATGTGCCTAGAAGATAAAAGAATTAAATTAAAAACTATTTTTAAACTCAAGTTATTCACAATCTAGGGTTTGAAGCAAATTTGAACAAATTCAAATTTAAACCATTCACATTTGAAAACTAGGGTGTCTCTAACCGGGACTAATGCCCGACCGGCGTCCTAGCCGCTCGAACCGGGACCAATGCTCACATTAGTCCCGATTCGTAAGGCAACCGGGACTAATGTGTAGATCGAGCTGTAACGAAAGCCCTGTTTTCTATTACTGTGTGTGTGTTCGTCTGATCCCATTGTAAAAACCAGAGCAGTTCATCATCACTTTCCGTGGAATAAAGACGATTTCCCCCTAAAAAAATAAAGGATAAAGATGTTTAGTTTCTGTCACAACCACGTGACTACTCAGTGCAGAGCAGGAAAGAAGGAAAAAAACACCAGAATTAGTTTGGGCTTGCTGGGCCGTGGTTTACGGGATGGCGAGAGAAAAAGCCCACACCAGAGCCTAAATTGTTGGCATGTACTTAAACTGAGAAAAGACAAGGCAACAGCCCAAGGGCGCGGGATCTCCTAGATGGCGCTTCAGGCGCCCTTTCGCTGAGGTGGCACACACAGCCACACTCTTGGGCCGGACCCAAACGCACGCTTGCTGGCTTGGTCAGGTTGCTTCGACGGTTGACTTGTCATTAGGTTCGCTGCTGACTGGTCGCGGTTGACTGGTCAACCATTGACTTTCAAAAGAAATTAAAGATTTTTTTGAAATGTCAAAAAATTAATGAATTAAAAAACTGTACATGAATTTCAAAAAAGTTCATCAAATTTCAGGAAGTTCATTGAATATGGTAAAAAGTTCATTATTTTTTTAAAGTTCACAAATATGCAAAAAAGTTCAGAAATCCGAAAACTGGTCATTGATTTTAAAAAAACTCACAGAAATGAAAACACACATCGATTTTAAAAGAATTTCTCAAATTTAAGGAACGCAAAGCAAAAAAAAGAACAAGATAAAAACCCAAATAAAACCATCCATAAATTTAATCGTTATTCAAGAAAAACCAATTGGAGAAGCTTCTGAAAGTTCCCAAAACCGGAGCTTTTATGAATGTAACAAAAGGAAAATCTACTATGGAAAATGCCAATGTTTGGTGACCTCCATGGTGCTTGAGCCAGGCTTCATACGCGTTGTCTGAGGGCCGGTAGCATAGCAGCTCATGCACCATGAGTAGAGCAGCGTTTGGCACAGGGTCCTCACGGCGTGCGAGCGAAGAGGTGGTGACGAAGTGGCCACACTCATGCTCGTTCACCGATGGTTGGGTGAAGGAGGCGGCGTGCTCTCCCACCGGCTCGGTGGCGGTGCGAGGACGTTGCTTGATGGCGCCGCGTGTGCCGTGGCGACATCTCGACGTGTAGCACGTTCGCGACGATGTTGGTGTTGACGTCGAAGGCGCGATGAAAGCAAGTCCCCCTACCTGGCGGGCCAAATGTTAGTCCTAGATCTACGTCCAAAAACTACTTTGTGAGTGAGATTCGAACACTAGGGGCTGATAACCCACAAGTATAGGCGATCAATTGTAGCATTTCTCGATAAGTAAGAGTGTCAAACCCAACGAGGAGCTAAAGGTAGAACAAATATTCCCTCAAGTTCTATCGACCAGCGATACAACTCTACGCATGCTTAACGTTCGCTTTACCTAGCACAAGTATGAAACTAGAAGTACCTTGTAGGTGTGATAGGATAGGTTTGCAAGATAATAAAGAGCATGTAAATAAAAACTAGGGGCTGCTAAGATAAATAAACAACTATGTTAGTTTAACGAGTGTGGAAAAGTGATGGTAGGAGTTGCGGAATTTTCCATAGGCAATCGATGACTAGACCGGTAATCCTTATTGCAATTTTATATGAGGGAGAGGCATAAGCTAACATACTTTCTCTACTTGGATCATATGCACTTATGATTGGAACTCTAGCAAGCATCAGCAACTACTAAAGATCATTAAGATAAAACCCAACCATAGCACTATAAGGTATCAAGTCCTCTTTACTCCCATATGCAACAACCCACCTACTCGGGTTTATGCTTCTATCACTCAAGCAACCCACCATCAACAAATCATGAACACATTGCAACACCCTAGAGCGAGGATCCCTCACGCTTGCGCGACAAGGAGAGCACCATAGGACAATACCAATAATAAAACACGCAACTCAAACCAATCATGGTCATCAGTCAACCCATAGGACAATAAAAATCTACTCATACATCATAGGATGGCAACACATCATTGGATAATAATATGAAGCATAAAGCACCATGTTCAAGTAGAGGGTACAACGGGTTGCGGGAGAGTGGACCGCTGTAGATAGATGGGGGAAGGTGATGAGGTGTTGGTGAAGATGACGGAGTTGTTGGAGTAGATCGCCGTCACGATGATGGCCCCGATGGTGTTCCGGTGCCACTGGGAGAGAGGGGGAGAGAGCCCCCTCCTTCTTCTTCTTCTTCTTCCTTGACCTGCCCCCTAGATGGGAGGAGGGTTTCCCCTCTGGTCCATGGCTTCCATGGCAGCGGAGGGGCGAGAGCCCCTCCAAGATTGGATCTCTCTCTCTGTTTCCTTTTGTTTTTGCATTCCCAGATTCTGGCCTTTCACCGTTTCTTAAATATCTGGAGATCCGTAACTCCGACGGGGCTGAAATTTTGAGAGGAGTTTTAGCCGGATATTAGCTTTATTGCGTTAGAATAAGGGCACCAACCGCCCTATGAGGTGACCACAAGGGCCCAGGGCACGGCCAGGGGGTAGGCCGCGCCCCCTGGCTTGTGGTCACCTCGCGCATTGTCTCACATTTATTCTTTTTCCCCCAAATCAAATATATTCCAAAAAAATCTCCGTAAGTTTTTATCGCGTTTGGACTTTGTTTGATATGGATATTCTGCGAAATAAAAAACATGTAACAAACAGGAACTCGCACTGGGCACTGAATCAATATGTTAGTCCCAAAAATAGTATAAAAAGTTGTCAAAAGTATATGAAAGTTGTAGAATATTGGCATCAAACAATTAAAAATTATAGATATGACGGAGATGTGTTAGCATCCCCAAGCTTAATTCATACTCATCCTCGAGTAGGTAAATGATAAGAACGATAATTTTTTATGTCGAATGCCACCTAGCATAATCTTGTTCATATAATTTAACGATGGCATGAATATTAAGACATGAGTGATTCAAAGCAATAGTCTATCATTTGACACTAAGACAATAACACTTCAAGCATACCAATAAAACAATTCTATCTCTTCAAAATATAATGGCAAAAGAAAGTTATCCCTACAATATCATATAGTATGGCTATGCTCCATCTTCCCCACACAAAGTATTTATATCATGCACAACCCCGATGGCAAGTCAAGGAATTGTTTCACACCTTTTATGTTCTCAAACTTTTTTAACTCTCACGCAATAAAAGAACGTGAGCCATGGATATAGCACTACAGGTCGAATAGAATATGGAGGAGGTTGTGAAGAAAAAGGAGAAGATAGTCTCACATCAACTAGGCGTATCAACGGGCTATGGAGATGTCCATTAATAGATATCAATGTGAGTGAGTAGGGATTGCCATGCAACAGATGTACTAGAGCTATAAGTGTATGAAAGCTCGAAAAGAAACTAAGTGGGTGTGCATCCAACTTGCTTGCTCATGAAGCCCTAGGGCAATTTGAGGAAGCCCATCTTTGGAATATACAAGCCAAGTTATATAATGAAAAATGCCCACTAGTATATGAAAGTGACAAAATAGGAGACTCTTTATCATGAAGATCATGGTGCTACTTTGAAGCACAAGTGTGGAAAAAGGATAGTAGAATTGTCCCTTCTCTCTTTTCTCTCCCTTTTTTAATTATTTTATTTTATTTTTTATTTTTGGTGGGCATATTTGGCCTCTTTCATTTTTTGTAAAGTCTGGAGACTCATCCCAACTTGAGAGGGAATCATAGCTTCCATCATCCTTTCCTCACATGGGACAATGCTCTAATAATGATGATCATCACACTTTTATTTACTTACAACACAAGAATTACAACTCGATACCTAGAACAAAATATGACTCTATATGAATGCCTCCGGCAGTGTACCGGGATATGCAATGATCTAGCATAGCAATGACATCAAAAAATGGACAAGACATGAAGACATCATGCTAGCTGTCTTACGATCATGCAAAGCAATATAGCAATAATGGTGCGTGTCATAATAAACGGAACGGTGGAAGTTGCATGGCAATATATCTCGGAATGGCTATGGAAATGCCATAATAGGTAGGTATGGTGGCTGTTTTGAGGGAGGATATGTGGTGGGTTCAATGCACCAGCGAAAGTTGTGCGGTACTAGAAAGGCTAGCAAAGGTGAAAGGGTGAGAGTGCGTATAATCCATCGACTCACATTAGTCATAAAGAACTCACATACTTATTGCAAAAGTCTATTAGTCATTGAAGCAAAGTATTAGACACATGCTCCTAGGGGAGAGGTTGGTAGGAGTTAACCATCACGCTCTCCCGACCCTCACACAAAGGTTGACAATCAATAAACAAATCATGCTCCAACTTCCTGACAAAACGGTTCACCATATGTGCATGCTATGGGAATCACAAACCTTTACACAAGTATTTCCACCAATCCAAAATTATTCACTATCATGACTCTAATATCACCATCTTTATATCACAAAACTATTGCAAAGAACCAAACACATCATCTACTGTGACCTACAAGTTTTATGTAGGATTTGATGACTAACCATGTGAATGACCAACTCCTGTTAACTCTCTAAATAGATATAAGTGAAGCATGAGAGTTTAATTATTTGTACAAAAGATATTCCCATGCTCTAACAAATATAAGTGAATCAAAAGATCATTCTACATATGGGGTTTTCTATGTGTGAGAAACAGGCAGATATAAGTGAAGCACATGAAGCATTCTATAAAGCCATACTCGAAAGATATAAGTGAAGTGCATGAAGCATTCTATAAATCGACCAAGGACTATATCACACCAGCATGGTGCATTATTAAAATAAAAATAAAAAACACACGACGCTCCAAGATTTACGCATATCATGTGATGAATAAAAATATAGCTCCAAGTAAAATTACCGATGGTTGTTAGAAGAAAGAGGGCCTACCCAAACTTAGTTTCTTGGGAGTCATTGAATATTACCTTGGGGTGCCTCGGGCATCCCCAAGATTAGTCTATTTCCACTCCTTATTCCATCATCCATTGTGATCTCACCCAAAACTTGAAAACTTCAATCTCATAAAACTTAACAAAACCCTCGTGAGATACGTTGGTATAATAAAACAAATCACCAATTTAAGTACTGTTGCCAACCAATTCATATTTAGTTTTTGCTTTGTAGCTCCTGTAATATAAATTTTCCATGGCTTATACCACCGATATAGTCAATAGTTTCATCAAAATGAGCAAAACAATGCATCAAAAACACAATCTGGCAAAAACAAGGCAATCTGTAGTAATCCGAACATTCACCATACTTATGTAACTCCAAAATTTCTGAAAAAATAGGAAAAAAATAAAAAATTTGCATAGAAGTAATGTGTAAAAATGTTAGAAAGTTTTGACATTCCAGTAAAAAATGTAAACTCACGCACTACAACCAAAGTTTCTGTTTTTGCACTCCACACGCCAAACAGGCAATCTAATCATCCTAAAGTCAAATCTTGGCACATTATTTTTATAATACAATGGATTTAAACAAGGGGATAATTATTTTTGTTGAAAAGTTTCTGTAATCAATATTCACAAAGTTTCCATGGGCATGAACAAAGTTCAAGGCTAGCCCCCACTTCAACGGTGCTCGTCTTTCTCACTTTCACTTCTCTTTTTGAAAATGTTTTATGTTCCCCACTTTATTTTTTTGTTTTTAAACTATATAAAAGCACAAAACAGAATAAAATGACTCTAAATCTTCCGGGTTGTCTCCCTGACATCTCTTTCTTTAAAGCCATTAAGCTAGGCATAAAGTGCTCAAGTAATGGATCCACCCGGATCCCAAGGTATATCAAAGCCAATTTTAATTAACAATGATTTGTAATGTAGTAGTTAGAACAAAGTGATATAAATCATGTGACAACAAAGTCTAACTCTCTTTCTATGCATTGTCATGTCATACAAGAACAATGAATTCACACCAAGTAAAGGCCAATGCATAGCATACGTAGTTTCTTGCAATTTTATTGTATCGGAAACATAGAGAGGTGAAGCTGTAGTTCCTCTCTCATAATAATTGCAAGTAGCTAGGAGCAGCAAGCACATGCATATTATATATATCAAAATCATCATGTGTAATAGTAAAAGGCAACCCATCTATATAATCCTTAATAAGTGCAAACTTCTTCGATATACTGTAGTTGGGAGAATTCAAAAAAATAATAGGACTATCATGTGTGGGTGCAATAGCGACAATTTCACGTTTAACATAAGGAACTATAGCAAGTTCATCTCCATAAGCATGATTCATATTGACATTATGGCCACAAGCATAGCAAGCATCAAGTTCATCAAAAAGGGATATTTCAAACGAATCCAAGGGATCATAGCAATTATGATAGCATTCATACTTCGGTAAGCACAAAGGGAAATTAAAAAATGTATGAGTTGAAGAGTTACTCTCATTAGAAGGTGGGCACGAGTAGCTAATCCACTCTTCCTCCTTTTGTTCTTTGCTCTCCTCCTCATCTTTTTCATCTAATGAACTCACAGTTTCAGCATTTTCTTCTTCCTTAGATTCCTGCAAAATATTAATCTCTTCCAAGGCAGCAGACATTCTCTCAATAAATTCAATAATATCAGCATTGAAATCATAATTCTCATAGCAATATTTAAGTATGGCAAAAAATTCAGATTCGTAAGGAACATCATCATCATACTTTTCAAGCAAAGAAGCAATTTCATAAGCACCTTTAAAAACAACAAATTATTATATTTGTTCCACATCATAGTAATCATGAATACCTTTATCATAAGAAGCTAAGGTTTCATTATTAGTAAACTTGCATTGAAAGGGAAGGTGTCGAGCTTCTATATTAAAGCAACAAGAAAAGTCACATCTCGAGCATGCATCCCAAGCAAACCATTCCAGTATTCTAATTATATCCCATAAGTGTTTCCCTTTTTTAGATAAGAGATAATCCCTAAAGTATTCACGCCCCATTATCAAGTTGAATGGGGTCTTCTCAGGATTATCAAAGTAGTGCATAATATTTTCCACATAACGAACATCGAGGGTTTTAGGAGGTTCCCCATCTCCATGAGTATCAAGTACACCCAATTTTTTTGGTATTTCGTGTTTCATATCCAGAATTAAAGATAGATAACAACTTAGAACAAAAAATAAAATCTACTTAGTGATAAAGCAAACAAGCACACACGAGAATATTCACCCCCACGCTATTGCTCCCCGATAACGGCACCAGAAAAAGGTCTTGATAGCCCACAAGTATAGGGGATCAATTGTAGCATTTCTCGATAAGTAAGAGTGTCGAACCATACGAGGAGCTAAAGGTAGAACAAATATTTCCTCAAGTTTTATCGACCACCAATACAACTCTACGCACGCTTAACGTTCGCTTACCTAGCACAAGTATGAAACTAGAAGTACTTTGTAGCTCTGATAGGATAGATTTGCAAGATAATAAAGAGCACATAAAAAAAACTAGGGTCTACTAAGATAAAGAAACTACTAAGTTAGTTTAACGAGTGTGGAAAATTGGTGGTAGTAGTTGCGGAATTGTCCCTAGGCAATCGATGACTAGACCGTTAATCATTATTGCAATTTTATATGAGGGAGAGGCATACGCTAAAATACTTTCTCTACTTGTATCATATGCACTTATGATTGGAACTCTAGCAAGGATACACATCTACTAAAGATTATTAAGGTAAAACCCAACCATAGCATTATAAGATATCAAGTCCTCTTTATTCCCATATGCAACAACCCACCTACTCGGGTTTATGCTTGTGTCACTCAAGCGACCCACCATAGGCAAATCATGAACACATTGCAACACCATACAACGAGGATACCTCATGCTTGCGTGACATGGACAACACCATAGGATAGCACCAATAATAAAACATGCAACTCAAACCAATCATGATCATCAATCAACCCATAGGACAATAAAAATCTACTCATACATCATATAATGGCAACACATCATTGGATAATAATATGAAGAATAAAGCACCATGTTCAAATAGTGGGTATAGCGGGTTGCAGGAGAGTGGACCACTGTAGATAGATGGGGGAAGGTGATGGAGGTGTTGGTGAAGATGATGGAGTTGTTGGAGTAGATCGCCGTGATGATGATGGCCCCGACGGTGTTCCGGTGCCACCGGGAGAGAGGGGGAGAGAGCCCCCTCCTTATTCATCTTTCTTCACCTACCCCCTAGATGGGAGGAGGGTTTCCCCTATGGTCCATGGATTCCATGGCGGCGGAGGGGCGAGAGCCCCTCCGAGATTGGATCTCTCTCTGTTTCCTTCTGTTTCTGTGTTCCCAGATTCTGGCTTTTCACCGTTTCATAAATATCCGGATATCCGTAACTGCGATCGGGCTGAAATTTTGAGGGGATTTTTTATTCGGACATTAGCTTTCATGATGCGAAAGAAAGGCACCATCTGCCTTACGGGGTGACCACAAGGGCCCACGACGCAGCTAGAGGGGTAGGTCGCGCCCCTGGCTTGTGGTCACCTCAAGTATCATCTCACGTTGATTCTTTTACCCAAAAATCAAATATATTACAAAAAAACTCCGTAAGTTTTTATTGCGTTTGGACTTCATTTGGTATGGATATTTTGCGAAACAAAAAACATGTAACAAACAGGAACTCGCACTGGGCATTGGATAAAAAGTTAGTACCAAAAATAGTATAAAAAGTTGCCAAAAGTATATGAAAGTTGTAGAATATTGACATGAAACAATCAAAATTTATTGATACGATGAAGACGTATCAGGGGCTTGCCTCAGCTACCTACCACTAGTGCAGAAAAGCCTAGCTATTGCGTGGCAGAAAAGGCTGCGCTGGCGTAGTAGCCCGACGCCACTAATATGGCGTCATTGTTAAAAAATAATGGTGGCGTTGGGTACCACGTCAGTGGTATACCACGTGCTGATGCTGTTCCACATCGGCGACGCCACCACTATAACCGCCCACCTAGCGGCGTGCAATGTACATTGCACGCGAGGAACGTTTCGTCCAGCCAAAAAAAACTCACATCACATAACATTTAGCATTCAACATTGCACACGAGGAATTAACCCAATAGAACAATGCATTCTAGTTAATAATAAGTATCAATCTCACAAGTAGTACTAGCTAGCACTGATAAGTAGCTACTATAACAAGAATCGTCACAAACACGAGCAAACTAGCTATAGCATAGTTAATGAGTTCATTTCGCACGAGCAAACTAACGTAGTTAAACGATGTCGAAAACGATCATAATCCTCAAGTCATGGAGTCGTGTGTTCCTGAGAGTGACTAAGACGGGATGTCCAACCCAAAGAATCTTGCCAGCGAGGAAGTTTCTCCAGCCATCCGCACTGAAGATAGTGTGACCGTCCGTGTCTACTGCGTAAGCACATGTGGTGATGGAGCCCGTTGTGGTAAGGCGTATTCCAGCAATGCCTTCTTCATCCGACTCGACGCCACAACTCACACATAGCCTCTTAGGTAATTTCTAAAAAAAATATGGCGATCATATCATCACATTACTACACTATATTAAATATATCACTATACTATAAGCATATCATCACATTAATGTACTAATTAATCATATTCATCAAATTCTACACTAATAATATCATCACATTACTATACTATAATCAATATACCACATTACTAAGCATATTGCATTACTATACACTAAGCACGTATCATCACATTAATATACTAAGCATATCATCACATTAATATAGTAAGTATATCATCACGTTACTATACTACAAGCATATATCACATTACTATCTTTACTATAAGCATATCGCATTACTACAATAATAAAGAAACATACCATAATATAGCAGTTAACCACCATGCGTGTCAGGCGGGTCATGAATGGCATCCCGACATAGGCATCACGTGGCGGAAGCTTTTCCCAAAGCATGTCCATTTCATTCTCACTCAGCCTGGTTATTCTTTGCAAAGAGTGCTTCATCAAGTGGGTCATCATATTCTTCCTCATAGTTGAGATAGATAACAGCCAACCTTAGAGTTTCTCTTCTAAACAAGAAGCTGATCAATTCAGCCCCAGTGAGATGCATGCAGGCAATGAAACGACCGCATTCATCTCCTACAATTGGGGTTATGTTCCTTCCCTTATTGACCTCCATTGTGTAGAGGCCCCCAGGAGAGTCGAAGATGACAGTGTCTCAAGTAATGAGCTCATTGAAATCCAATCTCGCATTGCAAGGGATGCTCTGTGTAAGAAAAACCAAAAACACACACAATGCATTAGTGTAAATAGCAACAAAATGAAAAGAACAAACTATTAGAAGTGTCATATAATTTGTTACCGTTGCCGAAAGAAAACATGCCATGAAGTAAGTGCCAACACAAAACATGGTGCTAGTTAAAAGGTCGGTTGCGCACCTTGACTTGCAGACTTGACATGGTGCTGGTTGCGCCATTCTACACAAAACATATTGAAAACTAAGTATATAATTGGACTCTACACTAGTGAACCGACACAAGGAACATGTATAATTCTACACTAGTAATATGTATAAACAAATAAACAAAATCCACGGAGGTAGACACAAATAAACAAATTCTAGTCAAAATGCTACACTAGGAGTTCATTATATTTATTCCTCTGGCATTCCAGACCACACAACCAAATTTTATTTCTACTCAAGATGCACTATTAAATCGGATTTTACATCGGATTATAAATAACATTTCTACATAAAGCAATCCATGGAATCAAATTTCGATTCTACATCACATAAAGAAATCCATTATATGTATGGCCTAAAATTTCTACACATAGAAATCCTAAATCAACTTATAGATGAATCCCGCATATGGATTATACGTGGGCATAGGAGCTACGAGTGCCAACGAAGGAGATGCAGAGGACGAAGAGGATTGAACCTTGCTAGGCGGCGACGGGCGGTGACAGTGGCGGCTGGTCGAGAGGGAGTTGAAATGAAATGGCGGTGACTAGGTCTTCTACTAAGGCGTGGTAGTTGACTCAGGTGGGTCGTTGCTAGCGTGGGCCTAAACTGCAACGGCATAGCTAATAACATCCCAAATAAAAAAAGACTAATTAAGTTTAATGAAAGACTAAACATAATTAAATACTCAAAACTAGAATCATAGAAATAATGATGTAAAAAATATATGTTATTTTCTAACTAGTATGTATACTCTGTAAATACTTAAAATACTAGTTCAATTGGAAATATTATGTCTGGAGTAAACAAATTTGGCACACCAACACTAATTATTTAGCTACGACGTGCACGGAGATTCAACGCCACCACTATATTCCGAATGGTAAGTACATGTGGGCCAACAGATTTGTGATGTGACCGAATAAGGCACACTAGCACTAAATGTATACCATGGCATACCAATTAGGTGACGTCGGCACTATTTGAAAAAATAGTTCTAGCATTTTGTGCAAATAGTGTGCCACCAACAAGAGTTGTGGCTAGACATTTCTTCACTAGTGTACGATCGATGGAGAACATGAGGGGATCGACGACGAGCTTGATGCTACTTGCCGGAGACGTCAATGACACGCGAGCTACCCAGGTTCGGGCCACTTGCGGTGTAATACCCTACTCTTGCTTTGTGTTGGATTGCTCTATGATACGTCTCCAATGTATATATATTTTTTTATTGGTCCATGCTACTCCATCTTGGATGTTTTATATGAATCTATATGCTATTTTATATTATTTTTTGGGACTAACCTATTAACCTAGAGCCCGGTGCCAGTTTCTGTTTTCTCCCTAGTTTTTGAGTTTAACATAAAAGGAATATCAAACGAAGTCCAAACGGAATAAAAATTTAAGGTGATCATTTATGGACCAGAAGAAGCCCAGGGAGCATTGGAGTTGGGCCAGAAGATCCACGAGGTGATCACAAGCCTAGGGGGCACGCCCCTGGCTTGTCGCCGCCTCTTGGATCCCCCTGACATGATTCCAACACCAAGTACCCCTATATATCCAGTAACCCCCAGAAAGAAACCTAGATCGGGAGTTCCGCCATCGCAAGCCTCTATAGCCATGAAAAAACAATCGGGAGCCTGTTCCGGCACCTTGTCGAAGGGGGAAGCCATCACCGGAGGCCATCTTCATCATCCCGGCGGTCTCCATGACAAGGAGGGAGTAGTTCACCCTCGGGGCTGAGGGTATGTACCAGTAGCTATGTGTTTGATCTCTCTCTCTCTCTCGTGTTCTTGAGATGATACGATCTTGATGTACCACGAGCTTTATTAATATAGATGAATCATATGGAGTTTTCCCCTCTCTCTCGTCTTGTGATGAATTGAGTTTTCCCTTTGAAGTTTTCTTATCGGATTGAGTCTTTAAAGGATTTTAGAACACTTGATGTATTTCTTGTTATGTGATATTCGTCGTGACAATGGGATGTTCTATTGATTCACTTGATGTATGTTTTGGTGATCAACTTGTGGGTTCCGTGACCTTCGGAATCTATGCATAGGGGTTGGCACATGTTTTCGTCTTTGAAGTTCTTTGTGTTGGATTGAACATGATCAATCTGAAATTGTGTGATACATATGGTATAATCAAGCCCATGGGTACTCGTGGCGATATTGGAGTATCTAGGTGACATTAGGGTTTTGGTTGATGTGTATCTTAAGGTGTAATTTTAGTACGAACTCTAGGGTTGTTCATGACACTTATATGGATAGCTCATATGGTTGATTGGGACAGATAACTTTGAGGTGGTTTCGTACCCTACAATAACTTCTTCTTTTGTTCTCCGCCATTTGTGAATTTGGAGTGAACTCTTTGTCGCATGTGAGGGATTTACATATGATTCAACTATGTCAGTATTGTTGAGAGAATTTGCACTCGTGAAAGTATGAACCCTAGGATTTGTTTCTAAGCATCACAATACCATTTTTGCTCAATTTTATCATTAGTTATCTTGCTGTTTTTATAATTTCAGATTACAAAAACCTATATCTACCATCCATATTACACTTGTATCACCATCTCTTCGCCGAACTAGTGCACCAATACAATTTACCTGTGTACTAGGTGTGTTAGGGACACAAGAGACTCTTTGTTATTTGGTTGCAGGGTTGTTTGAGAGAAACCATCTTCATCCTACACCTCCCACAGATTGATAAACCTTAGGTCATCAACTTGAGGGAAATTTTCTACTATCCTACAAAACTCTGCCCTTGGAGGCCCAACACGAGTCTACAAGAAGAAGGTAGCGTAGTAGACATCATGCTCTTTTCTGGCGCCGTTGCCGGGAAGGTGAGTGCTTGAAGGTATATCTTTAGAACTTGCAATTAAATATTTTAGTTTCTTGCTTTTAACTAGTTTGGTTTGATAAAAGAAATCTACAAAAAATCGAGTTTAGGTTGCATCAATTGGTTTGTCTTTTTAATGTCTTTCGTGAAAATGAGGGTTTGGAAAATTGTGCTCAATTGGTAGAGGAAGAATTGAAGAAAATACTCAATGAGAATTTCTTGAATGAGCAAGATTAAAATATTCCTAGTATGAATTCTTTGAATATACATGGTGCTAATGATATGCCAAGCCACAAGCTTGGGGATGCTATGTTTCATGAAGATGATATTTTTAGTCCCCCAAGTTTTGATGAGGAAATTTGTTATGATAATGACATACCTACCATCTATGATGACTATGATGATGATATGTATGCTATAAAGAGCGATAGTAACCATGAAACTTGTCATCGTTATTTAAATAATCAAAGGTGTTATGGCAATCAAGTATTTCATGATAGTTGTTTTGTTGAGTTTCCTCCCACTATTTTGAACAAGAAAAAATTGCTTATCTTGAGAGTGAAAAATTTTCTATGCTTGTGGATCATGAAGATAATGATTTATGTGATAGTTATGTTGTGAAATTACTCATGATGCTACTGAAATTTATTAGAGAGAGGAACATATGCTTGTAGGAATTTCAATAATATCAAGTTTACTCTCTTTGTGTTCAATGTTTTGAAGTTATGCTTGTTTTCCCTTCCTATGCTAGTTGATTCTTGCTCCCATAAATTGTTTGCTCACAAAATCCATATGGATAGGAAGTGGGTTAGACTTAAATATGTTTTTCATGAGATTCATGATGCTCTTTTGCATGTTTCAATTATTTTTCCTATGTGAGCATCATTGAAATCATCATGTCTAGATAAAAGGCATTCAAGAAAAGCGCTTGTTGGGAACCCAACACTTTTAATTTCTGTTATTGTGTGGGAACAATTTTGTATCTTCTCTTGACAGTACCTAAGTGAATGATCTATCTTTATTATACTAACCCCACTCACGAAGTTCCGTTAAGTTTTGTGTGATTGAAGTTTTCAAGCTTTGGGTGAGATACCGATATGAGGAGAATTAGGAGTGACAAGAATCTAAGATTGGGGATACACAAGGCACCCCCAAAGTAATATCCAAGGAATAATCAAGCGCCTAAGCTTGGGGATACCCCGGAAGGCATCCCCTCTTTCGTCTTCAACACTATCGGTATATCTTACTTGGAGCTATATTTTTATTCGTCACATAATATGAATTTTGGTTGGAGATCATTTTATATTGTTGTTCTATGTTTTGTGGTATTTATAACCTTGTTTTTCAATAATAAGTTCCATGAATTGCCTTAGGAAGGTTTCGTGGCATGTTTGATGTGTATTGTGTAAAAACAGAAACTTTTCCTGTAGTGTTTGAATTTTCATATTTTACTAGAAAGTGGAAAGTTTCTGAAATTTTTACACAGTATTTTGATATAAATTATTTAGCATTTTATAAATTTAAATAATTTCTTGAGTTATAGAAGGACACTTGTTTAATAGATTGCTACAAACCGTTCTTTTTGGACAGATTGTTGTTATAGTTTTGTTTTCTACTTATCCTATAGTTTCCATAGCCTATATTGGTAGATATAAATTTTGAAAACAATAGTAAAAAGTAGATGATGTTTGAAAAGTATTGTGCAACTTGTCTTGGAAGTACATGAAGTGTTGATTTTTTCTTATGTGTACTAACCTATCTCATGAGTTCTTTTCGAGTTTTGTGTGGATGAGGTTTATAAGAATTAGGGAAACCATGATATGAGAGGAATTAAGGAGACACAAGAGCTCAAGATTGTGGATGACAAAGGCATCCCTAATTAATATTTCAAGAAGTCGCAGGCATCCAAGCTTGGGGATGCCCCAGTTGGCATCCCACCTTTCTTCTTCAACAATTATCGGTTAGTATCGGTTGAACCTAACTTTTTGCTTCTTCACATGATATGTGCTATCCTTGGAATTTCATTTTTTTATGTTTGAATAAAGTACTTAAGATCTGAAATTCTTAGATCAGAGACTCTTCACATAGTTACTTCAATTTTTTACTACTCATTGATCTTCACTTATATCTTTTTGGAGTAGTTTGTCAGTTTGCTCTAGTGCTTCACTTATATCTTTGTAGAGCACGGCGGTGGTTTAATTTTATAGAAATTGATGAACTCTCATGCTTCACTTATATTATTTTGAGTGTCTCTAACCAGCTTCCTAATATAATGGGCATCCAAGACGGATATAATAAAAACTTTCATATAAAGTGCATTGAATACTACGAGAAGTTTGATTCCTTATGATTGTTTTGAAATGTAAAGATGGTAATGTTAGAGACATGTTAGTGAGTAATTGTGTATTGGTAGAAATACTTGTGTTAAAGGTTGTGATTCACGTATCATGCACGTATGGTGAACTGTTATGTGGCAAAGTCGGAGCATGATTTATTTACCGATTGCCCTCCTTTGTGTGGAGGTTGGGATCGCGCGATGGTTAACTCCTACCAACCCTTACCCTAGGATCATGCGTGTAGTACTTTTCTATGATGACTAATAGACTTTTGCAATAAGTATGTGAGTTCTTTATGACTAATGTTGAGTCCATGTATTATACGCACTCTCACCCTTCCACCTTAGCTAGCCTCTCTAGTACCGCGCAACTTTCGTCGGTGCATTAAACCCACCTTCCTCAAAACAGCCACCATACCTACCTATTATGGCATTTCCATAGCCATTACGAGATATATTTCCATGGAACTTCCACCGTTCCGTTTATCATGACACGCACCATCATTGTCATATTGCTTAGCATGATCGTAAGATAGCTAGCATGATGTTTTCATGGCTACGCTAGACCATTGCACATCACGGTACACCGCCGGAGGCATTCATATAGAGTCATATCCTATTCAAGTATCGACTTGTAATTCTTGAGTTGTAAGTAAATAAAAGTGTGATGATCATCATTATAGAGCATTGTCCCATGTGAGGAAAGGATGATGGAGACTATGATTCCCTCACAAGTAGAGATGAGTCTCCGGACTTTATAAAAAATAAAAGAGGCCAGAGAAGCCCAAATAAAAAAAGAGGCCAAAGAAGCCCACCAAAAGAAAAAAAGAGAAAATAAAAAATGAGAGAAAAGAGAGAAGCGGCAATGCTACTATCCTTTTTCCACACTTGTGCTTGAAAGTAGCAGCATGATTTTCATGATGGAGAGTCTCCTATATTGACACTTTCATATACTAGTGGGAACTTTTCATTATAGAACCTGGCTTGTATATTCCAATGATGGGCTTCCTCAAATTGCCCTAGGTCTTTGTGAGCAAGTGAGTTGTATGCACACTCACTTAGTTTCTCTTTGAGCTTTCATACACTTATAGCTCTAGTGCATCTGTTGCAAGGCAATCCCTACTCACTCACATTGATATCTATTGATGGGCATCTCCATAGCCCATTGATACGCCTAGTTGATGTGAGACTATCTCCTTACTTATGTCTTCTCCACAACCACCATATTCTATTCCACCTATAGTGCTATATACATTGCTCACACTCATGTATTGCGTGAGAGTTGAAAAAGTTTGAGAATACTAAAGTATGAAAAGATTGCTTGGCTAAAACCGGGGTTGTGCATGATTTAATATTTTGTGTGATGAAGATGGAGCATAGCGAGACTATATGATTTTGTAAGGATAGCTTTCTTTGGCCATATTATTTTGAGAGGACATGATTGCTTTCTTAGTATGCTTGAAGTATTATTGTTTTTATGTCAACATTAAACTTTTGTTTTGAATCTTATGGAACTGAATATTCATGCCACAATAAAGAAAATTACATGGATAAATATGTTAGGTAGCATTCCACATTAAAAATTCTGTTTTTTATCATTTACCTAATGGAGGACAAGAAGGAATTAAGCTTGGGGATGCTTGATACATGTCCAACGTATCTATAATTTTTTATTGTTCCACGCTATTATATTATCCATCCTGGATGTTTTATATGCATTTATATGCTACTTTATATTATTTTTTGGGAGTAACCTAATAACCTAGAGCCCAATGCCAGTTTTTGTTTTTCCTTGTTTTTGAGTTATGCATAATGGGAATATCAAACGAAGTCCAAACGGAATAAAAATTTATGGTGATCATTTATGGACCAAAAGAAGGCCAGTGAGCATTGGAGGTGGGCCAAAAGAGCCACGAGGCGATCACAAGCCTAGGGGCGCCCCCTAGGGTGCACCCCCTGGCTTGTCGCCGCCTCGTGGATCCCCTTGACATGATTCCAACGCCAAGTACCCCTATATATCCAGTAAAGCCCAGAAAGAAACCTAGATCGGGAGTTCCACCGCCGCAAGCCTCTGTAGCCACAAAAAACAATCGGTAGCCCATTCCGGCACCCTGTCGGAGGGGGAAACTAACACCGGAGGCCATCTTCCTCATCCCAGCGGTCTCCATGACAAGGAGGGAGTAGTTCACCCTCGGGGCTGAGGGTATGTACCAGTAGCTATGTGTTTGATCTCTCTCTTTCTCTCTCGTGTTCTTGAAATGACACAATCTTGATGTACCACGAGCTTTATTAATATAGATGAATCATCTGGAGTTTTCTCCCCTCTATCTTCTTGTGATGAGTTGAGTTTTCCCTTTGAAGTTTTCTTATCGAAATGAGTCTTTAAAGGATTCGAGAACATTTGATGTATGTCTTTCGATGGGATATTCGTGGTGACAATGGGATGTTCTATTGATCCACTTGATGTATGTTTTGGTGATCAACTTGTGGGTTCCCTGACCTTGGGAATCTATGCAGAGGGGTTGGCACATGTTGTCGTCTGGACTCCCCTGTAGAAACTTTGGGGCACTCTTTGAAGTTCTTTGTGTTGGATTGCACATGATGAATCTGAAATTGTGTGATGCATATCGTATAATCAAGCCCATTGGTACTCATGGTGATATTGGAGTATCTAGGTGACATTAGGGTTTTGGTTGATGTGTATCTTAATGTGTAATTTTAGTACGAACTCTAGGGTTGTTCGTGACACTTATAGGGATAGCTCATATGATCGATCGGAAAAGATAACTTTGAGGTGGGTTTGTACCCTACAATAATTTCTTATTTTGTTCTCATTTGTGACTTTGGAGTGAACTCTTTGTCGCATGTGAGGGATTTACACATGATTAAACTATGTCAGTATTGTTGAGAGAACTTGAACTAGTGAAAGTATGAACCCTAGGCCTTGTTTCTAAGCATTGCAATACCGCTTGTGGTCACTTCTATCATTAGTTACCTTGCTGTTTTTATAATTTCAGATTACAAAAACATATATTAACCATCGATATTACACTGTATCACCATCTATTTGCCGAACTAGTGCACCTATACAATTTACCATTGTATTGGGTGCGTTGGGGACACAAGAGACTCTTTGTTATTTGGTTGCAGGGTTGTTTGAGAGAGACCATCTTCATCCTACGCCTCCCACGGATTGATAAACCTTAGGTCATCAACTTGAGGGCAATTTTCTACTGTCCAAGAAAGCTCTGTGCTTGGAGGCCCAACATGAGTCTACAAGAAGAAGATAGCATGGTAGACATCACTCTACGGAGAGGAGTCACTACTGGAAACAACATCTTTGCCGTCAGACAGTTCTTTGCCATTAGCTGGCGGACGACAAAGACAAAGAAGTTCTTTGCCATCCGTTTCCAGAAAATGGACGGCAAACAACTAGCTAACGGCAAAGATGCTCTTTGCCATCAGCCAATTCTTTGTCGTCTGCTAGCGGACGAAAAAGAGGGAGGGGGCCCTACTAACGAGCCGCTTACAAGTTAATCTAACGGCCCCCCTCTTTGCCGTCTGCTAGCGAACGGCAAACCTCCTTTGTTGTCCGCTAGCGAACGACAAAGAGGGGACTTAACTAATGGCAGCGCCCCACCCTGGCCCGCCTCTCTCTCTCTCTGTTTCCCTCCCTCTCCTCCCCGTAGCCCACCGCACGCGGGCCGCCGCCCCGTCGCCCCACCATCCCGCCGCCCCACCGGCCCACCGCCCCCTGGCGCAACCGCCGCCCCATCGCCCCCGCCGCCGTGCCCGGGCCCCCCTACGCCCCATCGCGCCGGAACCCTGTGGCCCCATCGCCAGTGCCGCTCGTCGCCCGCCAGCGCCGCCCGCCTCCTGTGCCCGCGCCCGCCGCCCCACCGGCCCGGCCACTGCCCTGCGCCCCTCCTGTGCCCCTCCGGCCCTACCACCCGCCGCTCCCAGGCGCCCGAGGGCCCCTGTCCCCACCGCCCGGCCGCCACCGCCGCCCCGGTGCTCCCCGGCCCTCCCCAGTGCTCCTCGGCCCTCCTCGACGCTCCCAGCCCCTCCCCGGCGCTCCCCCAACCCTCCCCGACGCCCCCTGCTAAGCCCCCCTCTGGTAAGCTCTTCCCCTCCTCTTTTTTCTGTTTTTTATTTTAGTTTAGGATTATATTATTAGGTTAGTGTTAATTAGGTTAATGTTAATTAGGTTAGTGTCAGTTTAGGTTAGTGTTAGTTTAGGTTTATTAGGTTAGTGTTAATTAGGTTAGTGTTAGTTTAGGTTTATTAGGTTAGTGCAAAAAGAAGAAGAAGAAGAAGAGAAGAGCCCCCAAACCCCGACGCCAGTAACCCCCAACCTCCCACGCCACCGACCCCCGACGCCATAGACCCTTGACCCCTCGAACCCCCGACCACCGACGCCAT
The DNA here is from genome assembly GCA_022496015.1 of Hordeum marinum. Taxonomy (NCBI): domain Eukaryota; kingdom Viridiplantae; phylum Streptophyta; class Magnoliopsida; order Poales; family Poaceae; genus Hordeum; species Hordeum marinum. Next base: position 532,988,642 of record CM039678.1, on the reverse strand, counting down.
CGCCCCCTGACCATCGACACCCCCGACCCCCGACCACCGACACCATCGACCCCCGATGCCACCGACCCCCGACGCCCCGGACCCCTGACCACCGATGCCATCGCTCCACGGCCACCGACGGCCTACGCCCCGGACCCCCGACCACCGACGGCATCGCCCCCCGACCACCGACACCACCGACCCCAACCTCCCACGCCACCGACCTCCGACGCCACCGATCTCCGACGCCACCGACACCTGACGCCCCGGACCCCCGACCATCGACGCCATCGCCCCCTGACCACCGACACTACCGACCACCAACCACCAACACCATCGACCCCCGACCACCACCACCATCAACCCCCGACTCCAATAACCCCGACCCCCGACACCTGTTTTACCTCCTGTTGACCAAAAAGGTCCTCTTCGGCCTTCGTGAGGCCGAGGAGGTCATAGTTTTGTAAATTATGAGCTAGGTAACATTTTTTCCTATTTTGTTATAAAAAACATCATATTTTCAATGTGTAGTTGTTCGACGACCTCCCCGTGCATTTGACGAGCTCCCCTGCTGCGTTCGTTGGTGAGCACAAATGACATCTTCTCCCTCGGCACCCTTAATTTGATGAAACTTGATAGCTATAGGTGTCTTCAATCATCAATATGCGTGACCACTATTCGTCTCCCGTTCGAAAGGGTTGCATCTATAAATATGCATTCATTAGCATATTTATCACCGTGATTCTTTCGAATTGTCCAACGTTATCCATGGACAGCCCAAGTATGTGTAGATCGGGTTCGTTTTCCCATATGCTCTGCTCCGGATCCGATGCAGAATTTCGTCAATGCCTCCCTGTTGTTCTCCGGGTACACATCCTCTATGCTTATTGCTGAGACGTGTATCAGGAGAATAGCGGGGAGGTGCTGCCAAAATTGTACCTCGGATCCGGAGCAGAGCATGGGAAAACGAACCCCATCTAAACATACTCGGGTGGGATTAGGACCTATCTTTACCTATTAGTGTCTAGGTTGCATCGACGTAATAAAACTGACAAACTCTATTAACTGATGAATATGGTTTGATGAATTATGTATATATTTTGTGTGTGTCCAATAGCTAGGCAGATGAGTGATCGTGGGTGGATGTACACCAGTCACACTAGTCAGAAAGACATGACGCGTGAATGGATAACAAAAACCAAGGAGTTTGTGAGAGTCGCATTTGCAAATGGATAGAAAACAACCTGGTGCCCTTGTTTTGATTGCGACAACTGTAAAAAGAAGTCAGAGTTTGAAATGATCAAACACCTGCAGAAGTGGGATTTTATGCCTAATTATACAGTCTGGACATTTCATGGTGAGTCTGCCCAACGTGCCAGAGCTGAGGTGGTTTGTCATCGCACCGACGAGCATGGTATTGGGATCGAAGACATGGTGCAAGACTTTGATGATTTCTGGATTCAAACGATGAGATGGAGGAATCTACAAAGGCCTTTTATGAAATGTTGGAGTCTTCAAAACGTCCTCTCCATGAGCACACTGAGCTTTGTCAGCTAGATGCCATGGCGCAAGTAATGGCTCTGAAGGCTCAGTTCAACCTGGGCAAAGAATGCTACGACGCGATGATGATGATATTTGGACGCTTTCTACCCAAAGGCCATGTATTGCCAGCAAACCTGTACCAGTCGGACAAAATCCTACGTGCGCTTAAGATGCCCTATGAGAATATAGATGCCTGTGAGAATGGATGTGCCTTATTTAGGCTTGAGTATGCAGGCTTGAACTACTGCCCCATTTGCAATTCTTCCAGGTATGTTCTGGTAGACAATGGTATGGGTGAGAAGATTCAGACCAAAATCTCCATTAATGTTCTTCGTATCTGCCAATCATACCACGAATTCAACGTCTTTTCATGATCGAAGAGACGACCAGAATGATGACATGGCATAAATTGGGCAAAAGAACAGAACTAGATGCAGATGCGAATCCGATGTTGGGAAACACTTCAGACGCTTTTGCGTCGAAGCACTTCGATGCATTACATAAGGATAAAGCGGCAGATCCAAGGCATCCTCGAGTTTCCATCAGCACAGATGGGTTCAATGTGTATCGTATGACAGCAGCACAATACAGTTGTTGGCGTGTATTTGTCATGCCACTCAATCTCCCCCCCGGAGAGATTATGAAAAGAAAGAACATTTTCCTGATGTTGATAATTCCAGGGCCCAAATATCCGGGGAAGAATATGAATTTGTACATGCAGCCACTTAATGATGAATTGCAAGAAGCCTGGGATAACGGGATCAAGACATATGCCGCCGCTACCAAAAAGAACTTCAAAATGCATGCGTGGTACATGTACTCGTCGCATGACTTGCCGGCGTATGTGCTATTCGTTGGCTGGTGTGTGCATGGAAGGTTTCCGTGCCCCACATGCAAGCCATCTCTTGAGTACCGTTGGCTGCAGGAGGGTCACAAGTTTTCTTGCTTCGACATGCATAGACAATACGGAACACGCCTAGACTCACAAGATATGTTGTGGGATCTGCCTTACTTTAAAGACCTCCTTTGCCCACACAACATCGACGTGATGCACACTAAAAAGAATATCGCAGAGGCCCTTTTTGGTACATTGTTCGGCATAGAGGGGAAGTCGAAGGATAATACTAAGAGTAGAGTCGACCAGGAGGCTCTATGTGATAGACCGTTACAAAACATTAGACAACCGAAAGGAAAGAAGAACTGGAGGAAGCCAAAGGCATGGTTCAATCTTGGAAGGCCAGCTGTGAGGGAAATGATCTTGTGGGTGAAAATGTAGTTGATGTTCCCCAATGGGTATGCAACGGATCTAAAGAGGGGAGCGAGTCTTGACAAATTGAAAATATTTGGTCTCAAGAGTCATGATTGGCACATATGGCTTGAGCGGGTAATGCTGGTGATGTTGCGTGGCTTTATCCATGAGGATGAATGACTAGTACTGGCAGAGCTGAGCTATTTCTTCCGTGCTCTTTGTGCGAAAGAACTATCGCCTGACGTGCTAGACAAACTAGAAGAGTTGGCGCCAGAGTTGATCTGCAAGTTAGATAAGATCTTTCCACCGGGCTTCTTTAATCCAATGCAGAATTTGATTTTGCATCTCCCAACCGAGGAAAGATTGGGGGGGCCATGCAAAATCATTGGTGCTTCGCAACAGAGAGGATGAAGAAGATGCTTCGAGAAAAATGTAAAAATAAACGTAGAGTTGAAGCCTCAATGGCCGAGGCATTCATTACTGAGGAGGCGGCAAACTTCATGATAGCACACTACAAAGCCAAGAATCGTCATTTGCATAATCCGAAGCCTCGGTACAATGATGGCGACCGTGAAAAAGGTCGATCCAACCTCAGCCTATTCAAAGGGAAGCTCGCACTAGCCAGTGCTTCGAAAGCAATAGCGTTGGATGTCGAAGAATGGCAGACCATTTCGTTGTATATCTTCAACAACCTAACAGAAGTGTGCCCATACATCGAGTAAGTTCTCGGTACATTGTTTTGCAACTTCTAATTCCTTTGAAATGCTCTTATTCCCGGATATGTGATACAATCGATATTTCACCAAATTCATGGATGGAGCGGTGATCCAAAAGGATTCCATCGAAGAGTATGATCTTCTTGCAAAGCATGGAGGCGGCTATCCCGGTTTCATCTCTTGGTTCAAGCAAACGGTAACTTCCATTAATTAGACGATTTCATTTCTTCGCCTAGTTTGCGGCTAATGCAACAATCCTTTCGTATTAAACTTGTAGGCTAATGCAGAGTCTATGGACTCTGAATTGAGACAAGTCGCTAATGGTTTTGACTATAAGGTCCGTTCATTTGACAAATACGACATCAACGGGTATCGCTTTTGTACTTTTGGCAAAGATCTATCTATGGCTGACCGAAAGTCTACAACTTGTTGTGTCTCTGCTATCAGCGAACGAGGGGTCGAGTATTATGGAAGAGTTGAAGCAATTTATGAACTTACATTCTTTGGTGAAACCCCACCAAACATCGTTGTCTTCAAATGTTATTGGTTCCAGCCGAAGGAGACTAGAAGGACTCATGAACATATAGGGCTAGTCGAAATCAAAAAAAGCACCCATTTAGATGTTCATGATTTATATATTACGGCTCAATAGGCGACCCAGGTTTTCTATCTACCGTGGGCCTACCAAACGGATCCAAATTTGAAAGGTTGTGATGTCGTTTGTGATGTGCCGCCACATTTTAGACCACCTCCCCTCAATGAAGATGATTATGAACCTCACATTAACCCAGACACATATGAAGGAGAATTCTTCCAAGAAACACGTGTTTCCAAAAAACGTTTCAAGAACCTCTCTACTTCACCCTAGAACATTGAGGTCGACAACGACAGTGAATCCGACTTCACCCTTGAGCCGGAACAAGAAGAGACGGAAGAAGAAGAGGTTACTGCTATGGATGACCTATCAATGCTTGACCGATTACATAGAGGTCTTCCACATGTTGATGCATTCATTGATGATGCTGATGAGCACGTCATTACTGATAGTGACGATGATTATGCATTTATTGATCCTAGAGCATATATAGACAATGAAGATTAATATTAGTAATGTGAGGTATTCAATTATTATTATGTACATATATATTATTAATTAGTTCATGTTATTAGTTACTCAATTTTTTTTATGTTGAACTAATTTTCTTCACTCTTTGTCATTGCAGGTGTTGACAGACGGTGGGCTCGGGTCGAGAGCGCTCTAAGCCTCCTTCCTCGGCGCGTGCTGGGAGGGGTGCTATTATTCCACCCCAGCAACTCCAGAGAGCACTGGTACACAGTATGCATACACCAGCAGGCGCTTCTTCTTCGACCGGGAGAGGTCGGGGGAAGACAAAGAGAGGTGCTAGAAGTAGGTAGGCTACTGCGCCTTCCTCGCCGCCACCCCCAACTGATTCTCCCGACCACAGGATTGCTCCATCTCAGGTGGACTTGTCTGACTTGGACCCATCTCGGACTCCGGTCGTCGAGCCTCGGGTCAATGAGCCTCGGGTCGACGAGCCTCGGGTCACCGAGCCTTCATCCTAGGAGACTCCGGTCCCAGAGTCTTCGTCCCAGGAGACTCGGGTCCCAGAGTCTTTGTCCCACGTGACTCCGGAGGCTAGTGGCCATGCTGATGGTGGCGAGGACAACTTGTGTGAGGACACCTATAGCGAGGGCGAGCTGGTTGAGAAGGGCAAGAAGGTCTACCAGCATGGTTGTACAAAGATCCTGCCCGTGCCGACGACCCGCGATCAGAGGTGGTTGATTGCGCCTAATGCAGAGAAGTAAGTGCATTCACTCTTTTTTAACCTTTTGCCTTCATGTTTCTTCAAATTAATATCTAATGTGTTGGCCTTGTCATATTACAGGGGTTGGAAACACGAGCGTGGTGTCCGCAGGCCCAACCAGGTCCTTGGTGTGCTTCTCCAGCACCACTTCCCGGGGAAGGTCCAGTTGCCCGGTGAGGGTGAGGTTCCACAGGTAGAACTGACTTGGGAGTTGTACATGGCTGCCCCGGCCCCGCCGGAGGAGATGGTCGACGGTGTCTTGTGCGAGATGGTGGCTGACATTGTGATCCGCTGCTTTTGGGTAATTTCACCTTTACAGAATTAAAAATCAACAACACCTAGTGATTGTACTAATCAGTGTTGTCTTGTTTGATTGCAGACCTTCTACAGGTGTCTTGAGGAACACGAGGCGAAAGCGGCTGTTGTTCTCGAAGCCGAGTGCAAGCGCCTACTTTAGAACTTACGTCACGAGGCTCAGGTGCAGTCTATTCGAGACTACTACGCCTCGACTAACATTAAGAGGCCCAACAAGAAGTGCCGCAAAAATTATCTAAGTAAGGAGAAGTTAATGAAGGTAATTATCTATTCTTAAGGCCTTATACTTAGTTTCCTTGATTTGATTCGTAGGCGCAGCGCTGAAATTTCTCTTGTCTAACTTAGGTGCCCCCGAGATGGTGTGAGGATAGGATGGACTGTTGGGAGACATTGGTGGATGAGTGGTGCTCTCCTCAATGGCTAGATGAACACAACAAGGCCAAGGATAAGCATGCCCAAATGAGAGGTGTGCCACACCATCAAGGGAGCTCCAACCTGTTTGAGTATGGGGATCACTGGGTATGTGGTTTGCTTCATGATTCATGAAATTTCATTCTTCATGCTAGCTTGAGCCCTTAACTAATATTTTGTTTCTCTCTTTTAGGCGTGAGAAAACAAGAAGGAGGTGCCACCTCTGTTCGACCTCTATGCCATGGCCCATACTGCCTCGTACAAGAACGCCAAGGCATTCTCTGAGGATGACCTCGATCATCCAGAGAGCTTCAGAAACATCTCCTCCCATAACAAGCTCGTTAGGTACAGAGATGAGGGGAAGGCGAGGAAAGGGGAGGACTTCAACCCGAGCCAGAGTCCTTTTGATCCAGAGCTCGTGATGATATCTGGTGGCGGGAGGCCCCATGGCTCGATAGCCATTGGGGATGGACTGATACGTTGTCCTGGAACTCTCCCGGAGATCAAGAAGCGCCAAACGAGCTCTGATCCTGAGATAAGGCCTCGTCCACGGCCAATGGAGCTCGCCATTGACGCTAGGGCCCAGGAGATTCTAGCGGAGGCAAACAGGGAGGCGACACAGAGGGAAAAGGACATGGAGGAGAGGACGGCTAGGCTGTTGGAGTAGGAGAGGAACCGGAATGATGCGTCTCACCGGGCCCTATACGAGCTCCTCGTGGCAAGTTTCTCCTGCATATTAGCCAAATCATGCATGTAATGTTTGTTTCATCACTAACTAATATGAATGACTCATTAAACAAAATGTGCAGACCGTGTGCCAGAACAATGGTCAGACCCCTCCATCGATGCCCCATATTGCTATAGCACCCACGGTGAGTGTCATTTGAATGGTCATTAGTTAATAGTATTAACATTTGAGTTTCATCATGCTAAGGAGACATTGCAAATGATCTTTGGTGCAGCGTGCCTCCCGACAAGCATCGACTGATCCTTCTGCGTCTGCCGCAACCCCGACTGGTCCTTCTACGTCTCACCCTGGCGCAAACCCGACCGGTCCTTCACCTCCGTGATGATGGTAAGTTTTCCCTAGTGTTTTTCTTAACAAATGCATACTTAGCTTAAGAAATGACCTAATTAGCTCCAAAATGACCTATACTTAGCTTATTTTCCTCAAAAATGACATAATTACCTTACTTACCTCCAAAATGATACATTCTACCTAGGATAGCTATAAAATGACCTATACTTGGCATTTTTCCTCCAAAATGACTTGATATGCTTAGTTAGCTAGAAAATGGCATAACTACCTAGGATAGCTCAATAATGATGTATAGCTATCTTAGCTAGTTCATTAATTACATAATATCTCACTTATGTACAAAATGGCATAACTACCTAGGATAGCTCAATAATGATCTATAATTAGCTTAGCTAGTTCAAGTATGACATAACTAGCTCACTTAGGTAAAAAAATGGCATAATAACCTTGGTTTAGCTCCAAAATGACCTATACTTAGCTTATTTTCCTTGAAAATGACACAATAACCTTACTTAGCTCCGAACTGACATACTTTACCTAGGATAGCTATAAAATGACATATACTTAGCATTTTTCCTCCTAAATGACTTAATATGCTTAGTTAGCTGAAAAATGTCATAAATACCTTGGATAGCTAAAAAATAATCTATACTTAGCTTACCGAGTTCATTTATGATATAATTAGCTTACTTAGGTAAAAAATGTTATAATAACCTTGGTTTAGCTCCAAACTATCATATAATTAGTTTATTTTTCTCCAAAATCACAAAATAACCTTACCTAGCTCCAAAATGACCGATTTTAACTAGGATAGCTCTAAAATGACCTACACTTACCATTTTGTCCTCCAAAATGAATAAATATGTTTAGTTAGCTAAAAAATGGCATAACTACCTAGGTTAGCTCCAAAATGACCTATTTACATATCATAGGTCTAAAATGACCTACACACTTAGCATTTTTACCTACCTTAGCTAAAAATTGGCATTTTTACCTACCTTAGTTAGAAGAAGAAGAAGATAAAGAAGAGGAGAGGAGAAAAAGAAAGAGAAGATAAATTCTTCTTCTTCTTCTTTTTCTTCTTCTGTTTCTTCTTTTTCTTCTAGCTAGTCTTCTTCTTCTAACTTTCATCTTTCCTAATTTGCAGATTTTCTATAGAAGAGGAAGCTTGCCTTGATGGAGTGTACTCTTCTACTTGTGCTTCCCTTTTGTTTATGGAAACTTGTTGGAAACTTGTTTTGGATATGTATGTATGGATATGTTGTTGGAAACCATTGTATGTTGGATATGTTGTTGGAAACTTGTATGTTGGATATGTTGTTCGAAACTTATTTTTGGTATGCTTGTTGAAATTATTTTGAAATGTATATATATATATATATATATGTGAAATTCTGTGAAATTGAATGAATTTAAGAAAAAACAGAAAAAACAGGGGCTATATAGCCACTTTGCCGTCTGTTGGCAGACGGTAAAGGTCTTTGCCGTCAGCTAGCAGACGGCAAAGCTGCCACGTGGCAGCTACCTGTGTAACCTGGGGTAGCACTAGGCTGGCCTAGATGGTTTCTTTGCCGTCTGGTGGCATACGGTAAAGAGCTAAGGTTCTTTACCGTCCGCTGGAACCACCTAGGCCAGCAAAGAAACAGCTGCTTTGCCGTCGGCTGGCAGACGGCAAAGATCATGAGGTCTTTGTCGTCTGCCAGCGAATGGCAAAGCACGCCATTAACCCCTTAACGGCCGTAAGTTGCCACGTGTGCCATCCACGGTCTTTGCCGTGTGCCAGCCGATGGCAAAGCGCCCTTTACCGTGGCTTATTCAGCCGGACTGTTTGCCATCTACTGGCAAATGGCAAAGCCTTTGCCGTCCGGCATGCATGCCTTTGCCGTACGGGATGGCTGGCGGCAAAGTACCCGATTCGTGTAGTGAGTTGTGCTTAAGGTACATGAGAGTTCGGGGAGAGAATGGCTTGACCTATTACAAAGATGTCGTTCCCTCCTTCTTGTAGTGCCTTGGTCCTAATTACCGTAAAAATTGGCAAGAACGGGTAGCCACAGGGCAGAAATTTGAAGGGGGACAGGAATTCACTCTTATCCCGACAAAAGGTAGTCCCTATCAGCTACAGCAGTCTTCAGGACACGCTGGTAGGCTTGGTGATGACCTCCATCCTGCAATGCCGATCCGTCCTGATCTCCTTACAACTAAGGGAAAACTCTTTGGGATTTGCTTTCCGGGAGGCGGGCTCCACTACCTCCCCTATCACCGGAATGGAAACAGTCCTGCCTTCCTCCTATGTCCTTGATATGACGTCAGGGGAACCACCTTTGCGGAGGGAGCCGCGCCCTGCAACTGGACCCGCATGCCTCACGAGGCCACTCGGTGGAGAAGACCTCACAAGGTGCTCACGCCTGCCAAGCTGCCTCGGTAGGGCTCGGCCTCATGGGAAGGGTCTTCCTCCTCACCAGGAAAACCTCTCGCTAGAGAAGGGAGGTCCACCCTCATCTACCATCCCAACATCACCTTCTGATGCGGCTAGAGGACGGGCTGTGGTACCCCTGGTCCCACTAGGCCGATACACGCTTCACATGTGGTTACCACTGATGAGGTCACCTACTCCGGGTAGGGTCACAGACCTGACATCTAGGGCCCACATTACCATTAAAGTCCCTGGACTACCAATGCATTCTGGGACATCCTCAGGATCCAGTCGGACTTGGATGGTCACTCGGACGTCACTCCATTAGTCGGCTATGATCCAACACTCACACAAGAAGGAGAGGAGACGGCGTAGGAGTCATAACGTTTGAGAGACTTGATAACTCACATGAAGTGTTGTGGAGACTAACGTTACTATTAACGTCTTAGTTAAGAAGACATTTTTTAGTAACACATGTAGTTACTCACATTTAATGCCTTGTAATGATGCTCGACCAGACCAACGCACTCTATATAATCTGCCCCTGAGCTCTTGGACAAGGGTTCCAAACTCACTATAATCAGACACCCCCATAAGCAAACACTGAGCCTTAGGGCTCAAGACATAGGGTCTTTTCCACTCCCGAGTGGGGACCTAACTTGTACATATGACTGTTACACCTATGCCGTAGCTAGGCTCTGCACCCTTCATTCGTACCCCCAATACTACTGCCAGACTTACTCCCACGACAGTTGGCGCCCTCCATGGGGCAGCATGTCTAGAAAATTCCAGCGTAGGTGGAGATCTATTTTTTCCATTCATCATGATGGCACTCGGCAGCGAGATCCTCTTCGGTACCATCCACTTCATCGCCAACGGTTTGGCGTGGTTGCATGAGACGCCGTTGGACCCAGACGTGTCACCTGCCTGCGGTGCGATGCATTTTAGCATGGTGGCGCACAGAGTTTTACTGTGATAGCCGTCGGAGCCCTATGTCTCCACACTCGTTCGACCCGTTGTTGGCTACAGCAAGCACTTAGGGCGCTCGCGGCTGTGGTGATGGGTCAAGCACGTTTTGGCGCGTTAGTCCACGATACGGCAGGTGGTTGTGCTCGATTCAGATGAGCCCACCGTCAGCTTGTTCCCCTCTTTGGGCGACAATATGTCGGATAGGTCTGAGTGCGAGAGCAGCGGAGACGCTGCAGAAATACTGATGGCCCACACCACCAACCATGGACCTCCTGGGTACTCCGCGGGTGGTTCCCGTGGCTGTCATGGTGGCCGTGGTGACGGCAATACCGATGCTTACATCCCCTAGCCTCTCAGTCGGGAGCCGTGTGAGGAGGGGAGGAGGAGATATGACGAAGTTCTTCTCACTCCCATCATGGGGACTATCCCGGAGGAAATGGCCTTGGAGGCCACGCGCCAAGCCACTTTGGCTAAGCGCAAGCGGCTCAAGCGACTCCAACGGTCAATGGACAACCGCGCAGCCAGACAGCAATGCAACTCCAGCCGCAATCGGCGGCAATGATCGGCCGCCCAAGATTCTAGTGATGCATACACCAATGAAGAACCTAGGTGCAGCCACACGGATCGCTCAATTTATTCAGCCGTCCGGTACTCTGGCTGGAGAGAGCATTTGGCAGATCCACACTTTGCTGAAGACTACCCTGAGAGAAAATTTAGAGGTTTAATAGTCTCAACGCATACATGGTAAGTCCATTCGGGCCGATACAATTAAGTCTACACATCCCGCATGCACACGGAAAGCGTCGTCATTCTCCTGCTCCTCGGAGAGGCCTGCATGGAGAACGTTGGCGCGATCACCATGATGTCAGTCGGACGCCCCCTCCAAAGGGCGTCTCATATGGCAGATGACCTTACGATGGCCTCCGGACTCATAGAGAGGACCTTGATCCGAGCCCCGTTCGGCCCAGGGCTATGAAGAGGGTGGCCGACATCGTCCACAGCTCAGTGCCAAATCCATCATCACATAGAATGTGGTGGACAAGAATAGATAGATCAGTGACAGAGCGAGTGGATAGGGGACTTCCACTCTCGAGTGCTTTAGTAGGTACATCCGAGAGGCTGGGATCCCCTCAAACTATAGAATGGAAATGGGAATTGGGAAGTTTAACAAAGAGTCCAAGCCAAGAACTTGGCTCGAAGATTATAGAGTGGCCGTCCATATTGGTGGTTGTGATGATTTTGTTGTGATGAAGCATCTCCCCCTAGCAGGTATCTGCTAGAGGTATCTGTGCGGGCCTGGTTAAACCAATTTCCCCCTAGCAGCATCTACTACTAGGAAGACTTGGCTCAGGTGTTTGTCAAGACGTTTGAGGGCACTTACAAGCGTTCAGGTGGTTTGACGGAGCTGCAACATTGTGTCCAACAATGTAAGGAAACTCTTCGCAAGTACATTCAGTGTGGGACCACGCTGCACAATACCATTGAGAATGTTACCGAGCTTCAAGCCGTCTACACCTTCAAGGCAGTCACTCGGTATGAAGCACTCATCTCAAAGTTCAGACAATCGGGGGAACTATCCCTTGGTCGAGCCATGGAAATTGCCAATCGGTATGACAATGGCGAAGAGGAAGACCGCTCCAAAGCGACAAAGGGCAAACCAGCAACACCCCTCAATCGGGGGGAAACGCTGGGAAAAAGGAAAAGAGGAAAGTGGATCCTCTGGGTATGGCAGAAGTTGTGGGGATCCCCGCCCAGGGGAACACCAAGCCGAAGAAGAAGAAGGAATGGGATAAAAATAAGAAGCCCAAGTATAGATCCAAGGTGTTGGATCAATCCTGCGTTGTCCATACCAAAAAAGATGAGGAGGGCAACATGATGTACCCGAAGGACACCACTTAGGAGTGTCGAATGCTCAAGCAGGAGACGGTTAGAGAGGCCTATTAAGAGAAGGACGACGACGAAGAATGTGAGGATGCTCCCGAGTATCTGAATGTCAACAAGGTCCTCAATATGATTTTTGCTCACGTTGAAAGCAAGAGTCGGTTGAAGGTCGTCAATCGGGAGGTCAACATGGCAGCTCCAACAGTTGTCAAGTACATCAATTGGGCAAATACCCCCATTACCTTTGACCAGTCGGATCATCCATCCCACATAGCCACCCCTGGGAGGCAGGCGTTTGTCGTTGACCTGACCGTCAATGGAGTTTGACTACGCAAGGTCCTGATGGATGGAGGCAGCGGATTCAACATAATTTATGCAGGACATGCTCAGGGCAATGGACATTCCCATGTCCCGACTGAGCAAGAGCAACATGCATTTCCATGGGGTCATCCCTGGGAAGAAGGCTGAGTCACTCAGCCAAATCGCTCTTGATGTTGTGTTCGGAAGCGAGAAGAATTTCTGAAAGGAATGCCTGACGTTTGAAGTGGTGGCCTTTCACAACGCCTATCATGCCATCCTGGGTAGGCCCACCTACTAATACGTCCATTTTGCATCATGATTTCCTACTATTATTTATAATGTTTCTATGCATAATAATGCTTTGAGGAGTGGTTCTAATGCCCTTTCTCTCATAGTATGCAAGGTTTACACAAAGAGGGAGAATACCGGTAGGTGGAATTCTGGACCTGAAAAAGCATACGAGAGGTACCTATTCCGCACATCTCCAAATAATCTGAAACTCAACAGAGAATTATTTTGGAATAAACAAAAATACTGGAGCAAATAACTATCCGAGGGGGGCCACCTGGTGACCAAAAGACACCAGCGCACGCCAGGCACCCCAGGCACGCCCTGGTGGGTTGTGGCCAGCCCGGCCCACCTCCGATGCCCATCTTAGGGTACTTAGGTCTTTGTCCTAGAAAAAAATAAGGAGAGTACTTTTGGTACAGAACGCTGCCATCTCGAGGCAGAACTTGGGCAGGAGCACTTTTGCCCTCTGGCGAGCGATTCGGCTGGGGGAACTTCCCTCTCGGAGGGGGAAATCGAAGTCATTGTCATTACCAACACCCCTCTCATCTTTGGGATGCCAATCTTCATCAACATCTTCAACAACACCTTCTCCTCTCAAACCCTAGTTCATCTCTTGTGTTCAATCTTTGTACAGGAACCTCAGATTGCTACATGGGTGACTAGTAGTGTTGATTACATCTTGTAGTTAATTACTATATGGTTTATTTGGTGGAAGATTATATGTTCCGATCCATTATGCTATTCAATACCCCTCTAAACTTGAGCATGGTTATTATTTGTGAGTAGTTACCTTTGTTCTTGAGGTTACAAGAGAAGTCATGTTGCAAGTAATCATGTGAATTTGATATGTGTTCGTTATTTTGATGGTATGTATGTTGTGATTCCCTTATTGGTGTCATGTGAACGTCGCCTACATGACACTTCACCATTAATGGTACTAAGGGAATGCATTGTGGAGTATTTATTAGATGGTAGGTTGCTAGAGTGACAGAAGCTTAAACCCAACTTTATGCGCTACTTCGTAAACGGCTGATTTGGATCCAAACGTTTAATGCCATGGTTAGATTTTATATTAATACTTTTCTCGTAGTTGTGGATGCTTGCGAGGTGGTTAACCATAAGTGGGAGGTTTTTTTCAAGTAAGAACAGCACCCAAGCACCAGTCCACCCACATATCAAATTATCAAAGTAGCGAACGCAAATCAAACCAACATGATAAAAGTGACTAGATGAAATTCCCATGTACCCTCAAGCACACTTTGCCAATTATAAAGACTATTCTGGCCTGTCCTTTGCCACCAAAGTATTGGGCTACCTTGCTGCACTCTATTTACAGTTACCGTTACTTGTTCGTTACCAATTATATTGCCATCAAACTATATGTTACTTACAATTTCAATGCTTGCAGAAATTACCGTGCTGAAAACTGCTTGCCATTTCCTTCTGCTCCTCATTGGGTTCGACACTCTTACTTATTGAAAGCACTACGATTGACCCCCTATACTTGTGAGTCATCAAGACTCTTTTCTAGATCCATTGCCGGGGAGTGAAGCGCTCTTGGGAAGTGGAAATTGGTAAGGAAAAACTTATAATACGTGCTAAAATTTGTTGTCACTTGCTACTTGTGAAAACATTCCTTTGAGGGGTTTGTTCGGGGTATCTTCACTTTGACAGGAACCACACTTCATTGCCCTTGAACCTACTGCACCTACTTAAAATATTGGTTATGAAATTCCTTTGGGTATGTTAGAACAAGTACTAGCTAATCCTTATGCAGGAGACGGAACTGAACATCCTCATATGCATGTAATACGTGTAGATGAAATTTGTGGATTATATAAGTTTGCAGGTTTGTCCGGAGATGAAGTTAAGAGGAAGGTTTTCCCTTTATCTTTGAAGCGAAAAGCATTGACATGGTATAGCCTATGTGATAATATTGGATTATGGAAATGGAATCGTTTCAATTTAGAATTCCACCGAAAGTTTTATCCTATGCATCTGGTTCGTCGTGATATATATATATATACACACACATATATATATGTATATATATATATATATATATATATAAACTCTATTCATCACCGAGGGTGCAGAATAAGTTATTCTTCACCCGAGATAATCTGACGATCAATTTATAAATAAATTATGTCCGGAATACAAAAAGTTGCATTTATATTGAATCACGACGTAAAATTTGACATAAGAAAACAAAAATATAGGTCACAAGCACAAAAAAATTGAATTTATTGTATATTTCCACTATTTTTGTAGGTTCGTAATTTTACCAGACGTAAAATATTTTTCCGCTGATTATAAATTTTATTACGGTATCTTTTTACGTATGAAATGAGACAAAAATTACGAAGCATAAAATTATGGTTCATTGATATTAAAATTGAGGGGTGGTGAAGAATAAATATTCCTCACCCACGGTGACGAATAGCGCGACCCTATATATATCACTCTAGCTTGCAGGAGGCTTAAGTCAATGTTATATTCATGACCCAAAATCATGAGCTCCCGAGAGAAGTTATTATTCAGAATTTTTATGCTCGGCTTTCTCATCATGATCAAACCTTGCTCGATACCTCTTGTGCTTGTTCTTTTATGAAGAAGACTACTGAATTCAAGTGGGATCTCTTGGAAAGAATTAAACACAAATCTTAAAATTGGGAACTCGACGAAGGTAATGAGTCAGGTATTAAGCTCAAGTTTGATTGTGTTAAATATTTTATGAATACTGATGCTTTTACCAAGTTTAGCACTAAATATGGACCTGATTCTAAGATAGTAGCCTCTTTTTGTGAATCATTTGCTACTCATGGTGACCTCCCTAAGGAGAAGTGGTTTAAATATCGTCCCCCTATTAAATAAGAAATTAAAGAGTCGGTCATAGCTAAAGATGAGACTATAATTACAATGTTGATCCAGTTGTACCTACTGCTTGTATTGAAAACTCACCTTTCCCTGCTAGGACAAAGGAACATGCTAAGGTATCAACTATGGTTCGCAAAAGTAATATTAAAGGACCTAAGCTCTTCGAAAAAAATAAACTAGAACCCAATGTTGCTATGGTTAAAGATCTTGGTAGAAAATATTGATGGGCATGTTACTTACTTCTGCGATGAAGCTGCTAGAATTGCCAAACTTGAGGAAAAAGATAAACATAGACCCATAGTTTGCATGCCTGTTCTCTCAGTTAAAATAGGAGATCATTACTATCATGGTTTATGTGATTTGGGTGCTAGCATGAGTGCTATTCCCTTTACCTTATACCAAGAAATTATGAATGATATAACACCTGCTAAAATAGAAGCCATTGGTGTTACTACTAAACTTGCTAATAGAGACACCATCACATCACTTGGGATTGTTAGAGATGTTGAAGTCTTGTGTGGGAAAATATAATATCCTACTTATTTTCTAGTTCTTGGTTCCCCACAAGATGATTTTTGTCCCATTATCGTTGGTAGACCTTTCTTGAACACCGTCAATGCTAAGATAGATTTTAAAAAATAAACTATTGGTGTTAGTTTTGGTGATGTGTGTCATGAATCTATTTTTTCCAAGTTTAGTAGACAACCTTGTGATAAAGAATTATCTAGTAAGGATGAAATAATTAGTCTTGCTTCAGTTGCCGTATGTCCTACCCATCCACTAGAACAATATTTGCTTAACCATGAAAATGATATGCATTTGCATGAAAGAAATGTAATCGATAAACTTTTCTTTGAACAACAACCACTCCTAAAACACAATTTGCCTATTAAAACTCATGGAGGTCCTACTCCACCTAAAGGTGATCTTGCTTTTGAATTAAAACAATTGCCTCACACTTTGAAGTATGCTGATCTTGATGAGAAAAAGATACATCGTGTTATTATTATTGCTAACCTTTCAGAACATGAAGAAGAAAGATTACTAAAAAATTTGAGGAAGCACCTGGCTGCTATTGGATATACTCTGGATGATCTTAAGGGCATTAGTCCCACTCTATGTGAGCACAATATTCAAATGGAACCTGATGTTAAACCCATTGTTGATCATCAACGACGATTAAATCCTAAGATGAAAGAAGTGGTAAGAACTGAAATATTAAAGCTTCTGGAAGCAGGTATAATTTATCCCATAACTGATAGTAGATCAGTGAGTCCCGTTCATTGTGTCCCTAAGAAGGGAAGTATTACTGTAGTTCTGAATGATAAAAATGAACTCATTACTCAAAGAATTGTCACTGGCTATAGAATGGTAATTGATTTTAGAAAATTAAATAAAGCTACTAGAAAAGATCATTACCCTCTGTCTTTCATTGATCAAATGGTAGAAAGATTATCTAAGCAGACACACTTTTGTTTTTTTGATGGATATTCTGGTTTCTCTCAAATACCTCTATCGCAACCCGGTCAAGAAAAAACCACCTTTACTTGTCCTTTTGGAACCTATGTTTATAGACGTATGCCTTTTGGTTTACATAATGCACCTGCTACCTTTCAAAGATGTATGACTACTATATTCTCTGATTTTTGTGAAAAGATTGTGGAGGTTTTCATGGATGATTTTTCTGTTTACGGAACTTCTTTTGATGATTGCTTAATCAACCTTGATCGAGTTTTGCAGAGATGTGAACAAACTAATCTCGTCTTGAATTGGGAGAAGTGACATTTTATGGTGCATGTAGGTACTGTCTTGGGGCATAAAATATCCAAACAAGGTATTGAGGTGGATAAAGGTAAAGTTGATGCAATTGATTGAATGCCGTGTCCTAAAGATATTAAAGGTATTCGGAGTTTCCTTGCTCATGCTGGTTTCTATAGGAGGTTTATAAAAGACTTATCTAACATTTCTAGGCCTCTTACTAAGCAGAAGGATATTCCATTCATCTTTGATGATGATTGTGTAGAAGCCTTTGAAACACTCAAAAAAGCCTTAACTACTGCACCTATTGTTCAACCACCTGATTGGAACTTGCCTTTTGGAATTATGTGTGATGCTAGTTATTATGCGGTAGGCGCTGTTCTGGGACAAAGAGTTGATAAAAAAATTAAATGTTATTCATTATGCTAGCAAAACTCTAGACAGTACCCAAATAAATTATGCTACTACTGAAAAAGAATTTTTAGCAGCTGTGTTTGCTTGTGATAAATTTAGATCTTACATTGTTGATTCCAAAGTAATTGTTCACACTAATCATGTTCCTACTACCTCTTGAGCTTGCATTGGTTTTCCCTTGAATAGGAAAGGGTGATGCAACGAAGTAGATAAGTATTTCCATCAGTTTTTGAGAACCAAGGTATCAATCCAGTAGGAGGAACAAGCAAGTCACCAATGGATGCACCTACACAAACAATCAAACTTTTGCACCCAACACTATAAATGGGTTCTCAATCCCTTCACGATTAGTTGCAAGGATTAGATCCGATAGAGATAGATGTATACGAGAACAGAAAGTAAAAGGTAAATAAATTGCAGCAAAGTATTTTGGTATTTTTGGTTTATAACTCTGAAAGTATATTATGGAAAGTAGACCCGGGGCCATAGGTTTCACTAGAGGCTTCTCTCTTGAAGGAAAATATCATGGTGGGTAAAAAAATTACTATGAAGAAATTGATAGAAAAGCAAATAATCATGTAGTTATCCAAAGCAATGATCATGCATATAGGCATCACGTCCATATCAAGTAGACCCAAACGATTCTACATCTACTACTATACTCCACACATCGACCGACTCCTGCCTGCATCTAGAGTATTAAGTTCATGAAGAACATAGTAACACATTAAGAAAGATGACATGATGTAGAGGGATAAACTCAAGAAATATGATGAAAACCCCATCTTGTTACCCTTGATGGCAACAATACAATACGTGCCTCGCTATCCCTACTATGTCACTGGGTGAGGACACCGCAAAATTGAACCCAAAACCAAGCACTTCTCCCATTGCAAGAATTACCAATCTAGTTGGCCAAACCAAACCAATAACTCGAAGAGGCTTACAAGGATATGAAATAATGCAAATAAGAATTCAGAAGAGATTCAAATAAGATTCATGGATAATCAGAGCATAAACTCACAATTCATCGGATCTTGACAAACACACCACAAAAGAAGATTACATCGGATAGATCTCCATGAAGATCATGAAGAACATGGTATTGAAGATCAAACAGAGAGAAAAATCCATCTAGATACTAGCTATGGACCCCTAGGTCCATAGTGGATAACTCACGCATCATCGGAGGGGCACTGGAGTTGATCTAGATGCCCTCCGTGATCAAACCCCCTCTGGCAGATTACCGGAAAAGGCTCCAAGATTGGATCGCTCAGGAACACAGGCTTCTGGCGGAGGAAAAGTATTTTCGTGGCTCTTTTTGATGTTGGGGGAATATTTGGGAATTTATAGGCCAAAGATTAGGGTTAGGAGACCTGCTGGGAGACGACAAGCCCTTGGCTGCACCTAGCAGGCTTGTGGCTCCCTGGTAGGTTTCCTGACGTGCACTCCAAGCCTTGTTGATTTGTTTCCTTCCAGAAAAATTCCTTCCGAAGGTTTTCTTCCGTTTGGAATCAGTTTAATATTAGATATCTACAAAACTCGAAAACAAGGCAAAAAACATAAACTGGTACTAGGCTCTAGATTAATAAGTTAGTCCCAAAAACAATATAAAATAGCATATTAATGCATATAAAACATCCAAAACAGATAATATAATAGCATGCCATCATAAAAAATTATAGACACGTTGGAGACGTATCAGCATCCCCAAGCTTACTTCCTCCTCGTCCTCGAGTTGGTAAATGATAAAAACAGAATTTTTCATGTGGAGTGCTACCTAACATATTTATCCATGTAATATTCTTTATTATGGCATGAATATTTAGACCCGTAAGACTCAACACAAAATCTTAATATTGATATAAAAATAATAACATTTCAAGCATACTAGCAAAGCAATTATATCTCCTCAAAATATAATGGCAAAAGAAAGTTATCCCTAAAATATCATATGGTCTGGCTATGCTCCATCTTCCCCACACAAAGTATTCATATCATGCAGAACCCCGATGAAAATTCAAGAAATTGTTTTCATATCTTTATTTTCTCAAACTTTTTCAACTTTCACACAATACATGAGCATGAGCCATGGATATAGCACTATAGGTGGAATAGAATATGGTGGAGGTTGTCAAGGAAAGGTAGAAGATAGTCTCACATCAGCTAGGCGTACGGGCTATGGAGATGCCCATGAATAGATATCAATGTGAGTGAGTAGGGATTTCCATGCAACGGATGCACTAGAGCTATAAGTGTATGAAAGCTCAAAGAGGAACTAAGTGGACGTGCATCAAGAAGAAAAATTCCACTAGTTATATGAAAGTGACAAAATAGGAGACTCTCTATCATGAAGATCATGGTGCTAGTTTGAAGCACAAGTGTGGAAAAAGGTAGTACCAATGTCCCTTCTCTCTTTTCTATCATTTTTTTGGTGGGCATCTAAGGCCTCTTTTATTATATATTTTTTATTTGGGCTTTGCTGGCCTCTTTAATTTTATTTTCATAAAGTCCAGAATCTCATCCCCTCTTGTGAGGGAATCATATCTTCCATCATCGTTTCCTCACATGGGACATGCTCTAATAATCATAATCATCACACTTTTATTAACTTACAATTCAAAAGAAAATTACAACTGATACCTATGACAAAATATGACTCTATATGCAATATGGAAATGATGGTGTAGGTCATAAAAGGAAACGGTGGAAGTTGCATGGAAATATATCTCGGAATGGCTATGAAAATGCCATAATAGGTAGGTATTGTGGCTATTTTGAGGAAAGATATATGGTGTCTATTTTGATGAAGGTATATGGTGGCTATTTTGAGGAAGGTGTTTGTTGTACTCGCAGAAGATGTGCGGTACTATAGAGGCTAGCAAAGGTGGAAGGGTGAGAGTGCGTATAATCCATGCACTCAACATTAGTCATAAAGAACTCACATACTTATTGCAAGAGTCTATTAGTCATTGAAGCAAAGTATTAAACGCATGCTCCTAGGGGAGAGATTGGTAGGACTTAACCATCGCACGCTCCCGACCCTCACACAAAGGTCGACAATCTATAAACAAGTCATGCTCCGACTTCCTTACATAACGGTTCACCATACGTGCATGCTACGGGAATCACAAAACTTTACACAAGTATTTTTACCAAATCACAATTACTTCATAACATGACTCTTAACATTACCATCTTTATATCTCAAAACTTTATGCAAGGAATCAAACTTCTCATAAAAACTCAATGCACTTAATATGGAAGTTTTTATTATATCCCTCTTGGATGCCTATCATATTAGGACTAAATTCATAACCTAGACCAATTACCATGCTGTTTAGAGACTCTCAAAATAATATAAGTGAGGTACAAGATTTCAAGTATTTCTATAAAACGCAAACACCACCGTGCTCTAAAAAATATAAGTGAAGCACATAGAGCAAAATTGCCTAACTCAAAAGATATAAGTGAAGCACATAGAGCATTCTAACAAATTCACGATTCAGCGTGTCCCTCTCAAAAAAATGTGTGCAGCAAGGATGATTGTGGAGAACTTACAAGCAAAGACCCATATGATACAAGACGCTCCAATCAAAACACATATCATGTGGTGAATAAAAATATAGCCTCAAGTAAATTTATCGATGGATTGAAGACGAAAGAGGGGATGCCTTCCAGGGCATCCCCAAGCTTAGGCTCTTTGTCATACTTAAATATGGCTCGCGGTGCCTTGGGAATCCCCAAGCTTAGGCTCTTGACAATCCTTATTCCATAGTCCATCAAATCTTTACCCAAAACATGAAAACTTCACAACACAAAAGTTAACAGAAAACTCGTGAGTTCCGTTAGTATAAGAAAATAAATCACCACTATAGGTACTATTGTGAACTATTTATTTATTTATATTGGTGTTATACCTACTGTATTCTAACTTCTCAATGGTTCATACCCCATGATACAACCCAAAGATTCATCAAAATAGGCAAACAACTCAAAGAAAACAGAATCTATCAAAAATTGAATGGTCTGTAGGAATCTGAAAACTCCGTATACTTATGTAAATCAAAAAACTATGAAACATTAGGACAGCCTGGGACATTTATATATCTATCTTGTGTAAAAATTTCAGAATCATTCAACGCTCTGAACAATCTGGAAAATTCCTGGACTGAGTGCAAAAATTTCTGTTTATCAGCAAGATCAAATCAACAACTACCATAGATCACCTCAAAGGTTTTACTTGGCTCAAACACTAATAAAAACACCAAAACACAATTATTACATAAGTAATAATATAGGAAACACTAAAAATCATAAGCAAAAATAGAAGACAAAAATAAAATTGGGTGCCTCCCAACAAGCGCTATTGTTTAACGTCCCTAGCTAGGCAAAGCGCAAAAGATCTAGGTATTGTCATAATAGTAAGGGAGATCATCCATGCTCATCTCATACTCCCTTCTTTCAGCAGCAAGCTTCCTTTGTGGCAAGCAAAAAAAATCAATAGGGCTAATAGGATAAGGATCATTAATATCAAGTGCGAGAGGAATAGGTTCCTCCTTTGGTCCCTTATACTCCCTCTGTTCCTTTATGCAAGGTGTATTATTTTTGGCAAGGTGATCAAGGCACATAATTATGGACATGTTAAGACTAAATTACCCTTGAAAAATTTGTTGGTTATTGGAAAGTGAATTAGTTAGTCTAGAAAAGTATGAGATACATGCAATTAACAAAGAGATAGTTTCCTTCTTTTCCTATAAGGAGATATATAGACAATCACAAAAGATATAATTTCCTTTTTTAAGAGGGATAACAAGGGAATTATGGAGAATTAGGATAAATGCACCTTAACATTTTGGAATTTTATCAAAAAACAAATACACCTTATATAAAGGAACGGAGGGAGTAGTGTATAATTAATTCATCATTATGAGCTTTTCTTTGGGTGATGGTCATATGCCTTTTTCTAAGAATGAACCCTAATCTGATGTTTTGTATAGCAAAATTATCATTGAGCTCAGAAATCTTATCAACCAAAACCTCGGTAGGGACCTTTTTTCTCAAATTCTCATTATACGCAACATAATCCAGAGATTGCAATCTCATTATCTCTTCTTAATTAAAAATGATCTCCTCAAAGGGGGGACATCCACCATTAATTTTATAATGAGCAAAAATTTCACTAGCCTCTTTCATGATAAATCTAAACTCGTGATCTAGGAATATAGTGGCAGCACGCTTAATAGAAGAATGCTAAATATTACAGAACTCAAGAAAAATCCTTTGTATGTAAAGGTGCATACGAATGAATTGCCTATCAAGTTCAATTATTAACTAAGTTATGGCATCTGCAAGACTATCCGTTTTGTTGAGAATGGAACCTCCTAAGGTAGGGAGTGTTTCCGCATGTCGTGGGAACGAGCCTGATAGTAGATGGTAGGGGTACGTAAGGAGAGGGCAGAGTCCTAGCTACGGCGAGGGTGTACACACATATGTATGAGTTCAGGCCCTTGTGCCAGAGGGGAGGGCGGCTTATATAGAGTTCGCTGCCCCTCATAAGTGCCCGACATCTAAGGGTCCGATTGTGGGTTTAAAGACTGGCGTTACTGGCAACATACATAATAAATGCTACTAATGACGAAGGACTAACGACCGCCCGTTGGCCTTCGGATGGTGGCTCCTGGTCTTCTGGTGTTGACTGAGAATAAGGTTTACCGAGTGCCAGGTGACTGTCGAGTGAGGGAAGAAGACTCCGAGTGGATTGAATGTCGAGTGACTTGAACGTCTCATGGAATCTAGTTGGAAGCTTATGCTCGATCTTCAAGTCCTCCAATGTAGTCTCCTTAGGTAGGGTATGTAGGCCTCGCCTAGGGCCCTACCCTAGGTACATCTCCTCATCATTAGCACCTGCATGGATCGGGGTTCGAGTGGTGAGCAGCCAATCCCCGCAGGCCCTTCCCCCCGCGTAGGCCGCCGTGTTGTTGTCGTCGTGTCCGTCGCCACTGGTCGAAAGGTGGAAGCTTGAAGCTCGCCTCCATCCTACTCGTCGCAAGATGAGTAGGGGAATGGGACCCCATAGTTTCCCTCTTCATGTGTGCCCGATAGCACGCCGGAATGCCCGTGTGTTCGCCGGAATTGCGCCGCCGCCGTGCTCTATCGCCGTAGGTATTCTTTTATTCAGTTTCGACAGTTAGTGTGCATATGTGTGTACTAGTGAGCCCGTTCCCCTCTCCTGTTAACATCCGCAGCCATGGCGTAGTGGTAACGCGCTCAGAGTGAGACCGTGAGGTCTGGGGTTCGACCCTGCAGACCCCCTTTTTTTCTTCCTTTGTTTTTATTTTCTTTTGCTATGTGCCATGTATGTATGTGTGTGTGTAGGTTTGGGTGAGTATGTGTGTGACAAGTGGGCCATGCCCCCCTTGTCATACACTATTCTTTTGATATGTGCCATGTGTGTAGAGGTAATGTTCAAATATGCTCATGTGCACATTTAGGGTAAGTTTTCACTTATAAGAGTGGAGGGAGTTTTTGCTATGTAGTTTTAGCCATGATGCTTCCTGTGACTATAGGTGTATGATACATGATTTTCGGGTAGGAAGATCCAAGGAATCCATTGGTGCAATTGGATTTCACTTTTGAACAAGTTCATAAACATGTCATTTCTGTTGTGAAGCTACTTTGTCATTTTTGCATGAATTAATCCATGCTTGCTTTGGGGTATGTGCCAACATGAAAGTGTTAGTGTCTTATGTCTATTATGCCATGGTATTTTTGTTTGACCTGAGAATCACCCATATAAGTGGGAAACTTGCTGAAAAGTAGCTAACTTGATGTTACTCTTTTCACCATGCTAAATATTTCTAAGTCTAAGAATCTAGTAATATTTTTATGCCATGTTAAGTGGATGCTACCAAGTGCTATGTTGTGAATTAGCTCATGCTCAGTGCTAGTGTTTTGAAGTAGATGTTGTCTACTACCATCATGTTAATTTTCATGCCATGAGGTGGTCTCTAACACCATTAGTTGATGCTATCAACATGCTACCAGTTTAATTCAGATTCCAGAAAACTGTTATTTTCACTATGTCCCAGAAATATGTTTCATCATGCCAACTTGTGGGCTCCATGCTTATTGATATGTGCCTCCTTTACAGATTGTGTAGTTGGATAAGTTGATAAGCTTGTTATGCAATTTCTTTCAATGCCTTGTTTGTGGTTGTAGAATTCCTGTAGCTCAAGTTGTTGGTTGTGAAAGTTGCTATGTTGCTGTTTTGTGGCAGATTGTTTGTTTTATTGTTTTGTGACTTGTGGGAGCTATACTCCAGGGAATTGCTTGATCTTTGGCTCTATTGTGGTTGGTTTTTCGTTGCCTAACCAGTGGCTACCTTGGAATGCCAAGGAATAGCATAGATCCTTCTTGTCTTGTGATTTCCCTTCGTATCTTGTCGTGAGAGTATCGTGAGAACCGTAACTCCGTTTCTTACGTTCTTCATATGCATTTTTATCGTTTTTGCATGATGCATCCATATTTTCCATGTTTATGCATGTCTAAATAACTTAACATAAGGTTCTGTCCAGATTCATTAATAACCAATCCTTCGCATGTGAAACATGACTAGATAGGATTGCCATGCTAAAACTCTTCACCTAAGCATGCATCATTCTTGCTTGTGCATTGCACCTTGGTTGTTTGTTTATTCTTGCTGTTTCTTTTGGGTAGACCCGAACATTGAACTTGAGTACAAAGAGCCAGGTGAGTACAACTACGAGGATCCCACCACTTGTTCCACTGAAGAACCAACAGGCAAGATGATCGTTCCCAGATCCCGATACTATTTTCGCTTGCTCGTTGTCTCGCTCTTATCATTACAACTGCGCTACCTACCACTTGAATGTCATGCTCCTAATTGCCATGATAGCCTTAACCCTCCACATCCCAGCAAACCTTTGATTGGCTAAGTTACCGCTGCTCAGCCCCTCTTATAGCATTCTTAGTTGCAGGTGCAGGTTGTTCCATGTGATAACATGGATTTGGCATATCACAATATTATCTGTTATTTAATTTAATGCACATATATATCTTGGTATTGGTGGAAGGTTGGCCTTTTTCTATGTGTTTTGTTCCGCTGTTACCACCTTAGTTTCTTGTTACCGGTGTTATGTTTTCCATATTTTGCGCTCCTAACATGCTCAGGGCTGTTATGGGGACCCCCTTGTTTATTCGATTGAGATTAAAACTTGTCTGGCAAGACCCAACTTTGGTACTACATTTGCTTATAACTTAATAAATATTGCATAGGGCTTTGCAACCCCGTGGGTTGGGGATATAACCCCACGGTGAGACCTGCCCTGGAGGGCTCTGCGTTAAATCGGACGGCTCATAGCCAGCCCAAGGATGAGCTGTGAGGACCGAAGGGCCCAACAAGTGTAGCGGCTCACAGGATGGGTCGGCAGGGTGGCTCAGAGGAGAAGATCCGGGCGTCTAAGCCGCCCGGGGACAACTTGGTCAGAATAGGCAAGAGAAGATAGAGGCAGACTCGGACGTGTAATGAGAGTCGGCCACGACTTGTATGACCCGTGGTCTTGACCTTGGTATATAAAGGCAAGACCCGGGGTGACTTAGAGATCAGGTTATCAAGAACTAGGTCAAAATTTAGCTCCCTTGTAATCGATACAACAACAAGCAATACAAACACAAGCAGGAGATAGGCTATTACCTCACCTTGAGGGGCCGAACCTGGGTAAAGTGGTGTCCTTCGTCCCTGTTAACCCCTTTGAGTCCATCACGTTAGCGATGGCCTCGAATCCAAGTCCGTTAGCCCAGACATCTACCATGATAAATCCACGACAGTTGGCGCCCACCGTGGGGCCGACACTTGGTGGTGTTGAGTTCTCGAAGGGCTCTCTTCCGGGGCTCGAAGGATACGTGGTCGGAAGGATCAGCAAGAGTCGCCATGGCCAGTTCTACATCGACGATGCCGGCTAGGGGCTTGATGTTGAGTACGTAGACTATGGATTCCGAGTTCCATTCAGCGGGATCCACGTCTTCATCGGAAGGGTTAATGGATCTACACCTGGGCCGGACGTCTGCACCGACATCATCGAGTCGGCTCGGCATCTGCGACCTGCGGGTAACATGCATCCTGCCCGTGCTAATCCGGGTCAGAAACATGTCTTCGTAGGCTTCAGTCAAGGTATGGATCTGGAAGCTTCTGGATCATAGGAAACTCTCGTCTATTCGGAGAACGAATCTTCAAGTGGAGAAACGGAGTTGGTGTACCAGCTCCGCAACGGCGGCCTTGGGGGCTACGGAGATGTCTGCCTTGAGTCAGATCGCTCTGAGTCGGATGATCTTGAGCTTTCGGTTCATGTTGCCTTGTTCATGGCGAGGTCAGCCCTAGGCACGAGTAGTACAGTCGCAGGAGCCGCCACCTCGGGTGATAACCCGCCGCCGCCGGCTCAAGTTCTTGTGGAGCTGATGGATGAGCTCGCTGCTGTAATGGCCACTGAGGTCACACCAGATAATCAAGCAGCTCGGAATTTAGAGATCGCAAGGATCAAGGGCCGGATGACAGAGGAACGGCAAAGGATGGATGAGCTAAAGATCTAGATGAAGGAAGAGGCAAAACGTATCAAGGCGGATGCTTTCCGTCTAGGGCTGGAGCAGATATCAGCAGCAGAGGTACATCGAAGGAGGCATCAGTCCCATATACCAGAGCGCTATGAAGCAAGGAACCTCTTCAATACTCCTGGCGCGAGGCGAGTAACAAATGCGCCCGAAAGCCGCCCGACGGGGCGACCAGCGATTCATCCAGCCCGGCGTAACCAAGCTTCACCCGGTGGCTTTCCACCGTCGGCGGGTCATTATTCTAACCCAGCCGAGAATATGGTGGCAGTGGCCACCCGGCTTGAGACAATTCCTATCCCGGATGAAGCAACCTTTGCAGAGAATGTGCGGAACGGCATCGGGTACCTGCAGACGGCCGTGGCCCAGCAGGAGAAATATACTCACAGCTGGAGCCGTGTTCATTCAACCCCTCTTCCTAGCCGCAGCTTTAACCGGCACTATGAGTCACCAGCAGATTCCAGCAGCAACCGACACAGAGAGATTCCGACGGGTCACCGGCCGGGTAGAGACACGTCAACATTCATAAACCATGTAGGACGCCCGCAAGAGGCGCCAGCTAGGCCGGCTCACCAAGAGCTTGTACCTTCCGTTTCGGTAGGGGCAGGAGTAAACTCCAGGATGGGAGGGCTGTCATGTTTGTCGCAGGCTCTGCGGAGTGAACGGCTGCCAAGAGACTTTAAAGGGCCCCGCAAGGTCCCAAATTATACCGCTGATTTACCCCCGGAGGCCTGGGTGGAGAGTTATGAACTGGCGATAGAGATGCTGGAGGTCAGTGAGGCGGTTTATGCCAAGTATTTTGTCATGATGCTTGAAGGCCCGGCTCGCACGTGGCTAAAGGGGTTACCGCCTAATACCATCAATTCATGGGCGGAGCTCCGGGCCCGGTTCATTAAAAACTTTCAAGGGACGTGCAAGCAACCGATGACCATTGTGGATCTTGATCACTGTGTCCAACAGGAGAACGAGTCGGCCGATCATTGGGTACGGTGGGTCTCGACAATCATCCACTCCTCGGAGCAGATCACGACGGCCCAGGCGGTACTGATCTTGTAGAAGAACTGCCATTTTGTTCCTTTGAAACAGAAACTCGGCCGGCTCAAACATACGTGCCAGGACATGGGAGAGCTCATGACAGCTCTCATGAAATATGCCGACTCTGACAGTACGAAGGATCCGGGTTCTGATGATGATAAAGCTGGCCAAGGTAAGAAAGGCAATCAAGGCAAGGGTGTGGCAAACAATGGTAGCCAGAGCAAACGTAAGAATCCAGAGGCCGGGTCAGAGCTTGTGGCTAATACAAACAGCTAGTAGAATTACCCCAAAGGCAATAGGAGGTTTAGACCGCCCTTTGGCAGGGATAGCTCTTCCTCGAACATGAAGGAGTTACTTAAGCGACCTTGTCCAAATCACAGTCTGCCTAATAAGCCGGCAAACCACACATGGGAGGATTGCAATTTCATGCAGAAGTACAAGCGGTATTTCACACAACCTAACAATCGAGATGGTAGTCCGCTAGGTGGCACAGGACATGACGGGTCAGGAGCTGGTTTTGGTTTTGGCGGCTCAGGGTCCGGTCATCCGGTCCACCATCATCTGGGTCAGGATTGTCAAGGGGGACACCAGCCACATTCTGGTAACAATAATCAGCAACAACAGCCTAATCAGTCTGGTTTTTAGAGTAATCCGACGCAGCTCAGCTCCGGGCAGTACCACGATTTCACGACTGGTCTCAACAAACGGGACCAGAAGTTGCGAAAGTGGGCAGTGAATGCGGTTACACCGGCTCTTCCGCAGTACTTAAAGTGGTCTGAGTATGACATAACTTGGAGCCGAGAAGATCACCCGCCGCGTGTCGATGACCCGGGGCGGCTGGCTTTAGTTGTAGCCCCCTAGGTGGGCGGATATATGGTGAACAAGGTTCTTATGGATGGCGGCAGCAGTATAAACATCCTTTACTATGACACTTTCCGGCGGATGAAGTTGCTTGAGAAGGATTTAGAACCTTCATCCACCGTCTTTCATGGTGTGGTTCCGGGTAAATCGGCGCGTCCGGTGGGCAGGATTTCATTGGAAGTGGCTTTTGGCGATGAGTACAATTACAGGGTGGAATCCTTGTGGTTCGAAGTGGTCAAGATCAAGAGCCCTTATCATGCGATATTTGGACGGCCGGCTTATGCTAAGTTCATGGCCAGACCCTGCTATGTTACTTGCAGCTCAAGATGCCCGGCTTAAACGGTACCATTACCGTTCATGGTAACCGAAATACGGCTATTGAATGTGAAGAAGGAGACACGGCTTACGGAGAGTCCAGTTGCGCCCAGGAGGAACTTAAGTTCTATAAGGAGAATGTTGATCCGGTGGATATGACCCTACTGAAAAAGCCCACCACAGAGGTTGAGCCGCCCCTCAAAATTTTAGCGGATGATACCAAGACAGTAGATTTCACTCCGGGCGACTCATCTAAGCAGTTCATCATTGGATCTCACAGGGATCCCAAATAGGAAAGCACGCTCATCGAATTCATCCGCAAGAATCGGGACATCTTCGCATGGAAACCTTCTGGCATGCCGGGTGTACCGACAGAGTTCGCTGAGCACAACCTTAATGTGGATCCAAAGTTTAAGCCGATTAAACAGTTTTTGCGACAGTTCAATGAGGAGAGGCGCAAGGCTATTGGGGAAGAAGTTGCCCGGCTTTTGGCAGCGGGTTTTATCATTGAAGTTTTTCATCCGGAATGGTTGGCTAACCCGGTGCCCGTGCTAAAAAAGAATGGCACATGGCGTATGAGTGTGGACTACACGGACCATAACGTCCGGCTGATCCATTAGCTCTCCCGCGTATTGATCAGATCATTGATGCTATGGCGGGGTGTGAAAGTTTGTGCTTCCTGGATGTGTACTTAGGTTATCATCAAATCAAGATGGCGGTTAAATACCTGGAGAAAACGGCTTTTATTACACCCTTTGGGGCGTTCTATTATGTCTCTATGCCTTTCGGGCTCAAAAGTGCCCAGGCGACTTACCAGCGATGCGTGCAGAACTGCCTTCACAGTCAGATTGGTCGTAATGTTCATGCTTATGTAGATGATATCATGATCAAATCCAGAAAGAAGGAGACTCTCTTGGAGGATTTAAAAGAAACTTTTGATAATCTCCGGGTCTACAAGATGATGCTTAACCCGACCAAGTGTGTCTTTGGTGTTCCGGTGGGCAAGCTTTTGGGTTTCCTGGTCTCTAAGCGTGCTATCGAGGCTAACCCGGACAAAATCAAGGCTATTACCTCTTTGGGAGAGTCGGCTTGCATTAATCATGTTCAGTGCTTGGCAGGGCGGATTGCTACGTTGAGCCGGTTCATAAGCCATCTTGGAGAGAAGGCTATTCCTTTATATCAAATGATGAAGAAGACAGACAAATTTGTCTAGAGTAAAGCGGCGGGTGAAGCACTTGAGGCGCTTAAAAAACAGCTCACTGAGCTGCCAGTGCTGGCTGCTCCGGCTGAGAAAGAACTGTTACTCCTTTATGTGGTGGCTAATAACCGGGTAGTGAGTGCTGCAATCGTGGTCGAGCGCAAGGATGTTGGAAAGGAGTATCCAGTACAAAGACCGGTTTATTATATCAGTGAGGTCCTGACAGAGTCTAAGCAGAGGTATCCACATTGGCAGAAGCTGGTATATGGGGTCTTCATGGCCAACCGCAAGTTAAAACACTATTTCTTAGGGCACCAGATAACTGTGGTCAGTTCTGCTCCGCTAGGGGATATTATCCAGAACAGAGAAACCACAGGAAGGATTGCTAAGTGGGCATTGGAGCTAGGACCTCTCAATGCAAAATATGTGCCTCGCACAGCTATCAAGTCCCAAGCCCTTGTGGATTTCATAAATGATTGGACGGAGTGTCAAGCTCCCGAGGAAAAACCGGATAACACATACTAGACTATACACTTCGATGGATCCAAGCAGTTAGAGGGATTAGGGACAGGAGTTGTTCTGACATCCCCCAAAGGTGATAAGTTTTGTTATGTGCTCCGGCCAATGTTCCCCTGCACTAACAATGCGGCTGAATATGAAGCTTTGCTTCATTGTCTTCGATTAGCCAAGGAGATGAATTTGAGCTGAGTCAGGTGTTTAGGCGACTCAGATCTAGTGGCTCAGCAAGTTTCTGGCACTTGGGACTCCGAGGACCCGTGGATGGCGGCTTACCATCAGGCGGTTGATATTATTGCTGGGCACTTTAAAGGATATCAGGTAGATCACATTGATCGTCGCAGAAATGAGCGACTGATGCCTTATGACGGTTAGGTTCTCAATGAAAGCCGATGCCACCCATTGTCTTTCTGGACATCTTACACCATTTGACTGTCAAGATGCCTTCAGAAGAAGATTTGGTTGTTTCTGACCCGAAGGCAGAATTAGTGGTGGCTCTGCATGCTATCCCAGATTGGACTATTCCCTATTTGGCCTATTTGACCCGGGGCGAGTTACCTGAGGATGAAGACCTAGCCAGAAAGATCAACCGGTGTTCTAAGTCCATGACAATAGTCAATGGTGAGTTGCATAAATGCAGTGTGACAGGAGTTTTTCAACGTTGTGTTTCACCAGAGGAGGGCCGGCAGATCTTGAATGAAATCCATGCTAGCGATTGTGGACACCATGCCGTCTCGAAATCTTTGGTGGCCAAGGCTTTCCGGTACGGGTTTTTCTGGTTGACGGCTCATAAAGATGCAGAGGACCTAGTCCGTAAGTGCGACGGCTATCAGAAGTTTGGCCGGCGTGCTCATATCCCGGCTCAGGAGTTAAGGATGATACCAATTACTAGGCCGTTTGTGGTCTGGGGGCTTGACATGCTGGGACCTTTCAAGAGATCCAAGGATAAGAAAACACTCCTCCTGGTGGCGGTGGACAAGTTTACTAAGTGGGTCGAGGCAGAGTCGGTCAGCAAATGTGACGCGGCTACAGCGGTTTTATTTATCAAAAAGTTGATCTACCGTTTTGGGTACCCACACAACATCATCACTGATAATGGTACAAATCTATCCAAGGGGGCTATCAAAAAATTCTGTGACGAAGAGCATATCCGGATTGATGTTTCAGCAGTGGCGCATCCACAATCCAACGGCCAGGCGGAGCGTGCCAATCAGGAAATTTTAAGAGGGATTAAACCGCGGCTTATGGTTCCTGTTCAGCGAGCGCCCTGGTGTTGCGTAGAAGAATTACCCTCCATCTTATGGAGCATCAGGACCACCCCTAACAGATCCACGGGTTTCACGCCTTTCTTTATGGTGTACGAGGCCGAGGCAGTTTTGCCCAGCGACATCCTGCATGACTCGCCAAGGGTGGCGGCTTACATTGAGGCGGACAATGAGACGGCACGTCAAGACGCATTGGATGCTCTGGAAGAGGCACGAGAGTTAGCAGCGGCCCAGTCGGCAATTTATCAACAAGACTTGCGTCGCTATCACAGCTGTAGGGTCAAGACCCGAACATTCCAGGAGGGCGACTTAGTGCTCCGGCTAATTCAGGACCAGACAAATATGCATAAGCTCTCTCCTCCATGGGAAGGACCTTTTGTAGTCAGCAGAAATCTCAACAATGGGTCATATTACCTCATTGATATCCGAGATGACTCAGATACGGCGGGTCAGGAGACCCGCTGGCCGTTGAACATTGCGCATCTCCGGCCTTATTTCACTTAAGGGTGTAGAGACCCCTCATCGTACACTATCATTGTACATGTCACAGTTATATCAAATAGTATCACTGCCAAGGTAAAATCCCGGCTCAGGAAAATGGGTCGCGGCACCAGGCGTTATGCCACAAAATCCTGGCTCAGGAAAATGAGTCGCGGCACCAGGCATTATGCCACAAAATCCCGGCTCAGGAAAATGAGTCGCGGCACCAGGCGTTATGCCACAAAATCCCGGCTCGGGAAAATGAGTCGCGGAACCAGGCGTTATGCCCCAAAATCCCGGCTCAGGAAAATGAGTCGCGGCACCAAGCGTTATGCCACAAAATCCCGGCTCAGGAAAATGAGTCGCGGCACAAGGGTTTGTGCCACAAAAAAATTGGCTCAGGAAAATGAGTCGCGGCGAGGGCGGCTTCTTACCTTTGGGTACAGCTTCTAACGCCTATCCGCCGGTGTCGTACGATGTACTGCTGAAGGGGGCTTCTTACCGACGGGTATCACTTCTAACACCCTATCGACCGGCTTTATGCCAAATTTCCGGCTAGCACGTTTAGCCGCGGTTGTGAGGTTTTTTTATCGACGGGTAGCTAACACCTCATAACCGGCGAGGGCGGCTTCTTACCTTCGGGTACAGCTTCTAACGCCTATCCGCCAGCATCATTACCTTCGGGTACACAAAAATCCGGCTAAGGAAAATTAGTTGCGGCGAGGGAGGCTTCTTACCTTCGAGTACAACTTCTAACGCCTATCCGCCAGCGTTTACGCTGTATTATTACCTTCGGGTAAACAACAAGCCGGCTAAGCAAAATTAGTCGTGGCGAGGGCGGCTTCTTACCTTCGGGTACAGCTTCTAACGCCTATCCGCCAGCGTTTACGTTGTATTATTACCTTCGGGTACAACTTATAATGCTTGCTAACTGGCTTTATGCTATAAAACTCCGGTTAACATGGTTAGCCGCGGACGGAAATCATGAAGTCCTTTCGGCCGACTCTCGACCCAAGAAGAAGAGACAACCGACAGAAATTATCAACTGGAATGCATACAAGGAAGATGTCACTTGGAAAGTCAGATTTTTCTCATTTAAAAGTTCAGCACAGCAAATATCTCAGGACATATATTACAAATGCTCTATGTAGAGCACCAAAAAGTGTTGATCAAAGTTTTTTCAAAGTCCCCTATGACGGGTTAAGGAGAGCCGGCTATTACAAATTGGAGTTAATCAACTGGCCGGCGGCTCATCCTGCTCTGGCTCTTCAGGTGCCTGGATCTGAAGGTTGTCCAAGTTCCAGTTGTAGTCAGCTAGAGCTGCGAAAGTCCCTTCTTCAAGGAAAGGAGACGGGTCAAGATTAGAAGCGAAGAGGTCCTTACTGCGGGTAGGCGTCAGGTCCTTCCATTCATAGAGTGGGCCACGAATTCTCTTCTGGTCAGGATCGTAAGCCGCCTGGTAAGTGTCCAGGTCAGCCTCTTCTGCTAAGACGGACCCAGAAACCTGGAATCCTTGCCGCACCGGACGTAGTCAGCTTCTGTAAACTTCGAGCCATCATCCTTCTTGGAGGGGAAGCCTTCCATCATATCAGCCGGAGTAAGCTTCGGAGCGAAGGCCAAAGCCCGGCTTATGCCTGCGATTGCTCCCTGGCGGGCGGCTGATCTCTTCAATTCAGCAATCTTCTTCGGCATGGTGGAAAAAAGTTCCAAGACCCCTTTGAGAGTTGAAGGGATCTTGTCCTTGTACTGCACAGACTTGATGGTAAACATCACGCCGCAGTACAGCTGCTCCGCCAGGGTGTAGATAGCCTTCAGAGGCAGTAAGCTGTCGGACGCCAGTTGGCGGCTTCTAGGACCTGTAAAGAGCCGGAGGTTTTAATGATAAGTCGCCAGTTCAGATGTTATAACAGTAGTTAATAAAAAGTTTTCAAGAGCTCACCGAAGAGGGCGGCTGTCATCTTTGTGATATGGCGTTTCAAGGACTGCAGCTCGTCAGAGACGATCATCAGCCGCTAATCAGTGTCGTCCGCCTGCTTGATCAGCTTGGCCTTCTCAGACACGACAGACTCTCTAAAAGAGGCAAACTCCACCTTGACTTTAACTAGCTCTTCGGTCAAGAGCCGGCATTTCTCATCGGTGACACTCCGGGCAGCCTGTTGATCCGCCAGGCTGGTCTTTAAGCCAACCAACTGCGACCCGGCTTCAGTCAAGGATTCCTACAACCATTTCAAAACAGAGAGTAAAACGGACAAGTCTCAACCAGATTGCAAGCAATATGCATGACACTTGGGGGCTAATGTCTATTTTTCAGAAGTTCACTATAAAGAGTCCCGACTCAACTTTGAACAGGTTTGAGCCGGCCCTTGGGGGCTACTATTAGCTCTCTTAAGTTATCTTCTAAAAAGTTCTGGCTCAACTTTGAACAAGTTTGAGCCAGGCCTTGGGGGCTACTATTAGCTCTCTTAAGTTATCTTCTAAGAAGTCCTGGCTCAACTTTGAACAAGTTTGAGCCAGGCCTTGGGGGCTACTATCGGCTCTTTTGATTATCTTATACAGAATAATTCTATCTACAAAGTAACCATGCAAAGTCCCGGCTCAACATATCGAGAGATTAAGACGACACTTGGGGGCTATGTAGGGGTATAAGGAGGAAAAGAATACCTCATACTTCTTCTTCGTAAGATTAACCAGTTGTAGCTCTAGGTCCCGGCTGGTGGATAGGCGGGTCATGTAGCCAGCATGAAGCTCCTCAGCTGTCATCTTCTCCAAGGCAGAAGGATCAGAATCAAGCTTCTTAGAAGTTTCAGTTGTTTCACCCCGCTTAGACAATACGTGGGCTAGAGGAGAATGCAAACCAGCGCCAGTGATTTCAACTTCTGGGACAGTCGTGTCTTTAGCCACCTGGACTATCTGGGACAATGTTGTCAGTGGTCGGCTCTGCAGAAGCAGCTGAGATATCTTCAACCGGCCACGAGTCATCCGGCTTTGAATGCTCCGGTTCTTGGGCAGCAGGGTCAGGGGAGGACTTGTTGATTTTCCGACGCTTGGCTTGAGCACTGTAAATGTGAGGATCAGAATCCAAAGGATACTACTGCCGCATAGAGAGTCGGATGTCATAAATACTTACAGCGGGTTGATCTTAGGAGGTGGCAGAGCGGTCGTCAAATAGTCGCCAGAAGAGGGTGATTTCTGAGAGACAATTTAAAAAACATGAGACAGCGTCGAGGTCGCAAAGTGAAATTAATTAAAACGGAGATACTTACCTCTGCGGGGCGTTTCTTTGGAGCTGGCGAGTTTGGTAAGCCGGACATAAGTTCAGTAGAACCAGCACTCCGGGTCTGGCGATGCTCAACCTGTTGTTGCTTTTTCAAAAGAAAATCAGGAGCCAGATAAGCTAGAGGATGAGAAACAGGAACTTTTCCAATAACCCGCCGCGGCTTCCGGGGGACAAAATATTCTGAGCCGGAAGAAATATATATTACCTCAGGGGCGTTGGCGCGGCTTGTTTCAACAGCATCCCTTGAGTAAAACAAGTGTAAGTAAAATAAGGTACTAAAATGGCAGAAAGCAGCCAAGGTTTACCTCTAAGTCCAACGATTGCGGCGGGTCAAACCATCCTTCTTGTGGGGCGGTCTTCTTGGACTTCTTATCCAGAACTTTCTTCTTGGGTTTCTTCAAAGGAGGAACATACTCCTTCTTCTAGAAATCAGAGTTGGCCTGGAAAGGTTAAACCGGTTAAACAGTAATGCGTCAGAAAGGTATAAGTGACAAGGAGAAAAAGTGGTGAAGAGTCGCCTTACATTTGGAGCCAGATTTTTGGCGTTAAAAGGCGCCAGGCCAATGGCGCTGCATGATCCGGTCGCTTCATGGACAAGCCTCTGGATGACGGTGGTGATGTCATCCTCCATCAGGGTTGATTGGCTGAAGCATACTGAGCTATCATACTTGCCTACGCATTCACAATGAGCCAGCTTCTATGACTTCAGGGCATAATCCGCCAAGAAATCTAGCAGCGGATCAAATCTAGCCTGGTTAAACCATTGGCCATGAGGGCCTTGATCTTGGCGTGAGCCGGCTTGTACCTTGCACGTTCCGAAGCTGACAACCGGCCCGGAAGCTCTGAGGTTATCTTGAGCCGGGAGGGACGATAACCCGGCAGTGGATGCTCATTCTCAAGAGAGGTATCCTTGGAGTAGAACCAAGTCTTGTTCCAGTCCTTTGGATGACTCGGCATCTGCATGGCTGGAAAAGTAATATCCCTATGCCGTTGGATGGAGATCTTGCCAAGCTCTAGACTCGGACCGGCTTTCACCTCAGTTTGCCGATTGGCGTAGAAAAACACTCTAAATAACCCCACAGATGGCTTGGCTTGCAGATAGACTTCACAAAGCACTTGAAAATTGCATATATTTGAAACGGAATTGGGGGCCAAGTCTTGGGGGTGAAGCTTGTAAAAGTGAAGGACGTCACGGAAGAACTTCGAGCCGGGGGCACGAAACCTCGCTCAATATGATCAGAGAAGACCACTACTTCGCCTTCTTGAGGAGTGGGCCACGTTTCATCACACGAGGCCTGCCAATTAAGGACCTCCTTGGAAGGAAGGGTATCCGCGTGAACAAAATCCAATAAGTATTCCTCTGCGATGCAAGACCCGACCCAGTTGCATGAGTTGGAGGCACGAGACATGCTGGCGGCTTAAAGACTGTGCAAATTAAAAAGTATGGCAAGTCAAGAGCAAAACAAATATCTACGACGGCTTACAATTTTAAGGGTTCTCCAAATAATATGCCATGGTCCGATTGATGAGAGCCGGAGGGACCTGGTGACTCAACGAAGAAAGAGGAGGAGCGAAAAACGGCTAAGTCCCAGGAAACAGATTTCGTGAAGTTCAGCTAAAATAACAGATCTACAAAAGTAGGAAAAATGCCTCTATTTTTAGACCTAAGGACGAACGGGCGAGGCGGACGAAAACCTAAAATGGCAGGCTGAGTAGGGACCGATCTATGTGTTAGTACTCACTGCCTATTATACAGCGGCGCCGCGAGGTCGGGCGACGGGCCGGAGTTCATACGCTGAGCATGGCTGGCGGCAATGGAGTTCGAGTTCTAAGCAACGACGGCGGCCGAGCTTATAGAAACCCTACCAGAGACGGTTATGGGTCTAAGGGAAGAAGACTTACCGGCAATAGGAGCGCGAGATGGACTCTGGTTCACAAACGGTTAATGCAGCGGCCAGTCAACGGCGAGACGGAGATGGCGCCGGAGCAGGAGCGGAGGTATCAGAGAAGAGGAAGATGACAGCGTGAGCGGGAGAAAGGAAATGCCGCCCATAGTAGTCCTATTTAAAAGGAAAACGGGGCAGGCGCGAAAATCCAGGCGACAAAAATCGTCCGACCGAGGCGGACGCCTCAATTTTCAGGCTAACCATTAATGGAAGGAT
Organism: Hordeum marinum; assembly: GCA_022496015.1. Lineage (NCBI taxonomy): Eukaryota > Viridiplantae > Streptophyta > Magnoliopsida > Poales > Poaceae > Hordeum > Hordeum marinum. The sequence goes on along the minus strand of CM039678.1, from coordinate 532,949,926 downwards.
TTGGCGGTGCGTCAGCGAATCTTTTTTGCAGAGTCCACATGACGTCACAGCGGGTCACTACCGGGCAACTCGCCGAGGAACAGAAGAGAAGGATGAAATGAGCAAGCTCAAATCAACCTGGGGCCTAATGTTGGGGATATAACCCCACGGTGAGACCCGCCCTAAAGGACTCCGGGTTAAACCGGACGGCTCGTAGCCAGCCCAAGGATGAGTCGTGAGAACCGGAGGGCCCAACAAGCGTAGCGGCTCACAGGATGGGCCGGCAGGGTGGCCCGAAGGAGAAGAACATGTAAGCCGCCCGGGGACAACTTGGTCAGGATAGGCAAGAGAAGATAGAGGCAGACTCGGACGTGTAATGAGAGTCGGCCACGACTTGTATGACCCGTGGGCTTGACCTCGATATATAAAGTCAAGACCCGAGGCGACTTAGAGATCAGGTTATCAAGAACTAGGTCAAGCTTTAGCTCCCTTGTAATCGATACAACAACAGGCAATACAAACACAAGCAGGACGTAGGCTATTATCTCACCTTGAGGGGCCGAACCTGGGTAAACTCGTGTCCTTCGTCCCTGTTAACCCCTTTGAGTCCATCACGTTAGCAATGACCTCGAATCCAAGTCCGTTAACCCAGACATCTGCTGTGATAAATCCATGCCACCGTGGATAATTAATCAACCCCCGGGTCAGTGCTCCTCATGAGTGTTGGTCCAAAAATGTCAACCGCCGGTGGCCACCAGGGGCAACTCTGTGTTTGGCCTACCGGAAGTTTGTACAAGCCGTTGTGTCCTAAGAACGAGATACGCGGCTCTTATCGGCTTCGTCAACACGTCGGGAGGTCTTGCTGGACTTGTTTTACCTTTATCGAGTGTCTTGCGTGTGGGATCTGACTTTCTTCGGGTTATCTCGAGGTGTTAGAATTCTTTTGGAGTTTCCTAGGATTATCACGAGATCCGTGGTCAAGGCTATTCCCGCCGAGTGTGGTTAATTTGTTATGGACTAGTTGGAGCACCCCTACAGGGTCAAATCTTTTGGAAAGCCATGCCCGCGGTTATGTGGCAACTTGGATATTTGTTTAACACCCGGTTATAGTTAACTTAAATTAACTCTAAATAAAATGCACCAACTGTGTGAGTAACCGTGATCGTCTCTGCTCATGAACATGATCCGAGAGAGAACACTGCGGGGTTATGATTGACGTAAGTAAGTGTTCAGGATCTCATAGAGGTCAAACTAGATTCGATCTTTATTCGTAGGCCACAAATATTTATCTTCATGTTATGTAAGTTTAGCCACCATACATGCTTAGTGCTTCTGCAAACTAAACACATACCCCTTCCCAACCTTAAGCTTGAATAGTCTTGATACCCGGGTGCATGATTGCTGAGTCCTTGTGGCACACAGATTACTACAACACTCTAGGTACAGGTACAGATGAGTTCATGCAGGATGATCTGATGCAGCTCCAGTGGGAGTATGACGAGGAAAGAGGCAGAATGTACGTGACTTATCCAAATGAGTAGAGGACCATGGTCGTGTTCTTTGGGATAGCGAGATAGTATCATTTGCATCTGTTTTTATCATTTGATTTCGTCCGTAGGCGGACCCTGTCTTCATCTTGATGTTTGAACTCTGTGTGGAATTGTAATTCAGTATGTGGTGAGTGTAAGCCAACTCATATACTCATCTCTTCTGTAATGTATGATGTAATGATGCTATACTTGCGAATGACAAGATGCGCCTCTATCCCTTGCGAGGCCCTCGTGCCTTAATGTGGATAGGCGCGCATCTTGGGCATGACATGGACGCAGACTGCGGCTGGCGTGCGCGGTGATCTCGCAGGTCCACCATTCAGCGAGGCACTCGGCAGGATATAAATCTCGGAGCGCTACGGTTCGCATAATACTATTCCCCAAACTTCCACTCTTAGTCCGCCTCCCTTGTCTCCAGCACCTCATCTTGTTCTTCTCCGACGAGAGCTGTCGTGGCGATGACGAAGGGTACCAGGGAGAAGCTGGAGCGAGCTAAGAAGGGGGCGATGAAGCTCAAGGGCAATAAACCCTCGACCGCTCGGTTCACCACGCCGGCAGGATGGATGTAGGGGGACTTTCTCCCCTCCATAGTCACTCGCTAGGACATGAAGGGCCTTGTCGTCGACGGGCTCGTGGCAGACGGCGCTTGGAGGCTGCCAGAGGGAGAGCGCAAGCCGGAGCTGCGCGACAGGGAGCGAGTCCTCCTTCTTGCCCTCGTTGAAAGAGGTTTCTCTATGTCACCCCACCCGTTCTTTAGAGGGTTCTTGAATTTCTTCGGTGCCCAACTACACCATCTCCCACCGAATACTGTTGCATACTTGTCTGCCTTTGTTACTTTGTGCGAGTGTTTTCTGGGCTGCTCTCCCCATTGGGGGCTGTTCAAGCACATCTTTACGGTCAGATCCCAGACCGTGAAGAAACCTCTCCCTCCTGATGGGAAGACTCATGTGCTTCAGTTATGTGGAGGTTTAGGACTTCAGAAAAGAGCCTGTAGTTCCTTCCCTGCCATGACTTTTCCTGAGTCTGTTAGAGGCTGGTAGTCGACTTGGTTCTACTACAAAGATGCAGCATCGCCCAACATGTTGACAGGCTTTCCCCCCTATACACTTGCCCGTCCAGCTGTCCCCAAGTCTCTAAGGGTGACCAAAGAGGAACATGTCCAAGTGGGAATCTTTGTTGAAGTTGTGGTGCAACTGATCCGGGGTGGAGTGACTGGCATAGATCTTTTGGAGACATTTCTCAGTCGACGTATTCAGCCGCTCCAAGCCAGAGATCACACCATGTGGCACTACGCGGGCCCTAAGAACTCGACCAGGGCGCACCCAGAAGAGGTTCCACAAAAAACTGTCGAGCGGTGGCTTCACGGCATCACTAGAGCATGCGACAACCCTTTGGGAGCCAAGAGGATCCGACCTTACTCGATCGAAAACCCACCGAAGAATCTGGTGAGTTGCGCGGTGTCGACTGATGTACTTGTACTGTCGAGTGATACATTGACTTATGAACTGACTTCTTTACTTGAATCATGCAGGAGTGGACGCACATGCACTCACCCGTTCCCAACGGGAACCATGTTGAAGATGGAGTAGTGAGCGAGGGTGGCAGCATGGACGGCGACGGTCCCTCTGACTCTAAGGATGAATACGAGGACTCCGGCAAAGAGGAAGAAGTCGAGTCACCTCTGCGGCATGAAGGCCGCACAATGTCCCGCCAGGATCCGGCAGCTGTTGCGGACAGGGCTCCGGAACCTAGTGAGAAGAACCCGAAGCGGAGTTACCCTTCAACCGTTGAGTCAAGTAAGAGGTTGGCCAAGCAGCCCAAGCAAATCACGACAAAACCTCGCAAGGCTCTGCCTCGCATGAGGATGGTTGTACCCATCGTCTCAACGTAAGTATTTATTTTCGAATTCTTTCTGTCGACTGTGACCTTTAGTTGTAGCTAACCGAGTGTTGTTCGATCCATCAGAGCTGCTACGTCTGTAACCTCGCCTCATAGAGACGGAGGGGAGGCGATGGACATTGACACTGCTGACGCTGCCACTTCTCATAGAGGTTAATAAGTTCTTGATTCATCTGAATGGGATTCGTCACTTGCAAAAGTTAACACTATCGGTTGATGTTGTAGAGATCAACCAGCTGGAAGACGATGAGGAACACCTAGACACTTCGCGCACCCGCACCCGAAGAGCTTCATAAACGCAGACGCTTCAGCATTTGACTGCAGATTCCTCCTAGAGGATAGGTGAATCGATTCAAATCAGAGCTGAACCTGCAGTACCTCCGTCGAATGCACCTCCAAATGTCTCGACCATCGTGACATCGACTCCAACCGGACCTGCTCAGACTGCTTCAGCTGCCCCAGCAACTACGCCGATCCCGCCTATGACGGCTTTCGCTCTGCATCGTGTCCCGGAAGATCAGATCGGAGCTGCGAAGGAGGCTATGATCCAAGCAGAGCAGATAATGTTGCGAACCAAGGAGGCTCAGCGCAGCCCTCCACACCAATGTCCGAGTAAGTTCGATTGTAAGTACATTTCTGATAGAATTCTTGTTTTTCTTGACTGTACACCCACTGGGTGCTTATTGTCCACTCGTAGAATGTTTGAAATTTCTCCACTCAAATAGGTCGGGTCATAGTCGAGTAGGATTTGGGTCGATAGTACGCGTGGTACTGGAGTCACTCGACATGTCGAGTGCATTTTTTTTTCTGACGAGTTACTCGACGGATCGAGAGTTAACCGTCTCAGTGGGGGCACTCTGAGTGCACCCACTGGGTGTAGTCCCCAAGACTACTGTCGAGTGCTTGCATCGGCAGGGGTCTTAGAGCTTGTCGTATGCTTGATACGTTTACCTTTGGTCACACCACTCTACAGTTACGCTGTAGGTTTCATGGACATCATTGATAAACCATGATATGACCCTACATAAGGATAGACTGCACTTCTCAGAGTGATGGATATTCCAATGATGCATGTTTCTGCCACTCGCTGATCAAGAATTGACACATCCAGTGGGGGCACGCTAAGTGCACCAACTGGGTGTAGTCCCCGAGACCGTTGTCGAGTGCTTGCACCGGCAGGGGTCTTAGAGTTTATTGTATACGGGATAGATTACGCCTTGGATCACACCACTCCGAAGCTACCTTGTAGGTTTGATGGATGTTATTGACAAACCATGATATGACGCTACATAAGGATAGATTGAACTTCACAGAGCAGGGAGGCGCGTCACTCGACGGGTCGAGTGATGGGTGGATGTTCTGACAGGGCTGACCTTGTCGAATGTTTTAATAACCAGTGGGGGCTAAGTGCACCCACTAGGTGTAGTCCCTGAGGCTACTGTTAATTGCAGATGATAAGCAGTAGTCCTGAAAAAATTTCGTACGTGGAGTACTGGAGTCACTCGACATGTCGAGTGCATTTTTTCTGACGAGTTACTCGACAGGTCGAGTGTTAACCATCTCAGTGGGGGCACTCTAAGTGCACCACTGGGTGTAGTCCCCGAGACCGCTGTCGAGTGCTTGCAATGGTAGGGGTCTTAATAGAGATAGCTTTGAATTTGTTTACGGCTCGTGGAGCGCTAGGGCCGCTCGACATGTCGAGTGGACTTTTTTCTTGAATTTTTCTTCCCCTGGACATTGGCTTCATGGACATCATATGTCAACCAATATACGACGTTGTTCCAAGGTTGTAAGATAGTCATTTGACGGTGTTCATAGACCAGTCGACCATCCTTGGCATTACTTGCCGATTGAATCTCTTTCTTTTGTTGGTTTCAGAGGGCTTGTGAACTTGGGACGCAGTACAAGGATCTGGAGGATGAAAGGAACCAGCTGTGTGTGGATCTGGAAGCCTCCAACAATGCTTTGGAGCAAGCGCATGCTGAGCTGAAGTCTCTGGGAGGTACTTACCATTGACTTTCTGCATTCCCATCTTCACTTTTCATGTTTTGAACCGAGTGCTCTAACTCGAATAGACGTGCACAATGGAAACCGTCGACTCCAAGCGTGACTCAACAATGTTGTTTCTTTACATTCCATGAAGAAGGTACTGGAGGAGAAGGACAAAACACTCGTCGACACCCAATGGGTGGCCAGGGACAAGACCAAAGCTGCAGATCGGAAGCTGGCGGCCGCCCAGATGCTGGAGGAGGAGAACACAAAGCTGAAGTAGGAGCGTGTGGACCTCATCAAAAGGGTCGAGTAGCTGAACAAAAGGAGCAACGGCCTGGAGAAGCACTTGGGCGAATTCTCGAGCAAGATGTATATCCTGCTCGACGGTGAGTGTTTCTAGTCGACTGAAGTTTGTAAAATCTTTGAAGGTCGTATCTCACCAATTCCCCTCCCATTCCAACTCTTCAACAGAATTCTGTCAAGACTTCGAGAAGGAGACAGAGGAGGTTGAGCCCAATCTAGATCCCACTAAGTCACCTGTCGCAGACGCAATGGCCATGAACATGCTCAGACTCAATTTCCGGCTCTAGGGCATCCAGACATATCTTGTCCGACTGAAATCTGCACTGGAGAAAATTGACAGGAACTATGGCCTAAGGACACCCTTCAGCTCGACCTCAACTCGATGATGGCTCACCTGAACGAACTTCCAAGTCGAGTGCAGGCCTGGAAGAAATCTGCTGCTCGTTGTGGGGCCGACATGGCGTTATCACTCATCAGGGTCCATTGTAGGGACGTGAGGGAAGAGAAGTTGAAGGAGCTTCGGGTGGTTAACACGAAAAAACTCAAGTTTGAGGACTTCATGGAAACCTTCATTGAAGCAGCCACCAAAATCGCTGACGGTATCGACTTGGACACTTTTGTTGAGCCAGCCAGCCCGTCAGATGCTTAAAAAACTTGGTCTTTTGAAGAAAAACTTTTATTCGCCTAGGTATGCCGAGTGGAATTGTATCCCTTAAAACTTCATTCAGGCCTTAGGCCTGAGCACATTTGCTTCTTTACGAAACATTATCCGCGATTTAACCTTTGGATTTTATTCGTATTTGGCTTTCAATCGTCTGTTCGACTGAGTTTGTTTTTAGGCTTAGGTGAAAACATGTTTGCAGCTAAGCCTCGAGTGTGAGGACTGCTCACCACTCGACAGGGTTTTTAACTTAGGCGAAACGTGTTCGCAGCTAAGCCCCCGAGTGTGAGGATTTCTCACCACTTGACAGGGTTTTTAGCTTAGGCAAAACGTGTTCACAGCTAAGCCCCCAAGTGTGTTGCTCATCACTCGGAGTAGTTTAGAACTTAGGCAAAACGTGTTCGTAGCTAAGCCCCTGAGTGTGAGGATTGCTCACCACTCGACAAGCTTTTTAACTTTGGCGAAACGTGTTCGCAGCTAAGCCTCTGAGTGTGAGGATTGCTCATCACTCGGAGTATTTCAGAACTTAGGCGAATGTCAATTCGCAGCTAAGCTGTCGAGTGAATGGACTGCTATCCACCCGACAAGATTTTTAACTTAGGCAAAGCATGTTCGCAGCTAAGCCCCTGAGTGTGAGGATTCCTCAACACTCGGAGTATCTTTGAACCTAAGCGAAGACGGATTCTCAAATAGGCCGTCGAGTGAATGGACTGCTATCCACCCGACAGGGTTTTTAACTTAGGCGAAAGCATGTTCGCAGCTAAGCCCCCAAGTGTGAGGGTTGCTCATCACTCGGAGTATCTTTGAACCTAAGAGAAGACAGATTCGCAAATAGGTCATTCAGTGAATGGACTGCTATCCACCCGACAGGGTTTTTAACTTAGGCGAAAGCATGTTCGCAGCTAAGCCCCTGAGTGTGAGGATTGCTCATCACTCAGAGTATTCCCATGAATGTAACTGTATGATTGGAACCGACAATATATATTGCAGAAATATGAATCGCATTGATGAAGTATTCTTATTACATCGGAGGATTCTTCTGTATCAAGTATAAAAACGCTAGAGCAGATCTGCATTCCAGGCTCGTGGCTCGTCCATCTGCTTCATGAGATTGTACAGATGATAGGCTTCGTTGTTTAGCACCTTAGTGATGACGAAAGGACCTTCCCATGCAGGAGCAAGCTTATGAGGTCGATGTTGATTCACTCGAAGCAGGTATCCCTCATGAAACGACCGACTCTTGACATTCTTCGCATGGAAGCGCCGTAGGTCCTGCTGATAGGCAGTAGTCCGGATCAAAGCCATCTCTCGTTCCTCCTCCAAAAGATCTACACCATTTTGTCTGGCTTGTTCAGCTTCAGCCTCATAATATAGCTCCACTCGAGGAGAATTGTGGGACAAGTCACTCGGCAATACGGCTTCAGCACCATAGACTAGGAAGAAAGGAGTCTATCCAGTCGACCAATTTGGAGTAGTTCTCACGCCCCATAACACAGACGGCAGCTCAGTTACCCAGGCACCAGTGGCACGATCCAGATCGCGCATGAGACGAGGCTTAAGACCTTGCAAGATGAGGCCATTGGCTTGCTTGACTTGCTCATTGGTTTGTGGGTGAGCGACAGATGCATAATCTACCCGAGTGCCCTGGGAGTTGCAGAAGTTCCTGAATTCTTCTGAGTCAAAATTAGTGTCGTTGTCTGTGATGATGCTATGTGGAATGTTGTATCGATAAATTATCTCCCTCATGAATGTGACCGCCGTGCGGGAGTTCAGCTTCTTTGGCTTGGCTTCTATCCACTTGGTGAATTTGTCGACTGCTACCAGTAAGTTAGTGAATCATTCTTTTCTGGGTCGAAAGGGGCCAACCATGTCGAGTCCCCAAACAGCAAACGGCCAGGCAAGAGGAATTGTCTTCAGAGCAGATGTCGGCTTGTGCGACAAGTTTGCATAGAACTGACAACCATCACAATGATCAACGATGTCTTTAGCCATCTCATTAGCTCGTGGCCAATAAAAACCAGCTCGGTATGCTTTGACAATCGTCCTTGAGGACGCATGGTGGCCGCAAGTTGCCGAGTGAATCTCGTCTAGACTAATTTGACCTTCCTCGGGGGAAATGCAGCGTTGTGTAACACCAGTCGCACTCTCTCTGAACAGCTGATCTCCCATCATAGTGAAAGCCTTGGACCTGCGCACAATCTGTCGAGCCTCTATTTCATCTTCAGGGAGCTCTTGTCTGAGGATATAGGCAATGTAAGGCACAGTCCAATCGAGAGTGATAACCGGAATCTCCATGACTAGGTCAATCACTGCAGGGACATCGACTTCTGTCAGGGTCAGTGGAACTCAAATCTCGTGGGGACTCTTCAGTGAAAGGATCTTCTTGAACCGAAGGAGTGTGCAAGTGCACCAAGAACACACCGCTAGGGACAGGACGTCGAGTGGAACAAATCTTGGATAGCTCATCGGCCGCCCGATTTTTCAGTCAGGGAACATGATGAAGTTCCAGGCCTTCAAATTTCTTCTCCAACTTTTGGACCGCAAATCAGTATCCAGTCATAGTGGGGTTTTGAACATCCCACTCTTTCATCACTTGATTCACCACATGATCTAAGTCGCCATAAACCATCAGGCGCTTGACACCGAGTGAGATAGCCACGCGCAACCCATACAAAAGTGCTTCATACTCTGCCTCATTGTTAGAGGAATCGAAGTGAATTTGCAAGACATAGCTGAGCTTGTCGCCCCTGGGAGATATCAAGACAACACCAGCACCGGACCCATTCAACATTTTGGAGCCATCAAAGAATATTGTCCAATGCTCCGAGTGAACTTGGATAGGCAGTTGTTGTTCAATCCATTCGTCCATGAAATCTGCCAATGCTTGGGACTTGATTGCTTTTTTGGCTTCGAATCTGATGTCAAAGTGTCCAAGCTCGATTGCCCATTTAGCCACTCGACCTGATGTGTCTCGATTATTGAAAATTTCGGACAAAGGAGCATCACTGACGACTGAAATCGAGTGGTCCTGGAAATAATGCGCCACCTTCTTCGCTGATAGGTAAATACCATAAACCAGCTTCTGATAATGTGGATATCTTTGCTTTGAGGGGGACAATACTTCCGAAACATAATAAACTGGCCGCTGGAGTTTATAAGCTTTACCCTCCTCTTCCCGCTCAATAGTTAGTATTATACTAACGACCTGATTTGTGGCCGCGATGTACAGGAGCAAGGGCTCTTTGCTGGCAGGAGCAGCAAGCACCAGCTGGGTGGAGAGCAGGGTTTTGAGCTCAACAAATGCTGTTTCGGCTTCAGGACTCCAGTCGAACATGTCGAACTTCTTCATCAATTGATATAAAGGCAGAGCCTTCTCCCCAAGACGAGAAATGAATCGACTCAATGCTGCCAACCAACCTGTGAGCTTCTGAACATCGTGCACTCGCACGGGAGTCTTCATTCGGGTAATGGCGCTGATTTTCTCAGGGTTGACATCAATTCCTCGCTCGGAAACAAGAAAACCGAGTAACTTGCCGCCAAGGACGCCGAAAGTACATTTGGCCGGATTCAGCTTTATGTCGAATCGCCTCAGATTGGCGAATGTCTTGGCCAAGTCAGCCAGCAGGCCAGAACCTTTGCGGGACTTGAACAATATCGTCCATGTATGCCTCGACATTCTGAGGGATCTGGTCGAGTAAACATTTCTGAATCATGTGCATAAAAGTAGCGCCGGCATTCTTGAGACCAAAAGTCATAGTGATGTAAGAAAAACACCAGAATGGGGTGATGAAGGCTATCTTTATTTCGTCTAGGCCATACAGACGGGTCTGATGGTACCCAGAGTAAGCATGCACAAATGATAAACGCTCACACCCCATGGTCAAGTCAACAATTTGATCTATGCGGGGGAGCGGAAAATGATCTGTTGGGCACACCTTGTTCAAATGTTTGAAGTTAATGCACATGCGCAACGACTTATCTTTCTTTGGCACCATCACAACATTCGAGAGCCACTCAGAGTGGTAATCTCCTGAATGAACTTGGCTTGCAAGAGACGGGCCACTTCTTCTCCGATTGCCTTGCGCTTCTCCGCCGCTGTGCGATGCAAATGCTCCCTAATGGGTTTAGCCTTCGGATCCACTCGCAGACGGTGCTCAGCCAGCTCCCTGGGAATCCCCGGCATGTCAGTAGGCTTCCATGCGAAGATATCCCAGGTCTCACAGAGGAACTAGATGATCTCGGCTTCCTATTTGCTGTCGAGTGTTGATGAGGTATTCATCGGGGCAGCAGTAGGATCCGTCGGATGGATGTGTACCTTATTCACTTCCCATGCCAACTCGGAAGCCAGCTTCTTTCCACGGAGCAAATCAGCAGGGTCGGTGGTTTTTTTGTACTCCTCCAACTCAACCATGGTCGTCTAGTGATCGGTGATCTTGGAGCCTTGCTGGAGGCATTCTTCAGCCCGCTGTCGATTGCCTATAACCGTGATCACGCCCTTAGGGCCTGGCATCTTCAACTTGAGATACACGTAACATGGTCGGGCCATGAAACGTGCATACGCGGGTCAACCCAAAATGGCGTGGTAAGCACTCTTGAAATCCACGACTTTGAATGTCAATTTTTATTTTCCGAAATTTCTGTCGTTCCCGAATGCCACATCCAATGCTATCTGGCCGAGTGACTTGGCCTTCTTTCCTAGGATGACCCCATGAAATTGCATGTTGCTTTCACTCAGACGGGACATCGGAATGCCCATCCCTTTCACGGTATCCGCATAGAGAATGTTCAGGCCGCTGCCGCCGTCCAGGAGGACCTTTCTAAGTTGAGTCCCCCCCCCCCCCACCGGATCAACTACCAGAGCCTATTGACCGGGAGTGGCCACATGAGCAGGATGGTCTATCTGGTCGAATGTGATAGCATATTAGGACCACTTGAGGTAGGTGGGGGTATCCGATACAGCCATGTTGATTTCTCTATTGATGACTTTCAGACGGCTCTTGCTCTCGACATCAGCAAAGATCACCAGTGTAGCAGTGACATCTGGGAATGTTTCTTTATCTTCATCTTCATCTCCCTTCTCAGGAGATTTATCATTCGGCGGGTCCCCCTTGAATTGCTGGATAAGGGTCTGACACTGTCGAGTGGTGTGCTTGGGAAAAATCAGATTGCCTTCCGCGTCTTTCCTCGTGTGAATTACACACGGATGATGTTGGGGAACGTCGCATGGGAAACAAAAAATTTCCTACGCACACGCAAACCTATCCATGGTGATGAGCATCTACGAGAGGGAGAGTGGATCTACATACCCTTGTTGATCGCTAAGCGGGAAGCGTTAAGAAACGCGGTTGGTGTAGTCGAACATCTTCGCGATCCAAATCGCCGAGCGTCCCGCGATCTCATCATGATCCGTCCCGCGATCCAATCACGATCCGTCCCGTGAACTCATCACGATCCGTCCCGCGATCTCATCACGATCCGTCTCACGATCTTGATCACGATCTGTCCCGCGAACTCATCACGATCCGTTCCGCGATCTCATCACGAACTTACTCGCGATCTCAATCACGGTCCTTCCGATCTAGCGCCGAACGGACGGCACCTCCGCGTTCAGCACACGTGCAGCTTGATGACGATCTCCACCGTCTCGATCCAGCGAGAGGAGGTGGAGAGGAGAGAGAGTTCACCGGCAGCGTGACGGCGCTCCGTTGATGGTGGTGGAGTGATTCCGGCAGGGCTTCGCCTAAGCGCTGTGGAAAATCGATCTAGAGGAGAAACTGTGCACCGGTGAAACGGGTAGCACGTGGCCGGAAATTCTGTCCAAAAACCACCCAATCCACTAGTATATATAGGAGGAGAGGAGAGGAGAGGCAGCCAAGGCCTTTGGGTCGGCCGAAATAGGAGGTGGGAGCAATCCTACTTCACCTCCAATCCTAGTTGGAGTAGGATTGCCTCCTATTGGCTGATTTTCCACTTTTTGCTTTAGGACTTTCTCTCCTGCGCCATGGGCCTTTGTGGATGTTTTCCCAGCCCACTAAGGTCTGGTTATTATTCTCCCACAGCCCATGGATCTCTTGGGGTCGAAATACCCCTCCCGGAGGTCCTCCGGTACACTACCGGCACTCCCGGTACAATACCGATACTCCCGGTACACTACCGATGAGCCCGAAACTTTTCCGGAAACCAAACTGGGACTTCCTATATATGAATCTTTACTTCCGGACCATTCCGGAGCTCCTCGTGACGTCCGGGATCTCATCCGGGACTCCGAACAACCTTCGGTCACCACCATACATAACTCTACACTACCGAAACGTCACCGAACCTTAAGTGTGCAGACCCTGCGGGTTCGAGAACTATGTAGACATGACCGAGACACCTCTACGGTCAATAACCAATGGCGGGACCTGGACGTCCACATTGGTTCCTACATATTCTACGAAGATCTTTATCGGTCGAACCTCTATGTCAAGGATTCAGTTAATCCCGTATATCGTTCCCTTTGTTCTTCGGTATGTTACTTGCCCGAGATTCGATCGTCGGTATCTCCATACCTAGTTCAACCTCGTTACCGGCAAGTCTCTTTACTCGTTCCGTAATACAAGATCCCGCAACTAAAAATTAGTCACATTGCTTGCAAGGCTTATTGTGATGTTGCATTACCGAGTGGGCCCCGAGATACCTCTCCGTTACACGGAGTAACAAATCCCAGTCTCGATCCATGCCAACTCAATAGACACCATCGGAGATACCTGTAGAGCACCTTTATAGTCACCCATTTATGTTGCGACGTTTGATACACACAAGGCACTCCTCCGATATCTGTGAGTTGCATGATCTCATGGTCATAGGAACATATACTTGACATGCAGAAAACAGTAGCAATAAACTGACACGATCATATGCTATGTTTGTAGTTTGGGTCTTATCCATCACATCATTCTCCTAATGATGTGATCCCGTTATCAAATGACATCTCATGTCCATGGCTAGGAAACCTTAACCATCCTTTGATCAACGAGCTAGTCCATTAGAGGCATACTAGGGACATGGTTTTGTCTATGTATCCACACATGCATTTAAGTCTCCGATCAATACAATTATAGCATGGATAATAAACGATTATCATGAACAAGGAAATATGATAATAACTAATTTATTATTGCCTCTAGGGCATATTTCCAACAGATGATCCATGATATCAGTTCCTAACTGATTTTTCCCTTTCTTGGGGGCATATTGTGCTTTAGCTTTACCCTTGTTCTTTGACTGAGTCACCAGTGTTGCCGCTTCTGCTTGAACCAGATCTTCAACTTTTGGCTTTTGTTTCCGATTGTTACTGCCACCAGCCTCATTGACGACTATCCTTCCTTTGCCGCTATGGAGGCGGTATTCTTCCTTGCCATTGGCGTACCGAGTGGCGATTTCCATCATCTTGCCGAGTGAAATATCACCCGTTTGCCCAAACTTCAGATATAGCTCTCTATATCTCGCACCGGCCTTGAACGCACAAACAGCCTGGTGTTCCGACACATTCTCCACTGTATGATGCAGAGTGGACAATCGCTGAATATAATCTCTCAAAGTTTCATTGGGCTTCTGGACACAGTGCTATAAGTCGACTAGACCTGCCGGACGCTTGTAGGTGCCCTCAAAGGTTTGGACAAACACTCGGGCAAGATCCCCCCAGCAATGTATACTGGAAGGAGCCAAACGATTCAGCCAAGCTCGAGCTGAACCTCTAACATCAAGGACAGGTGCTTCATTGCAACATTGTCATTTCCGCCACCAATGTGCATAGTCACTCGGTAATCATCTAACCAAGTCTCTGGCTTTGTTTTGCCAGTAAACTTCCTGATCCCCGCTGCCAACCTGAACTTGGGGGGATCTCTGCACAACGTATGGCTCTGCTGAAACACTCAGTACCAGAAACCTTAGCTGAGCTACCACTCGGAAAATCTCTGTTGTGTCCTTCCCTGTGGGCTTTGCCCCTGTCAATCCGCTTCTGAACGAGGAGGTCGCGGGCGTCAAAGCCGAAGGAGCACCTATCGTCCTGGCGCTAGGGCGCGCACGGACCACTCCACGGAGGAGTGGGCACTTGATGGTGGTCTTCACGGTGAAACTAATCTCTGACCTGCTCTTCATGGAAACCTCCACCCCGATGGCTCAAGGGCGATCCAAGGTTGTGTGTCGACTGAACGGTCTCTACCTTGGGTGAATTGCTATGTATCATGTTGTGGGACTGAGAACTACTGAATTCTGATGCTGCGCTGCATCTAATAGTGCTCTGATCTGCATCAACCCTCCTCCAGCCTGTGACCCGGATGGCTGAAAGGAATCTACTATCCTAGCAGTAGCAGCAACATTTAACACAGGAGTTTGATATACCTCAACATCATCATGAGATCCAGTCGGAAACAGTTGTCGCTGACGTCGACTGGGGCATGGCGGGTGCTGGCGAGCGCGCTCGTCAAGTTCTGCCTGGAGTTTTTCCAGACGAATGCGCGCGGCCTCCAAAGCTTGAGCCTCGGCAGTCATGCCAACGATGGGAGTAAGAAGAACCTCCTCCTCATGGCGCGGCTACTCATTCGACGGACCGCCAGCCTCGCACCTGCCACGGCCAAAGCCAGGCGGTGAACTCTGATGAGAGCCCGCCATCAAGACCTCCATTGCGGAATCACAGCTTCCGCACTCGGAAGGCACGTCGGACAGATCGGAATCCGACTCGAACACGCCATGAAGGGACTCGACGGGCTCGAGTGCTGCAATTTGTGGAGAAGTTTGACGCACCACTGTGTGTTTGACCCGGCGCTGAAGTCGTGAGCGGCTGGACCGCTTGCGACCACGAACAATGAGGGGAGCCTACATGTAAGGAGTCGAAGGTTGACGCAGCAACACACCGCACGAACTCGCGCAGAAGTGCGTGGCCCCACGGACCAGGAGCGCCTCGACATCGAGAGGTGCTTCCTGAAGCCATGCTGAATCATCAGCGATGAAGGTGAGCGCTCCGAAACAGATCTTGTGGCCCAGAGAAAAAACACCGCCGGAAGACATGCCGAAGGATGGAAAATGCAACCTCGCAGGAAGTTGCTTAGACGCCTGCCCCACGGTGGGCGCCAACTGTCGTGGGAACGAGCCTGACAGTAGATGGTAGGGGTACGTATGGAGAGGGCAGAGTCCTAGCTACGGTTAGGGTGTACACACAGATGTATGAGTTTAGGCCCCTCTCATGGAGGTAATAGCCCTACATCTCAGTGCTTAGGAGATTATGCCATGTGGAATATAGAGATTACAATGGTTGCGAACCCTTGTACCAGAGGGGAGGGGCGGCTTATCTAGAGTTTGCTGCCCCTCATAAGTGCCCGACATCTAAGGGTCCGATCATGGGTTTAAAGACTGGCGTTCTTGGTAACGTACATAATAAATGCTACTAATGATGAAGGACTAGTGACAGCCCATTGGCCTCGTGATGGTGGCTCCTGGTCTTCTGGTGTCGACTGAGAATGAGGTCTACCGAGTTCCAGGTGACTGTCGAGTGAGGGAAGAAGACTCCAAGTGGATTGAATGTTGAGTGACTTGAACGTCTCATAGAATCCAGTCGGAAGCTTATGCTCAATCTTCAAGTCCTCCAATGTAGTCTCCTTAGGTAGGGTATGTAGGCCTAGCCTAGGACCCTACCCTAGGTACATATCCTCGTCACCGCACAAGTAAAAAAATCTTGAATAAGACCTTTTCCAATCATATTACCACTACCTATGCGGAATATTTTTGTATGAATGATAGTAAGTTCTTCTCAAGGGTTGTTATTAGCAAGGTCATCAAAATTCCCCTCAAGATTATTACCATCCTTTTCATTGAAAGTGTCCCTAGATTCTGACATGGTGGCAATAAAGCAATCAAGCACACAAGCAAATGAGAGGCAAACGGAAGAAGGGCGAATAGAAAGGCAAAATATTTTTGGTTTTTTCTGAAAATGGTTTTAGAAGTGGGGGAGAGGAAAACGAGAGGCAAATGGCTAATAATGTAAATGCAAGAGATGAGTTTGTCATGAGTACTTGGTAGGCTTGATGTAGATCTCCCCAGCAACACTGCGAGAAATTGCTAAGTTGACGGGAGAAATCTTATCTTGACTTGCTATGTATCCTTCCTGGCAACGGCGCAAGAAATTGGCAAGTTGACAAGAGAAATCTTATCATGACTTGCTATGTATCCTCCCCGACAACGGCGCCAGAAATCCTTCTTGCTACCTCTTGAGCTTGCGTTGGTTTTCCCTTGAACAGGAAAGGGTGATGCAGCAAAGTAGATAAGTACTTTCCCTCACTTGTTGAGAACCAAGGTATCAATCCAGTATGAGGAACAAGAAAGTCACCAATGGATACACCTACACAAACAATCAAACTCTTGCACCCAACGCTATAAATGGGTTGTCAATCCCTTCACGGCTATTTGCAAGGATTAGATCCGATAGAGATAGATGTAAACGAGAACGAAAATTAAAAGGTAAATAAATTGAAGCAAAGTATTTTCATTTATAAATATGAAAGTATATTATGGAAAGTAGACCCGGGGGCCATAGGTTTCACTAGAGGCTTCTCTCTTGAAGGCAAATATCATGGTGGATAAGCAAATTACTGTCAAGCAATTGATAGAAAAGAAAATAATCATGAAGTTATCCAAGGCAATGATCATGCATATATGCATCACGTCCGTATCAAGTATGACAAACAACCATATAGGTAAGAAAACTATACAAGTAACTAACTAAATCTTACAAACATGTTTTTTTATAAAAAGGATAAGAACAAGAAGCTCACCAAGGTGGTGCCGGCAACGGGACGGTGCGGGCGATCGACGGTGGTTAGGACGGGGATGGGAAGGCACTAAGTAAACCACACCTACAAATGCAAAGTAAGTAGTTAATTTGAGCTCAAATTCTATAAATCAAATAAACTACCACATACAAACTAAAACCCACAAATTACTATACTTATAGAGCATTCCAAGAGCTAATCTAGCAATGAGAGATGAAAGGACAAAGTTGCTAACCTTTGTGAACACTTGGAAGGATGGGATGCCTCCAAACAAATTTTGACAAAAATGGAGGATGAGCTGGAGGAAGAGAGGAAGAACAGAGAGGAGAGGAATGGGGGGAGAACAGAGGACTCTGCTTGGGCTGGTGCTGAAGGGTTTCAATATAGGGGGACCTTTAGTCCCGGTTGGTGGCTCCAACCGTGACTAAAGGTTAGCCTATAGTCGTGGTTGGTGCCACCAACCGGGACTAAAGGTTCCCGTGGGGCCCCAGGCTGACGCCGGCCTGCCACCATGCCTTTAGTGCCAGTTCATGGCAGAAACCGGGACTAAAGGTCCGGAACGAACCGGCACTAATGATGCCCATCACGAACCGGCACTAATGATGCCCATCACGAACCGGCACTAATGATCACATTAGTGCCGGTTCAAAAGCCAACCACGACTAATGAGGCGGATGAAAGGTCTATTTTCTACTAGTTGAAGGACAAAAGTAATCTACTCGAAACATCATAGGATGGCAACACATCATTGGATCATAATATGTAGCATAAAGCACCATGTTCAAGTAGGTGATTACAGCGGGGTGCGGGAGAGTGGACCGCTAAAAGGAGATGAGGATGGTGATGAAGAAGGTGATGTTGATGAAGACAATCACTGCGGTGATTGTTCCCCCGATGGCACTCCGGCACCACGGGGAGAGAGACAGAGAGAGCTTCTCCCCCTTATGCTTCCTCCTCCATGGCCTCCCCCTCTTTGGGGAGAGGTTCTCCCTCTGGTTCTTGGCCTCCATGGTGTTGATGGCCCCTCCGGGACGATGTAGATGGCCTCTGGTGATGGTGACCCCCTCCGACAGGATGCCGGAGAGGGAAAAGATTGGTTTTCGTGGCTCTCGAGGTGTGCGGAGGTGGAACTCCCGATCTAGGTTTCTTTTCGGTGGTTTCTAGATTTATAGGAATTTTTGGCATCGATCTCACATCAAGGGGGGGGCACGAGGGAGTCACAAGCCTCCTAGGCATGGCCACCCCCTGGCTGCGCCTGGTAGGCTTGTCGCCTCCTCATGGCTCTTCTGGCCCAGATCCAATGCTTCGCATGTCTCTTTTGGTCCACAAAAAATCATACTAAATTTTCAGCCCATACCGAGAACTTTTATTTCTACACAAAAAAACTACACCATGGTAGTTCTGCTCAAAACAGCATCAGTCCAGGTAAGTTCTAATAAAATCATACCAAAATCATATAGAATTATTGTAAACATGGCATGAATACTTCATAAATTATAGATATGTTGGAGATGTATCAATCCACTTGATGTATGCTTTGGTGATCAACTTGCGGGTTCCGTGACCTTGGGAATCTATGCATAGGGGTTCGTAGATGTTTTTGTCTTGACTTTCCAGTAGAGACTTTGGGGCACTATTTGAAGTTCTTTGTGTTAGTTTAAATATGGTGAATCTTAAAATTATGTGATGTGTATCATATAATCAAGACCATGGGTACTTGTGGTCACTTGGAGTATCTAGGTGACATTAGGGTTTTGGTTGATATATATCTTAAGGTGTTATTTTAGTACGAACTCTAAGGATGTTCATGACACTTATAGGGATAGCTCATAAGATTGATCAGAAAAGATAACTTTGAGGTCGTTTCGTACCCTACAATAATTTCTTTGTTAGTTCTCCGCTATTTGTGACTTTGGAGTGAACTCTTTGTCGCACGAGAGGTATTTATATATAATTCAACTATGTCAATAATGTTGAGAGAAATTGCACTAGTGAAAGTATGGACCCTAGGCCTTGTTTCCAAGCATTTATACAACGTTTTGCTCACTGTTTACTATTTGTTACCTTGATGTTTTTATATTTTAATATTACAAAAACCTATATCTACCATCCATATTGCACTTGTATCACCATCTGTTCGCCGAACTAGTGCACCTATACAATTTACCATTGTATTGGGTGTGTTGGGGACACAAGAGACTCTTGTTATTTGGTTGCAGGGTTGTTTGAGAGAGACCATCTTCATCCTATGACTCCCATGGATTGATAAACCTTAGGTCATCCACTTGAGGGGAAATTGCCACTGTCCTACAAAAATCTGTGCTTGGAGGCCCAACACGAGTCTACAAGAAGAAGGTTGTGTAGTAGACATCAAGATCTTTTCTGGCGCCGTTGCCGGGGAGGTGAGTGCTTCAAGGTATATCTTTAGATCTTGCAATCAAATATTTTAGTTTCTTGTTTTTCACTAGTTTGGTTTTATAAAAGAATAATGTAAAAAAATGGAATTGAGGTTTCCTCATATGCTACATCTTTTTAATATCTTTCGTGAAAATGATGGAAAGGAAAATTGTGCTCAAGTGTTAGAAGAATAAGTTATTGAAATGTTTGGCACTAAATCCTTGAATGATGAGCATGTTAATATTTTTAGTATGAATTCTCTGAATATTCATGATGCTAAAGATATTCAAAGCCACAAGCTTGGGGATGCTATGTTTGATAATGATATTTTTTGTCCCCCAAGTTTTGATGAGGAAAACTATTATGATTATGACATGCCTCCTATATGTGATGATTATTGTGATGACGAGTCTGCTATAAATAGTAATGACAGCCATGAAACCTATTATCATGATTTTAATATTCAATGTGGTTATGTCAATCAAGTGTCAAATGATAGTTATTTTGTTGAGTTTGCTCCCACTACTTTGCATCAGAAGAGTTTTGCTTGTGTGGGTAGTAACAAAAATTCTATGCTTGTGCATCATGAAAATAATTCTTTATGTGCTGGTTATATTGTTGAATTCCTTCATGATGCTACTGAAATTTTTTATGAGGGAGGAACATATGCTTGTAGGAATTGCAATAATATCAAGTTTCCTCTCTATGCATTGAAAGTTTCAAAGTCATGCTTGTTTTGCCTTCCTATGCTAGTTGATTCTTGCTCCCATAAATTGTTGGCTCACAAAATCCCTATGCATAGGAAGTGGGTTAGACTTAAATGTGCTTGTTATGAGATTCATGATGCTCTTTTGCATGGTTCAATTATTATTCCTATACGAGCATCAATGAAATCATCATGCCTAGCTAAAAGGCATTAAACAAAGCGCTTGTTGGGAGACAACCCAACACTTGTACCTTCCTTTTTTATGTGCTCACATTATTAAGCTACTGTAGTAATCATGTTTTGTGTCTTTTATTTGAATAAAGTTCCAAGTAAAGCCTTTGGGATAGTGTGGATACTTGCTTACTATATTCTGTGCAAAAACAAAAAGTTTTGCATCCAGTATATGAATTATCTGATTTTACTGGAGCGTCAAAAATTTCTGAAATTTTTACAAACATTTATATGGAAATTCCTTGAGTTGTCCTAATGTGTCAGAATTTTTAGACTCAAGGAAGTATGGTGATCATTCAGATCTTTACAGACTATTCTGTTTTTGACAAATTCTATTTTGCATGCATAGTTTGCTTGTTTCAAGTGTTCCTATAGCTTATATTGAGTAATACAAATTGTGGGAATGACGGAATAAAGTAGGTATCATGTGGGAATAATTATGAATCTTGTCTTGACAGTACCTAAGTGAATGATCTATCTTTATTACACTAACCCTTCTCACAAAGTTCCGTTATGTTTTGTGTGATTGAAGTTTTCAAGTTTTGGGTGAGACACTGATATGAGGAGAACAAAGAGTGATAATAACCTAAGCTTGGGGATGCCCAAGGCACCCCCAAGGTAAATTTCAAGGAATACTCAAGCGTCTAAGCTTGGGGATGCCCCGGAAGGCATCCCCTCTTTCGTCTTCAACACCATCGGTATATCTTACTTGCAGCTATATTTTTATTCGTCACATAATATGAGTTTTACTTGGAGCGTCATGTTATTTATAATCTTGTTTTTCAATAAAAAATTCCAAGAATTGCCTTTAGGATGCTTGAATTGCATGTTTGATATGTGTTGTGTACAAACAGAAACTACTTCTGAACTGTTTGAATTTTCATATTTTATTGGAACGTCGAAAGTTTCTGAAATATTTATACAATATTGTAATATAAATTTATATCATGTAATAAAGTTTCATAAATTGTTGAGTTATAGAAGTACACTGTTTTCATAAATTGCTACATAATGTTCTGTTTTGACAGATTGCTGTCATAGTTTTGTTATCTACTTATACTACAATTTCCATAGCCTATATTGGTAGATACAAATTGTGGAAATGATAGTATACAGTGCCTAATGTTTTAAAATTATTGTGAAACTTGTCTTGGCAGTACATGAACTGTTGATTTGTTCTTATGTGTACTAACCTATCTCACGAGTTCTTTTTGAGTATTGTGTGGATGAAGTTTTTGAGAATAGGTGAAACCGGGATATGAGAGGATTGAACAAGATACAAAAGATCGAGCTTGGGGATTCCCAAGTCATCCCAAGTAAATATTTCAAGAACTCTCAAGCATCTAAGCTTGGGGATGCTACGCATCCCACCTCTCTTCTTCAACTATCGGTTAGCCTATGTTGAGCCTAAATTTTTATTCTTTCACATGAATTGTGCTATTTTTGTTTTTCTTGCAGTATAAATAAAATACTAAGATCTGGAAATATTTATTGAGAAATATAGAGAGAAATTCCTCACATAGCTACTTAATTGTTTGACTACTCATTGATCTTCACTCCTATGTTTTGGAGTAGTTTCGTCATTTACTCTCGTGCTTCACTTATATCCTATTAGTAGATGGTTGAATGAATTGAGGTGGTAAAATTTATTGAAAGTTAGCGAACACCGCATTGGTCAATTGAACCATTCATGAAAGAATATTGAAGGAAGATAGATTTCACATATAAATATATGATAACCTAGAAGTATAGGGGGTGGCAATAGTTTTCGACGGTAGAGTATTCAACCCAAATTTATTGATTCAACAGAAGGGGAGCCAAAGAATATTCTCGAGTATTCGCAACTGAGTTGTCAATTCAACCACACTTGAAAGACTTAATATCTGCAACAAAGTATTTAGTAGCAAAGTAGTATGGAAGTAACGGTAACGGTAGCAAAAGTAACAGTAGCAATTTTATAGTGATTGTAACAGTAGCAACGAAGAAGTAACTTAGCAGAGATCAATATGTGGAAAGCTCTTAGGCAATGAATCAGTGGATAATTATGTTGGATTTCATTCATCATGCAACAGTTATAACATAGAGTGACACAAAACTAGCTCCAATTCATCAATGTAATGTAGGCATGTATTCCATATATAGTCATACGTGCTTATGGAAAAGAACTTGCATGACATCTTTTGTCCTACCCTCCTGTGGCAGAGGGGTCCTAATGGAAATTAAGGGATATTAAGGCCTCCTTTTAATAGAGAACCGGACCAAACATTAGCAATTAGTGAATACATGAACTCCTAAAACTATGGTAACCACCCGAAAGAATCCCAGTTATTGTCACCCTAGGAGATGCGGATCATAACTCGTAATAGGTGTCTGCAACTTGCAAGATAGGATCAAGAACAAATATATATTCATGAAAACATAATACGTTCAGATCTGAAATCGTGGCACTCGGGCCCTACTGACAAGCATTAAGCATAGCAAAGTCATAGCAACATCAATCTCAGAACATAGTGGATACTAGGGATCAAACCCTAACCAAACTAACTCGATTACATAGTAAATCTCATCCAACCCATCACCATCCAGCAAGCCGGCGATGGGATTACTCACGAGCGGCGGAGAGCATCATGGAATTGGAAATGAAGGATGGTTGGTGATGACAATGGCATCGATTTCCCCTCTCCGAAGCCCAAAACGGACTCCAGATCTGGTCTCCTGAGGAAGAACAGGAGGTGGCGGCGGTTCCGTATTGTGAAATGCGATGAACTCTTCTCCCTGATATTTTTCTCTGCGCATAGGGTTATATGGAGCTGGAGAGGAGATCAGAGGAGCCACGAGGGCCCCACAAGCCTGCTAGGCGCGGCCAGGGGGTGGCCGCGCCTAGCAGGCTTGTGGCCTGCAGGTGGGCCCCCTCTGGTTAATTCTTGCACCAGTATTTTTTATTAAATCCAAAAATATTCTCCATAAATTTTCAAGATGATCCGAGAACTTTTATTTCTGCACAAAAATAACACCAAGGCAATTCTGCTAAAAACAGCATCAGTCCGGGTTTGTTCCATTAAAATCATGCAAATTAGAGTCCAAAACAAGAACAAAATAGTTTGGAAAAGTGGATACGATGGAGACCTATCAACTCCGCCAAGCTTAACCCATTGCTTGTCCTCGAGCAATTGAGTTGATAAACTGAAAGTGATTAAGAAACAAAATTACAAACTTTGTTTGATCTTGTTGTTGTAAATACGTCTAACTGGTGTTCAGATTTTCAGCAAAGATCATGGACTAACCACGTTCACAAGAACATTTAGGTCTCACATTTACTCATATCAATGACATAATCAACTAGCGAGCAAGAATAATAACTCTCAAATGACAACACTTTTTCAAAACAATCATGATACAATATGACAAAATGGTATCTCGCTAGCCCTTTCTGAGATCGCAAAACATAAATGTAAAGCACCTCTAAATAACAAGGACTAACTAGAAATTGTAACTCACGGTGAGAGAGATCCAGTCATGCTCATACTCAATATCAATTAACAGCAAAGCATACAAATGTCGATGGTGCTCTCTAACTGGTGCCTTTTATAAGATGATGATGACTCAACAAAAAAGTAAATGGAAAGGCCCTTCGCAAAGGGAAGCATTGATTTGTAGAGGTGCCAGAGCTCGAGTTTTTAAACAGAGATAAGTAATGACTTTTTTAGCGATATGCTTGCATTGCTCGCATAACGACCAACACGTTTTCAACATCTTCCATGCTAGATAAATTATAGGTGGTTCCCAAACAGAATGATAAAGTTTTTACTCCCCCTCCATCAATCAGTCACACTCCACGGCGAGCCGAATCTACGGGTATTCCATACAAACACATTTCTGGGGGATTTTTGTTTAATTATATTTTTCTTTTATTTCAAGCATGGGACTGGGCATCCAAATTACCAGCCACTTTCTCGTGAATGATAGTGAATAAACACATATCATGAGAGTAACCCACCTAGCATGGAAGATACTGACAGCCCCCAGTCACCACATGAGCAATTTGGGCATACAAAACAGAATGTTCATTTGAAGGTTTAGAGTTTGGCACATGCAAATTTACTTGGAGCGGCAAGTAAATACTGCATATAGGTAGGTATGGTGGACTCATAAGGAACAACTTTGGGTTTCAGGAATTGGATGCACAAGCAATATTCCCGCTTAGTACAAGTGAAGGCTAGCAAAAGACTGGGAAGCGACCAACTAGAGAGCGACACAGTCATTAACATGCTTTGAGATTAACCTACATTGAATGCAAGCATGAGTAGGATATAAATCACTATGAACAAAAATATCGTGGAGGCTATGTTGATTTGTTTCAACTACATGCATGAACATGTGCCAAGTCGAGCCACTTGAATCGTTCAGAGGAGGATACCATCCCATCATACTACATCACAACCATTTTATTATGCATGTTGGCACCCAAGACAAACCATTATCCATTCTTAGCTCATTAAGCATGGCATGAGTAACAATAATCTCTAATTGTCATTGCAAATATGTTTCACCCGTGATGAAATAAATTCGGAACGATGAGCTAATCGTATTTACAAAAGCAAAATAGGTCGAGTTCATACCAGCTTTTCTCCATCTCAATATTTTCATCAAATACCGTCACTATTGCCTTTCACTTGCACGACCGAACGGTATGGATAATAATAAGAGTGCACGTGCATTGGACTAAGCTGGAATCTGCAAGCAATAACTCAAAGGAGAAGACAAGGTAATATAGCCTCTCTGACAGGTAAACAATAATTCATATGAGAGCCACTCAACATTTTCATTTTGGTCTTCTCCTTACGACCCAAAGAAAAGAAATTCGAAACGGGAACAAGAAAACTATTTACACGGGAAAGCTCCCAACAAGCAAAAAAAAGAACGAAAAATCTTTTTGGGTTTTCTTTTAATGCTACAACTAAGCAAACTGGAAGATAAAGCCATGACTGATTTTTTTTATTTTCATTTTCTCAAAGTTAAATAAACACACAAGAAGAAAGTGAAACAAGAAAATAAACTACCATGGACAGTACAATGAAAGAGTATGAACACCGACTACTAAAGATGAGCGTGTGAACATGAATGTAAAGTCGGTGAGAAATACGTACTCCCCCAAGATTAGGTTTTTGGCCGAAGTTGGTCTATGGCCACGGCTGGCCCGGGTAATATCCGAAGTTATAGTCGGGGTTGTACAGAGCTGCGGCGGCTACCGCCTGAACGACTGCAGCGTGAAGACGAGTTGATTCCGCGCTCCTCTCATACTCGTGTGCCTCCTCTCTCCACACGAAAGAATACGTGAGATCGTAGTGTTGCTTGCATTTGTCCGACACAATTTCCTCAAGGCCGGAATTTCTTGTGTATGCGTAGAATTCTTCCTTGAAACCGGGATCACTCATGAATTGATCCGATGGCCATTCACAAGGTCGTACTTGTGCTTCCCTCGATGGTTCGAGGTCGGGCTCACGTATAGCGAGTCTTGGGCCTTCTTGCTCGATGTAACCCCTTGAAACACCTTCCTCAACATTTTTTTATTTTTCTGAAAAATTCCGAAATTTATTGACTCAAAATAAAGGTGCACAAAACTCAACAAAACTCATAGCAACTACTCCCTCAAGTGCCTAGAGGCTATATCATGCATCCAAACTACTTGGGACAATATAAATTTGACATGCAAGCTCAAGAACAAGGTCACCACAACAACAAAAATTTGCAACATATACAGCACTAGAACAAAAACTAATTGGACCATTGGAGGATTCACATACGGAGGAACAATCTCCCAAAACAGTTTTGCGAATGAAGCTTTGCACAAGGAGATCGAAAATGGCAGCAAAATGAGCTAGAACACGGGTTTGAGCAATGGTGGTATTTTTTCTGGAGGAAGATGAAGTGGATGGGTGCTGGAATAAGTGGAGGGGGGCACGTGGGACCCACACGCCTACTAGGCGTGACCAGGGTGGTGGCCGCACCTTGTGGGCTTGTGGCCCACTGGTGCAGCCCCCTGCAGTGTGCACAGTCCTAGATATTTTTATATATTCCAGAAAAAACATATTCCATTTTCAGGACATTTGAAGAACTTTTATTTTCAGGTCACTTTTTTATTGCATGGGAAACCTAGAAAACAGAAAAATAATAGCATTTTACTTTATTTATTCTAACTAACAGAAAGTAAAAGTTGGGTATAGAAACTTGTGCTTTCTAAATTCATCCATCTCATGCTCACCAAAAGGAATCCATCGATAAGGTTGATCATCTCTTATTAACAAACTTCTTTCGAATAACATGAAACCAAGGAAATTTCGAATAACACTAAGTTACCTCAATGGGGATATGCATATCCCCAACAATAAGTATATCATATTTCTTCTTGACAGTAGAAAGAGGGAATTCAAAGCCTCCAATAATAATCGTTGGAATTTTTTCAATAGAGTTGATACTATGAACTTGAGGTTGTTTCTTCGGAAAGTGTAATGTATGCTCATTACCATTAATATGAAAAGTGACATTGCCCTTGTTGCAATCAATAACAGCCCCTGTAGTATTCAAAAAGGGTCTACCAAGGATGATCCACATATTGTCATCCTTAGGAATATCAAGAATAACAAAGTTCGTTAAGATAGTAGCATTTGCAACTACGACAGGTACATCCTCACAAATACCGATAGGTAGAGCAGTTGATTTATCAGCCATTTGCAGAGAGATTTCTGTCGGTGTCAACTTATTCAAATCAAGTCTACGATATAAAGAGAAAGGCATAACACTAACACCAGCTCCCAAATCACATAAAGCAGTTTTAACATAGTTCCCTTTAATAGAGCATGGTATAGTTGCTATTCCTGGATCTCCTAGTTTCTTTCGTACGCCACCTTTAAAAATATAATTAGCAAGCATGGTGAAAATTTCAGCTTCCGGTATCTTTCTTTTATTAGTCACAATATCTTTCATGTACTTAGCATAAGGAGACATTTTCAGAATATCAGTCAAGCGCATACGCAAAAAGACAGGTCTAAGCATTTCAACAGAGTGCTCAAAATCCTCTTCATACTTTTTCTTGGATGGTTTAGGAGAAAAGGGCATGGGTTTCTGAACCCATGGTTCTCTTTCTTTACCATACTTCCTAGCAATAAAATCTCTTTTGTCATATCTTTTATTCTTAGGTTGTGGGTTATCAAGATCAACAGCAGGTTCAATCTCCACATCATTATCATTACTAGGTTGAGTATCAACATGAACATCATCATTAATATTATCACTATGCTCATGTTCATCACTAGATTGTGTCTCAGCATCAGAAACAGAAATATCATTTGGGTTTTCAGGAGTGTCTATAACAGGTTCACTAGCAGCACGAAAGTTCTATCATCATCCTTATTCCTCTTATTACTGGAACGACTAGGTGCATCAGTATTACTCCTTTGAGAATATTGCTAAATTCTCTTAGGGTGGCCATCAGGATACAAAGGTTCGTGAGTCATTCTTCCACCTATAGTCACAACTTTAACAAAATGATCATTGTTCTTACTATTCATCTCATTAAGCAAATCATTCTGAGCTTTGAGTACTTGTTCTACTTGAGTAGTTACCATGGAAGCATGTTTACTAATTAGTTTAAGCTTGTTGATAGTTCTACTCATATAATCACCTAAGCGATCAAGCATGAAAGCATTATGTTTCAATTCTCTACTAACATAAGCATTAAAAAATTCTTGCATAACAACAAAATTAGCAAACTCATACAGACATTGGCTAGCAGACTTATTTATAAGGAATGTCGCTTTCATCAAATCTACGAAGAGAATTTACCTCTACTACCTGTATCGGGTTATCGAGACCATGTATTTCTTCAATAGGTGGTAGATTCTTAACATCTTCAGCTTTAATACCTTTTTCTTTCATAGATTTATTTGCCTCTTGCATATCTTCAGGACTGAGAAGTAGAATACCTCTTTTCTTCTGAGTTGGATTCGGAGGTGGTTCGGGAATAGTCCAATCATTATCATTGCTCAATATATTATTCAATAGTATTTCAGCTTGTTCAACAGTTCGTTTCCTGAAAACACAACCAACACAACTATCTAGGTGGTCCCTAGAACCATCGGTAAATCCATTACAAAAAAATATCAAGTATTTTATTTTTCTTGAGAGGATGATCAGGCAAAGCATTAAGTAACTGGAGAAACCTCCCCCAAGCTTGTGGGACACTCTCTTCTTCAGTTTGCACAAAGTTAAATATTTCCTGCAAAGCAGCTTGTTTCTTATGGGCAGGAAAATA
Organism: Hordeum marinum; assembly: GCA_022496015.1. Classification (NCBI taxonomy): domain Eukaryota; kingdom Viridiplantae; phylum Streptophyta; class Magnoliopsida; order Poales; family Poaceae; genus Hordeum; species Hordeum marinum. Next base: position 532,921,089 of record CM039678.1, on the reverse strand, counting down.
TTTTTCATAAAAGTGATATATCATATCTTAGAAACTACGCACACCACTAGGAGCAAGAGAATTAAACCATCTCTTAGCATCACCCTTTATCGAGAAAGTAAACAACTTAGGGATATAATAGTAACGAATTTTTCCTCATGAGTAAATAGGGTGGCTATATCATTCAGTTTAGTAAGATGCGCCACAACAGTTTTAGATTCGTAACCATGGAAAGGATCAGATTCAACCAAAGTAATTAACTCAGGATCAACAGAGAATTCATAATCCTTATCAGTAACAAAGATAGGTGAAGTAGCAAACTTAGGATCATATTTCATTCTAGCATTCGAAGATTTTTCTTTCCACTTGCATAGTAGTTTCTTAAGATCATCTCTATCCTTACAGGCAAGAAAGACCCTAGCTACCTCTCCTTCCTTATCATAACCCTTAGGAATATCAGGCAATTCATATCTAGGAGAGCTAGTTCTAGTAGGTGTCTCATAGTGTTCAGTTTTAATAATTTCATCAGTTTCAGAACTATCATAATTTTCAGCATTGACTCTAGCAATTTGTTCATCAAGAAATTCACCCAGTGGCATAGTATTATCAAGCAAAGTATCATCATAAGCATCATGCATATCAGAAGTGGCATCATCAATTACTTGCAACATAACAGAATTACTAGCAGGTGGTGGTGTCGCAAACTTACTCATAACTGAAGGTGAATCAAGTGTAGAGCTAGATGGCAGTTCCTTAGCTCCCCTCATAGTAGAGGGACAGATCTTGGTTTTTGGATCTTTCAGATTCTTCATAGTGATCAACATATATAAATCCCAAGTGACTCAGAGAATAGAGCTATGCTCCCCAGCAACAGCAACAGAAAAAGGTTTTGATAACCCAGAAGTATAGGGGATCGCAACAGTTTTCGAGGTTAGAGTATTCAACCCAAATTTATTGATTCAACACAAGGGGAGCCAAAGAATATTCTCTAGTATTCGCAGCCGACTTGTCAATTCAACCACACCTGAAAGACTTAATATCTGCAGCAAAGTATTCAGTAGCAAAGTAGTATGGAAGTAACGGTAACGGTAGCAAAAGTAACAGTAGCAGTTTTATAGTGATTGTAATAGTAGCAACGGAGAAGTAACTTAGTAGAGATCAATATGTGGAAAGCTCATAGGCAATGGATCAGTGATGGATAATTATGTTGGATGTCATTCATCATGCAATAGTTATAACATAGGGTGACACAGAACTAGATCCAATTCATCAATGTAATGTAGGCATGTATTCTATATATAGTCATACGTGCTTATGGAAAAGAACTTGCATGACATCTTTTGTCCTACCCTCCCGTGGAAGAGGGGTCCTAATGGAAACTAAGGGATACTAAGGCCTCCTTTTAATAGAGAATCGGACAAAAGCATTAGCACTTAGTGAATACATGAACTCCTCAAACTACGGTAATCACCGGAAAGAATCCCAGTTATTGTCACCCTGGGGGATGCGGATCATAACTCTTAATAGGTGTCTACAACTTGCAAGATAGGATCAAGGACACATATATATTCATGCAAACATAATAGGTTCAGATCAGAAATCAGGGCACTCGAGCCCTAGTGACAAGCATTAAGCATAGCAAAGTCATAGCAACATCAATCTCAGAACATAGTGGATACTAGGGATCAAACCCTAACCAAACTAACTCGATTACATGATAAATCTCATCCAACCCATCACCGTTCAGCAAGCCTACGATGGGATTACTCACGAACAGTGGAGACATCATGGAATTGGTGATGAAGGATGGTTGGTGATGATGATGGCGTCGATTTCCCTCTCTGGAGCCCAAAAAAGACTCTAGATTTGGTCTCACGAGGAAGAACAAGAGGTGGCGGCAGTTCCGTATTGTGAAACGTGATGAACTCTTCTCCCTGATTTTTTTCTCCACGAATAGGGTTATATGGATCTGGAGAGGAGGTCGGAGGAGCCACGAGGGCCCCACAACCCTGCTAGGCAAGGCCAGGGGGTGGCCGCGCCTAGCAGGCTTGTGGCCAGTAGGTGGCCCCTTTTGGTTAATTCTTGCGCCAGTTTTTTTATTAAATCCAAAAATATTCTCCGTAAATTTTCAGGATGATCTGAGAACTTTTATTTCTGCACAAAAATAACACCAAGGCAATTCTACTGAAAATAGCATCAGTCCAGGTTAGTTCCATTCAAATCATGCAAATTAGAGTCCAAAACAAGGGCAAAAGAGTTTGGAAAAGTGGATATGATGGAGACGTATAAATATACTATCTTGGACATCATCTATCATTGTGAGCCTCATTAACTGTTTTCAAACTTGAGAAAATTAGTTAAAGTTAGACAAGGAAGACAATGTAATAAGTTATGGTTGTGTATATTTGCATAGAAGTTATATTGTTATGGATCCTTCAACATGTGGTGCTTGTTCAGAAACTTTTGCTAGCCAAAAATCCATACTAAGTAGAGATACTACTTGTGCATCCAAATCCTTGAGCCAAGTTTCTTCTATGAGAGTCCACCATACCTACCTATATGCGGTATTTGCCTACCATTCCAGGTAAATTTGCATGTGCCAAACTCTAAACCATCAAATAATATTCTATTTTGTATGCCTAAGTCTCTCATATAATAACTAGGGGTTGTCAGTATCTTCCATGCTAGGTGGGTTATTCTCACAATATGTGTTGATTCACAATCATTCACGAGAAAGTGGCTGGTAATAGGGATTCCCAGTCCCAAAATCAAAGAAAAAATGCAAATAATTAAACAAAACTCCCCCGGGAATGTTGTTGGTATGGACGGTACCCGTGGATTCGGCTCGCCGTGGAGTGTGATTGATTGGTGGAGGAGGAGTAAAAACTTTACCATTTTGTTTGGGAACCGCCTATATTGTATCTAGCATGGAAGATACAGAGATCTCTCGATAGCTATGGTGACAATGAAAGCATACCGCTCAAAATTATTATTCATCTATCTTTTAAAAGCTCGAGCTCTGGCACATATGCAAATCAATGCTTCCTTCTGTGAAGGGTCTATCTTTTACTTTCATGTATTTACTTTTATGCAAGAGTCGTTAGTATTCCTTCTTAGTTCAACCTCTATTATTCTTTAGTTGGCAAGCGTCATGTGTTGGGGAAAGATCCAAGCATATATGGCCATTCAAATATATTTGATCATGAATTATTATTGTTGACAATTATCTATATGATAAATAACTTGGAAGGCAAAACTTTAAGCCCCTATCTTTCTTTGTGTTCGACGAATGCCATTTGCTCTAAAAATATGCTTTGAGTGTTAGCAATCATGGAAGACTATATGATAATTGAGTATGTGTAATTTGCTAAAGCAAAGCTCTTACATAGACCCTTCCTGGAAATATGATGAATTGCAATTGTTTGGTGACTGAAAGCATAGTTCGTTAGTCTATACTTTAACATGTGGATAGCTTGTTATTTCATCATGAAAAGGTTTATGAGATGAGCTATTGTTTATGATATATAATGATGCTAGAAAAAGTGTTTGGGACTATCGTTGATCAAATTTATGCACTATGCTACCATTCACACTTCATAAATTATTTCTTTTATCATTTACCTACTCGAGGACGAGCAGGAATTAAGCTTGGGGATGCACATACGTCTCCAACATATCTATAATTTATGAAGTATTCATGCCATGTTTACAATAATTCTATATGATTTTGGTATGATTTTATTATAACTAACCCAGACTGACGTTGTTTTTAGCAGAACTACCATGGTGTCATTTTTTGTGCAGAAATATAAGTTCTCGAAATGGGCTGAAAATTTAGTATGATTTTTTGTGGACCAAATGAGACCCTCGAAGCATTGGAGCTGGGCCAGAAGAGCCACGAGGAGGTGACAAGCCTGCTAGGCGTGGCCACCCCGCTAGGCCGCTAGCAGCAGGCTTGTCACCACCTCGTGGCACCTCTTGACGTGAGATCGACGCCAAAAATACCTATAAATATAGAAACCTCTGAAAAGAAACCTAGATCGGGAGTTCCGCCGCTGCAAACCTCCAGAGCCACGAAAAACCAATCGGGAGCCCATTCTGGCACCCTGCCGGAGGGGGAAGCCATCACTGGAGGCCATCTTCATGATCCCAGCGGTCTTCATGACGAGGAGGGAGTAGTTCACACTCGGGGCTAAGGGTATGTACCAGTAGCTATGTGTTTGATCTCTCTTTCTCTCTCGTGTTCTTGATATGGCTCGATCTTGATGTACTGCGAGCTTTATTGATATACATGAATCATATGGAGTTTCCCCCTCTCTATCTTCTTGTGATGAGTTGAGTTTTTCCTTTGAAGTTTTCTTATCGGATTGAGTATTTAAGGATTTGAGAACACTTGATGTATGTCTTGCGATGGGATATCCGTGGTGACAATGGGATGTTATATTGATCCACTTGATGTATGTTTTGGTGATCAACTTGCGGGTTCCGTGACCTTGGGCATCTATGCATAGGGGTTGGCACACATTATTGTCTTGACTTTCCAGTAGAAACTTTGGGGCACTCTTTGAAGTTCTTTGTGTTGGATTGAATATGATGAATCTGGAATTATGTGATGCATATCGTATAATCAAGACCATGGGTACTTGTGGTGACATTGGAGTATCTAGGTGACATTATGGTTTTGGTTGATGTGTATCTTAAGGTGTTATTTTAGTACGAACTCTAGGGCTGTCTGTGACACTTATAGGGATAGATCATAAGACTGATCAGAAAAGATAACTTTGAGGTGGTTTTGTACCCTATAATAATTTCTTTGTTAGTTCTCCGCTATTTGTGACTTTGGAGGGAACTCTTTGTCGCGCGAGAGGTATTTACATATGATTCAACTATGTCAATAATGTTGAGAGATATTGCACTAGTGAAAGTATGGACCCTAGGCCTTGTTTCGAAGCATTGATACAATGTTTTCTCGCTGTTTACTATTTGTTACCTTGCTGTTTTTATATTTTTATATTACAAAAACCTATATCTACCATCCATATTGCAGCTGTATCACCATCTGTTCGTCGAACTAGTGCACCTATACAATTTACCATTGTATTGGGTGTGTTGGGGACACAAGAGACTCTTTGTTATTTGGTTGCAGGGTTGTTTAGAGAGACCATCGCCATCCTATGCCTCCCACGGATTGATAAACCTTAGGTCATCGACTTGAAGGAAAATTGCCACTGTCCTACAAAACTCTGCGATTGGAGGCCCAACACGAGTCTACAAGAAGAAGGTTGTGTAGTAGACATCATCCTCGTCCTTGACGGGAGGTAGGTAATTGTCATCCTCGGAGTCGTTGAAGTCATCGGGGTTGCTCTGGTCCTTAGGCCCTTCCTGACCCTCTAACGGGTGTTCGAGGATATCAGGATTGCCACGGTCCTCAGGGGCATCTCCGTCCCCGGTGCCGATAATAGCTTTCCTTCCCTTTTTTCCTTTGGACCGCTTATGCGGTTTCTGGCGCCTTGACGACGTATCGCCCGACTTGTCGCCATCATTATTGGGCATTTTGTCACCATTACTAGCAGGAGTGTCCACCATGTAGACATCATATGTAGAAGTGGCGGCCCATCGCCCGGTGTTGACAGGGGTGGGAGCACCGTCCTCTTCATCCATTCATTCTGCCTCTTTAGACGCATAGTCCAGCATGTCGGTTTGATCTTCGACTGTGGCTATCAAGTGGGAGGTGGGTGGGTCCAAAAAATTTCCCCAACCCACTTTGTATCCGATCAGAGCATAGATTGGGGTTGAATCGTTGGAAATTTTCATCGACAAGATCCGATCTAGGGCTTTGTCGAACGCCGAGAGCTCGATCAGATCGCATTGTTCAGAACCTTCGGAATTGACCTTTGATGTGTCCAAACGAGAGGGATGTTCGGCAAGAACGAGTGTTCGGCCTGCTCGCACTATGGCCAAATCCGGACTAGTAATTGGAACACCACCATGGTTAAGCCTGTTGGCATGACCGAAGAAGGAACTCGAGGTTAAGGCCTCAAAGTTTTCGGGCATGGCAAGTGAAGCCGCAAGCCCGATTAGTGACAAGTTGCCCCAAGAATCCACGGAGAATTCTAGGTTCCCAAATCTGACCGCTCGATTAGGGGCGAAACTCTCGACACGACCTAGATGGTCGATCGGATCGGCATGCAGCCCAATGTTGCCGAAGGCGAAGATCTATCCGAGGACGAAAGTGTCCATGTTGCGTACCTCTTCATTGATGACAAGGTGAGACATCGATTCCTTGGGTGCTCACAGCGGAACTCTCAATGAAAACACCAATGTTGGTGTCAAAACCGGCGGATCTCGGGTAGCGGGTCCCGAACTGTGAGACTGGAATCGATGGTAACAGGAGACGAAGGGGACACGATTTTACCCAGGTTCGGGCCCTCCTATGGAGGTAATGCCCTACGTCATGCTTGATTGTATTGATGATATGGAGATTACAAAGTTGATCTACCTCGAGACCAAATAGCTAACCCTCAATGAGTTGTCATGTCCCTACAATCTAAAACCCTCCGGCTTATATAGACGCCAAGGGTATCTAGGGTTTACACATGGTCGGTTACATGCCAAAGAGATAAACATGCCTATTCTCTACATCAAACGTGAATTACAAGTCGTGCTTCCCAAAGCTTCCATCTTGTAGATAGGGCCTTCAATTGATCCAGTGTTTGATAAGTGGCCCATATAGTCTGGCCCATAGAAATAGGTCAGCCTCCCAAGGACCCCTTAATCCAGCACTCCCTCACCCACCTTGAGACGGAGCGCAGCCCGAGTCCACCGCGTCAGCCGACTCCAACCCACCTCGAGACGGAGCGCAACGCAAGTCTGCGGCGTCAGCCGAATCCACCCCACCCCAAGACGGAGCCTAGCGCGAGTCCATGATATTGATCTCCGTTGTGTTTGGCACCGACTCCAAAGCAGAAGAAAGCAGCAAATAAGAAACCCGAGCCTCCTGCTAAAAAGAAGCTAGCTTACGAGATGACTGAGGAGGAAACCGATCTCGAAGTGGCTGCCCAACTACGGGCCCATTTTGGACCGAAACCACCCCCACCGCCAAAGGAGAAAATACCTGAGAAATTCATACAACACTTTGTGGATCTTGCTAAACCGGCTGCGGTGAAAAAGCGATTGATGTCTACTACACAACTTAATTCTTGTAGACTCGTGTTGGGCCTCCAAGCGCAGAGTTTTGTAGGACAGTAGCAATTTTCCCTCAAGTGGATGACCTAAGGTTTATCAATCCATGGGAGGTGTAGGATGAATATGGTCTCTCTCAAGCAACCCTGCAACCAAACAACAAAGAGTCTCTTGTGTCCCCAACACAATGGTAAATTGTATAGGTGCACTAGTTCCGCGAAGAGATGGTGATACAAGTGTAATATGGATGGTGGATATAGAGTTTTGTAATCTGAAAATATAAAAACAGCAAGGTAAGTAATGATAAAAGTGAGCACAAACGGTATTGCAATGCTTGAAAACAAGGCCTAGGGTTCATACTTTCACTAGTGCAAGTTCTCTCAACAGTACTGACATAGTTGAATCATATATAAATCCCTCATGTGCGACAAAGAGTTCACTCCAAGGTCACAAATAGCGGAGAACAAACGAAGAAATTATTGTGGGGTATGAAACCACCTCAAAGTTATATTTTCCGATCAATCTTATGAGCTATCCCTATAAGTGTCACGAACAGCTCTAGAGTTTGTACTAGAATAACACCTTAAGATACACATCAACCAAAACCTAATGTCACCTAGATACTCCAATGTCACCACGAGTACCCATGGTCTTGATTATACGATATGCATCACACAATTTCAGATTCAGTATGTTGAATCCAACACAAAGAACTTCAAAGAGTGCCCCAAAGTTTCTACCGAAGAGTCAAGACGAAAACATGTGCCAACCCCTATGCATAGATTCCCAAGGTCACGGAACCCGCAAGTTGGTCATCAAAACATAGATCAAGTGGATCAATAGAACATCCATTGTCACCATGGATATCCCATCGCAAGACATACATCAAGTGTTCTCAAATCCTTTAAAGACTCAATCCGATAAGAAAACTTCAAAGGGAAAACTCAATTCATCACCAGAAGATAGAGAGGGGAAAACTCCATATGATTCATCTATATTAATAAAGCCCGCGATACATCAAGATCGTGCCATCTCAAGAACAAGAGAGAGAGAGAGAGAGATCAAACACATAGCTACTGGTACATACCCTCAGCCCCGAGGGTGAACTACTCCCTTCTCATCATGGAGACCGCCGTGATGATGTAGATGGCCTCTGGTGATGGTTTCCCCCTCCAGCAGGGTGCTAGAACGGGCTCTCGATTGTTTTCTCGTGGCTACAGAGGCTTGCGCCGGCGAAACTCCCAATCTAGGTTTGTTTCTGGGGGGTTTATGTATTTATAAGAATTTTTGGCATCGGAAACAATTCAAAGGGGGCCATGAGGCGATGAGAAGCGAGGGGGCATGCCCTAGGGGGGTGGGGCCCCCAGGCTTGTGGTGGCCTCATGGCTCTTCTGTCCCGACTCCAATGCTCCCTAGGCGTCTTCTGGTCCATAAAAAATCACCATAGATTTTTATTCCGTTTGGACTCTGTTTGATATTCATTTTCTGTAAAACTCAAAAACATGGAAAAAAACAGAAACTGACACTGGGCTCTAGGTTAATAGGTTAGTCCCAAAAATAGTATAAAATGATTGTAAAACATCCAAGAATGATAATATAACAACATGGAACAAGCAAAAATTGTAGATACATTGGAGACGTATCACCGATCAAACGATGAACGCTCTATTAGCAAGTCATATCATCAAAAAAGCTGCAGTCGAGCCTTATACGTAGTAATAAATGCGGAAAAACTGTTCCCCAGCTCGGAGAACAGGCAGTGAAACTGATACCCCGCTAAAGGTGAGTACCGAGAAGGCGGTAACCATTGCCAATAGATAGATGGCTAGAGAGATGGGTATCTCTGTTGAACAACTCCTGGGCATGGAGGAAGTACGCACTATCCATGAGAATGAACTCGCAAGGAAATATGTCCCCGGGGAACCTCTGGTCAGTAAAGATGAGGAGAAGCTTCTATCAACACAAATGTGCCATTTGCATGAGGGGTACATGAGAGAAATAAAGGTCGCACGAGAGAGCCTCATGGTGGAAGTCAAGCGAGAGCATTACTACCATGAAAAAGATTTTTGGATTGAAAATAAAGAATTATTTTAGTTATTCCAACAAGACGCACTCGACAAATCTCTCGTTAGTTCCTATTGTTTGTAAGTGATTTCTTTCTGTAATTTAAGTCTCTAGCTCAGCTTGTTCAATGCATGTAATTACCCTCACTATATTCTTTTGTGTGGTATTATGCAGAATGAAGATTTTTGAAATGAAAAGAGATGGAGTCTATGGCATTGGGTTCCTTGACCCGTATACCGTTAATGAAGAGGTGTTAAAATAACTTCAAACAAGACACGGAGAAAAGCTTGCTAACATTTTTGAAGGAACTAAATACCAAACTATAAATACTACTTCCTTACAACTTCAGGTGAGTGTCATTGTCTTGTACTACAAATTCTCTTTTTGCCTACGTGATTTTAAGTGTAGTTGATGAGTTATGCATGCCCACTTATACCAACGAGTACGCAGATACCACTGGATCCTGCTAATCATTAGAGTTGACGAAGGAACTGTTGAAGTACTGGACTCACTAGGTAAAGACCCTAAAGAATACAAAAGCCTAGTTTTGATGCTCGACGGGTAATTTCAATCATTATGGAACCATGTCAGCATCTTTAGTTCATTTCCTAATATATCAAGTAATTAATAACTCATTTATTCATTTCTTTGCCGGGCAGGGTTTGGGAAAAGTTCATCAAAGAGGTTGTCGGTGATTGGCAAGCAGAGCTGAAATGGCAATGAACCAAGGTAATTAAGTAGTAGTAGCTACGTCCACACATATCTTTAATTCTAATTTCAATACCATTATTGCTGGGGATATGACCCCACGGTGAGACCTGCCCTAAAGGCTCCAGATCACACCGGGCGGCTCGTACGCCAGTTCAAGAGTGGGTTGTGAAGACTTAAGCCCCAGACATTTGGCGGCTTGACTAGATGGGCCGGAGTGTGGCCCGGATAGAGAAGACCCGATCGAGTAAGCCGCCGTCCGGAGACAACTTGGTCAGGAAAGGAAAGATAAGATAGAGGTTGACTCAGACATGTAATGAGAGTCGGATACACTTGTATGACCCGTGGTCTTGACCTCCTATATAAAGGCGAGACCCGGGGCGACTTAGAGGTCAGGCTATCGAGAACTAGGTTAAGCAATAGCTCCCTTGTAATCGATACATCAAGCAATACAAACACAAGCAGGGCCTACGCTATTACCTCATCTTGAGGGGCCGAACCTGGGTAAATTTGTGTCCTTCGTCCCAACCAACCCCTTTGAGTCCATCACGTTAGCAATGGCCTCGAATCCAAGTCCATTCACCCGGACATCTGCCGTGATAAAACCACGACAGTTGGTGCCCACCGTGGGGCCTGCGCTCGGTGGTGTTGAGTTCTCAAAGGGTTGTCTCCTAGGGCTTGACGGATACGTGGTTGGAAGGATGAATAAGAGTCGCCGCGGTCGGCTCTACATCAACGATGTCGGCTGGGGGTTTGATGACGGCTCTGTGGAATATGGATTCCGGGTTCCTTTCGATGGGATCCATGTTTTCATCGGCAGGATTGGCGGATCTACGCCCGGGCTGGATGTCTACACCGACATCGTTGAGCCGGCCCGGTGCGTGCAACCTGCCCGTGCTGTGCAGCCCGCCCGTGTTAACCCGGGCCAGAAGCACGTATTTGTGGGTTTCACTCAAGGTATGGATTTTGAAGCTTCTGCATCGCAGGAGACTATTGTCTGTTCAGAGGACGAATCTTCGAGCAGGGAAACAGAGTCAATCTACCAGCTTCACAATGGTGGGCTCGGGGGCTATGACGAGCTTTACCCTGAGTCGGATCGTTCTGAGACGGATGATCTTGGACCGCCAGTTCATGCAGCACTGTTCATGGCAGGGTCGTCCCTAGGTGCGAGTAGCACGGCTACTGGAGCAGCAACTTCAGGGGCTGACCCGCTGCCGCCGGCTCAAGTTCTTCTGGATCTGATGAACGAGCTCGCGGACCTGATGGCCACTGAAGTTACACCAGATAACCAAGCCACGCGGAACTTAGAAATTGTGAGGCTCAAGGACCGGATGGCGGAGGAGCAACAGAGGATAGCTGAGCTAAAGATCCAGATGGAGGAAGAGGCAGAATGTATTAAGAAGGATGCTTTCCACCTTGGGCTGGAACAGCAATCGGTGGCTGCGTTGCATCGGATGAGGCATCAATCCCGCTTACCAGAACATTATGAGGCCAGGAATCTCTTCAACATGCTAGGAACGGGACAGGCAGCGGATGCACCTGGAAACCAGATGACGGCTCGACCGACACCACACCCGGCCCGACGGAACCAGGCTTCACCAGTAGTCTTTCCAACACCGGCGGGTCATTATTCTAACCCAGCTGAGAACATGGTGGCCGCGGCCACCCGGCTTGAAACAATCCCTATTCCGGATGAAGCACCTTTTGCGGAAGAGGTACGGAATGCCATTGGATACCTTCAGACAGCGATGGCCCAGCAGGAGAAGTATACTCATAGCCAGAGCCGCGTTCACTCAATCCCTCTCCCTAGCCAGAGCTTTAGCCGGCACTATGAGTCGCCAGCGGTTTCCAGCAGCGATCGGTAGAGAGGACCTCCGGGGGACAATTAGGCGGCTCTTGATGTGCAAGCGCTCATAAACCTGGCGAGAAACTAGCAAGAGGCGGCAGCTTTGGCCACGGCGACTCACCAAGAGCCCGCACCCTCTGTGTTAGTAGGAGCAGGAGTAACTACCAGGGCCGTGGGAGTGCCATGCTTATCCCCAGCTCTGCGAAGTGAACGGTTGCCGAAGGATTTCAAAGGACCTCGCAAGGTTCTGAATTACACTGCCGATTTGCCTCCGGAGGCCTGGATCGAAAGTTATGACCTAGCTATGGAGATGCTAGATGTCATTGAGGCGGTGTGTGCTAAGTACTTCATCATGATGCTTGAAGGTCCGGCTCGCACGTGTTTAAAAGGATTGTCACCCAATACCATCAATTCGTGGGCTGAGTTAAGGGCAAGGTTCATCAAAAAATTTCAAGGGATTTGCGAACAGCCTATGACCATCCTGGATCTCGATCATTGCATCCAACAGGAGGGTGAGTCGGCCCATCATTGGGTCCTACGGGTGTCGACCATCATCCACTCATCTGAACATATCATGGCGGCTCAAGCCGTGCTGATCTTAGAGAAGAACTGTCACTTCATGCCTTTGAAGCAGAAGCTTGGTCGGCTCAAGCGTACGTGTCAGGACATGGGAGAGCTCATGACGGCTCTTACAAAGTATGCTGACTCTGATAACACAAAGGATCCGGGTTCGGATGAGGAGAAGACCGGCCAAGGTAAGAAGAATAACCCAGGCAAGGGTGCGGCGAGCAATAGTAACTAGAGTAAGCGGAAAAACCCGGACGGCGGGTCAGAACTGGTGGCCAATGCAAGCACCGGCCAGAATCATCCTAAAGGCAATGGGAAGTTCAGGCCGCCTTTTAATAGAAACATTAGTCCTTTCAATTTGGAGGAAATGCTCAAAAAGCCCTGTCCGGAACACAACCAGCCCGGTAAGCCTTCAGCGCACACATGGGGTGATTGCCATATCATGCAGAAGTTCAATAATTACCACATGCAGCAACACAACAACCAGGGCGGTGGCCCGCCCGGCGGCTCAGGACCAAGCGGGTCAGGAGCCAGATTTGGATCCGGCGGCTCAGGTTCCGATCATCATGGTCAGGACAATCAAGGAGGACATCCGCACCACTCTGGTAACAATACCCAGCAACAGCAGCATAACCAGTCTGGGTATCAAAGTAATCCAAAGCAACTCAGTTCGGGCCTGTATCATGTTTTCACGACCAGCCTTCACAAGCGGGATCAGAAGTTGTGCAAGCAAGCGGTTAATGCGGTTGTTCCGGCTCTACCGTAGTACTTAAAGTGGTCTGAATATGACATAACATGGAGCCGGGAGGACCACCCGCCACGTGTTGATGACCCGGGGCGGCTGGCCTTAGTTGTTACCTCCAAGTGGGAGGATATATGGTGAATAAGGTACTTATGGATGGAGGCAGCGGTATCAACATCCTCTATTATGATACCTTCTAGCGGATGAAGCTTCTTGACAAGGATCTTAAGCCCTCATCCACTGTTTTTCATGGTGTGGTGCCGGGCAAGTCGACTTATCCGGTGGGCAGGATTTCCTTGGAAGTCGCCTTTGGTGATGAATATAACTACAGGGTGGAGTCCTTGTGGTTTGAAGTGGTCAAGACCAAGAGCCCTTACCATGTGTTGTTTGGGCGGCCGGCTTATGCTAATTTCATGGCTAGGCCCTGTTATGTCTACTTACAGCTCAAGATGCCCGGATTAAAAGGTACGATTACCGTTCATGGTGATCGGAATATGGCTATTGAGTGCAAAGAAGGAGACGCGGCTTATGCAGAATCTAGTTGTGCTCAGGAGGACCTTAAGTTTTATAAGGAGAATGTTGACCCAGAGGATATGACCCTGCTGAAAAAGCCCACAACAGAAGTTGAGCCGCTCCTCAAGTTTTCGGCGGATGATACCAAGGAAATAGATTTCACTCCGGGCGACTCATCCAAATAGTTCATCATTGGGGCTCACATGGATCCCAAATAGGAAAGCATGCTCATCGAATTCATCTGTGAGAATCAGGACATCTTTGCATGGAAACCTTCTGACATGCCGGGTGTAACGAGAGAGTTCGCCGAGCACAACCTTAATGTGGATCCTAAGTTTAAACCTATCAAGCAGTTTCTACGGCGGTTCAACGAGGAGAGACGCAAGGCCATTGGGGAAGTGGCCGCCCGGCTCTTCGCGGCGGGTTTCATCGTCGAGGTCTTTCACTCGGAGTGGCTTGCTAACCCGGTGCTTGTGCTCAAGAAGAATGGCACGTGGTGGATGTGCATGGATTATACGGACCTTAACAAGGCTTGTCCGGCTGATCCCTTTGCTCTCCCTCGTATTGATCAGATCATTGATGCTACAGCGGGTTGTGAAAGCCTATGCTTCTTGGATGCTTATTCAAGGTATCATCAGATCAAGATGGTAGTTAAGTACCAAGAGAAGATGGCTTTCATTATGCCTTTTGGAGCCTTCTGTTATGTATCCATGCCTTTCGGGCTCAAGAGTGCCCAGGCAACTTATCAGCGTTGTGTGTAGAATTGCCTTCACAGTCAGATCGGGCGTAATGTTCATGCTTATGTAGATGATATTGTGATCAAATCAAAGAAGAAGGAGAACCTTTTGGATGACTTAAGGGAAACCTTTGACAATCTTCGGATCTATAAGATGATGCTTAACCCGGCCAAGTGTGTCTTTGGTGTTTCGGCCGGCAAGCTCTTGGGATTTCTGGTTTCTGAGCGTGGCATTGAGGCTAACCCGGATAAAATCAAAGTTATCACCTCCCTGGCAGAGCCGGCGTGTGTTAATGATGTCCGGCGCCTGGCAGGATGGATCGTCGTGCTGAGCCGGTTCATAAGCCGCCTTGGTGAGAAAGCTATCCCCCTATATCAGATGATGAAAAAAGACACACAATTTTGTCTAGAGTACGGCGGCGGGCGAAGCATTTGAGGCGCTCAAGAAGCAGCTCACTAAGCCGCCGGTATTGGCTGCTCCGGCTGAGAAAGTGTTGGAAATATGCCCTAGAGGCAATAATAAAATGGTTATTATTGTATTTCCTTGTTCATGATAATTGTCTATTGTTCATGCTATAATTGTGTTAACCGGAAACCATAATACATGTGTGAATACATAGACCACAACATGTCCCTAGTGAGCCTCTAGTTGACTAGCTCGTTGATCAATAGATGGTCACGGTTTCATGGCCATGGACATTGGATGTCATTGATAATGGGATCACATCATTAGGAGAATGATGTGATGGACAAGACCCAATCCTAAGCATAGCACAAGATCGTGTAGTTCGTTTGCTAAAGCTTTTCAATGTCAAGTATCGTTTCCTTAGACCATGAGATTGTGCAACTCCCGGATACCGTAGGAATGCTTTGGGTGTGCCAAACGTCACAACGTAACTGGGTGGCTATAAAGGTGCACTACGGGTATCTCCGAAAGTATCTGTTGGGTTGGCATGAATCGAGACTGGGATTTGTCACTCCGTGTGATGGAGAGGTATCTCTGGGCCCACTCGGTAAGACATCATCATAATGAGCTCAATGTGACTAAGGAGTTAGCCACGGGATGATGTATTACGGAACGAGTAAAGAGACATGCCAGTAACGAGATTGAACAAGGTATGGGGATACCGACGATCGAATCTCGGGCAAGTACCATACCGATAGACAAAGGGAATTGTATACGGGATTGATTGAATCCTTGACATCGTGGTTCATCCGATGAGATCATCGTGGAGTACGTGGGAGCCAACATGGGTATCCAGATCCCGCTGTTGGTTATTGACCGGAGAGGTGTCTCGGTCATGTCTACGTGTCTCCCGAACCCGTAGGGTCTACACACTTAAGGTTCGATGACGCTAGGGTTATAGGGAAAAGGTATACGTGATTACCGAAGGTTGTTCGGAGTCCCGGATGAGATCCCGGACGTCACGAGGAGCTCCGGAATGGTCCGGAGGTAAAGATTGATATATAGGAAGTCCAGTTTTGGTCACCGGAAAGTTTTCGGGCTCATCGGTAGTGTACCGGGAGTGCCGGGAGGGTGCCGGAGGACCCCCGGGAGGGGTGTGACGACCAAAGGACCACATGGGCTGTTAGATAAAGTGTGCCAGCCCTTATTGGGCTGGGCAAGACTTTTGCTAAAGGCCCATGCGGCTGGAGATAAGGAGATAAGGCAAAAAGGATTTAAAAGGAGGAGATCCACCTCCCTTGTGGGAGGTGGACTCTCCCTTTAATTCGGCCGGCCATCTCCTCTTTGGAGTAGAGGCCAAGCCAGCCCTCCACGTCCCTCCTCCTATATATACTTGAGGTTTTGGATGTTTTGAGACAGGATTTGATCTCTCTCTCTCACGGCGAAGCCCTACCTCTCTTCTTCCTCCTCCGCAGCGCTTAGGCGAAGCCCTGTCGGAATACCTTGCTACTCCACCACCACCACGCCGTCGTGCTGCTGTTGGAGCCCTTCCCCAACCTCTCCTTCCTCCTTGCTGGATCAAGGTGTTGGAGACGTCACCGGGCTGCACGTGTGTTGAACGCGGAGGTGCCGTCCGTTCGGCACTTGATCGGATCTACCGCGATCTGAATCGCTGCGAGTACGACTCCATCAACCGCGTTCTTGTAACGCTTCCGCTTAGCGATCTTCAAAGGTATGAAGATCCAATCTCTCCCCACTCGTTTGCTGGTTTCTCCATAGATAGATCTTGGTGACACGTAGGAAAATTTTGATTTACTACTACGTCTCCCAACAGTGGCATCATGAGCTAGGTCTATGCGTAGAATCTATGCACGAGTAGAACACAAAGCAGTTGTGGGCGTCGATTTTGTTAATATGCTTGCCGTTACTAGTCTTATCTTGATTCGACGGTATTGTGGGATGAAGCGGCCCGGACCAACCTTACACGTACGCTTACGTGAGACCGGTTCCACCGCCTGACATGCACTAGTTGCATAAGGTGGCTAGCGGGTGTCTGTCTCTCCCACCTTAGTCGGATTGGATTCAATGAAAAGGGTCCTTATGAAGGGTAAATAGCAATTGGCATATCACGTTGTGGTTTTGACGTAGGTAAGAAACGTTCTTGCTAGAAACCTATAGCAACCACGTAAAAACTTGCAACTACAAATTAGAGGACGTCTAACTTGTTTTTGCAGCATATGCCGTGTGATGTGATATGGCCAAAAGGATGTGATGTGATGCATTGTGATGTATGAGATTGATCATGTTCTTGTAATAGGGTTCACGACTTGCATGTCGATGACTATGACAACCGGCAGGAGCCATAGGAGTTGTCTTATATTATTGTATGACCTGCGTGTCAATCATAAACGCCATGTAATTACTTTACTTTATTGCTAAACGTTAGCTGTAGTAGTAGAAGTAATAGTTGGCGAGACAACTTCATGAAGACACAATGATGGAGATCATGATGATGGAGATCATGGTGTCGTGCCGGTGACAGTGATGATCATGGTGCCCCGAAGATGGAGATCATAGGAGCAAGATAATATTGGCCATATCATGTCACTATATTGATTGCATGTGATGTTTATCATGTTTACATCTTATTTGCTTAAAACGACGGTAGTAAATAAGATGATCTCTCAATAAAATTTCAAGAGAAGTGTTCACCCTAACTGTGCACCGTTGCTAAGGATCGTTGTTCCGAAGCACCACGTGATGATCGGGTGTGATAGGTTCTAACGTTCGCATACAACGGGTGTAAGCCAGATTTACACATGCGAAACACTTAGGTTGACTTGACGAGCCTAGCATGTACAGACATGGCCTCGGAACACGGAAGATCGAAAGGTCGAACATGAGTCGTATAGAAGATACGATCAACATAGAGATGTTCACCATGGATGACTAGTCCGTCTCACGTGATGATCGTACACGGGCTAGTTGACATGGATCATGTATCACTTGGAAGACTAGAGAGATGTCTATCTAAGTGGGAGTTCATTAATAATTTGATTAAGTGAACTTAATTATCATGAACTTAGTCTAAAAATGTCCTTGCAAATTATGTCGTAGATAGCTCGCGCTGTAGCTCCACAGTTTTATTGATACAATCCTAGAGAAAAGTAAGTTGAAAGTTGATGGTAGCAATAATGCGGACTGGGTCCGTGATCTGAGGATTGTCCTCATTGCTGCACAGAAAGCTTATGTTTTTGATGTACCGCTAACTGCACCACTCCCTCAAGCGTTGTCTGTAGATGTTGTGAACATATGACAGGCACTTTTTGGTGACTACATGATAGTTCAATGCGTCATGCATTACGGCTTAGAATTGAGGCTCCAAAACGTTTTGAACGTCACGGAACATATGAGATGTTCTAGGAGCTGAGATTGTGATCTCAGGCTCGTGCCTATGTTGAGAGGTATGAGACCTTCAACAAGATTCTTTGTCAGCAAGATAAAGGAGAATAGCTTAATCGGTGAGCGTGTGCTCAGATTGTCTGGGTGCTACAATCACTTGAATCAAGTGGGAGTTTATCTTCCAGATGAGATAGTGATTAATGCAGTTCTCCAAGTCACTGCCACCAAGCTACTAGAGCTTCGTGATGAACTATAACATGCCAGGGATGGATAAGATGATCCCTGAGTTGTTCGTGATGTTTGACACCACGAAGGTAGAAATCAAGAAGGAGCATCAAGTGTTGATGGTTAAGTGAAACCACTAGTTTCAAAAGGGGCAAGGGCAAGAACGGAAAACTTCAGGAATGACAAGCCAGTTGTTGCTCTAGTGAAGAAACCCAAGGTTGAGCCCGAACCCGAGACTAAGTGCTTCTGTTATGAGGAGAATGTTCGCTGAAGCGGAAAAACCCTAGATGATTGGTAGATAAGAAGGCTGGTAATGTCAATGGAAGTATATTTGATATACATGTTAGTGATGTGTACCTTGCTGGTACTCCTAGTAGCACCTGGGTATTAGATACCGGTTCGGTTGCTAAGTGTTAGCAACTCGAAATAAAAGCTACGGAGTAAATGGAGACTAGCTAGGTGAAAGGTGACGATGTGTGTTGGAAGTATTTCCAAGATTGATGTGATCACCATCGCACGCTCTCTCTACCTTCAGGATTTGTGATAAACCTAAATAAATGTTATTTGGTGTTTGCGTTGAGCATAAACGTGATTAGATCATGATTAGTGCGATACGGTTATTCATATAAGTTAGAGAATAATGGTTATTCTTTTTACATGGATAATGCCTTCAATGGTCATGCACCCACTCGAAATGGTTTATCGAATCATGATCGTAGTAGTACACATATTCATAACATTGGTACCAAAAGATACAAAGTTAATAATGATAGTACCACATGCTTGTGGCACTGCCACGTAATGTCATATTGGTATAAATCGCATGAAAGAAACTCCATGCTGATGGATTTTTGACTCACTCGATTTTGAATCGGTTGAGACATGCGAGCCATGCCTCTTGGGCAAGATGACTGAGACCCCGTCATCCAATATGATGGAGCGGGCAAGTGGCTTATTGGAATTAATACATGTTGATGTATGTGGTCCAATGAGTGTTGAAACACACAGTGGATATCGTTGTTTTACCTTCACTGATGATTTGAGTAAATATGGGGATATTTACTTAATGAAACACGAATCTGAAATGTTTGAAAGGTTCAAGGAGTTTCAGAGTGAAGTTAAAGATCATCGTGACAAGAAGATAAATGTCTATGATATGATCATGGAGGTGATATCTAAGTTACGAGTTTGGTATGCAATTTTAGACAATGTGGAAATTGTTTCACAGCTCACGCCTCCTGGAACACCATAGTGTGATGGTGTGTTCGAACATCATAGTCGTGCTCTATTGGATATAGTGAGTACTATGATGTCTCTTATCGTTTTACCACTATCATTATGGGGTTATGCATTAAAGACAAATCCATTCACTTTAATAGGGCACCATCTAAGTCTGTTGAGATGACACCGTGAGAATTATGGTTTGACAGAAGCCTAAGCTGTCATTTCTTAATGTTTGGGGCTGCGACGCTTATATGAAAATGGGTTTTTCACCTAGCGAGCTCGAACCCAAAGCAGACAAATGCATCTTCATAGAATACCCTAATGAGACATTGGGTATACCTTCTATCTCAGATCCAAGCGCAAAAGGTGTTTGTTGCTAAGAACGGGTCCTTTCTTGAGAAAGAGTTTCTCTCGAAAGAATTGAGTGGGAGGAAGATAGAACTTGATAAGGTTGTTGAACCTTTGTTTCAACCAGAGAATAGTGCAACACAGAAAGATGTTTCTGTAGAGCCTACTCAGTTGAAAAGGAAGTTAATGATGGTGATCATGAAGCTTCGGATCAAGTCACTATCAAACCTCGTAGGTCGACAAGGACGCGTACTGCTCCTGAGTAGTACGACAACCCTGTCTTGGAAATCATGTTGTTGGACAACGATGAACCTACGAACTATGGAGAAGCGATGGTGGGCCCGGATTCCAACAAATGGCTAGGAGCCATGAAATCCGAGAAAGGATCCATGTATGAAAACCAAGTATGGACTTTGGTAGACTTGCCTGTTGAATGGCGGGTCATTGAGTACAAATGGACCTTTGAGATAAACATAGACGCTAATGGTGAAATGTCACCGTTTATAAAGCTCGACTTGTCGCAAAGAAGTTTCCGCCAAGTTCAAGGAGTTGACTACGATGAGATTGTCTCATCTGTAGCGATGCTAAAAGTCTATTAAAATTTTGTTAGCAGTTGTTGCAGTTTTCGATTATGAAATCTGGCAGATGGATGACAAAACAAGGTTTCCGTAATGGTTTCTGTGAGGAAGACTTGTATGTGATACAACCAGAAGGTTTTGTCAATCCTAAGGATGCTAATAATATGCAAACTCCAGCGATCCTTCTATGGACTGGAGCAAGCATCTCGGAGTTGGAATATATGCTTTGATGAGGTGATCAAAGTTTTTAAGTTTATACAAAGTTTATGAGAAACTTGTACTTGCAATAAAGTGAGTGGGAGCACTATAGAATTTCTTATAAGAATATGTAGTTGACATATTATTGATCGGAAATGATGTAGAATTTCTGGAAGAGCATGAAGGGTTGTTTGAAAAGAGTTTTTTCAAAGGAAGACCCAGATAAAGCTACTATTTTATTGAGCATCAAGATCTATAGGGATAGATCAATTAGCTTGATAAGTTTTTTCGACGAAGACATACCTTGACAAGTTTTTGAAGGAGTTCAAAATAGATGGGTCAAAGAAGGAGTTCTTGACTGTATTGTAAGGTGTGAAATTGAGTAAGACTCAATACCCGACCACGGCAGAAGATAAAGAAAAGATGAGTGTCATCTCCTATGCTTTAGCCATAGGCTCTATATAGTATGCCATGCTGTGTACCGCACCTGTGTGTGCCTTGCCATGAGTCTGTCAAGGGGTACAAGAGTAATCCAAGAGTGGATCACTGGACAACGGTCAAAGTTATCCTTAGTAACTTGAGAACTAAGGAAATATTTCTCGATTATGGAGGTGATAAAGAGTTCATCGTAAAGGGTTACGATGATGCAAGCTTTAACTCCAATCCGGATGACTCTTAGTAGAAATCTGGCTACGTATAGTGGAGCAGCCATCTGGAATAGCTCCAAGTGGAGCGTGGGAGCAGTATCTACAAATATGACATGGAAAGTTTGTAAGGTACACACGGATCTGAATGTCGCAGACCCATTGACTAAAACCTCTTTCACGAGCAGGACATGAACAAACCCCAGAACTTATTGGGTGTTAATCACATGATGATATGATCACATGGTGATGTAAGTGTTAATCACATGGTGATGTGAACTAGATTATTGACTCTAGTGCAAGTGGGAGACTGTTGGAAATATGCCCTAGAGGCAATAATAAAATGGTTATTATTGTATTTCCTTGTTCATGATAATTGTCTATTGTTCATGCTATAATTGTGTTAACCGGAAACCATAATACATGTGTGAATACATAGACCACAACATGTCCCTAGTGAGCCTCTAGTTGACTAGCTCGTTGATCAATAGATGGTCACGGTTTCATGGCCATGGACATTGGATGTCATTGATAATGGGATCACATCATTAGGAGAATGATGTGATGGACAAGACCCAATCCTAAGCATAGCACAAGATCGTGTAGTTCGTTTGATAAAGCTTTTCAATGTCAAGTATCGTTTCCTTAGACCATGAGATTGTGCAACTCCCGGATACCGTAGGAATGCTTTGGGTGTGCCAAACGTCACAACGTAACTGGGTGGCTATAAAGGTGCACTACGGGTATCTCCGAAAGTATCTGTTGGGTTGGCATGAATCGAGACTGGGATTTGTCACTCCGTGTGATGGAGAGGTATCTCTGGGCCCACTCGGTAAGACATCATCATAATGAGCTCAATGTGACTAAGGAGTTAGCCACGGGATGATGTATTACGGAACGAGTAAAGAGACTTGCCAGTAACGAGATTGAACAAGGTATGGGGATACCGACGATCGAATCTCGGGCAAGTACCATACCGATAGACAAAGGGAATTGTATACGGGATTGATTGAATCCTTGACATCGTGGTTCATCCGATGAGATCATCGTGGAGTACGTGGGAGCCAACATGGGTATCCAGATCCCGCTGTTGGTTATTGACCGGAGAGGTGTCTCGGTCATGTCTACGTGTCTCCCGAACCCGTAGGGTCTACACACTTAAGGTTCGATGACGCTAGGGTTATAGGGAAAAGGTATACGTGATTACCGAAGGTTGTTCGGAGTCCCGGATGAGATCCCGGACGTCACGAGGAGCTCCGGAATGGTCCGGAGGTAAAGATTGATATATAGGAAGTCCAGTTTTGGTCACCGGAAAGTTTTCGGGCTCATCGGTAGTGTACCGGGAGTGCCGGGAGGGTGCCGGAGGACCCCCGGGAGGGGTGTGACGACCAAAGGACCACATGGGCTGTTAGATAAAGTGTGCCAGCCCTTATTGGGCTGGGCAAGACTTTTGCTAAAGGCCCATGCGGCTGGAGATAAGGAGATAAGGCAAAAAGGATTTAAAAGGAGGAGATCCACCTCCCTTGTGGGAGGTGGACTCTCCCTTTAATTCGGCCGGCCATCTCCTCTTTGGAGTAGAGGCCAAGCCAGCCCTCCACGTCCCTCCTCCTATATATACTTGAGGTTTTGGATGTTTTGAGACAGGATTTGATCTCTCTCTCTCACGGCGAAGCCCTACCTCTCTTCTTCCTCCTCCGCAGCGCTTAGGCGAAGCCCTGTCGGAATACCTTGCTACTCCACCACCACCACGCCGTCGTGCTGCTGTTGGAGCCCTTCCCCAACCTCTCCTTCCTCCTTGCTGGATCAAGGTGTTGGAGACGTCACCGGGCTGCACGTGTGTTGAACGCGGAGGTGCCGTCCATTCGGCACTTGATCGGATCTACCGCGATCTGAATCGCTGCGAGTACGACTCCATCAACCGCGTTCTTGTAACGCTTCCGCTTAGCGATCTTCAAAGGTATGAAGATCCAATCTCTCCCCACTCGTTTGCTGGTTTCTCCATAGATAGATCTTGGTGACACGTAGGAAAATTTTGATTTACTACTACGTCTCCCAACAGAAAGAACCTTTGCTACTGTACGTGGCAGCTAACAACCGAATGGTCAGCGCTGCAATTGTGGTCAAGCGCGAGGAAGCCGGGAAGGAGTATCCGGTTCAGAGGCCGGTTTATTATATCAGTGAGGTCCTGACAGAATCTAAGCAGAGATATCCACATTGGCAGAAGCTAGTGTATGGGGTATTCATGGCCAATCGCAAGTTAAAGCATCATTTCTTAGGGCACCAGATCACAGTGGTTAGCTCTGCTCCGTTGGGGGACATAATTCAGAACAGAGAAGCCACTGGTAGGATTGCTAAGTGGGCATTGGAGCTGGGACCTCTCAATCTGAAATACGTACCCCGTACGGCTGTCAAGTCTCAAGACCTTGTGGATTTCATAAATGATTGGACAGAGTGTCAAGCGCCCGAGGAAAAGCCGGATAACACCTACTGGACTATACACTTTGATGGATCCAAGCAGTTGGAAGGATCAGGGGCGGAAGTTGTTTTAACATCTCCCAAAGGGGATAAGTTCTGTTATGTGCTCCAGCTGATGTTCCCTTGCACCAATAATGCAGCTGAATATGAAGCCTTGCTTCAGGGCCTTCGGGTAGCTAAGGAGATGAATTTAAGCCGGGTAAGGTGTTTGGGCGACTCCGATCTTGTGGCTCAGCAAGTTTCACGCACTTGGGGCTCCAAGGACCCGCGGATGGCGGCTTATTGTCAGGCGGTGGATGTCATTGCTGGTCACTTCAAAGGCTATCAGGTAGATCACATTGATCGTCGCCGGAATGAGGCGGCTAATGCCTTGTCAAGGTTAGGCTCTCAGCAAAAGCCAGTGCCGCCCAATATCTTTCTAGATGTCTTACATCGCCCGACTGTCAAGTTACCTTCAGAGGAAGATTTGGATGTTCCTGACCCGGAGGGGCAATTGGTGGCGGCTCTACATGCTATTCCGGATTGGACTGTGCCTTACCTGGCTTATTTGACACGGGGCGAGTTACCTGATGATGAAAATCTGGCCAGACAGATAACCCGGCGATCTAAGTCCATGACAATAGTTAATGGTGTGTTGCACAAATGCAGTGTTACCGGTGTATTGCAACGTTGTGTCTCACTAGAGGGTCAGGAAATCTTGAATGGAATTCACGCTGGAGATTGTGGAAATCTCTAGTGGCCAAGGCCTTCCGGCACGGTTTTTTCTGGTTGACGGCTCACAAGGATGCAAAGGATCTAGTCCGTAAGTGCGACGGCTATCAAAAATTCGACCGGCGTGCTCATGTTCCGGCTCAAGAATTGTGCATGATACCAATTCCTTTGCCGTTTGCAGTCTGGGGGCTTGATATGGTCTGGCCTTTCAAGAGTTCCAAGGATAAGAAAACACACCTCTTCGTAGCGGTTGATAAGTTCACCAAGTGGGTAGAGTCTGAGCCTGTCAGCAAGTGTGACGCGGCTACGGCGGTTCAGTTTATCAAAAAGCTGATCTACCATTTTGGTTACCCTCACAACATTGTCACGGACAATGGCACAAACTTGTCCAAGGGGGCTATGAAAAGATTCTATGATGAGGAGCACATCCGGCTCGATGTTTCGGCGGTTGCTCATCCACGGTCCAACGGTCAGGCGGAACGGGCTAATCAAGAAATCTTGAGAGGTATCAAGCCACGGATTATGGTCCCTTTACAGCGGACGCCGGGTTGTTGGGTGGAAGAATTGTCGTTCGTCTTATGGAGCATCAGAACTACCCCTAACAGATCCACAGGATATACACCTTTCTTCATGGTTTACGGTGCAGAGGCCGTGTTACCAAGTGACATCCGGCATGACTTGCCACGAGTGGCAGCTTACGTTGAGACGGACAATGAGACGGCGCGTCAATACGCATTGGATGCTTTGGAGGAGGAACGAGAGCTGGCGGCTGCCCGTTCGGCGATCTATCAGCAAGACCTGCACCGCTATCATAGCCGCAGGGTCAAGACCCGGACATTTCAAGAGGGCGACTTAGTGCTGCGGCTAATTCAGGACCAGACAAATATGCATAAGTTATCTCCTCCATGGGAAGGACCTTTCGTGGTGAGCACAAATCTCAACAACGGGTCATATTACCTCATTGACATCCGGGACGACTCAGATACTTCGGGTCAGGAGACCCACCGGTCGTGGAACATAGTGCATCTACGGCCCTATTACACCTGAGATTGTTGAGAATCACCACTGTACACTATCATTTGTACATATCATATTTATATATGAATAAAGTAGCATCCCTGCAAGCCGAGGCCTCTGCCATGTCGCATATCTTCATCGATGCAAGAAAAATCCATAACATTGGCAATCGAAGGGGGCTTCCTACCTTCGAGTATAGCTTATCTAATCCTAATAGCCGACTTTATGCCAAAAAAGTTGACAAGTCAACTTTGGTTGTCAAAGGGGGCTTCCCACCTCCGAGTGTAGCTTATCTATCCCTAACAATCGGCTCTCATGCCAAAAATGTTGACAAGTTAACATTGGCTGTCGAAGGGGGCTTCCTACCTTCGGATATAGCTTATCTAACCCTAACAGTCGGCTTTATGCCAAAAAAGTTGACAAGTCAACTTTGGTTGTCGAAGGGGGCTTCCCACCTCCGAGTATAGCTTATCTATCCCTAACAACCGGCTCTTACGCCAAAAATGTTGACAAGTCAACATAGCCGTACAGGGGGCTTCCTGCCTTACGGGTATAACTTACCAAACCCTGTCGGCCGGCTCTTAACCCAAGCAATGAATACCATCTATTCATGCAGGAAATCAAGCTGCGAAGAGCCGGAAAGGTATACAATGAGAAGAACAAGGAAAATGACATATATATATATGTGTGTGTGTGTGTGTGTGTGTGTGTGTGTGTTAAGCCGCACTTTCACATGTGCGCAATGGCACAGTTCAAGAAAGGCAAAAGTTGCTACTAGGCTATTACAGACGCTCTCTGTGGAGCCCCAAAATATCAAGTTTGTTACACCGCTCATGGCGGGTCATGAAGAGCCGGCTATCAACAGGTATCTACGGTGCGATCAGCTAGCTGGCGGGTCACCCTGCTCCGGGTCTTCGGCTGCCTTGATCTGGAGATTGTCCAAGTCCCAATTGCAGTTGGTTAAAGCCGCAAAGGTTCCTTCTTCAAAGAAGAGGGACGGGTCAAGTTCAGAGGCGAAAAGGTTCTTACTACGGGCGGGTGTCAGATCTTTGCTTTCAAAGAGAGGGTCACGGATCCGTTTCTGATCTGCGCTATAAGCCGCTTGGTAAGTCGTCAAGTTAACCTCTTCTGCTAAGACGGAGGCCGGGACTTTGGAATTCCTCACGCACCAGGCATAGTCAGCCTCTGAAAATTTGGAGCCATCGTCCTTCTTGGAGGGAAACCCATCCATCATTTCAGCCGGAGTTAACTCCGGGGCAAAAGCTAGAGCCCGGCTTATAGCTGCAATCGCCCCCTGACGGGCGGCTAATTTCTTCAATTCCAGGATTTGATTAGGCATTGTGGCGAGAAGTTCTAATACCCCTTTGAGAGTTGAAGGGATGGCATCCTTGTACTGTACGGCTTTGATGGTACACATGGCGCCGCAGTAGAGTTGCTCTATCAAAGTATATATGGCCTTCAGGGGCAGCAAGCTATCAGAGGCAAGTTGGCGGCTCCTAGGACCTGCATAAGACGGAGGTCTTGGTATAAGTTGCCAGCACAAGTACAGTACATCACTTGAGTTAAAGTTGTCAAAAACTTACCAAAGAGGGCGGCTGTCATCTTCATGATGTGCCGTTTCAGGGATTGCAGTTCATCAGAAACAATCATGAGCCGTTGATCAACATCATCTGCCCGTTTAGTCACGGCAGCTTCTTTAGTTTTAGCAGATGCCTTAAAGGTGGTGAAGTCGGCCTTGATTTTTTGCCAGCTCTTCAGAAAGGAGCCGACATTTCTCATCAGCTTCACTCCGGGCGGCTTGCTGAGTGGCTAGATTGCTTTTTAAGCCGGCCACTTCTGACCCGGCTTCGATTAAAGCTTCCTGCAACATATCAAAACATGGAATAAATCAACAAGGGGGGGATTTCAAAGATATAGCAAGTCTCAACCAGATTGCAAGCAATATGCATGATAGTTGGGGGCTAATGTCTATTTTCAAGACAGTTCCGACTCAACTTCGACAAGATTGACCCGGAACTTGGGGGCTACATACTGGTTTTTTTAGGAGGTTCAGCATGAAAGTCCCGACTCAACTTTGACAAAGATTGAGCCGGCCCTTGGGGGCTAGATTTGGCTCTGTAACTGATTCTCAATAAAGTCCCGACTCAACTTTATAAAAGATTGAGCTGGCCCTTGGGGGCTAGATTTGACTTTGTTACTGATTCTCAATAAAGTCCCGACTCAACTTTATAAAAGATTGAGCCAACCCTTGGGGGATACGAATGGATCTGTTACCTATCTTCTAGGAAGCTCCGATTCAAAATTATCAATTATTGAGCCGGCCCTTGGGGGCTAACGACAATAGTTTGAGATCACATCTAAGTAAGTTGAGGCCTACATGTTGGATGTTTCTACTTCTATTAAGATGGAAGAGTCGGATTATTATCAGTCAATATTAACCCGGCCCTTGGGGGCTACATAAGGGTATAAGGAGGAAAAGGGAATACCTCATATTTTCTCTTCATTAAGTTAACCAGTTTGAGCTCCAGATCCCGGCTTGTAGACAGCCGGCTCAT
The DNA here is from genome assembly GCA_022496015.1 of Hordeum marinum. Taxonomy (NCBI): domain Eukaryota; kingdom Viridiplantae; phylum Streptophyta; class Magnoliopsida; order Poales; family Poaceae; genus Hordeum; species Hordeum marinum. Next base: position 532,892,969 of record CM039678.1, on the reverse strand, counting down.
ATAGCCAGCATGAAGTTCGTCAGCCATCATTTTCTCTAAGGTGGGGAGCTCAAACTCCAACTTCCTAGAAGCTTCAGCCATGTCACTATGCTTGGTCAGCAAGTGAGGTGAAGGAGAGTAAAAGTCGGCACCGGTAATGACGACGTCCGGGGCAGCAGTATCATCAGCAGCCTTGGCAGGGCTCGACGGCTGGGAAAGGTCCCTTTGCGAGCTCTTTGGAATAATGTCATCAGCAGCCGGCTCTACAGAAGTTGTGGGAGGGTCCGCAGCCGGGATAGGTGCATCCGGCTTGGCAAGCTCCGGGTCTTGAGCAGTAGGGCCAAGGGAGGGCTTGTTGGTTTTCCTTCGCTTGGCTTGAGCCCAAGAAAAGCATGAAAGTTAGGGTCCAAGGGTTACAACCGCCAAAGAGCCGGACATAAGGTTGAAAATACGTACAACGGATTAATCTTGGGAGGCAGTAGAGCAGTGGTTGTAGAGTTGCCAGACGAAGGTGATCCCTGAGAGACAGTTCAGATAATATAAAGCAGTGTTGAAATTACAAAGGAAAAGCTAGTAAAATCAAACAGAGAAGAAATACATACCTCTGCGGGGCGCTTCTTCTGAGCTGGGGAGTTAGGTAACCCGGACATGAGATTAGTAGAGCGGGCGCTCCGGGTCTGGCGTGATCAGCTTGTTGTTGCTTTTTCAAAAGAAATTGGGGATCCAAATAAGCAAGAGGATGAGAAAGGGGAACTTTTCGAACGACCCGCCGTATCTTCTGAGGTACAAAACATTCTAAGTCGAATGAAACATAAGTTACCTCAGGGGCGTTGGCGCGGCTCGTCTCTACCTCGTCCTGTGAATAAGTTATTGTCAGTAAGGTGGATAACGAGGTAACAAAAAGTAGTCAAATTTTACCTCTGATCCGGATGATTCTGGCGGTTCAAACCATTCCTCTTGAGGGTTGGTCTTCTTCGTCCTCTTGGCCGGGGCCTTCTTCTTGCTCTTCTTCAAAGGAGGAACAACATTCTTCTTCCAAAAGTCGGAGTCAGCCTGAAAAGGTAAGCCGGCTAATAGTGATGAATTGCCAAAACATGATTAAACAAGGAGAAGAGACTATGAAGAGTCGCCTTACGTCCAGGGCCGGGTTAATGACACAGAAAGGCGCCAGCCCAATGGCGCTACAAGCTCCTGACGTCTCATGAACAAGGCTCCAGATGACAGTGGTAATATCATCCTCGGTTAATGTCGACCGGCTGAAGCAGAGGGAATCATCATACCGGCCCAGGTATTCGCACATGAGGCGGCTTCTCAGGATCAAAGGCATAATCCTCCAAGAGATCCAGCAGCGAATCAAGTCTAACCCCATCAATCCGTTGGCCATGAGGGATCTAATCTTGGCATGAGCCGGCTCGTGCCTTGCACGTTCAGAAGTTGACAGCCAGCCGGGAAGCTCGGAGGTTGTCTTGAGCCGGGAGGGGCAGTAACCCAGCAGCGGATGCTCACCCTTCGGGGAGGTATCTTTACAATAAAACCAAGTTTTATTCCAATCTTTTGGATGACTCGGCATCTGAATAGCCGGAAAGGTCATATCCCGGTGCCTCTGAATGGAGATCCCACCGAGTTCTAAGCTGGGGCCGGCCTTCACTTCGGTTTGCCGATTCACATAAAAGAATTCCCGGAAGAGTCCCACAGACGGCTCAGTTTGCAGATAGACCTCGCTGAGCACTTGTAGTTGCATATGTTTGAGATGGAATTGGGGGCAAGGTCTTGAGGATGCAGCTTGTAAAAGTGAAGGACATCCCGAAAGAATTTCGAGCCGGGGGGGTACGAACACGCGTTCAATGTGATCTGAGAAGACAACTACTTCGCCTTCCCGGGGAACGGGTTTCATCTCATTACCCAGGACCCGCCAATGGATAACCTCTTTGGCGGGAAGGGTGCCCACATGCACAAAATCCATCAAAAACTCATCTGTGATGCAAGAGCCGACACAATTGCATGAGTTGGATGCAGGAGACATAGTGGCGGCTTAAACAACTGCGCAAGATAAGCAATGAGTGACGGGTGAGGGAACACCATACGTCTACAGGAAGTGACAAGCTTAATATCTAAAGATTAAGCCGCCAGGATCCGGTTGGTGAGAGTCGGAATACATGGCGGGTCAAGATTATGAAACGACGAAGCGAAATTCGGCTAAGTGTGGAAAAACAGGTTTCGCAAAATATCGCTAAGATTGTGGATCTACAAAACAAAGGAAAAGTTCCTATTTTCAGACCTAGAGGCTAAATAGCAAAAGCAAAGAAAGTTTAAAAATGACAAGCAGAGCTATGGTGAATCTGCATGGCATTACTGTCGGTCTCCTACATAGCGGCGTAGTGGGGACGAGATATCGTCAAATGTTCGTGGGCTAAGTATGATCGGCAATGACGGAAGCTCAAGTTCTGACCGGCGGCGGCGGAGCTGTTGGGAGACGTAGTAGTAAATCAAAATTTTCCTACGTGTCACCAAGATCTATCTATGGAGAAACCAGCAAACGAGTGGGGAGAGATTGGATCTTCATACCTTTGAAGATCGCTAAGCGGAAGCGTTACAAGAACGCGGTTGATGGAGTCGTACTCGCAGCGATTCAGATCGCGGTAGATCCGATCAAGTGCCGAACGGACGGCACCTCCGCGTTCAACACACGTGCAGCCCGGTGATGTCTCCAACACCTTGATCCAGCAAGGAGGAAGGAGAGGTTGGGGAAGGGCTCCAACAGCAGCACGACGGCGTGGTGGTGGTGGAGTAGCAAGGTAATCCGACAGGGCTTCGCCTAAGCACTGCGGAGGAGGAAGAAGAGAGGTAGGGCTTTGCCGTGAGAGAGAGAGATCAAATCTTGTCTCAAAACATCCAAAACCTCAAGTATATATAGGAGGAGGGACGTGGAGGGCTGGCTTGGCCTCTACTCCAAAGAGGAGAGGGTCGGCCGAATTAAAGGGAGAGTCCACCTCCCACAAGGGAGGTGGATCTCCTCCTTTTAAATCCCTTTTGCCTTATCTCCTTATCTCCAGCCACATGGGCCCACATAGATGGTCTTGGACGACCCAATATGGGCTGGCACACCTCCTATAAGGGCCCATGAGGTCCTTTGGTCGTCACACCCCTCTCGGGGGTCCTCCGGCACCCTCCCGACACTCCCGGTACACTACCGATGAGCCCGAAAACTTTCCGGTGACCAAAACTGGACTTCCTATATATCAATATTTACCTCCGGACCATTCCGGAGCTCCTCGTGACATCCGGGATCTCATCCGGGACTCCGAACAACCTTCGGTAATCACGTATACCTTTTCCCTATAACCCTAGCGTCATGGAACCTTAAGTGTGTAGACCCTAAGGGTTCGGGAGACACGTAGACATGACCGAGACACCTCTCCGGCCAATAACCAACAGCGGGATCTGGATACCCATGTTGGCTCCCACGTACTCCACGATGATCTCATCGGATGAACCACGATGTCGGGGATTCAATCAATCCCGTATACAATTCCCTTTGTCTATCGGTATGGTACTTGCCCGAGATTCGATCGTCGGTATCCCTATACCTTGTTCAATCTCGTTACTGGCAAGTCTCTTTACTCATTCCGTAATACATCATCCCGTGGCTAACTCCTTAGTCACATTGAGCTCATTATGATGATGTCTTACCGAGTGGGCCCAGAGATACCTCTCCGTCACACGGAGTGACAAATCCCAGTCTCGATTCGTGCCAACCCAACAGATACTTTCGGAGATACCCGTAGTGCACCTTTATAGCCACCCAGTTACGTTGTGACGTTTGGCACACCCAAAGCATTCCTACGGTATCCGGGAGTTGCACAATCTCATGGTCTAAGGAAACGATACTTGACATTGAAAAGCTTTAGCAAACGAACTACACGATCTTGTGCTATGCTTAGGATTGGGTCTTGTCCATCACATCATTCTCCTAATGATGTGATCCCGTTATCAACGACATCCAATGTCCATGGCCATGAAACCGTGACCATCTATTAATCAACGAGCTAGTCAACTAGAGGCTCACTAGGGACATGTTGTGGTCTATGTATTCACACATGTATTATGGTTTCCGGTTAACACAATTATAGCATGAACAATAGAAAATTATCATGAACAAGGAAATACAATAATAACCATTTTATTATTGCCTCTAGGGCATATTTCCAACAGTCTCCCACTTGCACTAGAGTCAATAATCTAGTTCACATCACCATGTGATTAACACTTACATCACCATGTGATCATATCATCATGTGATTAACACCAAATAAGTTCTGGGGTTTGTTCATGTTCTGCTCGTGAAAGAGGTTTTAGTCAACGGGTCTGCGACATTCAGATCCGTGTGTACCTTACAAACTTTCCATGTCATATTTGTAGATACTGCTCCCACGCTCCACTTGGAGCTATTCCAAATGGCTGCTCCACTATACGTAGCCAGATTTCTACTAAGAGTCATCCGGATTGGAGTTAAAGCTTGAATCATCGTAACCCTTTACGATGAACTCTTTATCACCTCCATAATCGAGAAATATTTCCTTAGTTCTCAAGTTACTAAGGATAACTTTGACCATTGTCCAGTGATCCACTCTTGGATTACTCTTGTACCCCTTGACAGACTCATGGCAAGGCACACACAGGTGCGGTACACAGCATGGCATACTATATAGAGCCTATGGCTAAAGCATAGGAGATGACACTCATCTTTTCTTTATCTTCTGCCGTGGTCGGGTATTGAGTCTTACTCAATTTCACACCTTACAATACAGTCAAGAACTCCTTCTTTGACCCAACTATTTTGATCTCCTTCAAAAACTTGTCAAGGTATGTCTTCGTCGAAAAAACTTATCAAGCGAATAGATCTATCCCTATAGATCTTGATGCTCAATAAAATAGTAGCTTTATCTGGGTCTTCCTTTAAAAAAAACTTTTCAAACAACCCTTCATGCTCTTCCAGAAATTCTACATCATTTCCGATCAATAATATGTCAACTACATATTCTTATAAGAAATTCTATAGTGCTCCCACTCACTTTCTTGCAAATACAAGTTTCTCATAAACTTTGTATAAACTTAAACACTTTGATCACCTCATCAAAGCATATATTCCAACTCCGACATGCTTGCTCCAGTCCATAGAAGGATCGCTGGAGTTTGCATATTATTAGCATCCTTAGGATTGACAAAACCTTCTGGTTGTATCACATACAACTCTTCCTCACAAAAACCATTACGGAAACCTTGTTTTGTCATCCATCTGCCAGATTTCATAATCGAAAAATGCAGCAACTGCTAACAAAATTTTAATAGACTTTTAGCATCGCTACAGATGAGACAATCTCATCGCAGTCAACTCCTTGAACTTGGCGGAAACTTCTTGCGACAAGTCGAGCTTTATAAACGGTGACATTTCACCATTAGCGTCTATGTTTATTTCAAAGGTCCATTTGTACTCAATGACCCGCCATTCAACAGGCAAGTCTACCAAAGTCCATACTTGGTTTTCATACATGGATCCTTTCTCGGATTTCATGGCTCCTAGCCATTTGTTGGAATCCGGGCCCACCATCGCTTCTCCATAGTTCGTAGGTTCATCGTTGTCCAACAACATGATTTCCAAGACAGGGTTGTCGTACTACTCAGGAGCAGTACGCGTCCTGGTCGACCTACGAGGTTCGATAGTGACTTGATCCGAAGCTTCATGATCATCATCATTAACTTCCTTTTCAACTGAGTAGGCTCTACAGAAACATCTTTCTGTGTTGCGCTATTCTCTGGTTGAAACAAAGGTTCAACAACCTTATCAAGTTCTATCTTCCTCCCACTCAATTCTTTCGAGAGAAACTCTTTCTCAAGAAAGGACCCGTTCTTAGCAACAAACACCTTTTGCGCTTGGATCTGAGATAGAAGGTATACCCAATGTCTCATTAGGGTATTCTATGAAGATGCATTTGTCTGCTTTGAGTTCGAGCTCGCTAGGTGAAAAACCCATTTTCACATAAGCGTCACAGCCCCAAACATTAAGAAATGACAGCTTAGGCTTCTGTCAAACCATAATTCTCACGGTGTCATCTCAACAGACTTAGATGGTGCCCTATTAAAGTGAATGGATTTGTCTTTAATGCATAACCCCATAACGATAGTGGCAAAATGATAAGAGACATCATAGTACTCACTATATCCAATAGAGCACGACTACGACGTTCGAACACACCATCACACTATGGTGTTCCAGGAGGCGTGAGCTGTGAAACAATTTCCACATTGTCTAAAATTGCATACCAAACTCGTAACTTAGATATTCACCTCCATGATCATATCATAGACATTTATCTTCTTGTCACGATGATCTTTAACTTCACTCTGAAACTCCTTGAACCTTTCAAACATTTCAGATTCGTGTTTCATTAAGTAAATATCCCCATATTTACTCAAATCATCAGTGAAGGTAAAGAAAAACAACGATATCCACTGTGTGTTTCAACACTCATTGGACCACATACATCAACATGTATTATTTCCAATAAGCCACTTGCCCGCTCCATCATATTGGATGACGGGGTCTTAGTCATCTTGCCCAAGAGGCATGGCTCGCATGTCTCAACCGATTCGAAATCGAGTGAGTCAAAAATCCATCATCATGGAGTTTCTTCATGCGATTTATACCAATATGACATTTAGCGGCAGTGCCACAAGTATGTGGTACTATCATTATTACCTTTATATATTTTTGGTACCAACGTTATGAACATGTGTACTACTACGATCATGATTCGATAAACCATTCCGAGTGGGTGCATGACCATTGAAGGCATTATCCATGTAAATAGAATAACCATTATTCTCTAACTTATATGAATAACTGTATTGCACTAATCATGATCTAATCACGTTCATGCTCAACACAAACACCAAATAACATTTATTTAGGTTTATCACAAATCCCGAAGGTAGAGAGAGCGTGCGATGGTGATCACATCAATCTTGGAAACACTTCCAACACACATCGTCACCTTTCACCTAGCTAGTCTCCGTTTATTCCGTAGCTTTTATTTCGAGTTGCTAGCACTTAGCAACCGAACCGGTATCCAATACCCAGGTGCTACTAGGAGTACCAGCAAGGTACACATCACTAACACGTATATCAAATATACCTCCATTGACATTACCAGCCTTCTTATCTACCAAGCATCTAGGGTTTTTCCGCTTCAGCGAACATTCTCCTCATAACAGAAGCACTTAGTCTCGGGTTCGGGCTCAACCTTGGGTTTCTTCACTAGAGCAACAACTGGCTTGCCATTCCTGAAGTTTTCCCTTCTTGCCCTTGCCCCTTTTGAAACTAGTGGTTTAACTTAACCATCAACACTTAATGCTCCTTCTTGATTTCTACCTTCGTGGTGTCAAACATCACGAACAACTCAGGGATCATCTTATCCATCCCTGGCATGTTATAGTTCATCACGAAGCTCTAGTAGCTTGGTGGCAGTGACTTGGAGAACTGCATTAATCACTATCTCATCTGGAAGATTAACTCCCACTTGATTCAAGTGATTGTAGCACCCAGACAATCTGAGCACACGCTCACCGATTAAGCTATTCTCCTTTATCTTGCAGACAAAGAATCTTGTTGGAGGTCTCATACCTCTCAACATAGGCATGAGCCTGAGATCACAATCTCAGCTCCTAGAACATCTCATATGTTCCGTGACGTTCAAAACGTTTTGGAGCCTCAATTCTAAGCCGCAATGCATGACGCATTGAACTATCATGTAGTCACCAAAAAGTGCCTCTCATATGTTCACAACATCTACAGACAACACTTGAGGGAGTGGTGCAGTTAGCGGTACATCAAAAAACATAAGCTTTCTGTGCAGCAATGAGGACAATCCTCAGATCACGGACCCAGTCCGCATTATTGCTACCATCAACTTTCAACTTACTTTTCTCTAGGATTGTATCAATAAAACTGTGGAGCTACAGCGCGAGCTATCTACGACATAATTTGCAAGGACATTTTTAGACTAAGTTCATGATAATTAAGTTCACTTAATCAAATTATTAATGAACTCCCACTTAGATAGACATCTCTCTAGTCTTCCAAGTGATACATGATCCATGTCAACTAGCCCGTGTCCGATCATCACGTGAGACGGACTAGTCATCCATGGTGAACATCTCTATGTTGATCGTATCTTCTATACGACTCATGTTCGACCTTTCGGTCTTCCGTGTTCCGAGGCCATGTCTGTACATGCTAGGCTTGTCAAGTCAACCTAAGTGTTTCGCATGTGTAAATCTGGCTTACACCTGTTGTATGCGAACGTTAGAACCTATCACACCCGATCATCACGTGGTGCTTCGGAACGACGATCCTTAGCAACGGTGCACAGTTAGGGTGAACACCTTTCTTGAAATTTTATTGAGAGATCATCTTATTTACTACCGTCGTTCTATGCAAATAAGATGTAAACATGATAAACATCACATGCAATCAATATAGTGACATGATATGGCCAATATCATCTTGCTCCTTTGATCTCCATCTTCGGGGCACCATGATCATCACTGTCACCGGCACGACACCATGATCTCCATCATCATGATCTCCATCATTGTGTCTTCATAAAGTTGTCTCGCCAACTATTACTTCTACTACTACAGCTAACGTTTAGCAATAAAGTAAAGTAATTACATGGCGTTTATGATTGACACGCAGGTCATACAATAATATAAGACAACTCCTATGGCTCCTGCCGGTTGTCATAGTCATCGACATGCAAGTCGTGAACCCTATTACAAGAACATGATCAATCTCATACACCACAATGCATCACATCACATCCTTTTGGCCATATCACATCACACGGCATATGCTGCAAAAACAAGTTAGACGTCCTCTAATTTGTAGTTGCAAGTTTTTACGTGATTGCTATAGGTTTCTAGCAAGAACGTTTCTTACCTACGTCAAAACCACAACATGATATGCCAATTGCTATTTACCCTTCATAAGGACCCTTTTCATCGAATCCAATCCGACTAAGGTGGGAGAGACAGACACCCGCTAGCCACCTTATGCAACTAGTGCATGTCAGGCGGTGGAACCGGTCTCACGTAAGCGTACGTGTAAGGTTGGTCCGGGCCGCTTCATCCCACAATACCGTCGAATCAAGATAAGACTAGTAACGGCAAGCATATTAACAAAATCGACGCCCACAACTACTTTGTGTTCTACTCGTGCATAGATTCTACGCATAGACCTAGCTCATGATGCCACTGTTGGGAGACGTAGTAGTAAATCAAAATTTTCCTACGTGTCACCAAGATCTATCTATGGAGAAACCAGCAAACGAGTGGGAAGAGATTGGATCTTCATACCTTTGAAGATCGCTAAGCGGAAGCGTTACAAGAACGCGGTTGATGGAGTCGTACTCGCAGCGATTCAGATCGCGGTAGATCCGATCAAGTGCCGAAGGGACGGCACCTCCGCGTTCAACACACGTGCAGCCCGGTGACGTCTCCAACACCTTGATCCAGCAAGGATGAAGGAGAGGTTGGGGAAGGGCTCCAACAGCAGCACGACGGCGTGGTGGTGGTGGAGTAGCAAGGTAATCCGACAGGGCTTCGCCTAAGCACTGCGGAGGAGGAAGAAGAGAGGTAGGGCTTTGCCGTGAGAGAGAGAGATCAAATCTTGTCTCAAAACATCCAAAACCTCAAGTATATATAGGAGGAGGGACGTGGAGGGCTGGCTTGGCCTCTACTCCAAAGAGGAGAGGGTCGGCCGAATTAAAGGGAGAGTCCACCTCCCACAAGGGAGGTGGATCTCCTCCTTTTAAATCCCTTTTGCCTTATCTCCTTATCTCCAGCCACATGGGCCCACATAGATGGTCTTGGACGACCCAATATGGGCTGGCACACCTCCTCTAAGGGCCCATGAGGTCCTTTGGTCGTCACACCCCTCTCGGGGGTCCTCCGGCACCCTCCCGGCACTCCCGGTACACTACCGATGAGCCCGAAAACTTTCCGGTGACCAAAACTGGACTTCCTATATATCAATCTTTACCTCCGGACCATTCCGGAGCTCCTCGTGACGTCCGGGATCTCATCCGGGACTCCGAACAACCTTCGGTAATCACGTATACCTTTTCCCTATAACCCTAGCGTCATCGAACCTTAAGTGTGTAGACCCTACGGGTTCGGGAGACACGTAGACATGACCGAGACACCTCTCCGGCCAATAACCAACAGCGGGATCTAGATACCCATGTTGGCTCCCACGTACTCCACGATGATCTCATCGGATGAACCACGATGTCGGGGATTCAATCAATCCCGTATACAATTCCCTTTGTCTATCGGTATGGTACTTGCCCGAGATTCGATTGTCGGTATCCCTATACCTTGTTCAATCTCGTTACTGGCAAGTCTCTTTACTCGTTCCGTAATACATCATCCCGTGGCTAACTCCTTAGTCACATTTAGCTCATTATGATGATGTCTTACCGAGTGGGCCTAGAGATACCTCTCCGTCACACGGAGTGACAAATCCCAGTCTCGATTCGTGCCAACCCAACAGATACTTTCGGAGATACCCGTAGTGCACCTTTATAGCCACCCAGTTACGTTGTGACGTTTGGCACACCCAAAGCATTCCTACGGTATCCGGGAGTTGCACAATCTCATGGTCTAAGGAAACGATACTTGACATTGAAAAGCTTTAGCAAACGAACTACACGATCTTGTGCTATGCTTAGGATTGGGTCTTGTCCATCACATCATTCTCCTAATGATGTGATCCCGTTATCAACGACATCCAATGTCCATGGCCATGAAACCGTGACCATCTATTGATCAACGAGCTAGTCAACTAGAGGCTCACTAGGGACATGTTGTGGTCTATGTATTCACACATGTATTATGGTTTCCGGTTAACACAATTATAGCATGAACAATAGACAATTATCGTGAACAAGGAAATACAATAATAACCATTTTATTATTGCCTCTAGGGCATATTTCCTAGTGTGGCCCGGATAGAGAAGACCCGATCGAGTAAGCCGCCGTCCAGAGACAACTTGGCCAGGAAAGGCAAGATAAGATAGAGGTAGACTCTTACATGTAATGAGAGTCGGATACACTTGTATGACCCGTGGTCTTGACCTCCTATATAAAGGCGAGACCCGGGGCGACTTAGAGGTCAGGCTATCGAGAACTAGGTTAAGCAATAGCTCCCTTGTAATCGATACATCAAGCAATACAAGCACAAGTAGGACGTAGGCTGTTACCTCATCTTGAGGGACCGAACCTGGGTAAATTCGTGTCCTTCGTCCCAACCAACCCCTTTGAGTCCATCACGTTAGCAATGGCCTCGAATCCAAGTCCGTTCACCCGGACATCTGCCGTGATAAAACCACGACAATTATCATGCTTGATTATTATCTGATTGAATTCCGTTCTCGTAGAGTGTATGAAGCAGGAATAGGGGACCAATTTATGTGCATACTACGTTTGCGAGAACATTCGCTTTATGGCCGAAAGGAGCCGAGATGCAAGACAGCTTTGGGTACGTAAACACTATTCACAATTTTTTATCATGTTCTAATATATATATATACACACACACACAACTAATATATTCATATTGATCTTCTTGCTTAAAGATGGTGGAGATGCGGGATAGTCTCCTACCAAGGGACCGCATACGAGCACTTCAAGAGGTAATGGCGGGATTTTTGCTTGAGGAGGTCATATCTCCCAACAGAGAATACCATTTCACCTAATGCCTGCATGTAATGATCTGAAAATTGTAGGAGAAATTGTATATACAAAATTGTATATATATATATATATATGTGTGTGTGTGTGCATGGTCGTACGAAAAATTCTATGATATATATATATATATATGATCGGTTCTACGAGAAATTCTATTGTATATGCATAAGTATGTTTGAAATGAAAAGGTATCAAATGGAAAACACAAAATGAAAAGGAAAAATAAACAATAAACTCTAAACCCCTAAACCTTTAGTCCCAATTGGTGTCACCAACCGGGACTAAAGTATACAATGGAAAGCACTAAAACAAGCCTTATGCGCGTCGTCGTCATCATCCCTCCCTTGCCGGAGCCGGACAAAATTTATTATAGTATACAATCAGGAAGTCATCATGTTGACGACCCATAATACCACTGCATCATAACAGAAGAGTAGTATAGATCGAAAGGATCCAACCTAAAGACATAAAAACGTAGACGAAAGATGACAAGATCCGAACAAATCCACTAAAGATAGATCCGTCGAAGACACACATCCACATGCCCTCCGTCGATGCTAGGTGCACCACCAGGATGGGGGGCTAGGCAGTGAGCATTTTATTCCATCGTCTCGGGGTCGCCACCATCTCTCCTTCGTAAGCAGGATACAAATCTTAGCAAAACTCGAAGAAACATATAGAAACGGATTCCTCCCGCCGGCAAGGCGTGGATCCACCGAACCCCATGGCCCTATGACCACCGGAGATGAGGTGGACCGACACCAGCGCCAGTGGGAGACGAAGGAACCCTAAACTTTTTTGAGAGAGAGGTTAAAAAATATAGAAATTAAAAGCACGTTTTTAAACTGACATCTAACCACATATAAAAAATATAGATAAATAAACCATATTTTTTATCGTTTGCTAATTTTCTTACAAATAATACATAACTGTTTGCCGGAAAAAAATATGATATTCTCACACCGCCTGGTGCTAGTCCGGTCCTAGAGTCGCCAATTGACACAATGAGTCTGCGTTCAGTAGTAGTACAACAAATAAGCTCTACAAAAATCGTGTGAAAAGTATAAATAGGCAACCATCCGCACACCTAAGTCAGCACCGCCACCACTATCCCAACACCTTCTTCAATGACCTGCTCCGCACCGCCTTCTCCATCGACCTGCTCTTCTTCCCCGGCGAGAACCAGGGGGGTCTTCCTGAGCCATTCGACAACCTTAGAAATGATGCCCGCCTTGTACGCGATCCAGCCGACATGGCAAGCTCCGATCAGCACCGGCAGCCCGCTTCCCACCTACGAACACAAAGTACAGCAATGGTTCATGCTTTGGATCTTGATTCATCAAACAAGAGAAGCCACCATGGATGGACCTTACCAAATGAAGAATCTTGTCCGCAACCCCAGGGCCATGCGCGTTCCCCACATATTCGACGAATTTGTGGATGGCGATGAGCATCTCGGCCACGGTGACCTGCAGATCGCAGAGCGAGTTTTGATTGCCTCCATCCTCTTTCATCTGTGTCACAAGTTTGAATGGTCGTAAAAATGTTTCAGTACTTCCCACATCCTGCAGTTATCATGTAGGAGTAGTATGGATGTTCTGCTTTGATCGAACTTTTACCTGCTTGTCTATGAGCACGCATTAGTGTAAAAAGATCCATTTATTTCGGTTTGTAAGGTCCATTTGTATCGGTTCAAAAACCGGGACTAAAGCCCACGACCTTTAGTCCTGGTTCGCTTATGAACCGGAACAGATGGGGCTACACGTGGCCGCTCAGCCAAGTCCAAGCAGGAGGGCCTTTGGTCCCGGTTAGTAACACCAACCGGTACCAAAGAGCCTCCACGCGTCAGCAGCTCAGGAGCTGTTTTTTTTAAAAAAAAATAGGGGTTAAGGGTTTTGTAGGGTTTATTTAGGGGTTTCATATATTTTGTTAGATAGCTAATAGAGAGAAGTGATCTCTCTTATCTCCGTGCTTGGTCACGACGTTACGTACTATACTTATAGATAAAACATATAACACAATTTAATCATCATTTTCGTCAATGAGACATCATATAACAAGTTGGTCACTAGTCATAATCACAACTCCTCCTCCTCGTCATCATCATCAACTCTAACACATTGTAGCATATAATAACACATTGTACCTAGGACTTACGTACTCCTATCTCGTAGGACCTACTCTACTCTCTCTTAGGTACAATATCATAAAAACAAGATATGCCCTGACTCTCCATTATGAAGAACGGAGATCATCCTGTCTCTCATTCTTGGCCTACGCATAATGTTGCTTCCAAGTAGCTCTCTACGATTGAGCATACATTTTTTCCAATCTTTGATTGTCATGATTTCATCGGTTTTAGAAATCCGGTATGGACAGGAGTGATGCGTAGGCTGACCTGGTCGTGGTGGCCCTAAGCTCGTAACAACAACACGACCTCTCGCAAACATCAGATGAGGCGCACAATCCACCAGGATTTTCTGTTGAAAAACATAGGAATAACTTTGTAGTTAGCAATGTAGTTTAGTTTTACAAGAATTTATGCAAAAGATGCACGGCTGTCGTAATAGTAGAATTAAAATCTTACCATGCAATCTTCATGGATATTACCGTAGTTCACCACGTGCACTACTGGCACGTACTGACCATAATGTGCAGGAGTTTGATAATAGCTATTGTAATTCTCAAAATGACTAAAATTTGCGGTAAGATGATCTTTCTCCTTATAAGTTAATTCTGCTTCATCACTGTAGTAGTAGGTTCTGTCTACCATCTTTCGTACATTTTTAAAAAAATGAAAATAAGCTGTCAATGCAAATAAGTTGTCAACTATTTTTAAATAAACAATATAAATTACTTAATAAATATGGTTGAGAAACTCACATAGTGGTAGAACTGGAGGCATCTGCACATCGATCCAGATGTCGATATTACCTTCAATTTCATCTTCCGGACGAATATCAAAGGTGATAAGCATATTAGGCTTAAATGCATAAGCCTTGCATAGTGCTTGTCAATTTTTGCATTCAAAATAGCAATAGGTGTCTGCATGGTACAATTTTACCGCAAAAGTAAAACCATGCTCGGTCCTCAAGTGAACTATCTTTACCTTCATATCTTTTTTAGTATTGAAACCAATCTTATCCAAGACCGCAATTCTTGCATGGCAGGGAATGCGCTAGTAGAAGAGTAAAAAATTAAAATTAATTATAAGTTGAAGCAAAAGAGGCAGAAGTCATGCTTAATTACGAAAAAAAGACTTGTCATTCTGACTTACTGTATCCACTTCGAAGGTCTCATCCAGCATGATGCTGAAGCGCCTACCATCAGCTAGGAAAGTCTTGTCACACAGACCGTGCTCGTCTTCGCAGTATTCGCACATACCGAATTCACTTTCGTCGTCAGACATTTCCTATGTTCATAGTTGAAACATTTAAAATCGATCGAAGGAAACTACGAGAAAACTGATCAACACACAGATCGCTATTAATCAATATGCAACGGGTTGACTTTAGGTCTGTCGAGTCTTTTCTTCCTAAACTCTCATCTCACGTATATGGTGGGCACTCCCTCTGATATTGCGACCATCGGTGATGGTGGCTCCTCCATTCGTCCCCTAGTGCATTACACCAAAATGTCTAGCACACGGGAACGAAGGAGAAGCGACCCCCATGACAACAGTCGGGATTCTTTCTCAATCTCATATATATATATATATATATATATATATATATATATATATATATATATATATATATATATATGGTAGACACTCTCCCTCACTGAAAGACACATAATGAGCCGAAACAGAACTAAAGTCAACCCGTTTCATATATCGAGCAATGACATAGAAAAAATTCCCTATGTTTTACCAGAATGACTTGCAAATCACAAATACATTTATAATGAACTCGAATATAATATCACTAATACATCATCCCGAATAATCTAGTTCAAGAATTACGGCACTTTTTGGATCCTAATGCGTGTGTGACTTCGGTCCGTCGAGGCTTTCCTTAATTAACTCTCATATCTCATGGTGTGCTGATGCGCTCTCTCTCACACTGATATGGTGGTGTATATATGTTGGTGGGCACTCTCTCACAGTAATAGTTCGATCGCCGGTGATGGATGCCCCACCTCTTCTCTTCTTGCGCAATATATCGACGAGTATATCGCAAAGAAGAGAAGAAAGATGAGGCGCCCCCACAACAACAGTTGGGATTCCTCCATCAAGAACACACATGAAAGTCATACAAGGAGCAACGACAGACCGAAAGTCACACACGCATTATACCGATAAAATATCACAAATACATTAATATTTATAATGAATTCGAATATAATATCACTAATACATCATCCCGAATAATCCAGTTAATGCATCATCAAATATTAACTAATACAGATCGAATATCCTAAAATCCAAAGTGGAGGACGGTGAACTGGGTTCACTAGCGGTCTCTGAGTCGCCGTCGGTGGACACCCAAAGATAAGGAACCATTACGGGATCATAACTCAAGTGAGATCCCTGAAGGATCTGCCAGGTATTGTCGAACCGGGCGTCCAATGCCGCCATGTAGCGACGGATGTGCTTGTCCTCCTCCCTGACATGGCGACGTGCCACCTCCGCGGGTGCCTGCTCCCTCCGCGCCGAAAGTGGCCCGCGTGACCGTCACCACAGAAGGTCCGGGTCGACGACGATACCTGCATTCCTCACCAACCTCCGAGACTGGGAAGGTAGCACCTCCCAGTGCCAGCCCGGCGGAGCCTAGTCCCGGACATGGTGCCTATCAAGGTGGCTCTCGCGGACTACTCAACGAAGAGGATGCAGGCCGGGCATCGTCGACAAATTCCTATGAGAACGTTTTCTTATCGTTTATTCACTAATTTTTCATAAAACCCAAACAAAAATCATCATTAACATAGTAATCTAACATAAACATTCATCATAAACATATTAATCTAATATAAACATTCATCATAAACATACTAATCTAACATAAACATTTATCATGAACATACTAATATAACATAAACATTCATCATAAAAAAATTGTAATCTAACATACACATACTAATCTAACATAAACATTTATCATGAACATACTAATATAACATAAACATTCATCATAAAAAAATTGTAATCTAACATACACATACTAATCTAACATAAACATTCATCATATAAAAAATCAACATATATTTTAAAAAAAATTGCAAGGAGCCGGGGCGGCGGCGGCTCACAGCGGGGGCGGTGACGGGGTGGCGACGGGGGCGGGGCGGCGACAGGGACGGGGCGACGATGGGGGCGGCGGGGGAGGCGATGGGGGAGGGGCGGCGATGGGGGAGGGGCGGCGATGGGAGCGGGGCGGCGACGGGGGCGGTGGGGGAGGGGCAGCGGGGGCGGCGACGTGGGCGACTGGGGAGGCGGCGACGGGGCGGCGGGGCGGCGACTGGGGAGGCGACGGGGACGGGGCGGCGACGAGAAGGATGACGACGGCGGGGGCGGCGACGGGGGCGGCGACGGGAAGACGAGGAGGGCAATGAAAACTGTGAGATTTCCTAAGTGCGTACTATATAGAAGAAGCATTGGTCCCGATTGGTGCCACCAACCGGGACCAATGCCCACCTTTAGTCCCGATTGGTGCCACCAACCGGGACCAAAGCCCTGTTTTCAGCAGCCCAGAGGGCGGGAAACAGGGACCTTTGGTCCCGGTTGGTGGCACCAATCGGGACCAATGCAAACCTTTAGTCCCGATTGGTGCCATCAACCGGAACCAAAGGTCCCTGTTTCCCGTCCTTTGGGCTGCTGAAAACAGGGACGAAAGGGGACCATTGGTCCGGGGTTGGTGGCACCAACCGGGACCACTGGTCCCTTTTCGTCGGTCGGCGGGGAAGCAACAGATGTTTAGTCTCACCTCGCTAGTCGAGGGGAGACAGCACCTGTTTATAAGCCCCGATGCGCTTAACCTCTCAAGCTCCTCTCATAGTGAAAATAGATGCCCTTATACACGAAATTTGACCTAAATTCAAAATGCTAGTTAGGTGCCTAACTAGCACCTTGAATTTAGGTTGAATTTCAATGTAATTTGGTAATTTTTAGGTTTGTTTTAATTTTTCTTGGCTATTTTTCTGCGTGCGTTATATATTTGTCGCTCACCGTACATCCATTGTCGGTTCATCTGCGTGCGTTATATAATAAAGTGTATTAAAAACCATTACAACATATCATGAATAGAGAAGTGACCAAATTAATAGAAATTCATCATCACATTAAAGCCAAAGTACAATAATGACCAAAATAAATACGTACAGTTTGTACATAGTTGTCATTATTGAGCAACATATAGCTCTCTGGAGCATTTAATTAAAACATACAGCGAAACTACGTAAAAAATTTAAATGCAACAACAAATGCAATCATAACCGCTACTAAGATACCAATTGATCCAACGACATAATGATACCAAGCCTTAGTATGAATGACATATTTTCTAACTTTCTAAGCTTCAAGCGCATTGCATCCATCTTGGTCTTGTGATCGTCGACAATATCGGCAACATGCAACTCCAATCTCATCTTGTCATCTTCAGTTCTTTTCAATTTTTCTTTCAAATGATCGATTTCTTTTTCAGCTTCTGTTAACTTCTCGAGCAGAATTGCATAGTCGGTTGGAATTTCTGGATCAACTACTTCCTATAGATAAAAACATCTACATCAAGTTGGTGGCATAATTAATTGTCATAGACATTAGATATGTGAAATAGTTATATAAAAGATAATATACCACATCTGAATCATAGATTGAATGAGGGCTGATGTGGGCGGATACCATAACCATGACACTATATAATAACAAACAATAATAAAAGTAAGAAAATCATACGAGTAAGTTTTTTTTTAGCAAGAAAATAAGATCAAGAGGCTCACCACGCGCGGGCGATCGACGGTGGTTTCAGGACGGGGACGGGACAGGACAGACCGCCAAACCTAGACAAATCTTGACAAAAATGAAGTTTGGACAAGGAGCTTCGAGAGGAGAAAGCTTAACTTTGGCTTGGGCATTTCATCAAACATCTCATCTACATAGGAGGTGAGCTAGACCACCACAAAGCACTCCCCTCGTCGGCCTGAAAAATAGAGCAAAGTGGAGTGCTTTGCTCGCTGGCGAGACGGGTATATATAGGCATCTCATTGGTCCCGATTCGTGGCTGGAAGCGGGACTAAAGGACCCCCTTTGGTCTCGGATCCAGCCACGAACCGGAACCAATGGTTGTGGGCCAGGAGCGAGACACGTTGGTTCCGGTTCGTGTCTGGAACAAGCAGTACAGTAAAAATTATGAGTGCGGGGATCGCGACACTGTGGCAAGAGTGATCCTTGGGGATTACCATCCGGCAAAGCAAGAAGACTCCAGCTGCCATTAAGGTTGCCATGCCTACAATCTGTAAGAAAACGTTGCAGAGTAAAAGTCATGCGGTGAATGCTAAACTCTGTTTTTGTTTTCTTTTGCGGCGAATGCTAAACTCTGTTGCTAATGTATTAAATTAACTTAAAAATATATCGCCTTCCTTGTTGCGAATGAAGAATAAAAGGCATCGATTGTTAATATATTTTCAAATTCTGCTCGTGCTTTGATAACTGTAACAGAGGACCATGAGTAAACAGTTGTCCGATGTACTCGGTGCTAAACTCTGTTTTTCCCTGTTGAATGCTAAACTCTGTTGCTAATGCATTACATTGACTTGAAAATTTATCACCTTCCTACTTGCAAAGGTAGAATAAAAGCCAACGGAGAGCATTAATAGCAGAGTTTAGCATTCACCACCACTGGCAATATATGTCACCACCACTGACTACGACTACCTGATGTCAGGGTAGAAAATTAAGCTCCTCAATGTAGCTAGCATGCTTTTGTTTCTCAGAGCAAAAGTTTGGGCCTCCGATGGTGCATAAAGTTTTAGCATGTAAGCTATAGTTCAAAATCCTAGGAACATTCAAGTTTATCAGGTTACAGGAAATTTGATTCAACACCAGGGCTACTTTTTTTCCTTTTACATATTTACTGGAAGAGAACACCTTTCTTAGTAAGTGGTTCATAATTGAAAACGTACTGGTAGTCTGGTATGACTTACCCTGGTCCTTGCCCAAGCTCTGCGATTCATGTTGAGATTTTTTTTTATATTTTTTTAGAAAAGGAGGATGAGCCCCGATCTCTGCATCTCGGCGATGCATGCGGCCACTTTATTAATTATTCATAGACGATTCATGTTGAGACGAGTCGTGATAGCATACAAGTGAAGGAACAACGCTAGCAAACACACCAGCGCAAGCATTTCAGATCCCTTGGTTTGAACAGAATGATACGCTGTGAGGAACATCTTGAAACAGCTGACTGATTTTGCCATGAGCGAGAAATTGTCGAAGAATAACTCGCCGGCATCATTACGCGCTGAATACATGAACCTGACAGAAATTATGAAGATATACTGTAACTACCTCAAGGATGTACACATGGTGATCAGCCGGAACGAGCATAGAAGCTATGGACAACTCGTGAATTAAATCATGTTTGGCAACATTTCTTGATCTTACGTCTTTTCGATGCAGAGCGCGAGAATGGCCAAGTTCACGATGGAGTTGATGATCATAGTGCCGACAGCGAAAGCTCCACCCGCCATGTCCTGCAAGTATTTTGATTGCCGCCTTCTTCTGCAGATTGTAGTTAAAAGTCGGAGCACGCAACGGAGAGCAACACCGCCTGTGTAGAACACGAGATTTGAAGCTCGAGCGACTGAAAATTAGGAAGAAACAGTTGGCCCGTGACCGCGACGGCCGCGGGTTTCTTTCGACCATCGGATGAAAAAAAAAGGTCTCATCCGACAGATTAATAATGGAGAACAACAACATGATCCATCGCAGCTACGATTCTAGGCTGATAATTAGCAGTCGATGAAAGTTTCGGAGAGTGCGTACCCGTGGTTCCGGAGGGAGGAGGCGAGCAGCTTATCAAGCGGATGATGATATCGGCGATAGAAACCTTCTTCTGCAGATAGATGTAGTTAGCAGGGGGTGCAGACAGCCGAGAAGAGCACGCGCTGCCGCAGAAGACGCGATTTGAAGCTCGAGCGCTTGAAAATGGCGGAAAAACAGTTTTGGCCGGAACGGAGCCGCGGGAACTCTGCTCTGCTCCCTGGCTATCACCCGCTGCGCTGAGAACTCTGCTCCGCTCCCGCGGGGTTTGCTTTGGACAGCGACGGCAACCCTGAGAAGCGGAATTGTTCTGCTCTGAGAAGTCTTTTGGCCGTCTCGGCTGTGAACTTGCGGTGGTGCTCATGTGTTTGAATGGAGTTGATTGCATAAAAGCGCTCCCATTCTTCAGGAACGTAAAATTAGTAGCGGCTTTGGATTGAGTTGTCACTCATCACACTGATTCTCATTTGCAAATCAGTACCGACTATGGGTTTTGGGCGGGCGAGGTGCTCGCTGTCCGCATCAGGTCGACGCGGCCATGCCTCACGATCCCACCAAGAGGAAAAAGCTTAGTAGTAGCACGGGTTAAACAGTTAGTAAAAGCACAGGTGTCCGTGCTACTACTATGACCCTACAGCTAATTGCTATTAGTAGCGTGGGTTAAACAGCTAGTAGAAACGCGGGTGCCCGTGCTACTACTACGAAGCTACAACTAACTGGTAGTAGTAGCACGGGTGCACCCGCACTAATAATACGTGTGTTATTACTAGCGCGGGTGTCACACGTGCTACTACTAACTATCTGTAGCACGTACATGTGACCCGCGCTACTACTATTAATTTCAAAAACCCAAAAAAATATTGATCCCGTGCGTGCTGTCAGTGGTGCCAATGGTTCGATGCAGCGACGACAGGGGTCTTCGGAGGCGCAGACGCGCGGCGACGGACCAGATCCGACGACAGCTGCTGGAGAGGGCCTGGATCCATGGCAGAACAAGGCGACGGCACGGGGCTTCTGTTCGCAGCCAAGGCAAAGAGCTCCTGGTCTTCCATGGCGACGACCTGCACGGGCATGGACATGGGAGGGTAAGTCAAAACAATGGGAGAGAGAGAAAAATGAAAACGAGGGGAAGATGAAGGAGATGGAGGGAGCAGCAGGGTTGGTCGCCGGTGGTGTGGTGCTCTGGCGTGATGGCATGGAGACACTGGGAAAGACCGGCGAGCTCCTGGACGCCGCCGGCCGAGGCGGCGGCCTCTTTACGCGCCATGGAGGAGGAGGCGCACCTAGGCATGTGGTCCATGTGAGAGCCTATGGAGAGAGATGGGCGAGAGGTACGAGAGAGAGAAAGGATTTAGGGGAGGAGATGGGGATTTCAGGGCTGTTACAAGACTCTGTACTTAGTAGTAGTGCGGGGTATAAACCCTGCGCTACTACTATGGACTGTCCCAACGGGTCATGGTTGTCGGAGTCAAATCTGACATATCTCGTAGTAGTTGTCCTAAGCTAGGGGTCTTGGCCTCTTGGGGCAATGGTAACATGGACACAGGATTTTACCTAGGTTCGGGTTCTCTCGAGAGGATAATACCCTACGTCTTGCTTTCGATTGTATTGATATGGGGATAGTACATAGTACAAGTATCTACCACGAGATTGTAGTAATGAATATGAAATTGAGATCGTCTATTGACTAGCCTGGCATCGGTTTATATAATGTACCGTAGGCCTAGGATTTAGATGAGTCCTTGTCTTGTGCGCCAAGTCTTGTGAAATCTTCCTTGTATGCATCATGGGCTCTCCAAACTGGCCCATTAGTAAACCGCCACGGGGGTCCTTGGCCCGACCCATAGGTCGGGAGACGACGTGACGAGTACCCCCTAGTCCAAGACACCATCAGTAGCCCCCTGAACCGGTCTTCAAGTTGGGGACGCTCCTCAGTTCTTCCGAACACCTCCTTGTCTTCGGTTGTCGGTCTTGAAAACGGGTTCAACAAATCTTCCCATCTTCGATCTTGAGGATCGACGAACTGTATCCGAAGAGTTCACACGTCGGGCATCTGAGGAGCCCCTTTAAGTTATCGGCTGATACGTCTCCAATGTATCTATAATTTTTTATTGTTCCATGCTATTATATTATCTATTTTGGATGTTTTATATGCATTAATATGCCATTTAATATTATTTTTGGGACTAACCTATTAATCTAGAGCCTAGTGCTAGTTTTTGTTTTTTCTTTGTTTTTGAGTTTCGCAGATAAGGAATATTAAACGGAGTCCAAACGGAATAAAACCTCCGGAATGATTTTTTCTGGAATAAAAGGAAGCCATGAGACTTGAGAACCAAGACAGAGGAGCTGCCACGGGGCCACAAGCCCGCTTGCCATGGCCAGGGGGTACCCCGCGCCGGGCAGGCTTGTGGGCCCCTGGTAACTCCCCTAACCCTAATCTTCGGCCTATAAATTCTCAAATATTACATCATTATCGAAGAGAGCCACAAAAACACTTTTCCACCGCCAAAAGTCTCCGTTCCCAAGAGATCAAATCTTGGAGCCTTTTCCAGTAATCTGCCGGAGGGGGATTCGATCACGGAGGGCATCTACATCAACTCCATTGCCCCTCCGATGATGCGTGAGTAGTTCACCACGGACCTACGGGTCCATAGCTAGTAGCTAGATTGCTTCTTCTCTCTCTTTGCTTCTCAATACCATGTTCTTCATGATCTTCATGGAGATCTATCTGATGTAATACTCTTTTGCGGTGTGTTTGTCGAAATCCGATGAATTGTGGGTTTATGTTTAGATTATCCATGAATATTATTTGAGTCTTTCCTGAATTCTTATATGCATGATTTCATATCTTTGCTAGTCTCTTCGAGTTATTGGTTTGGTTTGGCCAACTAGATTGGTAATTCTTGCAATAGGAGAAGTGCTTTGTTTTGGGTTCAATCTTACGGTGTCCTCACCCAGTGCCAAAGTAGGGATAGCGAGACACATATTGTATTGTTGCCATCAAAGGTAAAAAGATGGGGTTTTCATCATATTGCTTGAGTTTATCTCTCTACATCATGTCATCTTACTTAACGTGCTACTCTGTTCTTAATGAACTTAATATTCTAGATGCAGGCAGGAGTCGGTCGATGTGTGGAGTAATAGTAGTAGATGCAGAATCGTTTCGGTCTACTTGTCACGGATGTGGTGCCTATATGCATAATCATTGCCTTGGATATCTTCATAATTATTCGCTTTTCTATCAATTGCTCGACAGTAATTTGTTCACCCACCGTAATACTTGCCATCATGAGAGAAGCCATCTAGTGAAACCTATGCCCCCCGAGTCTATTTTCCATATTATATTTTCAGATCTAAAACCAAAAATATCAAAAATACTTGCTGCCCTATTTTTACTTTTAATTTTACTTTCCATTCAAGCATACTATTATATCTATCTCTACTATATCTCATCCTTGCAAATAACTGTGAAGGGATTGACAACCCCTTTATAGCATTGGGTGCAAGATTTTGATTCCTTGTGCAGGCACATCTATTGGTGGCTCGCTTGTGTATCCTACTAGATTGATACCTTGGTTCTTAAAAACTGAGGGAAATACTTATCTACTTTGCTGCATAAAATCATTCCTCTTCACGGGAAACCAACGCATGCTCGAGAAGTAGCATCGGCTTTTATCAATGCCTTGTAATTTTTTACGCCACACCTCGGGTTCGAAGTGTTTCCCGTGCGGTGGTGTCCACTTGTGTCCGAACTCCAATGCGGAACAACATTCGAGCTATCTTCTTGCATCCGAGCTCCAACGCTGGTCGGCATCCGAGGTGTCATAAATTACCTCTGTCTGTGAAAATTTGAAGGACTTCATCCGAGCTTAAATACTGGAATAGTCTTTTATGGAGCTAGCCATTCGCATCCAAGCTTTATGCCGGACTACTTCCAAGGTGTTTTTTGCAGCCGAGCTCCAACGCTGGTCGGCGTCCAAGGTTTCATATATTACTTCGATCTTTGAAAAGGTTGAGCGAGTTCAGCCGAGCTTAATGTCGGCAATGCCCTCTATTGAGCCAACCACCTGCATCCGAGCATTACACCGGATTGCTTTAGAAATAGTGCACCACCTCGGTAGCGGGCTAATTTTTTCTGGAAATTATTTCTGATTGCTGCAATTTATTCTCTGTCGAGATATATAGCCAGTAGCCCTCAAGGTGCGTGCCGGTCTATAGCCCAGGATGCACCTAAAGGAAAAATAATAATCAAAATAAAACCATTGATCCCGGTAGCCCCTGAGACTTAGGTCGATTTGCAAAATCGGCCTGAGGATCAAGTTCTTGCTCAACGGCATACGTTAGGGATAGAAACGCGATACGCAATAGTTTCCGAGACTCGGGTTGGGTGCGGCCGACTAACCTAAGGATCGAATCTCCTCAGAAACCGTATTGCATTTTGAATTTGCTGCATTGAATAGGCAATGCAGTAGCCCCCGAGCCTTAATTTTGGCACGGGTGGTCGAATTATGGATCGATATTTGTTTGACACAAACTTTGTTACGTTTGACACAATTTATGTATAATGATTCTATGTATCCAAGTACTTTACATCATTAATGCTCGGATCGGCATTGTACAAGACTTTGTTGACCGACCTTGGGTTCAACCTCCTTGGTCAGTAGCCGAGGAGTGTTTGTCCTACTTTATAAAGCCTTTAGAACGACAAAGATTTACGACAAACAAGGCAATCCGGTCATACGGTTTTATAAACAAAGATACGCGGAGAGATATGTTATATTACTATTAACATAAGAAACATCTTCCGGAATTATATGTTCCTTTTCCCAGGCTATCATGTTGACCATGATCGTGAAATCTCAACTCCGATCAATGTGGGAGAAAAATATTGAGGATTTAGTTCAGGGAATGTTCCCGAACTTTGTGGTCATTATTGAACCAAAATTTTTACTTCCATCGTTGTCGACCAATTATTTTCTTAAGATGGCTAGCTTTCGGCTTCACCCAATCTGAGGTACTAACTCGGATGACCCAGAAGTAACAATCACAGAGGTGCTCCCTTTACCTCCTAGCCAAACAATCGGGAACGTAGGGGGTAAGCACAGGAGCAAGGCAACCCGGCTTGGCTAAAATCTTAAGTCAAATTGATGCATATTTATGGCTTTGTAACGATGTTTATGAAAGTGAGCACTCGCATATTGAATATAAATTTTTTAATGCTATATGCTATTTTGACTCCTTTGTGAATGTTTATCATTTGAGAGTGACCCATCGTCGGCTTCTACCCCTTTGTAAATGCTAGGCAGGGTGTTTCCGCGTTAACAAGACAACCCTTAGCCGATGTCTCAGTGACCGGAGGCCATTGTGTTAGCAGAAACGAGGCAATCAGATATCTAGGCTTTATAACTTTCACTTAGTCACAGGAGCTTAAAGTTTGGGAGGCTAGTTACTAGCCCCCGGCTAGTGTTTGGCGTTAGCCGAGGTCAAGCCGTTAACACTTCGGCCAATTTTATGAACGGCCCATGGGGTAACCTCTGTCGGTCTATAGTTTGACAAAGTCATCGGATTGCTGACCAATTAGCGATCATTGTGACAACTAGTTTTCGGCTTCCTCCACTGAGGTACTTAACCAATAGAATCGGAAGTACAATCATAGTGGTTCTCCCTTTGCACACCTAGGTGAACAAAGCGGAATGTAGGAGGCAATCACAAGAGCAAGGCAACCCAACTATTGACTGAAGACACAATTCAAAACCGATGCATATAGAGCAATATCCGAGACGCCGAGATGGAGGTCGGGAGGGAAGATGCCAAACAATGGGTCAAAAAATATTTTCCAAGCTGAATTATTATGTAGGGCACCTCGGTCAAGATGATGTCCCTCCTCCTAAAAACATACAAATAGCTTAAAAGTGCCATAAGTTCTAAAAGCCAAAAAACTTACGTAAAAAATTTGACGTTTGAAATAAATCAAGTGTTTTGGTGCCAATCCGAAAATTGGTCATAAAATTAACATGTGCTTCGGTCGTGCTTTAACACGATACATCCGATCTCTCAGACTTCAAGCGGGTCAGCCTTTGGCTTCAACCTCCATATCCCGAGGGTGGAGTGTTTCTCCGAGGCCTGTTTAGCGAACTAAACTCAAGCGGCTTTAGAGAGAAACTAGGCTACCCGACTATCGAGCAAACACTCGTGTCGAAAAAAAGGAGTAGTAGAAAAAGACTTTGCAACGACCAAGAAGAAAACAACATTTATTATAAAATGGCTCATATAAATTTAAGAACCCCCAAGTGACTTGGGTAAAAGAATTTTATGTATAATGATTGTATGTACCGAAGTACTAATATCATATATGTATTCGCCTGAACTTTAAACGCGTCTTAACCGACCGTCGGCTTCTCCCTCTTCGGCCAAGGGCCGAAAAGTGTTATCTACTACGCCATCCAAGGATATCGAAGGAGTTTCGAATAACTAGGCAATCAGGCCATTAGGCTAAAACAGACAAAGCGCGCCCAAGGAACTTATGCTATATTACTATTTAACATAAGAAGCATCTTCAAAGAAAATAGTTCCGCCAACGGTTCCTTTCTTTGGGTTCTCATGATTACCATGAGGGGTGTGCAATAGATTTATGTATGCTTGTCTTCCGTCATGGCCGACCATAGTTGAAAACAATAAGAGCGCTAGCTTTCGGCTTCACCCGTCTGAGGTACGAGTTCAGATGACCCGATCGTAACAACCGCAAAGGTGCTCCCTTTACTCCCTAGCCGAACAATCGGGGACGTATGGGGTAAGCGCAGGAGCAAGACAACCCATCTTTACGGAACACTTAAGTCAACATGATGCATATATTGGCGTAAACATGGACTAGGAAAGATGCAATACATTAATAATCATATGCAAGAGGAATGGATTTATGAAGGAAGCCCCCAAGTAAACGGGGCATTTGAATTTGTTTGTAACAAACAAAGGTTTGACAAAGAAAGTTTTTCGCAAACAACTTTTTGTCAAAAAAGTATAATGCTTGGTCGAACCGAACAAAAATAAAAAATTGAGCATGAAAGCGACTTAGCTCATTAATGTGCTCGGTGTTGACGACGTGGTCCGAGCTTGCGGCGGGTCGAGGTCCCATCCCCCAAGTCGGTCACGAGGTAGCCGAAGAAGAGCTCGGCTTGATGAAGTGACAACACAACACTTCTGAAGGCCGAGGAGAAACCCCCGGGCGAGTCGAGCAGACGGAGTAGTTCGGCAGCGTGACGACGAAGCCCCCAGTCCGTCGGCCATGTCGACGACACAATTTGGTTGATGGAGGACGAACAACAATGTAGGTACGCCAAGGTGACCGCATGACACAACTGAAGTCGATTACTTGTGCACACAATATCGTGCAAGCCAAGAGTAATAACAAATAAAGGTAATAATATATTATTTAAAAAATATTCTACTTAGTTAATTTAAGTGAAGCAAATAAGTAAAGGAATATGGCCTGGGCACCGAGGTGCCTGAACGAAGAGTTCGGCTTGACGAAGAGGCGATGATGCATGGTCGATGTGGCGAGATGAAGTCCTCAGTCCAGTTAACATGGTGAAGCTATGATCGGTGGACGCCGAAGTCTCATGCAGGTCAGCTAGTGACGCCGAAGTCTCATGCCGACCGAGGTGTTGAAGCAGGTCAGCTGGTGACGCCGAAGTCCCCAGAGTAGGTTGACGAAGGGATGCCAAAGCCCCAGTCTAGCCGAGGTGACAGAGCAGATCGGTAAGGTGACGCTAGAGCCCCATGCCAGCCGACGTGTCAAACCAGGTCGGCATGGTGGGCGTCAGCTTGAAAAAGTAATGGCGCAGCGATGCCGATGCAGGTCGGAATTTGTGACGAGGTCGATGCTAGCTTGTTGAAGCAACGGAGCGTCCGACCCGTACAACCCGCGGATGACCAGGTTCGCATGATGATTATTCGGTCCTCGCAATGCTGAAATCTTGGTCAGATGATCAAGATGATGAGAAAAATTGCTTCAAAAAGGATGTCCGACAACCCGTTCATGAAAAAGATGAACTCGGGTCGGATTCGTTTTCGCGTAGAAAATAGATCCAAAATTTGTCGTACTAATCGGATGTTTTCTGGAGTTTGGATGGTCGGCTCGAGCTGAAATTTGGAGGGGTGATCGGTATAGAAATTCCGCAGTCAATGAACGATGGGATTTTCCAACGGATGTCCGAGCTAGACGCTGGACTCCTAGTCCTAAACACGTCCAGATTCTCGTCCAGATTCGACTGGGCTCCGGTATATTGTAGATCGCCAGAGATTCCTCCACCGGAATGCGACGAAATTTTGCAGGGTTGTTCTAGACTCAATTCCACACAATTCCACTGAAGCAATCGTTAAAACGACACTCAAGGAGGCCGGGATGACAAACACGAATCCGTTGTCCAGAAAAACTGCATGATCACGCGAGGGCAATGTTGACGTTGAGCCCCCGAGTACCATGGAGGATTCTTCCATGATCTTGGTTGAGATTGGAGTTGATGGTGATGAACACACCCGTATGATCTATATGATCCGACCTAGAGCACAGTCCTTGGCATAGCCGAGGTGACCAATCAAGCCGGTGACGAAGATGCTGACGTTGATGACGTAGCTCGGTTCCGACGCGTAGATCGTGATGGAGCCGGTCTGAATTCCCATTGTACCGCGACGACTACCCAATAGGCTCTCAATGAAAGCACCAATGTCGGAGTCAAATTTGACATATCTCGTAGTAGGGGTCCTAAGCTAGGCGTCTTGGAGCAATGGTAACATGGACGCAGGATTTTACCCAGGCTCGGGCTCTCTCGAGGAGATAATACCCTACGTTCTGCTTTTGATTGTATTGATATGGGGATAGTACATAGTACAAGTATCTACCACGAGATCGTAGTAATGAATATGAGATTGAGATCGTCTATTGACTAGCCTGGCCTCAGTTTGTATAATGTACCGTAGGCCTAGGGTTTAGAGGAGTCCTTGTCTTGTGCGCCGAGTCTTGTGGAATCTCCCGTGTATGCATCATGGGCTCTCCGAACTGGCCCATTAGTAAACCGCCATGGGGGTCCTCGGCCCGACCCATAGGTTGGGAGACGACATGGCGAGTACCCCCTACTCCAGGACACCGTCAATGGTAGAGACCACTTAGTAGTAGCAAGGGGTATAAATCTGCGCTACTACTATCAACTTAGTAGTAGCGCGGGTTTATAACCCTCGCTACCACTATGGCCTATCCCGGGGGATTGGGGGGCACGATAGAGACCACTTAGTAGTAGCGAGGGGTATAAACCTGTGCTACTACTATCAAATTAGTAGTAGCGTGTGTCAATATAGCGCGCTACTAGTAAATAAGCAGTAGTGAGGGGTATAAACCCGCGCTACTAGTAAGTGGCTACCTATAAGCTTTTCCCTAGTAACGTCATGTCTTGAAGCTCTAGGGCGCGGGCCCTGAGCTTCATCTTCTCTTGCTACTTAGGCACAACAATAGGCAAAACACTAACAACACATAAACTAGCAAGTAAACAACAACTAACAACAGATAAACAAGCAACTAAACAGCCATACTATTAAACATGATTAAGTTTAAAGACGGCAAGGGCGTCATATGCCCCATGCTTCACCATAGGGTGTTGAACCCTTGACAAAAGAATAACAAGTTCATAACAGGTTCTCCCATCACTGCAGCAAATTAACTACAAGTTCATGGTAACAAGTTCAGAGGGCAAAAGCAAGGTCAAAGATGCAGTTGCGCCTGCTGCAGCGCACCCTGCACTCGATGGAGCTTTCGTGATTGTAGATTTGAACCTTGAGGCCTAGGCCGGAGATGCGCAGCATGACGAGGTCGTTGGCGACGATGCTGTAGCACCGGCAGAAGTACTGCTAGTCCTGGCCAACACCATCTTTGCGCATGACGAGGTCATCGGGGACGATGCTGTAGCGGCGGCAGAAGTACTACCAGTCCTGGCCAAACACCATCTACCCCTCACAGTTTTGGACTTGAACCCAGAACTCGCATCACTTGTTTGCCGAGAGCCCGATGACATGCGGTAGCTTGACCGTCAGCCATTCCTTCATCACTTCCATGATTTTGGGAGGGATGCCGAGCATGAAGAGATCCTCCTCGTCCCTGATTTGCACGTAAAAGCAAAGCGGCTCTCGGGACCCCTCCTCGTGGCCGGTCCTAAAAGCTCGTCCGCTTGAACGTGACATGCTCATGAAGGCAATCCTGTTAGGCAGGTTCACCCTATTGAGCTAGCGGTTCGTGGGGATGGAGTCCACGGCGGCCTCGACGCCGACGACGACATGCACTCCTCCTCCAGCCCTATCCCACTCTATCTTCATCACCTTGTCAAGTAAGATGACATGGATTAGTAACAGTGCATTGGTAAGATGCTACATTTGTACTAGTACCTAAAGTAGCAAACACATTGGTCCTACCTACCATGAAAACCATGCACGTAATGAAACCATGCAACATAGCATGCCCATTCCAGCTCCAATCTAGCTAGCATGTCCATGAACCCGAAGCATGAACATCAAACACAACATCTATCTAGCTAACTAGCATCATGAACACTAAGCAAGAACATCAGAGACAACATAAATATAGCTAGCATGCACATGAACCCTAAGCATGAACATCAAACACACACCAATCTTGATAACATGCACATGAACACTAAGCATGAACATCAAAGACAACACAAATATGGCTAGCGTCATGAACACATTGTTGCACATGAGCACTAAGCATGAACATCAAACACAACATTTCTCTACCATGCCCATGAACACAATGTACATCATGAGCTCTAAGCACTAACTTGAACATGAGACACACAAAAATCTTGCATGCCTATGAACACTACTAAGCATGCACATCAAACACCTAACAAGCATGAACACTACTACCCTATCTATGAACATTACTGCGCAAGAAGGGATCGAATCCAATCGACTAGATTTGATTGGAATTGAATCGAATCCAAGGCATGCTAATGATGAAAACCCTAATCTACACATCTATGAGCAGAGGGGAGATTTCGTTCTTACCGGAGCAGCTGGAGCTCGAGCATACCACTACTAGGGAAAAGCCTAGCAGTAGCGCGGGCACCCGCGCTACTGGTACGGTGCTACAGCTAATTTTAGCAATAGTGTGCCCGCGCTACTGGTACAACACTACAACTAACTTTTAGAAGTAGTGTGGGTGCCCCCCCTCCGCTACTGCTATCCATATGTAGCAGTAGCGCGTTTTGCCTACCACGCTGCTGCTAAAAGCTGCAACGCTGCTATTAAGACTGCACTACTCCTACACACATACCCCGTAGTACTATTATTATTTTATGATTTTTTTTCTACAACATATTTCCTCTGTATTTGTATAGGTTTTATACAATAGTCACTATCAAACATCATACACACAATCGTCTCATCATACCATACCCATACAAATAGTCTCATCAAATTATGTCATCATCATAATGATCATCCAACACAAATGATGTCTCTCGTCATCATCTCGAAATAGCGATACAAGTTATGACATGTCTCGAATACATACAACTACATCATCATCCATCTAAATGGTGATATAGAAGAGAAGAGTTATCACTATAAGTAAGAGCATAATTATGCATTACATGAGGCGCTGGTTCTGATTCCTCTCTCGCGCTAGCGTCCACCTTAAGTAACTAACTTTCGTCTCGTTTCTGATGTCAAACCCTTTCTGGCTGCTGTCCGGGAAGCGACACACTTGGTCCTGACACTCTGGCCACTCGTTGTACACTCCCAAAACCCTCCTTATGTACACGGCATACCACTTCTTCGCCATCACGGACCTATGTACCCATTAGAGATGCATCTTCGTCAAGAGAATTCAACAATAATACGCAACATAATATACTTGAGAAACACGAAAAGAAAGAGTTAGCAAATAGGCGACATGTAGTAAAAATTATTAATCGACGCAGGTTCATCGTACCCAAACTAGTTAAAAAGATGTACGCAGGTCATCATACCTAAACTAACAAACTAGCATTACGCAAGTTCAGTAGGACTGTTTAAATCACAGAGTTTCATCGATACAAAAAGTACAAATTCAATCCACACATCATCATCGGCATCGTCAATCACTGCATGTTCGATCCATCCAGATCCGGGAGGACGCAACCCAGCTTCGTGAACGGTGTCATATCTAGACGTTGCATGGCTATGCGAGTTCGGACATCAGCTCATGATATAGGGCCGTGGTGGAACATACCGTTCTCTTCGACGACATCCAGTCATTGTTTGGACCGCATGAATTGGATGTTTTTATCATCCAACATGATCTCCTTTGTCCGTGGACATCTAGACATCAGTTTTACGGTAAATCAGAAGGAAACGGAGGAGAAGAGCTTTGCACGCGTCCAGACCGTCGCCACGCATGCATCTCATACCTGACCCACCAAAAATCAACAGTGTGATTTCTCTCAACATGACCCGATTCTGATGTGGAAGTTGGATAGTATCACCCAAGTTCTGACATTCCAGACCTCCAACATCCTTTTCATCCTCATCCTTCATGCTTATGTTGTGCATGATCATATAACATGACATCACCTCACACAATGTCTCCGTATCGCGTTGTTTAGCAGTGGAATGTTTAGCAGTTCCACGAATAAATGTAAAATGGGCTTGGAGCACTCCAAAAGCACTCTCCACATCCTTTCTTGCTCCTTCTTTTCTTTGGACAAAGTGAGTTATTTTTTGCCCAACTGGCTTAGAGATGGTCTGGATGAAGGTAGCCACAAAGGATAAAAACCGTTAACCAGATTGTCTCCCATGTTGTACTGATGCCCATTGACATTATAGTTGCAAGGGGGAGTTTGCCCTTAAGTCAACCTAACAAACAATGAAGATTGTTGCAACACATTGATGTTATTGCGCAACCGAGGCATACAAAAGAAAATGTGCCAAATCTAGAGGTCTTGTGATGCAGCTGGTTCAAGAATGATGACTTGCTTCTTAATATGGCACTTGTATTGCCCTTATGGAGCTTTTGGGTTGTTCTTCCATCTCTGGAGCGTGCAATCAAGAGATTCGAGCAAACCTAGACAACCTCTTGCTTCAGACATTTCCAAGAGATTCTCTTTGTCTACAACATTCGGTTCTCTCAAGTAATGACGTCCAAACACCCACCGCGGTAGAAAATCCGACCATGGCGCCTCCACTTATGCTCTCAAACATCCAGAGATACTAGTTCTACGAACTTGTGGCCGTGCCATATGCAAGCATCCACAATACATTCATGCACCTTCTGTTAACTAGTGAATCCAACCTTCGTACTAGTCATCGTACAAACAGGATGCCATTGTAAAGGCAAACAAAGACATTTTTTCGCACCCGTAAGCGCCGACGAAAATTGTTCATGAATAGGGCATCCGGGGAGAAGCAGTCGTCCATGAACATCGAATGCACCCATACCCTGTTCCGATTCAGTACTCAATGACCTTTAATAGATTCCTTGAAATTGAGAACACGTTCTACCGCACGCTCCACGTTTACAAGGACCGCTTGCATCATCGTCGTTTCATCCGTATAATCCTCCGTGTCAAATGAGTCGTTGGACAACTCAACGTAGTGCTCATACATGTACCTCATGTCTTAATCCATTTCTTCAAAGAAGGGGCAAAAAAGAATTAGCACTGGCATTTCACCAAACACTTTCCGGGAGTGGTGATACTGATAGGGGTAGATGGTACCTGTGCGGCACACAAACGAGAGGTGTGGACGATAGATGAAGGTTGCGCGCGTTCGAGAAGGGTTTGGCAGGCGATCAGAGTGGTATAAGAGCGGGGGGGGGGGGGGCAAATGCATAGAAAGAGCAAAGATATGGTGATGCGGGTATGCGTGGGCTTTTGGGTGGGATAAGGGTGTTGAAGTCCTATGTGGTGGGAGTCCGGACTCCCGCAAAGCCTCTAGTTTATTTTCGGTTCACGCGAAAATAAACAAGTGGTCTGGTTCGTGGATCGATGTGAAACGACATTAGATGGCAAACTATGTCTGGACAGTATGATCCGAACGATTATAGTACGATTTGAGGGCTTGCTTTGAAGATACCTAGATAGGCTATAACTCAAAACTACAAGTTCAGTTTAGTTGTTAATTTACCACAATTTTAGATTGTTTAATTTAAACGCGAAACCATAGCTCATGTAATTTCTAACACATACCCCCAATCATTCAAACCAGGAAGCGAGTTAATACGTGACATAAATTTGGAGCATGCGATGAGCGTGATTCTATCTTGTAGAAAACCTATGGCAACTGTGGGTCTCGAAACCGTTGTGGAGCCAAGAAGACTGTCTTGGGCAGAAGGCAATGAGGCAAGAGCAATTGATGATCCATGGCCGATCAGGACGCCTCCACATTCTTCTAGTGAAGGTGCAGACAACTCCTATCAAGGCCCTATCTCTCCTCCTGGAAACGATCGCCTCCACTACTTGGGTTTGGATGGTGGTGGTTTCTTTCATGGCACCCGAGGTCAAACCACAATGGAAACTCAAGATAACATTAGCTCCACTGGCCAAGCTGCTACGGTTGATGTTCGAAGCGGTCAAGAGGCAGGTGACATGGAGCTCAGCGATCAGGAGGGGGAAGACATGGCTCACTCAGTTTCTTGGGAAGCGGCGCATGGCCCTAATGCGCCTCCTGCGCCATGAAAGCTATTGCTTGGAACTGTCGAGGTATGGGCAGGGGTCTCGGCAGTGAGCGCATGCTTTACCTTGCAAATCTGATGCGGTCAACTAATGTTCAGGTAACTTTTGTTTTAGAAATCAAATCCTCCAAAGTCCATTCCGTTGATCTTGTTAATAGATTTCATGTTTCTAATGCTTTTTTTGTTCCTTCTAGAGGTGCCTCGGGGGGTCTTTGGCTAATGTGAACTGATGAGCTCAAAGTTACTATTCATACTGCTGCTTTCCACTATATTTTAGCTAATGTAGTTCATGTAGCCTCAGGGGTCAACTTTTGCCTGACCTGTATATGGAGACCCGTATCATAGGCAGACTAGTGCCATCTGGGACCAAGTAGTTGCTTTTGTATATGATAATCTAGATAAACCCATGATATGTATGGGAGACTTGAATGATATCTTGTATGATGTTGATGGTTGTAATGGTAATATCAACTACTATTCTATGCATGTTTTCCACTCTTTGGTTAAAAATTGTGGCTTGTTTGATATTGGTGATAGTGGCCCAGCTTATACTTGGCGTGGTAGGTAGAATACTTCTAATTCTATTCGTAGACGCCTTGATCTTTGCTTGGTTAATTCAGATTGGTGCTCTTTTTATCCTAATACCAAAGTGTTGAATCTTCCCATCATTCTTAGTGATCATGCTCCTATCTTAATTTCTACTAAAAGTAAATTTTTGAAACCTAAGCAAACTTTCAAATTTGAGAATTGGTGGCTTATTGAGAAAGACTTTCACTCTTTTGCTAGAAATGCTTGGAATGCTAGTCCTTGTTTTTATTTTGCAAAAAAATCTTCTTCGTTGGCAAGTTCTTTAAAAAATTTGTGCAAGAAGAAAAAGGCCCTTCAGCAAAATCTTGCAGATTTAGAATCTAAAATCAATGAGTTGCAGCAGCTTCCTCTTCATCGTCAAAATCAGGTTTTAGAGAACTCTCTCACTGCAAGGTATGAGCAAACTCTCACTCAACTTAATCATTACTAGCAGTGCAGTAAGAAGACTTGGGCAGCTAAGGGTGACCGCAATACCAAATTTTTTCACCAAGTTGTTCTGAAACGTAGAAAGAGAAACACCATTTGCTCTATCAAAGATGAGCATGATACGATCCATTTTAAACCTGCTGCCATCATGCAAACTTTTGTTAACTATTTTAGGCACATTTTTTCTTCCCCTAATGACAATATGGACATGCCTTTCCCTCTTATCTCTTGGTCTAC
The DNA here is from genome assembly GCA_022496015.1 of Hordeum marinum. NCBI lineage: Eukaryota > Viridiplantae > Streptophyta > Magnoliopsida > Poales > Poaceae > Hordeum > Hordeum marinum. Next base: position 532,856,235 of record CM039678.1, on the reverse strand, counting down.
AAATAATGATGATCCCACTTATTCTATTCCTGACAAAGCTGAGATATTTCAGATTCTTAAGGACATGAAACTTAATTCTTCTCCAGGACCAGATGGTTTCAATGTGGAATTCTACCTAGCTACTTGGGATTGGATTGGAGATGAGGTAACTCAACTTGTGTCTAACTTTTATTCTACCGCCACTCTGCCTCCCCATATCAATGACACAAACATTGCTCTCATCCCTAGGAATTTGGTTCCTCTGGTGCCAATGGATTACATGCCTATTAGCCTTTGTAATGTGCTTTACAAAATCATTGCTAAATCTTTGGCTAATAGGCTAAAACCTCACCTCCTAGATTTTATTGATCCTGCTTCAGCAAGCTTTTATTGAAGGTAGAAGGATTAGTGACAACATCATTATTGCTCGAGAGATTTCTCACTCCTTTTCTCTAAAATCTTGGAAACATGATGCTTTCATGCTTAAAATTGATCTGGCTTAAGCTTTTGATCGTCTTGAATGGAATTTCATTGTTTCTGCTTTGACACGTAAAGGGCTGCATGGTCATTTTATTAATTTGGTGTATGCATGCATCTCCTCTCCCATGTTCTTTGTGCTCATTAATGGACAACCTTCTCAAAAATTTAAAAGTTTTCGAGGTATCATACAAGGATGTCCTATGTCTCTGTACTTATTTGTCCTTGCAATTAATGAGCTCTCTATCATGCTTAATGAAGCTTTGCAGGCCAATCATTTACAAGGTATTTCTCTTGGACCCAATTGCCCTTCTATGCATTCCCTTCTTTTTGCAGATGATCTCCTGGTTTGTGGGCAGGCTACTTGTCAGGAAGCTCAGACTATGGCTAGTTTGATTCAACACTTTTGTGATCTGTCTAGTCAAACTCCTAACTGGAATAAATCTGCTATCCTTTTTAGCTCTCATGTCTCACAGGCTATTATCAATGACATTAAACTTATTTTTCCTGTGGCTAATCTTGATGCAAATTTTTCTCATCTGGGTCATCCTCTTATTTTACCTGCAAAAAATAGAGGTGTAGCTTACAACTATGTGATAGACAAATTTTTAAATAAGCTTCCCTCTTACAAAGCCAACATGCTTTCTCATGCCACTCGTCTTGAACTTATTCTCTCTGTCTTCTCAGCTATCCCGGACTATTATATGGCTAACATATTGTTTTCTAAGAAGTTCATTGCCAAACTTACTGCTATCATTAGGAATTTCTGGTGGACTGGTGTGCGTGTAACAGATTCCAGGAGAAGTCTTTGCCATAGAGCTTGGAAGGATATCACTAATTCTAAGGCAGAAGGTGGCTTAGGAATCAGGAATTTGAAAGCTATCAATGAGAGCTTAATTCTTGTTGCAGTCTTGAGGTTAGCTAAAGACCCTTCTTCTCATTTATATCGTGTCCTTCAGGCCAAATACTTTCCTACTGCTACTATTTGAAGGCCACTTCTGCTTCCCCTAAATCAGCTTTCTGAGCTTCTGTCTTAAAAATGCTTCCCAAGTTGAAACAACATGCTTTCTATCAACTTACAAAAGGTAATATTTCTTTATGGAGTATGCCTTGGTGCCCTCTTTGGAATTCCATTTATGATTTTCTGATTCCCCAGCAAGCTGGATTTATCTATCCTTCTTTAGTCAGAGATCTTTGGATGCCTGGTCAAAAAAGTTGGAACCACCAACTTATTTTCTCTTTATTTGAACAACCCCTTGATTCTCAAATCATAAACACTGATATTATTCAGTATGATATTGAAGATCTGCTCTGTTGGCCTTTGGCTCCTAATGGGATTTGTTCTTCTAAAGCTGCCTATAAACTTTGCTTACAAGATATTCACTCTCATCCTAGAACAACTCCTCTTGAGGTTCCTCTTCAATTAAATTTTTTTCTTAAAAATATTTGGAAGTAGAAATATTGGTTGCCTAAAGTTCAAACTTTTGCTTGGAGGCTTCTTAGAAAAGCTTTGCTAACTGGTGTCAGAGCAGGTCACTTCTCTATTCATATTTCTCAAACTTGTTGCAGATGTACCCAACAAGAGGATGAATTTCACCTTTTCTTTCTTTGTGATTTTGCAAGAGCTGCCTGGTTTGCTGCCCTCTGGTTTCTTAGATCTGATACTCTTGCTCAGGGTCATAACTCATTGCATTCCCTAATCATTCATCTAGTTTCTATGGGGCACCCTTATGCTTATCTGAAAAATGTTTTCAATTTTTTATGGTGTCTTTGGAAAGCTAGGAATAATTTCTTGTTTGATAGGAAAAACACTCTTCCTTACCAAGTGCATACTGCTGCAACTAATATAGAATTTGCTTTGCATGAAGACTCTTTCTCCCCTTCTTCCAATCAAATTTCTGCTAACAACCATATTGAGATGCAGGTTATTCCTCAACAAGGGCAGACACTTCAATCTGATCTGTTAATTAAAGGTACAAAAATTTACTCCGATGCTGCTTTTAGAACTTCAAAAATTCCAGGTCTTTGCCATGGGGAGGTAAAAACAGGAATAGGAGTTTATTTTTTGCATTCCTTCTCCTCAGGGTGAAATTAATATTTAAATCCAAGCCTCAACTCCTCCTCCTCCTCCTCCTATCCAAGCTTCAGGGTTTTGAGGCATCAGGCAGCTGTAATGTAGGTCCCCAAGATCAGCTGGGGATTTTTATGTCATCTTTGCGTCTCTAAGTATTCTGGCTGCTACTCTTCTGATTGAGCAAGTCTAAAGATATAGTTCATCTGGTTGACTTGTTGTCAACTTATCTTTGCCTCCTGTTAACAGCTTCTTCTTCTTTGGCCATTTTCCATTTCCCGTTCCTTTATACAACCATTTGTACTCTCTCTTGTACTCAGGTTATGAGCTGTTAATGATATTGGTCACCTTTTTATTGCCTTGTTCTGTTAAAAAAACTATTAAACTCGTTTTACACCCGTTCTGACCTGGTTGGCCAACCTGTCAGAGCACACAGCAAGAGTGAGTGCAAACCAGAGCACACGTGTCGGCCTCGCATTGGCTGAACGACGTGGAGGCTGAGGAGGCATTTCTCTCCGGCGGTCGAACATTGACAATACTTCCAGGCAGTTCACGCTTTTTCTATAGAGAAAAGTTTATAAAAACAGCCATCCGCGAGGCCCACCCGCACAAATCCAAACAGCACTCGCCCGTCGGCTTCCCCCTATCCCCTCACGCGCGCGAGTCCTCGTCGTCGTCAGCGGCTCGGAGATCTCGCCGCGCCTCGCCAGCAGCCATGGACGCCGTCGACTCCGTCGTGGACCCCCTCCGCGAGTTCGCCAAGGACAGCGTCCGCCTCGTCAAGCGCTGCCACAAGCCCGACCGCAAGGGTAAGGACGCGCTCGCGCCTCCTCGTTTTCAGATCCGGCTCGTTTTCCTCTTTCGCCAGATCTGACGCTGATTTTGCGCGCAGAGTTCACCAAGGTGGCCGCGCGGACGGCGATCGGGTTCGTCGTCATGGGGTTCGTCGGCTTCTTCGTCAAGCTCATCTTCATCCCCATCAACAACATCATCGTCGGCTCCGGCTAGGTACGCCCGCGTCTCCCTCTTGCTTGCACGGCTTAGGCTTGGATCCTGTTGTCTCGCGGTGTGAACTGTCGGATCTGCTGTGCGCGCGCGCGTCTGCGTCTGTCGATTTTGCGGCTGCCGGCTGCGAAATTGGACGCTCCTGCGATCTGAGCACTATGCCTACTAAGTTAGGTTTCGGCAGATCCCTTTTCCCTCCAAATAAACCCGCCGATTTCCTTAGTTTGTTAGGAGAATTCGGGGTGAATTAAGGGCAATCAGATGTGGAGAACTGGGGCTTGACTCTTGACTTTAAGCTCGTTTCACCGTGTAATGTAATTTTTCTGACGAGTGCGATCGGACAAACTGAAATTCTGAATGAATTGTTTGTGAAAAGCAATCATTAGTTTTTTTTTTACTTTGTAAAATGTTTTCATACGATTTGATACTACTATCCCGACATTCAGTCACCTTTGGTCTGAATTTAGGTCTCTACAACTAGAAATAGTAACTATTTTGAGGAACTTGCTATTGATGGTGGCAATCTCTTGCTCCGAAATCTCGACTATGATAATGTGAATTCAGATGATGCAACTTTACTTTGTAACAACCTCATCCACCCTGGATGACTGTCCCTGATTCCTTCATATACTTTTTGTTTTCTCTGACTGTACTTGGCTAATGTGCACATCCTTGATTCATTCTTAATGGTTCTGTCCCATTACCAGTTGAAGCCTTCTGAATGTTCTATATGCCGTATATCTAGCTCATCTTCATTCTAGATATACGGCATATAGAAGCCTTCTGAATGTGTAGCATGTTCTTCTGGAATACTTCCTCCGTTCCTAAATATATCTCTTTTTAGAGATTCCATTACAGACCTACATACTTTAGAGTGTAGGTTGACTCATTTTTCTCCGTATATAGTACCTAATGAAATCTCTAAAAAGACTTATATTTAGAAACGGAGGGAGTAGAAATCATGGACTTGATGTGCCATTCTCCCTTTTACCTATGGCATTACCTCGTTTGCGCGCTCATTTTCACATTAGTGGACTTACTGTTCTCATATGAATATAAGCAAGTGTACTAATGCACCGTTCTGATTCACCGCAGGTTGGAGGACTACATGATGCGGGGATAGTGCGATGCCGGCAGTTGGGCCTGCGGTGTGTTGAATTAGGCGCCCAAAGTTTGTTCTGAAGTTGTTGTTAAAGACCTGTTTTGTGAGAAATTGTCACCGGCTTAATCTTCGTATAATGAGTATAGATCTTGAAGTAGTGAGTTATAAAGTTTATGTTTTCGCTGATCGCAAGTGCTGAATCCTTAGTGAAACGCGCACCACCGGCCAACTACTCGGGCCACACGCATGCTATTCTGAAAATATAAAAATATGAAAAACGTAAGAATACATTGGTAATGGGAAAATGCATATGAGCTTTTTTGACCAGGAATGCATAGGAGCTCTTCGGCGCCCGTGAACCTTATGTGGATACTAAAATAAAGTAAGAACTAGGAAAAATAAAAAAAATCTGAAATTTTGGCGTATCACACCTGGTCGATCATTCTACTCACGTGCGAAGTTTTGTGGTGAAATAGTACCTGTTTAATATTCCCTTTGTTTCAAAATAAGGGAAGGAGATTTAGTACCAAGTTAGTATAAATTTTATACTAGATGAATGACACTTATTTTGGTATAGGAAGTAGATGTTTTGTGCAAAATCAACATCAATGGTGTTGTGCAATTCCCTCCTGTGTCTCACAACTAGTGACAATTTATCACGTCACAAGGATGTGATGTTTTTGAGCCTGAGCACAAATAAGCTCGGGTGAAAAGTAGCATCGAAAAATATTCAAAACATGTTAAAAAAACTGATTTATTCGTGTGCAGATATTGACAAAAGTTTTCAATGCTCACATAATTTCGTCAAAAAATAACATTTGTACAAGTAGCAAAAATAACAAAATTGATGCTTCAAAAAATGCTATTTTCGATAACATTTTGCAGTACTGATTTTTTTTCACGACTTCTATGAATGTCATTTTTTGATGAAATGTTACAAGCATTGAGCACTTTTGTCAATGGTTTCACTCAAAAAAAATCAGAATTTTTTGAAATGTTTTTCATTTATTTTTGAATTTATTGAGCTCAGAAGCAGAATATGACTTTTCACGTCACACTATTCTCAAATAAGATGGGCCTAGCACATCACTAGACACCGGTGTAAATGAAAATAATAAAAAGAAGTAAAGAATTTGATGGGGTTATTATTCCTAGGTAGGCCAAAACACCGGGGCTCTCCTCCCCGTTTCAGGAAAAAATCATGTCGCCGGCTGTCTCACGGCCGGCTGGCGCACGACCAACAGGCTCCCTGCCGGCTGGCTCGTGGCCGGCTCTCCGAAGAATCGGCTCGGCCCTGGCCGACTGGGCCACGACCGGCTGCCCCAAGGCCGGCTCCCTCGTTGACCTTCGAGCAAGCAGGCTTCCGTCCCATCCCGCTGCGCGCGGGTACGGCGATAAGACAAGACCCCCACGACGGGCCCCGACGTGGCCACAGTGACCGCTGACGCGTGAGTACGCATGGTTACAGTTCAGCCGGTCGTACCGCTGACCTTGGTCGACAGCGACCGGGCAAGGCAACAGTGTCGGCACGCCTCCGCCACTCCATTACCTGCCCCGACATGGCTACAGTGCAGCCGGCCGTACCGGAGACACCGTCCGACTGACGCAAGACGACGACGCCTTGGCGGCCCGTGCCGTGGCATGTGGGCATGGGCCAATCGCGGAGCTGGCTGGCAGGTCCCAGCGGGCGATGGGACCGCGCAGCTGGTGGGCCCTACGGACGACGAGACAACTCAAGGAGCGGATCCCCCTGGCCAGCCAGAGAGGCTACCAGCCGGGTCCCCCCTCCCTATACCTTAAGGATATTATAGGCCGGGGGGGTGGACTATAAAAACCCCAAGCCCCCCATGTAAAGGAGACGGATTCACGCACCCACACCCACGGGACACTTCCCACACGTTCACCCACATAGCAAAGGAAGGCGAGCCGGCTGCACCATCTTCCACCTCTAGACAACAGCTCCAGGAGCAACCTTGTAACCATACCCATCTATCAACTAGAGCAAGCAGGACTAGGGTATTACCTCCCACGGAGGGCCCTGAACCTGGCTACATCGCGTGTCATCACCGCTTGTGCCTAATCCCGCTCCCGGAGCCCGTTGGCGTCCTTCGGCCCCAACCATCTTCGATAAGCCTACCATGGCATCTGTCGTGAGAAAACGATGACAGTTGGCGCCCACCGTGGGGCCGTACGCAGCACCGGCCGGAGTCATGCTCCGGGCGGAACCCCTCGCCATTCCCCGCGGCCGCCGCACGTCCAGGCGAAACCGCAAGCTCATGGGGCTTGCTTCGGTAGGCCCTGCAGGTAGCTCCGTCGATCTCGCGCTCGACATTGAGGCGCTCATCGAGCACTTTAGCAAGCTAAGCCTTGCCAAGCGCCGGTCATCGACGAATACCCTAGTCAGGTGTTCGACTGCACCGATCCTCCCACGTCCATGGGAACACTCATCGCGATCCAGTCCGGCGGCTCGCACGCCCGCACGAGAGTGATGGCCATCACCTCCACCACTTCTTCCCGGCCGAGCACGGTCCAAGGCCGACGCCTCCACGGCCCATGCTGGCACCTCTGACCCGCTCAGCACGGCCCTTCGAGGCCTGAGCACCCCCATCGCTCCAATGGCGAACCCTGACGTCGCCACGGCCGAGCTAGAGGCGGCTCGCCGCCCTCGTAGCTACGCGGCGCCGCATGGAGGCTGCTCAGCGGGATACGCCTCCGCCTATGGTGTCACCCCAGCTGGCACTGAGCCTAGCCGACGTGGGGCCGTGCGTGACCGCGGCTGCGTGGTCGCGAAAATCCTTGGCGGCAACATGCCCGTCTACGACATCCCCGTGGCCAACCTACGGGCCGCCAAGGTAGCCTATGAGGATCTGGCTACCTCGGAGGGCGAAGAGCGTGCCACCTGCGAGCGTCACATCAAAGACCTCATTGACGCTGCCGACGCGCAACAACATCTACTCGCCCCCGCTGGAGCCGCCTCCGAAGGCCCTCGTCCCGAGGGCGAGGGCGTCGGGACTGCTGGCCATCAGCCGGCTCAACACTCCTGTTCCCCTCGCGCCTCTGGCCGCCGGGTCGAGGCGAGCAACCCCCGGCGCTCCCAGCTGCCGGGGAGCGAGCAGCCGGTGGCTATGAACACCTGGAAAAGCAACCACCCGGCTCACGGCAACCACCACAACGAGGCGCCGGCTGGCGGAAGCCGGCACAGCCGCGAGCATACACCGACTCTGCGGCATGAGCCGACGCGGTCGGTCCCGCCTGTCATCCGCCCCGAACTCTCGGTCCGGCTCGGACCACGGGTCCCCCACAGCGAAAATGACGCCCGTCTCCGCATCGACCGGCTCACGTAGTCGCCCCTCCTCAAGGAGGAGGGCTCGATTGACTCGGCGTGTTTCAGCCCTCGGATCCGCAACGAGCCGTTCCCAACCGGCTTTACGCTCCCTCGGGACACCCCAAAGTACAATGGGGCCGCCAAGCCCGAGGACTGGCTGATTGACTACACCATCGCAGTCGGCATCGCCAGGGGGAACAAGTACGTAGCCGTCTGCTATGCCCCCCTCATGCTGATCGGTTCGGCCCGCACCTTGCTCAATAGCCTGGCGGCCGGCAACATCAACACCTGGATGGACTTCGAGAAAGCATTTGTCCGCAACTTCATCGACACCTACAAGCGGCCCGGCCGCCCCCGTGAACTAGCCATGTGCGTTCAGGGGTCGGACGAGTCCCTCCGCGACTACCTCACCTGATGGAATGAGCTCCTCAACTCCTGTGAAGGGGTGCATGAGGTGCAAGCCATACATTACTTCATCGAAGGTTGTCACGACGACTCTCCCCTCAAGCACAAACTCTTGTGTTCGAGCCGGCTATGCTAGTCGAGCTCATGAGCAAGACAGACAAGTACGCCACGGCTGACTCCGTCATTCGGGTCAAGACGACCTCGCCTGCCAAGGCAGCACCGACGCCGGTGGCATCATGACCAGTTGCCGACAACCGGCAGCCGCAGAACAACAAACACAAGAATGACCAGCCCGACTCCCGCTACGGGAGCTGACAGGTCGCCACCATCGAGGAGCATGAGCTGGCTGCTCAGCCTTCCAGTCAGTGGTAGCACACTGGCAAGGCTGCCTAGAAGCCCAAGCTCACGTCGAGCAGATGCTCGACCTCCCCTGCAAGAACCACTCTGGGGCCAATCCCTCCACGCACATGCTCCAGCAGGGCAGCTTCTCACAGCGATTGGCCCGGGGGGCGGCCTTTCGGCTCTCCCCGCGCCGCCTACCCACGTGCCGGCCCCGACACCAGCTGCCGCCCCGGCGTCGGCTTCGGCTCCGGCCCAGAACGACGGTCCCCTGCACGAACAGTTCCCCAACCAGGGCGGTTGCTACGTCGTCTTCACCAATGAAGAGGCGGGCAAACATGCTCAGCGCCGGCTTCATCGTGAGGTGAATGCCACCATGTCGGCAACTCCGCAGTTCATGCACTAGTCGGAGAAGCCGGGCAGACCACCCGACTGTGATGCCAAGTCCCGGCAGCTACACCCTGGTCCTCGACCCCACCATCGCCACCGAGAAGTGCACCTGCCACTTCACGCGGGTGCTGATTGATGGTGGCAGCAGCATCGACATCCTCTACCTCGACACGATGCTCAAGTTGGGGCTGAAGATAGAAGACCTACAGACGAGCCGGACGGTCTTCCATGTTTACGTCGACGACATCGTCGTCAAGACCAAGAAGCACTTCAGCCTCCTCGACGATCTTCGGGAGACATTCCCAAACCTACGCGAATACAAGATCAAGCTCAACCCGAAGGAGTGTGTCTTCGGCGTCCCAGCCGGACAGCTCTTGTGTTTCTTCGTGTCCGCTCGCGACATCGAAGCCAACCCGGAGAAGATCATCGCGATCGAGCACATGCCCAAGCCGACCCGGATCCACGACATGCAGAAGTTCACCGGCTGCCTCGCCTCCCTCAGCCAGTTCATCGGCCGGCTGAGGGAAAAAGCCTTGCTCCTCTACGGGCTCCTTTGCAAGACGGCTCTGGTCGAGCCGGGTCACATGAAGAAGCCGGGCATGTTCGACTCGCCCAACGAGGCAGACGCGGCCTTCCGCGGCCTCAAGTGGGCCCTCACCAACGTGCCCATCCTGGTCGCACCAGCTGAGAAGGAGCCCTTGCTCGCCTACATCACGACAACCACGCGCGTTATCAGCATCGTCCTTGTGGTCGAGTGGCTGGAGGAGGGCAAGCCCCTTCCGGTCCATCGCCCCGTCTACTTCCTCAACGAGGTCCTCTCCGCCTCCAAGCAGAACTACCCCCACTACCAGAAGATGTGCTACGACATCTACTTTGCCGCCAAGAAGGTCAAGCAGTACTTCTAGGAGCACACCATCACCGTGCTGAGCATGACCCCGCTCGGCGAGATCATGAGCAGACGGGACTCCACCGTCCGGATCGCCAAATGGGTCATCGCCCTCGTCGACCACGAAATCTGGTACGAGCCACGTACCGCTATCAAGACACAGGTGATGGCCGACTTCCTCGTCGACTGGGCGGAGACCGAGTTCGTGCCGCCTCCCCTAGACCCTACACATTGGCGCATGCATTTTGACGTCTCAAAGATGAGGATCGGCCTGGGTGCTGACATAGTCCTCTCCTTCCCGAAGGGTGACCAACTCAAGTATGTACTCCAGATTCATTTCACCGCCTCCAACAACGTGGCCAAGTACAAGGTGCTCGTCCACGGCCTCCAGCTCGCCAAGGAAATTGGCATCAAGCGCATCCTATGCTTTGGTGACTCCGACCTCTTGGTGTAGCAGGTCTCTGGCGAATGGAACGCTAGAGACGCCAATAAGGCCAGCTATCGCTTCCTCATCCAGCAGCTCACCTGTCGTGGTTTCGACACGGCAGATGCCATAGGTAGGCTTATCGAGAGGGGCCGAAGGACGCCGGCAGGCTCCAGGAGCGGGATTAGGCACAAGCGATGACTGACACGCGATGTACCGAGGTTCGGGGCCCTCCGTGGGAGGTAACACCCCTAGTCCTGCTCAGTCTAGTTGAGGTGACGGTCGGGTTACAATGGTGCTCCTTGAGCTGCATGAGATGAGGAGGAAGAAGGAGCTAACCTGCTCTTCCGCCTCTCTACGAGCGTATGTGTGGAGTGGATGTGGAGTAGCCGATCGATCATCGATTGTCCATCATCCCCTGCATGGGGGTGGCCCGGGGGGTTTTATAGGCCAACCCCCCGGAATACAATACAAATAGAAGGTCAAAGGGGGCCCAAGCCGGCAACCTCTCTAGACAGCTACGGGGGCCCGTCCGTGGGGTCTTGTCGCTGGTGGGTCCTGCTGGCTGAAAGGTCCCGTCAGGCACCGACGGGACCCACGAGGCGGGTCCCGATGCCGGTCAAATCATGGCATGGGCCGCTCCTTGCGGCGTCGCCTTGCGGCGGCCGGCTGGGGTCAGCGGTACGGCCGGCCACCCTGTAGCCACGCCGGGGCAGGTAATAGAGTGGTTGAAGGCGTGCCGGCACTGTTGGAAGCCCGATCGCCATCCGCGAGGGTCAGAGGCCCTGACGCCTCCGCTGTAGCCATACCGACGCTGACCCTCGACGGTACGGGAGCCACTATTGCCACGCACGCCCCGCAGACGATATCTAATGCCCGGCCGGCTGGGCGCAGCCGGCAGACCACCTCTGAGGGGGCGTAGCCGGATCGCAGGGGGAGGCGGCCCGCCCTTTAATCGTGTTAGGAGGCGGGGAAAAGGGGCACTTGAGGCTACCCCGGGGTCGTCCCCCCGTCAGTAGTCCCCGAAGCCTGGGAGGACCCGTCGACGGGCTGCGGCGGTCCTCGCCGGCTTGAAGATCATTCTTGTGCTGCTAGCGGCCTTGAGAGATGAACTGAATCGGAGAGCGATGGCCGGCTCCGCAGCCGGCCAACGCTTCGTGCGCCGCCTCGGGCTTCCTGCCTGGCTGGGGAGACGTGCCATGCAGCGGAAGAGACCGGGCAGCAGGGCAGGAACCCCCGCGGCCGCAGCCTCGGCCCGCGCGCAGGGATCCTTTACGGCGCGGGGCAGACGGTTGGCATTGCCGAACGCCACGATGTCCACCCCGCGCATTGCGGGAATCGTGGGGGTCGTGCACAGTGAATCCGGCCCCCACGATCGCCCGTGCGGGGTAGAAATGTTGAGAGGGGGGAGGCAGAATGGCCCGTTCGCTCCCCCTCCTGCCGTCGCATTGCCTTCGCCACCCTCTGCCCATAGCACGGGGACGAGTCACGTCGCCGCTCACCGTCGAAGATAGCCCGGACCGCCGCCGAACTTCTGCGCCCGTCGACGCGACCGCGCGCCCCCTCGGCGGCCATGGCGAGCAAGGGAGCCTGGGACGGCAATGATGTGGACGAAACATTCATCGAGCATCTCCGCCATCATCGCAAACTCCCGGCGGAGGAGCACCTGGTGGCGCGCCCGACCGGGCCAGAGAACTCCTCGGCCCCGCGGGAGGGCGAAGTGGTCGTCTTTGCTGACCACTTCCTCCGCGGGCTCGGGCTGCCGGCGAGCGCTTTCTTCCGTGGCTTTCTGACGCGGTTCGGCCTGCAGCCGCACCACCTCGCCCCCAACGCCGTCCTGCAGCTGGCGGCGTTCGTCACCCTCTGCGAGGGATACTTGGGGGTCGCACCAAGGCTTGACCTCTAGTGCCGGCTCTTCTTCCTTTAGAGGCAGACGACGAAGGTCCCGTCGACGAAACAGATGGTGATGACCGCCTGCGGAGGCGCTCTGATCCACATTCGCAAGGGAGCCGGCTTCCCGAAGCTCCCGCTGCACGAGTCGGTGAAGAGATGGCAGCGGGGATTCTTCTACGTGAAGAACACGAAGCCGGAGGAGGACTACATCAACCTCCCCAACTTCACCAACCACCCGCTGACCGCGATGCTAAACTGGCGAGCGGCTGCATTTCCGGCGCCCGAGACGACGGACCGGCTCTGCGAGCGCCTGCTCGCGATGACCGGGTCAGAGGGGCTAAAGGCCACGGACTTGCTGGCCATGATGATGGCGCGCCGGAGTAGCCGCTGCAGCACCGGCCGCACCTCATCTGCCAGATGGGAGGACGCCATGACCCCTACCGGCTCTCCACCAAGGAGATGAAGCCGGCCTACGTGGCGAGGAGGGTGAACACCATTTAGACGACGAAGAAGGCGGAGGGAGAATGGCAATGGGGGAAAACCCCGTACATCCAGAACCGCCCGACATCGCGGGTAAGTGACAAGCCAGTTCCCCCCCTCCAACTTTTTTAGAGGTGATACTCCTCCCCTCGGTCTGACAGTGTGCTGCCCGGCCCGCCCGTAGCTCTTCCCTCTGCTGCAGAACTGCGGGGAGCCGGCCCCCGACACGGCGGAGTCAGACTCCGAAGAGGTCGAGGACGCCGACGACATGGAGCCGGCCGACTCCGAGTGAGCCGGAGCATCTGGTGCCGGTGACGCGGAGACGGAGATGGAGGGGGCCGATGAGGCAGAATCGACGGGAGAGTCCCCTCCCCAGACGCGCGTCGCCGGGGCCCCAGAGAAGTCCGAGGCCTCGGAGGACGAGGTCACAGCGCCGCGAAGGCGCCAACCTCGAGCTGGCGGCGGCTCCAGCCGGGGAGGCCCGGACGCGGGCGACAAGGGGAAGGGGCCGGTTGCCACGAAGCCGGTGCCCAAGCGTGTGGCGACCGCCCAGCCGGGCGACAGTCGTGGAGGCGGCGGCAAGAAGCAAAAGGTCGCCTAGGCGGGACCTGTGAGGAGGGCGATCCCCGTCGTCGCCGGGTAAGTCCGTCTTCTCCTCCACCTTGGTTCGACATGCCCCCCTTCCCCAGTCTCTTATTTCTTCGTGACGAGGGATGCGCGCGCCCCGGGGAGGACACCGGGTGGTGGGACGGAGAGGGCGGCGCCGCCGATGGCGGCCGAGGAGAGGGAGCGCCAGGCGTGGCTTGACTTCGAGGCGTCCAAGTGGGAGTGGCATGCCCAGGAGCTCTGCCCCTAGGAGGAGGCGACGAAGAGGAAAGGGAGAGCCAGCGGGAAGGCCGCTGGCGGAGCGTGGGAGCCGTTCCCCCTCCTCCAAGGAAGCGGCGGGGAGACCGCGGGCGGAGCTTGGGAGCCCTTCCCCCGCGGCTGGGAGAAGAGGTTGAAGAGCCACCATGGCTCCGAGTGAAGGGCGGAGGCTGGCGCGACGACCGCGGGGGGTGAGGCGGCAATGGGCCGCGATGCTGCCCGGACGATCGTGGGCGATGTGCTGCCGAGGCCAGAGCTACCGGCTCCGAAGGCGCCACCACCAGACGTGCCGGCTTCAGAGGCGCCGGCTCCGGAGGCGCCGGTGTCGAAGGAGAGTCAGCCCAGAGTAGCCGGCAGTGGGATGCCGGAGGGGGGAGCCGTGATGGCCGTGAAAACGGCCTCCGCAAGCGCGTCGAGGGAGGCCGCCCGCACGGCACCGACAGGAGGGGCTGGCCGCGTTGAGGTCTCCGATAAGGAAGAACCCGCAGACGGGGGCCGGCCGCAGCAGACTTGGGCAGCGGCCGGGAGCCCGTCGTCCAGCGGACCGATGAGCTCCCTCAAAGCGGCGGTGGCCGCCGCCGTGGAAGCGTTTGCGGCGGCCCGCACCCAGGCGACGCAAGACGCTCGAGCTGCCAGCGACCGGCTCGTGAATTTGGAGCAGGGGGTCGCGATGAGTCTTCTTTCCTTCTTCCCTTTATTTGCATTCTTCCGTGTTTTCTAGTGGGGCACGCCGGCGCACCCACTGGGTGTAGCACCCAAGGCTCGAGCCGCCTGAGGCGCAGGCAGGTCGGGTCTAACGCTTTTGTTTTGCAGGCGGCGCACGACCGTCGGGTGGCGGCGTACAACACCCTGCTGGGGTTGTACCGGGGAGCTAAGAACCGGCTCGCCATCGTGTCCGCGGACCTGTGAGGTACGTTGCCCTTGTGAGTGTCTTGATCTTTCAGTGGGAGTGCGCAAGCGCACCCACTGGGGTAGCCCCCGGGAGCCAGGCCGGTTGCCCCGGAGGCGGGCTGAATCCTTTCTGACTCCCGTGTCTTATGCAGCCACCCATGCCGAGACGGTCTGCCTCTGGCGCCAGGTGGTGAGTCTCTACGAGGAGCGGGAACTCCTGACGGCGGAGGGTGACCAGCTCCGCGGGAGGCGGACCGGGCGACGGCGGAGCGGGAGGGCCGCAAGGCGGCCCATCATTGAGCGCTGGCGGACCAGGAGGCGGCCCTCCGTCGGGAGGTGGAGGGGCGGGAGAAGGCGCTCCGCGAGGAGCTGGAAGCCAAGGACGCCGCCTTGGCCAAGGCGGCCGAGGACACGTAGGCAGCCCGGGTCGAGCACGAGCGCCGGCGCCAGGAGTGGTCTGCCAGGGAGGAGCGGTTGCAGGAGCAGGGGCACGAGGTGGACGAAATGCTGCACAGTAAGTTTCCGCCGCCCTGTTCTTCCTTCTTGGTTTTCTCGTTCCCCTCGCTCATCCGCCAGCCTCCTCTTAGGGCTCTTATTGGCACGCAGGAGGTCACGGAGGCGGCCGTCGAAGCCGACCGTGAGGCCCAACGGGCGCAAGGAGAGGCCGTTGGGCCGTTGGCCCCCTGGACCCTGGACGAGGTGGGGATCGCCGCCGAGGCGCGTCTATCGGAGGAGGTCCGTGCCCTGAAGCGACTCCAAGCGGCCGGCATGACGCTGGTCCGCACGCTCTGGCCCGACACGATGGAGCCGATCTCCATGAACCGGCTGTCGAGGTGGTTGGAGTTCGGGACAGCGCGGGTGAACGCTTGGAGGTCCTCCACGGCACGAGCCGGCGCGGGCATGGCGCTCCGCATCGCCAAGTCGTGGTACCCCGAGCTGGACCTGGGCTTGCTTACGGCCCAGCGCGTTGGCGCCGACCCGGAGCTGGAGGCGGTGGTCGACGAGATGCTGGTGAGGGCGAGCGATCTCGCGTCCTTTGTCGCGTGGGACAAGTACGTCCCGGAGCGCGGGGCGGACGACGTGGTGGCCCCGGATGACCAGTACGGGCTCGCCCTGGACGACCCGGATGGGAGCGCCGTCGAGACGGCCGATGAAGGCTCCGACACCGACGAATACGCCGAGTCCGGGCCGACTCCGGCTGCGGGGGCTTCTACCTCTGCCGCCCCGGAGGTGCCGGCCTCGAAGGCGCCAGCGCCGCCGGCTCCTAAGGTGTGAGCACCGCCGGCTCCAGCGGCGTTAGGACTTGGAGGAAGGCCGGCCCGGTGCTGCCATAGCTTAGGATTTTTCTTTCCTGCATTCCTGTTTTTAGACTGGAATTCCACCCACTGGGGGTGTATATGTAATGAACCCGTGGCCGTGGGCCTTTTATATGTAATGAACTTGTGCCATTTGTCCTAGAAAGAAAGTGTGTGCCGACTCTTCTTTCACCCTTTGCCCTTTTGACTTGTCTGCGCGCCAGGATTCCTTTCGGCTTCCACCCCGCCTACCGGCCAGCCGGGAGCCGGTCTGGGACAGGGACGGGGCTTCGTCCTTAGGAAAAATAGCGGGCTCCTAGAGTCAACCGGCTAGGGCTAGGTTGAGCCGGCAGAGGCTGATTACTAAGATTAACATAGCTCAGCTGGGCCGATCCGGCTGGCGCGCACGTCGGCTGACCTTCGTGTGAGAAGTTCCTTCGTACCCCGTGGTCCCTTCAGCCGGACAGCCGGGGGCCTGTCTGTAGCTGGTTAGGGAAGGGGAGGCGAAGGGCTGCTTGCTCACATTATTTGTCCGCCTTGGTGGGCAGCCGGGCGAGCCCCCGGGCCCGGGAGCCGGACACGATTGACGTGCCATTAGACAATAGAACTTTGTAGGAATCGAAAAGGGCGTGCCCCCGGCGTCGGCTTGGGGGCCGCCCTTGCATTTATAAGCCCAAAAGAGGGGGGATACAAACAATGGTTTTCAGCAATAGAACGGACAGAGGAGCGCCGCGTTCCACGGGCGCTCCGTCTCCTCGCCGGAGGCGTCTCTCTTGCGTTTCTGCGGCTTCTGAGCGTCTATTAGATAGTACGCGTTGTTGTGCAGCGCCCGACTGACGATGAACGGGCCCTCCCATGGGGAGGACAGCTTGTGCTGGCCGGTGGTTCACTGGATCCGCCTGAGCAGTAAGTCTCCTTCACGGAAGGAGAGCGGCCGGATCTGCTTGCTGTGATAATGCCGAAGCTTCTGCTGGTAGATGGCCGTCCAGCTCCAGGCCAGCTCGCGGGCCTCCTCGAGGAGGTCGACACCGTCTTCCCTTGCATCCTTTGCATCCTTTTCGGTGTACAGGGTGACCCGAGGCGAATCGAATTCGATGTCGGTTGGGATGATTGCCTCTGACCCGTAGACGAGAAAGAACGGAGTGTAGCCGGTCGACCGGTTGGGCGTGGTCCGGAGGCTCCAAAGGACAGCCGGCAGCTCCTCGACCCAACAGTCGACCGACCGAACCAGTGGTGTCACGAGCCGGGGCTTGATGCCGGACAGGAGCAAGCCGTTCGCGCTCTCAACCTGGCCGTTTGACTACGGGTGGGCGACGGACGCTAGGTCGAGCCGAATGCCCCGCCTCAAGCAGAAACATGCTAGCGCGCCCTTGGCGAAGTTCATGTCATTGTCGGTGATGATGCTGTGGGGGACGCCATAGCGTACCGTGATGTCTTCGATGAACCGGACGGCTGTGGGGCCGTCTAGTTTCTTGACTAGCCAGGCCTCGATCCATTTGGTGAATTTGTCGACGGCTACCAGCAAGTGGGTCATGCCGCCTCATGCGGTTTTGAAGGGTCCCACCATATCCAGCCCCTAGACGGTGAAGGGCCACGAAAGGGGGATGGTTTGGAGGGCGCTAGCCGGAAGATGGCTCTGCGTGCTGAAGCGCTGGCAGCCCTCACACTTGTCAACCAGCTCCTTGGCCGCCTCCAGAGCAGTCGGCCAGTAAAAACCGTGACAGAATGCTTTGGCCACCAGGGACCTGGAGGCGGCATGATGCCCGCACTCACCCTGGTGGATGTCGAGGAGGATTTCTTGCCCTTTCTCCGGCTCGACGCAACGTTGGAAGATGCCAGTGGTGCTGCGATGAACCAACTCGTGGTTGATGATGCTGTAGGCCGGGGCCCGACGCTGTATTTGCCTTGCGGTGGCCTCATCGGCGGGGAGCTCGCCACGCTGGAGGAACTCCAAGATGGGCTGGGCCCACAAGGGAGCCGAGACAGGGGCTGGCCCAGCCCTCGGGACCGGCTCGCCAGTCCCCAGGACCGGCTCGCCAGTCCCCAGGAGCGAGACGGCGGTGGGAGCGTTGACCGTCGTCGTGACGGCGCCGGCGCGCGTGGGCGTGACCGGCTCGATTGTCGTGGCGGACGGCGACGACCGGCGGCTGGTGGTGGCGGAGCCGGCAGAGCTGCCGCAGCCGGTGAGGCCGGTTGGGCGGCCGGTTCTGCCGGGGTGCCGGCCGCGTTTGCCGGTATGAGGATGGACTCCGATTCGGGAGAACGCCTGATCGAAGGCTTCATCAGCCGCTCGAGGGAGACGCCGGCTGGGATAGCCTGCCGGGTGGAGCCGATTTTGGCCAGCACGTCGGCCGCCTCGTTGTCTGCGCGGGGGATGTGGTGGAACTCGCAACCCTCGAAGGAGCCGGTGAGCTGCTGGACGAGGAAACGATAGCTGGCTATGTTGGCGTCCCATTCACTAGAGACATGTTGCACCACGAGGTCAGAGTCGTCGAAGCAAATGATGCGCTGGATGCCGATCTCCTTGGCGAGCCGGAGGCCGTGGACGAGGGCCTTGTATTCGGCCATGTTGTTGGAGGCGGCGAAGTGGATCTGGAGGGCGTAGTGGAGCTGGTCCCCTCTGGGGGACGACAGGACGATGCCGGTTCCCAGGCCGGCTCGCATCTTCGAGCCGTCGAAGTGCATGCGCCAATGCATGGAGTCGGGCGGAGGTGGGACGAACTGGGTTTCGGCCCAATCGACGAGGAAGTCGGCCATTGCCTGAGACTTGATGGCGTGGCTCGTACCATATTTCGTAGTCGGCCAGGGCGATGGCCCATTTGGCGATCTGGCCGGTGGCGTCCCGGCCGGCCATGATTTCGCCCAGCGGCACTATGCACACGATGGTGATGACGTGCTCCTGAAAGTACTGCTTCAGCTTCTGGGCGACGAAGTATACGCCATAGCACATCTTCTGGTAGTGGGGGTAGTTTTGCTTGGAGGCGGAGAGGACCTCGCTGAGGTAGTATATGGGGCGTTGTGTAGTGCCTTGCCCTCCTCTGGCCGCTCCACCACCAGGACGATGCTGACGATGCGCATGGTTGCCGCAATGTAGGTGAGCAATGGCTCCTTGTCAGCCGGCGCGGCCAGGATGGGGCGCGCTGGTGAGAGCTCGTTTGAGGTCGCGGAACACCGTGTCCGCCTCGTCGGGCCAGTCAAACAGGGCCGGCTTCTTTGAGAGGGCTTGGCCCGGCTCGACCAGGGCCGACTTGCGTAGGAGCCCGTAGAGGGGCAAGGCCTTTTCGCCTAGCCGGCTGACGAACCGGCTGAGGGAAGCGAGGCAGTCGGTGAACTTCTGGACGTCGCGGTGCCGGACCGGCTTGGGCACGTGCTCAATCGCCAGGATCTTCTCGGGGTTAGCTTCGATGCCGCGGGCAGACACGAAGAAACCCAGGCGCTGGCCAGCTGGGACGCCGAAGACACACTTCTCTGGGTTGAGCTTGATCTTGTATTCGCGCAAGTTGGCGAACGTCTCCCGGAGGTCGTCGAGGAGGCTGAAGTGCTTCTTGGATTTGACGACGATGTCGTCCACGTAGACGTGGACGTTCCTGCCTATCTGAGGCAGAAGGCACTTCTGCATGCAGCGCTAGAAAGTAGCGCCTGCGTTGTTCAGGCCGAAGGACATGGTGATGTAGCAGTAGGCCTCGTAAGGGGTGATGAAGGAGGTCTTGAGCCGGTCGGCCGGGTCCAGCTTTATCTGGTGGTAGCCGGAGTAGGCGTCCAGGAAAGACAGCAGATCGCATCCGGCCGTGGAGTCAATGACTCGGTCGATCCGCGGTAGGGCGAACGGGTCCTTGGGACACGCCTTGTTCAGGCTCATGTAGTCGATACACATGCGCCAGGTCTTGGTTTTCTTCAGCACCAGGACTAGGTTTGCCAGCCAATCCGGGTGAAACACCTCCATGATGAAGCCGGCTGCGAGCAGCCGGGCGATTTCTTCTCCTATAGTATGCCGCTTCTCCTCGGAGAAACGGCACAAGGGTTGCTTGACCGGCTTCACATCTAGCCGAACGTGTAGCTTGTGCTCGGCGAACTTCCTCGGAACACCCGACATGTCTTTGGGGGACCATGCGAAGATGTCCCGATTCTCACGGAGGAAGTCGACGAGCTCGCTTTCCTATTTTCCGTCGAGGCGGGAGCCGATGGTCACGCACTGGGTGGGGTTGGCCAGATCTAGTGGCACCTGCCTGGTGTCCTTGGACGGATGGAATGAGCCTTCGTCGACCGATTGGGACGGAGGTGTCGGCACGGCCGACTGGGCGGAGGCGAGAGCCACCAGCCGGTCGAGCTGCCGCTTCTCTTCGGCTATCTCCAGAGCCTCGGCCAGCCGGCTGCCATCCCGCGCGCACGCCATTGACATCTGGTACTTGCCGGCTATGGTGATGATGCCCTTGGGTCCCGACATCTTGAGCTTGAGGTAGGCATAGTGGGGGATCGCCATGAACTTGACGAGAGCGGGCCTGCCGAGTAATGCGTGATAGGGACTGTCGAGGTCCACTACCTCAAGCAAAACCGGCTCGGGGCAGAAATGACCGGCGTCACCAAAGAGGACGTCGAGCTTGATCTTGCCGACGGGGTACAGGACTTTCCCGGCACGATGCCATGGAAAACGGTCCGACTTGTTTTCAGGTCCTCCACCTTAAGCCCTAGCTTGAGCAGGGTGTCGAGGTAGAGGATGTTGATGTTGTTGCCTCCATCGATCAAAACCCATGAGAAGCGGCACGAGCGCTTCTCGGAGGCGATGGTGGGATCGAGGACGAGGGCATAGCTGCCGGGGTTCGGCATCACGGCCGGGTGGTCCGCCAGGCTCCAGGTTATCGGCTTCTCGGACCAATGCATGAACTGAGGAGTCGTGGGCATAGTGGCATTCACCTCGCGGTGGAGCCGGCGCTGGGCATGCTTGTTTGTCTCTTCGCTGGTGAAGACAACGTAGCAGTCGTCGTGTTCGGGGAACCGGTCGTGTAGCCGGCCGTTGCCCCGAGCCGAAGCCAGGTCTCCTTGAGCCGGACCGGGGGCCGGGGCTCGAGCCGGGGTGACGGCTGGTGCGGGGGCTGGCTATGCGGCGAAAGCCGGGAGGCCATCCCCCGGGCCAATCGCTGTGAGAAGCTGCACTGCCGGAGCGTGTGCATGGTCGTCTTGGCGCCGGAGTGGTTTTTGCAGGGGAGGTCAAGCGTTTGCTCGAAAGTCAGCTTGGGCTGCCAGGCGGCCTTGCCGGTGCGCTGCCGCTGACTGGAGGGCTGGTCAGCCGGCTGCTCCCCCTCGACGGAGGCGACCTGTCGACTCTCGTAGCGGGGATCGGGTTGGTCGTTCTTGCGCTTGCCGTTTTGCGGCTGCCGGTTGTCGACTGCCGCCCGCATCGCAGCGGGGGGCGTAGCCGGCTTGACCGGTGCCTTAGCCTTCATCCTAATCGAGGAGTCGGCCGTGGCATATTTGTCCGCTTTGGACATCAGGTCCGCCAGGGAGGTTGGCTCGGAGCACACGAGGTTGTGCTTGAGGGGGGTGCCATCGTGGCAGCCCTCGATGAAGTACTGGATGGCTTGTACCTCATGTACTCCTTTGCAGGAGTTGCGGAGCTCGGTCCAGCGTGTGAGGTAATCGCAGAGGGACTCGTCTGGCCCCTGGACGCACATGGCCAGCTCGCGGGACCGGCCAGGCCGTTTGTAGGTGTCGGTGAAGTTGCGGACGAAAGCCTCCTTGAAGTCCGTCCAGGTGTTGACGCTGCCGGCGGCCAGGCTGTTCAGCCAGGTGCGGGCCGAGCCGGTCAGCATGAGGGGGACATAGTGGACGGCTACGCGCTTGTTCCCCCTGGTGATGCCGACGGCGGTGGTGTAGTCGATCAGCCAGTCCTCTGGCGTGGCGGCCCCGGTATACTTCGGAGTGTCACGGGGGAGCGTAAAGACAGGTGGAAAAAGCTCGTTGCGGATTCATGGACCGAAGCAGGCCGGACCAATCGAGCCCTCCTCCTCGAGGAGAGCCGACTGTGCTAGCCGGTCAAGACGGAGCCGCGCATGATTATCGCTGTGGGGGACGCGGGGCCCGAGCCGGGCGGCGAGCTTGGGGCGGACAGCCGGCGGGATGGACCGCGTGGGTTCCTGCCACGGGGGCGGAGTATGCCTGCGGGTGCGCCGGCTGTCGCCGGCCGGCGCCTCGTCGCAGCGGTGGCCGCCAGCCGGATTGCTGCTGCGTCGGCTGTTCACCGTCGGCTGCTCGCTTCCGCGTGATGGGGCGCGTTGAGGGTTGCTCCCCCGGGCGTTTCGGCCGGAGGAGCGAGGGGTGCTGGAGTGCTGAGACGGCCGGCGGTCAGCGGCCCCAGCGTTCTTGCCCTCGGGGACGGGAAAACTCGGAGCCGGCCCCGCCGGGGGTGAGGACGACCTGTTGTGCGTTGGCGGTGTCAATGAGGTCCTTGATGTGCCGCTCTCGCATGACCCGCCCCTCGCTCTCCAAGGTCGCCAAATCCTCGTAGGCAACCTCGATGGCGCGCAGGTTGGCCGCCGGGGTGTTCTGGATGGGGAAACGGCCGCTGAGGATTTATGCAACCACGCGGCCGCGTTCTCGCACAGCACCACGCCGGCTGGGCTCGGGGCCAGCCGGGGTGAGACCGTACGCGGAGTTGTATTCCCACTGCACGGCCTCCATCCGGCGCCTCTCGGCAATGAGGGCGCTAGCGTCTTCGAACAACAGGCGATGGGCCGCCTCTAGCTCGGCTCTGGCGGCGACCGGGTCGGCCGTCGTAGCGATAGGAGTGCCCAAACCCCGGAGGGTGGCGGCGAGTGGGTCGGAGGTGCCGACGCGAGCGGCGGCTGCGTTGGCCTCGGCCGCTCGCACCCTGCCCAAAGTGGTGGAGGAGACGGTGACCATCACTCCCACGCGGGTGTGGGGGCTGATGGCCTCGCCCGTGGCGAGCGTGCCCATGGATGAGGGCGGGTCAGTGCAGTCGAACACCTGGCTAGGTTACACGTCGGCCTCGGGTTCTTCGGCGAGGCTCAGCTTGCCGAACCGCCCGGCGAGCGCGGCGACGTCGAGCGCTAGGTCGCAGCCGAGGCACTTGTCAGGGATGCCGGCCACGCTATCCGCAAGGCTCGCCGGAGCAAGCCCCATGAGCACGCGGTTCTGCCCGGATGCGAGGTGGTAGGGGGAGGCGGTGAAGGGTCCCGCCTGGAGCGTGACTCCGGCCAGCGCCGCGGACGGCCCCACGGTGGGTGCCAACTGTCGTGGTTTCGTCACGGCAGATGCCATGGGTAGGCTTATCGAGAGGGGCCGAAGGATGCCGGCGGGCTCCGGGAGCGGGATTAGGCACAAGCGGTGACTGGCACGATGTACCCAGGTTCGGGGCCCTCCGTGGGAGGTAACACCCCTAGCCTTGCTCAGTCTAGTTGAGGTCACGGTCGGGTTACAATGGTGCTCCTTGAGCTGTATGAGACGAGGAGGAAGAAGGAGCTAGCCTGCTCTTCCGCCTCTCTACGAGTGTATGTGTGGAGTGGATGTGGAGTAGCCGATCGATCGTCGATTGTCCATCGTCCCCTGCATGGGGGTGGCCCGGGGGGTTTTATAGGCCAACCCCCCAGAATACAATACAAATAGAAGGTCAAAGGGGCCCCCAGCCGGCAGCCTCTCTAGCCGGCTGAGGGGGCCTGTCCGTGGGGTCTTGTCGCCGGTGGGTCCTGCCGGCTGAAAGGTCCCGTCAGGCACCGACGGGACCCGCGAGGCGTGTCCCGATACCGGTCACATCGTGGCACAGGCCGCCCCTTGTGGCATCGTCTTGCGGCGGCCGGCCGGGGTCAGCGGTACGGCCGGCCACCCTATAGCCACGTCGGGGCAGGTAACAGAGTGGTTGAAGGCGTGCTGGCACTGTTGGAAGCCCGGTCGCCATCCGCCAGGGTCAGAGGCCCTGACGCCTCCGCTGTAGCCATACCGGCACTGACCCTCGACGGGACGGGGGCCACTGTTGCCATGCACGCCCCACAGACGGTATCCAATGCCGGGCCGGCTGGGCGCAGCCGGCGGACCACCTTTGACGGGGCGTAGCCGGATTGCAGGGGGAGGCGGCCTACCCTTTAATCGTGTTAGGAGGCGGGGGAAAAGGGGCGCTTGAGGCTACCCCGGGGTCGTCCCCCCGTCATCACCGTCTCCTTCGAAGGTTGTGAGTTCCACCACATCCCGCGGGCGGACAACGAGGCGGCCGATACACTGGCAAAGATCGGCTCCACTCGACAGGCCATCCCAGCCGGCGTCTCCCTCGAGCGGCTGCTCAAGCCATCCATCAAGCCCTTCCCCGAATCGGAGTCCATCTTCGTGTCGGTTGATGCTGCCGGCTCGTCGGCAAGCTTGGCTGCCCCGCCGGCATCTTCGCCACCGGCTCCATTGACCTCTGCTGCCTTGCCGGCACCGGCTCCTCAATTCCATCCGGCTGCATCTGAAGCAGCCGGCTCCAACACCACGGTGGTCATGATGATGATCGACGCCCCTCCCGCCTTTCCCGTCTTGGGGGCTGGCGACCCAGTCCTGGGGACTGACGAGCCTGTCCCGGGGGCTGAACACTCAAACCCGGGGACTCCCGAACCGGCCCCGTCTAGGCTCCCTCATGGGCCCAGCCCATCCTTGCTTTCCTCCTACGCAGCGAGCTCCCTCCCAACGAAGCCACGGTGAGGCAAATCCAGCGCCGAGCCCCGGCCTACAATATCATCAACTGCGAGCTCGTTCATCGCAGCACCACCAGCCTCTTTCAGTGGCGCGTCGAGCCGAAAAAGGGTTAGGAGATCCTCCTCGACATCCACCAGGGCAAGTGCGGGCATCACGCCGCCTCCAGGACCCTGGCGGCCAAGGCTTTCCGCCACGACTTCTACTAGCCGACAACCTTGGAGGAGGCCAAGAAGTTGGTTGACGAGTGCGAGGGCTGCCAGTACTTCAGAACGCAAAGCCACCTGCCTGCTACAGCCCTCTAGACCATCCCCCACTCGTGGCCCTTCGTCGTCTGGGGTCTGGACATGGTGGGTCCCTTCAAGACCGCACGAGGCGGCATGACACATATGCTGGTGGCCGTCGACAAGTTCACCAAGTGGATCGACGCCAGGCCAATCGAGAAGCTGGACGGCCCCACAGTCATCCGGTTCATCGAAGACATCACAGTCCCCTACGGCGTTCCCCACAGCATCATCACCGACAACGGCACAAACTTTGCCAAGGGCGCGCTGGCGCGCTTCTGCACCAAACAAGGCATCCGACTCGACTTGGCGTTCGTCGCGCATCCACAGTCTAACGGCCAAGTCGAGAGGGCAAACGGCCTAATCCCGTCCGGCATCAAGCCCCGGCTCGTAACGCCGTTGGTTAGGTTAGCTGGTTGTTGGATCGATGAGTTTCCGGTTGTCCTT
This sequence comes from Hordeum marinum, assembly GCA_022496015.1. NCBI lineage: Eukaryota > Viridiplantae > Streptophyta > Magnoliopsida > Poales > Poaceae > Hordeum > Hordeum marinum. Next base: position 532,831,002 of record CM039678.1, on the reverse strand, counting down.
TGGAGCCTCAGGACCACGCCTAACCGGTCGACCGACTACACCCCTTTCTTTCTCGTGTACGGGTCCGAGGCGAGCATCCCCACCGACATCGAGTTCGACTCGCCTCGGGTCGCTCTGTACACGGAGAAGGACGCAAGGGTGGAAAGAGAAGATGGCGTTGACCTACTCAAACAAGCACGCGAACTGGCCTTGAGCCGGACGGCCATCTACCAGCAAAAGCTCCGGCACTACCACAACAAGCGGATCCGGTCACTCTCCTTCCACGAAGGAGACTTGGTGGTCAGGGGGATCCAGCGAACAACCGGCCAACACAAGCTGTCCTCCCCATGGGAGGGCCCGTTCATCATTAGCAAGGCGCTACACAATGACATGTACTACCTGATAGACGCCTAGAAGCCGCAGAAGCGCAAGAGAGATGCCTCCGGCGAGGAGACAGAGTGCCCTTGGAACGCAGCGCTCCTCGGCCCGTTTTACTGCTAAGAACCAGTGTATGTATGTATCCTTCCCTTTTGGGCTTATGAATGTAATGGGTGCCCCAAGCCGACTCTTGGGACACGCCCCTTCCCGCTTCACTTCAAAGATTTCGATTCAATCTGTCGACTCCCAGAACCGGCTCCCTGTCCCAGGGGCTCGCCGGTTAGTCCTAAACGTCTTCCCTCGAAGTAGATTAGGTACTGTGGGTTGAATAAATGCTCCCACCCCTCCCAGCCACAGACCGGCTCCCGGCTGTCCGGCTAACGGGGTCCTGGGACGACAAAGCTTAGTACACACGAAAACCGAACGCTAGGGGGTCACTGGCTAGGTCTAGCCGGATCACTTTCTCGCCTCTGTCGCTTACCTTACTGGAAAAGCCCTCATGGTCCCTAAACTCAAAACTGGCTCCCTCGAGGCAGACGCCCCGACCCAGCCACAGACCGGCTCCCGCTGTCGGGCTGGCGGGGCCAAAGCCAAAGGGGAAAAGGGAACGAGCAGACGGAACCAAGAGGGCAAAAAAGGGATAAGGTCGAGCCGGGACGCATGATAACAACACATTCAATAATCAAAGTGCAAACTGATAAAAACTTGAAAAGGCCACCGGCCATAGGTTCATTACATAGACCCCAAGTGGGTGGAATTGAGTCTAACTTGCAGAAAAAGTAGAAACACATAAAAAATGCCCGGGAGCTCAGGCTACCGGCATGTCGCCAGCCAGCGCACCACCAGCCGGCTCGACGTACGGCCCGGAATAGGCTGCGGACTTCGAGTCAGCTTCCATGGTTCCCACCATCTCGCCGCCGCTGTCAGTGTTGCAATCAGTGCTCTCATCGTCGACCTCCTCGTCCTCCGGACCTTCGGGGTTGCCGAAGGAATCCTCGGCGACCGGCTCACCATCCTTGCCGAGGGCTGGAAGGAGCTCGTCCGGGTCAACATACGAGGCAAGCTTGTTGCCCGACGGACTAGGGAGATCTTGCGTGCCGCCCGCTCCTCCTCCGGCTCATCCCGCAGGTGGCCAGCCGGTCCACGTCGACGCCACGGTACCATGAAGTGACGAACCGGAGCGCCATCTGTGCGCCGGCTCGAGCCGTGGACGCCTTCCAGACCTCGAGCCGGGCCACGGCGTTCTCCAGCCACAACGCCATGCGGCTCTCTGGAGCCCCACGACCCAGCCATAGGGCGGCGATGACCTCTTTACCGGCCGTCTTCAGCCGCTCCATGCTGCGCTCAAGATGGATCAGCCGTTCTCCATGGCTAGCCCAAGCTCCGCCATGTCCCAACCATCGTTCTCCTCAATCTCACGCCCATGCTCCCGAAGATAATACCGGTGTTCCGTCACGACACGCTCAGCGTGGCGCTGGTTTCTGAGAAGCGTTTTGGAAAAGAGAGGGGAGAATCAGAAGAAGGCAACTCAAAGGCAAGAAGAACACAGCCGGCTGAGAAAGAAAAAACCAAGACTTATGTTAGAAGGAGTCATCCAGCTCCAGGGTGAAGTGCAACGATGAGTCCTGCTCCGCCGCCAGCGCCGCCTCTGCCTCGACAAGGGAAGCCTTGCGCTCCTCGAGCGTCCTCTCGAGGCGGGTCACCTCGCTTTGGAGGGCGGCGGTCCGTTGGGTGGCGTTCCTTGGCGACTTCTCCTTGGCCTCCACCTACAGCGCCATGTCGGCCCTCAGGCGGTCTTGTGCCACCTACCCATCCACCAGCAGGGCGCCCAGACAGTCCCTTTCCAGGGTGATCGCTTGGACGCTCTGCGTCAGTCGGTCCCACTCGGAGACCGCCTCGGCCTTCTCCCCCCAGAGGACGGTCAGCTCCCTTGCGAAGTAAAACCGACATCGTTTAAAACATTCAAACCCGGCCCGGCTGCCAAGCGGCCGACCCGACTCCCGGGGGCTACACGCCCCCACTGGACCAAGCATACCTCAAACCCTCGTCAGCTCCTCCTCCAACCGGTAAAAGCCATGCTTGCCACGGTTGTGGATGGCGACCGCCTCGTCGAACAGCTCCTGCCACCGGCATTTCCCGCCTGCTACAGGAAGCCGAAGTCAGAGTATGCATGAAGAGACCCGACCCGGCTACCCCATAGCCGGTCAACCGGCCCGCATCTCAGGGGCTACACCCAGTGGGTGCGCTCGCATGCCCCCACTGAGAAATTTGACGAAGACAAGCGAGGCTTACCTCCGCACGCTGCAAGGTGTTATCGGCCGCCTCCGCAAACCGGGCCAGCTCCCCGCGGCACCATGCCAGGACGTTGCCTAGCTCCCCAAATGTCGGGACCGGGCCGCCTACTGGCAGAGGCAGAATTGTGCGGACGCGCGCCATCGCCTCCCAATCCCGGATCATGTCCAGCATGGACCTCCAGGAACAGCTCTCCTCGTCGCTCGCCCCGGCATTCGTCACGACACCGGCCGCATGGGGGTGAGAATGGTCAGGGCGCGAGAATCGGCTCCCGGTTGTCCCTCGTTTAGCGCCAATGCCCCCTCCCCCTCCGGATGGCTTGGCGCGACGATCGCGGTAGCTGGCATCTCCGTCTCCATGACCGGCACCTCTGGTGCCGCCTCCGGAGCCTCCGGCATGTCGACCTGGGCCGGCTCGGCAGCAGGCGGCGTCACATCTGGCACCACCGATCGGGTCTCCTCACGGGTCGGCTCTATGGCCGCCGCCCCCGGTCGGCCCGATTCCTCCGTAGGCAGAGGCGCATCCAGCTTCGTGGCCACCCCTCGCGGCTCGCTCGACGGGGACCTCGACATGCGAGTCGACTCCACCGACGATTCCGATGCTCGCACGGGGTTTGTGGACCTTCTCCGCCTCGCACCGCTCGAGGTCCCGGAGCGTGCGGGCCCGCCCGGGCCTCCGGACTTTGAGGCCTGCAGCTCCGCGAGCCTCCTCTTCTTCTCGTGCTGCGTGGCCGCATGCTCGCGGGCTAGCCGGCTGGCGGCCTCCGCCGGGTCGGCTGTCGACTCCATGTCATGGAGCTTGATGGGGTCCCTGGGGCAGAAACGACTCAAACACTTGCCGGCACATGACCCATTGACAAACCCACGCAAGAGATAGAACACTTACCCGGTGACAACGGGCAGAGCCCGCCTAGCGCTGGTCGGCGGCTTCGAGGTGACCGCCTTCACCCGCTTGCGAGCTGGCGGCTGGGTCGCCGGCTCCTCCTGAGCCGGCCTTTTATCCCGACTAGAGGTCCCGACCGTCGGGGCACACGCCGGCTACTCCTTGTTTCGCCCGCGTGAGCCTTGCTGAACTATGGGGGGAGGTGCGTTCAGGATTTGAACATCATCATCATCATCGTCATCGTCATCGTCAGTCTAATCCCTGATCGCGGGGACGAGGGGAAACTCACCGGCTGCGCTGGGCCCTCCGGCTCCCGGGTTCGGCCTCTGCCCCGACCTCCCCCGAGGAGTCGACCCCCTCTTCGGGCGCGCCTCCCTGCTTGTAGTCCTCAGAGTCGGACTGGGCGCGCTCCGCTCGAAGATCTGGGGGTGCGGGCCGTCCGGTGTGTTCTATCTCACGAACAACTACGGTCAACATAGAAAGTAAGATCAGGAGCCAGCCGGAAGGGTTCGGAAAAGAAAGGTTGCCTTGACGGAACGTACTAGGGGTGCCCGATGGTGCCAGTCATACGGCTCCTTACCGAAGGTCCACATCGCTGGCGCCAGCCGAAAGGTCATGATGGCGTTCACTCGCTTCGCCACTTGTGCCGGCGTCAGGTCGATGGTCGTCAGCCGGCAGGGGTCCTGGCGGCCGGACATGTCACAGATCCGGTGCGGCCTTAGCTGGAGACGCATCACCCGGCGTGCAATGAAGGCGGCCACCAGGTCCGCGGCAACCATCCGTTCCCCGCTCCTCATCTCCACGAGCCGGCCCAGCTCTTTGAGGCAGGTCCCGTGGGGGGTGGTCCCCGACCAGTTCGTGCCGGAGGACGGGACGTTGACGTATGCCGGCAGCCGGATGTACTCCGGCTGCGAGTCGGCGTTCTTCACGTAGAAGAACGTCCGGTGCCAACCCTTGACGGAGTCGATCAGGCTGAAGTGCGGGAAGCGCGAGCCATCGCAACACACTACCACGCCCCCGACGGCATATGATTCATCGGCGTTCTTCAACGCCTTGAGGTAGAAGAGCTTCTTGAAGAGATCCACGAAGGGGAGCATCTCCAAATAACCCTCACACGTCGTCACGAAGCCCGCAGTGTAGAGGATGGCGTTGGGGCTGAGGTGGTGCGGCTGGAGGTCGAACATATCAAGCATCAGGCGAAAGAAGAGACTGACCGGTAGCCCGAACCCGCGTGAGAAGTGGCTGTCGAAAACGACATGCTCCCCCGCTTGCGGCTCAGGCACCACTTCGTCGCCGGGCATGCGAGCAACCACGCGCTCCACCGACAACAACATGCGAGTGCGGCGGAGCTCCGTGTTGGTGGCCTCCGTGACGACGGAGCCAGCCCAGCTCCCCGAGCGACCTTCGGCCATCGCAACGTCGGGGCTGCGTGAGAAGGCGAGCGGGCGGAGCAGCGAGCAAGAAGAGCGGCAGCGCGTGGGGAAGCTAAGAAGACAAAGAAGAGGAAAACCGAGGGGGCAAATGGGGCGCGGTTTGCCCCTCGCCCTCTCTCCCTTTTAAACGAGGAGGCCACGACCAGGGGAGGTGGGGGATTAACTGCGCCCACTCCCTGGGATCTCCGCGCGTGCGTGGGCACCTTGGACCACAACCGCCGCATCGGGGTGCAAAAGATCTCGGCCTACACCCTGAGGCCTACTGGGCTATGGCCGCGGCCTGGTAGGCTAGGCCCAGGGCGACGTCCCATCTGCCCGCGTGTGCGGGCCCCACGGCATCATTACTCACTGCATGGCGCGCGATGGGCCGGCCCGGGACCCGGGGCGGCACGTCGGAACCCGAGGCGTCGGGAGCGGCCACCGACCCGGCTGACCGTTCGACTTCGTGCCGGAGGCGGACACCGCATGGAGGAAGCCACCGGCTCCCCTCCGTCCGACAGACATGGGGCCCTGCCTGCTTTTGGGACTACTGACGTGGTTATTACCCTTGGGTAGGCCAAAGCAACGGGCTTCTCTCCCCTGCTTCAGGAAAAATCATGTCGCTGGCTGTCTCACGGTCGGCTGACGCATGGCCAACAGGCTCGTTGTCGGCTGACTCGCGGCCGGCTCTTCGAAGAGCCGGCTGGGCCACAACCGGCTATCCCAAGGCCGGCTCCCTCGTTGACCTTTGGGCGAGCAGGCTTCCGTCTCATCCCACTGCGCGTGGGTACGGTGACAAGACAAGACCCCCACGACGGGCCCCAACGTGGCCATAGTGATCGCTGACGCGCAGGTGCGCGTGGCTACAGTTCAGCCGATCGTACCGCTGACCTTGGCCGACCGTGACTGGGCAAGGCGACAATGCCGGCACGCCTCCGCCCACTTCATTACCTGCCCCGGCGTGGCTACAGTGCAGCCGGTCGTACCAGAGACTTCGGCCTGCTGGCGCAAGACGAGGCCAATCGGGGAGCTGGTTGGCAGGCCCTAGCGGATGATGGGACCGTGCAGCCGGTGGGCCCTACGGACGACGAGACGAGTCAAGAAGCGGGTCCCCTTGGCTAGCCGAGAGGCTGCCAGCCGGGTCCCCCACTCTGTACCTTAAGGATATTATAGGCCGGGGGTTGGCCTATAAACCCCCCCGAGCCCTCCATGCAAAGGAGACGGATTCACGCACCCACACCCACGGGACACTTCCCACACATTCACCCACGTAGCAAAGGAAGGCGAGCCGGCTGCTTCATCTTCCACCTCTAGACAACAACTCCAGGAGCAACCTTGTAACCATACCCATCTATCAACTAGACCAAGCAGGACTAGGGGTATTACCTCCCATGAAAAGCCCTGAACCTGGGTACATCGTGTGTCACCACCGCTTGTGCCTAATCTCTCCTGAAGCCCGTCGGCGTCCTCCGGCCCTAACCACCTTCGATAAGCCTACCCATGGCATCTGTCGTGAAAAAACGATGACAGAATTGCATCTGTCGTGAAAAAACGACGACAAATTGCATCCTTTTTTTATGTAACTTTATCCATATCAACTTGCCACTTTAGTCTTGGCCTCCTGGGGCGTTTGGTTTTATGGTTATCCCTCAGCTGGCTAGGGATAGCCACTTTTCAAGTGTTTGCTAGACGAGCGGGGATATAGGCAGCCAAGATTCCTAGAATATGCTCTTAAAAATTGGTTGATCACATCCATTAAAATCTGGCGGATATAGCCAGCCATCCGGCGCCCGCGACTCGTTTTCTTCGCCAGTTTGTGTCTCCCACCTCTCTATTTTTTTTCATCTCATCTTTTTTCTTGACTTCGTGTGGCGGTGGATCATACTACATCCTTATCCTCAATCCTCAGCCGTCCAGAGAAACGACATCGCTGTTGGTTGAAGTCAATGGGACCTCACCTACAACTTCCTGCTGCAGCGGCCGTGGTAATTTGCGTGAGTAATGGTGGCCGCTGGCAAGATCTCCTCCGCCTTCGCTGGTCATGCCCCCTGCCTTGTCATCCCATCCTCAAGGTGCTGCTCTCATCGGTGGTGTGTTGGTGTTGGATCTTCAGGTTATGAGCAACCCTTGGCACATGCTAAAACTCATATGTGCGTGTAGATTCCCACATGCAATTTTTTGACGTATAAAATGGACGCATCTATATTTCTTTGGCAAATCTGTGAAGATATGTGTGTGGTATAATTGATGCATGCATGTGTATATAGCTTATTTTCTTTATACATATTTGCCTAATTGTACATAGTCATATTTTTGCAACTCATGTGTCAATGTGAGAATTAATTGGTTGACTAAAACAATAACTTTGTGTGATAAATAAGAAACTCATCACATGAATCCATCCACAGCTTGTCCACGCAACCAAACAAAAAAAAAATACCTGGCTATCCTTCTATTCCCTCCGTTCCTAAATATAAGTTTTTCTAGCGATTTCACTACCGACTATATTCAGAACAAAATGAGTAAATATATAATCTAAAATGTGTCTATATACATCCGTATGTAGTTGATAATGAAATCTCTAAAAAAAACTTATATTAGAAACGAAGAAAGTATATCACATCCTTACAACCAAACACGAAGAATGGGCTATCCCCAACCAAGTGATTACAAAAAACACTCTCAACTCTACGAGCCGGAAAGGGAAAGTAAATGAGGCAGTCCTACTATCTTTGTTTTTTGAGGCAACCGCGGGCGCTCCTAGCTAGCCGGTGGCCAGCCAGCACCCGACATGTCGGCTCTCTCTCTCTTTCTCTCTCTTTCTCATGGCTTAAATCCTCATAGCCCGCTTATATCATTCTATTGCAGCTTATTATACTTGCTTGTATTGTCTGATATATATTGTTCCTAGCTTCAAAAGAGACTATGCAATCTCCCTCTCTAAGGTAGAAGCACATTTAGAGGTCGTCCCAACATATGACTTTAACATCAATGGGAAGGTCATATGCCGGTAACAAGGTGAACATCATAACAAATACAACTACTCATGAAGAAATGAGATATGATATGAGAATACAACACGGCATACATTGGCCAAATTCCACTGATTTGGCAACCTCTCCTCGGTTATTTACTTACCTATGAGTAGTATCCTGGTAGATAGATAGATTGGTACCCATAGTAAAACCAACTACTTTTTCCCTTCAACAAGTGATATCAAAACTTTTGTATTGTTTATTGGAATTTTAATATTTTAAACATCATTTTTTTGAGAATGATATATTATTGTGTTTCCTATTACATGTATAGGGTGGGGGCACGTTGAGCAAACATACACCCCCACCCCGTCAGCGCAAAGTAGGTCGGTCCAGTGCGGGCAGCACGAAGCTCTCCTCATTTACTTTTTTTTCTTTCCTTTCCACATGTTTTGGGAAGGTTCTTTGCCTGACTTTTCTTTGGAAAAAGCTAGCGCTGAACGGACTGATTTTCGCCACGTCGTCCCTGCCGGGCACTTATGATGCATGTCCATGTGGAAGGTCAACCGAGATTTTACAACATGGGCCTCGTCGGTGGCGATTTCATGTACAAGTTGTGGAGTCAACTGACCCCACAACTTGTGGGAAAGAGAACCTAAATTTACTATACATTATGAAGAAAAAAATTCTAGAAATTAGCATCAACCTCGTAACTTTTTGTGTCTGGCTTCGCCATTGGGCCTCGTTGCAAAGGGCAAGGACAGTGTGAGGCCCATTACACGTGTTTGAGTGGGAGATACTCCTAGGATTGCAACACGGCCAATGTTGAAATAGCAATACAGGCCATGTTGAAATAGCAACACGGCTCATGTTGCAAAGCACTGGGAACCATGAGCGAAATCACTAGTTAGCGAGTACACCTTCTAGCGATTACTTCCATTTCTCGGGTTGAGACAAGCGACACACTGCATGCATGCCACCTATTGCGACCTGGGAGTTTTCTCTTTTTTCGTAGATCCGTATTTTCAAAACGTTTTATCTACTAAACCATGCCTCCAAATCTCGAACCGTTTTCACCGTTGGCTTTCTCACATCGAGATCTACAAAACTAGATCCCATGTTGATAGGTTTTGACGAACTTTTTTTTCACGAAAAAACCGGACGAAAAAACCGTGCCTCACGCGATAGAAAAAACCGTGCCTCATGTTTTTTCCCTTTTGGAAGCCGTGCCTCTCGTGATTGCAAAACCGTGCCTCTCGTCGAAGCAAAACCGTGCCTCTCGTGATAAAAGAATGAGCAGAAAACGCGTTTTTTCTCTTTCGGAGGCCGTGCCTCTCGGGATAGCAAAACCGTGCCTCTCGCGAAAGCAAAACCGTATCTCTCGCGGAAGCAAAACCGTGCAGAAAACACATTTTTTTCCCTTTCGGGAGCCGTGCCTCTTGCGATAACAAAACCGTGCCTCTCGCGGAATAAAACCGTGCTCTCGCGGAAGCAAAACCGTAACTCTCGCGAGAAAGAAAAAGAACAGAAAACACGTTTTTTTCCTTTTCGAGAGGCACGGCCATGTCTCTCGTGAAGCCAAAACCGTACCTTTCGCGGAAGCAAAACCGTGTCTCTCGCAAAAAAACACGTTTTTTTCGCGTAAAAAAAAAGAAACACGTTTTTTCTTTTTTTTCAAATTTGTTTTTCGTCCAAAAGCTACGAAAGACCGGTGGAAAACCGTAACACCAAAAAAATCCGGAAAAAACCCACCCCAAAAAGGCGAAAACGCGTGCGGAAAAATAAAAAAACCCGAAGGGAACACTCAGAACGCGACACGTGGCGGCGACTGAAAACGCGCCAAGTGACGACGCGTAAGAGCAATCATTGAAATATTTGTGAGAAAGCGTTCGCTAACTAGTTGATCCCAACCATGAATATGTGGTGTGTGCGTGGGATCTCTGCCTCGGATTACAATGCAGGCCCATGTTACAATCACAACATAAATGCAGCCAAAAATAAACCACGTTGCAGTGAAACATATTTTTATATGAACCATAGAAAATTGTTCGACTTGGTGCGACACGGCACGTGTTGCAAATCCCCGAACGCAACACAACACGAGCCATATTGTGCAAAAGGACTGGAGCGCACGACTAACGAGGGGAGAGATTAGACGACTATCCTACACGCCATCCAATGGAAACCAAGGTGATCAATGCGATTCAATTATCACTCGACTAATCTCAAGCGTCGCCCTTTTTCTCTCTCTATTTTTTCTATGTTTTCACTGTCGGTTTTATCGTCTTTATTTTGGCCTATCCCTTTTTAGGGTTCTATTTTTTATTCTTTTAAAATTCATGATTTATATGAAATTTCAAAAAATCAAACTCCTAAACTTTTTAAAACTTCATGAACATTTTTGCATATGCTGTTTTGAAAAAAAAATCATTAACATGTTTTAATTTTGAAATCTTTAAACATTCACACACATTTTTTTTAAATTTGGGAACATTCTTTAAACTCATAATCATTTCTTAAAGATTCATGAATAGTATTAACAGTTTTTAAATTCAAGAAAATATTTTCAATTTATGGACATGTTTTGAATTTACAATTAATTTTTAAATTCATGATTTTCTAAAGTTTTGGTATAGATTCGTAAATACATTTTCAAACCGCATAAATTTAAAAAAATTGTGAATACTTTTACAACTTTAGAAGTTTTAAACATTTTTTTAAAATCATGTATTCCCCCGTCCCATAATATAAGACCTTTTTGCAAGATATTAGCTTGCAAAAACGTCTTATATTATGGGACGGAGAAAGTAACATTTTTTAAAAATGTGATTTTTTTAAATATATGTGGTAGCCGGTTTTCGAAAGAAAACCACCGGCGTTTGTTTGCTCGCAAGCGTGCTATGTGCGGAGAAGGTGGCCTCATATATTACCTAGTACATGCATAGGTTTTTTGAGAAACAAGGATTGGGCAGGGTTTCTGGCTAATCTCTACAAAAGCCAAACCTAAAATGCCAAGCCAGGGCTAAGACCATTATAGCCCTATAACACGGTAACTAATTATTTCCATATTCTAAAACTAAACAAATCATCTTAGGAAAAAATAATGCGCGATTACAACTATTTGTTTTGAACACAACATCCCTCATCTCACTCTTTCTCAAGGAGAAGGTTGAGGTCAAAGCCCATCCCATATGTCATGCTTTAGGCACGAAGCGGATGGCCTCATATATTACCTACTACATTGGTATGCTTTTCGAGAAACAAGATGGGGCCGAGTTTCGGGCCAAGTTATGCAAAAGCCCGACCTTAAAATGTGAAGCCGGGCATGAGTCTTGTACAACCCAACAACATGGTACACATTTCTCAAATTTTTTACCGTATTTAAAAGTAAATAAATTATCGTCTGGCAAATTAATGACTCATTATACCTATTTATCTAATAAAAATAAAAAATCCCTCATTTAACTCTTTTGGGGTAGAAAAGTGAGGCCCGAGTCCATCCTTGATGTAAGGCTTTCTCTCCGGGCAACCGATACCCAACTTTACCACGGGGGATGACACACTCTAAACCTCGGTCCTACCAATCTCATTCCTAATCTTTTTTAATATAGAAAATGCCGCTTTCCATCCAATATATCCCTCTTTTTTCATCCAAGATGAAACCTAAACTTGTATTCATATTCATACAGACATTCGCTCGCATATGCCACTGTTCACGCCACATGACGCGGAAGATTTTATGTCACAGTAACCAAACATGGAAACCTGTTAATCCAACCCGTGACACCAGAACCGGTTCAAACTATTGGATTTCGATGTGTCTAAAAAAACTCATGGATTTTCGAGTATGATTTTAAAAAAATCAACTCTTTTATAAGGAAAAAACAAGAAGAAATAAGACATCCCTTCTTTTAGAAAAAAGTTGGCTTTCCATCCGAAACCTCCCTTATTTTTCCATCCAAAAATATGATAGTCTCATAAAGAGCCGGTCAAACCCGACCCGAAAGATCCGAACCCGTCCCAAACTTTCAATACCTTCCTAAAACCCATGGATTTTTCACATGTGTTTTAATTTATTTATTTTTGTAAAATGAATGAAATGCATTGGGAGCTGGCCTGGACAGAGTGGAACATGAGTGCGGACAAATTTTATGTTATGACCTTTAGGTCTAACTAATTCCGAAACTGACCTACCTTCAAAAAATTCGACTCTGACCTCTTTTAGTGACGCCAACATCCTTGGCATCTGGGTTGCACGGGAGACGCCAGGGTCCCTAGCGTCTGGTCACGGGCCCGCATGACCATCTAGCCCATTGACTCGCTGACGTGGCAAAGTACCAGACGCTAGGGACCCTGGCGTTTGGTATTGAGAACCAAATAACCTCAGGGGAGAGTGGGTGGGACCCACCCCACTCACTCTCCCCAATCCAACCCGAGCTTGCTGGTGCATTTTGCTCTCCCTCCCCTCTCTCTCACCTCTGAAGCCCCCATCAAATCCTCTCAAATAGGTGCTTCCCTTAGGTGGATCTTTCTATCACTTTGTTGCTTGTGGTAATCTCCTCCGAATCATCCAATTATTTTTTGTTAAATCTTGTTATTTTGCTATTTTTTACATCTTGGAGAAACCCTAGTTCATGATATCTCTCAATTTTAGTGTGTTTGAATATGTTGTTTATCTTTGGTAATAGGGATATGCTTGGAGTAGGAAGAATATTTGGTTTATGAGTAGAAAGATTGGGGGTTAGGGTTAGTTAGTGTTTTTTGGGTAAACTTTGCTTAATGTATCTTAATTAATGACACATTTTTGGACATCATTAATAATGTAGTGTTGATATTATTTGGGTATAATTTCTATTTTTAGAACACAACAATTTTCATTGATGTGTTAAATTCATTCATGTTGTTTTTAGATGGAAAGACTGGTTAATGTTAATTATATGGACAAGGAGGCATTTTTTAGTAACAATGCCGACGCGGGTGAGGAAATAATGGTTTCTGATACAATCCCTAGCTATGAGGATGTTGTTGCAAAAGTGAGACATGTTTTGAAGTGGATGGACCACAATGATGATGTTAAGTTAACAGGAAGGTATGATGTTGGAGTTGGAGCCAAATCCCGCTTAAAAAGTATGCCCATCACCTCGGATTTGCATTGGGATGTGTACAAGGAAAAGGTTTCTCAATCGGAAGACAAGTCACTTGAATTGTTTGCCGCCAAGGTTGAACCTCCTCGGTTTGCAATTGACTTGAACAAACATGTCTCTTCCCCAATGACCGAGAGGAAAAGTATGTCTCTTGTTGAGCATAGGGTTGTAGTTGATGGCTCCAATGCTTATCGCAAACCACGTCCTCAACCACCAACCAGCCAAGAAAATGAGGTTGAGTTGTATGCCCCTACTGCTTCTAGCCAGCCACCAACTCTCCAAGCAAATGAAGCTGAGGTGATTGGTAGTGACAAAGTAATTCAACAGGATGGTGATGGTGATGCTCGTGGTGATGAGGATGAGCTAGAGGAAGGGTTTCATGGTAATGACGTTGGTGACTTGGATGCGTACATAGCACAAAAGGAAATGGATCGCGAGTTACCTTTTAGGCGTCTATATGGCTATGACACGAATGATGAAGGTCCGGAGGAAGAACTGGATGAGGATGGATTCACTAAGTAGGAAAACCAAGTTCACTTTGAGTTGACCGGCTTGGAAAAAAGAACTCATTTGTTTCGAGATCTCAAACTTGCCCATAAAGCCATAGTTGATGGTGGCCTGAGAATGACGGCAATTGAGCCAACACCTTGCCCAGATGCAGACGAGCCCAGGGAGGAGAATGAGGATGGGAATTCTTATTTGAAGAAAGGAGTGAAGTTCCTAAGTTAGGCTGGTATGAAGGTTTGGTTGTCTACTATGCCATTCGAAACCACATGCCATATTTGGTTGAGCACTCCGACATAAATTTGCGTTACACTGTGAAGTGTGAGCAAGTAGGAGAAAGATGTTCATGGAAGGTTCGTGCAAGAAAGCTTAAGGAAACCAGGGAATGGGTATTAAGAAGTTGTGTTGCCACTCATAGGTGCAAACCGCCAAAGAAAAAATTATGTACGACACACCGCCAGCTCACTTCTGAGTACCTCGGATACAAATTTATGAAAGACATAGTCGTTGATCTCACTATCAAAGTGAGGTTTCTCATGCGGATGGTGAAAAAACAATTTGGTTATGTAATCAATTATGGGAAGGCTTGGAGGGCCAAGGAAAATTCTATTAGGATGTTGTATAGTGGTTATGAAGAAGCATACAACCAGCTCCTGAGGTTGTTGGGAGCGATTGCACATAGGAACCCGGGCATGTATCATGTGGTCGATGATAATCATGGAGTGTTCCACCGTGCCTTCTGGAGTTATGGACAATGTGTGGCGGCATTCAAGCATTGTCGTCCGGTCTTGTCTATAGATGGCACTTTGTTGACAGGCAGATACAAGGGCACATTAATGGTAGCAATGGCGCACTCATCGAATGACAATGTGCTGCCAGCGGCATTTGCTTTGGTGCCTTCCGAGCACCAAGACAAGTGGGAGTGGTTCATGGGTCATGTGAGGCACAATGTGATTGGTGCTAGGGAGGTATGCATCATATCAGACCGGCACCATGGCATACTGAAGGCAGTGGACATTGATATTCTAGGTTATCTGAAACTTCACCATAGATGGTGCATGAGGAATTTCGTGGCCAACTTTTATCGGGCATGTAAGAGAAACGAGTTAAGCAAAGACCTTACCCATGTATGTGTGGCCTTCAGCACCGAAGCTTTCGATGCTCGATACAACAAACTCTTTGCAATGGTGAACAAAGGTGGCAAAGAATTCCTAACAAGGAATTTTAGCGGGAGCTTTCGGTGCTCAATACAACAAACTCTTTGCAGCGGTGAACAAAGGTGGCAAAGAATTCCTAACAAGGAATTTCAGCGGGAAGCACAAGTGGGCGCGCGCTCATGACGAAGGAGGTATGAGATATGGTGACATGACGAGGAACTTGGTTGAATGTTTCAACAACGTGCTCAAGGGTGCCCGTTCATTACCGGTGACTGCAATAGTGGATTATACCTTCTTCAATCTTAATGATTACTTTCAGATGCATTCGGAAGAGACTGCCAATTGGATAGGTGAGAAAATGGATTATCCGAAGAAGGTTGATGAATGGCTTCAGTTACAATCAAGCAAGTCTTCGCAACAAGAAATTATCACATTCGAGAGAGTGGGCTGGGCTGGTGCACCTCATCAGAGAGTGGGCGGACCCCAGGCGCCAACCCACACGCTAGGGATCACAGCATTTGGTCCCAGACTTCAAGGACCATGACGTTTGGAGGCTGGGTTGGCGCAACTCATCAGGCAGTTGGCTGACCCCTAGCGCCGACCCAGACGCCAGGGACCACGGCGTTTGGACCCTGACGCCGACGACGCTGGTGTCTGGTTTGCTGGTAAGTGTCCCACTTGGCTTTGTGTGTGGGACTGACCCCACTCACTCTCCCCAATCCATCCCGAGCTTGCTGCTACATTCTTGCTCTCCCCTCTATCCCACCCCTCAAGCCCCCCATCGAATCCTCTCCAAAAGATGCTTCCATTAGGTGGATCTTTCCATCACTTTGTTGCTTCTAGTAATCTCCCCCAAATCATCCAATTTTTTTGGTTAAATCTTGTTTTATTGCTCTATTTTTTACATGTTGAAGAAACCCTAGTTTATGCTTTCTCCTAATTTTAGTTTTAGTGTGTTTGAATATCTTGTTTATCTTTGCTAATAGGGATAAGCTTGTTGTAGTAGAAATATTTGCTTTATGAGTACAAAGATTGTGGATTTGGGTTAGCTAGCATTTAGGGTAAACTTTGGTTAGTGCTAGGCTTAAGAAATAATTTCCTGAATAGCCATTCTTCGAAATGTAGGATGAGACCATTCATTTATGCTGAGGTTTCGGCTGAGGCGGTGGTGAAGTGTGAACGTAAATTTATTGAGAAAAAGATGAACATGTGGGTGGAAGCTGTTGATGCGTTGAATGCGGCATGTAGAGCCTTTTCAAAGTACTATTTCTGCGAGGACTCTTCGGAGAAGCCGATCAACGAGCGCAAGAAGGCGGAAAAAATAATCATAAAAAAGGAGAAACAAATCACCGAGCTCAAGAAGGCAGAAAAATATTGTAGGCGTGATCTTGCAATGCAAATTGCATTATGTACAACAAGGGAAGAACATTATCAGTTTGACATGGAAAACCATGGCCAGGTCATTGATTGGTTAGTGAGGCAACCTTTTTCGCCAATACCAAAGTAGGCTTCTCGTTGGGCATGGGTCAAAGACAGAAATGATGTTCTTTTTTGCAACCAAGGACCTTAGACAAATAGAATTCCTATGAAACTTTTGTCATTTGAAACTACAATGACATGTACCCATTTGCTTACTTAGTTGTCATTTGAACTATTATGGCTTGTATCCTTTGAGACTAAGTAATGTTTATGTCATTTCAGACTATGTAATCTTTATGTCATTTGAGACCATGTAATCTTTGTGAGTAGGAAGATTATTTGCTTTATGAGTAGGAAGAATATTTGTTTTGAGACTATGTGATGTTAAAGTGCGAAAACCCACATGCCAGACGCCAAGGTCATGGGCGTCTGGTCCCCTGTTTAGGCTAGACGCACATCACTTTCACCAAGTTCATGGAATGGCATTAGAGAACTAGGGATGAACTTTTCTTGCTCAGTTCCTTCGTCCTCTGTTACTGGCTTTTCCCGTTCCTCTAGGCACTAGCTCCTCCTCCTCTTCCTCTTCCTCCTCCTCCTCTTCCTCTTCCTCCTCCTCTTTGCTATCCACTTCTCTAGTCATTCTCTTAGGCAAAAGTTCATGAGGATACTCAGGTCTTTGGAATCTACTATTCCATGTCTTCTTTCTTGGCACTTTAGGTGTCTTATCTTTGCGTTTGCCTTTGTTCGATTGTGTAGGCTGTGACTTTTGTGGAGCATCGATATCGAACTCATGCTCTTGTTGTTCCTGCTCCTCTTGTGTCGGCTCCTCTTCTTGTACTTGCTCTTCCTCTATATCCTCGTTACGGAGATGATGATGATTAGCTCTGTTGGAGAGGCTAGTAACACTTGTAAACACGTCCACGGACTTAGCACCGTGGCAAGAAAGCATAGCTGCCATCTTGTGGAATCGATTCCTAAACTTCTGCGAGAACACAACAAAATATGTTACATGCAAATAATTAATGCATTAAGTTAAGATTTTCTAAATATGGTCATACCTCCATCGTGGTCCTAAGAGTTCTCTCAGATAAGACACAACCACGGGGATGACTGAGTGCTACATTCGCATCGTTCACGCACAAAAGCAACTCTCTGCCCTGCAATTCATTAACACAACAAACATTCATACATTCATATTTGAAAAATATGAGGTAATACAAGGTTGTTCATTGAATTACCAGTTCATCATGCATGGGTGCGTAGTCACCTTGACTCCCTTGAGTCTCTCTCACCGCCATGTTGAAGTCATGATAACCTTCGGCAGCTGATGGGTCTTTCGACACCAACTCAGACCACTCCTCCTGAGTCCAATCAGGCTTAAGATTCAACCGGTAACGCTTCCTGTACCACAGAACATACTTCTGGTATGCTGATTCATTGTGGGGTCTATTCTCTAACTCTAGTAAAGTCTCTCTTTGATTCCACATTTCTATCCACTTACGGTGTTTGTTCGCCCAATCCGATATATCCTGATAGTTCCTTTGATCAAAGCAACAAACAATGCATGTTTTAAACCATTAGCAAACATAAACTTTCACAATGCTCAATTACAAATCTCAAAGACATTTTTGCTCACCGATGCAAAGCTGAGATTTCCTCCCTGCTCTCCTCCTTTGGAATACCTTGTAGTTTGCCAAATTGCCTAGCAACACGGTCTACAAAGTGCCACTTTGATATGTCCATTTTGCATCATGCTTTTATATTTATATTTATTGCATTACGGGCTGTTATTACACATTTTGGTACAATACTTATGCCTTTTCTCTATTATTTTACAAGATTTACATGAAAAGGGAGAATGCCAGCAGTTGGAATTCTAGACTTGAAAAGGAGCAAATCTGAGATACCTATTATACACAACTCCAAAAGTCCTGAAAATCTACGGAGAATTATTTTGGAATATATAAAAATTATTGGGCAAAAGAAATACATCAGGGGGCCCACCAGGCAGCCAAAAGCCTAGGGGGTGCGCCCTACCCCCCTAGGCGCGCCCCTAAGGCTTGTGGCCCACCTAGCAGCCCTCTGATGCCCATCTTCTGCTATATGGAGGGTTTCAACCTAGAATTTTTTTTAGAATAGAGCTTTCAGGACGAAGCGCCATTGTCTCGAGGAGGAACTTGGACAGAACCAATCTAGAGCTCCGGCAGGGCTGTACTGCCGGGGAAACTTCCCTCCGGGAGGCGGAAATCAAAGTCATCGTCATCACCAACGATCCTCTCATCAAGAGGGGGTCAATCTCCATCAACATCTTCATCAGAACCATCTCCTCTCCAAACCATAGTTCATATCTTGTATCCGAGCTTTGTCTTAAAACCTTAGATTGGTACATGTGGGTTGCTAGTAGTGTTGATTACTCCTTGTAGTTGATGCTAGTTGGTTTACCTGGTGGAAGATCATATGTTGAGATCCTTGATCATCATTAATACTCCTCTGATTATGAACATGAATATGCTTTGTGAGTAGTTATGTTTGTTCCCGAGGACATGGGATAAGTCTTGTTATAAGTAATCATGTGAATTTGGTATTTGTTTGATATTTTGATGAGATGTATGTTGTCTTTCCTCTAGTGGTGTCATGTGAACATCGACTACATGACACTTCACCGTTGTTTGGGCCTAGAGGAAGACATTGGGAGTAATAAGTAGATGATGGGTTGCTAGAGTGACAGAAGCTTAAACCCTAGTTTATGTGTTGCTTCGTAAGGGGCTGATTTGGATCCACATGTTTCATGCTATGGTTAGATTTATCTTAATTCTTCTTTCATGTTTGTGGATGCTTGCGAGAGGGGCTAATCATAAGTGGGAGGCTTGTCCAAGTAAGGGCAGCACCCAAGCACCAGTCCACCCACATATATAATTATCAAAGTAATGAACGTGAATCCTGTATGCATGATGAAAACTAACTTGACAGATTCCCATGTGTCCTCGGGAGCGCGTTGCTTTATATAAGAGTTTGTCCAGGCTTGTCCTTTGCTATAAAAAGGATTGGGCCACCTTCCTGCACCTTTGTTACAATTGTTATTTGCTACCCATTATGAATTATCTTATGATAAAACTATCTGTTATCGATAATTTCTTGTCATTTCCTTCTGCTCCTCGTTGGGTTTGACACTCTTACTTATCGAAAGGACTACGATAGATACCCTATACTTGTGGGTCGTCAAGACTCTTTTGTGGTGCCATTGCCGGGGAGTGAAGCGCCTTTGGTGAGTGGAACTTGGTAAGGAAAATTTTATATAGTGTGTCGAAATTTACTGTCACTTGTTACTATGGAAAATAATCCTTTGAGGGGCTTGTTAGGGGTATCTTCACCTCGAACGGAAGCACATAGAGTCTCTCCTCAACTTGCTGCACCTACTTAAAATATTTATTATGAAATTCCTTCGGGGATGATTGAGAAACTGCTAGCTAATCCGTATGCAGAAGATGGAACACTACATCCTGATTTACACCTAATCTATGTGGATGAAGTTTGTGGATTATTTAAGCTTGCAGGTTTGCCTGAGGATGTTGTAAAGAAGAAGGACTTTCCTTTATCTTTGAAGGAGAAGGCATTGGCATTGTATAGGCTATGTGATGATATTGGATTATGGAACTACAACTGATTGAAATTGGAATTTCGTTAGAAGTTTTATCCTATGCATCTGGTTCACCGTGATCGGAATTATATTCACAATTTTTGGCCTCGTGAAGGAGAAATAATCACTCAAGTTTGGGGGAGGCTTAAGTCAATGCTATATTCATGCCCCAACCATGAGCTCTCAAGAGAAATTATTATTCAGAATTTTTATGCTCGGCTATCTCATAATGATCGGTACATGCTCGATACTTCTTGCTCTGATTCTTTTATGAAGAAACATATTGAATTCAAATGGGACTTATTGGAAAGAATTAAATGCAACTCTGAAGATTGGGAACTCGACGAAGGTAAGGAGTCAGGTATAAACCTTAAGTTTGATTGTGTTAAATCCTTTATAGACATCGATGCTTTTCGTGAATTTAGCACTAAATATGGACTTGACTCTGAGATAGTAGCTTGTTTCTATGAATCTTTTGCTACTCATGTTGATCTCCCATTGAAGTGAAAGTAGTTGAACCTATTAAAGTCGAACATGAAACTATTACTTATAATGTTGATCCTGTTATTCCTACCGCTTACATTGAGAAACCACCTTTTCCTGTTAGGATAAAAGAACATGCTAAAGCTTCAAATGTGGTTCGTAAGAGTTGTATTAGAACACCTACACCCCCTGAACAAATTAAAGTTGAACCTAGTATTGCTATGGTTAAAGATCTCTTGGTTGATAATATTGATGGGCATGTTATTCATTTCTGTGGTGAAGCAACAAGAATCGCTAGACCTGATACTAAGAGTAAACACAGACCAGTTGCTAGCGTGCCTATTGTTTCTATTAAAATAGGAGATCATTGTTATCATGGCTTGTGTGATATGGGTGCTAGCGTAAGTGCAATTCCCTTTTCCTTATATAAAGAAATCATGCATGATATTGCACCAGTTGAACTAGAGGAAGTTGTTGTTACTTAAGTTTGCTAATAGAGACACTATTGCACCGATGGGGAATGTTAGAGATGTTGAAGTCTTGCGTGGGAAAATAAAATATCCTACTTATTTTCTTGTTCTTGGTTCCCCACAAGATGACTTTTGTCCCATTATATTTGGTAGACCCTTCTTGAATACTGCTATTGCTAGGATTGATTGCGAGAAAGAAACAGTTACTGTGAGTTTTGGGGATGTGTCTCATGAGTTCAATTTCTCTAAATTCCATAGACAACCCCATGATAAAGAATTTCCTAGTAAAGATGAAATTATTGGTCTTGCTTCTATTGTTGTGCCTCCTACTGATCCTTTAGAACAATATTTGCTAGACCATGAAAATGATATGCATATGAATGAGAGGAATGAAATAGATAAAAATTTCTTTGATCAACTACCTATCTTGAAACACAACTTACCTGTTGAAATACTTGGGGATCCTCCTCCACCCAAGGGTGATCCCGTGGTTGAGGTCAAACAATTACCCAATACGTTGAAATACGCTTATCTTGATGAAAAGGAGATATATCCTGTTATTATTAGTGCTAACCTTTCCGAGCATGAAGAAAAGAGATTATTGAAAACTCTAAGGAAGCACCATGCTGCTGTTGGTTATACTCTTGATGATCTTAAGGGCATTAGTCCCACTCTATGTCAGCATAAAATTAATATGGAGCCTGATGCCTAACCAGTTATTGATCACCAACGACGATTGAACCCTAAGATGAAAGAAGTGGTAAGAAAAGAAATACTAAAGCTTCTGGAGCCAGGTATAATTTATCCTGTTGCTGATAGTAGAAGGGTTTGTCCCGTCCATTGTGTCCCTAAGAAGGGAGGTATCAGCGTTGTTCCTAATGATAAAAATGAATTGATCTCGCAAAGAATTGTTACAGGTTATAGAATGGTAATTGATTTTAGGAAACTGAATAAAGCTACGAAGAAAGATCATTACCCTTTACCTTTTATTGATCAAATGCTAGAAAGACTATCCAAACATACACATTTTTGCTTTCTAGATGGTTACTCCGGTTTCTCTCAAATACCTGTATTAAGAGAGGATCAAGGAAAAACCACTTTTACTTGCCCTTTCGGTACCTTTGCTTATAGATGTATGCCTTTTGGTTTATGCAATGCACCTGCTACCTTTCAAAGATGCATGATGGCTATATTCTCTAACTTTTGTGAAAAGATTCTTGAGGTTTTCATGGATGATTTTTCTGTTTACAAAACTTCATTTGATGATTGTTTGAGCAACCTTGACCGAGTTTTGCAGAGATGTGAAGAAACTAATCTTGTCTTGAATTGGGAAAAGTGCCACTTTATGGTTAATGAAGGTATTGTCTTGGGGCACAAGATCTCCGAAAGAGGTATTGAAGTTGATAAAGCTAAACTTGATGCTATGGCAAAAATGACGTGCTCTACGGATATCAAAGGTATAAGAAGTTTCCTTGGTCATGCTGGTTTCTATAGGAGGTTTATCAAAGATTTCTCTAAGATTTCTAGGCCGCTCACAAATCTTTTGCAAAAAGATGTTCCATTTGTTTTTGATGATGATTGTGTAGAAGCATTTGAAATTCTTAAGAATGCCTTGATTACCGCACCTGTTGTTCAACCACCCGACTAGAACTTTGAAATTATGTGTGATGCTAGTGATTATGTTGTTGGTGCTGTTCTAGGACAAAGAGTTGATAAGAAATTAAATGTTATCCATTATGCTAGTAAAACTCTAGAAAGTGCTCAAAGAAACTATGCTACTACTGAAAAGGAATTTTTAGCAGTTGTGTTTGCTTGTGATAAGTTTAGACCTTATATTGTTGATTCCAAAGTAAGTGTTCACACCGATCATGCTGCTATTAAGTACCTTATGGAGAAGAAAGTTGCTAAACCTATACTTATTAGGTGGGTCCTTCTGCTACAAGAATTTGATTTACATATCATTGATAGAAAGGGTGCTGATAACCCTGTGGCAGATAACTTGTCTAGGTTAGAAAATGTTCTTGATGACCCACTACCTATTGATGATAGCTTTCCTGATGAACAATTAGTTGTCTTAAATGCTTCACACAATGCTCCATGGTATGCTGATTATGCCAATTACATTGTTGCTAAATTTATACCGCCTGCTTTCACATACCAACAAAAGAAAAGGTTCTTCTAAGATTTAAGTCATTACTTTTGGGATGATCCACACCTTTATAAAGTAGGAGTAGATGGTATTATTAGACGTTGTGTACCTGAGCATCAATAGGAACAGATCTTATGCAAGTGCCACTCTGAAGCCTACGGAGGACACCACGCTAGAGATAGAACTGCACATAAGGTACTACAATCTGGGTTTTCTTGGCCTACTCTCTTCAAGGATGCTCGTAAGTTTGTCTTGTCTTGTGATGAATGTCAAAGAATTGGTAACATTAGTAGACGTCAGGAAATGCCTATGAACTACTCTCTTGTTATTGAACCATTTGATGTTTGGGGTTTTGATTATATGGGGCCTTTTCCACAATCTAACGGGTATACTAACATTCTAGTTGTTGTTGATTATGTTACTAAGTGGGTGGAAGCTATTCCACCTAGTAGCTGACCATAACACTTCTATTAAAATGCTTAAAGAAGTTATTTTCCCTGGATTTGGAGTCCCTAGATATTTGATGACTGATGGTGGTTCACACTTTATTCATCGTTCTTTCCGTAAATTGCTCGCTAAATATGATTTTAATCATAGAATTGCATCCCCTTATCATCCTCAGTCTAGTGGTCAAGTACAATTGAGCAATAGAGAAATTAAACTGATTTTGGAAAAGACTGTTAATTGATCTAGGAAGAAGTGGTCTAAGAAACTTGATGATGCATTGTGGGCTTATAGAACTGCTTACAAAAACCCTATGGGTATGTCTCCGTATAAGATGGTTTATGGTAAAGTATGTCACTTACCTCTAGAGCTAGAACATAAAGCTTATTGGGCAATCAAAGAGCTCAATTATGATTTCAAACTTGCTGGTGAGAAGAGGTTATTTGACATCAGCTCACTTGACGAATGGAGAGCCCAAGCCTATGAGAACGCCAAAATGTTTAAAGAAAAGGTTAAGAGATGGCATGATAGAAGGTTACAAAACGTGAATTTAATATAGGTAATCATGTCTTCCTATACAATTCTCGTTTAAGATTTTTTGCAGGAAAACTTCTCTCTAAATGGGAGGGTCCTTATGTTATCGAGGAGGTATACCGTTCCGGTGCCATCCAGATTAACAACGCCGAAGGCACAAAACCAAAGGTGGTGAACAGTCAAAGAATCAAACATTATATCTCAGGTACTCCCATAAATGTTGAAACCAATATCATCAATACCATAACTCCAGAGGAGTACATTAGGGAGACTTACCAGAACGTTTCAGACTCCGAAAAGGAATAGGTATGTGGTACGGTAAGTAAATAGACTCCAAAACTTTTTCAATGACAATTTTTATCTGTTTTGGATTATTTAAAAAATTAGGAAAAATTTAAAGTAGTCTGAATAGTGCACGAGGAGGCGACAAGCCTGGGGGGCGCCTTAGCCCCCTGGGCGCGCCCCTATGGCTTGTGGCCACCTCGTGCACCTTCTGGACTCCGTTCTCTTGTGGTTTACTCCTTCGGGTCGGTAAAAATTCATTATATAATCTCCCAAAGGTTTTGACTCTCGTATCACGACAATACCTCATGTTTTCTCTTTAGGTTGTTTCTGCATCAGATTTAGAGCAAGATGCCTTCGCAAGAGTCGGTCGAGGAGAACTACTTTGGGGAGGCTACAGAAGAAGACATGGAGGCCAACTTGAAAAGGATAGATGCCATGGAGGAAGAACAAGAAGTTACCTCTCATCTACAACCTGGAGCCATGCTAGAACTTCAGAGCTCAGCAATTCCGAATTAGGTTATCCCTTCCAATACCAAATTTCTTACTTTTGAAAATATGAAAATGAGTGTTGCTTCTTCCCCCGTAGCAATGAAACACCCATGGGTTAATGGCGCTCTAATCATCTCTAGAAAACTTCACAAGGAAATAATGGAGCTCAACCAGCAAAATAACAAGCTTGAGGAGGAGAATCGCATTCTGAAGGGCATCATCGCCAAGTATATAGCATCACCACCTCCGAAGCAAGTCAACTAAACACATGGGTATGGGCACTCCCCTTGGCTTGCGCCAAGCTTGGTGGAGGTGCCCCGGTAACTTATCACCATCACATCTTTTATTTTTATTTTTATTTTTATCATCTTTCTTAGTTTGATTCTTTTGGTTATATCTTCATCTAGTAGAATAAAGTTTTCGTGTGATCTAGTTTTGAGTTTTTGCTTTATGATTCCTCCTATGTAAGCAAGTCGGTGAGTTATATAATAAAAAGTACTTTTGAGTTGAGGGCTTTGCTTGTTTGGTATGATCTTGATCTTGAGAAGGATGAAGTAGAAAGAAGTATGGAAAAAAGCAAAGAGTACATATGATGATATTATGGGGAGTGATGACTTCACATATAAGAAGTATGTTGATTGAAACCTGTTATGGGTTGACAAACATAGTTGTTGGTCATTGGGACAATAAAAAGGAAGTAATAAAGAAAGAGAGGTTCACATATAAATATATTATCTTGGACATCTTCTATGGTTGTGAGCACTCATTAAAATATTATATGTTAAGAAGTTGATGTTGGACAAGGAAGACAACATAATGGTTTATGTTTGCTTATTTCCGAATAGAAGTTATATTTTCACAGATCCCTCAACAGTTTCGCTTGCTTCCACCTCATATCAGCCAAAATTTCCATACCAAGTAGAGATACTACTTGTGCAACCAAACACCCTTAACCCAGTTTTGCCATGAGAGTCCACCATACCTACCTACGGATTGATTAAGATCCTTCAAGTAAGTTGTCATCGGTGCAAGCAATAAAAAATTGCTCTCTAAATATGTGCGATCTATTAGTGTGAAGAAAATAAACTTTATACGAACTTGTGACAGGGAAGAAATAAAAGCGACCGACTTCATAATAAAGTTCTTTATCACAAGGGGCAATATAAAGTGACGTTATTTTGCATTAAGGGATTGTACATCCAACTATAAAAGTGCATGACAACCTTTGCTTCCCTCTGCGAAGGGCCTGTCTGTTACTTTTATTTTCTAGTACTTACCTTTATGCAAGAGTCGTGGTGATATCCATCACTTTCTCTATTTCGCCTCTATCTTCTGGCAAGCATCATGTGTTGGGGAATGATCTAGGTACATATATCCACTCGAAAGTGCACGAGCATGAGTTATTACTGTTGACGTTGCCCTCGAGGTAAATAGTTGGGAGGCAACACTATAAGCCCCTATCTTTCTCTATATCCGATTGAAGCTTTGACCTCATAGGTACCTTGTGAGTGTCAGCAATTGTGAAAGACTAAAAGATGATTGAGTATGTGGATTTGCTTTACAAGCTCTTATATTGACTCTTTCCTATGCTATGGTAAATTGGAATTGCTTCAATGACTTCGATCATAGTTTGTTGGTTCTCAATAGAATTCTTGATTCGTATTTTACCATTGTGAATGAATTTTTACTTTAGCATAAGATATTATATGTCAATATATGTTGCTGTTCTAAATATGATCATGATGCCTTCATGTTCTTATTTTATTTTATCGACACCTCTATCTCTAAACATGTGGGCATATTTATCAATTTCGGCTTTCGCTTGAGGACAAGTGAGGTCTAAGCTTGGGGGAGTTGATACGTCCATTTTGCATCATGCTTTTATACTGATATTTATTGCATTATGGGCTGTTATTACACATTTTGGTACAATACTTATGCCTTTTCTATCTTATTTTACAAGGTTTACATGAAAAGGGAGAATGCCGGCATTTGGAATTCTGGACTGGAAAAGGAGCAAATCTGAGATATGTATTCTCCACAACTCCAAAAGTCCTGAAAATATAAGGAGAATTATTTCGGAATATATAAAAATTATTGGGGAAAAGAAATACATCAAGGGGCCCACCAGGAAGCCACAAGCCTGGGGTGCGCCCTACCCCCCCCCCCCCCAGGCGCGCCCCTGAGGCTTGTGGCCAACCTGGCAGCCCTTCGATGCCCATCTTCTACTATATGGAGGGTTTCGACCTGGAAAAAATCAGAATAGAGCTTTCGGGATGAAGCGCCGCCGTCTCAAGGCAGAACTTGAATAGAACCAATCTAGAGCTCCGGTAGGGCTGTTCTGCCGAGGAAACTTCCCTCCGGGAGGCGGAAATCGAAGCCATCGTCATCACCAACGATCCTCTCATCGAGAGGGGGTCAATCTCCATCAACAACTTCATCAGCACCATCTCATCTCCAAACCCTAGTTCATCTATTGTATCCGATCTTTTTCTTAAAACCTCAGATTGGTACCTGTGGGTTGCTAGTAGTCTTGATTACTCCTTGTAGTTGATGCTACTTGGTTTACCTGGTGGAAGGTCATATGTTCAGATCCTTGATCATCATTAATACTCCTCTGATTATGAACATGAATATGCTTTGTGAGTAGTTACGTTTGTTCCAGAGGACATGGGATAAGTCTTGTTATAAGTAATCATGTGAATTTGGTATTCGTTCGATATTTTGATGAGATGTATGTTGTCTTTCCTCTAGTGGTGTCATGTATGTGAACGTCGGCTACATGAAACTTCACTGTTGTTTGGGCCTAGAGGAAGGCATTGGGAAGTAATAAGTAGATGATGGGTTGCTAGAGTGACAGAAGCTTAAACCCTACTTTATGCTTTTCTTCGTAAGGGGCTAATTTGCATCCACATGTTTCATGCTATGGTTAGATTTATCTTAATTCTTCTTTCATAGTTGTGGATGCTTGCAAGAGGGGTTAATCATAAGTGGGAGGCTTGTCCAAGTAAGGGCATCACCCAAGCACCAGTCCACCCACATATCAAATTATCAAAGTAACGAACGTGAATCATATATGCAGATTCCCATGTGTTCTCGGAAGCGCCTTGCTTTATATAAGAGTTTGTCCAGGATTGTCCTTTGCTATAAAAAGGATTGGGCCACCTTGCTGCAACTTTGTTACAATTGTTACTTGCTACCCGTTACGAATTATCTTATCACAAAACTATTTGTTACCGATAATTTCAGTGATTGCAGAGAATACCTTACTGAGAACCGCTTGTAATTTCCTTCTTCTCCTCGTTGGGTTTGACACTCTTACTTGTCGAAAGGACTACGATAGATGTCCTTTCGATAAGTAACACTTGTATTGCTCGTTCGCATAACACTTGTATCGCACATGAGAGCTTCTTGTGTAAACGTTCACCTGATCCCAACAATGTGCAATTGTGGGGCGCCGATATGGATCATCATGATGAAGCCCTTCATGCTCACCCGGGTTTGGGTGCTGGGGTTTTCTTAAACACGGGCCGTCTGCTACTTCTCGAGCATGCATTGGTTTCCGTGAAGAGGAACGGTTGATGCAGCAAAGTAGATAAGTATTTCCCTCAGTTGTTGAGAACCAATGTATCAATCCAGTAGGTGATACAAGCAAGTCCCCAATAGATGTACCTACGCAAAGAATCAAACACTTGCACCCAACGCTATAAATGGGTTGTCAATCCCTTCATGGTTACTTGCAAGGATTAGATCTGATAGAGATAGATGTAAACGAGAACGGAAAGTAAAAGGTAAATAAATTGCAGCCAAAGTATTTTTGGTATTTTTGGTTTATAGATCTGAAAATAAATTATGGAAAGTAGACCCGGGGGTCATAGGTTTCACTAGAGGCTTCTCTCATGATGGCAAGTATTACGGTGGGTGAACAAATTACTGTCAAGCAATTGATAGAAAAGAGAATAATTATGAAGATATCCAATGCAATGATTATGCATATAGGCATCGCGTCCATGTCAAGTAGACCAAAACGATTCTGCATCTACTACTATTACTCCACATCGACCGACTACTGTCTGCATCTAGAGTATTAAGTTCATGAAGAACAGAGTAACGCATTAGATAAGATGACATGATGTAGAGGGATAAGCTCAAGCACTATGATGAAAACCCCATCTTTTTATCCTCGATGGCAACAATACAATACGTGCCTCGCTACCCCTACTTTGTCACTAGGTGAGGACACCACAAGATTGAACCCAAAACTAAGCACTTCTCCTATTGCAAGAATTACCAATCTAGTTGGCCAAACCAAATCAATATCTCGAAGAGACTTGCAAAGATATGAAATCATGCATATAAGAATTCAGAACAGACTCAAATAATATTCGTAGATAATCTGAACATAAACCCACAATTCATCGGATCACGACAAACACATCGCAAAAGAGTATTACATCGGATAGATCTACATGAAGATCATGAAGAACATGGTATTGAAGAGAAAAGAGAGAGAAGAAGCCATATAGCTACTAGATATGGACCCGAAGGTCTGTGGTGAACTACTCACGCATCATCGGAGGGGCAATGGAGTTGATGTAGATGCCCTCCATGATCGAATCCCCCTTCGGCAGATTAACGGAAAAGGCTCCAAGATTGGATCTCTCGGGAACGGAGGCTTCCGGTGGCGGAAAAGTGTTTTCGTGGCTCTGTTTGATATACAAGGAGTATTTGTGAATTTATAGGCTGGGAAATAGGGTTAGGAGAGCTGCCGTGGGCCCACAAGCCTAGTGGGTGCGCCCTACCCCCCTGGGCGCGGGCCTGTGGCTTGTGGCCACACGACGGCTCTCCCGACTTCATCTCCAAGTCTCCTGGGTTGCTTCTGTTCCAAGAAAAATTATTCCAAAGATTTTATTCCATTAGGACTCCGTTTAATATTCCTTATTTGCAATACTCAAAAACAAGGAAAAAACAACAACTGGAACTAGGCTCTAGATTAATAGGTTAGTCCCAAAAATAGTATAAAATAGCATATTAATGCATATAAAACATCCAAAATAGATAATATAATAGCATGGAACAATCAAAATTATAGATACGTTGGAGAGGTATCAAGCATCCCCAAGCTTAATTCCTGCTCGTCCTCGAGTAGGTAAATGATAAAAACAGAATTTTTGATGTGGAATGCTACCTAAAATATTTATCCATGTAATATTGTTTATTGTGGCATGAATATTCAGATCCGTAAGATTCAAAACAATAGTCTAATATTGACATAAAAACAGTAATACTTCGAGCACACCAACAAGGCAATCGTGTCCTTTCGAAATAACATGGCCTTAGAAAGTTATCCCTACAAAATCATATGGTCTGGCTATGCTGCATCTTCCCCACACAAAGTATATAAATCATGCACAACCTCGATGAACAAGTCAAGCAATTGTTTCACACTTTTGGTGTTCTCAAACCTTTTCAACTCTCAGGCAATACATGAGTGTGAGCCATGGATATAGCATTAGACATCAACTAGGCATATCAACGGGCTATGGAGATGCCCACCGATAGATATCAATGTGAGTGAGTAGGGATTGTCATGCAACAAATGCACTTATATCTATAAGTGTATGAAAGCTCAAAAAGAAAACTAAGTGGTCATGCAAGATGAATATCCACTAGTTATATGAAAGTGACAAAATAGGAGACTCTCTATCATGAAGATCATGGTGCTACTTTGAAGCACAAGTGTGAAAAAAAAGATAGTAGCAATTGTCCCTTCTCTCTTTCTCTCTTTTTTTATTTTATTTTTTTACATATTTTTATATATTTTGGTGGGCATCTTTGGCCTCTTTTTTTTATTTGGGCTTCGCTGGCCTCTTTTATTTTTTGTAAAGTCCGGATAATCATTCCAACTTGTGAGGGGGTCATGGCTTCCATCATCCTTTTCTCTAATTGGACAATGATCTATTAATGAAAATTATCACACTTTTAGTTACTTACAACTCAAAAAGGAAATTACAACTCGATACCTAGAACAAAATATGACTCTATATGCAGGATGAAAGTGATGGTGAATGTCATGAAAAACGGGACGGTGGAAGTTGCATGGCAATATATTTCAGAATGGTTATCAAAATGACATAATAGGTAGATATAGTGGCCTTTTGTGGAAAATATATGGTGGCTGTTTTGAGGAAGGTGGGTTTGATGTACCGGCGAAAGTTGCACGGCACTAGAGAGGCTAGCAAAGGTGGAAGGGTGAGAGTGCGTATAATCCATGGACTCAACATTAGTCATAAATAACTCACATACTTATTACAAAATTCTATTAGCTATCAAACAAAGCATTAGACGCATGCTCCCAGGGGAGAGGTTGGTAGGAGTTAACCATCGCGCGCTCCCGACCCTCACACAAAGGTTGACAATCATTAAACAAATCATGCTGCGACTTCGTTACATAACGGTTCACCATACGTGTATGCTATGGGAATCAAAAACTTTAACACACGTATCTCTTCCAATTGACAACTACTCACTAGCATGACTCTCATATTACCATCTCTATTATCTCAAAACTATATGCAAGGAATCAAACTTCTCATAGTATTCAATGCACTAAATATGAAAGTTTTTATTATATCCCTCCTGGATGCCCATTATATTAGTGCTCAATTCATAACCTAAACTAATTACCATGATGTTTTAAGAAACTCTCAAAATAATATAAGTCAGGTACGAGAGTTCAACAATTTCTATAAAATATAACACCACCATTCTCTAAAAAGATATAAGTGAAGCACTAGAGCAACATTGCCTAGCTCAAAAGATATAAGTGAAGCACATAGAGTATTCTAATAAATTCATGATTCAGCGTGTCTCTCTAAAAAGATGTGTGCAGCAAGGATGATTGTGGAAAACTAAAAAGCAAAGACTCATATCATACAAGACGCTCCAAGCAAAACACATATCATGTGGTGAATAAAAATATATCCTCAAGTAAATTTACCGATGGATTGAAGACGAAAGAGGGGATGCCTTCCGGGGCATGCCCAAGCTTAGGATTTTTGGTATCCTTGAATATGTCTTGGGGTGACTTGGGCATCCCCAAGATTAGGCTCTTTCCACTCCTTGTTCCATAGTCCATCAAATCTTCACCCAAAACTTGAAAACTTCACAACACAAAACTCAACGAAAAACTCATGAGATCCGTTAGTATAAGAAAAATAAATCACCAATTTAGGTACTGTTTTGAACTCATTATTTATTTATATTTGTGTAATACATACTGTATTCTAACTTCTCCATGGTTCATACCCCCCTATACAACCCATAGATACATCAAAATAGGCAAACAACACAAAGAAAACAGAATCTGTCAAAAACAGAAGAGTCTGTAGAAATCTGTATACTTCGAATACTTCTCAAACTCTAAAAATTCTTAAAATTTTAAAAATAAGGAAAAATTGTATATTAATCATGTGTAGAAATTTCAGATCCATTCTATTACCTTAAAAAATTATAAAATTCCTAGACTGAGCGCAAAAGTTTTAGATTTTCAGCAAGATCAAATCAACAACTACCATAGATCACCCCAAAGGTTTTACTTGGTTCAAACACTAATTAAAAAACCAAAACACAATTATTAAATAACTAATAATGTTAAAAACACACCAAAACAGAAACAAAAACATAAAGCAAAATAAAATTCGGTTGCCTCCCAACAAGCGCTATTGTTCAACACCCCTAGCTAGGCAAAACGCAATAGATCTAGGTATTGTCATATTTGGTATGCAATCCATAGGTAGATCTCATGATAGATTAATAAGTTGATTTTATTTTCTTTCTAGGAAAGTGTTCCATTCCTTTCCTTAATGGGAATTGGAATCTAATATTCCCTTCCTTCATATCAATAATTGCACCAATCGTTCTAAGGAAAGGTCTACCAAGAATAATAGGACATGTAGGATTACAATCTATATCAAGAACAATGAAATCTATGAGCACATAACTCCTATTTGAAATAATAAGAACATCATTAATCCTTCCCATAGGTTTCTTTATAGTGGAATCCGCGAGATGCAAATTTAAGGAACAATCATCAAATTCACGGAAACCTATCACATCACATAAAGTTTTTGGAATCGTGGAAATGCTGGCACCCAAATCACACAAAGCATGGCACTCATAATGTTTAATCTTAATCTTAATAGTAGTTTCCCACTGATCATATAGCTTTCTAGGTATAGAAACTTCCAACTCAAGTTTTTCTTCAAAAGATTTTATCATAGCATCAACAATATGTTTAGTAAAAGCTTTGTATTCATTATAAGCATGAGGAGAATTCAACATGGATTGCAACAAGGAAATACAATAAATAAAAGAGAAGATATCATAATTGAAGTCCTTGAAATCCAAAAGAGTGGGTTCATTGCTATTTAAAGTTTTGACCTCTTAATCCCACTTTTATCGATCTTAGCATTAAGATCTATAAACTCCGAATCATTGGGACGCCTTTTAACTAAAGTTGACTCATCTCCAGTCCCATCTTTATCAAGATTAACATTGGAAAACAAATATTCAATAGGATTCACATCAATCACTTTAAGATCTTCATCAATATTTAGAGATTCTGGCTTAGCGGCCATTTTATTGACTAAAGTAGCTTGTTTATCGGAAATTTGACCCAATAAGTTTTTAAGGTGAGTAGATTGAGATTTAAAACCATACAAATCTTTAGACACATCATCAAGTTCCTTATTCATGTACTCCCACATAGTCTTTTGTTCTTTAAGTTCTTTCTTGAAGAAGCTATTATAATCATATTGAAGCGACATGAAACTTTTAACGTTATCCTCAATCTCTCCCAACTTTCTAAAATAAGAATCAAAGCCTTTGGGTTGAACCATAAATACGACCACCCAATTTAACACAAAAGAAAGAAAATATGAACGAAAAGGGCGAATAAAAAGGAAATCTTTTTGGAAAATCATTTTAGAAGTGGGGGAGAGGAAAACGAGAGGCAAATGGCAAATAATGTAAATACAAGAGATGAGTTTGTGATGGGTACTTGGTAGGCTTGATGTAGATCTCTCCGGCAACCAAACTAGAAATTAGCAAGTTGACGAGAAAGTTCTTATCCTGACTTGCTATGTATCTCCCCGGCAATGGCGCCAGAAATCCTTCTTGCTACTTCTTGAGCATGCGTTAGTTTCCATGAAGAGGAAAAGTTGATGCAGCAAAGTAGATAAGTCTTTCCCTCAGTTGTTGTGAACCAAGGTATCAATCCAGTGGGAGATACAAATAAGTCCCCAATAGATGTACCTACACAAAGAATCAAACACTTGCACCCAACGCTATAAAGGGGTTGTCAATCCCTTCACGGTTACTTGCAAGGATTAGATCTGATAGAGATAGATGTAAACGAGAACGGAAAATAAAAGGTAAATAAATTGCAGCAAAGTATTTTTTGGTATTATTGGTTCATAGATCTGAAAATAAATTATGGAAACTAGACCCGGGGGCCATAGGTTTCACTAGAGGCTTCTCTCATGATGGCAAGTATTACGGTGGGTGAACAAATTGCTGTCGAGCAATTGATAGAAAAGTGAATAATTATGAAGATAACCAAGGCAATGATTATGCATATAGGCATCATGTCCGTGTCAAGTAGACCGAAATGATTCTACATCTTCTACTATTACTCCACACATCGACCGACTCCTGCCTTCATCTAGAGTATTAAGTTCACGAAGAACAGAGTAACGCATTAGGTAAGATGACATGATGTAGAGGGATAAGCTCAAGCAATATGATGAAAATCCCATCTTTTTATCCTTGATGGCAACAATACAATACGTGCCTCGCTACCCCTACTTTGTCACTCGGCGAGGACACCGCAAGATTGAACCCAAAACTAAGCACTTCTCCTATTGCAAGAATTACCAATCTTAGTTGGCCAAACCAAGCCAATAACTCGAAGAGACTTGCAAAGATATGAAATCATGCATATAATAATTCAGAATAGACTCAAATAATATTCATAGATAATCTGAACATAAACCTACAATTCATCGGATCTCGACAAACACACCGCAAAAGAGTATTACATCGGATAGATCTCCATGAAGATCATGAAGAACATGGTATTGAAGAGCAAAGAGAGAGAAGAAGACATCTAGCTACTAGCTATGGACCCGAAGGTCTGTGGTGAACTACTCACGCATCATCGGAGGGGCAATGGAGTTGATGTAGATGCCCTCCACGATCGAATCCCCCTCCGACAGATTACCGAAAAAGGCTCCAAGATTGGATCTCTCGGGAATGGAGGCTTCCGGCGGCAGAAAAGTGTTTTCGTGGCTCCCTTTGATATACAGGGAATATTTGTGAATTTATAGGCTGAGAAATAGGGTTAGGAGAGCTGTCGTGGGCCCACAAGCCTGGGGGGAGCGCCCCTCTGGCTTGTGCCCACACGACGGCTCTCCCGACTTCATATCCAGGTCTCCTGGGTTGCTTCTGGTCCAAGAAAAATTATTCCAAAGATTTTATTCCGTTTGGACTCCGTTTAATATTCCTTATCTGCAATACTCAAAAACAAGGAAAAAACAGAAACTGGCACTAGGCCCTAGATTAATAGGTTAGTCCCAAAAATAGTATAAAATAGCATATTAATGCATATAAAACATCCAAAACAGATAATATAATAGCATGGAACAATCAAAAATTATAGATACGTTGGAGACGAATCACCGTCCAATAGTCAACCGTTCCCACATCCACATAGATAAGTCCCACACAAATCCGGATAATGAGGATGCACCTTTTGTCCTCTTACACGCAAGATCCAACTGCAATTACACAAACATGTTAGCAATGTGTGGTCGTATGGCACATGACAAATGCAAGATAAATGTGTGCAAATTGCTGTTACCCGACGATAGAGGTATGCTAGTGCCGCTGAGCCCCAGCTATACTGAGTATCCCACTCACTGAGTAGCTCCAAATACATCCAGAGGGCTGAGTTCCTGGTTGCATATGTGAAGACTACTTTGGTTAATACATACCAAAGATAGGCCCGAGCATATTGTTGCACGACGATCTGTGGGGCATCCTGAGGGTACAAATTGTCTACTCCTCTGACAAGTTTCAGCCAAGAATGTTTCACTTTCACATTGTCAGCCTGGCCTGGCTCTAGCTGATCGGGCTGAACACGAATTAAAATGACAACACGCTCACGCCAGTTATTGGAGCTGACATGACCCGTAACAGCAAGGCCATTGATAGGAAGGCCTCTTATCATGGCCATCTCCTCTAGGGTCATCGTCATCTCCCCATAAGGAAGGTGAAAAGAGTGTGTCTCGGACCTCCAACGATCCACAAGTGCGATGAGCGTCGCGCTGTTCACCGGTGGCGTGGTCACTTGAATTGCAACAGAAAAGGAAGAAGACCCAATCGCGCAATGTACGGCTCGTACCACTCGTCGTATGGGAAGTCATTAGCACCATGACCCCTCATGCGCATAGCTACTATATTCTGCAAAAAAATGTGAGGTTCATATCAGCCGAAGAACGCACATGAAAACACACCAAGAATTGATAAGTCTTCCTTCTTACCTTCCGATTCTCAAGGGCACGAGCACGATGATTTCTGTCGAACTCCTGGATTAATCCGTCATACCAAGGGCCCTTGTCCTCATCATCCGCCATCCTACTAAAAAATCATATCATGATATTTAAATACATGAACAATATATGAAATATTTCTTCATAACGAACATCTCTCTAAAACATCTGTATTGACAAAATATGCAACACATATCATCTTGAGTACACAAACATATCATCTTGAACAACCCATTCATCACACAACCATCATATTTCATCATCTCTTTTTTAAATGACAACAATATGTTCATCTACATATTGAACAAAAGGAAATATATTTGCATACATATTAAACAACAAATCATCTACTACATACAAATCATCTACTACATACAAATCATCTATATCATCTAACAACTACAATTTTTTTTACTAAAACAAAGAAATCATCTACTAATCTAACATCACCTAATCTTCAATAATGCTCTAAAAACAAGATGTTCTAACAAAACCTAATTGGAGGGATTGAGGGAGAATACCTCAAGGATGCTTGGGGGGCTCAGATCCACGGATTTCACTACAAGAAATCTATTAATACGTGACAGTTCTAATCCGTCATATGCCATGCGAAAACTGTCATGGGTTCACGTTATAAGGGCATATTTCTCCCTAAGTGGTTTTGGTGATTGATGACAATGCCTTTGCAGACTAATCGTGTGCATTGATCATTTTAGATATCTCAGGTCTAGGCACAAGACGATTCAGTGCCCCTCGGAATCTCTCGAAGACGGTTGTTCTATGCGTTTCTTTTCGGTGGATTTGATTCGTAGAAAAGCCATACTATCAAGAGGGGGTCCGCATCAGAAAGGTCTGGGTGGAATCAACACGTGCACATCTATTCCCTTGCACCACCTTTCCCTCTCTTCAATGGAGCCCCAACCCGTTTCCCCTCTCTGTGCAAAAGGAACGCCTGCGAGGTGTTTGGGTTCAGTCCCGCGGTAGTACCGCTCCAGGGAGCGGTAGTACCGCAGGTGCTAGCGGTAGTACCGCTCCATAGAGCGGTAGTACCGTTGTCTCCTGCCCTGGCCACTACACATGTGGTAGTAGGCGCGGATGTAATTTTTTACTTCCGCCCTACTACGGTAGTACCGCGATTCTCGTCCAGTACTACCGTGCAGACTTTTTTCGCATAGTTTCCCTCTGCGGAGGTTGGCACAGACGTAATTTTTTACTTCCATGCACCTCCAGTGGCTGCCTTTGCCAACCGTGCGGTAGTACCACACGGGCTCGCGGTAGTACCGCTCCGGCGGTTCTACCGCTTGCTAACAGGCAGGGCCAGCTACTCCCGTGCTAGCGGTAGTACCACACAAGGCTGCGGTAGTACCGCAAGCCATCGCGATAGTACCATGACTTTTGCGGTAGTACCGTGATGCACGGGGCTGAGTGAGTGGATAACGGTTGGATCTTGTCCCCCACTATAAAAGGGAGGTCTTCTTCTCCAAGAAGCTCAATTCTTCCTTCCCAAAACTCCATTGTTGCTCCAAGCTCCATTTTTGCCCAATCTCTCTCCCTAGCCAATCAATCTTGTTGATTTCCTAGGGATAGGTTGAGAAGGCCCCGATCTATACTTCCACCAAGAGAAATTTGATTCCCCCCACTAATCCCTTGCGGATCTTGTTACTCTTGGGTGTTTGAGCACCCTAGACGATTGAGGTCACCTCGGAGCCACATTCCATTGTGATGAAGCTTCGTGGTATTGTTGGGAGCCTCCAATTAAGTTGTGGAGATTGCCCCAACCTTGTTTGTAAAGGTTCGGTCGCCGCCCTCAAGGGCACCAATAGTGGAATCACGACATCTCGCATTATGTGAGGGAGTGAGGAGAATATGGTGGCCCTAGTGGCTTCTTGGGGAGCATTGTGCCTCCACACCGCTCCAACGGAGACGTACTTTCCCACAAGGGTAGGAACTTCTGTAACACATCCTCATCTCTACCGGCTCCACTTTTGGTTATCTCGCATCTTTACTTCTTGCAAGCATTTATTGTGTCATATCCCGTGCTTGCTTGTGTACTTGTAGTGGTTAGCATCATATAGGTTGTCCACCTAGTTGCACATCTAGCTAACTTATTTGATGATAAACCTTAATTATTGAAGAAAAGTTAAAAAGTGTTAGTTGCCTATTCATCCCCTCCTCTAGTCAACCATATCGATCCTTTTAATTGGTATCAGAGCCACGTCTCTTTATTAAGGGTTTCACCACCCGAAGAGTATGGCTGGCGAAGAGGCTCGTGTGGGAGAACTTCCCGAGGCCATGGGTGTGAACACGGTCTCACGCGAGGATTTGAACGAGGCTTTTACCTTACTCAAATCATCCATGGCTACCGAGGTTCAATCCATGTTTAAAGATTTCCTTAATACTCTTAAAATGTCTACCGATGCGGGGCAAGTGGTCAAACCCACTAACTCGTCATCGGATGCCAACTCCGGTAAAGAGGGGGCTAATGCCGACAAAGATAATCATGCTCAAAGAGTTAATGGGTCGGGGAGCTTTGCCTCTGTTCCCCCTCCCGTGGTCTATGGAGGACCGGTGCACCAACCTCATATAGTCAATCTCGGTCCTCCTCCTAAACTTGTTAAGAATGATTTTGCTAACTAGGTTTTTAGTATCAAGTCTCATTTAGATCACAGCTCAATTCATCTCATGAGAGTCATTGAATAAGGATACTATCCTCATGATCCACGCAATCTTACTCCAAGAGAACAAGTGGATAAACAGCTAAATTCTTCCGCCTTGTTCATACTCCAAGTTGCAATTCGTCCTGAAGATCTACCTGACCTGTGACCCTTCACTGTTGCTAAACAATGTTGGGAACACATCATCTCCATGTACAAGGGCAGCTCAAGTATTCAATGATCAAACTATGAAGTTGTTCTTGATCAATCAGATGAGTTCGTGATGATAGAGGATGAGGAACCACATGAGCTCTATAGAAGGGTGACCGCTCTCGATGTTTCCCTCAAGGATCATGGCAGCAAGGATGTGGATGATACTTGGATCAAGCGTAAGTTCCTGAAGGCCATCATGCCCTACAACAAGGCCATGTCTGCTGTCATCCGTCAAAGGCCAGACTTTCACACCTTATCCTCTGGTGATGTGTTGGATGAATTCATTGTAATGAACATCCTGAACACGACAGACGACAATGCTCTCGCTCGTGTTCAACGGTCAAGGAAGTCCTCTCCTAATCTTGCATTGAAGGCCAAGGTCAGTCAAGAGGAAGAAGAAGAAGAAGAGGTTTGCCCCGAGGACACCAAATATGCTTATCATGAGCACATGGCTCTTGCGTCCAGACAATTTTAGGGCAACAAGAGGAACTCAAGGCCCAACTTCTCCAAGAACAACTCAAATGGGTCAAAGGGAAAGCAACATGTGAGAACTTGCTACAACTATGGTAATGTAAGTCACTTTGTGGTGGATTGTCCATATGAGAAGAGGGAAGACAATGGTGGCAAGCTGATTCGCAAAGATAAAGCCAAGTCCTTCCCAAACAAAACCAACTTTGTCAAGAAGGCTCCTCACAAAGTATTGGTAGCTCAGGAAGAGTATGCCTTAGATGATGATGTTGATGATGAAGACACAAGCAGTGAAGGAATGGCAATGGCATCCGTGGCAATTTCCTCTTCTACCCCCACAAAGGCATCACTCTTCGACGCCCCCAATGAGAACATCGTCGCGAGGTGCCTCATGGCTAAAGGTATCACTAAGGTAACCTCCAACGTCATAACCTCAAACATTAAGGCTTCCATTTCTTCCAATTCATCCTTAGATAGTGTGAATGAACTTGGGGAAGGAAAAGAGGATAAGAATGAGTTTGAAAAATTCATGGCCAAACTCAAGGGAGAGTCCAAGAAGCACTTCGTTGCTCTCTTGGAACAACTTGGTGAGGCCCATGACACTATTTAATCTCAAGAAGAGTGTCTTGAGGAACTAAGAGGTCATAGTCGTGATTATGCCGACGAGATTGCGGATCTATCTATTGCTCTTGAGAAAGAGCAAGGTCTTCGTATGACTCTTGAGGAGTCACAAAATGTTGACCTTAATAAATTACGTAAAGATTATGATCATGCTATTATTATTAACCGTGCTCTCAAGTCTGAGAAGGTTGCACTTGGGGTGGATCGTGATCGTCTCAAAGTTGAGCTTGACACACTTGTCAATGCTCACAAGGCATTGACGTGTGCTCATACCTCTCTTAAAGAGTCACATGATCAACTCCAAGTGAAACTCACTAAGGAAATTGCCACATGTCCTCCTTTTGTTCTAATTGATAATGCATCTGCTACTAACCCATGTTGTGAGCATGCACACCTTGTGGAGGAAAATGCCAAGCTCAAAGAGCAGCTTAAAAAGGGTTTGGTGACGTGTATCCAAGGTGAGAAGACACTCAATGACCTTCTGACTTCTCAGAAGGAAGTTGTGGCAAAAGGAGTATGATTTGTACCCAAAACAAATGAGAAGAAGAAGGTTAACACCAAGGAAGCCCCATTGCTCAAGCAAACCTTTGTAAGATCTGGTAAATGTCCTCATGAGAAGAAGAAAAACCAAGTTATGTTGGAAAATGCCAAGAAGGGCAAGAGCAAGAACATCCAACCCAACAAGACCGGCGACTTTAACCCCTCTTATGTGTTATGTCGTGCTAGTGATGGGCATGTTTATGCCAAATTTGTTGGTTCTTCTTATGAGTACACTGAATGGTGTATTTGGGTTCCTAAGACCCTTGTTGCTAACATGAAAGGACCCATTAAAGAATGGGTATCTAAAGTCAAACATTGATCTCTTGTAGGGGTTTGCTTCCGGAGGAACATCATGGTTGCTCGATAGTGGAGCGACAAATCATATGACCGGAAGCAAGGACTTGGTGGTGGACGTTCATCCTGACACATCTATGGCCAATCAAGTCTTGTTTGGTGATGATGCAATTTCAAAGGTATTGGGTCTTGGCAAGGTGGTAATCTCTCCGGAACTCACCATAAAGAAGGTCATGCTTGTTGAGACCCTCGCATACAATTTATTGTTAGTTTATCAACTTGCAACCATGGGTTTTAGTACTTTCTTTGGTATTGACTCTGTGACCCTTTTGTGGAGCAAGACTCTTAAAGTAGCTTTTGTTGGGCATGTTGAGAACGGTCTCTATGTGGTGAACTTCTTGGAGCAACCCACTAAGACTGTGACTTGCTTAATGGCTAAAGTTGATGTGGGATGGCTTTGGCATCGCCAGCTATCCCATGTTAATATGAGATCTTTGCAAAGTCTCCTCAAAGGGGATCACATCCTTGGACTAACAAATGTGAGTTTTGCCAAAGATCGTGCTTGCAGTGCTTGTATTGAAGGAAAGCTACATGAGAAGGCTCATCTCCCAACCACTATAATATACTCTAAGAGGACCTTAGAGCTCCTTCACATGGATCTCTTTGGTCCTCCATCTTTTGAGAGTCTTGGTGGAAGAAAATATTGCTTGGTTATAGTGGATGATTACTCGAGATATACTTGGGTTTATTTCTTCAAGAAGAAGAGTGAGACCCAACAGACCGTCATCGACTTTGCAAATGAAGTCCAACGCCAACATGATGCAAAGATTTTGATGATTAGAAGTGACAACGGCACCGAGTTCAAGAACTACACCCTGAATGAGTTTCCCAGTGACGAAGGGATCAAGCACAAATATTCCACACCTTACACCCCTCAACAAAATGGTGTTGCTGAGAGGAAGAACAAGACGTTGATTGATGCGGCAAGAACCATGATGGCGGAGTTTCAATCTCCGTACAACTTTTGGGCCGAAGCCATCAACACAGCCTGTCATGCATCTAACCGGCTCTATCTTCGCAAAGGGTTGAACAAGACCCCGTATGAGATTCTTACCGAGAACAAGCCCAACCTCACATACTTTCGGGTGTTCGGTTGTAAGTGTTTCATTCTCAAGAAAGGTGCTCGCTTGTCTAAATTTGAATCTAGAGCCCATGAGGGCATATTTGTTGGTTATCCTGCAAACTCTCAAGCTTGCCGTGTTCTCAACAAGTCCACTGGACTCATTGAGGAGACGAGTAACGTGGAGTTTGATGAAAATAATGGCTCCCAAGTGGAGCAAAGTGGTCTTTGTGATGTTGGTCATGAAATTCCTCCCCAAGCCATAAGAAGAATGGGTGTGGGATACTTCCTACCCATTGAGGAACCCCTTGTGG
Organism: Hordeum marinum; assembly: GCA_022496015.1. Lineage (NCBI taxonomy): Eukaryota > Viridiplantae > Streptophyta > Magnoliopsida > Poales > Poaceae > Hordeum > Hordeum marinum. Next base: position 532,788,533 of record CM039678.1, on the reverse strand, counting down.
CCAAAGGATAAGGACAATGTTCCACTCAAGTGGAACCATCACCGATGCAAGACCCACACGCTTCCAAAGAACAAACTTAAGGTCCTCTACCACATGAACAAGATCAAGGGCAAGATCAACTCACTGATGATGATGTCTCACCAAGTGATGCCCAAGATCAAGTTCCTGTCTCCGAGCAATCTCAAGATCAAGATCTTCTTCAAGATCAAGAGCAAGCTCAAGAAGGCGCTCAAGATCATCAAGATGATGACTCACAGAATGTAGGCCCTCAACCTTCCATGGAAGAAATCTTAGAGAGACAAGCCGCCAAGAAAGCCACCAAGGATGCCAACAAGCTCAGAATTAGACAACATGTGTTGGAGAACGTCTACGGTGACTTGAAAAAGGGGTAACTACTCGTAAACAATTAACAAACTTTTGTGAACATCACGTGTTTATTTCTTGCATTGAGCCCCTTAAGGTTCAAGATGAGCTCGAGGATATGGAGTGGGTTGAAGCTATGCACGATGAACTCAACAACTTCGAGCGCAACCAAGTGTGGCGACTGGTGACAAGACCAAAGGAGAATCACAATGTTATTGGAACCAAATGGATCTTCAAAAACAAGCAAGATGCGAACGGTGTTGTCATTCGCAACAAGGCACGACTGGTGGCACAAGGATACTCCCAAGTCGAGGCTATCGACTACGGTGAAACCTTTGCTCCTATTGCTCGCCTTGAATCTATTCGCATGTTACTTGCATATGCCTCTCATCATAATTTTAAATTATATCAAATGGATGTCAAGAGTGCTTTTCTTAATGGTCCTCTTAAGGAGTTGGTATATGTCAAGCAACCCCCAGGATTTGAGGATCCCAAGTTCCCCAATCATGTATACGTTCTCAATAAGGCTCTCTATGGCCTTAAACAAGCCCCACGTGCGTGGTATGAGCACCTTACTAAGATGTTGCAAAACCCTGGCTTTGAAATTGGGAAAATCGACCCCACTCTTTTTACAAAGAGGGTCAACGGGAACTTGTTCATATGCCAACTATACATTGATGATATTATTTTTGGTTCTCCTAGCAAAGCTTTCAATGAAGAGTTCGCCACTTTGATGACAAACAAGTTTGAGATGTCCATGATGGGAGAGTTGAAGTACTTCCTTGGTTTTGAAGTCAAGCAACAAAGTCAAGGTGCATTCATCAATCAAGCCAAATACACTCAAGGCATGCTCAAGAGGTTCAAGATGGATGAGCTCAATCCTGCCAAGGCCAACACTCCCATGCCACTCAAATGCCATCTTGACAGCGATCCCAATGGTAAAGCGGTGGATCAAAAGGTATATCGCTCCATGATAGGATCCTTGCTTTACCTTTGTGCATCTAGACCGGATATCATGTTAAGTGTGGGTATTTGTGCACGATTTCAATCCGCACCTAAGGAGAGTCACCATGTGGTTGTCAAGCGAATCTTTCGATATTTGGCTCACACCCCAAACCTTGGCTTATGGTATCCCAAGGGGGCTTCGTTTGATCTTGTTGGCTATACTGACTCGGATTGGGCGGGAGACCATGTGGATAGAAAGTCCACTTCCGGAGGATGCCAATTTCTTGGTCGGTCTTTGGTCAGTTGGTCTTCAAAGAAACAAAATTGTGTTTCTCTCTCGTCCATCGAGGCCGAGTATGTAGTTGCTGCCAGTTGTTGTGCTCAGATTCTATGGATGAGGCAAACTTTAAAGGATTACGGTGTCCATTGTGACAAAGTGCCTCTTTACTGTGATAATGAAAGTGCCATTATGATCTCCAGCAACCCAGCTCAACATTGCAAGACGAAGCATATTGATATTCATCATCACTTTCTTCGGGAACACGTCAAGCGGGGAGACATCAATCTTATTCATCTTAGCACTAACGAGCAACTTGGAGACATTTTTATGAAGCCTTTAGATGAAGCAAGATTTCATGAGTTACGACATGAGCTAAATATCATTGAGCAATGTGGATTGACTTAGTGCATGCCCCCCACACTCATCATTATGTCTTGTCTAGGTGTAGGCATGGATTTAGGGGGAGTGTAGTTCTCTCAATGAACTATTCCTCCTCCTATTATGCATAAACTAATCAAAGTCTATCACTTGCCATTTGTGATGGTTACTGTGTTTAAAAGACGAGTCTTGGTCATGGGCCCAAGGATAATTCTTCGCGGTGCCATATCATCTGACTCAAACATAGGTGGCTCTAGGGCCACCGCCCTCTCTTCAAGTGAAGTCGAGGCTCACCGGTTGGTCCTCTTTTATTCTCTTCTCCGATGGACCATGCTCGTGTTTTTATCCTAGATCATAGTTTTTCTTGTCTCGTGTGTTGTGTGGATTTTGGCGATCTCCCTCTTTCTTATATTGTTTTATTGTCGCGTTTATACACCAAGAAGGCAGCATGGTACTACCGTGGAGGAGCGCGGTACTACCGCTTACCGCGCGGAAGTAAAAAATTACTCCGCCCATTGAGCGGTACTACCGCAATGACTACGGTACTACCGTAACATCGTGTGCGCGTGGGGGTTAAGAGCGGGCTGGGGGATTTCCCATCTTCCCCATACCCCATTTTCTCTCTTCCCCTCACGTCTCTCTCTCTCCTCCTCTCAACTGCCACCGGAACTCCTCGCCGGATCTCCATCTCCGGCCACCTGATTCTTATTTGCTCCAATGGGATCGTTCCCCCCACATCGTCCTCTTGCAATGGGCCCCGGTATTTTCCCAATCCCCTCTTGTTTTGCCTCTCTCTTTTTGAATCTAGGCTTTTGGGGAAATATGAGATGGTCTAGCTTTGTTTGGATCCGATCTATGCATGAGGAGATGTTTTGCGAGTGTTAGTGCAATAGAAGTGTGTATTGATAGGATTAAACGGGGTATTTTTTGATCTAGGGCAGTACCAATATGATCTGATCTGTGTTCTTGTGAAGTTCCGCCCCGTGCGGTACTACTGCTCGTAGGGCGGAAGTAAAAAATTACTTCCGCAGGCGCCATGGTACTACCGCTCCCGCGGTACTACCGCGTCATGGGCGGTACTAATCTTTTACTTCCTCTGTCGGGGCGGCAGTAAAAAGTTACTACCGCTCCCTCCGTGGTACTACCGCTCCCAGCGGTACTACCGCGTCTGAAGCGGTACTAATTTTTTACTTCCGCTGTCGGGGCGGCAGTAAAAAATTACTTCCGCTCCAGCCGCGGTACTACCACTCCCACCAGTACTACTGTGTCTCAAGCGGTACTAATTTTTTACTTCCGCTGTCGGGGCGGTAGTAAAAAATTACTTCCGCTCCAGCCATGGTACTACCGCGTCTGGAGCGGTAGTAATTTTTTTACTTCTGCAAGAACATATTGGTACTCTTCTCAATCCACAACTACCTCGTTTTGTCCTGTCCATTCTCTCTTCTACATGGTTTGTGTGTCTGCTTTCATCCTTGCCTTATTTTCTTGTTTATCCTTTGTGTTTGCGTTGTGTGCTCTAGGTGGTGGCTCTGGTTCCAGCTCTGCTCCACGCCATTCCAATCCTTCTCGTGACACAAGTTCCAAGCGGCTTCGCAATCCAGATGCTCCTGAGGGCTCCAATGATCCACCCCGCCATTTCAAGAGGACCGCATCCAAGCTCAAGCAACCAGTTGAGAACTTTGATATCATGCCACAAGCTGAGTTTCTGGCTCGAAGGTTGATCAATCCCTACGACAAGCCAAGGGAAGTTTCCAAGGCATATGACTTGTTCTGGACCAAGCAACAGTATCTTATTCACTTGGATGTGATCAAGGGCAAGAAAAATCACTATGTTCCTGTCTAATACATTGATCTGCAACACATGAGGAAGCATCCGCAATACTTTGGTGAGGCTCTAGAGTTGGTGCAGCAGTTGGCTATAGCAGACATCATCACCTTCCAACTTGACTTTGATCCAGAACTCTTGGGTCAGTTCTTTGCCTCTGTTCACTTTCACTATGATGCGGAGCGGACCATGACATGGATGACCCATGGCAAGCAACCGACTGCCACCTGGAAGGACTTCATGGAATTGCTGCATGTTCCTGACTCCGGACTTGATGTGCCACTTGGTCTGCGCCCTCACGGCAACCCTCACCCAGCTGGTAAGGATCAGCTTGTACCTTTTCAAATTCTGAAGACCTTACGATCTAGTGAGAAAATTCCTGTGCTCAACCCTTTCCTTGATGTCATGCACCGGATCTTTCGCAACACTCTGTTTCCTCGCATGGGAGACAAGGACAAGGTACACTCCTATCTGGTGGATATGTTGCTGCTATGTGAGAAAGGAAGAAAGGAAGACATTGGCATCCTTGATGTGTCTCATGTTATGTGGTCTAAGCTTCGCACTGCTGTGTTTCATCGGAAGGTCTCCATTTATGGGCCATACTTGTTCTATCTGATTTGTGCTACTTGGGACAAGAATTTTCCCGGTCAGGACATGCCGGAGCACACATTTCTTCATGAGCCCATTCGTCTGCGTATGAAGGAAAAGTGGGCCAACACCACCACTAAGCCACCGTTTGCTCGTATGGAGGTCGATGAGGATGAGATCGAAGAGGAGGATGACAACAGTTCTGAGTCCTATGTACCTCCGTCTTCTGAGCCATCTTGGGCCAAGAAGCTCTCTCACAAGATGAAGACTTTGTTCTGCATGCAGGCCAAGGGTCAGTATAAGGCTCACGTTGCTCAGAAGGAGAGTCGCCAGTGTGACAAGCGCATTCTGAGGAAGCTTGGCGAGACCATCTCGAGTGGGTCTCAGAAGGACATCACCCCTGAGGCCACTTGGATGGCTAAGCAGCAGTTCTAGTGGGATGATTCTAATGCGGAGTCCGTCACAGATGCTTCAAAGGAGTCCGATGACTGATCTTTCTGCATGGGAGCTACCACCTAGGTGTTAGGTGTCCTCTCTGCCTTTTTGGCGTCTCGATGCCAAAGGGGGAGATAGAGTAGGATTTTCGCGTATTTGTGTTTGCCTTTTCGTCTTGTGTTTGCCTTTTCGTCGTCTCTCTGCTTTCATTGAACCTTGGTTTATGTCGTTTGTGTGTGTGTGACCTGGAGACTTCCTCTATCATATGGTGTGAGACATATGCTATCACTACTACTTTATTATTGTCTAGTATGATACGTATCTTGTGAGTCTGTCCACGACGTTCCCTTATCTTTATGCTCACATGCTATGCCTAGTTTCCATACTTAGTTCTGTTCATTCTGTTGCATAGATTGCATTGCCTATAAAATATAGGGGGAGTGTTGATCCTAGTGTGTGTGCCCTGTAGTCCAAAGCATATCTAGAGTATGCACACATCTAGGGGGAGCTATCCTATATTTTGTAGGTCTTGAGGTTGCATATGCTTATTTTATATCCTTATGTGCAAATCCCGTGTTGTCATCAATCCACCAAAAAGGGGGAGACTGTAAGGGCATATTTCTCCCTAAGTGGTTTTGGTGATTGATGACAATGCCTTTGCGGACTAATCGTGTGCATTGAGCATTTCAGATATCTTAGGTCTAGGCGCAAGACGATTCAATGCCCCTCGGAATCTCTCGAAGACGATTGTTCTATGCGTTTCTTTCGGTGGATTTGATTCGTAGGAAAGCCATACTATCAAGAGGGGGTCCGCATCGGAAAGGTCTGGGTGGAATCAACACGTGCACATCTATTCCCTTGCACCACCTTTCCCTCTCTTCAATGGAGCCCCAACCCGTTTTCCCTCTTTGTGCAAAAGGAACGCCTGCGAGGTGTTTGGGTTCAGTGGCCCACGGTAGTACCGCTCCAGGGAGCGGTAGTACCGCAGGTGCCAGCGGTAGTACGGCTCCGTGGAGCGGTAGTACCGCTATCTCCTGCCCTGGCCACTACACCTGCGGTAGTAGGCGCGGATGTAATTTTTTACTTCCGCCCTACTACGGTAGTACCGCGATTCTTGTCCGGTACAACCGTGCGGACCTTTTTCGCATAGTTTCCCTCTGCGGAGGTTGGCACGGAAATAATTTTTTACTTCCGTGCACCTCCAGTGGCTGCCTCTGCCAACCGTGCGGTAGTACCGCACGGGCTCACGGTAGTACCGCTCCGGCGGTTCTACCGCTTGCTAACAGGCAGGGCCAGCTACTCCCGTGCTAGCAGTAGTACCGCAAAAGGCTGCTGTAGTACCGCAAGCCATCGCGGTAGTACCATGACTTTTGCGGTAGTACCGTGATGCGCGGGGCTGAGTGAGTGGATAACGGTTCGATCTTGTCCCCCACTATAAAAGGGAGGTCTTCTTCTCCAAGAAGCTCACCTCTTCCTTCCCAAAACTCCATTGTTGCTCCAAGCTCCATTTTTGCCCAATCTCTCTCCCTAGCCAATCAATCTTGTTGATTTCCTAGGGATAGGTTGAGAAGGCCCCGATCTACTTCCACCAAGAGAAATTTGATTCCCCCCACTAATCCCTTGCGGATCTTGTTACTCTTGGGTGTTTGAGCACCCTAGACGGTTGAGGTCACCTCGGAGCCACATTCCATTGTGGTGAAGCTTCGTGGTATCGTTGGGAGCCTCCAATTCAGTTGTGGAGATTGCCCCAACCTTGTTTGTAAAGGTCCGGTCGCCGCCTTCAAGGGCACCAATAGTGGAATCACAACATCTCGCATTGTGTGAGGGCGTGAGGAGAATACGGTGACCCTAGTGGCTTCTTGGGAAGCATTGTGCCTCCACACCGCTCCAACGGAGACGTACTTCCCCACAAGGGAAGGAACTTCGATAACACATCCTCGTCTCTACCGGCTCCACTTTTGGTTATCTCGCATCTTTACTTCTTGCAAGCGTTTATTGTGTCATATCCCGTGTTTGCTTGTGTACTTGTAGTGGTTAGCATTATATAGGTTATCCACCTAGTTGCACATCTAGCTAACTTATTTGATGCTAAACCTTAATTATTAAAGAAAAGTTAAAAAGTGTTAGTTGCCTATTTACCCCCCCTCCCTCTAGTCAACCATATCGATCCTTTCACACATGCATGACAGATTTAGAATCTGTCATGTATGTCACGTCATAATTTTACATCGGGTCGTCCACGACGGTTCTCGGTCGTCATGGATCTACCATAGGCCCGCCCAAGGCCAAAACCTTCATGACGGAACAGACTGTCATGTATCGCTGCCACATAGGATTTTCAGTTGACCAACTGAAATGACATGGCAGCCTAGGTGGACACTTGTTTTCGTCACAGAAATCGTCATGGATACGAGTACAATGTAAATTTAGTTCCGTCGCATTACCCAATTTTATTCAGGCCAATTTTCATGTACATTTTCAAGCATAAGGCGTTACAAAAATCATAATGACAATTATGGAAAGACAAGGTATTAAGTGTCAGACATGCACATATGAATCAATATATAGTCATCCGCAAATATGTACAACATATCAGTTTACAAAATCCTCAATGAAATGATAATTTACAACATAGATTTACAAAATATATCACTCAACAAATTAGGAAACAATACAACCTCTTCACACAGACATAACATTTAAACTATTCAACTTGTTATTCAAGTTCTTGCCATCCGTCCTCCTGATGGAAATTATCATGTCGTGCAAATTGTGATGGGCAGCACCAAGTAGCCCTATACAACATCTTACCTAGCATATTTAAAAGACCATTAGATATTTGTAGATATGAATAGATACTAGAAATAAAAGAATTGTGACAAATGTAAAAAGATGAGTTACTTGTTGTCCAAAATTCTTAAATCTTCCAATGTTACAAACAAGAATAACATAGTACATATAAGTTTAATGTAGATCCATATTTATTAAGACAACCAAGTTATGGGTAAAAATGATATGTTAAAACTTGTGCATACCATCCAAACAAGGAACAGAAGAAAAAAAAACATGGCATACAAAGGGGGACAATAATACATACTGCAGCGCACATATGTCCAGTGATCCTTTATGAAGTTATGATGATAAAACAAGGGATAGCTATGTGTTGAGAAACAAGTAGCTACTTGTACAGTTGTCCGGTACTACATTATTTTTCCAGCCTCGGAAGTAGGCATGAAAACTTGTCAATATTTGGCAGAATGGCACCTTTGGCTATCACCGTTTTGCATAAATTAGGTTAACCAACCCCATACCCTAGCCTATTAGAGCACTAAGAAACTGGATATGCCCTCAAGAACAATATCAACATATTGTTGACACTTGTTAGTTCAAACATTAAACAAAAAAGATATATAATGGAAACAGAATCAAACGGCTACAAAGGAGACAGTAATGGACCTATCTAAGAATATGGACATTTTGCCCAACGATACATTTCTTTTGCAACCATAAGATATCATCAACAATTATCAAGCATGCAACTATTTGACAAGAACAATAATAAAAGAATTAATAAGTGGCGATGCAAAATTACCACCAGCAATGAGGTGACGGGTTTCTCAAAAGCAAGGACATCACCATCATTAGTATTAACATGATGGTAGTGGATCCCAACTACAATCCATAGTAGAAGGATTGACATCATAAGCACCACTTACATGTAAGAGGGGCACATCAGCCTCAGCACCAAAATCCAAAGATCAACGGTCCCATCCTAAATGTCCAACCTTAGGGTCCATAAATCTGGGTGTGGAGAAAACTGCATACAAAATCTGGATCTCCATGAGATAGACATGCACAAAGCATTCAACAGAAATTAGCATACTATTAAACAACTTTTGACAGAGATTTAGGATTAACACATGACACTGGAGCCCAAAGTGCAATGACAACACAAATCTTCTTATCTGTTGCAAACCAAGATAAAATAATAATACCAATTTCAAAGATGCGGATTGTTACACTATTTAATTATCTGTGTGCCTCTAAATTTCCATAGTTGCAGATTGTTGTACTCTTATATTATTTCAGTTTAGAACCTCAATCATTTCGATTGGAGCAGCGTATTCAATGATAAATCTTGTGCCCCTCCCTCTAGCTCAGAGATTAGCTTATTCAGTGGTAAAATTATGTGCCTCTCCCTTAGCCTATCAGCTTTTGTAGATGGAAGTAATTTAATTCTGAAGCTTTTTGTTGTATGTAAATCATACTCCCTCTGTCCCAAAATAAGTGTCGAAGTTGCAGATTTTATACTAAGCTAGTACAATTTTTATACTAGATCAGCGACACTTATTTTGGAACGGAGGAAGTAGAAGTTTCACACAAGACCATATACCAAAATATATTGCAAAAAACGTGTCTTGAATGTCAGCCGCACAAACCAAAAAATATCCAACATTAATGCAGATAGGAAAATGTACGAACATGTGCATGGATTTGTTTTCAAAAATAGGACATTTCTTAAGCTGGGCATGGTCAGAACTAACAAGTATCTCAAAATATAGGACATTTTTTGTAGGCTAGATTAGCCTACAAAAACGTTCTATATTTTAAGATGGGGGTATTATGTATCGACTAATTAGAACCTTAATAATACACTAAGGCCATCACAAGTCTGGAAAGGGCTTTAGATTTGCACACCAGTGAAAGTGAATATTTTTTACTCAATGTAAATATTGATATGTTATCCTAGTAGCAACGAAAATGAGTACATCTAACTTACACAAGTTCTACATAAAAAAAATGCCCACTGGTATACTATACAAGACAACCACTTCTCAGTAAACAACATACACATAGTTAATTATTAGTTTGCAACTATGTCAGAGAGTAAAGTGGTAGTTAATATAAAATATAAATATATGTCAGACTAGTAAAAAGAACTCGTCTAATTTCTGTTTAGGGACCAAATGTGAACCACCATACAGCTTGTCTAAGTAGTAGCTGCTTAACTAACGAACAGATAGGACAAATTCTGCACTCCTAGTGCTCGCACGGAAAGAGCCACAGAGTGCTAGTCTATCAATAGTTGTAACATGCGAGTATCAGAAAACCAAGTGGCCACGTTTTCTCCATCAGGTTCAGTCCAAGAATATTGGTGAGCCCCTGAAGAAAAGAGCAGCGGTCACTTGGAAAGAAAAGAAAAGCAGAGCAAGAGGGTCAACCTTCTTCTTCTGTGGGGAATCATGATGGTCGGTGTGAATGACCTCGCCGTCGAGCTCGTCAAGCTCGCCAGCTTCGAGCATGGGGTCCCGGTCGTCGTCCATGGAACTGGAGAAGCGGAGAGCTCCTGCTATTCTAAATCGAAGCAAAAAAGAATCAATTGGGGATGGGAGAGAGAAGGAAGGAATGAAGGAGAGAGGAGACAAGGGGGGAAGCAGGGATGGACCTTGTGAGGGGCGTCGCCATCGCCAGCGAGGTCGAACTCAGGCCTCCTGCACGTTACAGTCGTTGTCCTGTCTTGGTCCGGTGCTTGCTGCTCTGAATCACAGGATGGCAAGGCATCTGCACGGCCTAGGATATGGAGGCGGGAGGCCCCTGCCACAAATCCATGGGCCTGGTTTGATTGTGAGCAACAGAGGCACGCCGCGGCGTCTAGGGTTGACCGCCGACTCCATCGTCCTGCTGCAGCCGTTGTTTCCATGGATCTCTTGTCATCGTCGTCGTTTGGAGGTGGAGGAGGAGGATGGGGCCGAGGAGGGAGAGGTGAGGCGTGGCGGCGGATGTAGGAATAGAATGGAGACGGGGGTGTCTTAGGGTTAGGTTTTACACGGGGAAAAGTTTAGGGCTTTAGGCGGGCTTTATTGGGCTTGCGGGGTTCTACTAGGCCATTCACCACGATTTCTAAAACTGTCATCCAAAATCTGTCACGTATTAACAGGTTTTTTGTAGTGTTTGGGTGAAGGATTAAGTAGATCAAGTGGGGATGAGGGGAAGAGGGGAGAGAGAGATAGAGAGAGACGATCTGTTCGGTCCAGGGAAGAAGATGGGAAGGATGGGACGGGCCCGTGCAGCTGATTTGTTCTCAGGATCAGATGACAGGGTCCTTGATGTCTAGCCTTTGTCATGTCAGCAAGTCAACGGGTCAGCCGATCGTGTGGGGCCTGTGGCCAGACGTCGGGGACCTCGACGTCTGCCTTGCGAACCAGACGCCAGGGATATTGACATTACTAAAAAAGTTAGATTCGATTTTTCTTAAAAGGTAGGTCAGTTTCGGAATTAGTTAGACCCAAATGTCATAACATAAAAATTGTCCCATGAGTGCCAGCCAAACCAAACATGTTTCGAAACATAGTAAATGAGAAGATGTTTCTAGTAGCACTAGTAGCACTAGTAGCATAGGAGACACCATTAGAATCGCAGCCGTCGGGTGGGTAAATAATTGAAGGGATGGGTACACGCGCGTAGTCCTCCTCAAGTCACGTTCCTCGCCTGCCTCTTCCGGCTCGCCCCGCCGCGTGCAGCAGCAGCAGCTTTACCCTCCCCACCGTACCCCCGGTTGCCCAAAACGATCAACCCCAAGGACCGCTCCTACGCCGCCGGCTGGCCGGGGTTGACTCACCCACTCCGTCTCCAATCTCCACGGCGGCGGCGGCGGCGGCGGCAGATGGACATGGACATGGACGGAGCTAACCGAGGTACGGCCGCTCCTCCATGGTTCCCGGCTGGCCGGGCAAGCCTTCTCCCTGTTGGTGGTTAGCAAGAAACGCCTCTCCTTTTCTCTCTCTCTCGATCCCTCACGGCCGCCTGCTTGCTCGCGCTGTCAGGCTGCGGCGAGGAGTGCGACGCGGAGGGCTGCGGGTGCGGGGCGGACGGCTGCGAGGAATGCGAGTGGTGGAGGCAGCACTGCTACTGGAGCCACGCCGGCGACCGCCCGAGGCCGCAGCTCTCCCTCGTCGCCGGCGACATCTTCAGGGACCATGTGGTAAGGGTTCAGCGTCCGCCGCTTCCTTCCTCCCTTCATCGCAGCGTCTGCCTGTCTGTGTCTGTCGATGCTGCCGAGGTGACGGAAAATAATGTTCAGATTTATCACTCCATCAGTATCAGGAGACGGACGTCATCTCCTTCCTCTGGGGGTTTCAGCTCACCGGGTAAAGATGTAGGAGTAGTATATATAAGCTCAGTTCACATACAGAAACTAGAATTTACCTGCAATGTACTCCAAAATATGGAGCCCCGGCCCCAAAATTTGTTTGATCCTAATAAAGAGTTTCTTCTTGATATGTCCATTGTGTCCACATTCCTGAAGCCCCCAAAATTTACCGGATATATTGTTTGAACTAGAATCTAATCTAAGGCTGAACAACATACCTAAGGCTGAGATAAACCAGGGATATGTTACCCATTTCTTCCCTGCAAAATGTATCCACCTTTTGACAGGAATACATACAGAGTACTGGCGAAGATATCCAAGAATTTGATCTCTGAATGTGTGAGATAATTGATTGTCAAGGTTAGATTGTTGTTCATGTGCTTGCGATAAATCAAGGCGAGTAAGATCCACTTGCCACTTAAGATCATTGCTCTAAGCTTTCTACGTCATCAGAGTGTTCTTTCTGCAGTAGTCATGCAACCTGAATTCTTTCTGCATTTTTGGGCAACCTGAAGCAATTGTGTCTGAATTCCCCGCAAACGGTGAAACCTATATCTCTAACCAAGTGTACCCTTCTTTGTCCTTGGACAGCGCATACGGCCGCCGGTTGCGAGCCATCTGAGGAACTTGCTCACTGAGTTCGAAGAGATCCAACTTGAAGCTCCTAATGGCTGTGGGTACCCTGTTCAGATTTGTTGGGAGTTTGGTGACATTGTTCTTAGGTCTGGATGGCACGACTTTGTCAAGGCACATCACATAGAACAAAACTCCACCATCCTGTTCGTGTACCGTGGGAACTCCAGCTTCGAGGTTCGCATATCCGGTTCATCCGGTCATGACAACTCTTCTCCACCACCTCCTCGTGATCGTCATGTGCTGAATGGTGAAGTCAATTAGGACCTTCAAGACATCGAGTGCTTTTGGTGATGTTTTTTTCTGATCGCTATAACACTCTTCTTTCTTGATGTGCAGAACAAGTGGTGCCTGATCCTACACATGTTCAGATGTCAATCGACTTTGGCTATACCGCATTCCCCGGGACCTGGCTAAGCTATGAACAAGACAAGAAAGTGCAAGAACTAGCTCAGAGCAGCATGAGGTCTGACTTTCCTCTGCATGTGGCAGTTGTGAACAAAAGAAATGCCAACAAGGACTGCCATGTTGTTAGTTACATTCTTCCTCAGACAATTTCCTTGTGTTTCTGACTCCGGTCTATCCATAGGCTATTAATTCCAGCTTGTGTTTTTTTCTTTCTTCTGTTCTTTCAGTACATACCGTTGAGGCTTTTGGACAGTTTCGAAGAGGAGATAACTGAAGCTCCCATTCAGCTCAAAACCCATAGCAAGGGCATGATATACGTTGTTGGCGCAAGGAAGCATGGCGATGATCAAATAATCCTCCAATCTGAGTTGAGTCATTTTGTAGATTGTCACCGCATGCAAGACAACGACATCCTCGTCTTCAGAAGGAACGAGAAAGCCCACCAGTTCTAGTCCTTGACCCGAGGGGTTGTGAGAAAACTTGTTTTGCCATGGGAAACTCTTCAAACGCCAGAGAAGGCTGTCATGCAAGAGCTCAGAACATGGCTTCAACATCCTTCCGTTGGGCTAAATCAGGTCAGAGTATTTGCAGCTTCCATGTGCATTCTTTTCATTTTACTACCACATTTTGGATGACTTGTGGTCATTGTGTGCGCACCATAAGGAAGCATGGAAAGTGTTTCAGGACTCCAAGCTCGCGAGTCGAATGAAGCCGGCGAGCGGACTTCACGGCGTCCCTACATGTCAACCCTAGGGACCACTCTAAGTAGCCATGTCGAAGAGAAAGTTCGGGCAATTGGTTCCGAATTTCCTGTGTTTGTGAAAGTGATAACCTTAAGTGATGTTGCTACCCATCCTTCTCTGGTGAGTTCAGGTACCAAAGCCAATACATATATATAACCTGTAGTCGGTTTTTCATTTTGTCATGAAAATCTTGAGACCCGCTACTTTTGCGATTGCATTGTAGAACTCACACATGGTCCATTTCTCACCTAAAAAAACTTGGTGCCAGTGCAATTTAGAAGTTATGTGAGCATTTTCTCATTTTGCCGAACGAATCATTGATCCGAGACTGATCGTCAGCTGACACTCTTTTGCACTCTTGGACAGTACTTGAGCGCGGACTATGCCTCGGCATGTCTCCTGACCCAGCCAGGACGTCTCCGCCTCCTGCTGGACGGCGACGAGAGGGATTGGGACGGCAGGTTGAGCTTTAGGAAATCTAACAAAACCTGGTGGATCCACAACGCCTGGACGAAATTCATCTCGGATGTCGGTCTGGAGGAAGATGATGTCTGCCTCTTGGAGCTGACGGACACGAGCCGTCTCACGATGAAGGTCCATGTGATCCGCAGGTCGGATGTACAGGCGGCATCAGATGGTTTGGCTGAAGAATGACCTGATGCTAGATGGAGCCTGTGGCTGACTGATGGACCCTACCTACACTATTGCTGACCCTTGTGGAATTGTTGCTGATCCTTGTGTTGCTGCTTGTTTAGCAGCCACCTCATGAACAAACTTCCTATAAGTAGTGATGATTGGGATTTCTAACCATGTCTCTCTCTAGTGAGATGACTAAAATTCCTGTTGTTGTGCTACCTACTCACTTGAAATGCTTCTTCAGCTGGGACTAGGATGTATCCTTTTTTTTTAGTCAAAATTGTTGCAAAGGTACTGCATGAATAGTGATATCACGCAAGATCACATGAACTTGTTGCAAGTAGATGCACAAGAGCTTTCCAGTCTGGTTTCGCAAAAAAAAAGGCGGAAGAAAGGGTACCAGATGATATTTTCATCTGTCAGATTTCAAATGCAAAACATCCGCCAAATTAGAAATGCAAAACACCCGCCAAATTTTAAATGCAAAACTTGAAACTAGAATCAAAATGGTATCCCTTCTCCTTATACCCCACATGGAAAACAGGTTTCATGTTAAAATGCAATGACAGTAATAGCTCGGTCTCTTGCAATAACATTCATGCTCATCTCGCTATGGACCATCCATCAGCGGACCATCAGAGGTTCCATGTACAACGACTAGAGAGTGCTTGCAATGGACGCTGCGAGAAGGCTCGGCGCCGCTCTCACTCGGTCCGGCATACCGTCGGCCTCCGTGATCACTTCCGAAGAAGCCATGGGCTGCAATCTCTGCAAGCATCTTCATTCTTTCAGTGAAGATCTGATGTCAGGGACAACTTAGATGAGGAAGACCGTTTAAGCTGCTACGTTCAGTCAGAGTTGCAGTGGCGTCTGAGCAGAGTTTCTCACATTTCACATTCAACACGCATCTGAGACGCGAAGCCAATCGAAGCACTGATCTCCATTCCCCCACCATATACCTGGCCATACCTCGGGCCGGGCCGGGCCGAAAAAAGCCCGACGCTAAAAAACCAAGCCTGAGCCCGGTTCGGCCCGGCCGTCAGGCCTAGTTTTTGGGCCCAGCTCGGCCCGAGCCCGAAAAAAGCCTGGCCCGGCCTGTCCCGACTAGGCGTAATCTCCGGTTTCATCGGGCCCTAGCCCAGCCCAGCCCGACCACCGGGCTTAAAATCTAAGCCCAAGCCCGGCCCGTGGACAAGGTCAGGCCGGGCCGGGTTGGGCTTTTTTGGGCCAGGCCGATCGGGCCGGGCTGCCCATGGCCAGGTGCACCCCACCAACACTTAGATCGCAGCCTTCGTTCTGGCATGTATACATATCGCACCACAACTCGTCTGACCTAGCTCCTGCCGCCGGGCCGATCTACATGGTGCGCCACAATGCGTGGAAAATTATCAAAATATATTAAAAAAATAAAAGGAGGATTACCTCCGACCTCTCTGCATCAATATGATGCATGCGGTCCCTTATTAATGAAAACAATAAAATAGTTTGCGGTTCGGAACAAGTTTGGTGTTGTAGCTCGAGGCGGGGATGGTGGAATCCCAGATGTTTAATCCCGATTTGGTCGGCGTCTGGTGGTGTTTTAGTTCGGGGGCGGAGATGGTGGAATCTCCCTAAATTTAGTCCCGATTTTGTCAGCTGCTAGTGTTTTAGCTAGAGGCGGGGATGGTGGAATCCTCCGAAACTTAGTCCCGATTTGGTCAGCGACGGGTGGTGTTGTAGTTCGAGGCGGGGATGGTGGAATCCCAGATGTTTAATCCCGATTTGGTCGGGCTCTGGTGGTGTTTTAGTTCGGGGGCGAAGATGGTGGAATCCCCCTAAATTTAGTCCCGATTTGGTCGTTTGCTAGTGTTTTAGTTAGAGGCGGGGATGGTGGAATCCCTCGAAACTTAGTCCCGATTTGGTCGGCGGCTGGTAGTTTTGTAGTTCGAGGCGGGGATGGTGGAATCCCCGATGTTTAATCCCAATTTGTTCAGCGTCTGGTGGTGTTTTAGTTAGAGGCGGGGATGGTGGAATCCCCTGAAACTTAGTTCCGATTTGGTCGACTTGGTCGGCGGCTGGTAGTGTTGTAGTTAGAGGCGGGGATGGTGGAATCTCCCTAAATTTAGTCCCGATTTTGTCAGCTGCTGGTGTTTTAGCTAGAGGCGGGGATGGTGGAATCCTCCGAAACTTAGTCCCGATTTGGTCAGCGACGGGTGGTGTTGTAGTTCGAGGCGGGGATGGTGGAATCCCAGATGTTTAATCCCGATTTGGTCGGGCTCTGGTGGTGTTTTAGTTCGGGGGCGAAGATGGTGGAATCCCCCTAAATTTAGTCCCGATTTGGTCGTTTGCTAGTGTTTTAGTTAGAGGCGGGGATGGTGGAATCCCTCGAAACTTAGTCCCGATTTGGTCGGCGGCTGGTAGTTTTGTAGTTCGAGGCGGGGATGGTGGAATCCCCGATGTTTAATCCCAATTTGTTCAGCGTCTGGTGGTGTTTTAGTTAGAGGCGGGGATGGTGGAATCCCCTGAAACTTAGTTCCGATTTGGTCGACTTGGTCGACGGCTGGTAGTGTTGTAGTTAGAGGCGGGGATGGTGGAATCTCCCTAAATTTAGTCCCGATTTTGTCAGCTGCTGGTGTTTTAGCTAGAGGCGGGGATGGTGGAATCCTCCGAAACTTAGTCCCGATTTGGTCAGCGACGGGTGGTGTTGTAGTTCGAGGCGGGGATGGTGGAATCCCAGATGTTTAATCCCGATTTGGTCGGGCTCTGGTGGTGTTTTAGTTCGGGGGCGAAGATGGTGGAATCCCCCTAAATTTAGTCCCGATTTGGTCGTTTGCTAGTGTTTTAGTTAGAGGCGGGGATGGTGGAATCCCTCGAAACTTAGTCCCGATTTGGTCGGCGGCTGGTAGTTTTGTAGTTCGAGGCGGGGATGGTGGAATCCCCGATGTTTAATCCCAATTTGTTCAGCGTCTGGTGGTGTTTTAGTTAGAGGCGGGGATGGTGGAATCCCCTGAAACTTAGTTCCGATTTGGTCGACTTGGTCGACGGCTGGTAGTGTTGTAGTTAGAGGCGGGGATGGTGGAATCTCCCTAAATTTAGTCCCGATTTTGTCAGCTGCTGGTGTTTTAGCTAGAGGCGGGGATGGTGGAATCCTCCGAAACTTAGTCCCGATTTGGTCAGCGACGGGTGGTGTTGTAGTTCGAGGCGGGGATGGTGGAATCCCAGATGTTTAATCCCGATTTGGTCGGGCTCTGGTGGTGTTTTAGTTCGGGGGCGAAGATGGTGGAATCCCCCTAAATTTAGTCCCGATTTGGTCGTTTGCTAGTGTTTTAGTTAGAGGCGGGGATGGTGGAATCCCTCGAAACTTAGTCCCGATTTGGTCGGCGGCTGGTAGTTTTGTAGTTCGAGGCGGGGATGGTGGAATCCCCGATGTTTAATCCCAATTTGTTCAGCGTCTGGTGGTGTTTTAGTTAGAGGCGGGGATGGTGGAATCCCCTGAAACTTAGTTCCGATTTGGTCGACTTGGTCGACGGCTGGTAGTGTTGTAGTTAGAGGCGGGGATGGTGGAATCTCCCTAAATTTAGTCCCGATTTTGTCAGCTGCTGGTGTTTTAGCTAGAGGCGGGGATGGTGGAATCCTCCGAAACTTAGTCCCGATTTGGTCAGCGACGGGTGGTGTTGTAGTTCGAGGCGGGGATGGTGGAATCCCAGATGTTTAATCCCGATTTGGTCGGGCTCTGGTGGTGTTTTAGTTCGGGGGCGAAGATGGTGGAATCCCCCTAAATTTAGTCCCGATTTGGTCGTTTGCTAGTGTTTTAGTTAGAGGCGGGGATGGTGGAATCCCTCGAAACTTAGTCCCGATTTGGTCGGCGGCTGGTAGTTTTGTAGTTCGAGGCGGGGATGGTGGAATCCCCGATGTTTAATCCCAATTTGTTCAGCGTCTGGTGGTGTTTTAGTTAGAGGCGGGGATGGTGGAATCCCCTGAAACTTAGTTCCGATTTGGTCGACTTGGTCGACGGCTGGTAGTGTTGTAGTTAGAGGCGGGGATGGTGGAATCTCCCTAAATTTAGTCCCGATTTTGTCAGCTGCTGGTGTTTTAGCTAGAGGCGGGGATGGTGGAATCCTCCGAAACTTAGTCCCGATTTGGTCAGCGACGGGTGGTGTTGTAGTTCGAGGCGGGGATGGTGGAATCCCAGATGTTTAATCCCGATTTGGTCGGGCTCTGGTGGTGTTTTAGTTCGGGGGCGAAGATGGTGGAATCCCCCTAAATTTAGTCCCGATTTGGTCGTTTGCTAGTGTTTTAGTTAGAGGCGGGGATGGTGGAATCCCTCGAAACTTAGTCCCGATTTGGTCGGCGGCTGGTAGTTTTGTAGTTCGAGGCGGGGATGGTGGAATCCCCGATGTTTAATCCCAATTTGTTCAGCGTCTGGTGGTGTTTTAGTTAGAGGCGGGGATGGTGGAATCCCCTGAAACTTAGTTCCGATTTGGTCGACTTGGTCGACGGCTGGTAGTGTTGTAGTTAGAGGCGGGGATGGTGGAATCTCCCTAAATTTAGTCCCGATTTTGTCAGCTGCTGGTGTTTTAGCTAGAGGCGGGGATGGTGGAATCCTCCGAAACTTAGTCCCGATTTGGTCAGCGACGGGTGGTGTTGTAGTTCGAGGCGGGGATGGTGGAATCCCAGATGTTTAATCCCGATTTGGTCGGGCTCTGGTGGTGTTTTAGTTCGGGGGCGAAGATGGTGGAATCCCCCTAAATTTAGTCCCGATTTGGTCGTTTGCTAGTGTTTTAGTTAGAGGCGGGGATGGTGGAATCCCTCGAAACTTAGTCCCGATTTGGTCGGCGGCTGGTAGTTTTGTAGTTCGAGGCGGGGATGGTGGAATCCCCGATGTTTAATCCCAATTTGTTCAGCGTCTGGTGGTGTTTTAGTTAGAGGCGGGGATGGTGGAATCCCCTGAAACTTAGTTCCGATTTGGTCGACTTGGTCGACGGCTGGTAGTGTTGTAGTTAGAGGCGGGGATGGTGGAATCTCCCTAAATTTAGTCCCGATTTTGTCAGCTGCTGGTGTTTTAGCTAGAGGCGGGGATGGTGGAATCCTCCGAAACTTAGTCCCGATTTGGTCAGCGACGGGTGGTGTTGTAGTTCGAGGCGGGGATGGTGGAATCCCAGATGTTTAATCCCGATTTGGTCGGGCTCTGGTGGTGTTTTAGTTCGGGGGCGAAGATGGTGGAATCCCCCTAAATTTAGTCCCGATTTGGTCGTTTGCTAGTGTTTTAGTTAGAGGCGGGGATGGTGGAATCCCTCGAAACTTAGTCCCGATTTGGTCGGCGGCTGGTAGTTTTGTAGTTCGAGGCGGGGATGGTGGAATCCCCGATGTTTAATCCCAATTTGTTCAGCGTCTGGTGGTGTTTTAGTTAGAGGCGGGGATGGTGGAATCCCCTGAAACTTAGTTCCGATTTGGTCGACTTGGTCGACGGCTGGTAGTGTTGTAGTTAGAGGCGGGGATGGTGGAATCTCCCTAAATTTAGTCCCGATTTTGTCAGCTGCTGGTGTTTTAGCTAGAGGCGGGGATGGTGGAATCCTCCGAAACTTAGTCCCGATTTGGTCAGCGACGGGTGGTGTTGTAGTTCGAGGCGGGGATGGTGGAATCCCAGATGTTTAATCCCGATTTGGTCGGGCTCTGGTGGTGTTTTAGTTCGGGGGCGAAGATGGTGGAATCCCCCTAAATTTAGTCCCGATTTGGTCGTTTGCTAGTGTTTTAGTTAGAGGCGGGGATGGTGGAATCCCTCGAAACTTAGTCCCGATTTGGTCGGCGGCTGGTAGTTTTGTAGTTCGAGGCGGGGATGGTGGAATCCCCGATGTTTAATCCCAATTTGTTCAGCGTCTGGTGGTGTTTTAGTTAGAGGCGGGGATGGTGGAATCCCCTGAAACTTAGTTCCGATTTGGTCGACTTGGTCGACGGCTGGTAGTGTTGTAGTTAGAGGCGGGGATGGTGGAATCTCCCTAAATTTAGTCCCGATTTTGTCAGCTGCTGGTGTTTTAGCTAGAGGCGGGGATGGTGGAATCCTCCGAAACTTAGTCCCGATTTGGTCAGCGACGGGTGGTGTTGTAGTTCGAGGCGGGGATGGTGGAATCCCAGATGTTTAATCCCGATTTGGTCGGGCTCTGGTGGTGTTTTAGTTCGGGGGCGAAGATGGTGGAATCCCCCTAAATTTAGTCCCGATTTGGTCGTTTGCTAGTGTTTTAGTTAGAGGCGGGGATGGTGGAATCCCTCGAAACTTAGTCCCGATTTGGTCGGCGGCTGGTAGTTTTGTAGTTCGAGGCGGGGATGGTGGAATCCCCGATGTTTAATCCCAATTTGTTCGGCGTCTGGTGGTGTTTTAGTTAGAGGCGGGGATGGTGGAATCCCCTGAAACTTAGTTCCGATTTGGTCGACTTGGTCGACGGCTGGTAGTGTTGTAGTTAGAGGCGGGGATGGTGGAATCTCCCTAAATTTAGTCCCGATTTTGTCAGCTGCTGGTGTTTTAGCTAGAGGCGGGGATGGTGGAATCCTCCGAAACTTAGTCCCGATTTGGTCAGCGACGGGTGGTGTTGTAGTTCGAGGCGGGGATGGTGGAATCCCAGATGTTTAATCCCGATTTGGTCGGGCTCTGGTGGTGTTTTAGTTCGGGGGCGAAGATGGTGGAATCCCCCTAAATTTAGTCCCGATTTGGTCGTTTGCTAGTGTTTTAGTTAGAGGCGGGGATGGTGGAATCCCTCGAAACTTAGTCCCGATTTGGTCGGCGGCTGGTAGTTTTGTAGTTCGAGGCGGGGATGGTGGAATCCCCGATGTTTAATCCCAATTTGTTCAGCGTCTGGTGGTGTTTTAGTTAGAGGCGGGGATGGTGGAATCCCCTGAAACTTAGTTCCGATTTGGTCGACTTGGTCGACGGCTGGTAGTGTTGTAGTTAGAGGCGGGGATGGTGGAATCTCCCTAAATTTAGTCCCGATTTTGTCAGCTGCTGGTGTTTTAGCTAGAGGCGGGGATGGTGGAATCCTCCGAAACTTAGTCCCGATTTGGTCAGCGACGGGTGGTGTTGTAGTTCGAGGCGGGGATGGTGGAATCCCAGATGTTTAATCCCGATTTGGTCGGGCTCTGGTGGTGTTTTAGTTCGGGGGCGAAGATGGTGGAATCCCCCTAAATTTAGTCCCGATTTGGTCGTTTGCTAGTGTTTTAGTTAGAGGCGGGGATGGTGGAATCCCTCGAAACTTAGTCCCGATTTGGTCGGCGGCTGGTAGTTTTGTAGTTCGAGGCGGGGATGGTGGAATCCCCGATGTTTAATCCCAATTTGTTCAGCGTCTGGTGGTGTTTTAGTTAGAGGCGGGGATGGTGGAATCCCCTGAAACTTAGTTCCGATTTGGTCGACTTGGTCGACGGCTGGTAGTGTTGTAGTTAGAGGCGGGGATGGTGGAATCTCCCTAAATTTAGTCCCGATTTTGTCAGCTGCTGGTGTTTTAGCTAGAGGCGGGGATGGTGGAATCCTCCGAAACTTAGTCCCGATTTGGTCAGCGACGGGTGGTGTTGTAGTTCGAGGCGGGGATGGTGGAATCCCAGATGTTTAATCCCGATTTGGTCGGGCTCTGGTGGTGTTTTAGTTCGGGGGCGAAGATGGTGGAATCCCCCTAAATTTAGTCCCGATTTGGTCGTTTGCTAGTGTTTTAGTTAGAGGCGGGGATGGTGGAATCCCTCGAAACTTAGTCCCGATTTGGTCGGCGGCTGGTAGTTTTGTAGTTCGAGGCGGGGATGGTGGAATCCCCGATGTTTAATCCCAATTTGTTCAGCGTCTGGTGGTGTTTTAGTTAGAGGCGGGGATGGTGGAATCCCCTGAAACTTAGTTCCGATTTGGTCGACTTGGTCGACGGCTGGTAGTGTTGTAGTTAGAGGCGGGGATGGTGGAATCTCCCTAAATTTAGTCCCGATTTTGTCAGCTGCTGGTGTTTTAGCTAGAGGCGGGGATGGTGGAATCCTCCGAAACTTAGTCCCGATTTGGTCAGCGACGGGTGGTGTTGTAGTTCGAGGCGGGGATGGTGGAATCCCAGATGTTTAATCCCGATTTGGTCGGGCTCTGGTGGTGTTTTAGTTCGGGGGCGAAGATGGTGGAATCCCCCTAAATTTAGTCCCGATTTGGTCGTTTGCTAGTGTTTTAGTTAGAGGCGGGGATGGTGGAATCCCTCGAAACTTAGTCCCGATTTGGTCGGCGGCTGGTAGTTTTGTAGTTCGAGGCGGGGATGGTGGAATCCCCGATGTTTAATCCCAATTTGTTCAGCGTCTGGTGGTGTTTTAGTTAGAGGCGGGGATGGTGGAATCCCCTGAAACTTAGTTCCGATTTGGTCGACTTGGTCGACGGCTGGTAGTGTTGTAGTTAGAGGCGGGGATGGTGGAATCTCCCTAAATTTAGTCCCGATTTTGTCAGCTGCTGGTGTTTTAGCTAGAGGCGGGGATGGTGGAATCCTCCGAAACTTAGTCCCGATTTGGTCAGCGACGGGTGGTGTTGTAGTTCGAGGCGGGGATGGTGGAATCCCAGATGTTTAATCCCGATTTGGTCGGGCTCTGGTGGTGTTTTAGTTCGGGGGCGAAGATGGTGGAATCCCCCTAAATTTAGTCCCGATTTGGTCGTTTGCTAGTGTTTTAGTTAGAGGCGGGGATGGTGGAATCCCTCGAAACTTAGTCCCGATTTGGTCGGCGGCTGGTAGTTTTGTAGTTCGAGGCGGGGATGGTGGAATCCCCGATGTTTAATCCCAATTTGTTCAGCGTCTGGTGGTGTTTTAGTTAGAGGCGGGGATGGTGGAATCCCCTGAAACTTAGTTCCGATTTGGTCGACTTGGTCGACGGCTGGTAGTGTTGTAGTTAGAGGCGGGGATGGTGGAATCTCCCTAAATTTAGTCCCGATTTTGTCAGCTGCTGGTGTTTTAGCTAGAGGCGGGGATGGTGGAATCCTCCGAAACTTAGTCCCGATTTGGTCAGCGACGGGTGGTGTTGTAGTTCGAGGCGGGGATGGTGGAATCCCAGATGTTTAATCCCGATTTGGTCGGGCTCTGGTGGTGTTTTAGTTCGGGGGCGAAGATGGTGGAATCCCCCTAAATTTAGTCCCGATTTGGTCGTTTGCTAGTGTTTTAGTTAGAGGCGGGGATGGTGGAATCCCTCGAAACTTAGTCCCGATTTGGTCGGCGGCTGGTAGTTTTGTAGTTCGAGGCGGGGATGGTGGAATCCCCGATGTTTAATCCCAATTTGTTCAGCGTCTGGTGGTGTTTTAGTTAGAGGCGGGGATGGTGGAATCCCCTGAAACTTAGTTCCGATTTGGTCGACCAATTTGGTCGACTTGGTCGACGGCTGGTAGTGTTGTAGTTAGAGGCGGGGATGGTGGAATCTCCCTAAATTTAGTCCCGATTTTGTCAGCTGCTGGTGTTTTAGCTAGAGGCGGGGATGGTGGAATCCTCCGAAACTTAGTCCCGATTTGGTCAGCGACGGGTGGTGTTGTAGTTCAAGGCGGGGATGGTGGAATCCCAGATGTTTAATCCCGATTTGGTCGGGCTCTGGTGGTGTTTTAGTTCGGGGGCGAAGATGGTGGAATCCCCCTAAATTTAGTCCCGATTTGGTCGTTTGCTAGTGTTTTAGTTAGAGGCGGGGATGGTGGAATCCCTCGAAACTTAGTCCCGATTTGGTCGGCGGCTGGTAGTTTTGTAGTTCGAGGCGGGGATGGTGGAATCCCCGATGTTTAATCCCAATTTGTTCAGCGTCTGGTGGTGTTTTAGTTAGAGGCGGGGATGGTGGAATCCCCTGAAACTTAGTTCCGATTTGGTCGACCAATTTGGTCGACTTGGTCGACGGCTGGTAGTGTTGTAGTTAGAGGCGGGGATGGTGGAATCTCCCTAAATTTAGTCCCGATTTTGTCAGCTGCTGGTGTTTTAGCTAGAGGCGGGGATGGTGGAATCCTCCGAAACTTAGTCCCGATTTGGTCAGCGACGGGTGGTGTTGTAGTTCGAGGCGGGGATGGTGGAATCCCAGATGTTTAATCCCGATTTGGTCGGGCTCTGGTGGTGTTTTAGTTCGGGGGCGAAGATGGTGGAATCCCCCTAAATTTAGTCCCGATTTGGTCGTTTGCTAGTGTTTTAGTTAGAGGCGGGGATGGTGGAATCCCTCGAAACTT
This sequence comes from Hordeum marinum, assembly GCA_022496015.1. Classification (NCBI taxonomy): domain Eukaryota; kingdom Viridiplantae; phylum Streptophyta; class Magnoliopsida; order Poales; family Poaceae; genus Hordeum; species Hordeum marinum. Next base: position 532,763,990 of record CM039678.1, on the reverse strand, counting down.
AGTCCCGATTTGGTCGGCGGCTGGTAGTTTTGTAGTTCGAGGCGGGGATGGTGGAATCCCCGATGTTTAATCCCAATTTGTTCAGCGTCTGGTGGTGTTTTAGTTAGAGGCGGGGATGGTGGAATCCCCTGAAACTTAGTTCCGATTTGGTCGACTTGGTCGACGGCTGGTAGTGTTGTAGTTAGAGGCGGGGATGGTGGAATCCCCCGAAACTTAGTCCCGATTTGGTCGGCAGCTGGTGGTGTTGTAGTTTGAGGCGGGGGTGGTGAATCGCCCGATGTTTAATCCCGATTTGGCCCCGAATTTCAATCCCGATTTGGCCAGAACACCCGTAGTTCAAGCTCGATATTGACTTGTTGAATTTTATATGTGAAATTGAACATCCTCTGAGCGGCCTCAATCTTTGATACTCCCTCAGTCTCAATTTACAGGGCATGCGCGTGGTTTTACATCATTGATTTAACTAACTAAATATTCATTATATGTCATAAAAATTATATCATTACATTTTTAAGAAGATGTAATTTCTAAACAAGTATATTTTCCATCACATATGATACATATTTAACTAATTAAATTATCAATCTAAAACTACGCGCATTCTAAACTGAGACGGAGGGAATGGCTTGGCATACATATCAACCATAGCATTCCCTGCAATTATGTCACCCACATCCCACCCCCGCCTCATCACATAACAGTGCACTGACTTCCCACCACCCTCATGTCCACACTGCGACAGCAAACGCCAGGCTCACAAGTGTCAGCACGTCAGGGGAAGACCCCACTGCCCCTCATACGTACCACGAAACATCTTGACCGCGGCAGCAACCTGCCCAGTGCCCACCCTGCTCTTGCTCTGCTCATACCCTGAAATGACCGAATTCCACCTCGCCAGATCGCGGCGGCGCTCCATCCCATCAAACACCCGCCGAGCCTCTCCTCCAGCGTCCATACACATCGACCATGGCATTGCACACGAAAAGCTCCCTGTCCAGCCCCACGCTTCACAGCGTACACGTGCATGACCATCGCAATGGATGAATCAGGACGGACCAATAATATTCATACCAAGACTCACAATAAACATGCTCACATAGTCTTTTAATATGCATCTTTGACAGCCACGTGCATGTTAATGAAAAACAAGACAACAGAAATCTGGGTTACATATCTAAGTCTCAATCTAAGAATACACAAATATTAATGGAAAAATACTAGGAGAGACACAATCTACTGGTATATAGTAGATAACTACACTTGATGCAACCTCAAATGACAATTTACTTATGCCCAAAAGCGTGTTACCGTTTTTCCGAAAAGAAAACCAGGAATTCGTGATACTTGTCTTACTTATTCCTAGTCATTCCACTAATTCGTGATACTTCCAGACATATACAGAAGTATCAGTTGTGCAACACAAATCACAAGAGTACACCAGGTTTGAGACAAAGAGGTAGCCCGAATAGAAATGCGGAGCTTTATTTGTTGCAGCATCCAATCAGAGTGCCTTGGGGGCTCCATAACCAAAGGTGCATCTCGGTTTAGGCATCTAGGACTTCACGGCCTGCGTTGTAGCTGAAATAGATTACCGGAAAAAGAATGAGGCATATGTATGTATACATCTTTTGATCTACTGCTCACTTAGACAAAAGTACAAACTTGTTAGTAGTACCTGAGCCTGCCATATCTATTTGCTCGTCTTGTAACATAAGATGCGGATTAAGTCTTGTCATATCCAGTATTGGACGGTTGGGGTTTGTCTCGGCCATGCTCTTGAGCCTCGGCATAGCCCCCGGTTCAAACATTAAAACTCCCATACGAGTACGGTAAACCTCAAAACTCTGCAAGTGTTGAAATCCTTCACGCCTGTGATGAGCTGCCCAGGGTCCTCTATTGAAATTAGAGACAGTGTCAATTCGATCAGATTGGGTATCAATCCAATCATCTCAATATCCTGCTGCTCTATCTTTGGAACCTGCAAAAATAACATGTGTAGGTTGGGAAGTGACGCGAGCCATCTGCTAATCCGGCTGATATATTGTCCACGTACACAAACCTCCTTGATACAACCCAAAGCAGGGAGGAACAGCTCTTCTCCATCCTTTTCTCTCAGTTTATAAACAATACTCAGGGAACGGAGGCCGCATTCGTCCAGTTTACAGAGAGAGGACACCAGCTTTTCCTTGGACTGTTCTAATTTGTTGCCTTCTATCCCGTCAGTGTTCAATTCAATCCTCAGCTTTCTCAGATTTGTTAGTTTGCCGAGCTCTTCCACAAGCTTCGACTGCAAGGCATCAACGCAATCAAGCTCTTGCAAGTTTATCAAGCTTCCAAACCCATCTGGAAGCTTACAACCGCGGTCAACAATCAAACGTGCCAGTCGTTGTAGCCGAGTTGTGCTTTCAGGAAGCTCACGTAATCCATAGGATGTAACTAGCGTCTCTAGATACAGTAAGTCCCCAATTTGCCTGGGTAGCTCCGTGATTCCTGTAAAAGAGATATCCAAGTATCTCAGCTGATAGAGTCTTTCAATATCCTTGATATGATGATTTTTCAACTGATAGCAGCGTTGCAAGTCTAGCACGCGCAAGCATTTTGACCTCCCAAGCAAAGGCAATAGCTTGATATCCCAAAAAGCACCGAGTGACCGAGCGTGTGACAAATCCAATTGCTCCACGATTTCTTCATCCTCATTTCCCTTTAGAGAGAGCCGACGAACTATGCCATTAGGCTTGCATTGTTTCTTTAGGACAGTACACATGTTCTCTTCAGAGGATTTGTCAACTAGGAAATCAAGGATGGTGTCATGGACTCGGCAATACTTTGCCTTGCCGTCATACCCTATGTTGTCGGGCTGTATTAGACTTCTGTTCACAAGCTGGTGAAAATATTCCCCTCCTAATTCCATGAGATCTTGTCCACTTTCTCCATGGATAAAGCCTTCAGAAATCCATCTGCGTACCAACCGCTGCCTTTCAATCAATTCGTCTTCAGGAAACAGAGCCAAGTACAATAAGCAGCTTCTTAGGTGGTGGGGAAGATCAAAATAACTAAGAGATAATATGTAATTCATGGTCTCTATTATATCACTTTTGGCCTTCGAAGAGCATATTGAATGTCGCACCCGATCCCACTCTTCTTTTGTTTCCCTTGTTGTGGCCAACAAGCTAGAAATGGCATTGATGGCCAGAGGTAGACCACGGCATTTTTTCAAAATTTCATTGGCAGCTTCTTTCAAGCTATCAGGACAGCTTTCTTCGCAACCAAATATCCTCTTGAAAAACAATTTCTTTGAGTCAGCCTCACTGAGTGGTTTCATCTCATACACAAGATCTTCACTAGAAGCAGAACAAGATTTGGCAACATCAACTATACGTGTTGTGATAATTATTCTGCTGCCCTATGTATTCTTGAAAAATGCACACTTCAAAGTTTCCCATGTTCCTAACTCCCATATATCATCAATTATGATAAAGTACCTGCAACACAGTTTTATGAACATACGCATTAGAGCTCATTAGATATTTATAGTAATACCTATCAAGTAACGTAAAATCCTGAAACAATGTCACATCTGTGTGCATCCTAGATATAATACACATTGATGTAATTGTCTAACATCAGTAAAGATGTCATTATCCAAAACATACTTGTACGGTAAGTGAAACCCTGGGAGCATCTCACAATAATATACAGCTACAAATGGGGAAGAAACTCAAAGATAGCAAATGACTAGTAGAGGCACAGACTACTAGGTACAAGCGACTCCAATGCGCCAATGCATTTGGTCCGCGTGTGTCTGCTTGGGTTGAAACAGACAAAAACGCCGGCTCAACGCGCAAACGCAAACCCAAATCACGTCCGCTCGGTCCGTGGGACGCATTTCCAACCCAAATTTGCATGAGATGGCGTGCGCATCCGCTCAGCGTGTGCCTCTAGCCCGCATGTCAGTACCACCGCGGTCGTAGTCAATGCCTCCGACCTACCTCAGGCTCACATTACAATGACTAGAAGCATAGACCACGTCCTTTTTAATTGCAAGCGTGCGGCAGGGACGGCCTCATCCACTTCTCCTCCCACTACAGTCTGCATCTGCTCCCTTGCCGGCGACAGAAAACCCTAGCCGTCATGGGCTTCATCGGCAAAGGCAAGGGCAAGGGCAAGCTTGACCACGAGGCTGGCTCATCACAAGGACCGGTGAGGCTGTCGATGAAGGGGTTCGCATTGGTGTCCGTGCCATGGGATGGGAGGGCGGCAGCGCCACAGGACCACCAGTACATCCCAGTGCACCACGCACATTACCATTGGAAATACCGTGCCCCCGCACCTATGAGATCTGGGTCCGGCATGCTCTCCTCATGCTCGAGCAACGCCACAACCCCGCCTACGCACCAGACTTTGTCCCCGAGCACGATGTGCGCTGCCACGGCATCGTCCGGCTCGACGGACGCCCTCCACCGACACCGGTGGTGATCAAGCAGTCGGGTGAGGAGTAGGAGCCGGCGTTCCTCGAGGTGTTAGAGAAGGCGAACCGGCACACCATTGAGGAGTCCCGGCGCGAGGACTCCTGGTGCCTGTCCTCGAGTATAGGATGTAGCTATCGGCTGCCACCGACAGTGTCTACCCACCACCAACACGGGCCTCATCATCACCGCCTGCACCCGTGCCGGCACCACCCATGCCCACCAGCGTCTACCGGTGGCAGGGTGTCGTCTGGGAGTGCGCGAGCGCGCCACCTGTTTGGCTGACGAAGGAGGAGGCGGTCTACCTCGCGACGTGGAAGGACCATGCGCTGGAGGAGGAGCGGGTTGACGGCCAGGCCCACATGCAACGGGATACCAAGGAGGAGCATCGGCTTTGTTGGGCGCACGAGGAGGAGCGGCGGGAGTGCGAGGAGGAGGCCCGCGTGACGCCAGGAAGAGCCACCGCAACAGAAGGTGGTGGACCAAGCGGCGATGGCCGCCTACCAAGTGGCCTTCGTGGGCTGAGCCGCCAGCATTCTTCGACCTCACACACCCAACGTGGCTGTTTTTTATTAATATTTTAATGTTTATATTTAATTATGTGGACTTTGACCAACATTAATATGTATTTTTATTTATGTTTAATTATTTTAAGATTCTTATTTTTTAAATGCCCACGTAGACTAAATGCGTCGGCCGCGTTGGGCGTGCCCACGCACCCAAAGGCAAAACCGGACACAGCCGTCCATTTGGCCAACCCAAACGGACAAAAAACGCGTCGTTGGAGTTGCTTTTATATACAATTTGGTCGCAATATAAGGAAAACAACATTGACATAGGAGGCAAAAAAATAGCAAGATCTAACAACCAAGAGGAAAAATTATGAATTCCTTGATGAGATGCTCAGGCCGAGTAAAGGCAGCTGTTTCCAGTGGCAAGATACAATGTTTTGCCAGTGCCAATAGCATGTTTGCAAGAGGATAGATATCAAAACAATGATGGGGATTACCTATTTTTCTTTTCTTTTCTTGGTAACAAGTTCTTTCCTCATGATTGGTAGGACCACATATTGAGTGGGTCTGCGCCTCAATAAAATTGCTACGAATCCAGGAAAGAAGCAACAAACTACGGTTATCATTATGTTACGCTAGTCAGGCTGGTCCGATCTGACCATGATTAATTCCTATATTAATTCTTCCCTTGTTCTCTTTTTGTGTTATGTATATAGATTCTTCAACGGATGTTTGATATCTATTCAAGATTATAATGCTGATAACCGTAGGTTTATAGCCTCTAGAAACTCTATGTTCTTAAAGTGGCTAATCACAAACCTAATGTACTGCATATCCGGTAACAGTTGTCTGCACATGCAAGTGCTTTGGGTCCTTAGAAGAATAGATATATTCAGTCATGTATTGCGTGCTGATATTTGTCTTGTACAAGAAAAGGGAATTGCATGTACTTTATTATTTTCACTGGCGCCATGTCACAATTATTTAATAAACAGAACATAGCCGGCCGCACATTTGACAAACCTGTAGCAATCAATTAGAAAATGTGTGGCGCCAGAAATAGGCATACAGATTTTAGCTATATCTTATATAGTGAACACATCGACATAAGTTGCAAAAAACAACGACTTCAAATTTTAAGCGCGGTCATACAAGTTGAAGATGAATGCAAATCACACAAAGCAATCTTCAGTAGCAAAATTCTAGGCAACGGATTATATATACATGAGCTAATTAAGCAATGTTATTTTGTAGTAGATCTCACATATGTACCTTGTGTCTTGAAGGAATTCTCGAATCTTGTCCATGATGAGTAGTATATCATCTAATCCAGAGTAATCATCGTCTTTCTTGGTGATTTGTGATAATATAGATCTTAATATCGCCTTCATGTCAGGCTTGCGTGAAACCGAGACAAAAGCCCCACAATCAAAAGTCGGTCCAAGGTTGAGCCGGATCTGGTTAGCGAGTGTGGTCTTGCCCAACCCTCCGTATCCAACAACAGAGACAAATTTAAGTGATTTGCCCTCTTTCTCATTCAGCCACTTGACAAGTTCATCTTTTGGTCCATCAATTCCGACGAGCTCCGTGGCATCTTTGTAGACTGCACGAAGTCGAGGGTCGACCTTGTCTTTTGCACGCATAGAGGAGGAGGAGTCGATCTTGTACCTTGAGTGGTAACAAATCGGAAGCATCTGCTTAGTCACAAATCTGATGGTACTAAAAATACTGCAACTGTAAAACAAGATCTGGTAGTACCTTAAGAATCTGTCGCTGACATCCATGATCTCTTTCTTGATGTCTTTGACCTCCTTAGCGATCTTGCGGCGGGTCTTGATGTCCGGCAGCAAGTTCTTGCATTTGTCCATGAGCTTGGTGACGCCATGAGCGTCGGAAGAGGAGGACTCGTGCTCCACGAGGACCATGAACTTGTTGATGTTGTCCTCTATCTTGTAGGACATCTCCCGCACCGCCGTCACACGCAGCTTTGTTGGTTCATCAGGCTCCTCCACATCTGACATCTTGACGAGGAACGCACACATGACCTCCAGCTCGTCCTTGAGGAACTTGATGTCCCCACGGACATTCTTGAGCAGCTTATATTCATCCGTCAACATAGCACCCAGCTTCTGCAGGAGGGAACCCATTGCCCCGGTGGATGCGCTCACGAGAAGTTCTGTCATTGTTTCTCTGTGTGTGTGTGTGTGTTGATTGGGGCTTGCAGATGGCGATGGCAGTGGCAAGCACGGGGGGAAATATCCTGAGCATACAACCCAACCCAACCTCCCACGCGTTAATGTACACGCCTGCACTCTCCACAGTACAACCCAACCTCCCATCCCAGCCACTCATTCATGCCGAGCACATTTCCAGCGGTCGCCATATGGGCATTTACCCCAGCCACCCACCCATCGCGTCGTTCCAACGGCCGAGACAGCTTTGCAGGGACACATGTGCTATTTAGGCCAGCATGCGACCCATCCGGACGTCCGTTTGGTCCTGATTCTATCCGTTTGGGACGATAATGAGACTGTCTATGTCCGGATCGATTCGTGATCGGATCGGTGCGCACAATGCGCGGCCACACCCCAAATCGTTCGGGGCGGACTGGCATTTAAAAAAATAAAAATGCCAAAAAAATGTAAATAAAACGCAAACATTAATAATTATACATTAATAAAACATTGTTCAACGGCCCACGGCCCATAGTCTTTAATTAACATAATTAAAAACAAAAAAATGCGTCGCTGCGCGCTGCTGCCGTGGTCGTCGCCGTCTTCAGGTCGTCGTCATCGTCGCCAGTGAGGTCGACGTACGGCGGCACCGTCCAGAGATAGGCCGGCGGCCCCTGGAAGGTTGGCGGCGCTGGGGGCGCTGCACCACCTCCCCGCGCGGCGATGGCTCGCGCTCCGGTGACCACGGCGGCGTGGGGCACCAATGCTCGACCCCCACTCCCTGGGCCATCTCCGTGGCCATGCACGACCACCTCAAGCGCTGGCCCACCAGGTGCGGGTCAAACGTGGCCACTGGCTGCTCCTCGTGCACCTCCTCCTTCACCGCCACGGGCTACTCCTCCACGGCGTCGGCCATCTCTAGCTCCCGGATGGCCATGTCGCCGGCCGCGGAGAGGGCCATCATCTCCTCCAGCCCCACCCATTGGCGCTCATCGTACGTGTTCATGGAATCTTCCATGACACGCTGGACGAGCCGGGCCACCTCCTCTTCAGTCATGCGAGGAGGTGGTGGTGGCGAAGGAGAGGGTGATGGCGACGGGGTCGGCGTTAGACCGCGCACCCGCGTACACCCCGCGCACCTGGGAAGGGCTCGGAGGGCGCGCCCGGTGCTCTACACGTACCCGAGACGGGCTGTTGGTGTCCCTGGCAAAGTACGACGCGCGACGCACGTCGTGCTCGTCGCGAAACCATGTGTCCCATAGGGGCGAATCGACGGCGTACCTCGGGTCGTAGTAGAGCTCGTCGGGGAGGCGGCGGCGGCGACGCTGGATCTCGTCGCGGCAGGCACGGCCGCTTAACGGCACCGGTGGGATCGGCACCCGATCTGCGGACAAGTGCGAGTTGTTCGGCAAGTGCACGTCGCTCCAGGGGAGCAGCATCCTTGTCTCCCAATAGCGGCGGTAGACATCCGCATGGAATAGTGCCGGGAGCGCGCCGGGACGTCCGTAGGGGCAATGGTGAAGGGGGTCGGAGCAGGCCGTGGCGGAGGAGAACGACGGCGGCGGCGGACAGACGACGACCCAGCCTCGTGGTCGTGTGCCCCTTCCCCTTGCGGCCGGTGCTCCACCACCCCATTGCTGCCGGCGGCTGGAGAGCTCGAGGGAGGGGGAAGAAGGCTAGGGTTTGGTGTCGGTCCCAAGGAGGCAGAAGGAGTGGAGTGGGGCGCGTGGACTGACGGTCCACGGCTTCCCCATTAAGAAGGACGGCAACCGCCCGCCTGAGTGGATGACAGGCAGGGCCTACCGGGCATGCGCAGTAAATACGAGCGGTGGGAGGTAGGTGGCCGCCCGCCACGCGTCCCCGAGGCGGACGAGAGGAGGCCTTGAGCGCGTCCGCTGGTTGTCTGCCTGAACCGGGCGCATGTTTGCGCCGGAAATGGGTCGGCCCAGACACAAAACAGACAAGATGCGTCTAGTGCGACGCGTGCTGGGCCGTGGGCTTTGTCCGTTTTGCCCCAAACGAATAGGGCCGAACCGGATGGGGTCGCGCGCTGGAGTTGGCCTTACTGTTGAAGATATAAAGCGTGAAATCTTTCTATAGTCTCGTTCTTGGATTACTGGTAGTGGAGTAACTTCAAGTCTTCAACTAACAAGAGCATCTACAGCCGGACATTGCAAATATGACCCCTAAATGTCCACGGACGCGCCCGGTCATTGACCGGACATGTTCCCTATTTGTCCGTTCGTGCAACCACGCTCCTCATTTTCTTTCACATATGTCCGGTCACTTGCACATGATTAGTGAAGAGGAAGAGAGAGAAAGAAAAGAATAAAGAAAAAAAGATGATCCTAGGTGGGGTCGCGTCCTACGTGGCGGACTGACCGGGCGCGCCTGGGCGCGTCCACGAGCCCTCATATCCTCCCCATATTTGAGATGGAAATGAGGGTTCGCGCATAGCCTGGGCATATAAGGATGATATGAGGGGTCCGGTTGGGTCACTTTTTTCCTTTTCTCTCCTGTCCGGTCACTAACCGGGCGCGTCCGCAGGCGTATGAGGGGTCATTTGAGGGGCCCGAATGTAGATGCTCTAACATTCATATGTTACTAGTAAGATGCCCGTGCTATGCTACGGAAACACAAAGATCGGGTATTAGGTGAAATATTGTTTATACTGAAGAGTCTATGTTGCTACAAAACGGTAAACATAATGTGTGAGACATTGATCAAGTGATGATATATTGTTGATAGGTATACAATGAGTACAATCAAATATAATGTTTTTAGATGATAGTTTCTTTCGTCCAAACTAAACATTTAAATAAATTAATTATGCTTCTACTGCACCCAAATCCAGGGCCATGATATTTATTTTTGAGTAACTTGAACTATGAGGAAGAAAAGCACAATCTTAGGCATCAGGAATATTGTCATGGTTTTAGCACGGTAGATGTTCGAAGACTTAGGTTCGAGGCCATCGCTAAGGCGGTGGACTCAAAGGGGTTGATCGGGACGAAAGACATGGATTTATCCAGGTTCGGCCCCTCGGGAAGAGGTAAAATCCTACATATTGCTTTGTGTATATTGATTGGAGTATCGATTACAAGAGACCGTATTCTCTTGACCTAGCTCTAGATTGATTGGTTTTTCTGTCTAAGCCGTCCCCAGGTCTTGCCTTTATATAGGAGGTCAAGGCCCCGGGTTACGCGAGTCCCAAACCGACTCTTACCACATATCTGGTCCTGTCTCTAAGCCGCCTTGCCTCCTTTGGCAAGCTGTCTCCGGACGACTCACCCGCACGGGTCTTACGCCATCTTCTGTCCGTGCCTACGTCACAGCCCATCTGGTAAGCCGCCACATGGCCTAGCCTTCCTCTTTCGGCCCACTTGATAGCGAGCCGCCAGGTATGACCCGACCCCTCCTGGGCGGGTCTTACCAGGGGGTTATATCCCTAACATTAGGCCCCAGATTGATTTGAGCCTGTCCATGTCAATCTTCCATTTCATTTAGCGGCGAGTCTCACATCCTTGTCACGTGAAAGAAGAGAGTTCATAGCCCGCCATGATGTCACCTATGGATATGCCGAAAAGATTCCATGACGTTCGCAACGGATCTTCCCATTAAACGGTCGGCCCAAAAATTGAGGCGTCCCCTTCGGTCAATCATCATTTTGCCTCCTCGATTCCCGTGCGCACTGTTTGCCATCCCATCTCTTAAATAGCGCCACGAGGGGGTCTTTTTCTTTTTCTCCGCCGCCCCTAGCCTTCTTCCTCCTCCCGATGCTTGCGCTTCCAAAGCTCTGCCCCGCCGATTGGATCTCGCCGCCGTCCTCAACGCCGGCTGCTGCATCAACCTGAGTTAGTCCAGAGTTTCGCCCGCGTCAACCGCATCCGCAAGGTACTCCTCTCAGCCTTTGTCAAATCTGTAATCACTTCGCTTGAATCCCCCCGAGTTCATCAGGGTTCCATTAGCGTTCTTCGTTGTTCATCAGATCATTCTTCGTAATGTAGACTGATAAATAGTCTCGTTAATCTCGCAACATTGTTAATCTGTCGCGGCTATCCATACGGAGTTAATATTCGCTCATCCCAGATCTGCATCCTGCTCTTTTCTGTGTGCCAACATGCATGTTCTTCCATGGCTCCTCTTCTAGGTTTTAATTGTATTTGTTTTTCCTCGCTTGTAGATCTTGTGGCCATAGTAATAACATGTGAAACCCGTTTTTCACAATTAGTAATATTTCTGGCATCATCCTGTCAACTTAACCCGCTGTTACCTTGCCAGCTCTGTGATAAAACATGTGGGCGGCTTAGCTTTCCTCCATCATGCTTGAATTCTTATGGATGGACTTATGGATGGACTAGTTCCCAGAAAGAGACACATGCTCTAATTCTTATGGATGGACTTTCTGCTTGAACCCATACCAGTCTCTAGGTGAGATTAACTGATAAGAGCGCAACGTCCCAGAAAGAGACACAGATGCCAGTTCTTTTGGGTGGACTCGCTGCTTGAACTCATAACAGTACAGGGTCTCTAGCGAGATTGACTATTAAGAGCGCAACGTCCCAGAGAGAGATGCAGTAGGGCATGAGTTTATCCTCGCTATCTATAAGAGGCCCTCGCAGGGGGTAAGTTTAGAATTTGCTGCACCCCTAGCAAAGCGGCAGCTGCTTACAGGCAGGTATAACCCGGTCTTGCGGATCAAAAGAGGGTAATTTTACAACTCGCTGCACCCCTAGTGATCTTGTTGACGGAGTCAACATTTGGGTCCATGACCCGCCTTACAGTGGATGAAAATCCTGATCGAGAGGGTTGAAGCTTAACCCGGTGGGTTTGAAGCCCCCAAGCGACCTTGTCGATGTCATCAACTCTTAAGCCGCCATCTTGTGGACCGTCGACTTGTTAGCCGCCATCTTGTGGTCCGTCAACTTGTAAGCCGCCGTCCATTTTATTATTGTGGTTGAAGAGCCGATCAAGAGGGTGAGCAAGCTAAAGCCGGTGGGTTGGAAGCCCCCAAGTGACCATGTAGAAGTCTTCATCTTTGCACAAATCTGTAATGCAAAAGAAAAATGGCAGAGGCCCCGACTTGCAGGGATGCCAACTTTATTATATGAATAATATAGATACAATGAAATATGTGTGTACAAATATGGGAGTCAATGACTCAAGTATAGTAAGGCCGCAGATGAGCGATATTCCACGGCCGGTGGGTCTCATGCCCAGAAGTACGTGACTCGTCTCGTACGTCAATGAGATAATACGACACATTGCTCAGATTTCTGCTGACCACAAAAGGTCCTTCCCAGGGGGGAGATAGCTTGTGTGCATCCGTCTGATCTTGAATCAAACGTAACATCAAGTCGCCTTCTTGGAATGTCCGGGTCTTAACCCTGCAGCTATGATAGTGACGCAAGTCTTGTTGTTGCCGACCGAGCTGCTGCAAGATCACGCTCTTCATCCAAAGCATCTAATGTGTCCTGACGCGCTGTCTCGTTATCCGCTTCCACGTAAGACGCCACCCGCGGCGAGTCATGACGTATGTCACTTGGTAGCACGGCCTCCGCACCGTAAACCATGAAGAAAGGCGTATATCATGTTGATCTGTTGGGGGTAGTATTGATGCTCCAGTGGACGGAGGGTAACTCCTCAACCCAACAACCCGGCGTTCGTTGTAAAGGAACCATAAGTCAGGGCTTGATACCTCTCAAGACTTCCTGGTTAGCATGCTTTGCCTGACCATTGGATTGTGGATGAGCAGCAACAGATACATCAAGCCAGATGTGCTCACTTTCACAGAATGCCTTCATAGCCCCCTTGGATAGATTTGTTCCATTGTCCGTGATGATACTATGAGGATAACCGAAGCGGTAGATCAATTTTCTGACAAACTGAACCGCCATGGCTGTATCACATTTACTAACCGGCTCAGCCTCCACCCACTTGGTAAACTTGTCCACCACCACCAAAAGGTGTGTCTTCTTATCTTTAGACCTCTTGAAATGTCCAACCATGTCAAGCCCCCAGACCACGAACGGCCAAGTGATTGGAATCATCCGCAATTCTCGAGCCGGCACGTGAGCACGTCTTCCGAATTTCTGACACCCGTCACACTTGGCGACCAGGTCCTTTGTGTCCTTGTGAGCCGTCAGCCAAAAGAAATCATGTCAGAAAGCCTTGGCCACCAAGGATTTTGAGCCGGTGTGATGACCGCAATCACCGGCATGTATTTCATTTAAAATCTCCCTGCCCTCTTCAGGAGAAACACAACGCTGGAAGACGCAGGTAATGCTGCACTTATGTAAATCGCCATTAACGATGATCATGGACTTAGATCGTCTCATAATTTTCCATAGAGTCTCGTCCTCAGGCAACTCGCCGCGAATCAGATACGCCAAGTAAGGTAACGTCCAATCCGGAATAGCATGTAGAGCCGCCACCATCTGTCCTTCCGGGTCAGGTATAGCCAGATCCTCCTCCGAAGGTAACTTGACAGACGGGTGATATATCACATCCAGAAAAACATTAGGCAACACCGACTTACGCTGAGAGCCCAGTCTTGATAATGCATCAGCCGCCTCGTTCTTGCGTCGATCAATATGATCCACCTGATAACCCTTGAAATGACCAGCAATGATATCCACCACCTGGCGATAAGCCGCCATCCGTGGGTCCTTGGAGTCCCACGTGCCCGAAACTTGCTAAGCCACGAGGTCTGAGTCGCCGAGGCATCTAACCCGTCTCAGGTTCATCTCCTTGGCCACATGGAGGCCATGAAGCAAGGCGTCATATTCAGCTGCATTGTTAGTGCAAGGAAACATCAGCCTCAGCATGTAACGTAATTTATCACCTTTGGGGAAAGTTAAGACAACTCCAGCCCCTGATCCCTCCAACTGTCTAGACCCATCAAAGTGGATTGTCTTATATGTGTTATCCGGATTTTCCTCAAGGGATTGACACTCTGTCCAGTCGTTTAGGAAGTCCACCAACGCCTGAGACTTAACAGCTATGCGAGGCACATACTTTAGATTAAGTGGCCCAAGCTCCAGCGCCCACTTAGCATTCCTGCATGTGGCTTCCCTGTTCTGAATTATATCACCTAACGGGGCAGATCTAACCACAGTGATCTGGTGTCCAAGGAAATAATGCTTCAACTTACAGTTCTCCATGAACACCCCGTATATGAGTTTCTGCCAATGTGGGTACCTTTGCTTGGTTTCTATAAGAACCTCACTAACATAATAAACCGGCCTCTAAACCGGGTACTCTTTCCCTGCTTCCTTATGTTCTACCACAATCGCGGCGCTGACAACCCTGTTGCTAGCCGCCACTTAGAGGAGCAAAGGCTCTTTCTCAGCCGGAGCAACCAAAATCGACGGCTCAACCAATTGATTTTTGAGTGCTTCAAGGGCTTCGTCCGCAGCCTTACTCCAGACAAATGCATCTGTCTTTTTCATCATCTGGTACAAAGGAATAGCCTTCTCGCCCAGGCGGCTGATGAAGCGGCTTAAAACGGCAATACGACCCGCCAAGCGTTGCACATCATTGACGCTCGTCGGCTTAGCCAGTGATGTGATGGCCTTAATCTTGTCCGGGTTAGCCTCGATCCCCCGTTCTGACACAAAGAAACCCAGGAGTTTACCTGCAGGAACTCCAAAACACACTTAGCCGGGTTAAGCATCATCTTGTAGAGCCGTAAATTGTCAAAAGTCTCCTTTAGGTCATTGAGCAATGTCTCTTTCTTTCTTGACTTAACCACAATATCATCCATGTAGGCATGAACATTGTGCCTAATCTGACCGTGAAGGCAATTCTGCACACAGCGTTGGTAAGTCTCCTGCGCACTCTTGAGCCCAAAAGTCATAGACACATGGCAAAAAGGCCCAAAAGGTATTATAAAAGACATCTTCTCCTGGTCTTTAACTGCCATCTTGATCTGGTGATAACCTGAATAGGCGTCTAGGAAGCATAAACTCTCGCAACCCGCCGTTGCATCAATAATCTGGTCGATACGGGGGAGAGCAAACGGGTCAACCGGACAGGCCTTATTAAGATCTGTGTAATCTATATACATACGCCACGTGCCATTCTTTTTAAGCACCAGCATGGGATTTGCTAACCACTCTGGGTGAAATACTTCCATGATGAACCCTGTCGCCAAGAGCCGGGCCACCTCTTCTCCAATTGCTTTACGCCGCTCTTCATTGAAACGATGAAGGAACTGCTTGATCGGCTTAAACTTAGGATCCACATTAAGGTGGTGCTCTACGAATTCTCTCGGTACACACGGCATGTCAGATGGTTTCCATGCGAAGATGTCTTGACTCTCATGGATGAATTCAATGAGCATGCTTTCCTATGCGGGGTCCATGTTAGCCCCAATAGTGAACTATTTTGATGAGTCGCCTAGATTAAAATCCACCAGCTTGGTGTCATCCGCGGCAATCTTCAAGGGCGGCTCAGACTCCGTACTAGGTTTCTTCAATGGAGTCATGTCTGTCGGGTCAACATTATCTTTGTAGAACTTGAGCTCTGCCTCCGCACAACTTGATTCCGCATAATCCGCGTCTCCTTCCTCACACTCAATGGCCACCTTCCGATCACCATGGATTGTGATTGTTCCATTGAGAGCCGACATCTTGAGCTGCAGATAGACATAACAAGGCATGGCCATAAATATTGCGAAAGCCGGCTGACCAAACAGAGCATGATACAGGCTCTTAATTTTCACCACTTCGAACCACAAGATCTCTACCCTGTAGTTATACTCATCTCCAAACGCCACCTCTAGGGCAATCTTTCCCACCGGGTAGGAAGACTTACCTGGCACCACCCCATGAAAAATTGTCGATGATGACTTAAGAGCCTTATCGGTTAACTCCATCCGCTGGAAAGTGTCATAGTACAAGATATTGATGTTGCTGCCACCGTCCATCAACACTTTTGTAAACTTATAACCCCCAACCTGAGGTGCTACCACTAGAGCCAGGTGACCCGGATTATCAACCCGCGGCGGGTGATCCTTCCGACTCCATGTGATTGGATATTCCGACCACTTGAAGTATCGTGCGAGAGCCGGCGATTCTGCATTAAACGCCGTCTTGTGTAGCTTATGATCCCGCTTGTCAAGGCTCGTAGTGAAAACATGATATTGCCCTCCACTAAGTTGCTTCGGGTTGCTCTGGTACCCTGACTGATTATTCTGCTGCTGACCACCATTGTCGGGCTGCTGGTGATGACCTCCTTGATTGCCTTGACCCTGGTAACCCGAACCTGACCCGCCGGCACCAAAACCGGCTCCTGAGCTGCCCGGACCTGAGCCTCCCGACGGACTGTTACCATTGTTATGGTGCTGATGAAGGTTGTATTCCAAGAACTGTCGCATAACGCTACAATCCTTCCATGTATGGTTTGCTGTTGGAAATATACCCTAGAGGCAATAATAAATTAGTTATTATCATATTTCCTTGTTCATGATAATCGTTTATTATCCATGCTATAATTGTATTGATCGGAGAATTAGATGCATGTGTGGATACATAGACAAAACCATGTCCCTAGTATTCCTCTAATAGACTAGCTCGTTGATCAAAGATGGTTAAGGTTTCCTAGCCATGGACATGAGATGTCATTTGATAACGGGATCACATCATTAGGAGAATGGCGTGATGGACAAGACCCAAACTACAAACGTAGCATATGATCGTGTCAGTTTATTGCTACTGTTTTCTGCATGTCAAGTATATGTTCCTCTGACCATGAGATCATGCAACTCACAGACACCGGAGGAGTGCCTTGTGTGTATCAAACGTCACAATGTAACTGGGTGACTATAAAGGTGCATTACAGGTATCTCCGAAGGTGTCTGTTGGGTTGGCATGGATCAAGACTGGGATTTGTTACTCCGTGTGACGGAGAGGTATCGCAGGGCCCACTCGGTAATACAACATCACAATAAGCCTTGCAAGCAATGTGACTAAGTGTTAGCCATGAGATCTTGTATTACGGAACGAGTAAAGAGACTTGCCGGTAATGAGGTTGAACTAGGTATACAGATACCGACGATCGAATCTCGGGCAAGTAACATACCGAACAACAAAGGGAAACATCATACGGGATTAACTGAATCCTTGACATAGAGGTTCGACCGATAAAGATCTTCGTAGAATATGTAGGAACCAATATGGGCATCTAGGTCCCGCTATTGGTTATTGACCGTAGAGGTGTCTCAGTCATGTCTACATAGTTCTCGAACCAGCAGGGTCTGCACACTTAAGGTTTGGTGACGTTTCAGTAGTATAGAGTTATGCATGGTGGTGACCGAAGGTTGTTCGGAGTCCCGTATGAGATCCCGGATGTCACGAGGAGCTCCGGAATGGTCCAGAGGTAAAGATTGACATATAGGAAGTCCTGTTTTGGTCGCCGGAAAAGTTTCGGGCTCATCGGTAGTGTACCCGGAGTGCCGGTAGTGTACCGGGGGACCATCGGGAGGGGTATTTCGACCCAAGAGGCTATATGGGCTGTGGGAGAGTAAATACCAGCCCTTTGTGGGCTGGTGGAAGTCCCACACAATGCCCATGCATCTGGGAAGAAAATCCCAAAAGGAAAAAGGTGGAAAAAGGCAAAAAAGGGCCAAATAAGGAAGGAGTCCTAATCCTACTAGGAGTGGAGGAGGAGGACTCCTCCCTCCTTGGTTTGGCCGACCCAAGGGCTGCCTCTTTGGCAGACAAGCCTCCTTCGCCTCTATTCCTATATATACTAGAGGATTTTAGGGTTTTGGAACAAGATTTTCAGACACGTGCCACCTGTTCCTCTAGTGCATAGCTTCTCCTCTAGATCGGTTTTCTGCAGTGCTTAGGCGAAGCCCTGCCGGAATAGATCCACCACCATCGCCGCAGCGCCGTCATGCTACCGGATAACTCTTCTACCTCTCCGCTCCCTCTTGCTGGGTCAAGAAGGCGTAGATCGTCATCAAGCTGTACGTGTGCTGAACGCGGAGGTGTCGTCCGTTCGGCGCTAGATCGGAAGGCCCATGATCAAGATCGCGGGATGGATCATGATGAGTTCGCAGGATGGATCGTGATGAGATCACGGGACGGATCATGATGATTTCGCGGGATGGATCATGATTGGATCGCGGGACGGATTGTGATGAGACCACGGGACACTCGGCGATTTGGATCGCGAAGACGTTCGACTACACCAACCGCGTTTCTTAACGCTTCCCGCTTAGCGATCTACAGGGATACGTAGATCCACTCTCCCTCTCATAGATTCTCATCACCATGGATAGATCTGCGTGTGCGTAGGAAATTTTTTGTTTCCCATGCGACGTTCCCCAACAGTGGCATCATGAGCTAGGTCTATGTGTAGATGAGATCTCGAGTAGAACACAAAGTGTTTGTGGGCGTTGATGCTTAGATTGCTTCCTCCCTTGGTCGTGTTTTGGTTCAGCGGTATTGTGGGATGAAGCGGCCCGGACCAACATTACTCGTACGCTTACGAGAGACCGGTTCCATCGACTGACGTGTAACTTCGTTGCACAAAGATGGCTGGCGGGTGTCTGTTTCTCCTACTTTAGTTGGATGGGATTCGACTAAGGTGGTCCTTGAGAAGGTTGAAAAGCAACTTATGTATCACCGCTGTGGTTTATGCATAGGTGAGAATTGTTCTTGCTAGATACCCACAGCAGCCACGTAAAACATGCAACAACAATTAGAGGGCGTCTAACTTGTTTTTGCAGCGTATGTTGTGATGTGATATGGCCAATTACATGATGTGATATATGTGATGTGTGAGATGATCATGTGTTGTATATAATATCATGACTTGCATGTCGATGAATACGGCAACCGGCAGGAGCCATAGGGTTGTCTTTAATTATTGTATGACCTGCGTGTCAATCATTAAGCGCTATGTAATGCTTTACTTTATCGCTAAATGGTAGCAATAGTAGTAGAAGCATGGTGGGCACGACAACCCCGATGGAGATCAACATGATGGAGATCATGGTGTCGTGCCGGTGACGATGGAGATCATGCCGGTGCTTTCAAGATGGAGATCAAAAGCACAAGTTCATGGCCATATCATGTCACTTATGATTTGCATGTGATGTTAATCCTTTTATGCACCTTGTTTGGCTTACGACAACGGTAGCATTATAAGGTGACCCCTCACTTAAATTTCAAGATGAATTGTGTTCTCCCCGAGTGTGCACTGTTGCGAAAGTTCGTCGTGTTGAGACACCACGTGATGATCGGGTGTGATAGACTCTACGTTCACATACAATGGGTGCAAGCCAGTGTTGCACATGCAGAACACTCGGGGTTAAACTTGATGAGCCTAGCACGTACAGACATGGCCTCGGAACACAAGAGACCAAAAAGTCGAACATGAGTCATATAATAGATATGATCAACATGATGATGTTCACCATTGAAACCACCTCAACTCACATTATGATCGGACTCGAGTTGGTGAATTTGGATCATGTATCACTCGAATGACTGGAGGGATGTGAATTTGAGTGGGAGTTCTTAAGTAATATGATTAATTGAACTCATTAGCATGAACATAGTCAGTAGTGTCTTTGCAAACTGTGTTGTAGATTACTAGCTCACGCTATAGCTCCCTTGAATTTTTATATGTTCCTAGAGAAATAGAGTTGAAAGATGATGGTAGCAATATTGCGGACTGGCTCCATGATCTGAGGATTGTCCTCATTGCTGCACAGAAGGCTTATGTCCTTAATGCACCGCTCGGTGCGCCAACCCCTCTAGCGTTGTTTGTAGATGTTGTGAACATCTGACAGGCATGTTCTGATAACTACTTGATAGTTTAGTGCGTCATGCATTACAGCTTAGAATTGAGGCTCCGAAACGTTTTGAACGTCATGGAACATATGAGATGTTCTAAGAGCTGAAATTAGGATCTCAGGCTCGTGCCTGTGTTGCGAGATATGAGATCTCCAACAAGATTCTTTGCCTGTAAGATGAAGGAGAATAGCTCAATTGTTGAGCATGTGCTCAGATTGTCTGGGTACTACAATCGGTTGAATCGAGTGGGAGTTGATCTTCCAGATAAGATAGTGATTGATATTGTTCTCCAAGTCACTGTCACTAAGCTACTAGAACTTGGTGATGAACTATAAATGCCAGGGATAGAAATAATGATCCCTGAGATGTTCACGATGTTTGGCACCGCGAAGGTAGATATCGAGAAGGAGCATCAAGTGTTGATGGTTAGTAAAACCAGTAGTTTCGAGAAGGGCAAGGGCAAGGAGGGAAACTTCATGGATAGCAAGTCAGTTGCTGCTCCAATGAAGCAACCCAAAGTTGAACCGAAATCCGAGACTAAGTGCTTCGATTATGAGGAGAGTGGTCGCTGAAGCGGAATAACCCTAGATACTTGGTAGATAAGAAGGCTGGCAACGTCGATAGAATTATATTTGATATACGTGTTATTGATGTGTACTTTGTTAGTACTCCTAGTAGCACCTGGGTATTGGATACCGGTTCGGTTGCTAAATGTTAGTAACTCGAAATAAAAGCTACGGAATAAACGGAGAACTAGCTAAGAGTGAGGTGACGATGTGTGTTGGACATGTTTCCAAGGTTGATGTGATCAACATCGCACGCTCTCTCTACCTTCGAGATTAGTGACAAACCTAAATAAATGTTATTTGGTGTTTTGCGTTGAGTATGAACGTGATTGGATCGTGTTTATTGCAACACGGTTATTCATCTAAGTTAGAGAATAATGGTTATTCTATTTACATGAATAATACCTTCAATGGTCAAGCACCCAGTGAGAATGGTTTGTTGAATCTTGATCGTAGTAATACACATGTTCATAACATTGATGCCAAAAGATACAAAGTTAATAATAATAGTACCACATACTTGTGGCACTGCCGCTAAATGTCATATTGGTATAAAACGCATGAAGAAACTCCATGCTGATGGATCTTTGGACTCATTCGATTTCGAATCAGTTGAGACATGCGAACCATGCCTCTTGGTCAAGATGACTAAGGACCCCGTTTTCTAGTTTGATGGAGCGGGCAAGTGACTTATTGGCAATGATACATGTTGATGTATGCAATCCAATGAGTCTTATAGCGTGCGGTGGATATCGTTATTTCTTACCTTCACTGATGATTTGAGTAGACATAGGGTATATTTGCTTAATGAAACACAAGTCTGAATCGTTTGAAAGGTTCAAGAAAATTCAGAGTGAAGTTTAAGATCATCTGACAAGAAGATAAAAATGTCTACGATATGATCGTCGAGATGAATATCTGAGTTGCGAGTTTGGCATACAACTTTAGACAATGTGAAAATTGTTTCACAACTCACGCCACCTGGAACACCATAGTGTGATGGTGTGTCTGAATGTCATAGGTCTGCTCTATTGGATATGGTGCATGCTATGATGTCTCTTATCGTTTTGTTACTATAATTTTGGGGTTATGCATTAGAGACAACTACATTCACTTTAAATAGGGCACCATCAAAATCCGTTGAGATGACACCATGTGAATTATGGTTTGATAGAAACCTAAGCTGTCCTTTCCTAATGTTTGGGGCTGCGACACTTGTGTGGAAAATGTTTTCACCTAATGAGCTCGAACCCAAAGCGGACAAATGCATCTTCATAGAATACCCTAAGAACAGCTGGGTAAACCTTCTATCTCAGATCCAAGTATAAAGTGTCTGTTGCTAAAATTGGGTCCTTTCTCGAGAAAAAGTTTCTCTCGAAAGAATTGAGTGGGAGGAAGATAGAACTTGATGAGGTTGTTGAACCTTTGTTCAACCAGAGAGTAGCGCAGCGCATGAAGTTATTTTCTGTGAAGCCTACGTTAGTTAAAGAGGAAGTTAATGATGATGATCATGAAGCTTCGGATCAAGTTACTATCGAACCTCGTAGGTTAACAAGGATGTGTACTGCTCTTGAGCGGTACGACAACCCTGTCTTGGAGGTCATGTTGTTGGACAACGATGAACCTACGCGCTTTGGAGAAGCGATGATGGGCCCGGATTCCAACAAATGGTTAGAGGCCATAAAATCCGAGAAAGGATCCATGTATAAAATCCAAGTATAGACTTTGGTAGACTTGCTGGTTGGACGGCATGTCGTCGAGTACAATTGGACCTTTAAGATGAAGACAGACACTGATGGTGAATGTCACCATTTATAAAGCTCGACTTGTCGCAAAGAAGTTTCGACAAGTTCAAGGAGTTGACTACGATGAGACTTTCTCACTCGTAGCGATGCTAAAGTCTGTTGGAATTATGTTAGCAGTTGCTGCATTTTTCAATTATGAAATCTGGCAGATGAATGTCAAAACATCGTTTCCTTAACGGTTTACTTGAGGAAAGGTTGTATGTGATACAACCAGAAGGTTTTGTCAGTCCTAAGGATGCTAAAAGGTGTGCAAGCATCAGTGATCCTTCTATGAACTGAAGCAAGCATCTCGGAGTTGGAATATACACTTTCATGAGGTGATCAAAGTTTTTGAGTCTATACAAAGTTTATGAGAAACTTGTACTTACAATAAAGTGAGTGGGAGCACTATAGAGTTTCTGGTAAGCATATGTGGTTGGCATATTGTTGATCAGAAATGATGTAGAATTTCTGGAAAGCATGAACGGTTGTTTGAAACGAGTTTTTCAAAGGAAAACCTGGATAAAGCTACCTAATTGTTGAGCATCAAGATCTATAGAGATAGATCAAGAAGCTTGATGAGACTTTTCAATAAGTACATACATTGACAAAGTTTTTGAAAGAATTCAAAATGGATCAGTCAGAGAAAGAGTTCTCGCCTGATTTGTAAGGTATGAAGTTGAGTAAGACTCAATGCCCAGTTACTGCAGAAAATAGAGAAAAGATGAGTGTCATCCCCTATGCTTCAGCCATAGGTTCTATCATGTATGCAATGATGTGCACAAGACCTGATGTCAGCCTTGCCATAAGTATGGCCGCAAGGTTTCAAAGTGATCCTGGAATGGAGCACTGGACAACGGTCGAGATTATCCTTAGTAACTAAAAGACTAGGGAGATGTTTGTCGATTATGGAGGTGATAAAGAGTTCGCCGTAAAGAGTTATGTCGATGCAAGCTTTAACACCAATCCGGATGATTCGTAGTAGCAATCTAGATAGGTATAGTGGAGCAGCCATTTGGAATAGTACCAAGTGGAGTGTGGTAGCAGTGTTTACGGTTTGACATAGAAATTTGCAAAGTACACACGGATCTGAATGTCGCAGACCCGTTGACTATAAGACCTCTCTCACATGCAAAGCATGATCAAGCCCCAGAACTCATTGGGTGTTAGATTTATAACAATGCGAATCACATGGTGATGTGAACTAAATTATTGACTCTAGTGCAAGTGGGAGACTGTTGGAAATATGCCCTAGAGGCAATAATAAATTAGTTATTATCATATTTCCTTGTTCATGATAATTGTTTATTATCCTTGCTATAATTGTAATGATCGGAGACTTAGATGCATGTGTGGATACATAGACAAAACCATGTCCCTAGTATGCCTGTAATAGACTAGCTCGTTGATCAAAGATGGTTAAGGTTTCCTAGCTATGGACATGAGATGTCATTTGATAATGGGATCACATCATTAGGAGAATGGTGTGATGGACAAGACCCAAACTACAAATGTAGCATATGATCGTGTCAGTTTATTGCTACTGCTTTCTGCATGTCAAGTATTTGTTCCTTTGACCATGAGATCATGCAACTCACAGACACCGGAGGAGTGCCTTGTGTGTATCAAACATCACAACGTAACTAGGTGACTATAAAGGTGCATTACATGTATCTCCGAAGGTGTCTGTTGGGTTGGCATGGATCAAGACTGGGATTTGTTACTCCGTGTGACGGAGAGGTATCTCAGGGCCCACTCGGTAATACAACATCACAATAAGCCTTGCAAGCAATGTGACGAAGTGTTAGCCACGGGATCTTGTATAACGGAACAAGTAAAGAGACTTGCCGGTAACGAGGTTGAACTAGGTATACAAATACCGATGATCGAATCTCGGGCAAGTAACATACCGAAGAACAAAGGGAAACATCATACGGGATTAACTGAATCCTTGACATAGAAGTTCGACCGATAAAGATCTTCGTAGAATATGTAGGAACCAATATGGGCGTCCAGGGCCCGCTATTGGTTATTGACCGTAGAGGTGTCTCGGTCATGTCTACATAGTTCTCGAACCCGCAGGGTCTGCACACTTAAGGTTTGGTGATGTTTTGGTAGTATAGAGTTATGCATGGTGGTGACCAAAGGTTGTTCGGAGTCCCGGATGTGATCCCGGACATCATGAGGAGCTCCGAAATGGTCCGGAGGTAAAGATTGACATATAGGAAGTCCTGTTTTGGTCGTCGGAAAAGTTTCGGGCTCATCGGTAGTGTACCGGTCGTGGCGGTAGTGTACCGGGGGACCATCAGGAGGGGTATTTCGACCCAAGAGGCTATATGGGCTGTGGGAGAGTAAATACCATCCCTTTGTGGGCTGGTGGAAGTCTCACACAAGGCCCATGCGGCTGGGAAGAAAAGCCCAAAAGGAAAAAGGTGGAAAAAGGTAAAAAAAGGCCAAATAAGGAAGGAGTCCTAATCCTACTAGGAGTGGAGGAGGAGGACTCCTCCCTCCTTGGTTTGGCCGACCCAAGGGCTGCCTCTTTGGCTGACAAGCCTCCTCCTCCTCTCCTCCTATATATACTAGAGGATTTTAGGGTTTTGGAACAAGATTTTCAGCCACGTGCCAGCCGTTCCTCTAGTGCATAGCTTCTCTTCTAGATCGGTTTTCTGCAGTGCTTAGGCGAGGCCCTGCCGGAATAGATCCACCACCATCGCCGCAGCACCGTCACACTGCCGGATAACTCTTCTACCTCTCCGCTCCCTCTTGCCGGATCAAGAAGGCGAAGATCATCATCAAGCTGTACGTGTGCTGAATGCGGAGGTGTCGTCCGTCCGGCGCTAGATCGGAAGGACCGTGATCAAGATCGCAGGACGGATCATGATGAGTTTACGGGACGGATCATGATGAGATCGCGGGACGGATCGTGATGAGTTCACAGAACGGATCGTGATTGGATCGTGGGACAGATCGTGATGAGATCGCGGGACACTCGGCAATTTGGATCGCGAAGACGTTCGACTACACCAACCGCGTTTCTTAACGCTTCCCGCTTAGCGATTTACAAGGGTACGTAGATCCTCTCTCCCTCTCGTAGATGCTCATCACCATGGATAGATCTGCGGGTGCGTAGGAATTTTTTTGTTTCCCATGCGATGTTCCCCAACATTTGCCAGCTTATCAGGTCGGTTGTGCGCTGGGCAAGGCTTGTTGAGCGCCTCTTCCAAGTTGAAAGGTTGAGTTGTCTTACCCTTGTTAAACGTTGGCCTAAAATTTCCATTATCCCTGGCATGATTGTTCCCAGCACTAGTGTTCGCCACTAACTCTGACCCGCCATCCGGGTTCTTCCGCTTGCCTGGGTTGCCGTTTCCAGCCCCTTGTTGTTGTTGATTCTTGTCATTGTTGCTCTTCTTACCCTGAGCTAATTTCTTGGTGGTATCTGAGTCTACATATTTGGTGAGAGCTGTCATGAGCTCACCCATATCCTGACAAGAACGCTTCAGCCGCCCAAGCTTCTGCTTAAGGGGTAAAAAGTGACAGTTCCTTTCCAAAATCAAAACCGCTTGAGATGCTGAAATGTTCTCAGACAAGTGGATCACCGTCGAGACCCGCCAGACGCAATGATGGGCTGACTCACCTTCCTGTTGTACACAATGATCAAGATCTATAATCGTCATGGGTTGCTTGCATGTTCCCCTGAAATTCTTGATAAAGCGTGCTTTTAACTCAGCCCAAGACATGATGGTGTCAGGTGGCAAACCCTTCAATCAAGTGCGGGCCGGTCCCTCTAACATCATGATGAAGTATTTCGCATAAACCGCCTCACCGACATCCATCATCTCCATCGCAAGCTCATAGTTTTAATCCAGGTCTCTGGGAGCAGATCAGCCATGTAGTTAGGCACCTTCCGCGGCCCTTTGAAGTCCTTAGGTAAACGTTCATTCCTTAAATCCGCCGCGGGACACAGCACACCAACTCCCCTGGATGAAGTGCTGACGGGGGATGGGGGGCTTGTCGGCGCTGACTCAGGATTCTCCGTGTAACCCGTCACCGGTGTTGATCCTCGCTGAGCCCGACCCCTATCCATGATCTCCTGGATATCTCTTTTAGGCATGTTATCATTGGGCGAATTTTGCCTTTCCTCACTGCTGGAAACCGCCGACGACTCTATATGCCGGCTATAGCTACGACTGTGAACCGGCATAGAGTGCACCCAGCTCCAACCGTATGTATACTTCTCTTGCTGAGCCACCGTTGTCTGCAACAGACTAATTGCATTCTGCGCCTCTTCGGCGAACTGCGTTCCTTCGGCCAAGGGGAGGGCGTCAAGCCTGGCAACCACCGCTATCATATTTTCCATCGGATTAGAGTAATGGCCGGGCGGCATCACAATGCGTCGCTACGGGGTCCGGTTCCTCCATGGCGGGTCTGGCTGCCGCGGCGCCTCCGCGGCCTGGGTTACCATCGGCGGTGTATTTGGTCCGGCTCCAGGAGTGTTGAAGAGATTTCTAGGTTGAATAGGGAGACCGACTTGGGTCCTCCTTCGCTAATGGTAAGAGAAGAAGGGTACGTCATATTTTTCTTCATTAATCCAACAAGCTTGGATTCCATGTTGCGGCTGGCAGAAAGTGATTCAAATAGCCAGCATGCAGGTCATCTGCAGTCATTTTCTCTAAGACGGGGAATCCGAGGTCAAGCTTCTCTGGAGAGCAAGTGTCAATCTTGCTGGTGTGTTTTGTCAACACATGAGGAGCAAGGGATTGCTAACCCATCCCATTGATGGTAACTTCGGGATGAGACGGGTCTTCGACGACTGTTGAAGGATTGAGCGGCTTAGGGTCAGTCGTTGGACTCTCAGGAGTCGCCATGTGGTGATCTTCCGGCTCAGAAGGTGGAGGAGTGCGACCAGGTCCATCCTTATTAACATCAGAAGGTTCAACATGAGTAGAAGAGTCTGGCCCAGCATTCTCCGCCTGTCTTCCTTCGTTGAATCGCCTCCGAAACTCGTTGGTCCAAGTTGAAACGGAGAGCCTCCGACCTCAAGCGTTCCGACTCAGCATTCATCTGAACATGCAATGCGTTAATATCCTCGTGGGCCTGAGCCATGTGTCCCTTGATCTGGATAATCTCGGCATTGCACTCTACTCGATTTTCGGTTGTCACTTCTGTGGCCATCAGGGCCGTTAGCTCATCCATGAGTTCCAGCAAGACTTGAGCCGGTGGCTTAGGAGGCTCAGCCTCGGGTGTGGCGGCTCCTGCCGCCGCTCCGGACGTCGTGTCGTTAAAAGCCGGTGTCGGGCCTGCCATGAACACGGCGACTCGGCTCGGCGGGTCATAGGGCTCCGGAATACTGTCACCATCGGCATTGCCCCCTAACCCGCCGCCGTGAAGCTGATAGATTGACTCCGCATCTCCGGTGGAGGATCCTTCAGCCGAGAAAGCCAAGGTTTCCCTTCCTGACACGGAATCTTTCCTGTCCTGCGTAAAGCCGGCAAAAACACTCTTCCGCCTGGGTTGAACACGAGCGGGTTTCATGCGCCGGGTCGGCTCGACGAGGTCGGTGCAGACGTCCGACCCGGGTGTGGATCCGTCGATCTTGCCGATGAACACATGCATCTTGCCAATGGTAACCCGGTACCCATACTCGATTGAGCCGGCCTCCGGTCCCCATCCTGAATCATCGATGTCGAGCTTACCGCGACGACTCTTCGTCATTAAGCCGATGGCGTATCCTTCGATCCCTGGGAGAGGGCCCTTTAAGAACTCAACACCACCGTGCGTCAGCCCCATGGTGGGCGCCAACTGTCGTGGTTTTATCACAGCAAATGTTCGAAGACTTAGGTTCGAGGCCATCGCTAAGGCGATGGACTCAAAGGGGTTGATCGGGACGAAAGACATGGGTTTACCCAGGTTCGGCCCCTCGCGAAGAGATAAAATCCTACGTCCTGCTTTGTGTATATTGATTGGAGTGTTGATTACAAGAGACCGTATTCTCTTGACCTAGCTCTAGATTGATTGGTTTTTTTGTCTAAGCCATCCCCGGGTCTTGCCTTTATATAGGAGGACAAGGCCTCGGAATGCAAGAGTCCCAAACCGACTCTTACCACGTATCTGGTTCTGTCTCTAAGCCGCCTTGCCTCCTTTGGCAAGCCGTCTCCGGGCGGCTCACCTTGTTGGAAATATGCCCTAGAGGCAATAATAAATTAGTTATTATCATATTTCCTTGTTCATGATAATCGTTTATTATCCATGCTATAATTGTATTGATCGGAGACTTAAACGCATGTGTGGATACATAGACAAAACCATGTCCCTAGTATGCCTCTAATGGACTAGCTCGTTGATCAAAGGATGGTTAAGGTTTCCTAGCCATGGACATGAGATGTCATTTGATAATGGGATCACATCATTAGGAGAATGATGTGATGGATAAGACCCAAACTACAAACATAGCATATGATCGTGTCAGTTTATTGCTACTGTTTTCTGCATGTCAAGTATATGTTACTATGACCATGAGATCATGCAACTCACGGATATAGAAGGAGTGGCTTGTGTGTATCAAACGTCGCAACGTAACTGGGTGACTATAAAGGTGCTCTACAGGTATCTCCGATGGTGTCTGTTGAGTTGGCATGGATCGAGACTGGGATTTGTTACTCCGTGTAACGGAGAGGTATCTCGAGGCCCACTCGGTAATGCAACATCACAATAAGCCTTGCAAGCGATGTGACTAATTGTTAGTTGCGGGATCTTGTATTACGGAACGAGTAAAGAGACTTGCCGGTAACGAGGTTGAACTAGGTATGGAGATACCAACAGTCGAATCTCGGGCAAGTAACATACCGAAGAACAAAGGGAACGTTATACGGGATTAACTGAATCCTTGACATAGAGGTTCGACCAATAAAGATCTTCGTAGAATATGTAGGAACCAATGTGGACGTCCAGGTCCCGCCATTGGTTATTGACCGTAGAGGTGTCTCGGTCATGTCTACATAGTTCTCGAACCCGCAGGGTCTGCACACTTAACGTTCGGTGACGTTTCGGTAGTGTAGAGTTATGTATGGTGGTAACCGAAGTTTGTTCGGAGTCCCGGATGAGATCCCGGACGTCACGAGGAGCTCCGGAATGGTCCGGAGGTAAAGATTCATATATAGGAAGTCCCAGTTTGGTTTCCGGAAAAGTTTCGGGCTCATCGATAGTGTACCGGGAGTGCCGGTAGTGTACCGGGAGTGTCGATAGTGTACCGGGAGACCTCCGGGAGGGGTACTTCGACCCCAAGAGGTCCATGGTCTGTGGGAGAGTATTAACCAGCCCTTAGTGGGCTGGGAAAACAGCCACAAAGGCCCATGGCACAGGAGAGAAAGTCCTAAAGCAAAAAGTGGAAAATCAGCCAATAGGAGACAATTCTACTCCAACTAGGATTGGATGTGAAGTAGGATTGCTTCCCACCTCCTATTTCAGCCGACCCAAAGGCCTTGGCTGCGTCTCCTCTCCTCTCCTCCTATATATACTAGTGGATTGGGTGGTTTTTGGACAGAATTTCCGGCCACGTGCTACCCGTTTCACCGGTGCACAGTTTCTCCTCTAGATCGGTTTTCCGCAGCGCTTAGGCGAAGCCCTGCCGGAATTGCTCCACCACCATCACCGGAGCGCCGTCACGCTGCCGGTGAACTCTCTCTCCTCTCCACCTCCTCTCGCTGGATCGAGACGGTGGAGATCGTCATCAAGTTGCACGTGTGCTGAACGCGGAGGTGCCGTCCGTTCGGCGCTAGATCAGAAGGACCGTGATCGAGATCGCGAGACAGTTCATAATGTGATCACAGAACGGATCGTGATGAGTTCGTGGGACAGATCGTGATCAAGATCGTGAGACGGATCGTGATGAGTTCGCGGGACGGATCATGATGTGTTCGCGGGACGGTTCGTGATTGGATCGCGGGACGCTCGGCGATTTGAATCGCGAAGAAGTTCGACTACACCAACCGCGTTTCTTAACGCTTCCCGCTTAGCAATCTACAAGGGTACGTAGATCCACTCTCCCTCTCGTAGATACTCATCACCATGGATAGGTTTGCGTGTGCGTAGGAAAAATTTTGTTTCCCATGCGACGTTCCCCAACACACCTGCCCGGGTCTTACGCCATCTTTTGTCTTTGGGCCTCCGTCTCAGCCCATCTGGTAAGCCGCCACGCGGCCTAGCCTTCCTCTTTCGGCCCACTTGATAGCGAGCCGTCAGATATGACCCGGCCCCTCCTGGGCGGGTCTTACCACGGATTATATCCCCAACAAATATCATTATGCGCGTGAACAAAGTAACGAACTAATTGGCATGATAAAAAGAATCAAATCTGTAGGAGAATCCAAATCATGATTCAAACATGCATGAGAACATATTTTTCCGGGAATTTTTTTGCCGTTTCGCAGCCCCTATTCTCCTACCTGATCTTTAGCCCATCTCTTCGGCCCTCCCGCAGTTTGGTCAGAGAAGGCTATAATGTGAGCTCATAGGAAGGGCTAATACTGTGATTTTCATGATCATGCTAAGAGCATCTCTAATAGCTCCCTTATTTTAAGACGTCAAAAGAGGGCGTTGTAGAACAAATTGGGCACCAAAACTGATTTTCTTGGGCATGAGCAAGTGCTGTCTCGAACAACGGCCTATAATAGGGCACAAAAAATGTTAGTTCTCCTTCGGCCACTGTAGTCATCGCCCCAAGCGAGGCCCGGAGCTTTTACCGCCGACCACCCTCGTCCAAACACACGCTCTGAATCCTTGTTGACGCTGACGACATGTCTAGGGTGTGCGCCAAGTCCCGATATGTCGGGTAGCCGAACTGCACACAACCACAAACGAACGAACTACAGTGACTGCTGGCGTTAGTGGTGCGAGCTGATCCAATCGACAGCGACCAAAACAACTTGCCATAGTTCAGATAAACTGAACAACTTATTACTTATGATTGTCACTCTTTCGGGCTCAAGATAAACTGAACTTGCTCTGCTGATGTCTATCTCAGCAAATCGACATCTGAATGTAAAGTTTCAGGCTCAAGATACATCTGTATATCTATCTGAATTTGAATTACGAGGAGTGCACGCGCATCAGCTCATTTATATCTGAATTTGAGCAAATCTTAATGTCTATCTTTACGTGCGAGTGCACGTGCAGCACGAGCACGGTGGGCACCGTCGTGTACTGCTCCCCATCTCACCCCGCCGAACACCAGCCTGCAGCTCTGCTCACACGGACGGGACATTCGGGCTCCTAGACGCACGCGTCGACACCGGCGATGGTGCCCGCAAGCACGCGCGGTGGTGCTAGCTTCCGATTAGGCATTGCAGGTTGGAAGTGATAGTGAGCACCACCAAGCGAGCGCCATTCACCATGTGATATCTGTGAGTCCATTCACCATGCAAACAATCGGGACACTTCATTGATGATTGTACTGTCCCAACATATGATATTTGTGAGTCCATTCACCATGCTACAGATGTTTGTCATTTGTTGCAAGCTTCAAAACCCACTGTGACCATGTATGGCTATGCTAATGAGGCGTTCATGTTTTTTGAACTTCCTCTTTCGGGTTCATTCAGGCCTAAGGTGGAAAATGCCAAAATGGCAAAGGTCACAGTGGAAGGGGATGCCATGACAATCCCAGAGATTATTGAACAATTTAAATGGATTGTGCCGTCAGAGAATTTCCAATGGGAAGTTATGCACTATCATGGGAGTGTTTTCAAGGTCAGGTTCCCGAGCAAAACTGAAGTGCAGCGTATGAAACACTTCAAAACATACCCTGTGCCCATGAGAGCTTCTGATCTTATTTTTGATGAGTGGGTAGTAATGGAGGAGCCTGAATATATGCTACGTGAGGCTTGGGTGCATGTAAAAGGGTTACCAGCTGATGTTAGAAAGGACTACCTAGCTCTTTGGGCGCTGGGATCTTTTTTTGGGAAGACTATAGAAGTGGACATGCCTTTTACTAGGAAACATAAAACACTAAGATCAAGAATTGGTTGTATGGATCATACTCTCATTCCAACCACAATGGATGTCATGATCAAGGAAGGTTTCCACAGACTTCAATTTTAAGTAGAAAATGTGTTGCCTAATGCTCAGGGACACAAAACTTTGAGAGATGCCGATAATGGCAATGGTGGAGGAGGCAATGGACATGATGACAAGGGAGATAAGGGAAAGGATGCTGCCACTGATATGGACGTGGAGAAAACTACTGCACCAGCAATGGTTCAAAACCCAAATGTTCTGGCTGAGGGGAATGGGACTGCCGGCCATGGTTCAAATCAACATCTCTCCATCATCTTTGGAGGTTTCCCTCCCTCTCCTGTCAATTTTTTTGAAGGCCTTAATGTAGGTATTAAACAGACAAATGATGAGGACAATCATGCGGTGGGCGTCGTATTTGATTCGACGCGAGATCCAACTCCACCAAGCGCTATCCCACCAATGTTTGGCGTAACGGAGTCCGGCCCGGGTTCGGAGGCGATCCTTGGAGGCGGGACACAGCTAGAGGCATGCCAGGGAGAGCTGCTCCCGTTCTCCACGGCCCAACAACATGCTATCACGTTTGGGCGGAAGGAGGAGAAGTTGTTGCAGTCTGATGCCGCGGACGTCGCTGATGTCGCAAGGCGGCAGATCGAGGAGGCTAGTGCATCCGCCTCCGACACGCAGCCTACGACACAGCTGCCTATGCCGGGATCGGATGTAGTTATGGACATCGGATGCTCTACACAACGATCTGCGGGGGTGGTGCTTAGGCCACAACCATCGGAGGAGCTCACTGGAGGTTTTAACGCATCATGTGATCACGTGTTGCCTCCTGACTGCGGAATTTTAAAGGAAAAATGGTGCCATCGCTGGAGGAGGTAATTGCCTTTGGAGGGATCACTCAACCAGCTAACAACGTGCGATCGAGTTCACGCATCCGTGCTCAAGCAAATGCTGATAATACTCAGATGGCTAGGGCGATGCACCAAGCTTAGCAACATGTTGAAGCAACCCTATCAGGTACTCATCAATCCCCCAAACTTTCATTCATTAATTTGCCACATGATTAAATTATTGGTAGAGCCTCTCTTCTAGGAGTTTGTCTAGGAAAGGATTTTGATGAAGCGGTACAAACAATAGAAAACATTAAAGGAGTAGATCACATTCGAAACTTGCAGTTTCTGGAAAAGAATTTGAAAGATACTACGGTAAAGGATGATGATCCTTCAAACCGAATGATGTCTACTGTGTCAAATTTGTGTGAGGACCTAGAAGCTGACGAGACAAATGATCCTGAGTTAAATGAATTAATGAATAACCCCATTACCCCCGATTAAAGAAAAAAATTAGACACAGAAAGGTCTATGATACCATGAATATCCGGAAAAGCAACCGGAAGAGAACCAAAAAAATCTACGAAGAATGCAGAATCTAATGGGCATGACAAGGAATAGTGGTGGTTTTGGTAACCCCTCTAAGCACATTTTTGTTAAAGAATCAATTCGTGAGTATAGATTGAATTTTATTGCCTTGTTGGAGACAAGAAGATCTAATTTCACGGTTGCTTTTTTAACTCAACTTGCGGCTGGTTTCAATTTTTCGTGGTTTTGCCTACCACCTCATGGTCGATCAGGTGGTATTTTAGTTGGAATTAATTCAGACACTTTGGATGTGTTGAAAGTGACAACGGGAGACTACTCGGTGCATATGCACATGAGATGCAAGAGAGATGGTTTTGAATGGAATTTTGTGCCAGTCTATAGGGTTGCCCAAGATGCACACAAGTTAGATTTTTTAATTGAGATAGTCCGCATGTGTGAGTGCAGTCGCTGCCTATGTTGGTAGGAGGGGACTTCAATATTATGAGAAATCAATATTAAAAGAACAAAGAAAATTTTAATGCGCGTTGGCCATTTATTTTCAATGCTATCGTCCAAGAGTTAAACTTGAGAGAGATTGCTCTCTCAGGTAGACAATTTACTTGGGCAAATAGAACAGATAACCCAACCTTCCAGAAGCTGGATAGAATTCTAGCAAGTGTGGACTGGGAGAAAAAATTCCCACTCGTTACTGTACGAGCTCTTTCTAGGACCGGCGCTGGGTCCGACCATACTCCTCTCTTGATTGATTCCGGTATCAAAGCCCATAATGGAAGTCAGCCACGATTCTCCTTTGAACTTTTTTGGCTTAGACAAGAAGGTTTTTATGAGATGGTTGCGGCTGAATGGGTTAAGGTAACAGAAGGAAGGACTCCTATGGAGATATGGCAAAATAAAATTCGCCATCTGTGTTGTTTCTTAAAAGGTTGGGCAAAAAATCTGAGTGGAAAATATAAGAAAGGAAAATAAAGACTTCTTTCAATCATTGGTGAGTTAGATATTAAATATGAAACCAACCCCTTAAGTGAAGTAGAGAGAGCTGCTTTAAAAAATGCCAATGAGCAAATTTCTAAGCTAAGAAGGGATGAAGAGACTAAATGGGCACAAAGAGGAAAAGTTAAATACAATGAGGAAGGGGGAAATAACACCAAATATTTTCATTTGATTGCTAATTGGAAGAGGAGAAAAAGAAAATCTTCCAATTAGAGCAAGAAGAAGGAACTATTACTGGAGAGGAAAATCTACGGGTGTATATTACCGAATTTTATAAAAAACTTTTTGGCAGCCTACACCATCTAATGTTTCAACGATGGAAGAGGTAAATCAGGACATACCTCAACTATCTGTCGAAAATAGTATACTCACAGCTCCTTTTACTGAGAAGGAGGTGCATGACGCTATTTCACAGATGAACATAATAAGGCACCGGGCCCGGATGGCGTCCCAGCTGAATTCTACCAGAAGTTCTGGGGCATACTAAAGGGAGACCTGATGAAACTGTTTGATCAATTACACAAGGGGAGTTGCCCCTCTTCAAATTAAATTTCGGCATTATTACCCTATTGCCTAAGAAGGAAAATGCAATTCAAATCCAACAATAAAAACCGATTTGTCTGTTGAATATTAGCTTTAAGATATTCACCAAGGTTGGAACTAATCGCATAATGGGTATTGCACCGAATGTGATTAGGCCAACCCAGGTGGCATTCATGCCAGGGAGAAATATTCTTGAGGGGGTAGTCATCCTACATGAGACTATTCATGAACTTTAGTCTAAAAAATGGATGGAGTTCTTTTTAAGATCGACTTTGAAAAGGCATATGACAAGGTCAAATGGTCTTTTCTCCAACACACTTTGCGTATGAAGGGGTTTGCACTTGAATGGTGTCGTTTTATAAAGGATTTTGTGCAAGATGGGAGCGTAGGGGTCAAAGTAAATGAGAATATTGGCCGCTTTTTTCAGACTCTAAAAGGTTTCAGACAGGGAGACCCCCTCTCGACGATACTGTTCAATATTGTAGTAGACATGCATGCTTGCTATTCTTATTGAGCGTGCAAAACTGGATGGTCAAGTGGGTGGGCTCATTCCTCATTTTGTTGAGGGAGGCTTATCAATACTACAATATGCGGATGACACCATCTTATTTCTGGAACATGACATTCAGAAGGCACTTAACATGAAACTAATCCTTTGCATTTTTGAACAACTCTCGAGATTGAAAATTAACTTCCATAAAAGTGAGATCTTCTGTTTGGTAAGGCAAAGGAGGATGAACAGCAATATAAACACATTTTTGGATGTGAGGCTGGTTCACTTCCTTTCCGATATCTTGGTGTAAGAGCATATTTCTCCCTACGTGGTTTTGGTGATTGATGACAAGGCCTTTGCGGACTAATCGTGTGCATTGAGCATTTCAGATATCTCAGGTCTAGGCACAAGACGATTCAGTGCCCCTCGGAATCTTTCGAAGACGGTTGTTGTATGCGTTTCCTTTCGGTGGATTTGAATCGTAGGAAAGTCGTACTATCAAGAGGGGGTCCGCTTCGGAAAGGTCTGGGTGGAATCAACACGTACACATCTATTCCTTTGCACCACCTTTCCCTCTCTTCAATGGAGCCCCAACTCGTTTTCCTTCTCTGTGCAAAAGGAACGTCTGCTAGGTGTTTGGGTTCGGTGGTCTGCGGTAGTACCGCAGGTGGCAGCGGTAGTACCACTCGGTGGAGCGGTAGTACCGCTGTCTCCTGCCCTGGCCTCTACGCCTGCGGTAGTAGGCGCGGATGTTATTTTTTTACTTCCGCCCTACTGCAGTAGTACCGCGATTCTCGTCCGGTACTACCGTGCCGGACTTTTTTCGCATAGTTTCCCTCTACGGAGGTAGGCACGGAAGTAATTTTTTACTTCCGTGCACCTCCAGTGGCTGCCTCTGCTGACCGTGCGGTAGTACCGCACGGGCTCGCGGTAGTACCGCTCCGGCGGTTCTACCGCTTGTGGCCTAGTGCTAACGGCCAGGGCCAGCTATGCCCGTGCGAGCGGTAGTACCGCACAAGGCTGCGGTAGTACCGCAAGCCATCACGGTAGTACCGTGACTTTTGTGGTAGTACCGCGACGTGCGGGGCTGAAGGAGTGGATAACGGTTGGATCTTGTCCCCCACTATAAAAGGGGGGTCTTCTTCCCCCAAGAAGTTTACCTCTTCCTTCCCAAAACTCCATTGTTCCTCCAAGCTCCATTTTAGCCCAATCTATCTCTCTAGCCAATCAATCTTGTTGATTTTCTAGGGATAGGTTGAGAAGGCCCCGATCTACACTTCCACCAAGAGAAATTTGATTCCCCCCACTAATCCCTTGCGGATCTTGTTACTCTTGGGTGTTTGAGCACCCTAGTGGTCGAGGTCACCTCGGAGCCACATTCCATTGTGGTGAAGCTTCGTGGTGTCGTTGGGAGCCTCCAATTCAGTTGTGGAGATTGCCCCAACCTTGTTTGTAAAGGTTCGGTCGCCGCCTTCAAGGGCACCAATAGTGGAATCACGGCATCTCGCATTGTGTGAGGGCGTGAGGAGAATACGGTGTCCCTAGTGGCTTCTTGGGGAGCATTGTGCCTCCACACCGCTCCAACGGAGACGTACTTCCCCACAAGGGAAGGAACTTTGGTAACACATCCTCGTCTCCACCGGCTCCACTTTTGGTTATCTCGCATCTTTACTTCTTGCAAGCTTTTACTGTGTCATATCCCTTGCTTGCTTGTGTACTTGTTGTGATTAGCATCATATAGGTTGTTCACCTAGTTGCACATCTAGCTAACTTATTTGATGCTAAACCTTAATTGTTTAAAGAAAAGTTAAAAAGTGTTAGTTGCCTATTCACCCCTCCCCTCTAGTCAACCATATCGATCCTTTCACTTGGCATACCCATTCATTATCGCAAACTTAGAAACTCAGCTTGGTACCCAGTTGAAACCCGCTTTGAAGGCAAATTGGGTTGCTGGAAGGGCAAAATGTTGTCATATGGTGACAGATTGGTCCTTATAAACGCTGTGTTGACTAGTTTTCCCATGTTTATGCTATCCTTTTTAAAAGTACCAAAGGGTGTTTTAAAACGGCTAGATTATTATAGATCCCGCTTCTTCTGGCAAAGTGATGACGAAAAAAGAAAATATAGACTAACCAAGTGGAATATTTTGTGACGTCTGAAAGATCAAGGTGGCCTTGGAATAGAAGTGTTGGAAATAAAAAACAAATGTTTATTGAGTAAATGGTTATTCAAGCTTCTTAATGAGGAAGGTGTATGGCAAGACCTCCTTCAAAATAAATATCTTAGTCAAAAAACGTTATCTGAGGTTCAAGTCAAACCAACAGACTCTCCTTTCTGGAAGGGACTCATGAATGTGAAAGATGAGTTCTTTGTTAGGGGTCATTTTCAAGTGGGAAATGGCACTACTGTTAGGTTTTGGGAAGACGTTTGGTTGGGTGACACTAGTTTGGCTCAGCAATATCCGGTCCTATATAACATTGTGCAACATAAGAATGTTTCTGTTGCAAGTATACTGTCTCAACAGCCTCTGAATGTGAGTTTCAGACGGTTACTAATTGGTAACAAATGGATGGCTTGGCTGAACCTTTTGCATGCGCCTAATGACAATTTCTCTTGATAATGAACAAGATAAGTTTGTCTGAAACCTTACTACCTCGGGTATCTTTTCAGTCAAATCAATGTATGGAGAACTAATGAATGGTCACACATCTTATTTGAGAAAGTATCTTTGGAAACTTAAAATCCCTTTGAAGATAGAGATTTTTATGTGGTTCGTAAGCAACAAAGTACTTCTGACTAAAGACAATCTAGCTAAGAGGAAGTGGAAAGGATGCACAAAATGTGTCTTCTGTGGGGAACATGAGACGGTAGAGCATCTTTTCATTGAGTGCCCTTTCACTAAGATTCTATGGCGCATCGTTTATTTTTCGTATGATCTCTCTTCTCCAACGAATATTACTAATATGTTTGGCAATTGGTTGAATGGAGTTGACAAAAGTTCCAAGGATTGCATTCGCATAGGTGTTTCGGCCTTACTTTGGTCAATATGGAGATGCAGAAATACTATTGTATTTAACAAACAAAAATCGTTTAATATCTTGCAGGTTATCGATATGATGGTCCATTGGGTACAGCTATGGACTCTCCTTTCTCCTCAGGCGTAGAGGGATGTTATGAATTCTGGATGTACCCATCTCCTAACGTTTGCTCAGGATATCTTGTCCCGGACTGGATGGCGGCATATTAGTCGACTAAAGTATGCTTAGTCTATGATATATTCACTTAGCCAATCTTTTTCGCTGGTTGATATTGATATCAACTTTGAGCGATCCTTAAATTGTAATAACTGATATTATGTCACTCTGATACTTCGTTAATAAAAGGTTATGTGTATCGTCACGATGCAGAAGCCGGGGTTATACTCCCCTTTTCGAAAAAAAAACAAGCGAGCGCCAGAGGTGCCGACGCGTTGTGTACACCGCTCACAACGTGCCGTGTGCTCCCCTCGCCACCAACGACGTCGCTTGCCCAATGCCGTGTACGCCGCCGTTGCTGTTCCAAAGGAGCCTCCTCGCTGCTGGTTCGTAGCTTGGCACGGCCTTTTGTCGGTCGACGATGTTGGCCCAAATCTCCGGCCGCTTCACGCGCTGACGAGCGCATAAGCTAGGACGCATCAGCCAGGACACGACAGTGCAAAGTCGGACATGGAGCCAGCGAGGAGCCGAGGACGCGGTCAGCGCCGCTACACTCGCAGCCGACAACGGAGGTGGGGACCGCAGGGGCGGGAGCTTTCCTGGGTGGCAGGGATGGCCGACAGCGAGGGGAATCCGTAGTATGTGGCGGAGCGCCACCACTGAGGATTAGCAGCGCGCGGCCGTCTACATGCTTGCAGCGGGTGGCATCAGAGGAGATGGGGGTGGGGCTGGAGGAGACGATGAGGAGGGAGGAGGGAAGATCGTGGTGGTGGTGGTGGTCTCCCGCTGTAGAGAGGAGGCATCCGAGACATTAGGGGCAGACGGCGCTGCCAGCGGCAGCGACCATCCTGCCAGATCGAAGTTCAATGGCTGGCCAGAGGAAGATGGATGTGGACGGGTCTGGATCGGTCGGAAGAGATAGACTGGCGGGGGTCTTCTTGCTAATGTGCCATAGATCGTTTCGGATGCGTTAGATGTCGATCGGACGGTCAAAATTGATAGATGGCAGACACACCATCATCGCCAAGTGAGCTTTTTATAGTAGTAGAGAGTAGAGATAGAGATTAATCATGCTAGTATCCTTATAAGGAGGAGTAACTTATACGTGGTATAATGCTACAATTATTTATTAGGTTATAGAGTTTTTTTATCTTGTTATGTGTGATGTTATGATGTTAAATAATAATCGTTTGTAGACGTAACGTTGTAGGCCAAAAAAACAAGTGCATCGAATTGATATGCATATCAGATAATATATGCATCTTAAAAACTTCTCTGAGATGCAAAATTACTAATAATAGTAAATATCGCATCCAATAATTTCTTCTCAATGCATACTTTGTTAGATGGCATGACAGTAGTAATATTGAAAAGCACAATTAGTTTTGAAAGTTAGCACAAAGCTATAGATATTAGATCAATTGAAAAATCTCATTAAACATTCGACAGTATTCCTTCTTTGTGATCTGCGTCTGGTCTCTCGTCATGGGTGACGCAATGAATTATCACCTGAAGGGCAACACAAGCGACCAAATCGAGATACAAGAAGACTAGAGAGTAGAAACAATCAGACAAATCTTGGGACAACATAAAAAACGCAAAGGTCACAAGAAAGGTGAACAAGCTTACGCGAATATCCAATTTTAAGCCCGGGCTCATCTGCACCCGGTCAAAAACAATTCATAAAAAAAATTAAAACTATCCAAAAAATTCCAAATTTTTTGTGTAAGGTAAATAATTTAATGCATGGGGCGTGCTCCAAATTCAGATCATTTAAACATTTGAGGAGCTCTTAGCAAAAAAAACAAATTCGGTCCAAACAGTACATGAACAATACACTTTTTAAAAGACCTTAAATTTGTCTTTTTTTGCCGACAACTACTCGGATGTCCAAATAATTTAAAATTTAGAGCGGACATTACACATCAAATTCTCTACTATGATAAACATAAATTGGATTTTTTTATTTTTCTAGTATTTATTTTTAGTTTTTTATTCAGCATGAAATGCAGATGAGTCTAAGAACCAAAACGCTTCACTCAAGCGTGCGTATCTACCTGGCGGCGCTAACGTCATGGACTCAAGCCAAAATCGAATTGAGGATGCCTCTACGCTCCAGCATCTCTGCATACGAGCCAATTTAAGCGTGGGCCTCGTTCTAGCTTTTTTTTTTTATAGAATTAAGAAGAGTTCTAGTGTCGAAATCATTAACTAGCGAATACACCTTCCAACAATTAGAGCATCTTCAGCCGCCCCTCAAGAGGCCTCCGAAGGCCGTTTTTTTGCGGCAGCGGTTGAAAATTGACCCAGTCGCGCCCCACGAGCTCATTTTTCGCCGGTTAGGGCCTAATTTAGCGTCGACGTACCCAGGTCGAACCCGGTGCGCCGGGGGCGCCTGGGGGCGCCGGACGAAACGTTTTGGCACGAAACGGGGGGTGGGTCCACCGAGTCAGCGACTCCGAGCGCGCGTCGTCGTCCTCATCGCCTCGGTTTCCCTGCCGGGAATCGAATCAATGCAAGGCTGCCCGCCGGTCAGCCTTCCATTGATGCCGCGCCTTCACGAGCCGACGTTCACGGGGCGGCGCAGTCAGTACGGGCGTTCATGAGCCGGCGCCGCGCATCCACACCTTGCCTCCCACGCGTTCGCACGATGTCGCCCGCTCGCCGCTATAAAAGGCGATCTCACCGGTGTTCGCCACACCTCGTCGCCTGCCCCCAATCCCACTAGCAACGCTCTCTCTTCTTCTCGGCGATCTCCTCTCACCCTCTCCCCCCTCCCGCAATGGCCGAGCGCTATCCTGGCGACGGCGTGGCCCGCAACGGCTTCGGCCGCCGGCACCTCCACGAGGACGAGACCCGCCTGCTGTTCGAGGCGGAGTACCCGGCGCCGCCGAACATGCGGGCGCCCGACGCCTGGAGGCTCAGCGCGGGCGGCGTCCCCGTGCCACCGGTGCCCACCGAAGCCGAGCGGCGCTCCGAGATGGCCCTGTTCCAGTCCACCTTGTCCGAGGAGCATCGCCGGCAGCTGAGGTACGCCCCGGACAGTACCTCCCTCTGGACGGCTTACTTCGAGCGCCGCCGCGAGGAGCAGCTCGCCTCCACCAACGGCGGCCCCGCGCTCGGCCGCAACAATAGCGATGGTCTCCGTCTTTGATGGGGCGTCCCCGGACGCACTCTCGAGGTCGTCCTCGAGCAAATCGAGGGCGGGAACAAGTCGCGCCTCGGGTACCCAGAGGCGACGTCCGTCTCCCACCGGAGGGGCTCGTCGTGGTAGCCCCAGCGAATGGAGGCGCCGTCATCGTCGTCCTCCTACTCCTCCGGCTCCCAGTCCTCCCACTCCTCCGGCGCAACGTGCACGCCGCTCGTTGCCGTCAAAGCCGAGCCCGGCTTGTTGTCGCTGCTCGTCCGACGCAGCGTCGCAACGACCGCAGCAGCGGCGGCATCATCATCAACGAGGGGGGCCATCACCGCGAGCCCTCACCTCCCCGAGGCAACCTCCACCTTGTCAGGCCGAAGACGGAGCCTGGCATGCCGACGGTGGTCAAGCAGGAGCACCTGGCCATGGCCACCGCCGCCGACGAGGCCGCCCTGAAGTGGGCTCGAGATGACTACGTCCGGGAGAAGGTGGAGCGGCAGCGCCGGGCCCTCGAGGAGATCGAGGCTCGCCACCGCGCCCGTCGCGAGGAGGAGATCGCCGGCCTCATCATCCTCGACGACGACAGCGACAGGGAAGCGCCCGGGCCCTCCAGCCCCGGACTGCACTGTCTCGGCGACACAGGACAGGGCTGTAGTAGGGACGGTGGCCGCGGCGCGCCGGACGGCGACGACAGCGACGGGGACGGGGACAACGACGGCGACTACACCAACTTCTACAAGCTCCTCGGCATGTAGAATGCGGCGGCACGACGACGGGACAACGGCGGCGGGACGACGTAGTCGACGTAGGTTTTTTTAAGTTTTTGTATTATATTTTTAATGAAGAACCCGAATTATGTTTAATGTTTGGGCCACTTTTGGGCCGATTCTATGCCCATAATGGGCTGAAAGCGACGGTTGGGGGGCGACCCCGGGGGCGCGGCTGGGAAGCCGAGCTGCCCAGGCCGATTTTAGCTCCAACTGCCCCCCAGGCGGCACTAAAATCGGCCCCTGGGGGGCCAACGGCTGGAGATGCTCTTAATTACTATCATCTTTCTAGGTTGTGATAAGTGACGCATTGCATGTGTGTCACTTGTCGTAACATGTGAGCTTTCTTTTTTTTCGTAGATCCGTATTTTCAAAATGTTTTATCTCCTAAACCGTGCGTTCAAATCTCGAACCGTTTTCACCATTGGATTTCTCGCGTCGAGATCTTCACAACTAGATCCCATGTTGATTAGTTTTGATAAAAAAAATCAAAAAAAGGACGGGAAAGCCGTGCCTCACGTGATAGAAAATAAAACAGAAATGCGTTTTTTTCCTTTCCGAGAGGCACGGGCCGTGTCTTTTGGGAAGGCAAAACCGTGTCTCTCGCGGAAGCAAAGCCGTGCCTCTTACGGAAAAAACAGAAAACACGTTTTTTTCCTTTCTGGGTCGTGCCTCTCGCGATAGCAAAACCGTGCCTCTCGCGGAAGCAAAATCGTGCCTCTCGCGGAAAAATAAAAGAGAGCAGAAAATACGTTTTTTCCCTTTCCGAAAGGCATGGCCGTGCCTCTCGCGAAGGCAAAACCGTGTCTTTCGCGGATGCAAAACCGTGCCTCTCGCAAAAAAAGAAATCAGAAAACACGTTTTTTCCTTTTCGAGAGGCACGGCCGTGCCTCTCGCGAAGGCAAAACCATGCCTCTCGCAAAAAAACATGTTTTTTCGCGTAAATTTTTTTTGATATTTTTTCCGTCCAAAAGCTACGAAAGACCGGTGGAAAACCAGAACACCAAAAAAATCCGAAAAAACCACTCTAAAAAGACGAAAACGCGTGCGAAAAAATAAAAAAAAATCCGAAGGAAACACTCAGAGCGTGACACCTGGTGGCGACTACGAACGCGCCAAGTGGCGGCGCATGGGAGCGATTGCTGGAACGATTGTGAGGAAGTGCCCGCTAACTAGTTGCTCCCGTTCTAGTGTATGTATGCAACTCGAGGGGTTCTTTTGTTTCGGGGGCCTGGGGCAGCTGCCCGCCTTGCCTTGAGACCGGGCCTACAACCGAATCCCTCATATTTAAACCTCTAGATTTATACAAAGAATGCAAAAAATAATAATCCTACGTTACTACATACTATTCAAGTTTTCATCGTTAGAGATGTCCATGGCGTCGGTGCCGGGCAGCGGGTAGATGGGCGCGTAGGAGGGTTCCGACTCCTCGTCCTCCTCCTCGAGCTGATCTAGGTAGCCGAGCATCTCCACCTCCTTCACGGCCTACTCCACCTCCATCTCTTGTCGATGACGTCGTCTGGTCTCCACATCCGACTCTGAACGGATGGAGTCAAGGATGGCATGTTGCTCCGCTTGTAGATCCGCGTCTCCAGCGTCCCTCATGTCCTCCTTTGGATCCAGCTCCGACTCTGGCTTCTCCTTCTCCTCCTCCTCAACCTCCTCCGGATCCACTACATCCACAGGTAGCCTCGCATGAGCTTCTTGCCATCCGCCTCACGTGATCCCTGTCGCTCTCGATGCTGCCATCTTAGCTTATGTCGTGCGAGCTTTGTGTCGCCCCTCCCTGACCATGGTGGTGCACGATCCCCAACGCCTTGATGACGTCCTGATCCCCAGCAAAATCCAGGAGCATGATCCGGCCGACGCCCTTCTCGATATCCCTCTCCCTCATTTGGCTGCAACATCACCACCATGTGGGGGCCGTCCTGACACGACGGGGGTCTGACACGCTGTGTGTCGTGGTTCGACGCTCCGGTGATGTAGTTGTCTGCAGAGCTGGCCAGACGACCCGACCAGACCTGTCATAGTCGTGCCTAGCACAACACGACCCGCAAGGGCACATTTACTAAATGAATCATG
Source organism: Hordeum marinum (assembly GCA_022496015.1). Taxonomy (NCBI): domain Eukaryota; kingdom Viridiplantae; phylum Streptophyta; class Magnoliopsida; order Poales; family Poaceae; genus Hordeum; species Hordeum marinum. The sequence goes on along the minus strand of CM039678.1, from coordinate 532,719,081 downwards.
CCGTGTTAGAGCATCACTAGTAGTGCCCTCATATTGGAAATATGCCCTAGAGGCAATAAATAAAGTGTTTATTATTATATTTCCTTGTTCATAATAATCGTTTATTATCCATGCTATAATTGTATTAATTGGAAACACATTACATGTGTGGGTAAATAGACAACACTTTGTCCCTAGTATGCCTCTAGTGAACTAGCTCGTTGATCAAAGATGGTCAAGGTTTCCTAGCCATTGACATGTGATGTCATTTGATAATGGGATCACATCATTAGGAGAATGATGTTATGGACAAGACCCAAACTACAAACGTAGCATACGATCGTGTTAGTTTATTGCTACTGTTTTCTGCATGTCAAGTATATGTTCCTATGACCATGAGATCATGCAACTCACGGATATCGGAGGAGTGCCTTGTGTGTATCAAACGTCGCAACGTAACTGGGTGACTATAAAGGTGCTCTACAGGTATCTCCGAGGGTGTCTATTGAGTTGGCATGGATCAAGACTGGGATTTGTTACTCCATGTGACGGAGAGGTATCTCAGGGCCCACTCGGTAATACAACATCACAATGAGCCTTGCAAGAAATGTGTCTAAGTGTTAGTCATGGGATCTTGTATTACGGAACGATTAAAGAGACTTTCCGATAACGAGGTTGAACTAGGTATGGAGATACCGACGATCGAATCTCGGGCAAGTAACATACCGAAGAACAAAGGGACATCATACGGGATTAACTGAATCCTTGACATAGAGGTTCGACCGATAAAGATCTTCGTAGAATATGTAGGAACCAATATGGGTATCCAGGTTCCGCTATTGGTTATTGACCGTAGAGGTGTATCGTTCATGTCTACATAGTTCTCGAACCCGCAGGGTCTGCACACTTAAGGTTTGGTGACGTTTCGGTAGTATAGAGTTATGTATGGTGGTGACCGAAGGTTGTTCTGAGTCACAGATGAGATCCTGGACGTCATGAGGAGCTCCGGAATGGTCCGGAGATAAAGATTGATATATAGGAAGTCCTATTTTGGTCGCCGGAAAAGTTTTGGGCTCATCGGTAGTGTACCGGGAGTGCCGATAGTGTACCGGGAGACCATCGGAAGGGGTATTTCGACCCAAGAGGAAACATGGGCTGTGGGAGAGTGAATACCAGCCCTTAGTGGGCTGGTGTAAGTCCCACACAAAGCCCATGCGGCTAGGGAGAAAAAAACCAAAGAGAAAAAGTGGAAAAAGGCAAAAATAGGGTGAATCCTAGTCCTACTAGGATTGGAGGTGGATTCCACCTCTCCCACCTGGTTCGGCCGACTCCTAGAGGCTTGGCCCAGGGCCAAGCCTCCTCCTCTCTTCCTCTTATATATACTGGAGGTTTTAGGGTTTTTGCATAGAATTTTCAGCCACGTGCTGCCCGTTCCTCCAATGCATAGTTTCTCCTCTAGATCGGTTTTCTGCAGCGCTTAGGCGAAGCCCTGCTGAAATAGCTCCACCACCATTGCCGGAGCGCCGTCACGCTGCCAGAGAACTCTTCTTCCACTCTGCTCCTTCTTGCTGGATCAAGACGACGGAGATCGTCATCAAGTTATACGTGTGCTGAACGCGGAGGTGCCGTCCGTTCGGCGCTAGATCGGAAGGATCGTGATAAAGTTCGGGGGACGGATCATGATCAAGTTCGTGGGAAGGATCGTGATTGGATCGCGGGACGGATCGTGATTGGATCGCGGGATGCACGGAGATTTGAATCGCGAAGACGTTTGACTACACCAACCACGTTTCTTAACGCTTCCCGCTTAGCGATCTACAAGGGTACATAGATCCACTCTCCCTCTCGTAGATGCTCATCATCATGGATAGATCTGCTTGTGCATAGGAAATTTTTTGTTTCCCATGCAACGTTCCCCAACAGTGGCATCATGAGCTAGGTCTATGTGTAGATGAGATCTCGAGTAGAACACAAAAGGTTTGTGGGTGTTGATGCTTAGATTGCTTCCTCCCTTGGCTGGATTTTGGTTCAACGGTATTGTGAGATGAAGCGGCCCAGACCAACATTACTCGTACGCTTATGAGAGACCGGTTCCCTCGACCACAACTTGTTGCACTGATGGCTTGCGGGTGCCAGTTTCTCTCACTTTAGTTGGATTGGATTCAACAAAGGCGGTCCTTGAGAAGGTTGAAAAGCAACTAGTGTATCACCGTTGTGGTTTTTGCGTAGATGAGAATTGTTCTTGCTAGATACCCGTAGCAGCCACGTAAAACATGCAACAACAATGAGAGGACGTCTAACTTGTTTTTGCAGGGTATGTTGTGATGTGATATGGCCAATTACATGATGTGATATATGTGATGTATGAGATGATCATGTGATGTATAGATTATCACGACTTGCAGGTCGATGAGTACGGCAACCGGCAGGAGCCATAGGGTTGTCTTTAATTATTGTATGACCTGCGTGTCAATCATTAAGCGCTATGTAATGCTTTACTTTATCGCTAAACGGTAGCAATAGTAGTAGAAGCATGTTGGGCGCGACAACCCCGATGGCGACACGTTGATGGAGATCAAGATGATGGAGATCATGGTGTCTTGTCGGTGACGATGGAGATCATGCCGGTGCTTTCTAGATGGAGATCAAAAGCACAAGTTCATGGCCATATCATGCCACTTATGATTTGCATGTGATGTTACTCCTTTTATGCACCTTGTTTTGCTTAGGACGATGGTAGCATTATAAGGTGACCCCTCACTTAATTTCAAGATAAATTGTGTTCTCCCCGAGTGTGCACCGTTGTGAAAGTTCGTCGTGTTGAGACACCACGCGATGATCAGGTGTGATAGACTCTACGTTCACATACAACGGGTGCAAGCCAGTGTTGCACGTGTAGAACACTCGGGTTAAACTTGATGAGCCTAGCATGTACAGACATGGCCTCGGAACACAAGGGACCGAAAGGTCGAACATGAGTCATATAGTAGATATGATCAACATAATGATGTTCACCATTGAAGCCACCTCAACTCACGTGATGATCGGACTTGGGTTGGTGGATTTGGATCATGTGACACTCAGATGACCTGAGGGATGTCAATTTGAGTGGGAGCTTTAGTGATTTGATTAACTAAACTCATTATCTTGAACAATAGTCTAAGTAAACTTTGCATATTTATGTTGTAGATCAATGGCTCACGTAGTAGCACCCCTGAATTTTAATGCGTTCCTAGAGAAAGCTAAGTTGAAATATGATGGAAGTAACTTTGTTGACTGGGCCCGTAATCTAAGGATTATCCTCACGCTTCCCAGAAATCATATGTCCTTGATGCACCGCTTGGTGACCAACCAGAAGACATGACCTCCGAAGACGTTAAGAACGCTTGGGAGGCACGTACTGGAGATTACTCAATAGTTCAGTTTGCAATATTGTATGGCTTAGAACCGGGACTTCAAAGACGTTTTGAACGTCATGGAGCATATGAGATGTTCCAGGAGTTGAAGTTTATCTTTCAGAAGAATGCCCGAATCGAGAGGTATGAAACCTCCGATAAGTTCTATGCTTGCAAGATGGAGGAGAACGGGTCTATCAGTGAACATATACTCAGAATGTCTGGGTATTCAACTCGTCTAGCGGAGTTGGGAATTGCCCTTCCGCCAGAGGCGATCACTGACAGTGTTCTTCAATCACTGCCACCTAGTTACAAGAGCTTTGTGATGAACTATAACATGCACGGGATGAACAAGTCAGTCGCCGATCTGTTTGCGATGCTAAAAGTCGCTGAGTCTGAAATCCGGAAAGAACATAAAGTGTTGATGGTCAATAAAACCACTAGTTTCAAGAAAAATGGCAAGGTCAAGGGCAAGGGCAAGAAGGGTAAAACCAAGAAGGATGGCAAAGCAGTTGCTACTCCTGTAAAGAAGCCCAAGCATGGACCCAAGCCAGAAACTGAGTGCTTTCATTGCAGGGGAACTGGTCACTGGACGGAACTGCCCCAAGTACTTGGCTGACAAGAAGGCGGCCAACGACAAACAATGTATATATGATATACATGTTATTGATGTGTACCTTACTAGCTCTCATAGTAGTGCCTGGGTATTTGATACCGGTTCGGTTGCTCACATTTGCAACTCAAAGCAGGAACTACGGAATAAACGAAGGCTGGCGAAGGACGAAGTGATGATGCACGTGGGAAATGATTCCAAGGTTGATGTGATCACCGTCGGCACGCTCTCTCTTCGATTACCATCGGGATTAGGGATGAACCTGAATAATTGTTATTTAGTGCCTGCGTTAAGCATGAACATTATATCTGGATCTTGTTTATTGCGAGACGGTTACTCATTTAAATCAGAGAATAAAGGTTTTTCTATTTATATGAGTAATATCTTTTATGGTCATGCACCCAATGTTAGGGGTTTATTCATATTGAATCTTGATAGTGATGACACACATGTTCATAACATTGATGTCAAAAGATGTAGATTTGATAATGATAGTACCACTTTCTTGTGGCACTGTCGTTTAGGTCATATTGGTGTAAAACGCATGAGGAAGCTCCATGCTGATGGACTTTTGGAGTCACTTGATTTTGAATCACTTGACACATGTGAACCATGCCTCATGGGCAAGATGACTAAAACGCCGTTCTCTTGAACAATGGAACGGGCAAGTGACTTATTGGAAATCATACATACTGATGTGTGCGGTCCAATGAATGTTACAGCGCGTGGTGGATATCATTATTTTCTCACCTTTACTGATGACTTAAGTAGATATGGGTATATTTACTTAATGAAACACAAGTCTGAAACGTTTGAAAAGTTCAAGAAATTTCAGAGTGAAGTTGAGAATCATCGTAACAAGAAGATTAAGTTTGTGCAATCTGATCGAGGAGGTGAATATGTGAGTTATGAGTTTGGCAGTCACTTAAGTCAGTGTGGAATTGTTTCACAGTTGACACCGCTCGGAACACCACAGCGTAATGGTGTGTCCGAACGTCGTAATCGAACCTTATTAGATATGGTGCGTTCTATGATGTCTCTTGCTGATTTGCCACTATCGTTCTGGGGTTATGCATTAGAGACAGCTACATTCACTTTAAATAGGGCACCATCAAAATCTGTTGAGACGACGCCATATGAACTGTGGTTTGGCAAGAGGCCAAAGTTGTTGTTTCTTAAAGTATGGGGATGTGATGCCTATGTCAAAAAGCTTCAGCCTGAAAAGCTGGAACCCAAAGCGGAGAAATGCATCTTCGTAGGATACCCGAAAGAGACAGTCGGGTATACCTTCTATCTCAGATCCGGCGGCAAAGTGTTTGCCCATAAGAACGGAACATTTCTTGAGAAAGAGTTTCTCTCAAAAGAATTGGGTGGGAGGAAAATAGAGCTCGATGAGGTTATTGAACCTTTACTTCAACCAGAAAGTAGCGCAGCGCAGAAAGATGTTTTTGTGGAACCTACGATGGTAGAAGAGAAAGTTAATGATGATGATCATGAAGCTTTGGATCAAGCTACTATTGAACCTCGTAGGTCGACAAGGCCATGTACTACTCCTGAGTGGTACGGCAACCCTGTCTTGGAGGTCATGTTGTTGGACAACAATGAACCTACGAGCTATGGAGGAGCAGTGATGGGCCCGAATTCCGGAAAATGGTTAGAGGCCATGAAATCCGAGATGGGATTCATGTATGAAAACAAAGTATGGACTTTAGAAGTATTACCTAAAGGGCGAAAAGTCATTCAGAACAAATGGATCTTTAAGAAGAAGACATACGTAGACCGTAATGTCACCGTTTATAAAGCTCGACTTGTGGCAAAAGGTTTTTCACAAGTTCAAGGAGTTGACTACGATGATACCTTCTCACCCGTAGCGATGCTTAAGTCTGTTAGAATCATGTTAGCAATAGCTGCATATTTCGACTATGAAATTTGGCAGATGGATGTCAAAACAGCATTCCTCAACGGTTTCTTTGAGGAAGAGTTGTATATGATGCAACCGGAAGGTTTTGTCGATCCAGAGAATGCTGACAAAGTTTGCAAACTCCAGCGATTCATTTATGGGTTGGTGCAAGCATCTCGGAGTTGGAATAAGCGCTTTGATGAGGTGATCAAAGCGTTTGGTTCTATACAAGTTTATGGAGAAGCTTGTATTTACAAGAAAGTGAGTGGGAGATCTATAGCGTTTGTAATATTATATGTGGATGACATATTGCTGATTGGAAATAATATAGAAATGCTGGAAAGCGTGAAGGAATATTTGAACAAGAGTTTTTCAATGAAGGACCTAGGAGAAGCTGCTTTCATATTAGGCATTAAGATCTATAGAGATAGATCGAGATGCTTAATAGCACTTTCACAGAGCACATACCTTGATAAAGTTTTGAAGAAGTTCAAAATGGATCAGTCCAAGAAGGGGTTCTTGCCTGTGTTACAAGGTGTGAAGTTGAGTAAGACTCAATGCCTAGTGACTGCAGAAGATAGAGAAAAGATGAGTGTCATCCCCTATGCTTCAGCCATAGGCTCTATCATGTAAGCAATGATGTGCACAAGACCCGATGTCAGCCGTGCCATAAGTATGGCCGGAAGGTTTCAAAGTGATCTTGGAATGGAACACTGGGCAGCTGTCAAGAATATCCTTAAGTACCTGAAAAGGACTAAGGAAATGTTTCTCGTTTATGGAGGTGATGAAGAGCTCGTCGTAAATGGTTACGTTGATGCAAGCTTTGACACTGATCCGGATGACTCTAAGTCACAAACCAGATATGTATTTATTCTCAATGGGGGAGCGGTAAGCTGGTGCAGTTCCAAGCAAAGCGTGGTAGCCGATTCTACATGTGAAACGGAGTACATCGCAGCCTCGGAGGCGGCGAAGGAAGGTGTCTGGATGAAGCAATTCATGATAGATCTTGGAGTAGTGCCCAATGCACTGAATCCAATGAACCTGTTCTGTGACAACACTCGTGCCATTGCTCTGGCCAAGGAACCAAGGTTTCACAAGAGGACCAGACACATAAAGCGACGCTTCAACTCCATCCGCGATTACATCGAGGAGAAGGACATAAAAATTTGCAAAGTGCACATGGATCTGAATGTTGCAGACCCATTGACTAAACCTCTTCCAAGGGCTAAAAATGATCAACACCAGAACTGCATGGGTGTTCGATTCATTACAATGTAAATCACATAGTGATGTGAGCTAGATTATTGACTCTAGTGCAAGTGGGAGACTCTTGAAAATATGCCCTAGAGGCAATAAATAACGTGTTTATTATTATATTTCCTTGTTCATGATAATCGTTTATTCTCCATGCTATAATTGTATTAATTGGAAACACATTACATGTGTGGGTAAATAGACAACACTTTGTCCCTAGTATGCCTCTAGTGAACTAGCTCGTTGATCAAAGATGGTCAAGGTTTCCTAGCCATTGACATGTGATGTCATTTGATAACGGGATCACATCATTAGGAGAATGATGTGATGGAGAAGACCCAAACTACAAACGTAGCATATGATCGTGTCAGTTTATTGCTACTGTTACTTGCATGTCAAGTATATGTTCCAATGACCATGAGATCATGCAACTCACGGATACCGGACGAGTGCCTTGTGTGTATCAAATGTTGCAACGTAACTGGGTAACTATAAAGGTGCTCTACAGGTATCTCCGAGGGTGTCTGTTGAGTTGACATGGATCAAGATTGGGATTTGTTACTCCGTGTGACGGAGAGGTATCTCAGGGCCCACTCGGTAATACAACATCACAATGAGCCTTGCAAGAAATGTGTCTAAGTGTTAGTCACGGAATCTTGTATTATAGAACGAGTAAAGAGACTTGCCGATGATGAGGTTGAACTAGGTATGGAGATACCGACGATCGAATCTCGGGCAAGTAACATACCGAAGAACAAAGGGAACATCATACGGGATTAACTGAATCCTTGACATAGAGGTTCGACCGATAAAGATTTTTGTAGAATATGTAGGAACCAATATGGGCATCAAGGTCCCGCTATTGGTTATTGACCGTAGAGGTGTATCGGTCATGTCTACATAGTTCTCGAACCCGCAGGGTCTGCACACTTAAGGTTTGGTGACGTTTCGGTAGTATAGAGTTATGTATGGTGGTGACCGAAGGTTGTTCGGAGTCACATATGAGATCCCGGACGTCATGAGGAGCTTCGTAATGGTCCGGAGGTAAAGATTGATATATAGGAAGTCCTATTTTGGTCGCCGGAAAGTTTCGGGCTCATCGGTAGTGTACCGGGAGACCATCGGGAGGGGTATTTCGACCCAAGAGGAAACATGGGCTGTGGGAGAGTGAATACCAGCCCTTAGTGGGCTGGTGGAAGTCCCACACAAAGCCCATGCGGCTAGGGAGAAAAAACAAAGAGAAAAAGTGGAAAAAGGCAAAATAGGGTGAATCCTAGTCCTACTAGGATTGGAGGTGGATTCCACCTCTCCCACCTGGTTCGGCCGACTCCTAGAGGCTTGGCCCTTGGGCCAAGCCTCCTCCTCTCTTCCTCTTATATATACTGGAGGTTTTAGGGTTTTGCATAGAATTTTCAGCCACGTGCTGCCCGTTCCTCGAGTGCATAGTTTCTCATCTAGATCGGTTTTCTGCAGCGCTTAGGCGAAGCCCTACCGGAATAGCTCCACCACCATCGCCGGAGCACCGTTATGCTGCGGATAACTCTTCTTCCTCTCCGCTCCTTCTTGCTGGATCAAGATGGCGGAGATCGTCATCAAGTTGTACGTGTGCTGAACGCGGAGGTGTCGTCCATTCGGCGCTAGATCGGAAGGATCGTGATCAAGTTCGTGGGACGGATCGTGATCAAGTTCGCGGGACGGATCGTGATTGGATCGCGAGACGGATCGTGATTGGATCGCGGGACACACGGCGATTTGGATCGCGAAGACGTTCGACTACACCAACCGTGTTTCTTAACGCTTCCCGCTTAGTGATCTACAAGGGTACGTAGATCCACTCTCCCTCTCGTACATGCTCATCACCATGGATAGATCTGCGTGTGCATAGGAAATTTTTTGTTTCCCATGCAATGTTCCCCAACACCTCAAATCCTCAAACCCTTAAAAATAACCGCTTTTTTACAGTTTGCGAGCGAAAAAACGCGTAGACTAGAACCCCTTAACCCTCAAACCCTCAAAAAAATTGAGGGTCCAACCCTCAAAGCGCTTCCTGACCTGTAGAAGTGAGGGTTGTGGAGGGAAAACTACCCCAACCCGCACTCGTGTTCCGGCTGAGCGCGGGAGGGAGTTTTCCCGTCCCCAACCTCCCGCCCGCCGCCCGCCCGAGCTGTCGCCCGTCGCCCTCCGCCATTCCGGCCGCCCCCCACCGTGTCGCGCCCCCCGCGCCCCGCCCCCAGCCGCCGCGCCGCCCCCAGCTGCTGCCGTGCCGCGCCCCCCGTCCGCCGCCCTCAGCCGCCTCGCCCCACGACCGCCCACGCCCCGCCCCCTGCCGCCTCGCCCCGTCGGCCGCCCTCCCCACGACCCGCAACAACCAGAGGCAGGCCAGCACCAGACCTCCTCGCCCTGCCGCAGCTCCGCCCCCAGCCGCCTCGCCCCATGGCCGCCCGCTCCCCACAGGTTTGCTCCTCTTTTTTCCTTTTTTCCTTTTTATTCATTGTTGGCACACATAATTTATTGTTTGTTGTATTGTGTAGATGGAGGTGAACAACGACGACATGGAGTCATTGTCCGATGATTCCGGTTGGTCGTCATCGGATGATTCAGCCATTGAGGAGTTGCTTCAAGAAGACGAAGTCAAGATGATGGGCCTCCTCCTCAACGTGCAAGAGTTTGAAGACCGCGCGAAGTTGATGGATCAGAGGAGAGGGTCGAAGATGGGGCGAGTCACCATTTACCGGAACCACCGTCTCGAACACGAGCAATTGATGCTGGACTACTTCGCGGAGGTACTGACACAGCTCGCCTCTTCCGGAGAAGGTACCGAATGCGCCGTAGTTTGTTTGTGAAGATTGTCACCGATTGTGAGTCCGCCTCAGATTACTTCAAACATCATAGAAATGCCGCCGATATCATGGGGTTTAGTGGGTACCAAAAGATATCGGCTGCAATGCGGGTGATCGCCTATGGCATACCCGCGGATTATACCGACGAGTATCTTTGCATTGGACAAGATACAACCATGGCGTCCGTTCGTAGGTTTGCAAAATTGGTCATCCGGTTGTATGGTGACGAATATCTTCGGGCACCCAACAAGGAAGATACAAAGAGATTGATGGAGATGAATGAAAAAAGGGGATGGCCAGGGATGCTTGGTAGTCTTGGTTGCATGCATTGGACATGGAAAAATTGCCCAAAAGCATGGCAAGGAATGTATTGCGGTAAAAGCCGTGATGCTACCATTGTGCTTGAGGCCGTGGCATCGGAGGACACATGGATCTGGCATGCATTTTTTGGTTTGCCGGGAACACTCAATGATATCAATGTGCTCAATAGATCTCCTTTGTTTGCAAGATTAGTTTCTGGGGATGCTCCAACTTGCAACTACAAAATCATGGACAATGAGTACTCAATGGGATACTATCTCACCGATGGAATTTATCCCGAGTGGGCAACTCTTGTGAAGTCCATCAAGGAGAAAAATGGGGTGCCCTTAACCAGAAAAGAGGCTCATTTCACCAAGGCACAAGAGGCAGCCCGCAAGGATATTGAGAGAGCTTTCGGTGTTTTGCAAGCAAGGTTTGCCATAGTTCGGGGTCTAGCTCATTTTTGGGACAAAAAAACCTTGGAGAACATCATGAAATGTTGTGTGATTCTACACAACATGATCCTCGAGGACGAGAGAGGGTTAAACCTGCCTTGTTTCTATGACAATGTTGGTACCCGTGTGCAACTGGAAAGAAACCATTGTCGCATACAAGCTTTTCTTGAAGCACACCGTGAGATTGAGGATGCAAAAACTCATGGTCAGCTTCGGGATGATCTAGTAGAGCACCAGTGGCAGTTGGATGGGCGGCGCCAAGGCCCATGATCTACCTTTCTTTTACTTCTCTATGTCCTATTTGATTCGAATAACTAGAATGATTATTGTTTTTTCTTCAAACCGTTATTGAGACAATAAAATTTGTGATATGTCAAATGACAGTTTTAAGGGTTGGGGTTGCGGCAAAGACTAGAACCCTCAAACCCAACCTTATACCGGAATATTCCGTTATAAAGGTTGGGTTTGAAGGTTCTAGTATTTGCCCCTGTTTTTCAGCCTTTAAAAATGCCAAAAAATTCCAAATCTCAACCCTTAAACTGGTTTGAGGGTTTGAGAGTTTAAGGGCACTACTAGTGATGCTCTTAGCCCGTGTGCTACGCGCTTTGGCCTAGGCACGGTCCAGCTATTATTCAGGCCGCCACAACATCACGCCAAGCCTGCTAGGTTGTTTTTCGGCCACTTTTAGCCTATTGGGCTGTGCTTTTTAGCCATGTAGTGTCGTGCATCTCATGTTGTGCATTCGGTTCGACAGTTCAGATTATATGCTTTATGGTTTATACGGTCTTATACATAGATACGCTTCGGTTTCAATAATAACCATTTATTTTTAGTTCAGTTTCTGTGATAACAAAATTAATCAAAGTAGACGCAAATTTCTGAGCAAACACATAACTTTTTACGTGTAAATACATGATATATATCATAATGAGGAAAAGCAATTAGAAAGGGATAAAAAATGGACGCTTGGATAAGCAGTTAGTCTACGACATAAATTGAAGCACTAAATGGGCTAGAGAGTATTGTTCTATAACAACATATTACTCGTTTAACCTAAAAAAACTCAATTTCGGTTAATTCGTTTTAACCAAATAGTTTTTGGTTTCTAACTGAAAAATCAAAATGCAAATAGTTTTCATATTTCAAAACTGAAACTGAAACCAAAACCTAAGAAAACCTAAATTTCGGTCCGTATTAGTTTTTTTGTTCGGTTTTTGTTTTTTGGTTAAGTTTTGCCTACCCTGACGTGCCTCTGTGCTACTAGTTCATCCCAACTAGCACGACCGTTTGGCCAGCTTTGCTCATGTGGCAATACCAAACCTGGCCAACTAGGTTAGTCTTAGCGTGTCGACCCGATAGCCCACGTGCCTGGCCCGTGGTGGGCCTGGTCCGGCACATGGTTCGCCTAGGGCCGTGCCTGGCCGCGAGGTTGCGCACGAGTGCTGACACGGCATGGCCCATTTATTGTTTTATTTATTTTTACACATTTTTTATACTTATTAGCCCCAAAAAACTGTTGGTATAGTCTCAAAATAGTTAAAATAAGACGTTTGATGAGCTAAATGTGTTGATGGGCCGGCCTGTTTCCTTACTGTGCCGTGTCTAGGCCATGGAGTCAAGCACACGTGCCGACACGGCCCGACCCGACATGTTTCCTTACTGTGCCGTGTCTGGGCCACGGAGTCCAGCACACGTACCGACACGATAGGCCCGACCTATTTCCTTACTGTGTCGTGTTTGGGCCATGGAGTCTAGCAGACGTGCCGGCCCGTCACTACACGGCCAGGTGTGGGTATAGCTGGCCAAACGGGCCGAGCCAAACATGCTAGCCCGCGAGCACGCCGGCACGACCTGCCATGGGCTAGACACGACACGGGCTAAACGGGTCGGGCCCGACACGAGGCACGCCATGGGCCGTGCTTGGGCTGATAGGCTGAGCACGCAAGCCGACATGACACGACCCGTTTATCTATTTTTTTATATATGTATATATGCTTAATATAACCCTACTCTAATAGACAAAAATATGTCAAAAAAACAACAACTCAATAGACTAAAAATAAGGTGGGCCTACGTGTCTGGCTTGCCAACGGCCGGCCCAATTAATACCTGGTTCGTGTTTGGGCTACAGGCTGCAGCATGCCGGCCGGCACGGTTATTAAATGTACCATAGCAGGCCAGGCCGGGCCTGCCCGTTTGGCCAGGTCTGGGTGTGGGCAATACACACACTCAAAAAAAAACAAAGGAGGAGAGAAAGACCTCCGCCGTGCGCGCGGTCGTCCCTGGAACAACAATGCCAGCGGCGGCGTTGCCGCGTGGCGTCCAGGCGGTGCTGGTGACCTCCGGCCAACTCCGCAACCTCGACCCGCAGCTCCAGGTGCCCCCGCTCCTCCTCGCCAACACCCTCATCGCCGCCTTCTCCCGCGCCGCCCTCCCTCGCCTCGCCTTCCCGCTCCTTCGCCACATTCTGCGCCGCGCGCACCCCTTCCGCCCGGACGCCTTCACCTTCCCGCCGCTCATCCGCGCGGCCCCGGCGCACGCCTCCGCGGCGCAGCTCCACGCCTGCGCGCTCCGGCTCGGCCTCCTCCGCCCGTGCGTCTTCGCGTCGGGCTCCCTCGTGCACGCCTACCTCCGCTTCGGCCGCGTCTCGGAGGCCTACAGGGTGTTCGACGAAATGCCCGACCGGGACCTGCCGGCGTGGAACGCGATGCTGTCCGGGCTGTGCCGCAACGCCCACGCGGCCGAGGCGGTGCGCCTGTTTGGGCGGATGGTTGGGGAGGGTGTCGCCGGCGACACGGTGACGGTCTCGAGCGTGCTGCCCATGTGCGCGCTGCTGGGGGACTGCGTGCTTGCGCTGGTCATGCACGTGTACACGGTGAAGCACGGGCTGGACAGGGAGCTCTTCGTGTGTAATGCCATGATTGATGTGTATGGAAAGCTCAGGATGCTGGAGGAGGCTCGGTGGGTGTTTGATGGAATGGAGTGCCGCGACCTGGTGACGTGGAATTCGATCATTTCTGGGTATGGACAGGGTGGTCAGGTTGCTGCTGCGGTCAAGATGTTTCATGGTATGAGGAACAGCAGGATTTCCCCTGACATGCTGACTCTTGTGAGTCTGGCGTCTGCTGTTGCACAGTGTGGAGATGACCGCAGTGGGAGGTCAGTGCACTGTTATGTGACGAGGCGGGGGTGGGATGTGGGTGACATAATTTCAGGGAATGCTATGGTTGATATGTATGCCAAGCTATCAAAGATTGAGGCCGCCCAGAGGATGTTTGAGATCATGCCAGTTCGAGATGCCGTGTCCTGGAACACCTTGATCACGGGGTATATGCAGAATGGACTTGCCAACGAGGCAATTGAGGCATATAGTCGTATGCAGAAGCATGAGGGTCTGAAGCCTCTTCAAGGGACAATTGTCAGTGTTCTGCCTGCATACTCACAACTTGGTGCCTTGCAGCAGGGCATGCGAATGCATGCTCTGTCTGTTAAGACTGGATTCAATCTGGATGTTTACGTTGGAACTTGTATGATAGACTTATATGCTAAATGCGGGAAGCTGGCGGACGCAATGCTTTTCTTTGAGGAAATGCATAAAAGGAGTACAGGTCCCTGGAATGCCATCATGGCTGGCCTTGGAGTTCATGGGCATGCTGCAGAGGCTCTCAGTGTCTTCTCACGAATGCAGCAGGAAGGAGTTAATCCTGATCATGTCACATTTGTTTCACTGTTGGCTGCCTGTAGTCATGCTGGCTTAGTTGATCAAGGACGGAGTTTCTTTGATATGATGCATATAACATATGGCATTATACCCATTGCAAAACATTATGCGTGTATGGTAGATATGCTTGGCAGAGCTGGTCAGCTACATGAAGCTTTTGATTTCATTCACAACATGCCAATTAAACCTGATTCCGCTGTCTGGGGAGCTCTTCTTGGTGCTTGCAGGATTCATGGGAATGTTGAAATGGGGAAAGTGGCTTCGCAAAACCTATTTGAACTTGATCCAGAGAATGTTGGATATTATGTTCTAATGTCGAACATGTATGCAAAGGTTGGGAAATGGGATGGAGTTGACGAAGTGAGGTCTTTGGTCAGACACCAAAATTTGCAGAAAACCCCTGGATGGAGTTCAGTAGAGGTGAAAAGATCAGTGAATGTATTTTACAGTGGCAACCAGACAGAACCCCACCCTCAACATGAAGAAATCCAGGCAGAGCTGCAGAATCTGTTGTCCAAGATGAGAACTATAGGTTATGTTCCTGACTACAGTTTTGTCCTACAGGATGTAGAGGAGGATGAAAAGCAACACATCTTGAATAATCATAGTGAGAGATTAGCTATTGCCTTTGGCATCATAAATACTCCTCCAAGAACTCCGCTCCATATATACAAGAATTTGCGCGTGTGTGGGGATTGCCACAATGCCACCAAATATATATCAAAAATAACTGAGAGAGAGATCATAGTCCGGGATTCAAATCGGTTCCACCACTTTAAACATGGTCATTGTTCTTGTGGCGATTTTTGGTAAAATGCATAATATTTTTAGTCTACCCCAACTTGCTTGGGACAAAAGGCTTTGTTGTGTATAATATAATATTTTTGTCACAGCATGTTTTCTCTAGCTAAGCACCTAGTGATCGATTATGATGTCAGAATTCATGAACTCAAGAGATTTAGGACTGAACTGAAATAGTTTTAGTTTACTTTTGTAAAAAAGCATATATAATTGTTTAGTTTAGCAAAACTCCTCCCATCTATTCTTGAAGTTTCTATATATCCTTAGATAGTTGGAACTTCTATACAAAACTGTAGTATATTCACTATAAGCTTAAGCTCTTTTTAGAAGTTAAGAGTGATGTCTTCCATGTAACATAAACATCATTGTATTTTGTGGTTTGATTGCAAATTTGATCTATAGGTCCACTCACCATCTATTTTATTATTTTGTTTCCCATAATGTCTCATGGATAACTTTAACTTCATTGACACAAATAAACTCAACCAAGATCCGATTTCACATATATTTCGCCAGTATGGTATTTAGGATTTGTGTCACGACCCAGGAAATAAATTTAGCAACTTCCGCTGTCTAAGGCAATTTCATAAGGTATAGGTCAATTCAAAATGATCCACAAGCTTACTGATTCAAAAGTTGGTCGTCGGATCGAATTACAAGGAGGTGTAAGACAAACTAGCAGGTGTGTATTGTTGCTTTCTGCTGTGTTATTTTGGTACAGTCTACAAATCCTTACATTATATGCAACTTTCAACCGAATGCCACACTCCTAAAAATTGTGTTTTGCTATGCATGATGCAGGATTCAGCAGGGCTGTTATATGGCATCCTGAATCTGGGTTATATGCATCACTTGTTGATTTGCTTCTATTATTGCATCATCACATGGATCAAACAGACCAATAAATGTGTACATTGATAACTACAGTTATTGTTGCTCTTTTCTGGCATAGAAGGAAGAAAGTGTTGTGACATAAGCATATGGCTCGGCCCAGCAGTGATCATGGTACCATGTTTGGTGTTATCCCTACCCTCCACACTCCCCGGAATACCATCTCGTTTTGCAACAGCCCGGAAACAATGACAAAATGTAGGCATCATGAATAGTTTCCTACTTTCCTTGCATATTACTCGACTCCCTCTCTCTGAATTTGCTGACAACCGCGGGTGACTGCACTTGCTGTGTGCATGTACCGTGGACGAGTCAGCTAACCTACTGTAATCTGCAGGTGTGTATTCCTTCCACATGTTCATAGAAATGTCCAGTAACCTCAGTCACCTGGAATATGGCCCTGGCCCTCTACAGTAGCATCAACAAGGTCACATAGCCCTCGATATTTCAGAAGGTCAGTGGATGCCGCCTTTTATCCTGGTATGAATCATTTGCTTAATCTTAATTTGTTATGCCTAAATTAGTCTGGAAAGATAATTCTAACTGCTTTCCACAAGTTTTTTTTATAAATGTAAGAATAGGGATCTACATTCTAATCGATACAACGAAAATCAACTTAATATCCTTAGACTAATGTCCTTGCTGTTTCCATCTCAGATAAAGGAATCATCTTGTGTTACAGATTTAAAGCATTATAAGTAAGTATTCCTAAATTTTAATACATTAACATTTTCAAAATTGCTAGCCCATGATGGTAGATGCATCGAAGGAGTAGATATACTGATTGTAGTTTCGAGTAGAAATGGCAGATAATGTGTCAGCGCAGGGAAGTACAATGAGTGCAGTGCTAAGCATTACAATTACGTCAAGGAGGATGGGATGCACATTGGCTCGAGATGCTTGGCTTGTTTGGCGGTAGCATCAGCTGGGGTTGGGAGGCCAATGATAAACAAGGTTACGAGTGATATCATCTCTGTTTTTCCTATCTTACGATGAAAAAATGACAGCACTCAAATCCTTACAGTTACGCCTTCTTTAGTGGTTTGCCTGAAAACAAGACTTATTGTAACTCTGCTGATAGTACCAATGGTACTCTTTATTACCATCTTTGGGATTTTATATCTTTTACAGCAGTCTGAAAGTTGTATATTGCAGGAAATATTATCCATGCTTTGTAGTATTATTTTGCAGTGCGGCCAAAATCTGGAGTTTAGTTATACACTTTATTGTCTACTGAGATTGGTAAAAAACTTCTTTGAGATATGTAATGTAATTGTGATGCTCCTATATGTTTCACCATTTAATTAGTCAAACTACTGTGAATGCATATCTTCCGTGTCACTGTCGTTTCCTCTTTGTTGGAGAGTTTTGCCCTTTCTCTTTCATGCCAGGATATACTTTCGTTTTCTTTTGGCAGTCTGAAAGTTGTACAAAGTTGTGTCACTTATTTGGGACAGAGGGAGTACATGGCAAACATTACTTGAACTATCTTTGTTAATACCTACAACAGTTTCTCCTATCAACTCTATTGTTTGGCACTCGACATACTGTAACTATAAAACTGAAGCCTTCTGAATGTATGTCATATACCACAGTACCAGTAATGCATAAATATGGAAGTGCAACCTCTTGCCGTGTGGAATACTCCCTCCGTCCCAAAATTCTTGTATTAGGTTTGTCTAGAGATGAATGTATCAAAATACTAAAATGTGACTAGATACATTCATATCTATACAAATTTAAGACAAGAATTTTGGGACGGGGGGAGTAGAAAATAAATGGGTTGGACCATAAGGCAATCAATTTCTCATCTTCATATCCAGATCAGCAACCACACTTTGGCGTGCATAAATAATCCTCATGCACTGTTTGTAATGTATGTAAAATGTGTGTGGCATTTTAATTCTCCACCAAACATATTTGCATAGAAAATAATGCTCAAACTTGGGTACCGGAAACGCTCAATATCTAAGATGGGATTTATAACAATATGCAAGACATTTTTTAGGGGGCCAATATATAAGACATGCTATAACAGTTCATAGTAAATCTAGCCGAGCAAACGGGTCACCATTCTAGATATACAACTAACTGTAAAATAGATTAGATATTTAGATATTACATAAAGGGACGGCAAAAGCCCATGAGCCAGCACACCACAGCCATCTAGTCTAGTGCCAAACAAAACACAACAGCTACCCTGATACAACAATCACCTGCTAACTCCAGCAGCCGTTTCGCAAAAAGAGATTCTAAATTCGACACTTAGCACTGATACCACACAGCCAACATATACTCATGCTACTTACCAGCACTGATTTTAAGTCCAGGAGGCTCAGAACAAGTGTCCCTACGGTGTCCGGCAACACCGCAGTTACTACACCTGCCCTGCTTCCTCTGCTGCTTTGGCAGATCACCCCTCTCCGGACAGGTCGTCTTCTTATGCCCTTGACCCCGGCAAATGCTGCAAAACCTGCCGCGTTTGCTCATCTCCTCATCCGGTTCTTCCTCACAACTTCTTGGCATTCCGGGCTGAGGAGGTACTCTGACGAGTTGGTATTGTGTTGCCGATGCCGTATCGCTGTCGTACCCGGAGCAATCACCTGCTGGTCTTTCATTCACCATTGGCCCATCTGAGGTTGGTTGATCCTCGAGCCCTTGGCCACCACTTGCTTCTCTGTATGGTTCCATGATCTCCATGGTTTCCTTGAATATCCACATTAACCTATCACGGGCCTCTGCACTAGCAGTTCCAAGGCTTACCAGTTCAACAGCTTCGCTGTACAAGGTTGGAGCCTGTTGCATGGGATCTCGCGCGTCTCTCGTCCACCTCTTCACGATGTGCTTCTTGGGTATCTCCTTGATTCCTACATAATCCATCACCTGCATTCCCGGACAACAGTACACATATTCATGGTAAATATCTTCCAAACATTCTAGAAACATGATGCAGAAGATCAATATTTATGATAAAGCCATTCTTCTAACCTTTAGAATGTGGCAGCATAGCAAACCCATGTGATCAAATTGACCACATTCGCAGTGAAATTCAGCCCCATTATCTATCATCTTAACCTCGTATACCGCCCTGTGCCATTTTTCCCTTGTCTCTGGTTGAGTATGCTCTGTCCTGTACACCCTGCTCTTCTCAATCTCCTCCACTTGGTAAGCTCCTGCTTCATAGAGGATTTGCCCAAACTGTTTAAACACCGCACGAGTATATATCTTGCTAGCATGACTCTCAATTGATAGGTTAGCCCTCATCACGACGCCATCCTGTGGAAAAAAAATAAGAACACTTATTTCAAATATCATCCTTCTAGGAGGGTTCAATGTTTCAGAGATGAGCTGAATCATATATATTATGAGAAGTATAATTGTTTACAGTCTTGGTCCGTTTCTCTTCGTAGCTCTCCTCCGCGTCCCGGTCAAACTGCAACCGCATATAATGCTTCACGAACATATGCATTGGGCATGCAGGTGGTATGTATGTCTTCAGAATACTGTCGGTGGTCTCTCTTTGCTGAGTACTCGTCATCTTCGCAGAAAACACCCCCTTTAAATATGGTTTTGCCCATTTCTTCCTGATTTCATAAAGGTGTCTCATGTACAGATGTGACCTTAAGTTGTACTTTTCAATCAACATCTCCCATGCTTTCTCAAACTCATCTATCGTCAGCATGTGATCGACAACCTTATGGAACTCTGCTCGGAACTCGTTCCGTTTTGTGTACATGGGTCTGAGGGACTCCTTTGCTTTCTTCAAGACATGCCATTTGCACCATCGGTGGGCTGTGTTCGGCATCACATTCTTTATGGCCACCTCCATCGCTTGATGCTGATTTGAAACAGTACAGATAACTAATTTATTCAGATTTTCGTAGATGGTCCAACGGGTAACACGGAAAATAAAAATGATATTCACCTGTCAGAATTGTCATCGGTGCTTCACCGCCCATCATTCTTATGAATTCAGTGAAAACCCATTCGAAGCTCTCTACCTGCTCGTCTCTAACCAGCACTCCAGCCAAGATGATACTCTGAAAGTGGCTGTTTACTCCTACGAACAGTCCAAATGGCATGTCATGCGGGGTACTCATGTAAGTTGTGTCAAACGTGATAACATCTCCAAAGTACTTGTACTGCATTCGGCTCCGCCCATTGGTCCACATGAGGTTCTTTATCCGACTCACGGTATCTTCTTGGATCCTGAACATGAAGTCTGGATCCTTTGCTTTCATGTCTGCAAGTATTTCAATTGTCTTCCTAACGTCATCGTCTGCTTGATCTTTGCTAATTTGACCACACAGGTTCCTAAGCATATGCTTAGTGAATGGCGCATTCTCCATGATTCCGGAGAAAATTCCTGTAATGTTGTTGACTTTCTCAATGTTCACGTCGCCCTCCCTCAGCTGACGTACCAACTTCTTTGTATACAGATCTATATGTTTGTGGGATGGCCAGAGATCTTCACACGTTGGAGTCAAAGGGTGGTTGTGTGTCACCCTGTGCTCCGTGATGTACCAGCCGTTTTCATCAGTACGCAACAACCGAATCAACGCCGGACATCCACACCGGCTTGACCTTGTGTTTTCGGCACCTGGTTTCCCCTGCATAAACCAAACACGAGTATTTATTTGTAATCAAATGAAATAAAATACCTACTTTATATGTATATCAAAAAAGAAGTTGCTATAACAGTCAGGAACTCTCTGCTCTACTCACCGAACGCCCACAAACAATTTCCTGCATGGTCTTGGTCCTCTCCACATTAAGCCGGCTCTTGCCGTACCTGATGCCGAATCCATGTTCCCAGGCATACACATTGTAGAAGTCATATGCCTCACCAAGAGAATCGAAAGTTGTAGCCAACTTTGGGTTGATAACATGATCTCCCCTGTTCCCTGCATAAGCTTTGATGGATTGCTCAAGGGCTCCAATCCGACCAGGACATGGTGTGCGCTCCGGGGCACGACGGCCAACCCTAACTCTGCAAGAATAAGCAACCAGTACTTGATCCATGTGTTGTGACTAAAAGATTTTCCACTCTATATACTGTAGTATATACAGCGGTGGTGTATACTTCTGCCATTGGCCATGTAACATTCCATTTCATAATCACAGATGAAAACTGTCACGCGAGCGATTTCCACTCGGATCGTGCTAATTGTTTGCCTGCTAATATTACCCACAATGAAATCAAGTAAGTTACCATATCAAATTCTGCTCAACCGCATTACCATCTTGGACCTTATTTCTTAATTGATCCACTCACTGGGACACATAATCTTGGTGCTACAATACTGTATAATCAGGTTCTTGTTGAGCATATGGCATTAGTATTGGCGGGTCTGCACTCTGCACACCATTCAGCATGACTGAAACAATAAGTGCTAATGACCAATTGAGTTTAGCTGAAACAGTAATCATCTGTGCTGTGCCAAGGACTAATTTAGCAAGCTTAACTGAAGCAATCACCTTTTGGTCCAGCCGGGAGCCTGTGGGTCCATTCTGGCTGTGGACAGAGCGGCGGACTCGGCAGGCCCGCCGTCGGCCCTGCGCAAAAGCCCTCCCGGCTCCCCGCGGATCTCCTCCTCCGCCGCGAGGATTACTGCCATCGCCGAAGCAGACGCGCGGCTCCCGGCCTCGTCCCCGTCGCCGGCAACCACGCCGGCCTCCCCCGTCGCTGGCTCAAAGATTGGTAGCCTGCTGCCAATACGACCCCGTAAGTGACATGATTTCGTCAGCAAAATCATGCCAAGGAAACGAGCGCTGAAATGCGGCATTCAGCTGGAGAGCCTTACCTGTCGATTGGGTCGAGAGGGAACTCCATCTCCCGCGACGGATTGGATTCAGCTTGAGTGAGTGAGTGAGGTTGAAGACGACCTCCTCTGGCTTCTAGCATACGGTTCCTTCCTTCACTCACCCCGGTCGCCAAGCTATTTCCCCTGAGGGTTCCCACGTGGCTCTCCCGAAAGTTCCCTTTCTTTACAGGAGCAGTGCTTTTCATGGGCCACGGTACATATTTGTAAGAAGAATTCTAAAGATAGGATTTTTAAGAGACAATTTTCTTTAAAGCCCCTTGATTTAGGTGGCAAGTCAGAACTTGTCTCTGACTTGCCACAGTGCGTCAACTGAAGTTGTTATGAAAAACGTTTTGGATTGTCACACTAAAAATTCAAACGTTCATGATTTATCATTTTTTGATAGAAAAACCAATCTTTTATATTTTAAAGGAAAAAACATAGCATAGACTTAATGAAAAAAATTCTATTGCACGCGTACAATGACATTCATATTCTCTACAGAAACTGAGATACATATCATATCATGGATGAGGATTTGTGCCTCTCAGATACCACACACCCATTTATGAATATAGTATTGAAAACCCCATTAAAATTTAAAATTTCTGAAATTTTGGGATATCAAACATGGGTACCCATTCTGCTCATGTGTTTAGTTTCGTGAGGAATTGGTGCCCATAATGCTTCCGTGCTTAGTTTCGTGACGAATGGTTGGCCATGTTATTCTCGGTAAAAAAAACTATAAAAAAACTATTTGAAAGGATCGTATGTCTTGTCATATTTTCTTCTCCACAAAAAAAAATCCTATATATGTTGGACCGTCACTGGCGAATCACCACCGTGTGTCGCTTGAGTTTGATGAGGCCTCACCACCGTACCGATGAGCCTCTTTTTTTCTCCTTGTATGGGGATAGCGAGAGAAGAGATAAAACAGATAAAGAAAGTAGGCTTGACACATATGGACCTCACCGGGCCACATGGTAACCCGATGAGGATGTGCACGTGCGTCTAGGTTTTTTAGTACACGTGTAGGTTATTTGGAACATTTACCTACCGACATCATCTTGACGTGGGTAAACTATACTTGTTCCAGAAATCTAACTCTTATCTTGAGCTTATATACTTCATTGTGTAACAGCAAATTTAAATAAAATATTAATGAAACAAAAAAATTAAAAAAAAATACACATTAAAGATGAAAGGCTCTTCTATGTGCTTGCTAATTTTTGCACTAAAATGGCACCCGAGGAGCCCCAAAAGAAAATTGGAGGACAAATTATGTTGCCGCTTTGGACAGCTTTTTTAAGCTCCGTTTTTTGTACCGAACCCCTCAAATGTCATCTTGGCAACACTTCTCTTTTATTTAATTTTCAGTTTTTGTACCGAGGACCAGTTTTGTTTCCAGATTGTTTTTGAATTTCTTAATGTTTTCTTGAATTAATATTCACTCAAGGTGTCGAGCTCATGAGTAGTTGGTTAGATTATAGGAGATCCTTTTTCCTCAAAAATGAACCCGCCAACTGCCCAGATGGCTAGGAAAATTCTTTGGATGAACTAAGAGTAGGTTGACAGTTGACCTTGACTTACAGTCAACAAGCCAAATTTGATTTCATAATGAATTGACTGTGAGAAGATTATAACTAATCGATGTTATCAGTCCTTGCTTTGTACTCCCTCCGTGCCAAAATATAAGACATTTTTTAGACTAGTTTAGTCTAAAAAAACGTTTTATATTTTGGTACGAAGGTAATATTGTTTTGGCAGTAAAAGTACTACAGAAAAATTCTTTGTTGTCATCAAATGGTTATGGAAAACATGTTGCCAACTTCGTCACAAAATTTTCTACTGGTTATTGAGCTTCAACAGGTTAAATACTAGAGCTATGCTACACCAAAAAAATTTCATTGAGGATTGTACATGTGTGATGTGTAACTCTCGATGTCTAAAAAACAAGAGATCATCTATTTTTCCAATGCCCATACGCTCAACTATGTTGGCAATATATTTGTCCATCATGGCAGCCCTAATACACCAATTTGCAGGGAGAAGTGACTCATCTCAAGCATCTCCTGAATCTGCCATTTGCATTGGAAATCGTAGTCCTTGTTTCTTGGGCAATCCGGACTACAAGGAATGACTTCATATGTAATAAGATTCCACCAAATTTGTATGCCTCCAAGCGCAAGTTCAAATAGGAGATAAAATAGCTCACATACAGGGCCAAGAGGCAAGAATACAGTGGGATGGCCGATTGGGTTGCAGCATTCAGATGAGTTGTTAGGTCAACAAGTATTTGTAAATGTTGCACTTGATGTATGTATTGTTTGTTTGTTTGCTTTTCCTATCTTTAGTTTTTCTTGGCCTATTTTCTGATGTATAGTTTCTTTTATTTCTCTCATGAACTCTTTTTGTACTATTTATTTGAAAATCAATAAAAAATATATTTACTGAGGTGTATATATGGTGCACGTGTTTCTTCCTCAAGATCCTGAGATTATCATACTCTTAATCTATGAATTCAGATTAACCTGGTGTAGTTTGTAGCAACATGATCAACCTTGGTATGCTTAATTCCTGAAAAAGAAAACAAAAATGCATCTGAACTGTGATGTACACATTCAAGTGGACGCCCTGCCCTCTTTCTTGATGGTTTTATTATCTGTCTCCATCACATTGAACTGTCATTCGTGTGGCTGAGAGTCGTTATTATCGTGCTCAGAGATAAACTTCACTATACACACGGCAATATGAGCTGAACTATTTTTGTTAGTACTTGTAGCAATGTCTTCCCGTCAACTCTGTTGTTTGCCCATTTGATGTATTGTAACTATAATCTGAACCCTTCTGAATCTAAGGCATGTGCTATAGTCGGAACCTTTCTGAATGTAAGGTATTGCAGCCTGTTGTTGCTCTAGAATAGTAGAAAATATTGTATCAAGCCATTTTCCCCTTTACCTATGGAATAACTATAACTGCAGAAGGCAATCAATATATCATCTTCATATCTAAATCAACATTTTGGTTTGCACAAAATTATTCTTAGTGAGGCAGTTCTTAAATTTGATTTTTTGGGCAGACAACCCTCACCTTTCATGTTTCCTCCCTAGTAGACAACTATCTTGTTAACCATTAGATCCCATTTGGAATGGGTGTAAAATTTGTATGGTCACCGATATTTAGCTCAAATTTGAACTAAATGCAGGCGGCCACACAAAGTTCACACTCATTTCAAACAGACCCAGAGATTAGTATTGCGACGTATGACATCTAAATGCCAATAACTCGGCACCCAACTACTACTGTTGTTGTTATGACCATCATAAACTGCTACTATTACTGTTCTTGTTACTATTGCTATTGTTACTGAAACTATCAAAACTATCAAACTACTGTGCTACTAAAAAAATCTTGCAAAAAGATATTCCAGGGATGGTTGAATTGACAACTTAAAT
The DNA here is from genome assembly GCA_022496015.1 of Hordeum marinum. Taxonomy (NCBI): domain Eukaryota; kingdom Viridiplantae; phylum Streptophyta; class Magnoliopsida; order Poales; family Poaceae; genus Hordeum; species Hordeum marinum. The sequence continues at coordinate 532,693,673 of CM039678.1, read as the reverse complement.
ATTAGGACTCATAAATATTTTTTGGCTCCCCTTATGTAGAATCAATAAATTTAGATGAAATTCTATTCTCGAAGACTGTTGTGATCCTTTATACTTGTGGGTTATCAAGCTACCTTTTATAGAAGCATATATGAGTTTATTTAAAGTCATAACTATTACATGTATAGTGCATTGGATTAAAATCCAATAAGTTACAAAGTAACTCCTGTAACTAATAATTATAATAAAATCTCTTGGAGACATCTTCCTTGTGGTATCGAACTTTCCAAATAGAAATAGCAACAGGACTTTAGTAAAGAGACTGCAATTGGACTATAGTAATGTTGGAAATATGCCCTAAAGGCAATAATAAGATGGTTATTATTATATTTTCTTGTTCATGATAATTGTTTATTATCCATGCTATAATTGTATTAATTGGAAACAAATTGTATGTGTAGATATATAGACAACACTTTGTCCCTAGTGTGCCTCTAATAGACTCGCTCGTTGATCAAAGATGGTCAAGGTTTCCTATCCATTGACATGAGATGTCATTTGATAAAGGGATCACATCATTGAGAGAATGATATGATGGACAAGACCCAAACTATAAACATAGCATATGATCGTGTCAGTTTATTGCTATAGTTTTTCTGCATGTCAAGTATATGTTCCTCTGACCATGAGATCATGCCACTCACCGACACTGGAGGAGTGCCTTGTGTGAATCAAACGTCGCAACGTAAATGGATGACTATAAAGGTGCTATACAGGTATCTCTGAGAGTGTCTGTTGAGTGGGTATGGATCAAGACTGGAATTTGTTACTCCGTGTGACGGAGAGGTATCTCAGGGCCCACTCGGTAATACAACATCACAACAAGCCTTGCAAGCAATGTGAATAAAGTGTTAGTCACGGGATCTTGTATTACGGAACGAGTAAAGGGACTGGTCGGTAACGGGATTGAACTAGGTATACAGATACCGACGATCGAATCTCGGGCAAGTAAAACACCGAAGAACAAAGGGAACAACATACGGGATTAACTGAATCCTTGACACAGAGGTTCGACCGATAAGATCTTCGTAGAATATGTAGGAACCAATATGGGCATCCAGGTCCCGCTATTGGTTATTGACCGTAGAGGTGTCTCGGTCATGTCTACATAGTTCTCGTGTTGGAAATATGCCCTAGAGGCAATAATAAATTAGTTATTATCATATTTCCTTGTTCATGATAATCGTTTATTATCCATGCTAGAATTGTATTGATCGGAAACTCAGATACACGTGTGGATACATAGGCAACACCATGTCCCTAGTGTGTCTCTAATTGACTAGCTCGTTGATCAAAGATGGTTAAGGTTTCCTAGACATGGACATAAAATGTCATTTGATAACGGGATCACATCATTACGAGAATGATGTGATGGACAAGACCCAACTATAAACGTAGCATATGATCGTGTCAATTTATTGCTACTGTTTTCTGCATGTCAAGTATCTGTTCCTATGACCATGAGATCATGCAACTCACTGACACCAGAGGAGTACCTTGTGTGTATCAAACGTCGCAACGTAACTGGGTGACTATAAAGGTGCTCTACAGGTATCTCCGAGGGTGTCTGTTGGGTTGGCATGGATCAACACTGGGATTTGTTACTCCCTGTGACAGAGAGGTATCTCAGGGCCCACTCGATAATACAACATCACAACAAGCCTTGCAAGCAATGTGACTAAGTGTTAGTCACGGGATCTTGTATTACGGAAATGAGTAAAGAGACTTGCCAGTAACGAGGTTGTGCTAGGTATGGAGATATCGACGATCGAATCTCGAGGAAGTAACATACCGATGAACAAAGGGAACATCATACGGGATTAACTGAATCCTTAACATAGAGCTTCGACCAATAAAGATCTTCGTAGAATATGTAGGAATTAATATGGGCATCCAGGTCCCGCTATTGGTTATTGAACGTAGAGGTGTCTCTGTCATGTCTACATAGTTCTCGAACCCGCAGGGTCTGCACACTTAAGGTTTGGTGATGTTTCGGTAGTATAGAGTTATTCATGGTGGTGACGGAAGGTTGTTCAGAGTCCCGGATGAGATCCCGGATGTCACGAGGAGCTCCAGAATGGTCTAGAGGTAAAGATTGATATATAGGAAGTCCTATTTTGGTGACCGGAAAAGTTTCGGGCTCATCGGTAGTGTACGAGGAGTGCCGGTAGTGTACCGGGGACCATCGGGAGGGGTATTTCGACCCAAGATGCTACATGGGCTGTGGGAGAAGGAATACCAGCCCTTAGTGGTCTGGCCGAAGTCCCACAGAAGGCCCATGCGGCTTGGAAGAAATTCCAAAGTGGAAAAGGTGGAAACAAGGCAAAAAGGTGGAAATAAGGAAGGAGTCCTAATCCTACTAGGAGAGGAGGAGTCTCCTCCTCTCCACTTCAGCCGAACCAAAGAGGGGCTGGCCCTTGCGCCAAGCCTCCTCCTCCTCTCCTCCTATATATACTAGAGGTTTTGAGGCAGCCCTAACCCTAATTGCCACGTGCTGCCCTCTTCTTCCTCTAGATCGTTTTCTCCTCTAGATCGGCTTTCAGCGATGCTTAGGCGAAGCCCTACTGGAATTCCTCCACCACCATCGCTGCAACACCATCGCATTGTCGGAGAACTCGTCTACCTCTCCGCTCCCTCTTGCTGGATCAAGAAGGCGGAGATCGTCATCGAGCTGTACGTGTGCTGAATGCGGAGGTGTCGTCCGTTCGGCGCTAAATTGGAAGGACCGTGATCAAGATCGCGAGATGGATCATGATCAGATCGCGAGATGGATCGTGATGAGATCGCAGGACTCTCGGCAATTTGGATCTCGAAGATGTTCGACTACACCAACCGCGTTTCTTAACGCTTCCCGCTCAGTGATCTACAAGGGTATGTAGATCCACTCTCCCTCTCGTAGATGCTCATCTCCTAGATTGGTCTTGGTGAAGCGTAGGCAATTTTTTGTTTCCCATGCAACGTTCCCCAACAGTGGCATCATGAGCTAGGTCTATGTGTAGATGAGATCTCGAGTAGAACACAAAGAGTTTGTGGGCTATGATGCTTAGATTGCTTCCTCCCTTGGTCGTGTTTTGGTTCAACGGTATTGGGGGATGAAGCGCCCCGGACCAACCTTACTCGTACGCTTACGAGAGACCGGTTCCATCGACTGACGTGTAACCTCGTTGCACAAAGATGGCTGGCGGGTATCTGTTTCTCCTACTCTAGTTGGATCGGATTCGACAAAGGCAGTCCTTGAGAAGGTTGAAAAGCAACTTATGTATCACCGTTGTGGTCATTGCATAGGTGAGAATTGTTCTTGCTAGATACCCGTAGCAGCCACGTACAACATGCAACAACAATTAGAGGACGTCTAACTTGTTTTTGCAGGGTATGTTGTGATGTGATATGGCCAATTACATGATGAGATATATGTGATGTATGAGATGATCATGTGTTGTATAGAATATCACGACTTGCATATCGATTAGTTCGGCAACCGACAGGAACCACAGGGTTGTCTTTAATTATTGTATAACATGCGTGTCAATCATTAAGCGCTATGTAATGCTTTACTTTATCGCTAAACGGTAGCAATAGTAGTAGAGGCATGGTGGGTGCGACAACCCCGATGACGACACGTTGATGGAGATCAAGATGATGGATATCATGGTGTCATGCCTGTGATGATGGAGATCATGTAGATGCTTTGAATATGGAGATCGAAAGCACAAGTTCATGGCCATATCATGTCACTTATGATTTGCATGTGATGTTAATCCTTTTATGCACCTTGTTTTTGCTTAGGACGACGGTAGCATTATAAGGTGATCCCTCACTTAATTTCAAGATAAATTGTGTTCTCCCCGAGTGTGCACCGTTGCGAAAGTTCGTCGTGTCAAGACACCACGTGATGATCGGGTGTGATAGACTCTACGTTCACATACAACGGGTGCAAGCTAGTATTGCACATGTAGAACATTCGGGTTAAACTTGACGAGCCTAGCATGTACAGACATGGCCTCGAAACACAAGGGACCAAAAGGTCGAACATGAGTCATATAGTAGATATGATTAACATGATGATGTTCACCATTGAAACCACCTCAACTCACGTGATGATCGGACTTGAGTTGGTGAATTTGGATCATGTATCACTCGAATGACCGTATGGATGCCAATTTGAGTGGGAGTTCTTAAGTAATATGATTAATTGAACTCATTATCATGAACATGGTCAATAGTGTCTTTGCAAATTATGTTATAGATTACTAGCTCACGTTGTAGCTCCCTTGATTTTTTATATGTTCCTAGAGAAATAGAGTTGAAAGATGATGGTAGCAATATTGCGGACTGGGTCCGTGATCTGAGGATTGTCCTCATTGCTGCACAGAAGGCTTATGTCCTTAATGCACCGCTCGGTGCGCCACCCCCTCTAGCGTCGTATGTACATGTTGTGAACATCTGATAGGCACGTTCTGATAACTACTTGACAGTTTAGTGCATCATGCATTACGGCTTAGAATTGAGGCTCCAAAACGTTTTGAACGTCACGGAACATATGAGATGTTCTAAGAGCTGAAATTGGGATCTCAGGCTTGTGCTCGTGTTGCGAGATATGAGATCTCCAACAAAATTCTTTGCCTGCAAGATGAAAGAGAATAGCTCAATCATTGAGCATGTGCTCAGATTGTCTGGCTGCTACAATCGCTTGAATCGAGTGGGAGTTGATCTTCCAGATAAGATAGTGATTGATATATTTCTCCAAGTCATTGTCACTAAGCTTCTAGAACTTGGTGATTAACTATAAATTGCCAGGAATGGAAATAATGATCTCTGAGCTGTTCGTGATGTTTGACACCATGAAGGTAGAAATCAAGAAGGAGCATCAAGTGTTGATGGTTAGTAAAACCACTAGTTTCGAAAAGGGAAAGGGTAAGGAGGGAAACTTCATGGATGGCAAGACAGTTGCTGCTCTAGTGAAGCAACCCAAAGTTAAACCCAAACCCGAGACAGAAGTATGAGGAGAGCGGTCGCTGAAGCGGAACAACCCTAGATACTTGGTAGATAAGAAGGCTAGCAACGTCGACAGAAGTATATTTGATATACGTGTTAATGATGTGTACCTTGCGAGTACTCCTAGTAGCACCTGTGTATTGGATACCGGTTCGGTTGCTAAATGTTAGTAACTCGAAATAAAAGCTACGGAATAAACGGAGAACTAGCTAAGGGTGAGGTGACGATGTGTGTTGGAAATGTTTCCAAGGTTGATGTGACCAACATCGCACGCTCTCTCTACCTTCGGGATTAGTGACAACCCTAAATAAATGTTATTTGGTGTTTGTGTTAAGCATGAACATGATTAGATCGTGTTTATTGCAACACAGTTATTCATTTAAGTTATAGAATAATGGTTATTCTGTTTACATGAATAATACCTTCAATGGTCATGCACCCAGTGAGAATGGTTTGTTGAATCTTGATCGTAGTAACACACATGTTCGTAACATTGATGCCAAAAGATACAAAGTTAACAATGATAGTACCACATACTTGTGACATTGCCGCTAAATGTCATATTGGTATAAATTGCATGAAGAAACTCCATGCTGATGGATCTTTGGACTCATTCGATTTCGAATCGGTGGAGACATGCGAACCATGCCTCTTGGGCAAGATGACCAAGGACCCCGTTTTCTAGTTTGATGGAACGGGCAAGTGATTTATTGGAAATGATACATTATGATGTATGCAATCCAATGAGTCTTGTAACGTGCGGTGGATATCGTTATTTTCTTACCTTCACTTATGATTTGAGTAGATATGGTGTATATTTACTTAATGAAACACAAGTCTGAATTGTTTGAAATGTTCAAGCAAATGCAGAGTGAAGTTTAAGATCATCGTGACAAGAAGATAAAAATGGCTGCGATATGATCGTGGAGGTGAATATCTGAGTTGCGAGTTTGGCATACAACTTTAGACAATGTGAAAGTTGTTTCACAACTCATGCCACCTGGAACCCCATAGTGTGATGGTGTGTCCGAACGTCGTAGTCGTGCTCTATTGGATATGGTGCGAACTATGATGTCTCTTATCGATTTGCCAATATCGTTTTGGGGTTATGCATTAGAGACAACTACATTCACTTTAAATAGGGCACCATCTAAATCCGTTGAGATGACATCGTATGAATTATGGTTTGATAGAAGCCTAAGGTGCCATTTCTTAATGTTTGGGGCTGCGACGCTTATGTGAAAAAAGGTTTTCACCTAATGAGCTCGAACCCAAAGCGGACAAATGCGTCTTCATAGAATACCCTAAGAATAGTTGGGTAAACCTTCTATCTCAGATCTAAGCATAAAGTGTTTGTTCCTAAAACGGATCCTTTCTCGAGAAAGAGTTTCTTTCAAAAGAATTGAGTGGGAGGAAGATAGAACTTGATGAGGTTGTTGAACCTTTGTTCAAACAGAGAGTAGCGCAACGCAGAAAGATGTTTCTGTGGAGTCTACGTCAGTTGAAGAGGAAGTTAATGATGATGATCATGAAGCTTCGGATCAAGTTACTATCAAACCTCGTAGGTCGACAAGGACACGTACTGCTCCTGAGTGGTACGACAACCCTGTCTTGGAGGTCATGTTGTTGGACAACAATGAATCTACGAGCTATGGAGAAGCGATGCTGGGCCCGGATTCTAACAAATGGTTAGAGTCCATGAAATCCGAGAAAGGATCCATGTATGAAAACAAAGTATAGACTTTGGTAGACTTGCTCATTGGACGATAGGTCGTCGAGTACAAATGGACCTTTAAGATGAAGACAGACACTGATGGTGAATGACACTATTTATAAAGCTCCAATTGTCGCAAAGAAGTTTCCGCCAAGTTCAAGGAGTTGACTACGATGAGACCTTCTCACCCGTAGCGATGCTAAAAGTCTGTTGGAATTATGTTAGCAGTTACTGCGTTTTTCAATTATGAAATCTAGCAGATGGATGTCAAAACATTGTTTCCTTCCTTGAGGAAAGGTTGTATGAGATACAACCAGAAGGTTTTTGTCAGTCCTAAGGATGCAAAAGGTGTGCAAGCTCCAGTGATCCTTCTATGGACTGGAGCAAGCATCTCGGAGTTGGAATATACGCTTTGATGAGGTGATCAAAGTTTTTGAGTCTATACAAAGTTTATGAGAAACTTGTATATACAATAAAGTGAGTGGGAGCACTATAGAATTTTTGATAAGCATATGTGGTTGACATATTGTTGATCGGAAATGATGTAGAATTTCTGGAAAGCATAAAGGGTTGTTTAAAAAGAGTTTTTCAAAGGAAGACCTGGATAAAGCTATTAATTGTTGGGTATCGAGCTCTATAAAGATAGATCAAGACGTCTAATAAGACTTTCAATGAGTACATACCTTGACAAGATCTTGAAAGAGTTCAAAATGGATCAGTCAAAGAAAGAGTTCTTGCCTGATTTGTAAGGTGTGAAGTTGAGTGAGACTCAAAGCTCGACCACAGCAGAAGAAAGAGAAAGGACGAACGTCGTCCCCTATGCCTTAGCCATAGGCTCTATATAGTATGTCATGTTGTGTACCGCACCTGTGTGTGCCTTGCCATGAGTCCTTCATGTTGGGGAACGTCGCATGGGAAACAAAAAAATTCCTACGCTCACGCAAGACCTATCCATGGTGATGAGCATCTACGAGAGGGAGAGTGGATCTACATACCCTTGTATATCGCTAAGCGGGAAGCGTTAAGAAACCCGGTTGGTGTAGTCGAACGTCTTCGCGATCCAAATCGCTGAGCGTCCCGCGATCCAATCACGATCCGTCCCGATCAAGCACCGAACGGACGGCACCTCCGCGTTCAGCACACGTACAGCTTGATGACGATCTCCGCCTTCTTGATCTAGCAAGAGGGAGAGAATAGGTAGACGAGTTCTCCGGCAGCGTGACAGCGCCGTGACAATGGTGGTGGAGCAATTCCAACAGGGCTTCACCTAAGCACTTCAGAAAACCGATCTAGAGGAGAAACTACGCACTAGAGGAACGGGTAGCACGTGGCTGAAAATCTAGTGCAAAAACCCTAAAACCTCTAGTATATATAAGAGGAAGAGAGGAGGAGGCTTGTCCCACGGGCCAATCCACCTAGACTTCGGCCGAACCAAGAGGAGAGGAGGATTCCTCCTCCAATCCTAGTAGGACTAGGACTCCTTCTTATTTTTGCCTTTTTGCCTTTTTCCACCTTTCTCTCTTTGGGCTTTTCTTCCCAGACACATGGGCCTTGTGTGGGACTTCCACCAGACCACTAAGGGCTGGTATTCACTCTCCCACAGCCCATGTAGCCTCTTGGGTCGAAATACCCCTCTCGATGGTCTCCCGGTACACTACCGGCACTCCCGGTACACTACCGATGAGCCCGAAACTTTTCCGACGACCAAAATAGGACTTCCTATATATCAATCTTTACCCCCGGACCATTCCAGAGCTCCTCGTGACGTCCAGGATCGAATCTGGGACTCCAAACAACCTTCAGTCACCACCATGCATAACTCTATACTAACGAAACATCACCAAACCTTAAGTGTGCAGACCCTGTGGGTTCGAGAACTATGTAGACATGACCGAGACACCTCTACGGTCAATAACCAATAGCGGGACCTGGAAGCCCATATTGGTTCCTACATATTCTACGAAGATCTTTATCGGTCGAACCTCTATGTCAAGGATTCAGTTAATCCCGTATGATGTTCCCTTTGTTCTTCGGTATATTACTTGCCCGAGATTCGATCGTCGGTATCTCCATACCTAGTTCAACCTCGTTACCGGCAAGTCTCTTTACTCGTTCTGTAATACAAGATCCCATGACTAACACTTAGTCACATTGCTTGCAAGGCTTATTGTGATGTTATATTACCGAGTGGGCCCTGAGATACCTCTCCGTCACACGGAGTAACAAATCCCAGTCTTGATCCATGCCAACCCAACAGACACCCTCAGAGATACCTGTAGAGCACCTTTATAGTCACCCAGTTACGTTGCAACGTTTGATACACACAAGGCACTCTTCCGGTGTCCACGAGTTGCATGATCTCATGGTCATAGAAACATATACTTGACATGTAGAAAACAGTAGCAATAAACTGACACGATCATATGCTACGTTTGTAGTTTGGGTCTTGTCCATCACATCATTCTCCTAATGATGTGATCCCGTTATCAAATGACATCACATGTCAATGGCTACGAAACCTCGACCATCTTTGACCAACAAGCTAATTCACTAGAGGCATACTAGGGACAAAGTGTTGTCTATTTACCCACACATGTAATGTGCTTCCAATCAATACAATTATAGCATGGATAATAAACGATTATCATGAACAAGGAAATATAATAATAAACACTTTATTTATTGCCTCTAGGTCGTTTATTATTGTTGGGGAACGTTGCATGGGAAACAAAAAATTTCCTACGCACATGCAAGATCTATCCATGGTGATGAGCATCTACGAGAGGGAGAGTGGATCTACATACCCTTGTAGATCGCTAAGCGGGAAGCGTTAAGTAACGCGGTTGGTGTAGTCGAACGTCTTCGCGATCCAAATCGCCGAGCGTCCCGCGATCTCATCACGATCCATCCCGTGAACTCATCACGATCCGTCCCGCGAACTCATCATGATCTGTTTCGTGATCATGACCACGATCCATCCCGTAAACTCATCACGATCTGTCCCGCGAACTCGTCACGAACCGTCTCGCGATCTTGATCACGGTCCTTCCGATCTAGCGCCGAACGGACGACACCTTCACGTTCAGCACACGTGCAGCTTGATGACGATCTCTACCGTCTTGATCCAGCAAGAGGAAGTGGAGAGGAAGAAGAGTTCACCGGCAGCGTGGCGGCGCTCCGACGATGGTGGTGGAGCAATTCCGGTAGGGCTTCGCCTAAGCACTGCAGAAAACCGATCTAGAGGAGAAACTATGCACTAGAGGAAGGGGTAGCACGTGGTTGAAAATTCTGTGCCAAAACCGTAAAATCCTCTAGTATATATAGGAGGAGAGGAGGAGGAGTCTTGTCTGCCAAAAAGCTAGCCCTTGGGTCGACCAAAGTGGGGAGGAGAGGAGGACTCCTCCTCCAATCCTAGTAGGACTAGGATTCCTCCCTTTTTTGGCCTTTTTCCACCTTTTTCCCTTTGGGCTTTTTCTCCCAGCCGCATGGGCCTTGTGTGGGACTTCCACCAGCCCACAAAAGGCTGGTATTTACTCTCCCACATCCCATGAAGCCTCTAGGGTCGAAATACCCCTCCCGGTGGTCTCCCGGTACACTACCGGCACTCCCGGTACATTACCGATTAGCCCGAAACTTTTCCGGCGACCAAAATGGGACTTCCTATATATGAATCTTTACCTACGGACCATTACGGAGCTCCTCGTGACGTCTGGGATCTCATCCAGGACTCCGAACAACCTTCGGTCACCACCATACATAACTCTATACTACCGAAACGTCACCAAACCTTAAGTGTGCAGACCCTGCGGGTTCGAGAACTATGTAGACATGACCGAGACACCTCTACGGTCAATAACCAATGGCGGGACCTGGATGTCCACATTGGTTCCTACATATTCTACAAAGATCTTTATCGGTCGAACCTCTATGTCAAGGATTCAGTTAATCCCGTATGATGTCCCCTTTGTTCTTCGGTATGTTACTTGCCCTAGATTCGATCGTCGGTATCTCCATACCTAGTTCAACCTCGTTACCGGCAAGTCTCTTTACTCATTCCGTAATACAAGATCCCGTGACTAACACTTAGTCACATTGCTTGCAAGGCTTATTGTGATGTTGCATTACCGAGTGGGACCTGAGATACCTCTCCGTCACACGGAGTAACAAATCCCAGTCTTGATCCATGCCAACTCAACAGACACCCTCGAAGATACCTGTAGAGCACCTTTATAGTCACTAGTTACGTTGCGACGTTTGATACACACAAGGCACTCCTCCGATGTTCGTGAATTGCATGATCTCATGGTCATAGGAACATATACTTGACATGCAGAAAACAATAGCAATAAACTGACACGATCATATGCTATGTTTGTAGTTTGGGTCTTGTCCATCACATCATTCTCCTAATGATGTGATCCCGTTATCAAATGACATCTCATGTCCATGGCTAGGAAACCTTAACCATCTTTGATCAATGAGCTAGTCCATTAGAGGCATACTAGGGACATGGTTTTGTCTATGTATCCACACATGCATCTAAGTCTCCAATCAATACAATTTATAGCATGGATAATAAATGATTATCATGCACAAGGAAATATGATAATAACTAATTTATTATTGCCTCTAGGGCATATTTCCAACAGTCTCCCACTTGCACTAGAGTCAATAATCTAGTTCACATCACCATGTGATTCGCATTGTTATGAATCTAACACCCAATGAGTTCTGGGGCTCGATCATGCTTTGGATGTGAGAGAGGTCTTATAGTCAACGGGTCTGCGACATTCAGATCCGTGTGTACTTTGCAAATTACTATGTCAAACCGTAAACACTACTACCACACTCCACTTGGTACTATTCCAAATGGCTGCTCCACCATACGTATCCAGATTGCTACTACGAGTCATCCGGATTGGTGTTAAAGCTTGCATCGACATAACTCTTTACGACGAACTCTTTATCACCTCCATAATCGAGAAACATCTCCTTAGTCCTTTAGTTACTAAGGGTAATCTTGACCGATGTCCAGTGCTCCATTCCAGGATCACTTTGAAACCTTCTGGCCATACTTATGGCAAGGCTGACATCGGGTCTTGTGCACAGCATTGCATACATGATAGAGCCTATGGCTGAAGCATAGGGGATGACACTCATCTTTTCTCTATCTTCTCCAGTCACTAGGCATTGAGTCTTACTCAACTTTATACCTTACAAACCAGGCGAGAACTCTTTCTCTGACTGATCCATTTTGAACTCTTTCAAAATCTTGTCAAGGTATGTACTTATTGAAAGTCTCATCAAGTATCTTGATCTATCTCTATAGATCTTGATGCTCAACAATTAGGTAGCTTTATCCAGGTCTTCCTTTGAAAAAATCTTTTCAAACACCCGTTTATGCTCTCCAGAAATTCTACATCATTTCCGAATAGCAATATGTCATCCACATATACTTATCAGAAACTCTTATAGTGCTCCCACTCACTTTATTGCAAATACAAGTTTCTCGTAAACATTGTATAGACTCAAAAACTTTGATCACCTCATCAAAGTGTATACAAGCTTCATGATCATCATCATTAACTTCCTCTTCAACTGACGTAGGCTTCACAGAAACATCTTTCTATGTTGCGCCACTTTCTGGTTGAAGTAAAGGTTCAGTAACCTCATCAAGTTCTATTTTCCTTGTAGGTCGATAGTAAATTGATCCGAAGCTTCATGGTCATCATCATTAACTTCCTCTTCAACTGATGTAGGCTTCACAGAAACATCTTTCTGTGCTGCGCTACTTTCTGGTTGAAGCAGAGGTTCAAATAACCTCATCAAGTTCTATCCTCCTCCCACTCAATTCTTTCAAGAGAAACCCTTTTGTCGAGAAAGGACCCAGTTTTAGCAAAAAACATTTTATGCTTGGATCTGAGATAGAAGGTTCACCCAACTGTTCTTAGGGTATTCTATGAAGATGCATTTGTCCGCTTTGGGTTTGAGCTCATTAGGCGAAAACATTTTCCACACAAGCGTCGCAGCCCCAAACGTTAAGAAATGACAGCTTAGGTTTCTATCAAACCATAGTTCACACGGTGTCATCTCAACGGATTTAGATGGCGCCCTATTTAAAGTGAATGTTGTTGTCTCTAATGCATAACCCCAAAATTATAGTAACAAAACGATAATAGACATCATAGCACGCACCATATCCAATAGAGCACGACTATGACGTTCGGACACACCATCACACTATGGTGTTCCAGGTGGCATGAGTTGTGAAACAACTTTCACATTGTCTAAAGTTGTATGCCAAACTCGTAACTTAGATATTCACATCCACGATCATATCGCAAACATATTTATCTTCTTGTCATGATGATCTTAAACTTCACACTGAATTTTCATGAACCTTTCAAACAATTCAGACTTGTGTTTCATTAAGTAAATATACACTATATCTACTCAAATCATCAGTGAAGGTAAGAAAATAATGATATCCACCGCACGCTACAAGACTCATTGGATTGCATACATCAACATGTATCATTTCCAATAAATCACTTGCCCGCTTCATCAAAACAGAAAACGGGGTCCTTAGTCATCTTGACCAAGAGGCATGGTTCGCATGTCTCAACCGATCCGAAATCGAATGAGTCCAAAGATCCATCAGCATGGAGTTTCTTCATGCGCTTTATACCAATATGACATTTAGCGGCAGTGCCACAAGTATGTGGTACTATTATTATTAACTTTGTATCTTTTTGGCATCAATGTTATGAACATGTGTATTACTACGATCAAGTTTCAACAAACCATTCTTACTGGGTGCATGACCATTGAAGGTATTATTCATGTAAATAGAATAACCATTATTCTCTAACTTAAATGAATAGCTGTGTTGCAATGAACATGATCTAATCATGTTCATGCTCGACGCAAAAAACACCAAATAACATTTATTTTAGGTTTGTCACTAATCTCGAAGGTAGAGAGAGCATGCGATGTTGATCACATCAACCTTGGAAACATTTCCAACACACATCATCACCTCACACATAGCTAGTTCTCTGTTTATTTTGTAGCTTTTATTTCGAGTTACTAACATTTAGCAACCGAACCGATATCCAATACCCAGGTGCTACTAGGAGTACTAGCAAGGTACACAACAATAACACGTATATCAAATATACTTCTGTTGACGTTTGCCAGCCTTCTTATCTACCAAGTATCTAGGGTTGTTCCGCTTCAGCGACCGCTCTCCTCATAATCGAAGCACTTAGTCTCGGGTTTGAGTTCAACTTTGGGTTGCTTCACTGGAGCAGCAACTGACTTGCTATCCATGAAGTTTCCCTCCTTGCTCTTGCCCTTCTCGAAACTAGTGGTTTTAACTAACCATCAACACTTTGACGGTCCTTCTCGATTTCTACCTTCGTGGTGTCAAACATCGCGAATAGCTCAGGGATCATTATTTCTATCCCTGGCGTTTTATAGTTCATCACCAAGTTCTAGTAGCTTTGGTGACAGTGACTTGGAGAACTATATCCATCACTATCTTATCTGGAAGATCAACTCCCACTCGATTCAAGCGATTGTAGCACCCAGACAATCTGAGCACATGCTCAACGATTGAGCTATTCTCTTTCATCTTACAGGCAAAGAATCTTGTTGGAGATCTCATATCTCGCAACACGGGCACGAGCCTGAGATCCTAATTTCAGCTCTTTGGACATCTCATATGTTCCATGACGTTCAAAACGTTTCGGAGCCTCAATTCTAAGCTGTAATGCATGACGCACTAAACTATCAAGTAGTTATCAAAACGTGCCTGTCAGATGTTCACAACATCTACAAACAACGCTAGAGGGGTTGGTGCACCGAGCGGTGCATTAAGGACATAAGACTTCTGTGCAGCAATGAGGACAATCCTCAGATCACGGAGCCAGACCGCAATATTGCTACCATCATCTTTCAACTCTATTTCTCTAGGAACATATAAAATTCAAGGGAGCTACAGTGTGAGCTAGTAATCTACAACATAATTTTGCAAAGACACTACTGACTATGTTCATGATAATGAGTTGAATTAATCATATTACTTAAGAACTCCCACTCAAATTGACATCCCTCCGGTCATCCGAGTGATACATGATCCAAATTAACCAACTTAAGTCCGATCATCACGTGAGTTGAGGTGGTTACAATGGTGAACATCATCATGTTGATCATATCTACTATATGACTCATGTTCGACCTTTCGGTCTCTTGTGTTCCGAGGCCATGTCTGTACATGCTAGGCTCGTCAAGTTTAACCTGAGTGTTCTGCGCGTGCAACACTGGCTTGCACCCGTTGTATGTGAACGTAGAGTCTATCACACCCGATCATCACGTGGTGTCTCAACACGACGAACTTTCGCAACGGTGCACACTCGGGGAGAACACAATTTATCTTGAAATTTAAGTGAGGGATCACCTTATAATGCTACCGTCGTACTAAGCAAAACAAGGTGCATAAAAGGATTAACATCACATGCAATTCATAAGTGACATGATATGGCCATGAACTTGTGCTTTAGATCTCCATCTTGAAAGCACCGGCATGATCTGCATCGTCACCGGCACGACACCATGATCTCCATCATCTTGATCTCCATCAACGTGTCGCCATCGGGGTTGTCACGCCCTGCATGCTTCTACTACTATTGCTACCGTTTAGCGATAAAGTAAAGCATTACATATCGCTTAATGATTGACACGCATGTCATACAATAATTAAAGACAACCCTATGGCTCCTGTCGGTTGCCGTACTCATCGACATGCAAGTCGTGAAATTCTATACATCACATGATCATCTTATACATCACATATATCACATCATGTAATTGGCCATATCACATCACAACATACCCTGCAAAAACAAGTTAGACGTCCTCTAATTGTTGTTGCATGTTTTACGTGGCTGCTACGGGTATCTAGCAAGAACGATTCTCACCTACGCATAAACCACAACGGTGATACATAATTTTCTTTTCAACCTTCTCAAGGACCGCCTTTGTCGAATCCGATCCAACTAAAGTGAGAGAAACTGCCACCCGCAAGCCATCTAGGCAACAAGTTGCGTCGAGGGAACTGGTCTCTCGTAAGCGTACGAGTAATGTTGGTCTGGGCCGCTTCATCTGACAATACCGCTGAACCAAAATCCGACCAAGGGAGGAAGCAATCAAAGCATCAACGCCCACAAACCTTTTGTGTTCTACTCGAGATCTCATCTACACATAGACCTAGCTCACGATGCCACTGTTGGGGAACGTTGCATGGGAAACAAAAATTTTCCTACGCACACGCAAGATCTATCCATGGTGATGAGAATCTACGAGAGGGAGAGTGGATCTACATACCCTTGTAGATCGCTACGCGGGAAACGTTAAGAAACGCGGTTGGTGTAGTCGA
The DNA here is from genome assembly GCA_022496015.1 of Hordeum marinum. Taxonomy (NCBI): domain Eukaryota; kingdom Viridiplantae; phylum Streptophyta; class Magnoliopsida; order Poales; family Poaceae; genus Hordeum; species Hordeum marinum. The sequence goes on along the minus strand of CM039678.1, from coordinate 532,677,486 downwards.
ACGTCTTCGCGATCCAAATCGTCGAGCGTCCCGCGATCTCATCACGATCCGTCCCGTGAACTCGTCACGATCCGTCCCGCAAACTCATCACGATCCGTTTCGTGATCCTGATCACGATCCGTCCCGCGAACTCATCACGATCCGTCCCGCGAACTCGTCACGAACCGTCTCGCGATCTGGATCACGGTCCTTCCGATCTTGCGCCGAACGGACGGCACCTCCGCGTTTAGCACACGTGCAGCTTGATGACGATCTCCACCATCTTGATCCAGCAAGAGGAAGTGGAGAGGAAGAAGAGTTCACCAGCAGCGTGACGGCGCTCCGGCGATGGTGGTGGAGCAATTCCGGCAGGGCTTCGCCTAAGCACTGCAGAAAACCGATCTAGAGGAGAAACTATGCACTAGAGGAAGGGGTAGCACGTGGCTAAAAATTCTGTGCCAAAACCCTAAAATCCTCTAGTATATATAGGAGGAGAGGAGGAGGAGTCTTGGCTTCCAAAAAGCCAGCCCTTGGGTCGACCAAAGTGGGGAGGAGAGGAGGACTCCTCCTCCAATCCTAGTAGGACTAGGATTCCTCCCTTTTTTGGCCTTTTTCCACCTTTTTCCCTTTGGGATTTTTCTCCCAGCCGCATGGGCCTTGTGTGGAACTTCCACCAGCCCACAAAAGGCTGGTATTTACTCTCCCACAGCCCATGAAGCCTCTTGGGTCGAAATACCCCTCCCGGTGGTCTCCCGGTACACTACCGGCACTCCCGGTACATTACCGATTAGCCCGAAACTTTTCCGACGACCAAAATGGGACTTCCTATATATGAATCTTTACCTCCGGACCATTACAGAGCTCCTCGTGACGTCCGGATCTCATCCGGGACTCCGAACAACCTTCAGTCACCACCATACATAACTCTATACTACCGAAACGTCACCAAACCTTAAGTGTGCAGACCCTGCGGGTTCGAGAACTATGTAGACATGACCGAGACACCTCTACGGTCAATAACCAATGGCGGGACCTGGATGTCCACATTGGTTCCTACATATTCTACGAAGATCTTTATTGGTCGAACCTCTATGTCAAGGATTCAGTTAATCCCGTATGATGTTCCCTTTGTTCTTCGGTATGTTACTTGCCCGAGATTCGATCGAGGTATCTCCATACCTAGTTCAACCTCGTTACCGGCAAGTCTCTTTACTCGTTCCGTAATACAAGATCCCATGACTAACACTTAGTCACATTGCTTGCAAGGCTTATTGTGATGTTGCATTACCGAGTGGGCCCTAAGATACCTCTCCGTCACACGGAGTAACAAATCCCAGTCTTGATCCATGCCAACTCAAGAGACACCCTTGGAGATACCTGTCGAGCACCTTTATAGTCACCCAGTTACGTCGCGACGTTTGATACACACAAGGCACTCCTCCGATGTCCGTGAGTTGCATGATCTCATGGTCATAGGAACATATACTTGACATGCAGAAAACAATAGCAATAAACTGACACGATCATATGCTACGTTTGTAGTTTGGGTCTTGTCCATCACATCATTCTCCTAATGATGTGGTCCCGTTATCAAATGACATCTCATGTCCATGGCTAGGAAACCTTAACCATCTTTGATCAACGAGCTAGTCCATTAGAGGCATACTAGGGACATGGTTTTGTCTATGTATCCACACATGCATCTAAGTCTCCGATCAATACAATTTATAGCATGGATAATAAACGATTATCATGAACAAGAAAATATGATAATAACTGATTTATTATTGCCTCTAGGGCATATTTCCAACAATTATCTATTTCCTACACTAGACAACACCATGTCCCTAGTATGCCTCTAATTGACTAGCTCGTTGATCAAAGATGGTTAAGGTTTCCTAGCCATGGACATGAGATGTCATTTGATAATGGGATCACATCATTAGGAGAATGATGTGATGGACAAGACCCAACTATAAACGTAGCATATGATCGTGTTAGTTTGTTGCTATTGTTTTCCGCATGTCAAGTATCTGTTCCTGTGACCATGAGATCATGCAACTCACTGACACCGGAGGAGTACCTTGTGTGTATCAAACATCGCAACATAACTGGTGACTATAAAGGTGCTCTACAGGTATCTCCGAGGGTGTTTGTTGGGTTGGCATGGATCAACACTGGGATTTGTTACTCCGTGTGACGGAGATGTATCTAAGGGCCCACTCGGTAATACAACATCACAACAAGCCTTGCAAGCAATGTGACTAAGTGTTAGTCACGGGATCTTGTATTACGGAAACGAGTAAAGAGACTTGCCGGTAACGAGGTTGAACTAGGTATGGAGATACCGATGATCGAATCTCGGGGAAGTAACATACCGAAGAACAAAGGGAACATCATACGGGATTAACTGAATCCTTAACACAGAGGTTCGACCGATAAAGATCTTCGTATAATATGTAGGAATCAATATGGGCGTCCAGGTCCCGCTATTAGTTATTGACCGTAGATGTGTCTCGCTCATGTCTACATAGTTCTCGAACCCGCAGGGTCTGCACACTTAAGGTTTGGTGACGTTTCGGTAGTATAGAATTACGCATGGTGGTGAACGAAGGTTGTTCCGAGTCCCATATGAGATCTCGGACATCACGAAGAGCTCCGGAATGGTCCAGAGGTAAAGATTGATACATAGGAAGTCCTGTTTTGGTCACCGGAAAAGTTTCGGGCTCATCGGTAGTGTACCGGGAGTGTATGTAGTGTACTGGGGGACCATCGGGAGGGGTATTTCGACCCAAGAGGCTACATGGGCTGTGGGAGAAGGAATATCAGCCCTTAGTGGGCTGGCCGAAGTCCCAGAAAAGGCCCATGCGTCTGGGAAGAAATTCCAAAGTGGAAAAGGTGGAAAAAAGGCAAAAAGGTGGAAATAAGGAAGGAGTCCTAATCCTACTATGAGTGGAGGAGGAGGACTCCTCCTCTACACTTCGGCCGAACCAAAGATGAGCTGGCCCTTGCGCGAAGCCTCCTCCTTCTCTCGTCCTATATATACTAGAGGTTCTGAGGCAGCCCTAACCCTAATTGCCACGTGTTGCCCTCTTCTTCCTCTAGATCATTTTCTCTCCTAGATCGGTTTTCAGCGATGCTTAGGAGAAGCCCTGCTGGAATTCCTCCACCACCATCGCCGCAACACCGTCGCGCTGCCGGAGAACTCGTCTACGTCTCCGCTCCCTCTTGCTGGATCAAAAAGGCAGAGATCGTCATCGAGTTGTACGTGTGCTGAACGCGGAGGTGTCGTCCGTTCGGTGCTAAATCGGAAGGACCGTGGTCAAGATTGCGAGACGGATCATGATGAGATCGCGGGACGCTCGGTGATTTGGATCGCGAAGATGTTTGACTACACCAACTGCGTTTCTTAACGCTTCCCGCTTAGCGATCTACAAGGGTATGTAGATCCACTCTCCCTCTTGTAGATGCTCATCTCCTAGATTGGTCTTGGTGAAGCGTAGGAATTTTTTTGTTTCCCATGCAACATTCCCCAACATCTTGAACCCGCAGGGTCTGCACACTTAAGGTTCGGTGACGTTTCAATAGTATAAAGTTATGTATGGTGGTGACTGAAGGTTGTTCGGAATCTCGGATGGGATCCCGGACGTCACGAGGAACTTTGGAATGGTCCGAAGGTATTGATATATAGGAAGTCCTGTTTTGGTCACCGGAAAAGTTTTAGGCTCATCGGTAGTGTATCGGGAGTGTCGGGAGGGTATCGGGGGACCATCGGGAGGGGTATTTCGACCCAAGAGGCTAGATGGGCTATGGGAGGAGGTATACCAGCCCTTAGTGGGTTGGACAAAGCCCCATAGGAGACCCATGTGGCTGGGAAGGAAAACCCAAGGTGGAAAGATGGTTTCAAGTGGGAGAGAAGGAATCCTAATCCTACTAGGATTGGAGGAGGAGGACTCCTCCTCCCACTTCGGCCGAACTAGGGTTGGCCCCTTGGGGGACAAGCTTCCTCCCTCCCCTCCTCCTATATATACTAGAGGTTTTGAGGGTTTTTGACAGAGAAAAAGCGCCACGTGCTACCCTCTCCTCTAGATCGTAGTTTCTCCTCTAGATCGGTTTCAGCAGTGCTTACGCGAAGCCCTGCTGGAATAGCTCCACCAGCATCGCTGCAACGCCATCGCGCTGCCGGAGAACTCATCTACCTCTCCGCTCCCTCTTGCTGGATCAAGAAGGCAGAGATCGTCATCAAGTTGTACGTGCGCTAAACGCGGAGGTGTCGTCCGTTCGGCGCTAGATCGGGACAGATCGTGATTGGATCGCGGGACGCTTGGCGATTTGGATCGCGAAGACGTTCGACTACATGAACCGCGTTTCTTAACACTTCCCGCTTAGCGATCTGCAAGGGTATGTGGATCCACTCTCGCCCCTCGTAGATGCTCATCACCATGGATAGATCTTGCGTGTGCGTAGGAATTTTTTTGTTTCCCATGCAATGTTCCCCAACAGATGAGATTTTGGGTAGAAAACAAAGGAGTTTGTGGGCGTTGATGCTTAGATTGCTCCCTCCCTTGGTCGTGTTTTGGTTCAGCGGTATTGTGGGATGAAGCGGCCCGGACCAACCTTATTCGGACGCTTACGAGAGACCGGTTCCATCGACTGACGTGTAACTTTGTTACACAAAGATGGCTGGCGGGTGTTTGTCTCTCCTACTTTAGTTGGATCGGATTCGACAAAGGCGGTCCTTGAGAAGGTTAATTGGCAATTTATGTATCACCATTGTTGTTTTTGCGTATGTGAGAACTGTTCTTGCTAGATACCCGTAGCAGCCATATAAAACATGCAACAACAATTAGAGAATGTCTAACTTATTTTTGCAGGGTATGTTGTGATGTGATATGGCCAATTACATGATGAGATATGTGTGATGGATGAGATGATCATGTATTGTATAGAATATCACGACTTCCATATCGATGAGTACAGCAACCGGCAGAAGCCATAGGGTTGTCTTTAATTATTATGTGACCTGCGTGTCAATCATTAAGCCCTATGTAATGCTTTACTTTATCGCTAAGCGGTAGCAATAGTAGTAGAAGCATGGTGGGCGCGACAACCTCGACGGCGACACAATGATGGAGATCATGATGATGGAGATCGTGGTGTTTTGCCGGTGACGATGGAGATCATGCCGGTGCTTTGAAGATGGAGATCAAAAGTACAAGTTCATGGCCATATCATGTCACTTATGATTTGCATGTGATGTTAATCATTTTATGCACCTTGTTTTGCTTAGGACGATGGTAGCATTATAAGGTGATCCCTCACTTAAATTTCAAGGTAAATTGTATTATCCCCGAGTGTGCACCGTTGCGAAAGTTTGTCGTGTCGAGACACCACGTGATGATTGGGTGTGATAGACTCTACGTTCACATACAACGGGTGCAAGCTAGTGTTGCACGTGCAGAACACTCGGGTTAAACTTGACGAGCCTAGCATGTACATACATGGCCTCGGAACACAAGAGACCGAATGGTCGAACATGAGTCATATAGTAGATATGATCAACATGATGATGTTCACCATTGAAACCACCTCAACTCACGTGATGATCAGACTTGAGTTGGTGAATTTGGATCATGTATCACTCAGATGACCTGAGGGATGTCAATTTGAGTGGGAGCTTTAGTAATTTGATTAACTAAACTCATTATCTTGAACAATAGTCTTAGTAACCTTAGTAGCACCCCTGAATTTTAACGCGTTCCTAGAGAAAGCTAAGTTGAAAGATGATGGAAGTAACTTTGTGGATTGGGCCAGTAATCTGAGTATTATCCTCATGGCTTCCCAGAAGGTTTATGTCCTTGATGCACCGCTTGGTGATCCACCCGCTCCAATTGAGTCTGCAAACGTTGTGAATGCCTGACAGACACGTTCTGATGATTACTCAATGGTTCAATGTGCAATGTTTTATGGCTTAGAACTGGGACTTCAAAGACATTTTGAACGTCATGGAGCATATGATATGTTCTAGGAGTTGAAGTTTATCTTTCAGAAGAATACCCGGATCGAGAGGTATGAAACCTCCGATAAATTCTATGCTTGCAAAATGAAGGAGAACGGGTGTGTCAGTGAACATATACTTACAATGTCTGGGTATTCCACCCGTCTGGTTGAATTGGGGATGCCCCTTCCAGTAGAGGCGATCACTGACAAAGTTCTTCAATCATTTTCACCTAGCTACAAGAGCTTCATGTTGAACTATAACATGCACCGGATGAACAAGTCAGTCGTTGAGCTGTTTGCGATGTTAAAAGTTGCCGAGTCTGAGATTTAGAAGGAGCATCAAGTGTTGATGGTCAATAAAACCACTAGTTTCAAGAAGAATGGCAGGGGCAAGAAGGGTAACTCCAAGAAGAGTGGCAAAACAATTGCCCCTCCCGTGAAGAAACCCAAGGCAAGACCCAAGACAGAAACTGAGTGCTTTCATTGCAAGGGAACTGGTCACTGGAAGCGGAACTGCCCCAAGTATCTGGCTAACAAGAAGGCGGCCAACAACAAACAAGGTATATATGATATACATGTTATTGATGTGTACCTTAGTAGCTCTCGTTGTAGTGCCTGGGTATTTGATACCGGTTTGGTTGCTCACATTTGCAACTCAAAACAGGAACTACGGAATAGACAAAGGCTGGCAAAGGACGAAGTGACGATGCACGTGGGAAATGGTTCCAAGGTTGATGTGATCGCTGTCGGCATGCTTGCTCTTCGATTACCATCGAGATTAGTGATGAACCTGAATAATTGTTATTTAGTGACTGCGTTAAGCATGTACATTATATCTAGACCTTGTTTATTGCGAGATGGTTACTCATTTAAATCAGAGAATAATGGTTGTTCTATTTATATGAGTAATATCTTTTATGGTCATGCACCCAATGTAAGGGGTTTATTCATATTGAATCTTGATAATGATGATACACATGTTCAAAACATTAATGCCAAAAGATGTAGAGTTGATAATGATAGTACCACTTTCTTGTGGCACTGTCGTTTAAGTCATATTGGTGTAAAACGCATGAAGAAGCTCCATGCTGATGGACTTTTGGAGTCACTTGATTTTGACTCACTTGACACATGTGAACCATGCCTCATGGGCAAGATGACTAAAACGCCGTTCTTTGGAACAATGGAACGGGAAGTGACTTGTTTGAAATCATACATACTGATGTGTGCGGTCCAATGAGCATTGAGGCGCGTGGTGGATATCATTATTTTCTCACTTACAGTGATGACTTAAGTAGATATGGGTATATTTACTTAATGAAACACAAGTCTGAAACGTTTGAAAAGTTCAAGCAATTTCAGAGTGAAGTTGAGAATCATCGTAACAAGAAGATTAAATTCCTGCGATCTGATCGAGGAGGTGAATATCTGAGTTATGAGTTTTTCAGTCACTTAAGATAGTGTGGAATTGTTTCACAATTGACACTGCCTGGAACACCACAGCGTAATGGTGTGTCCGAAAGTCGTAATCGAACCTTATTAGATATGGTGCGTTCTATGATGTCTCTTGCCGATTTGCCACTATCATTTTGGGGTTATGCATTAGAGACGGCAGCATTCACTTTAAATAGGGCACCATCGAAATCCGTTGAGGCGGCGCCATATGAACTGTGGTTTGGCAAGAAGCCAAAGTTGTCGTTTCTTAAATTTGGGGATGTGATGCTTATGTCAAAAAGCTTCAGCCTGAAAAGCTGGAACCCAAAGCGGAGCAATGCGTCTTCATAGGATACCCAAAAGATACCATTGGGTATACCTTCTATCTCAGATCCGAAGGCGAAGTGTTTGTCGCGAAGAACGGAACATTTCTTGAGAAAGAGTTTCTCTCGAAAGAATTGAGTGGGAGGAAAATAGAACTTGATGAGGTTATTGAACCTTTGCTTCAACCAGAGAGTAGAGCAGCGCAGGAAGAAGTTTCTGTTGAGCCTACATAGGCTGAAGAGGAAGTTAATGATGATGAGCATGAAGCTTTGGATCAAGTTACTATCAAACCTCGTAGGTCGACAAGGGCGCGTACTGCTCCTGAGTGGTACGGCAACCCTGTCTTGGAGGTTATGTTGTTAGACAACAATGAACCTACGAGCTATAGAGAAGCGATGATGGGCCCAGATTCCAACAAATGGTTAGAGGCCATGAAATCCGAGATGGGATCCATGTATGAAAACAAAGTATGGACTTTGGAAGTATTACCTGAAGGGCGAAAGGCCATTCAGAACAAATTGATCTTTAAGAGGAAGACGGACGCGGACGGTAATGCCACCGTCTATAAAGCTCGACTTGTGGCAAAGGGTTTTTCACAAGTTCAAGGAGTTGACTCCGATGAGAACTTATCACCCGTAGCGATGCTTAAATCCGTCAGAATCATGTTAGAAATAGCTGCATATTTCGACTATGAAATTTGGCAGATGGATGTCAAAACAGCGTTCCTTAACGGTTTCCTTAAGGAAGAGTTGTATATGATACAATCGGAAGGTTTTGTCGATCCAGAGAATGGTGAAAAAGTTTGCAAACTCTAGCGATCCATTTATGGACTGGTGCAAGCATCTCGGAGTTGGAATCTGCGCTTTGATGAGGTGATCAAAGCGTTCGGGTTTATACAAGTTTATGGAGAAGCTTGTATTTACAAAAAAGTGAGTGGGAGCTCTATAGCGTTTCTAATATTATATGTGTATGGCATATTGTTGATTGGAAACAATTTACAAATGTTGGGAAGCGTGAAGGAATATTTGAACAAGACTTATTAAATGAAGGACCTAGGAGAAACTGCTTTCATACTAGGCATTAAGATCTATAGAGATAGATTGAGACGCTTAATAGGACTTTCGTAGAGCACATACCTTGATAAATTTTTGAAGAAGTTCAAAATGGATCAGTCCAAGAAGGGGTTCTTGCCTGTGTTACAAGGTATGAACTTGAGTAAGACTCAATGCCCAGTGACTGCAGAAGATAGAGAGAAGATGAGTGTCATCCCCTATGCTTCAACCATAGGCTCTATCATGCATGCAATGCTGTGCACAAAACCCGATATCAGCCTTGCCATAAGTATGGCCGGAAGGTTTCAAAGTGATCCGGGAATGGAGCACTCGATGACGGTCAAGAATATCCTTAAGTACCTGAAAAGGACTAAGGAACTGTTTCTCGTTTATGGAGGTAATCAAGAGCTCGTCGTAAAGGTTAGGTCGATGCAAGCTTTGACACTGATCTGGATGACTCTAAGTCGCAAACTGGATACGTATTTATTCTCAATGGGGGAGCGGGAAGCTGGTGCAGTTCCAAGCAGAGCATGGTAGCCGTTTCTACATGCGGAGCGAAGTACATCGCAGCCTCGGAGGCGGCGAAGGAAGGTGTCTGGATGACGGATCTTGGAGTATTGCCCAGTGCACTGAATCCAGTGGATCTGTTCTGTGATAACACTAGTGCCATTGCCCTGGCCAAGGAACCAAGGTTTCACAAGAGGACCAGACAAATAAAGCGATGCTTCAATTCCATCTGTGAGTACATCAAGGAGAAGGACAAAAATATTTACAAAGTGCACACGGATCTGAATGTTGCAAACCCGTTGGCTAAACCTCTTCCAAGGGCTAAACATGATCAACACCAAAAATGTATGGGTGTACGATTCATTACAATGTAAATCACATGTGGGAGATTGTTGGAAATATGCCCTAGAGGCAATAATAAAATGGTTATTATTATATTTCCTCTTTCATGATAATTTTTTATTATCCATGCTATAATTGTATTGATTGGAAACACATTGCATGTGTGGACATATAGAAAACACTTTGTCCCTAGTGTGCGTCTAGTAGACTAGCTCGTTGATCAAAGATGGTCAAGGTTTCCTAGCCATTGACATGAGATGTCATTTGATAACGTGATCACATCATTGGGAGAATGATGTGATGGACAAGACCCAAACTATAAACATAGCATATGATCGTGTCAGTTTATTGATATAGTTTTTCTGCATGTCAAGTATCTGTTCCTCTGACCATGAGATCATGCCACTCACTGACACTGGAGGAGTGCCTTGTGTGTATCAAACGTCGCAACGTAACTGGATGGCTATAAAGGTGCTCTACAGGTATCTACGAGAGTGTCTGTTGAGTGGGTATGGATCAAGATTGGGATTTGTTACTCCGTGTGATGGAGAGGTATCTCAGGGCCCACTCGGTAATACAACATCACAACAAGCCTTGCAAGGAATGTGACTAAAGTGTTAGTCACGGGATCTTGTATTACGGAATGAGTAAAGAGACTTGCCAGTAATGGGATTGAACTAGGTATACAGATACCGACGATCGAATCTCGGGCAAGTAACATACCGAAGAACAAAGGGAACAACATACAGGATTAACTGAATCCTTGACATAGAGGTTCGACCGATAAAGATCTTCGTAGAATATATAGGAACCAATATGGGCATCTAGGTCCCTCTATTGGTTATTGATCATACAGGTGTCTCTGTCATGTCTACATAGTTCTCGAACCTGCAGGGTCCGCACACTTAGGTTTGGTGACGTTTCGGTAGTATAGAGTTATGTATGGTGGTGACCGAAGGTTGTTTGGAGTCCCGGGTGAGATACTGGACATCATGAGGAGCTCCGGAATGGTCCGTAGGTAAAGATTGATATATAGGAAGTCCTGTTTTGGTCACCGAAAAAGTTTCGGGCTCATCGGTAGTGTACCGGGAGTGCCGGGAGGATACCGGGGGACCATCGGGAGAGGTATTTCGACCCAAGAGGCTACATGGGCTGAGGGAGGAGGTATACCAGCCCTTAGTGGGCTGGCCAAAGCACCACAGGAGGCCCATGCGGCTGGGAAGGAAAACCCAAGGTGGAAAGAGGGTTTCAAGTGGGAGAGAAGGAGTCCTAATCCTACTAGGATTGGAGGAGGACTCCTCCTCCTCCCACTTCGGCCAAACTAGGGTTGGCCCCTTGGGGGACAAGCCTCCTCCCTCCCCTCCTCCTATATATACTAGAGGTTTTGAGGGTTTTTGACACAAGAAAATAGCCACGTGCTACCCTCTCCTCTAGATCGTAGTTTCTCCTCTAGATCGGTTTCAGCGGTGCTTAGGCGAAGCCCTGCTGGAATAGCTCCACCACCATCACCGCAACGTTGTCGCGCTGACGGAGAACTCGTCTACCTTTGTGCTCTCTCTTGCTGGATCAAGAAGGCGGAGATTTTCATCGAGATGTACGTGTGCTGAACGCGGAGGTGTCGTTCGTTCGGCGCTAGATCAGGACGGATCGTGATTGGATCGCGGGGACGCTCGGAGATTTGGATCGCGAAGACGTTCGACTACATCAACCGCGTTTCTTAACGCTTCCCGCTTAGCGATCTACAAGGGTATGTAGATCCACTCTCTCCCCTCATAGATGCTCATCACCATGGATAGATCTTGCGTGTGTGTAGGAATTTTTTTGTTTCCCATGCAACGTTCCCCAACTAGTAATAGTACTACAACTCGTTCATATGCACAAGCTTGATTACCAATAAAGGTTTCTGAATGCCCCTTGAGTTGCCCATCCAGAAAGATGGGAGGTCATGCGCAATGAACTTACTTGGTCGGGATCATCCCCTAGAAGTGTAGGTTGTCGAACCACAAAATTTTCATCATAATTTCAAGGAAGATTACAACTTCGCAAAAAATATAACGAAGAAAAGCAATATCATATAATAACTTCATCAAATCCGGGTAATCGGCTTTGCAGGACACTAGCCTCTCTGGGTTCATGGCACTGCCACAATGAACCTGGCTAATTTTATTTGCGGAAGACCATGAAGATCATCATATGTTGACCAAGACTCCAAATTCCTTGAAGATCTTATGTCCCCATCCCATAGCTACCGGCCATTTGTGGATATATACTGCTCATGACGAGTCACTCCCTCCCAGCCTTCCATGAGTGGGCCTTGGCTAGTTGGGTTTCTTTTAGATTTGAGATCATTTGCTTCGTGCTTACTTTGTTGACTTACTCCTTTTTTAGGTTAACTTCTCTTTTTATTTGTTGACCATAACAATTTGCTTAGACTTTCGTTAACTTCCTTGAGCCTTGTTGAGTATTTTGGAATTTTGCTAAACACCTTGGACTTTTTCTTGACCAGCCATGTAGAACTAGTTGAGACCCCAAATATGATTATTTATTTCCACAACATTTGAACATATTCGTGATATGTTGTCCTCATCAAAGGTGTCTGGAGAATGCACATAAATCATTTCATTTTCTTTAACTGGATTTAGTCAGGACAATTGGAAAACCGAAGTTAATAATTTCGTATGAAAATAAGGATCGATACATTATCAAGTATATGATCATATAATTTGCTCAAATATTTTTTATCAATATATTATGTATATGATAATACGATTTTATTACTTAAACTTAATTGTATTATTCATTCATTCAATATTAAGTCATCATTTTCCATTAGGTGCTCATTGGGTCATCAAAGTCAACCTTTATATGAAAATTAGAGAGTATCTATCATCAGAACTTACGAAATAGAGAGGATTTTTTTTGAAAGATATACATTTAGTTTCTCATCAAGGACATCATTATTTGTCTTAATCATAAACATTATTCTTACACAACTAATGTTCAATATATTCGGTTTTTTGCTTCATATTTTAACAAATTGGCACTATCCATATACATATTGTTTATCTCATATCACCATGTAAAAAAAGTGACATGAATACCTTTATCTCATACCGTTATAAAATAAAAGACGCGACGAAAACACACATTTAATTTATTATATGTGTAATTTATAATTAATATTGAATTTTGTCTATATTAGTAATTTATTAAATTTTTGTTCATTTTATTTAAATAATTATCTTCCATGTAGGATGAGAGTAAATTTTTCTTCGAGTACTTGCACGTGTATTGCACGTGCATGCTTACTAGTTGCAATTAATGACAAAGAGACACTAACAACTCTTCTTAATAAGGTGTTAACTGTTTTACCTATTTATGCTAAACTTTTTTATTTCATGGTCAACTAATAATGTAATTTAATGTGTCTTATTTCTATTTATACATCATTTAATGTAATACATGGAACAATTAATAATTTAATAATGTTGAAGACATACATATTCCGATACATTCTTAGTATTTATGATTAAAATACATGATTTTTTTTACAAGGAGGATAAACCCCAGACTCATGATTAAAATATATGTGTTTGTAATAAAATGAAAGTGTATTTTGTCGCAAATAATGTTTTATTATATTAGTTGTGTTTGGGTTCACCAAAGATCTAAGGAATACATATATTATATTACTCTAAAATTAGTTTACACTTGTTTGTATTAGGGCGCATATATATGTGTTATTTTTCATACTATTCGGAAATATCTGAAAAAAGGTTTGGTAGAGTATTTTGAGGTGTATAAATCTAACAAGTAACCTGGAAGAGATTTCCAGAATACATGACTGTTGTGTTTAGGGGTAACTTAATAGACATTGTAGAATGTATGAGTTGTGAACAAGTATTTTGTCCATAATTTCTCTTATGCACTCTGACTAATTGGAAAAACATGGTTCCCTATAGTTGGTACCAGAAATCACGTTGTCTGTAACATGCAGGAATATCTAGAATTAAAGTGGAACTCTCTAGTTGGTTTGAATTTTTGTTTTTTTTCTCCAGAAACAATATCTTTTTATTTATCAAACCCGTTCACAACAGTGTAGTTCTCTCCAAACCAACCTGATTTGACAAGACGCATAAATTAATGTGCTAATTTTGAAAGTTATATATCTTTCTTGCTTCTCCACATCGTCGCAACACTAGAATCCTAGTTCTATTGGGACAGATTGCCACATGGTTTGTGAGTTCTCCCGTTTCAGGATCACACAATTTGGAGGTTCACTCGTCTTAAATCTCACACTCGCACGGTTTGGTGAACCCAAGTTTCTCTGGGATATGCTTATCTTGGCCATGAATAAAGAAAATGAAATAGTTTGCTTACTGGTCTGCCTCACAAAGTAAGAGAATTTGACGAAAGAAAAAGGAAACAGGGCATACAAAAAGCTTTTGGGAGTAAAAAGTTGCTAACGTTTACATTAACATCTTGTTGAGGTGATTTTTTTTATTCAGTCATGAATACTGGCGTGAAGGTGCCACCTTCTTCGAGTCAGATCCATGTGCAGCATTTTCTATTTCTGGGGCCGTATTGTTCTCCATTGTTTTCCTACTAACTGTTCTCCCCTTTTGACTTTGTTTGTGTTCTACTCTTGTGCCTAACTCTTGTGTCTATTGCTTAACGTGGCTGTAGCAATTTTACAGCGTATATCCTATAGCTCCACAGGGCTTCCCATCAGTGTGATGTTTTGTGCCGTGGTATGTTAGATCTTGTAGAATGCGCACCTGGTTTTGTTGTTCAAAGCGTTGTGTAGTTTGAGGCATTCAGTTATTTGGATTGTTGGAATAAGTCATGGCGTTTGGTGCAGTCGGACTAGTCGGGTGTCCGCGAGACGTGCGGGACGCATTGATACGGTCGGACTTCGTTGGGCACGTCGGGTGACGTGCGGGATGCAGCGGAAACATGGCGGGTGTGCCCTGTGGATGTCCATCGTGTAGGTCTAGACTGGACGCTGGTGCGTGGCCGCGTCCGTGCTCGAGTGTGAGTCGCAGTCCGTTGGCGAGCGTAGTTAGTTGTGTGTGTAGTTAGCTTTGGCCGAGTCATGTGGAGCTGCGTGCTGGTTTGCATGCATGGCTGAGTTAGTGAGCTATAGTGGAGCACATCTACGGGTCGGGTCGTGCTGTTAGTGGCCGCTGGGGCAGTATGCGCTGCGTCCCCAAGAGCTACAAAAGCGACTGTACTCTGAGTTGGTTATTTGGTGTTCCGAAAGACAAGAGGTCGCGTGTGTGCGCGGCCGAGCGTTGGTCACCCGAAAAAGTTTCAGCGTACCCTTCTCCTCCTTCTACCTCTAGCCACGAGAGAAACAGCTGCACCAACAGGATGAATTGAGATTAGGTTGACTGTTGACCTTGAGTTAGTGTCAACTAGACAATTTGAATTCAAAATGAATTATTTGTGAGAAGGTTAAACTAATCCATGTGACCAGTGTTTTCTTTGTACTCCCTTTGTAAAGAAATGTAAAAACATTAGATCACTACTTTAGTGATCTAGACGCAAACGCTCTTATATTTCTTAGATTGGCCCACCTGCGGATTAAGCGTTATACAGTCCTGTTTCTTTATATTTCACCTTCTTTATCAGTGCTTGCTTTGTACTGTTTGGGCAGTAAAAATACTACATCAAAACTTCAGATACCTTTGGTCTGAACATTGCTCTCACAACCAACATCAAGAATAAGTGGCTTGTTTGGTCAACTACTAGATATGTTGGTGCTGGCAGTCTGAGGCTGTTATCGTGAATCTGTGAATTCAGATTATGAAAAAGAAAACAAGAATGTATCTTAACTGTGATGTACACATTGATAAACTTCATGGCATTCATTATTGTCGTGCTCAAGATAAACTTCAATGTAGCAGGCAAACATTGGTTGAACTATTTTCTTAATACCTAAAGCAATGCCTCCCATCAACTCTACTGTTTTGCGCATTCGATGTATTGTGACTATAATCTAAAGTTCTGAACCATTCTAAACGTAAGGCGTGTACTGTATAATCTGAACCTTCCTGAATGTAAGGCATGACAGCCTGTTGTTGCTCTGGAATAGCAGAAAATAATGTGTCGAGCCATTTTTCCCTTTACCTATGGAATAAACATAACTGCATAAGGCAACTAATTTCTCATCTTCATATCTAAATCAGCATTTTGGTTTGCACAAAATTACTCTTAGTGAGGCAGTTATTCAATTTGGTTTTCTGGGCAGACAACCCTGAGCTTTCATGTTTCCTCCATGGTAAAAAAACTATCCTGTTAATCGTTAGATTCTTCTTCTTTTTTTGAATGAAAGGGTTTCCTCCTTCCCTATTTTTATAGAATGAAGCAAAAGTGTCTCACAGGTTGCAGCACTGCTGCTCCAACACCGGATAACAGCCAAAGGAAAGCTAACCAAACCTTTGGCTGTTAGATCCCGTTTGGAATGGGTGTAAAATTTGTATGGTCACCGATATTTATCTCAAATTTGAACAAAATGCAGGCCGCCATGCAAATTTGACATTCATTTCAAACAGCCCCGGAGATTAGTTTTGCCACGGCATCTAAATGCCAATAAGTCGGCACCCACAAAAGAGATTCTAAACTCAGTTCCAACACTACGCCACACAACCAACACACTTACTTATGCTACTTACCACCACTAACTTTAAAGCCAGGGGGCTCAGAACAAGCGCTCCTACGGTGTCCAGCAACACCACAGTTAGTACATCTCCCCTGCTTCCTCGGCTGCTTTGGCAAGTCACCCCTCTCCGGACAAGTCGTCTTCTTATGCCCTTGAAGTCGGCAAATGCTGCAAAGCCTAGTTGCTTTCCTCATGATCTCATATGGTGCTTTCTCCCCACTTGATGGCATTCCGGGTTTAGGTTTCTTACAAGGAGCAGGTAGTCCAACTAGTGGGTCTTGTGTTGCCAACACTGTATCACTGTCGTCAGCAGCAGAGCAATCACCTGGTATTTCATCCGCCAGTAGCCTTTCTGCGGTTGGTCGTTCCTCGAGCCTTGGGCCACCTCTTGCTTCTCCACATTGTGCCATACTTGCCGTGAGTTTCTCCAATGACCCCATTATCATAACATAGGCCTCTTCACTAGCAGCTCCCATCTTTACTAGTTCATTAATAGTTTCGGCGCACAAGGTTCTCTGCTCTAATGTTAGGTTTTTAGGAAGGACATGTCGCACATCTCCTGTCCACCTCGTCACTATGTGCCTCTTGGGTATCTCCGTGATTCCTACATGATCCATTACCTGCATTGCCGGACCGTACAATTATTTATGACAAACATGAATTCTGAAAACATGAAGCAAAGAAACAATATCATGGCAAAGTTATTCTTCTAACCTTCAGCACATGGCAGCAGAGCAAACCCATGTGATCAAATTGACCGCATTCACAATCAAATTCTTCCCCATTGTCTATCATCTTAACATCGTAGACCGCCCTGTGCCATTTTTCCCTTGTCTCTGGTTCAGTATGCTCTGCCCTGTACACCCTGTTCTTCTCAATCTCCTGCACATGGTAAGCTCCTGCTTCATAAAGGGTTTGGCCAAATTGTTCGAACACTGTAGGAGTATATATCTTGCTGGCATGATGCTCAATCAATAGTTGTCATCACGGTGTTCCCCTGCGGAAATAGTCACATCACTTATTTCAAATATCCTTGCAGGGAGGTATAATGTTCATGTTAAAAGATAATGAATTGAATCATGTATATCTTATGAGAAATATAATTGCTTACAACTAGGTTCCGTAGCTCTTTGCAAGTCTCGTCTGCATCCAGGTCAAACTGAAACCGCATGTATTGCTTCACGAACACATGCATCGGACATGAAGGCGGTACATATCTCTTCAGCATGCTGTTAGCGGTCTCACTTCTTTGAGTGTTTGTCATATTGGCACAAAATACCCCCTTGAAATATGGCTTTCCCCATTTCTTCCTGATTTCGTAAAGTTGTATCATGTATGGGTGTGACCTTAAGTTGTACTTGTCAATCAACATCCCCCATGCTGTCTCAAACTCATCTACTGTGAGCATGTGGTTGACAACCTTATGGAACTCTGCTCGAAACTCATTCTGTTTTGTGTACAGGGGTCTGAGCCACTCCTTTGCTTTCTTCAATACGTGCCATTTGCACCATCGCTGGGCTGTGTTCGGCATCACATTCTTTATTGCCACCTCCATCGTTTGATTCTAATCTGAAAGAATACAAATAACTAATTTATTCAGATGTTTGTAGATGATACACGGGGAAACACGCAAGTTAAAACTGATATTCACCTGTCAGAATTGTCTTGGGTGCTTCACCGCCCATCATTCTTATGAATTCAGTGAAAACCCATTCAAAGCTCTCTACCTGCTCATCTCTAACGAACACTCCAGCTAAGACAACACTCTGAAAGTGGTTGTTTACGCCTATGAATAGTCCAAATGGTATGTCGTACAGGTTACTCCTGTAAGTGGTGTCAAATGTTATAACATCTCCAAAGTACTTGTATCTCATTCGGCTCACCCAACTGGTCGTCCACATGAGATTCTTTATCTGACCCTCGGTACCTACTTGCATCCTGAACTTGAAATCTGGATCATTTGCACTTATGTCTCTGAAGACTTGAAGTGTCTTATTGAGGTCATCGCCTGCATGATCTCTGCTAACAGATGGTACATTTTTCACGGTTCCGAAGAAACTTCCTATAGTGTTGTAGACTTTGTTGACGTTCACATTGTTATCCCTCAGCTGACAAATCAAGTCCTTTGTGTACCGATCTATATGTTTGTGGGATGGCCACTGTACTTTCTGTTCGCATGCTGGACTCAAGCAGTGGTTGTGTGTCACCCTGTGCTCTGTAATATACCACCCGTTGTCACTTGTCCGCAGCAAACGAATCATCGCCGCACATTCACATCGGCATGACCTTGTGTTTTCGGCAGTAGGTTTCCCCTGCATAAACCAAACACAACTATTTATTTACAGTAAAAATGAAATACAATACCTACTTTCTTTAGAAATAATTGTCACATTCAGTTCCTGAACTCTCTGTTCTACTCACCGAACACCCGCAAACAATTTCCTGCATGCACTTGGTCTTCTTTGCATCAAGCCGGCTCTTGCCGTACCTGATGCCGAATCCATGTTCCCACGAATACAAAGTGTAGAAGGTATATGCCTCGCCAAGGGAATCGAAATTCATACCCAACGTTGGGTTGATAACATGATCTCCCCTGTTCTCTGCATAACCTCTGATGCACTTCTCTAAGGGTCCGATCCGGTCAGGACATGGTATGCGCTCCGGGCGATGACAACCAGCAGCCCTCAATCTGCAAACATAAGCAACACTTGATCTATCTGTTCTGAGTTGTGACCAGAAAGTTTACAATGAAATCAAGTTGCCATATCAAGTTATGCTGAACTACATTATCATACTGGAGCTTATTCTTTATTATCCAACCATTGGGACAAACAATGTTGCTGCTACTGTAATATATAATCAGGTTCGTGTTTAGCGTATGCGATGGGTGTTAGAAGGTCGGCGCACCATTAAGCTTAACTGAAATCTCGCCAAAAAATAAATAAGCTTAACTGAAACAGTAAATAATCTTCCTGCTAAGGACTAATTAAGCTTAACTGAAATATTAATGTTTTTTTTCGAGAATACTGAAATAAAAATCTTCCTTCCTCTAATTAAGCAAGCACCTTTGGGTCCAACCGGGAGCCTGTGGGTTCATCTCGAGAATGGATTGCGCGGACGGGGCAGGCCCGCCGTCGGCCCTTGGCACAAGCCCTCCCGGCTCCTCGGGGACCTGCTCCGCAGCCGCGAGGATGAGTGCCACCCACGAATGCTCTGCCGGAGCAACCGCGCGGCCATCGCCGACATCCACGGCCGTCTCCCCCTCCACCGGCTCAAAGATTGGTAGTCTGCATCCATAGTTTCATACGACCCCGATAATGAGATTCCGTTGCCCAAATCGTTCGCCCAAATGGATGTTGAGAGGACGGATTAAAATGCAGCATTCGCCGTACCTGTCGACTGGGTCGAGGGGGAACTCCATCTCCCGCGGCGGATTGGATTCAAGCTGAGTGAGTGAGTGAGTGAGTGAGTGAGTGAGTGAGTTTGAAGACGACTGCCGCCTCTCTTCTCCGGTTCTCCCTTCACCCCAGCTGCCGAGTTATTGTTCCCCTGAGGGGCCCCACGTGGCTATCCCGAAGGTTCCCATTATTACTGTACTTTCATGGACCACGGTACAGACGATCGGCGAGAATTCGGATAACCTGGGCAACGGTACATTTGCTTGGTGCCCAGATTTTACCCTGCCGAAAGTTTGGCAGCCGTCATATTTTGGCTTTCACTTAATTCATTTATTTTTGAAGAATGGCTTTTGTTTAACTTTTAGTGAAGCTTCAAGCCATACACAGCACTATGAGTATACACCCGAATGAAAAACAAAAGGATAGAAATGCACATACCCAACATCAATGCAGAGACACATAAACGATCCAGCCGGTAAATAGCAATGTCATAGAAGATCAATGCTATGCTTGGGTGGATGCAAAAAAAAAAAAAGAGCAACATTGATCCTCGTCGAGTAGTTGCAGCCATTGAAAACGATATACGTGCGTATGATCCAAATGTGAGACGAGCAGGAGTTGGGACCTGGCGATGGGGAGGCCAGAGATATGCTTCCATCGCCATCCGCCATGGGCAGTCAAACCACCGCAGAGGAACTCATGGAGGATCAGGATTCTGCAACAAATGCAGGGTTGGAGCCACGATGCGAAGCGGCCGGGGATGGATTGGGAGATCACAGGGGACTCCGACGAGATGGTCACCGGCGGACATCGGCATCGGCGTTGAGACCTTGGAAAGGCCCTATACCAAAGGTATGTTTACCTCCAATTACCTTAGCTGATTTCATTCTGGAGTGGAAGATCGTTCCGTCTCGTCGGAAAAATTCAGGAACGGCAATGGCTAAGGTACCGCCGGCGACGACACCGATCGATCCGGATCGAGGGATCCGGGAGGTCAGAGATCGACGTTTGAATTTTCTTCTGGGTCAAGCTGGGCTGGAAGCTGAGAGGGATGGGCTTACTTCATCTGGGTATATGGCCCAGGCGAAGGATGTACAGGCTACCCCGATCGGGACGGACACAAGTTTATCGCTAGATGGGTCGTCGCAGGACTGCCAATACATCGATACAAAACAAAAACCATCAGCGGACGAAGATTGCGTTAGGGTTCGACGGCTTCGACGTCTTGCCCCGACTGGCTCCTGTGCGCGAAGGACGAGCGCGAGGGGTGCCGGCGGAGCCTGCACCGCTACTCTCCATGGAAGGACATGGGTCTGGACAGCACTCCTTTCCGTCTAGCAGTCAAGCCCCGTCAGTGCACCGATCAGGAGAAGCGGTAGAGGCCGGCAGCGTGACACATGCGGCACCTGCTGGCGGACGTGCTCCTGCGGCAGCTGATGCCGGTCATGCTCCTGCGGCAGTTGATGCCAGCCGTGCTGTTGCGGCAGCTGATGGCGGCCGAGTCGTTGCAACTGGGCCGGATGGCGGTCGCGGGGCTGCTGGTGGGCATGGCGGACGAGAAACGGTCGCGGCAGGCCGAGTGGAAGGACAAGGACGGGGCCGGTTGGATGGTCAGAATCGAGGCGGTTTTGCCGCTGGTCGAGGTCCGGGAACTGGACGAGCCGGCGGTGGTAACGGTGGCTATCAGGGATTTCGATATAATTGGAATCAGTGGTACGACGGGGCACCTGGACCGGGCGGAGGTCGCGGTCAATGGAACGATGGGGGTGGTCGAGGTGGTGGACCTAACCATTGGTATCGGCCCTTCTATCCATCGGAAGGAAATTTTGTCGAAGGTGCTAAGGGTGCACATTATCGACCACGTGGTGGTTGTGGAGGCGGAGGGCGAAACTTTGGAGGAAAGAATGTTTCGAAGTGGGCAGAAGCCGCCACGAGTGTCGAGGTCGGTACGGCTACCGGAACCACGGTCGTCTCGTCATCTACCGGAGCAAAGTTGACAGAGAAAGCAACGGCAGTGGTTAATGCATTGGCGATGGTGGATGAGCCTGACAAGCCAACGGTGGAGGATAGAGAGACGACACGGGCAAATAAATCGACACGTAAGAAAGAGAAGCTGACTTGCTATAGATGTGGGGTACCTGGTCATTTTGTTATGGACTGTACCACCGTATTATGTGATATATGCCAGAAACCAGGACACGATGAGAATACATGCCCGTTACTTACAGCACCTAAGCCAGTGATCAACATATATGGTGTGTGTCAGAATAGACTCATGTTCTTCGAGACACCACGATCAACGTCTACTACAATAATGACCCGCCTTGAGAGTTCGAGAACGGGACTGGTGAAGGTCACAAATGGTACGCTAACAGGTGACCAAGTTTCTTAGCAGTTGAGGAGACTTGTGTCTGACACATACCAATGGGCTCCGGTTAGAGTGGATGAACACGTGCATCGAGTGGAATTCCCAAGGAAAGAGGATCTCCAACGCTTGCTGACCTTCGGGGTGAGTAAGGCGAATGGGAGTAAATGTCTGTTAGAATTCGAGTAATGCAAGAAACTGGAACCGATGGGTACAAGGTTGAAGAAAATTTGGATCAGATTTTCAGGTATTCCAGAGAGCATTATTAACGATTTCTTTATTGTCTGGAGCATTGGTTCGCTGGTGGGCAAGACAGAGAAAGTTGATATGCCATTCATGCGCAAACGGGGGATCGCTAGGCTGCTTGTGAGCGTGTTGGATGTTGAATATGTGCCTGATTATACACCTTGATACTATGATGGTTTACACTATGACTTGGATATAAAAATGGAGGAGGATATTCATCTACCGATAAATGATGGCGATGTGGACATGATGGACAGAGGAGATCGCGATGGGAATCAGGGGATGAGAACACTGATGAGCGCTCTGAAAGGTCCAAGGGAGACCATATTAATTCCTCGTCAAAGGCGACCGACAACACACGCAATAGCGGATCAACACCAACGGTTACTCCCATGACCACTCTTCGCTTTGGATCATTTAAGGCAATGTCAGCGCCGAGCCGTCTCAAAATTACTGAGGATAATTACGCGGGGAAACAAATACCTACTCACAGCGACGTGAGTGCACCTGCTATTACAGAGACTGAACGTGGCCGGGATGTGCCCAATTTGGCTCTTAAAAACAGCTTGGTCAGCGACAGCAATGTGTTGGTCAATCCCAGGATGGACGGACAGGTTATGAGCTTCAATTCAAAATGCAGCGGAGTCAACACAGGTGCTGCAGTACGACACCGCGTACTCAAGCACATGGTCATGGGTGTAGGAGATATGTCCTAGAGGCAGTAATAACAGTTATTTTTGTATCTACAAGTATGTAATGAATGTTTATGATCCATGCTATAACTGCAATGATTCTCGAGTCTGCAATATCCACGAGGCTTGGAGGAAAACTCATGTGCACGTGTGGTATAATAAGCGGTAAATTGTATTCCTAGTCTTGCCTCTAAGACTGGCTCAAGTATTGCATGATGATCTTGTTTTTCTGATCATGGGCATGGCTATGCCGGCAATTTTGAGGACACGATGTTGGTAGAACACTTGTGTTGAATCGATCCGAATTGATGTTATGATATGAGATACATTTGTCACAAGTTAATGGTTAATAACACAGAGATGGTTTACGTTTGCATGATTTCTTAGACCATGAGAGTATCGAGTTTCTTCATGCTTGCTTCATGAACTTTGGGGTTTGTTAAACGTCATTCGTAAATGGATGGCTATTACGGCGGCTTACGGGTTCATGGAAAAGTATGTCAAGTAACTTGATAGCTCAAGAATGAGATTTGCTCCTCCGACGATTGAGAGATATCTCTGGGCCCTCTCGGTGTTACGGCATCCATCATCGTCTGGCCAGACCTTTTGTGATTTGATCACGGGGATGCCGGAACACGGGAACGAGAAAAGAGAACAATACCGGTAACGAGGTAACTGGCATAGTGGACAAGTTGTTGATCCACGGGGATGCTAACATGTCTCACCTTGGGTATTGGTATCATATCATGAAGCAACAGGAATAGCACACGGCAACTGGAGGTTCACTCGAATATTCATTCATGTGGGTATAGGGGTCAATATGGGTGTCCACGGCTCCGATGTTGATCATTGATCGGAAGGGGTTCCGGGTCATGTCTATGCTTCACCGAACCTATAGGGTCACATGCTTAAGGGTCATCTATCTGCTGAATACTAGACAGGGAGTCTGAGAGAAAATCACCGAAAAAGTTTCGGACACCGGAAAAGTTTCGGACAGCGGAAAAGTTCCGCAAAGAAAACACCGGAACAGTTTCGGTAAAACTGAAAAGTTGTTTCAGGGGATACCATCAAGTCAAATTGGTTTCGGCACATGCCTGATAATTCTTGGAGGGTGCCAGAATCATTCTAAAACTTCTGGGAATTTTTCGGAAGGAAAACGGGAGATGTTCCGGAGCTGCCGGAGCTGCTTCAGATGCATTTCGCAGATGAAAATCACTAATCCAGAATTGTTTCGGATCGCATTGAAAATTATTTTAGTGGGTGCTGGAAATGTTCTAAGCCCACATAAATATTTTCAGTTCGAACGGACGCTGAAAAATGTCGTCGTGAATAGTGAAAGTGCTTTTTGGAGAAAATATATGGTGAATAGTGGAAACACTATTATGAATAGTGGGAAACACTATTGGGAGAAAATATCTCATGACTAGTGAAAACACTATTACGAAATAGTGGAAAACACTATTGTGAACAGTGGGAAACACTATTTATGAATAGTGGATCACTATTATGAATAGTGAAAATATCTGAGGGCATTTTGGTATTTTCACCATAGTCTCTCACCCTATAAATAGGGGTGAGGAGGCAGCCAAAAACTCACTCCTTCTCACATACAAGTGCCATTGCAATGATCTGACTTCTTCTCTCCCTCCCAGCGAAATAGTTTCGTAGAGCCAAAAGGCTGTCTGGGTTTCGGCAGGAACTAGTTCTAGACGGCGAAGCCCTGCCGGATAGATCACACCATATGTGTGCAACCCCGTAGAGAGGTCGTAGTTTCGATCTTTTGCCCGAGGGGCTGTTCGTGTGTCCTCCCGAAGGGCTGTCCGAGTCTCCGTTCGAGTTTCGAGTGTCCTCCCGAGGGGCTGTCCGAGTCTCCGTTCGAGTTTCGAGGGACCTCCCGAAGGGCTGTCCGCGACATCGTCCAGGGGACTGTCCGATCGCCTCCCGGAGGGCTGTCCGACGAGGGAGTACATCCTCGCGATTGGGAGGTTGTAAAATCCTAGCTGCGGGGATCTGCACCAACGATCTCCACCGACTCTTCTACCGCTTCGCTTCGAGTCGGTACGGATCAGATCAAACCTTGTATGCAGTCTCCATAGTGGTCCTGGGCGTGCTCGCTATACCGGAAATTTTTGTTTTCTGTCGCGTTCCCCAACAATGGGCGACTACATGCTACGGACAATACACCCGCACCGGCCACGGTTGGTCAGATGGATCAATCAGGTGCTGCATTGTCTGGGACAGGGTCTCTCGGCGTTGGGCAGCAGGATCGTGGCCGACAAGCCGATGCCTCGCCAGTCACCCCACGCGTGACAGTACCAGCTGCTCGGATGGGCCCAGTACGTTCGGCTGCTGCGGACAATATGCAACTGGGCACGACCCAGGTGGTGCAGGTCCCATTGTCTGCTACGCCCATAAGGACGGCGGGCGTCACACATCAGGCTGCGCAACAGAGTCCGAGAGGACCGACGACCGATACTGTACAGACACAGGCAAAATGTCGTCCAACGACATGATTACAGCGGGAGGTCTTAATCAGGATGCCATTACAAAAGACGATGTGATCACGTTTGGTGGGCTACCGGATCCGACGTCGGGAGACCGCCGATTCAGTAACCGCATCCAGGAGCATCCGGATGCTGATGACTTGATGCTCGGACGGGCTATACGGGCCGCCAAAATCCGGGATGTCGAGGAAACTACAGGTTTGTCAATCAATTCTAATGCATCAATTCTTCACTTGTCAGATTCTGAGATTATGCAAAATGCTAGCAACATGGGTGTTTCTTTTGGGTCGTGAGGCAAACAAGTAGCTAAAACCATTAACGACATGTTAGACTTAGAAGCAGACAGAGCCATAGAGTTTATTAAAAATCTCGCTACGATTAAACCGATGAATGAGTCAGAAATTAATGGGTTAGGAGGTACAAATTTACAAAGTTTGTGTGAAGGATTATTAAACATAGAGGGAGAAGAGGAGGATGTAGATGACATGGGATCGGAGGGGTATATGGCCTCTACGATTGACGGTTGTCATACTCATCAAATGCCTTCAGACATGATTTCTGAGATCACACAAGATAAACCAAAGAGGCCTTGGAAAAGGAAGGTTTATCCCGTGTCCGCGGTTCGGAGAAGTGCTCGGGTGAAACATACGAAAAAATTCCATATGACATATGAAAGGGATCTTTTGGAATAGCAGAGGTCTAGGAGACTTGGCTAAAAGAAGATTCCTTAGAGAAACATCGATAGAACAGAAACTTGACTTTATGGCTATACAAGAAACGGGTAGAGATAATTTCACATCTTCATTTCTCAACACCTTGTCAGGAGGTGTCGATTTTGATTGGCATTGTTTACCACCAAGGGGTAGATCAGGCGGGATCTTACTTGGTGTTAAGTGCGAAACCTTAGAGGTGATGAATGTGGTTTACGGAGATTTTTCCGTCAAGTTTCGGGTGAAGTCGAAACTTGACGGATTTCGGTGGGCTTTGGTGGCCGTATACGGGGCGGCGCAACCGGAGTTCAAACCGGATTTTCTCGCAGATCTCGTAAGAATCTGTGGAGAGGAAACTCTACCTCTTATAGTAGGGGGTGATTTCAATATCATTCGAAGGTGAGATGAAAAAAATAATGACAACTTCGATGGAAGATGGTCGGCGATGTTTAACATGGTTCTCGAGAGTCTTGATTTGAGAGAAATTGATCTTTCAGGTAGACAGTTCACATGGGCAAACTCACTACCGGTTCCAACATATGAGAAGTTGGACCGGGTACTAACCAGCATGGAATGGGAACAGTAATACCCGTTGGTTTCAGTACATGCCCTACAAAGAGCCATCTCGGACCACACACCACTATTGTTTGATTCTGGGGAACCAAATCATAGGGGTGATAGAAATATTTTCTCCTTCGAACTAGGTTGGTTCGAGAGAGATGGGTCCTGGATCTCATTGCCACTGAATGGGCTATGGATTCTGGCGGGTCTTCGAATATTGAAAGATGGCAGAATAAAATCCGACACTTGCGCCAGTTCTTGAGAGGATGGGCGAAGAATCAAAGCGGATTATATAAAGTGGAAAAACAAAGACTTATTAGATTAATTGACGAGCTAGAACTGAAAGCTGAGTCCAGTACTCTTAACATGGCAAAGAGAACTGACAAAATTGAGGCTGAGAAGAAATTGCGACAACTCTTGAGAGAGGAAGAGATAAAATGGGCACTTCGAGCGAAGGTGACGAAGGTGGTCCAGGGAGATGATAACACACAATTCTTTCATATGATTGCGAATGGCAAACATAGAAAGAAGAGAATTATTCAACTTGAGCAAGATGAAGGTACAATTATAGGACACGATAACTTAAAATTATATATAACAGAATACTATAAGAAATTATTTGGAGCACCTAAAGAGAATTTTGTCTCTTTGGATGAAAGCACAACTCATGATATACCTCAGTTGAATGCTGATGACAATGATGTGTTATCGGCTCCATTTACTGAGAAGGAGGTGTTCGATGCAATATCACAAATGAAACACAATAAAGCACCAGGCCCGAATGGATTTCCGGCAGAATTTTATAAGAAATGTTGGCATATCATTAAGGGGGATCTTTTGCCTATGTTCCATGATTTGTTTGATGGACAATTACAGCTATTTCATCTTAATTTTGGAACAATAACGTTGTTGCCAAAAAAGGCGGAGGCTGTAGGTATTGAGCAATTTAGACCGATTTGTTTACTCAATGTGTGTTTCAAAAAATTTACAAAGGTCGGCTCGAATAGGCTGACAAGGAT
The DNA here is from genome assembly GCA_022496015.1 of Hordeum marinum. Lineage (NCBI taxonomy): Eukaryota > Viridiplantae > Streptophyta > Magnoliopsida > Poales > Poaceae > Hordeum > Hordeum marinum. The sequence goes on along the minus strand of CM039678.1, from coordinate 532,649,689 downwards.
AGCACATTCGGTAGTCCAACCCACACAAGCAGCATTTATGCCTGGGAGACACATCTTAGAGGGGGTCGTGGTCCTGCATGAAACGCTGCACGAAATACATACAAAGAAACTGGATGGGGTTGTCTTTAAAGTGGATTTCGTGAAAGCATACGATAAAGTCAAATGGCCTTTTCTCCAACAGGCCTTACGAATGAAAGGATTCAATGACAAATGGCGAAGTCAGGTGGATTCATTCATTCAGAAAGGTAGTGTGGGAGTTACAATTAATGATGACATAGGCCATTTCTTTCAAACACATAAGGGATTGAGGCAAGGTGATTCCATGTCTCCGATATTGTTCAACATTATAGCAGACATGTTGTCAATACTCATTGCTAGAGCTAAGGAAAAGGGGCATGTAGGAGGACTCGTACCACACTTGGTGGAGGGGGGTGTCCATACTACAATACGCTGATGATACGATTATTTTCATGGAACATGATATGGCAAAAGCAAGAAATATGAAGTTAGTCTTGTGCTTATTTGAACAACTTTCGGGACTGAAAATTAATTTTAATAAAAGCAAAGTATTCTGTTTTGGGAAGGCTATGGAGGAGTAAGAAGCGTATAGACAACTATTTGGATGTGAGTTAGGTTCACTTCCTTTTAGTTACTTAGGGATTCCTATTCATCATAGAAGATTGACGAACAAGGAATGGAAATGTATTGAGAAGAGATTTGAAAAAAAACTAGGCTGCTGGAAGGGCAAGCTTATGTCTTATGGTGGAAGACTAGTACTAATAAATTCAGTACTAACAAGTCTACCGTTGTTTCTTCTGTCTTTCTTTCAAGTACCGATAGGGGTACGAAAAAGACTAGACTTATAGATCTCGTTTCTTCTGGCAAAGTGATGAGGCTAAGAGGAAATATAGACCGACTCGATGGGATATTATTTGCAGACCAAAAGACCAAGGTGGTCTTGGTATTGAGAATTTAGAGGTAAAGAACAGATGCCTGCTTAGCAAATGGCTATACATGATATCCACCGAGACTGAAGGGATGTGGGTACAGTTGTTGAAGAACAAATAATTACGTTTCAAAAATTTATCTCAGGTCCAAGTGAAACACAATGACTCACCTTTTTGGAAGGGGTTAATGAAAATTAAGACAACCTTTTTTTAGAGGGTGAGATTTGAAGTTGGTAATGGTATTTCGACCAGGTTCTGAGAAGACACTTGGCTCGGGGATACACCATTAGCACTTCAATATCCCTCGTTATACAACATTGCACAACGTAAAGATGAGTATGTGTCCACGGTATTACAATCGGTTCCTCTTAATATGTAATTCAGAAGAGCTTTAGTGGGAGCTCGATGGAATGCATGGTTAAATCTGGTTAGGAGATTGATGCTCGTACAAATTAATGACCAGAATGATAGGATTCGCTGGACTTTACTGACGAATGGGGTTTTCTCAGTAAAGTCTTTATACAATGATCTCATAAATACCGAACCGCTCTCGAGATCTTTGCATATTTGGAAAACTAAAGTACCCCTTAGGATTAAAATTTTCATGTGGTTTGTTCACAAGGGAGTTATATTAACCAAAGACAACCTGATAAAAAGAAGATGTGAAGGAAGACCTAATTGCTGTTTTTGTGAACAGAACGAAACAATTACGCACCTCTTTCTTTATTGTCCATTAGCAAAACTATTATGGCGAACACTTCATATAGCTTTTAACTTAAACCCACCTACATGTATAAGTTCGCTGTTTGGAATGTGGCTCAATAGAGTGAACGTTACAATGGCAAAGCTAATCAGAGTTGGAATATGTGCTCTCTTGTGGGCTATATGGAACACCAGGAATGACATGATCTTTAATGGGAAGAATTTCAATAACTTTTTGCAGGTTATCTTCAGAGCAACGTCTTGGATCCGTACGTGGTCGTCACTCAGTCATGCGGACTTTAGGGAGCGTATGGATATTGGGTGCAACCGGTGGGAGATGGTCGCACGGGTTATCTTCAACCGGTTTGGATGGCGTGTTAATAATAGGCTAGGTGTATAGTCATCGTAGTCTATTATTCTAGAGCGCCGGATGTGGCAGCTAAATTTATACGTCTTGTGGTTTGTACTTAAGCACTTCGACGCGGTCTGGACTATGCTATTTTGCTTGGAACTTATCTAATAAGATGGCTGTATGCATCGATTGATGCAGAGGCCGAGGGTAGCGTTCCTCCTTTTCAAAAAAAGAAAGATCCAAATGTGATATCCAAGCGAGCTGTAAACCATGAGCAAACAAATAGCTAGTCACGGAGCCATTAAACACAAGGCAAGAGAAGACGTCATCACTAAAATGACACCTTAGAAACAATCCGACACTCTCACGCTTCTTCCGCTAGTGTCCTCCAGTGGTAAACCCGGACCTAAGGCTTCCCCAGAGCAATAGGCAGGTAGGCGAGAACATATCCATGACCCCTTCAACAAGGTAATGGCGCCCAAAGGCATCACTATCGTAGACCCAAAAAAACAAATCCAAGAACGGCTTTCGACGTCCATCTCGTCGAAGTCAAACAATCAGTCTTGTGGTGTGTTCGCCAAGACTGAACCACGCCGCAGCGGTTGGGCCACAAATCGTGGACACATCGCCAGCTGCTGAGCCCAGCCGCCACGCTCCAGACCACCAATCACAGAGCCCCGTTGACGCGCACATTGGAGCATTGCTGTCTGTCAAGATTTGTCACCCATGTGCCTCGAGGTGTCGCGAGAAATGTCCTTGCCGCTGACGTTGGCCGCACTAGACTGACCTACATCAAGGTGGCGCACCTTACCTTCGAGGAAATCACCCAGCGCGACCTGGCCTTCTGACCAAGAGTGAGTCAAATTCATGAGTAGTCACCATATGGCAATTTGAGTGATCTTTTAGATCTTGGGGTTTCCTGGCATGTCCCCTCCAAACACATGCCACTTTGTACATATTTCCCCCTTCTTAATGAAAAGGCAATGCTCCTGCTAGTTTCTCAAAAAAAAAAGCAACTTTAGGGCCTCTTTGATTTACACGATTCTCAAAATGCAGGAATAGGAAGGAATAGAGTGTCATGTCCTTTTCTACCCTATAGAATTTGAAGTGCATTTGATAGCACAGAAAAAAACAAAGGAATTCTATAAAAAGGTTTAGTCCCTTTTTGATTCGTAGGATTTTAAAACGCAGGAATAGGAAAGGTATAGGGTTAGAGTGGCATGTCCATTTGAACCCTATAGGACTAGCAAGGAGTGTTTGATGTCACGGGAAAAACAAATAAATTGTAAAATAAGGTTGAAGTGGATGTTAGATTTCTTATGAAATGTAGTACAAAAGATTCCATAGGAAACAATCCTATGGGATCCAATCCTATGAATCGAAGGACCAATGTAGGAAAAAAACCCTAAGGATTTCAATCCTCCAAAAACCCTATAGAAATCCTTTGAATTAATCAAAGGAGCCCTTAGGTGGATGGAAATTTTCCTCTAAAATGTAGTACAAATGAATCCTATGAAAAAAATCCAAATGATTTCAGTCCTACAAATCAAACGACCATCGTAGGAAAAAGAATTCTAAGTATCCAAATCCTCCAAAACTCCAATGAAATTCCTTTGTATCAAAAGATCCCTTACTTGACGGCGTTCTGCATCCGTGACCCATCCCACCCCATACGAATACCAACTGCAAGATACAACTGGTTTTAAGAGAACCGTATATGCTCATAAATAGGGGCCTGGCTTAGATCACGATGGCAGCTAGACGTCCAGGATATAGAAAGTACCTGGACTCCAGAGCCAAAACACCCCTCCCCATAAGAGAATGATAATATAAAAGAATAAAAAAGAAAAATTATAAATATGTTGGAGACGTATTAACGAGACACAGGAAAATTCAAAGAAACGATGAAGAAGAAAAGAGCAAAAAGAAACAAAGAGCAAAAAGAAACAGTAAGAGTGAAGCGAAAGACAAACTAGAGAAATATTTTTATTCTTTTATGAAATTTTCACAAATAATAATATTTCAAAAAACACATTGAAATATATTTTTGGCATTTTTTGTTTTTCAAAGAAAATGAAAGAACAAAAACGAAAAATAAGGAAAACTATTTACACCCGAAGGGCTCCCAACAAAGACAAAGGAAGAAATAAGAAATATTTTGGCTTTATTTATAAAACAATGAATAAGCCAAATAATAATAATAATAATAATAATAGTAATAATAACAATAATCAACTGAAAATAAGCGAGAAATAATTTTTTGTTTTTTTTAAGTTTTTCAAACACACAAAATAAGGGCTAATAAAAGCGAATGCAGACATACAAAGAAAACGATGAACACCGACAAGTGCATTAAATGTGCTAACATGAATGAAATATTGGTGAGAATACATAATCACCCAAGCTTAGGCTTGAGGCCTGTCTTGGTTGATGCCACTCGAACTATGGATAGAACTCGTGATGGTAATTCTGACTGGCATTCAGTGCGTCAGCTGCTGCGTGGGTTCAAACTATGGATACGGACGGCTACCTTCGCTTCTTTTTGCGTCCTGGCTTTCGCAGAGGTAACATAATATCTTTGTTTGGACTAAAAATCTGATAGAGCAGGAGCAGACAGGGTGATAGGCACAACATTATACATATCAAAGATTAGCCTATAGAGATACTCATCCGTATCATGATCAAAAAATTTATGGCCCTGCATGGCCTCAAATTCTAAGAAACTGCTTGGTAACTCATAATCTTGTTTGTAATAGGCATACCAAGATGAGTAGCTATATGAGTGGCATATATCCCTTCATAAAGATCACCATTAACGGAGCTCCGCGTCATCAACAAACTCCATCACCGCAATCTCATCAGGCTTCTAGGTATGTGATGCTCTTTTTATTTCACCGTGTGCGTCAGGGGACAGAGGAAGAAGAGGAACAATATTGGTGGCCGGCGCTGCAATACAAACTAGGATTCGTCAGATCTTAATTCGTCAAAGAGAATTGACGCGGGGGGGGGGGGGGGGGGTGTTACCTCACATAGCTCCACGACCGGATATTAACCGCTTGCATTTTTGTCCACTAAGTTTAAAAATGCAACTTGATCTTCGGGATTGGACGATGATGGCATTTCGGTGTCGTACTTTTCTTGAAGGCACCACCTTAGAGTCCATGTTCCGTCATTGTCCAACTTCACTTCTTCATGGCAACTAGTTCACGGGAAGTCCCTGTCAGCCCCAAGCGGTTCATGTTGGCTCATCTATAGCGTGCTTGGTGATCGATTGGGTAGTGTTGCCCTGCATCGGCACCCTCGTATTTGCTTTTGGCGTGTGTTGTGTGTGGTGGTGGCGCGTCATATTCAAAGCTTGTATCTTTGGTTGTTGCCTTATATATATAAAGCGGATCGATATCTTAAAAAAAATGCAACTGACTGACGCACAAACCACAATGAATTCAATTGTAGATTCTTCTTGTTCGTTATTTTCCCCCGTTGTGTGAAGGACTTTTTTTTCTGAGACAATGTGAAGGACATTTCTTCGAGGGTTTTTTGAGAAGGACAGACCCTTCTTGTTCGTATACGGGCCAGAACATGTAACGGCCCAGCCCAGCAACCGCGAAGCCCAACACCGCGGCCCGAGCCTACCCCAAAGGCCACACGACGCCGCCAGAATCCTCCACGCACGCACCCACCCGACTGCGCCGCCGCCCTCGTCTCCTCCCACCTCTCGCCCCTCCGGCCGGATCGGCGAAACCTCCTCCCCCGCCTCCTGCCGCCTGCCCGCGGCGCCCACCTCCGACCTCGCCGTCCCCGAGCAACAGCAGCAGCAGCGCTCCGCGTCCGCGCGTCCGCGCGCCCGGCTAGCCCCAGCCTAGGGCTTCCGCGCAGGTATCGCCCCCTACGACCTTCGCTGCTTCGTTGCCTCCCGGTAGACAGAGTAGAGATTCTACTGCTTGTCTTGTGTTTTTCTGGGTTTCCGTGTGCGCGTGAGAGAGGGGAGGCGGGGATGGTGGGACAGGGAACCCGTCTCGGCGAGTGGAGGAAATCTGAGAGGCCAAGTGTTGTCCGTCAGATGTAGTGCAGAGTTGATTTCCTTTGGAACCATCCCCTCTTCCTGTTGATGATAGATTGTGGTAGCATATAACTTCCGGTTTGGGTCCTGTCACCAGTCCGCGGGATTGCCCGTCTGAGCAATCCCGGGGCAGCTTGTAGCACAGGGAACTCGAAATTGTTGGTGCTAGCACTCTGATTTGTGCGATTTTGTGATGCATGGACTTGTTCTCCCCATGGTCTATGTACGAGAGAATTCTAAGGTAGATGCTTGTGTTCATCTTAGATAAAAGGTGAAGGTCATGGAGTAGCTCCAGGCTGCTTGAGGAACTGAGAAAATGGAACCCTCCATGGTGCAGATGCGTCAGCCTTGGCGTGATTCTGTTTCCACAGTTTGAACGCAATAATGCCCCCGACCTCATCATAAACTTAACGCATATGCACTTGGCTGGAGCTTGCTAGCCAACGCTCAAGAAATTGTTCCACTATTAGTCCGGCGACCAACATTGCACACATCAGATGGACCCATGCATGAGCACCTCTAGGGAAACAAATCCGACCTGGTGGTCTCCAACAGTGTTTCTACTCTGCAATTCCATGTCTGTAGGCTGTAAGCGACACATGATTGGGTCTCCTGTTCCGGGTATCCCTGTCAATGTTCCTAGATCAGCCCCTTGTGTGATCTATTTGATATATGAAGCCTTTGATATTACTCCAAACATATTCTACCATTGCTGCTTAATTTTTCACAGTTCTCCCAGTTAATCAGCATTTTTTTGTTACTGCTTGATTACTGGCACTGGATGGCACCAGTAATCCTTATTTTGTGTATATTGACCTGGGTTACTTCCCTACAGCTCTACTAAATCTCATTGCCGAAATGGTATCTAGCAATTATTATCTGCGGTACTGCTTGTATGTGCCTGTAAATTGAAAACCTGGAAAATGTGTGATTTTTGTTTCTGCTTTGATGTTTATGTGCATATGTTTCGACTCAATACTCTAATGTAGAACTAGGTCTGGCTGTTCATTTTTTGCAGTTATCTTATATTTTTCTTTGTGACAGGAAAGTAAATTTCACTTGGCTTGAAGATGTACTCCGCTCCAGGCAACAATTCTCTGGCCCTAGCAGCCCCACGGCCAGGAATGGAGCTGGGCAACGTGCAACAACATCCCAACCAGGCTTTTGGCTTTGGACCTGGTGGGAAACAACGCTCATCCAGTCTGGAGGCGCCGATAATGCTACTCACAGGCCACCAGAGCGCTGTCTACTGCATGAAGTTCAACCCTGCTGGAACTGTGATAGCATCAGGCTCCCATGACAAGGATATCTTCCTGTGGTATGTCCATGGCGAGTGTAAGAACTACATGGTACTGAGAGGGCACAAGAATGCTATCCTTGACCTTCACTGGACCACTGATGGGAGCCAGATAATCTCTGCAAGCCCTGACAAGACTTTGAGGGTCTGGGATGTTGAAACTGGCAAGCAGGTTAAGAAGATGGCTGAGCACTCATCGTTTGTCAACTCATGTTGCCCGTCACGCAAGTGGCCACCTCTTGTTGTGAGTGGGTCGGACGATGGTACAGCAAAGCTCTGGGACCTGCGTCAGAGAGGGGCTATCCAAACACTTCCAGACAAGTTCCAGATTACCGCCGTGAGCTTCTCAGAGGCTGCAGATAAGGTTTTCACTGGTGGCCTGGACAACGACGTCAAGTGGTGGGATCTGCGCAAGAATGAAGTCACAGAATCTCTCAAAGGACATCAGGACATGATAACTGGGATGCAGCTTAGTCCTGATGGGTCCTACCTCCTCACCAATGCGATGGACAATGACCTCAAGATCTGGGATCTGCGCCCTTACGCACCAGAGAACCGCAACATCAAGACCTTTACAGGGCACCAGCACAACTTTGAGAAGACCCTGTTGAAGTGCAGCTGGTCACCCGACAACCGCAAGGTCACTGCTGGGAGCGCTGATCGCATGGTCTACATCTGGGACACGACATCAAGGCGGATCCTGTACAAGCTTCCTGGGCACAACGGTTCTGTCAACGAGACTGCTTTCCACCCCACTGAGCCCATCATCGGATCTTGTGGTAGCGACAAGCAGATCTATCTCGGGGAGCTTTAGGACGCTGTCACTTCCTCATCTAGGAGTTCCTGTAATATTTGGGTATGAAAGAGAACCGAAGACCGCAGGTACCGTGTTGCTCTGTCCTAGACATTGAATGCTGGATTGCTGATTGAATTTTCAAACTGCTACTTGTTCAGTACCTTTACGGTTCTTGTTAAACTTGTGGCCAGTCTGCCTTTTAATCACTAACTGGTGTGCTCTGTCTGAAAACCTGATTCATTTGCCTGTTCCCTGCTGAATTACGTTGTCTAACTAGTGTATCGAGTCAAATGCTGTTATGGTCTGTAAACTTATCTTTTTCTTTTAGACGAGTTTTTATCGGTGCTATATATAACCAGAAAGAGGTTAAGTCAGCTGAAATTCCCTTAAAAGGGCAAACCATATATTCATAAATTTGGTTGATCCTCTACTGGACAATTATATAATCATGACATGGATTGTCAATACTCTGTCTGAACATAATTTGTCCATCCGTTGGACTGTTATTATCCGTCAGCTTCTGTTTCATGATCTGCCATTTCAATCTATATTCATGTTACTCTGTTGAAAAGAGTATGACTGCGTACATTGTCTTTTTTATTCAACCATGGTCATGGCCACGTGACAACCAATTTTTAGGTGACACCTGTTATTGATGAAAACAATGATTTTTAAACAGTGGTTTCGTTTCTTTCCTTTGTGTTTATAAAAATTCTCTTTAATTAAAAAAATCTTCTGATTTTTGTAAGTGTGTTTATTTGACTGATGGTGGGGGTGGAATTGTGTATATGTGAAGTTACATATTGACTTCTGAAAGATCTTGAGACACCATGTTTTGGCAACATGGAATCAATTTCATCCATACATTTAAGACAATTCTAGCTAGGGAGGGGACATTCTGACAAAGTAATATCTGTTGGATTTTATGTTTGTGGTTGCACCTGTGCTTGAACATTAGTGCATGTGTGAAATCAGCCAGCAAAATGGAATGGCCCAGCAGAGCAGCGTGAAACAGGTGCCGCGCACTGCTGGGGTCCTATTTTTATCTTATTTTTTTATATCCAGCTAAGTATAGCAAGCTGATCACTTAGCCGCAGGAGTGGATGTAACCTCTAGAGAAATCTTCTGTGTTGATATGCAGCCAAGTATAGCAAGCTCAATTAGTTAGAGGAATGGATGTATACCTCTAGCTAAATCCGTCGAATAATAGTATAGCAAGTCATAACTCGTAACTCATCTTAGGTGGTACTGGTCAACCACCTTGATGATGTGATATTATCGTCTTTAATTCTTCCCAGCTGCCATCTGTTGTGCATTCATATATGTAGCTCTCATCCACAATGTGGTTTATGGTTCTCAACTAGCTAGCCAGAATATCTCTCATCCACCATATTTTTTGTATCATCCGCCATGGTTTATTGTAGTGGTCAGGTGGCAGACCAACGAAAGTTACATATTTGTTCTATCTAAGTTAGCCGATATGGATATAGTATTCCTCAGGAGTCAAGACAACGTTAGATATGGGAGGCATTAGGAATATATAAGCTTGTGGTTGTGTGTGTGCTTGAACCTGGTGCATGCGTGAAATCAGCTGGCAGCATGGAAAGGCCCAGCGGAGCCGCGTCAAACAGGGGCGGCGCACTACTGGAGTCCTACTTTTATCTTCTACATTAATTTCCAGCCAAGTATAGCAAGCTCACTTAGTCGGAGGACTGAATATAACTAGAGAAATCTTCTATGTCGAGATGCAGCCAAGTATAGCAAGCTCACATAGAGGAATTGATGTATACCTCTAGCTAAATCCCTCAATGCTTACTATCTCAAACGAAAAAAAGGTATAGCAAGTCATAACTTATCTTTGGTCGTACAGGTCAACCACCTTGTCGATGAGTTATTATTGTCTTTATCTCTTCCTAGTTGTCATCCAATGGGAACCGTCTCCTCTGCTGTGTGGGGCGTGTCGTTGGGCCATTGTCATGCGGGCCTACATGTTAGTGGTGGAATGGCACACTGCCGTACGCCAGACGATCCTCGTCCTATCTAGTGTGCATGCATATATATAGCTCTCATCCATAGTGGTTTATGGTTATCAACTAGCTAGCCAGAATATCTCTCAGACACCATGATTTATGGTAGTGGTCAGGAGGCGGACTAAAGAAAGTTATATACATGGGCTATGTATTTCAACTTAGTTAGCTGCTATGCATATACTTCTTCTGTCCCAAAATAAGTGACTCAAAAGTGACTCAACTTTGTACTAGTGAAAAGGAGGGAGTAGTATTTAGCAGGAGTCAAGACAATTGCCTAATTTTATTCCGTTAAAATTGCACAACATCACAAAATGTGTTAGATCTGGGAGGCATTAGGAGTATCTAAGATTGTCCCTGTTTATGACCCCGTAAAGTTCAGTGAGAATGGTGTGGACAAGAGATTGTAGAATCAAGCACGCCAAAGTCCCATGTATAAGATGCTACATACCTGACTAGATTAATGCAGGATTTGGGCTTACTGATGTGAGGGTGGTAGAAATTAGTTCTCCTTCTCTGCTACTATAAAGTTTGGAAGCACATGAACGCGGTTCCACGAGCAACACCCTAACTTGCAGTTTCTCCTCCAGATCTGTCGGGGGGATGCTCGTGTCTAGCGCGCTGGCCTCTTCCCTGAGCACCAAGATCATGCTGCTGCCCAACTTTCTTGCCTTGGTGTTTGATGTCGTTCAACTAGGTTTCCACGCTCTCCCTACATTGGTTGTCTTGATCACGCTCTCCTTCTCCTTCTCTGTTGCTGCTGTAAAACCCAGCCATTTTAGGTTATTTTGAATATAGATTCAAGTGGTGAATCTCTCTTCGGTGATCATAAAAAAAAACAAATTGCTAGTACTAGTTGTTCATTTTTTTGTCAAGTTTTGGTCTTCAGTGCATTGAGTAGTTCTTTTTTACCTACAAACCTAGCATATGCTACAATTACTATCTCTATTCACCTCAGAAGTTATGCGGCTCATGATATCCAATTCTTAAAAGATGCTATCTAATTCTAACAGTATGAGCCTATTGAGCATATTTGAGTAGTTCTCTTGCCTGTCGTTTTAGCAAAACATCCAATTTTGCAACGATCTAGCGCCACTGATCACTCCCACCATGGTGGATAGACAAAAATACCAACTCTGTCCTTTGAAGTTGAAGCACACACAAAACCAAATTGTCCATCCTTTAATCATGCACAATCTATGTGGATTATAGCACTGTTCTATATATGATCCCTGTTCAAAAGATCATCCGATTTATCGTTACTCGTGGGGTGACCGATAAGATTATGCCTTATCTTCATCGTTTATCACTTGAGCCGATTTATTGCTCTGACAAGCAATTTATCGGGAATCTACCGATAAATCGAGCCTATTCATAGCACCATGTTTGCAAAAAACTATGTTTATTTGTGTTTTGTGGACCTTGTTACGCAATATGTATCGTTGTCCTATTTTCTTTTTCATTGTACGATGATTCAAAGGTTAGGAATCAAGGTTAGGAATCAAGGTAACACTTCTGTCCCATATTGTTTTGGTGTTGAATATAGAATATTTTAGTGTTGAGGACATGGAATTTGCAAAAAATGGTCGATTAATAGTCGATCGATAAAATCGATTAATCTCTAATGGTCGGATGACCGAGACACTAATGATAAGCGATATCTTGCATCTTCTAACTGCTTCTTGTTCCCTACCTTCTGCTTCCTTCATTAAATTTGTGACCGTTTCATCCTTTTCGTATAAATCACTCGCTGTGTGTGATCTTTGGAAAATCTTGACTTCCTTGTCATCTGCTGGATCAGTGGCACTAGTTGTCAGCTGCTTTCTATGTTTGTTACATGATTTTGGCACAATAAAAAACATCAAGAGGGGCAGTTGGTAAAAATCCTCAAGGGTTGGTGGGATGCAGTGGTGCTGGCCGTCAGAGGAATCTGGTAGTGTACTGGACTGCTTGAGACTAACATAAGCAACTTTTCGGCAAAAAATTCTCGATGGGCCGTGAGCCACTACTCCCACCGATCACTGGACATGCAACTGTGCCAATACCTAAGTTGTACCTGTAGAACAAGCACCAATGGAGACTACACACATGCGCAGTTCTCATATGCCGACAGAATGTGAATTTTATTGGGTTCAAATGGAAAATCAAAAGGATACAACACACACACACACACCTGGTCTATGCATAGCTAGCATGTATACAACCAACATCAACGCACACATATAAGAACACGTCAACAAATAGCAAAATCATATCAGACCAAAGCTTTGTGTTGATAAGGAATAAAAAACAAAGTGACTAAATGCACAATCAGCAAACTACCACATTGAGCATATCCACACCAATCATCTCATGACATCACACAGACGACGAGGTTCTTCAATAGCAACGTCTTTAAAAAGGGAGACACGCTCAAGCGCCACCCAAAGCAAGAATCTAGGCTTTCATACTGAAGAACGAGTTCGAGCATCTTCGAGCAATGCCTCCAACAAGTTAGCAACGTAAAAACATCACCACCACTAGGTGGAACCACCTCGGTTGAGACCAAGACTTTTATCTCGGAGCACGAGACCGGTGTTCAAGTAGGACTACAGCCGATGTCATGCAAGTGTTATCACCACCACTTCTTTTGTGATCCCATGATCTACATGCGATGTGCGCCCGCCACCGCAGCACTACCATCTCTCTATGTCACTTCTCATCATCGAAATCAACCATCGGATTTGGAAGGCGAAACCCTCATGAAAACATTCTGTTGGGCATTGCAATTCGAAGTGACCAGCTGCACCCAGATCTGGTTAGACGCGGCCAAACACCAGCGCGAGAGGGAGCAACCTCTATCCCAATCCTCACATATGCAGATGACCCTATGGATAGGCTCCAAGATCAAGTCGGACTCTCACGACCACCGCTGAGGCTACCATGACAAGGGACTTGGCCACGAGATCTGAGCATGGTGATGAAGAAGCGTAGAAGCCATGGAAGGTTGGGAGGAGAGAGTGGAGGGGGCAGTTTTCATGGAACTGAAAAACCATAGGAAATACTAAGAATATGCATATCCAAGCGCCTATATATAGTTTTTTTTTGCGTGTAAATGCTTGCATTACTCAATCAATATCAGGATTACAATCAACTCTGCTAAGACCAAGTGCTCCTGGTGGACCAGAGCCCAACCACACCACAATTCTCTTTTCGGTTCTAGCAAAGTTTCCCAAATAATCTGGTACAACATTTTGGCTACGCTTAATACAAGTAATACAAGTTTTACGGAGAGACATAAGATATTTAATCTCTGCCACTAATGAAGCAAAGACAGACCTATCATGGTCAACATCCTTTAGTAGATTCACCATTGATATTGAGTCTATCTCCAGAAGAATTGGTTGATCTGGATGTTGAAGAGACAAAGAAAGGCCTTCCATACAAGCACACAGTTCCACTTCCATAGCATCCCTACAAGAGAAAAGGGTTCTGCAAGATGAGAAAATTATATTTCCTGTGTCATCTCGAAGTATCATCCCCTCTCCCGTCAACCGATCAGGATCCATCCGTATTCAGTTTGGCCCAGTTCTGAGGCAGAGCAATTCACTTACATGTATTCTCATCCTTCTTCAGAGACTTTTTTGGAGTTTCAATATAATCCAACATAGCAGGCCCTTTCCCTTTGATTGGGTCGCAGATAGAATCTTGTTTAATGATCATCACAGAATTAAGGTAGCTTGACAGGAAACTTCCAGAAGCTTCGAGGCGCGGGACTGGTTTGTAGTTGACCACTTCATTCCTAACATGCCAACACCGCCATAGTGTGAACAGTAGCATACAACGTACATTTTCAGACAAAGGTTGCAATGCATGCAGCAGCCATTCAGGACCATTGTGTTGTACATCTCCCAGATTTGGCAACGGCCAAATAGTACTCATATAGTTCCACAAATCAACTGAACTTTGGCATCTACACAATGCATGAAAGGTGTGCTCCGGCTCTCTCTAGCAGATCAGACACAAGTCTGATTCCTCCAAAAATCTCTTCTTCTTATTAGGCCATGTTTGGAGTGAGTTAGTGGCCACACGCCATGCAAAAAAAAATTAACAGTCGGGGGTACATTTGTTTTCCATATAAAATCCCAACACCTCCTTGTACCATGAGGAGAAGCGCTTGAATCTGATTGAGACGACCTGACAGACTCATCAAAGGCAAACTTATAGGCCGACCGTACCGAGAGAAAGATCCTACATGCCCTGGACCCCAAGCAATAGTATCATCCTGCTGCCTTGGTCAAGCCCGGATTTTCAAGATCTCCTCAACGTCACAAGGGTAGAAGTAGGTCTCCAACAGATTTACCTTCCAAGAACCATTAGGATTTAGCAAGTCAGAAACAAATCGGAGCCTACACACGCCAATCGAAACCTACGGAGATATAGGTTTATATATAAGAATGCGGCCTCGGTATCCAGTTTTCGCGCCATATACGAATGCTCCTACCATTACCAACTCTCCGTATCAGCCCCTTCTTCAATAGTTCTAGACCATAGCTAATAGCTTGCCATAGCTAATAGCTTTCAAAATCTGAGCACATAAACTGTCAGGCTTGACCAAAAGTCTCCACGCTTGCCTGGCTAATAAAGCTTGGTTGAACAAACAAAAAACACGGAATCCGCCCCCCCCCCCCCTTTTTTTTGCCTGCTGTAGTTTGATCCAAGATTTCAATGAACTTTCCTTTTCCCTTTCTCCACCCCCCCCCCCCCCGCCCCCCCGCCCAATAAAAATTACGAACCAAACCTGTGAGATCATCACAAACTGAGAAAGGCAATTTGAAAACACCCATTATATATGTTGGCAGTGCCTGTGCGACTGATTTATTAGAAATTCCCGGCCAGGTTGAGCTAGCAAGCCATCTCCCCATTGGATTAATCTCCTGACTAGTTGAGCTTGCAAGTTCTGAAACCTCCCCTTAGACATACGTCCATCCGGAGTAGGCAGTCCCAGGTACTTCTCTTCAAACACCCAATTTATGACATTTAGTGTATCTCTCACCTCATTTTGTGAATCAACAGGACATGAATCCCCAAACAAAATTGAGCATTCATTATAGTTCAAGAATTGACCCGTGGCCTTTGCATAAAGATCCAGACACCCTTTCACATTTTCTGCTTGAGCATGAGAGGCTTCAAAAAACAAGAGTGTCGTCCGCAAATAATAGATGCGAGATCCCGAGAGCACCACGACAAATCTTAACTGGGGTAATACTATTAGATGCAACACCATGTTTTAAAATAGCAGAGAGACCATCAGCCACAAAAGGAAAAAGAAATGGTGAAAATAAGTCACCTTGCCGAAGCCCGCGCGGCGATGCAAATGAATCTAAGAGGGTTCCATTAAATTTAACAGAATATCTCACTGATGTGACATATGTCATTATCCAGTCGATCCATCGCTGAGCAAAACCCAACTTTTGCATCACTTGCTTCAAGAAACGCCAATCCACCCTGTCATATGCTTTAGAAAGATCAAGTTTGTAAGAGGAAAAACTTTTTGTTAGACGCAAAAATTAAAGAAATTAGTCATCTATGTCTGTTACATCTCTTAGTTTATTTTTTTGCCACGTCGCCAACTATGGGCCTCTTTGGTTCGCAGGATTCTCAAAATGAAGGAATAGGAAAAACGTAGAAATAGAGTGTCATGACCTTTTCTACCCTACAAGATTTAAAAGTGTGTTTGATAGCACAGAAAAAACAAAGAAATTCTATAAAAAGTTTTGAGTGGATGGAAATTTTCCTCCAAAATGTAATACAAATGAATCCGAAAAAATTCCATAGGATTTCAATCCTACAAATCAAACGACCATCGTAGGACAAAATCCTAAGGATTCAAATCCTCTAAACATCCAATAAAATTCCTCTGTATCAAAAGAGCCCTATATATATGCTAACGAGCAGAGAGCATATGAACAATACAAAAATATATTATATATTTAGCTGTCGTGGCAACTGTAGGCTACGTAATTTGGTTGGGGTCACCCCAAATTGAAAGCTCATTTCCGAGTGGGAGTGTGTTTCTTACTATGAACGATTTAGAATTTTCATAATGATTATTTCTTTAACAGAGCAAAGCTTCCGCCAATGGCGGTCCTGTCAGCTCAGAATTTATTTTGTTTTTGGAGGCTAAAATGCACCGATCCATGCTTCCTCTAATTTCCTTCAAAGTTATGTTGATATGCTACAGTCGATACAAGGAAACTCGACAGACTTAGATGCAAAAAGAAAATGCCACGTGGTTGCTATCAGAAAGGAGTGTTCCTCCAAACTGGAGGCATCCTTGGATACTAGATGAGACTTCCTGAAGGATGGTTAAAACTGATTGTGGATGCGAGCTGCATTCAAATACGAACGAATGAACTTGGGGCATGTATGGTTAACTGCATCGTTTTTTGCCCATTTGCATACTTGTTTCGGGTGGGCTTGGCTGAGCAAATGCAGGTCAAAAACCAATATCTACACTTAGTTTGTTTTGCCTGCATGTCCTCTCCCTGCATCGTAACGATGCCCTCTACGCACCGTGTTTGATTGCTCGCATTGTATGTGCTCACATGGGTGCACGTTGTTTGGTTACATACGAGCATGGAGTTGTGCTCACCTTGCACCCTACTTGGTGAGCTTACCAATACTACTACACCTTACAAATGATCACACCAAGCACACTAACACCACAACACTGCTATGACGATGAACTGGACGAAGATGATGAAGTTCTTCAGGCCTAACGGTCGATCCACCTTCTTGCCAACCTCTACCTTGCTGCATGGATGCTCTGGCACATACTTTGAGTAAGCATTTTCTGCCGCATGCCTAGTCTTAAACCCTCCTCTGTGGTTGCTGTCGTTGTACCCTGAAACTTATTTGTTGCAAGCTTCCTATGAACTGTAAACCCCTGGAACCCTACCTTCGAACACCACATACAACTTTCCCTGGCAGTGCAAACGAGCAATAAGTTCAAGAAACAAGCATTGGAAAACACAAACAACAAGCAATGAAGAACTCTAGGAGCAAGCAATGGAGGAGAAGAGCATAATTAAGCATGCATGATCATAGCAAGTTCAACCTAGCACTACTTTGGTGTCATCCTACCACCACATCCAAACGAGGGTGTCATCCTACGACCGCAAGTTCATGATCACCGCGAGGATCATCGTGAGGGGTTACTATATACCACCTCACCAAAATATATAGACCATAAGATTGTTTTCAAGCCCTAACTACACAAAATATACGTCATCATCGTTGTCCTTGTCGCCATTGCCGTCGAGGATCATGCACACCATCGCCACCAGCAGAAGCAACACTAGTAGTAGTGCTTGCCCAGCCAGGTCCTCGGCCAGAGCACCCTGTGGGCTGCTCCCATGGAAACAAACCCAACACCCTGGGATTTGTTATCCAACAGGTGTCTTAGAGCCACCATGAGAGCCTCTAGGCTAAAGCCAATCGGCTCCATGATGGCGTCGTAGAGCTCAAGGTGAACGTCCACACTCTTGCTCTCTCTGATGGCGGTGGCCACCTCCTTCACCGCCTCAGTCATGCTGTTGAAGACGCTCAGCTCCTCCTCCATGAAGCATGCCCGCTTCCTCTTCCTATCAAACACAAGGGCATGCTCACCATCCTTCTCAGGAGCATCAACTTTGATGGTGTCTTAGTCCTGGGTGTCTGGATACTTCGGCATCGACGATCCCAACGGCTAACCAGAGCCCATGGCATGCTTGCCGGTTGCCAGCCCGAAGGAGAAGATCTGCTCCATCCGGTGGTAGTTCTGGATACGGGTGTTGAGGAACTCTACGTCCTTGGGGTGAGCCTAAGAAGAAACAGGGTAGAGAGGTTAGTTAGTATGGCAATGATTCATAGGCTTGAACTACTGGTTTATTACAATGGCATGGTTTGTGCGCTAACTACGACGTGGCCTTGGTTGTGCTCTGCCTCCAGAAGGATTGAGCAGGTGTCCTCATCCCATGAAGCACAGCGAGGTCTTTGATTTAGAACGCGGCGATCCACCTTGCTCTCCACTTCCCCAGTTGGTTGTACACCTGGGTCAAGGTGACCTCCTGTCCACAGAAGTCGAACACCTGCTTTGCAGCAAGGTTCAAGTGCACCTCCTTGAAGCCCTTGTCAGTCCTCACCCCACTAGCTATGATCTCGCACATCTTGTTAAGTACAAAAGTGGAGAGGAACGGCTGCCATTTCATGTTTCCCCCCTGCCATCCTTCTTCTCCTTTGCTGCTGCCTTTTGATCAGCATCATGAACAACAACATTGGGCCAAGCCAGCACAAATGGAGGAACTGTAGGTAGCACCTCGAAAACCTCTGAATCAAGAGGTATTTGTTCTATAGGATGCTGGGATTCCTCGACGTAGGACGGAGGAAACTGGCTCTCGGACAACACAAGGGCCTGACTAAACACTTGTGTGGTCATGTCCTACAAACGTAAGTGTCATCAACACCACAAGACACTACACATGGGCAATATGAACTAGCAGTACAACATGCACAACTCGAACTAGAAGTACATCATGGACAGATCGAACTAGTAGTAACACATGCACAAGCATACCGCGGCTAAAGCATACCAAAACATAACATAGCACTAATCATGGAGAACAGAGCACTAATCATGGACACATGGATGACCTTGTTCAACACTTGCACACTAGAAGCATACCACCGATTCATCCATGACCACTAACTACCAACACTTGCCCACATGGAAACAATCCCTAGCATGCTCCAAATCCATCACAACTAGCTACTACAATATCAAAATCGACAGATCGGATGACCTTACCTTAGCGCATGAACATATCTAGCTAGAACTACAATAGAGGTGGTAATTGAACTTATAGAGGCCATCAGAACGGCCGCGGAGGAGGTGCCTGGCAGGTCAGAGAGGAGGAGTCGACCCATCGCCGCAGTCAACCGGTCGCCGGAGTAGATGCGCCGCTTACCTCGTCGTCAAACTGGATCCACGCTGGAGGGAAAGCTCGAGAGGGGAAAAATGGTGGTCGGAGTTTCGCCGCGGCCGTGACCCTCGATATATAGGGTGACCGAATCGACGGGCGGTGACACAAATTCTTCCCGCCGCTTTTTCGAAGATGCACCATCACTCCCGCCACCCCCTGTTGGGGAACGTCGCATGGGAAACAAAAATTTTCCTACGCACACGCAAAACTATCCATGGTGATGAGCATCTATGAGAGGGAGAGTGGATCTATGTACCCTTGTAGATCGCTAAGCGGGAAGCGTTAAGAAACGCGGTTGGTGTAGTCGTACTTCTTCGCGATCCAAATCGCCGAGCATCCCGCGATCTAATCACGAACCATCCCGCGAACCAATCACAAACCGTCCCGCGATCTCATCACGATCCGTCCCACGATCCAATCATGAACGTCCCGTGGCCTTGATCACGATCCTTCCGATCTAGTACCGAACGGACGGCACCTCCGCGTTCAGCACACGTGCAGCTTGATGACGATCTCCACCGTCTTGATCCAGCAAAAGGAGGCGGAGAGGAGGGAGAGTTCACCGGCAGCGTGACGGTGCTCCGGCGATGGTGGTGGAGCAATTCCGGCAGGGCTTCACCTAAGCACTGCAGAAATCCGATCTAGAGGAGAAACTATGCACTAGAGGTTAGGGTTTGCACGTGGCTGAAAAGCAAGTGCAAAACCCTAGCTATCCACCAGTATATATAGGAGGGAGTGAGAGGCAGCCCTTGGCGCAAGGCCAAGAGCCTCTAGGAGTCGGCCGGCCAAGGGGGAGGAGTCCCACTGCTTCTCCAATCCTAGTTGGACTAGGATTGCTCCCTATTGGCCCTTTTTCCTACCTTTTTCCTTAGACTTTTTGCCTCCTGCGCCATGGACCTTTTTGTGGCTGTTCCTACAGCCCACTAAGGGCTGGTTATTACTCTCCACAGCCCATGGACCCTCTAGGGTCGAAATACCCCTCCCGGAGGTCTCCCGGTACACTACCGGCACTCCCGGTACATTACCGATGAGCCCGGAACTTTTTCGGCGACCAAACTGGAACTTCCTATATATGAATCTTTACCTCCGGACCATTCCGGAGCTCCTCATGACGTCCGAGATCTCATCCGAGACTCCGAACAACCTTCGGTCACCACCATACATAACTCTACACTATCGAAACGTCACCGAACCTTAAGTGCGCAGACCCTGCGGGTTCGAGAACTATTTAGACATGACCGAGACACCTCTACGGCCATTAACCAATGGAAGGTCCTGGACGTCCACATTGGTTCCTACATATTCTACGAAGATCTTTATCGTCAAACCTCTATGTCAAGGATTCAGTTAATCCCGTATAACGTTCCCTTTGTTCTTCGGTATGTTACTTGCCCGAGATTCGATCGTCGGCATCTCCATACCTAGTTCAACCTCGTTACCGGAAAGTCTCTTTACTCGTTCCGTAATACAAGATCCCGCAACTAACAATTAGTCACATTGCTTGCAAGGCTTATTGTGATGTTGCATTACCGAGTGGGCCCCGAGATACCTCTCCGTCACACGGAGTAACAAATCCTAGTCTCGATCCATGCCAACTCAACAGACACCATCGGAGATACCTGTAGAGCACCTTTATAGTCACCCAGTTACGTTGCGACGTTTGATACACACAAGGCACTCCTCTGATATCCGTGAGTTGCATGATCTCATGGTCATAGGAACATATACATTGACAAGCAGAAAACAATAGCAATAAACTGACACGATCATATGCTACGTTTGTTGTTTGGGTCTTGTCCATCACATCATTCTCCTAATGATGTGATACCGTTATCAAATGACATCACATGTCAATGTCTAGAAAACCCTGACCATCTTTGATCAACGAGCTAGTTCACTAGAGGCATACTAGGGACACACGGTTGTCTATTTACCCACACATGCAATGTGTTTCCAATCAATACAATTATAGCATGGATAATAAACGATTATCATGAACAAGGAAGTATAATAATAAAAACTTTATTTATTGACTCTAGGGCATATTTCCAACAGTCTCCCACTTGCACTAGAGTCAATAATCTAGGTTACGTCACTATGTGATTTACATGGTAATGAATCGAACACCCATACAGTTCTAGTGTTGATCATGTTTAGCCCTTGGAAGAGGTTTAGTCAACGGGTCTGCAACATTCATATCCGTGTGCACTTTGCAAATATTTATGTCCTTCTCCTCGATGTAGAACCGGATGGAGTTGAAGCGTCGCTTTATGTGTCTGGTCCTCTTGTGAAACATTGGTTCCTTGGCTAGAGCAATGGCACCAGTGTTTTCACAGAACAGGTTTATTGGATTCAGTGCACTAGGCACTACTCCAAGATCTGTCATGAACTGCTTCATCCAGACACCTTCCTTCGCTGCCTCCGAGGCTGCGATGTACTCCACTTCGCACGTAGAATCAGCTACCACGCTCTGCTTGGAACTACACCAGCTTACCGTCCCACGTTAAGAATAAATACGTATCCAGTTTGCGACTTAGAGTCATCCGGATCAGTGTCAAAGCTTGCATCGACGTAACCCTTTACGACGAGCTCTTCATCACCTCCATAAACGAGAAACATATCCTTTGTCCTTTTCAGGTACTTGAGGATATTCTTGACCGCTTGCCAGTGCTCCACTCCAGGATCACTTTGAAACCTTCCGGCCATACTTATGGCAAGGCTGACATCGGGTCTTGTGCACAACATTGATAGAGCCTATGGCTGAAGCATAGGGGATGACACTCATCTTTTCTTTATCTTCTGCAGTCACTGGGCATTGAGTCTTACTCAACTTCACACCTTGTAACGTAGGCAAGAACCCTTTCTTGGACTGCTCCATTTTGAACTTCTTCAAAACTTTATCAAGGTATGTGCTCTGTGAAAGTGCTATTAAGCGTCTCGATCTATCTCTATAGATCTTAATGCCTAATATGAAAGCATCTTCTCCTAGGTCCTTCATTGAAAAACTCTTATTCAAATATTCCTTCACGCTTTCCAGCATTTCTATATTGTTTCCAATCAGCAATATGTCATCCACATATAACACTAGAAACGCCATAGAGCTCCCACTCACTTTCTTGTAAATACAAGCTTCTCCATAAACTTGTATAAACCCAAACGCTTTGATCACCTCATCAAAGCGCTTATTCCAACTCCGAGATGCTTGCACCAGTCCATAAATGGATCGCTGGAGTTTGCAAACTTTGTCAGCATTCTCTGGATCGACAAAACCTTCGGGTTGCATCATATACAACTCTTCGTCAAGGAAACCGTTGAGGAACGCCGTTTTGACATCCATCTGCCAAATTTCATAGTCGAAATAAGCAGCTATTGCCAACATGATTCTGACAGACTTAAGCATCTCTACGGGTGAGAAAGTCTCATCGTAGTCAACTCCTTGAACTTGTGAAAAACCCTTTGCCCCAAGTCGAGCTTTATAGACGGTGGCATTACCGTCTGCGTCCGTCTTCTTCTTATAGATCCATTTGTTCTGAATGGCCTTTCGCCCTTCAGGTAGTAATTCCAAATTCCATACTTTGTTTTCATACATGGATCCCATCTCGGATTTCATGGCCTCTAACCATTTCTTGGAATCCGAGCCCATCACTGCTCCTCCATAGCTCGTAGGTTCATTGTTGTCTAACAACATGACCTTCAAGACAGGGTTGTCGTACCACTCGGGAGTAGTACGCGTCCTTGTCGACCTACGAGGTTCAATAGTAGCTTGATCCGAAGCTTCATGATCATCATCATTAACTTCCTCTTCTACCGTCGTAGGTTCCATAGAAACATCTTTCTGCGCTACGCTACTTTCTGGTTGAAGTAAAGGTTCAATAACCTCATCAAGCCCTATTTTCCTCCCACTCAATTCTTTCGAGAGAAACTCTTTCTCAAGAAATGTTCATTCTTTGCGACAAACACTTTGCCTTCGGATCTGAGATAGAAGGTATACCCGACTATCTCTTTCGGGTATCCTATGAAGACGCATTTTTCCGCTTTGGGTTCCATCTTTTCAGGCTGAAGCTTTTTGACACAAGCATCACATCCCCAAACTTTAAGAAACGACAACTTTTGCCTTTTGCCAAACCACAGTTCATATGGCGTCGTCTCAACGGATTTCGATGGTTCCCTATTTAAAGTGAATGCAGCTGTCTCTAATGCATAACCCCAAAACGATAGTGGCAAATCAACAAGAGACATCATAGAACGTACCATATCTAATAAGGTTCGATTACGATGTTCAGACACACCATTACGCTGTGGTGTTCCGTGCGGTGTCAACTGTGAAACAATTCCACATTGTCTTAAGTGACTGCCAAACTCATAACTCAGATATTCACCTCCTCGATCAGATCGCAGAAATTTAATCTTCTTGTTACGATGATTCTCAACTTCACTCTGAAATTGCTTGAACTTTTCAAACGTTTCAGACTTATGTTTCATCAAGTAAATATACCCATATCTACTTAAGTCATCAATGAAGGTGAGAAAGTAACGATATCCACCGCGCGCTGCAACATTCATCGGACCGCACACATCAGTATGTATGATTTCCAATAAGTCACTTGCCCGTTCCATTGTTCCAGAGAACGGCGTTTTAGTCATCTTGCCCATCAGGCATGGTTCACATGTGTCAAGTGATTCAAAATCAAGTGACTCCCAAAGTCCATCAGCATGGAGCTTCCTCATGCATTTTACACCAATATGACCTAAACGGCAGTGCCACAAGAAAGTGGTACTATCATTAACAACTCTACATCTTTTGGCATCAATGTTATGAACATGAGTGTCATCACTATCAAGATTCAATATGAATAAACCCCTAACATTGGGTGCATGACCATAAAAGATATCACTCATATAAATGGAACAACCTTTATTCTCTGATTTAAATGAGTAACCGTCTCGCAATAAACAAGGTCCAGATATAATGTTCATGCTTAACGCAGGCACTAAATAACAATTATTCAGGTTCATCACTAATTCTGATGGTAATCGAAGAGAGAGCGTGCCGACGGCGATCACATCAACCTTGGAACCATTTCCCACGCGCATCGTCACTTCGTCCTTTGCCAGTCTTCGTTTATTCCTAGTTCCTGCTTTGAGTTGCAAATGTGAGCAACCGAACCGGTATCAAATACCCAGGCACTACTACGAGAACTAGTAAGGTACACATCAATAACATGTATATCATATATACCTTGTTTGTCGTTGGTCGCCTTCTTGTCAGCTAGGTACTTGGGGAAATTCCGCTTCCAGTGACCAGTTCCTTTGCAATGAAAGCACTCAGTTTCTGGCTTAGGTCCATGCTTAGGCTTCTTTGTAGGAGTAGCAACTGCTTTGCCATCCTTCTTGGTTTTACCCTTCTTGCCTTTGCCCTTGCCATTTTTCTTGAAACTAGTGGTTTTATTGACCATCAACACTTGATGTTCTTTCTGGATTTCAGACTCAGCGACTTTCATCGCAAACAGCTCGAATGATGACTTGTTCATCCCGTGCATATTATAGTTCATCACAAAGCTCTTGTAACTAGGTGGCAGTGATTGAAGAACTCTATCAATGATCGCCTCTTGCAGAAGGGTAATTCCCAACTCAGTTAGACGGTTTGAATACCCAGACATTCTGAGTATATGCTCACTGATAGACCCGTTCTCCTCCATCTTGCAAGCATAGAACTTATCGGAGGTCTCATACCTCCCGATCCGGGCATTCTTTTGAAAAATAAACTTCAACTCCTGAAACATCTCATATGCTCCATGACGTTCAAAACGTCTTTGAAGTCCCGGTTCTAAGCCATACAATATTGCACACTGAACTATTGAGTAGTCTCCAGCATGAGCCTCCCAAGCATTCTTAACGTCTTCGTAGGTCATGTCTTCTGGTTGGTCACCAAGCGGTGCATCAAGGACATATTGTTTCTGGGAAGCCGTGAGGATAATCCTCAGATTACGGTCCCAATCAACAAAGTTACTTCCATCATCTTTCAACTTAGCTTTCTATAGGAACTCATTAAAATTCAGGGGTGGTACTCCGCGAGCCATTGATCTACAACATAAATATGCAAAGGTTACTTAGACTATTGTTCAAGATAATGAGTTTAGTTAATCAAATTTACTAAAGCTCCCACTCAAATTGACATCCCTCAGGTCATCTGAGTGTCACATGATCCAAATTCACCAACTCAAGTCCGATCATCACGTGAGTTAAGATGGCTTCAATGGTGAACATCATTATGTTGATCATATCTACTATATGACTCATGTTCGACCTTTTGGTCTCTTGTGTTCCGAGGCCATGCTTGTACATGCTAGGCTCGTCAAGTTTAACCCGAGTGTTCTGCACGTGCAAATCTGGCTTGCACCTGTTATATGTGAACGTAGAGTCTATCACACCCGATCATCACGTGGTGTCTCGACACGACGAACTTTCGCAACGGTGCACACTCTGGAAGAACACAGTTCATCTTGAAATTCAAGTGAGGGATCTCCTTATAATGCTACCGCCGTACTAAGCAAAACAAGGTGCATAAAAGGATTAACATCTCATGCAATTCATAAGTGACATTATATGGCCATGAACTTGTGTTTAAGATCTCCATCTTCGAAACACCGGCATGATCTCCATCGTCACCGGCACAACACCATGATCTCCATCATCTCGATCTTCATCAATGTGCTGCCATTGGGGTTGTGGCGCCAGTCCTGCTTCTAGTTCTATTGCTACCGCTTAGCGATAAAGTAAAGCATTACATAGCGCTTAATGATTGACACGCAGATCATACAATAATTAAAGACAACCCTATGGCTCCTGCCGGTTGCCGTATTCACCGACGTGCAAGTCGTGAAATTCTATACATCACATGATCATCTCATACATCACATATATCTCATCATGTAATTGGCCATATCACATCACAACATACCCTGCAAAAACAAGTTAGACGTCCTCTAATTGTTGTTGCATGTTTTATGTGGCTGCTATGGGTATCTAGCAAGAACGATTCTCACCTACGCATAAACCACAAAGGTGATACACAGATTGCTTTTCAACCGTCTCAAGGACCACCTTTGTCGGATCCGATCCAACTAAAGTGAGAGAAACTGTCACCCGCAAGCCATCTAAGCAACAAGTTGCATCGAGGGAATCGGTCTCTCGTAAGCGTATGAGTAATGTTGGTCCAGGCCGCTTCATCTCACAATCCCGCTGAAACAAAATCCGACCAAGGGAGGAAGCAATCTAAGCATCAACGCCCACAAACCTTTTGTGTTCTACTCGAGATCTCATCGAACCGTCAACCTAGCTCATGATGCCACTGTTGGGGAACGTCGCATGGGAAACAAAAATTTTCCTACGCACACGCAAACCTATCCATGGTGATGAGCATCTACGAGAGGGAGAGTGGATCTACGTACCCTTGTAGATCGCTAAGCAGGAAGCGTTAAGAAACGCGGTTGGTGTAGTCGTACTTCTTCGCGATCCAAATCGCCGAGCGTCCCGCGATCTAATCACGAACCGTCCCGCGAACCAATCACGATCCGTCCCGCGATCCGATCACGAACGTCCCATGGCCTTGATCACGATCCTTCCGATCTAGTACCGAACGGACGGCACCTCCGCGTTCAGCACACGTGCAGCTTGATGACGATCTCCACCGTCTTGATCCAGAAAGAGGAGGCGAAGAGGAGGGAGAGTTCACTGGCAGCATGACGGTGCTCCGGCGATGGTGGTGGAGCAATTCCGGCAGGGCTTCGCCTAAGCACTGCAGAAATCCGATCTAGAGGAGAAACTATGCACTAGAGGTTAGGGTTTGCACGTGGCTGAAAATCAAGTGCAAAACCCTAGCTATCCACCAGTATATATAGGAGGGAGGGAGAGGCAGCCCTTGGCGCAAGGCCAAGAGCCTCTAGGAGTCGGCCGGCCAAGGGGGAGGAGTCCCACTCCTTCTCCAATCCTAGTTGGACTAGGATTGCTCCCTATTGGCCCTTTTTCCCACCTTTTTCCTTAGCCTTTTTGCCTCCTGCGCCATGGGCCTTTTTGTGGCTGTTCCTCCATGGTTATTACTCTCGACAGCCCATGGACCCTCTAGGGTCGAAATACCCCTCCCGGAGGTCACCCCGTACACTACCAACACTCCCGGTACATTATCGATGAGCCCGAAACTTTTTCGGCAACCAAACTGGGACTTCCTATATATGAATCTTTACCTCCGGACCATTCCGGAGCTCCTCGTGACGTCCGGGATCTCATCCAGGACTCCAAACAACCTTCAGTCACCACCATACATAACTCTACACTACCGAAACATCACCGAACCTTAAGTGTGCAGACCCTGCGGGTTCGAGAACTATGTAGACATGACCGAGACACCTCTACGGCCAATAACCAATGGCGGGACCTGGACGTCCACATTGGTTCCTACATATTCTACGAAGATCTTTATCGGTCGACCTCTATGTCAAGGATTCAGTTAATCCCGTATAACGTTTCCTTTGTTCTTCGGTATGTTACTTGCCCGAGATTCGATTGTCGGCATCTCCATACCTAGTTCAACCTCGTTACCGGCAAGTCTCTTTACTCGTTCCGTAATACAAGATCCCGCAACTAACAATTAGTCACATTGCTTGCAAGGCTTATTGTGATGTTGCATTACCGAGTGGGCCCCGAGATACCTCTCCGTCACACGGAGTAACAAATCCTAGTCTCGATCCATGCCAACTCAACAGACACCATCGGAGATACCTATAGAGCACCTTTATAGTCACCCAGTTACGTTGCGACGTTTGATACACACAAGACACTCCTCTGATATCCGTGAGTTGCATGATCTCATGGTCATAGGAACATATATATGAAAATGCAGAAAACAGTAGCAATAAACTGACACGATCATACGCTACGTTTGTAGTTTGGGTCTTGTCCATCACATCATTCTCCTAATGATGTGATCCCATTATCAAATGACATCACATGTCAATGGCTAGGAAACCCTGACCATCTTTGATCAACGAGCTAGTTCACTAGAGGCATACTAGGGACACAATGTTGTCTATTTACCCACACATGCAATGTGTTTCCAATCAATACAATTATAGCATGGATAATAAACGATTATTATGAACAAGGAAATATAATAATAAACACTTTATTTATTGCCTGTAGGGCATATTTCCAACACCCCCTCCCCTACGCGGCGCGGCACGGCGTTCCCCTCCCCTACGTCGCTCGAGTTTGGCTCACTGGAAACGGCCGATTCGGCCGTTCCTAGCAGGCTTGGCTGAGGGGTGCTTTGAGGTTCGTGCTATGCGAGCCAAACAGTAAACACATGCATCCAAACAACCCATTTTGATCCTGCGCGGGCCTGGCCAAACCTAATGCAGGCTACCAAATGCGTCCTTGGGGAGGGTGTTCTGAGGTGAGAAGCAATCCTATGGTCGGTCTGGCACACCATCAGTCATTTTGCAGTGAGATGGGTGAAGCCGAGGCGTGTGTGAGAGGTTTGCGTACGATAATAGCTTTTTTTGCGTGTGATAGTAGCTTTTTTCTGGTCACAAGTTGTCATGAATGTGGCTGTGTGAGCATCATCTAGGAACTCGTCGGTCGGTTGTATGACTAAGGATTCAAGGAACTTGTTGGGCAACTGCCGGGTTTCAGGTTATCAAGAATCTCCAGATGCAGCAATGGTGTTGCCTATGGCTTCGCTAAGTTTTGTATAAATGGTCCAGTTGTGGTGTTTTGTTTGCGTCAGTACCAACATGTGTGTTGTGTCTGGTTTAACGCGATTATAATAACTCCGTTGCTAAATTAATATAAAACATCACTTAAAACAATGATTGATCTTCAGTGGTATATGGCATTTACCATGCCTACGAGTTATTATCGTCTTCATTTCCTCCAACATCCCGTTTGGTGTGGGTGCATATATATAGCTCCTATCCTCGATGGTTTGTAGCAACCAGCTAGTTCCAATATCTCCCATCCACCATGATTCATATATGTGCAACTGGCCGTAGGCGGGCTAAAAAACATATATGCATGACACTTATCTCAAGTGAGCGAGCTACAATGAAAATAGTACCCCTCAAGAGTCAAGACAATTGGCCTAATTTTATGCTGTTAAGCCGCGTCCTACCACAAATATATTAGATTTGGGAGGCAGTAGGAATAGATAGGCTTGTAGCTGCACAAAATTCAGCCATGCATCTACTTTACAACATTACGCTACCGTGCCATCTTGCTCGGTTGGTGCGGGCAAGACATTCTAAACTCTCTTATATTAGTTTACAGAGGGAGTACTAATTAATCAACTGCTGAATTCTCTTGCCAATCTCCATATATGATGTTAATTTCTAGGATCTTTTGATGTTAGCTTACCTACTTATTGACTAGGCAATCTTTGATCGTACACACGCACGCCCTACAATACTTGCATTATCTGAATACCTCGTGAGTTATGCCACTTAGTTCTCAAAACATAATTGCCAAATGTATCGATTTAATGAATGTTAAGAATTGTCAGCTTCTTTTTATGTTGTTAGGCCAGTTATTTAAAAAGTATGTGAAATATATTGGCGCTTTATCTTGTTAGAGCATCTATGTCCCATGGTCAAGGGCAGGGCTGACACAGTGGTAGTGTCTCAACTTGTAGCCTGGAGGTGCAAGAGTAAGACTTCCAGAAATTCCCTTCCTCAGATCTCGCCATGTGCGGAAGATTTCAACACTGAGTACCTTCTTTATCCTTGGCCCATGGTGCTAAGAAGACAAAACAGAAGAATGCTAAGGCCAAATCCTGGCTTATTTCACTCTATTTATTGAACAAGACTACATTCTTGCTCATGATGTAATAGAAATATTGGTTGCCTATATCTAAAGAAGTAGGGTGCAGAGCACTACAACTTGTCTCACTTGTCGTTGTCGCCGCATTACCATCCCGTGAAGATTAACTATATTGCCCTTGCGAGTGTTCTTCTCGTGCTGGTTCCCCTAACCGGGATATCAAGACCCTTACAAGGCATGAACACAACTTTGATAATACCTTATTGAATTGTAGCAGGTCACCTGACAGTCGCAAGGTCACCGTTGGGAGTAATGATCGCATGGTCTACATCTGGGACACGATATCAAGGCAGATCATATACAAGCTTTCCTGGGCACAACGGTTCTGTCAACGAGACAACTTTCCATAGGATCTTGCAGTAGCGATAAGCATATCTATCTCGGGGAGCTTTAGATTTCTGCCACTTACTTAGCTAGGAGTTCCTGTAATATTTGGATATGGAAGAGAGCAGAAAACCACCGGTACCATGTTGTTCTGTCCAAGCGTTGAATGCTGGATTGTTAGCCGAAGTCTCTCCTTTGTAGATTGTATTAAGGCTAGGGAGGGTCTACCATTTTCACACTGTTGCTTGTTCAGTATCCTTCCGGTTTTCCTTGTTCTTACATTTAATCACTAATACCTGTTGTGCTCTCATGAAAACCTGATTCACGTGCTTGTTCTTTGGCTCTCTGCTGAATTACTTTGGCTAACTAATGTATCAAGCCAAATGATGGTATGGTCTATATATAATCTTATCCTTTGGTGTTGTACTTTATCTTTGTATATATGGGGTTAACTGGAAAAAAAATCAAGTAAGCCAAAAAATCGGTGTCTTGATACGTACGGGCCTGATTTATTTGATGCTAATTTTGGAGTAGATCTCATTCGGTGTCTGTGCATCTGCATATATATATATCTCCCATCTTGTGGTTTTGTTGTTATCAACTAGCCAGAATAGCTTGTTGGCCTAGACCACGCCACCGAGTACTTTCCAGCGACACGCAACGGTGTCTCTGACTCAACCAGACGAAATTATTTACACCGAGATACACGATGCACACCGCAGTGCAAAGTACCTTAGCTAACACCTGATCGATCATTTCCTGACGTGTACTACTAGCTACTACTTCTGGCCGGGACACCAACACGCATGTACACAATCACAGGCACTTGAATCGTTTTGATGGACCAAGTGGTCATCTTGGTAAGCTATCAACAAAAATTGCAGTCAATGAATCGTTTTGATGGCTACACGCACGTATCGTGCGTGATGTTTTCTATTCAACTCAGGGTACATTTGTTTACAAGGGGCTGGGTACGTACCTATATATGTCAGCTGCCAACACAAGCTTACCTATCCGGTGTCAAACTCTGGTCCTATACGGAGTCTCATACACAAGTATGCGTACAGGACCCGGACACAGACGTTGGGTTTAATTCCAACATAGCTCCCACCCACCATGTGTTGTTATATGATGAACAACCCGGCCAGATGCGGACTCATAGATGTATGTAGGCCATTTATCCCAAGTGAGCTAGCCACAATGGTTACAGTGCTACTCAAGAGTCAAAAACAATCTCCCTAATTTTATGCTGATAAAGTCGCAAAACGTCACAAATATGCTAGATTTGGGAGGCATTGTAGTTATGTGCGATCTTGCCATGCATCTACGTTGCACCATTACTCCGTGATGTGTGTTATGTTTAATATTGATCATGTATCTGCATATTAGTTTGTTTTTGTTCTGCATTAGTTCATGATGTCTAGGACAGTAGCTAGCCGGTGAAGTTTCAGCTATGTGCATGCGAAGGAGGCGAGACGCCAGCTGCCATGCGATGCACAGTGCAAGGTGTAAAGCTATGGTAATATGCGATGACGCAAGGTTGTGAGAAATGGCAAGGCGCAAGAGAGGCTGGAGCCAACGTCCAGCACGGGTGATAGCCGAGACAATAGGCTGCATCAGTGGTTGCATGGACAAGTTGTGCTACTTACGGTGTCGTGGTCATGTTTTCTTTGATCAAAGAGAAACATATAGAGAAGAAAACGTCGGTTGTGTGATACAGCACACCACCAAATACCTGTGTGCTTCTGTTCCTGTGAGATCTGCGTGAGGTAGCCAAGAGGAAGAAGAAGGGATCTGATGTTCAGCTCCAACAATGTCGCGGTGGTCAACGAGAATGGTCCGGACAAGAGATTCTAAAATGAAGGTTAACTAGGGTCCCTATGTGCGGATAAGCTACGGGCCTGATTTGTTTGATGCTAAGTTTTGGCTTACTCAAGCAGCAGAGGGAAGCACAAAATATTACTTTCTCTCGTACATAAATATAAGATATTCAATCTTTTTTCTGATTCGAATGTATATAAACATGTTTTAATGTGTTTGTCCACTCATTTCAATCCGTACGTACTTCATATTAATAAATTATCTGAAATATCTTATATCTGTGAATGGAGAGAGTAGCTACTAATTACCAAAATATTTGTTTTATGCTAACGCAGTGTAACCACAACATCAACAAGAGTAGGATTTCTCCTACTGCATAAGCTTTTAGTATTCTCCTTTCTTCCGGACGCGGACAGTAAAATCAAAATAAATAGTAAATAAATTTTAAAAATTCTGAATTTTGTTTGTAGATGTTTATATTAGTGTGGCAAGTGTGCTTGCCAATTTTCATGCCATATAGGACATCAATGCTTCGTCGGTGAAGAAAACAAAATTAAGTGTAACATTTGAAGGTAACATTTGACGTTCAACTTGTTTTTTTTGCACGGGTCAAAATGCTTAAATTTTTACCTGCAATTTTGCATGTACAATTTTGATGTGATAATGAACACATACATTTTGTTTTCAATTCTTTTGACATATGTAAGATCCATTTTCATCTCGCAGGAGCATATCACTATTAGAAAACATGGCTTTGATACGGGCCAGATCAGAGCATTAGTCCTGATACTGTTACGAACCGGGACCAGTGGGTGCATCAGTCCCGGTTCGAGTGGCCAGGGCGTCGGTCGGGCCTCGGCCGGAACCAGTTCCGATTCGTCTGACCCCTTTAGTCCCGGTTCCAGACACGAACCGGGACTAAACGGCCTTGCTCCTGGCCCAGCCCCTTTAGTCCTGGTGCTAGCCACCAACCAGGACTATAGAGACACCATTAGTCCCGATGCTAGCCACCAACCGGGACTATATATTCGCCCCTGCCTGCTCACTCCTCTGTTTTTTTGGCCAACCGACGTGTGGGAGGTGTGCTGCTCTCTGTTCTCACTACCTATGCACATGAGGTGTTCGATGAAATGCCGCATCCACACTTACGCTTTTTCCTCTCCAAGCTTGACCTCCAAACTATATTTCCCTCTGGATTTGTTTAGGTTTAGCGGTACACCAACTACACAAGTGTTCTAAAAGGTTAGCGACTTCATCGTTTCATCTTTCACTGTTAGTTTAGCTCATTCAAATGTTCTAGAAGTAGAGTATTGTTTGTGGGTTTTAGTGCAGGAGTGTATGTGGGAGTTCTTTTGATTTAGACGCATAATTAGAGTTGAAATTAACTTCTTAGATTCTGCACATGTGTAGGGTGCCGTCCCCGTCCTCACCATCGTAGATCGCCCGCACCGATCTCGTCGCCGGCACCACCGTGGTGAGCCTCTTGTTCTTATCTTCTTCATTTTTAAAACACTTCTTACTTGTATGATTTAGATAGATACTTGTATAATTTTCTTACTTTTATTATTGTTTGTTATTATATAGTGCCATGGATTTGGTATCCTCCCCCGTGACCCTCGTTCGGTCTATGATTCGGATGTAGTATATTTTCATTTATAACTATTTGTTTCATTTAGTGTTTATGACAATTATACCGACCAACCTGACATAGATGTTTTTATCTAGGAGGTATGTGAACCAGATATTTCGTTCGACCCTATCATTGAGAGGATAAATTTGGTTGAAAAAGAAAACAGATACTTACAAGAAAAAAAATAAAAAGAGTTGAAGAGGAAAGATGAAATTGGAGTTACATGTTGCCGATGTCGTCGATGATGACAGGATCAAGATGGATGCAATGCGCTTAAAGATTAAAAAGATTAGGAAATATGCCATTGATAATGAGATTTGGTATCATTATGCTGTTGGATAATTGTTACCTTTGTTGTGATTACGATCGCATTTGTTGTTATATTTAAATGTTTTACGTAGTTATATGTTAGTTTCGATTTATGTTTTAATTAGATGCTCTAGAGAGCTGTATGCTGTTCTACGAGAATTATGTATGAACTTTATGTATTTACTTTTTAACTAATAACATTTGATCACTACTGTACTTTGGTTTTATTGTGATGATCAACTTCTATTAATTTGGTCACTTCTCTATTCATGATGTTTTGTAATATTTTTTGTAGATGTTTATATTAGTGTGGCAAGTGTGCTTGCCAATTTTCATGCGACATGGGACATCGATGCTTCGTCGGTGAAAAAAACAAAATTAAGTGTAACACTTGGAGGTAACATTTGGCATTCAACTTGTATTTTTTTGCAAAGGTCAAAATGCTTAAGTTTTTTACCTGCAAATTTGCGTGTACCATTTGGATGTGACAATGAACATACATATATATTTTTTCAATTTTTTTGACATGTGTAATATCCATTTTCAACACGCAGGAGCATATGCTCCCTAGAACCAAATTGTATATCCGGATGGTATGTACCTATGAAGATGAGTTATGAATTGATGTACTTTTCTCTTTCAGATAAGTCTTACTGGATTTCACTTAAACTACATACCCACTGTAGGAAATGGCGCTTCATATCCTTGGCTGGATATTATTAGTACTATGAGGTTGTCTCAAAAATCATGTAGTAAAATTATAAAAAACAGAGTAATACAAGAAACTGATCGCATTTGTGCAAAGAAGGTTGTCTCAATATCTTTCAGAAATCAATATACCACTTCACATTTACAGTGCAACCCCACCACTCACCCCAGAAACATACTCGATGAACAATCAAAAGTCTTGTTATTATAATTTAACAGAAAAAATCAATCTACCTATCAACTATGAGCTGCCAAGGAAAGAAATGAACCCAATATTCAAAACAAATAGGCATCACTTGGAAATTCACCTCATGAAGGTGGGCCCCAAGATTCTTATGGTGAATACATCGAAAACAGCAGCAGACAGTCGTATTCTCTTGCATTGAGCCACATGAATAGGTTGCAATGGCCAGTCATGAAGGAAAGCTATAAGATTGTTATATTAGTCTTGCTTGGTTGACTAAGAATGATCCACCAAATTAATTATGTTATGATTTTTATCGAACTTCTAACGTACATTAATGTTTTTCTGATCAACCCTAAAATTATAAAGCACTGATAGAAACATACTTTTAGCTCAACAAACAAAAAAAAAAGCTTCCGGACCATACCACCAGTTTAATCAATACGAGTGATTCAGCAGACAACAAGCAAGTGAATTGGATTATGAAGATTCTGAACAAGTAGCACTTTGAAAATTGTATACCCACACTAGCCTTAATACAATTTAGAAAGGAGAGATGTTGATCCACAATTCAGCATTCAAAGTCTCGGGCAGAGCAACATGTTGTTCACCGTTTTATTTCTCTTTCGTATCCAAATATCACAGGAACTGGGCATATCCTATTTGGCGCTGCAGGCGCTGGTTTCTTTGCTTTTCTGCAAACCGACGCCTGCAGGCGCGTCTGCTGGGCTTGGCCCATTTGTGTTTCTTTTCTACTTTTTTTTTCATTCAAAACCTTCAAAAAAGGTGATGCTGCCGGGCTTGGAACCTGTGACCAACTCCTTCGAGGAAAATATGCTTAACCACTAGGCCAACAAATGACTACGGGTTTCTAAGCGTTTTTCCTTTTTATATTTCAAATTTCATTGGGGATCCTCTGGTTTTGGTAAGCTTCCGGAAGCTTCCCAAACAGGCTTTTATTCGAGTTTTTTACTGATTCACTAGTCATTTTAGGGGGCCGGTTTTATTTGATTTTTCTGTTTTTTTAAAACAAATTCATGTTTTTTAGAAAAACGATGAACTGTTCTCAAATTGCATGAACTTTTGTTCAAAAATGACTACTTTCTTGAAAATTGATGAACTCTTTTTTGAAATCGATGAACTTTCTTTCAGCTTTCTGAACTTATTTTTAAAATTCTATGATCTTTTTTCAAAGAATTAATGAACGTTTTTCAAGTCTGATGAACTTTTATTCGTAATCGATGATTTTTTTCCAGATTGGATGAACTTTTTTTCAGATTCAATGAAATTTTTCCAGATTCGATGAACTTTTGCAAATTTGATGATTTTTTTTTTCAGTTCGATGATTTTTTTTTAAATTTAGTGAACTTTTTTTCAAATTCGATAAATGTTTTTTCCGAGATTTTTTTTGAATTCTTAAACGTTTTCACTTTTCATGATTTATATGTTTTTATATTAATCAACGTGAACAAAGTTGACTATATGTTAATGTTTGTACTAAAAGGGGGATCAAATGGTGTTATTTCCTAATTGCAGGCAACAAACTGAGCCTGGTCTAGGGGGAAGGCCGAAAGGAGGCACCCGACTTAGGCGAGCAGAGATTGATTCCCAGTTTGCTCAAATTATCATCCCGTTTCTACTTCGCGTTTTTTTTTTCCGCTGGTTGATTGGGCCGGCCTGCTATGCACCGCTTGCAGGCACCACTTGAATGAACCGGCACACAAGGCGCCGAGTAGGACCTCCGCAGGAACTGTACCCCTGGATACTTGGGAACTAGTGTGCAGGCCCAAATCTGAAGGGGGGCTAGGGGCTCTTAGAGCACCTCAGACAACGGACCTATTTTTGGGCATGAAAAAAATGATGGAGTGAGAAAATAAATGAGTACAAGAACATGTTTTTTTTGGACATGAGCAAGCGCTATCTCGAACAGCTGCCCTAAAACAGGATAGTCAAAAAATTCAAAACTGAACCAAAAATAGGATTGTTGTTCCAGATGCTCTCAGGGCAACTTCAACAAGGGGACCCATTTCACCTCGATGTGTCCGTTTGGGTTCGTGTTGGCAAAATCCAGCACCGAACAAACCAACTCTCATGTCCCATTTGTGTCCGTTCTAAGCTACTTTCGTCCTAATTTTTTGTTAGATTTGAGTCTACGCGGACACAAACCAGACGTTCACTTGTCCATCCGTGTCCGCGCACTTGCCCATACGTTAGCAAAAACAATCCAACTTTTCTCCCACCTACCCCATCTATATCTCTTTCCTCTCTCTCTTATCTCTCTCGCCACCCCGGCCCCATCGTCGTCGCCACCCGACAATGTAGCAGCAATAGGTCGTCATGGCTTCGTTCTAGCATTCCTCCTTCAAAGATCCATCGGAGGGCAGAGGCAGACATGTGACTGCCTTCGTGCTCATCCCCCTCCCCCACATTCAAGACCTTCGGTCCCCACCGCTTGTCGGGATCTACATCTACAACATTTGATTTCTTAAGCGGTGGAAGGGTGGCGTGGGTGGCATGCTCTCTCTTTCTTCAACCACGTGCTGCTTGACGTGCTCGTGGTACACAAGCTTCGAGTATGCTTGTCGTCGCTGGCATCAAGCTCAACCACGTCCGCTCCCACTCTCGTCTGAACTATGCATGCTCGCCTTCACTTCAATCGTACACCATTTCCCATTTGACCGGCACGTGCTCGTTGTCGCCGGCGTCAACCTCAACCACAACAACATCACATAATACCTCCCGTCGGAGCTTGGCTTGCTGTAGATCAACTTGGGTGTGCTCGCCCTTCCACGATGTCGTGTTGTTCATGCCGGTGCAGGAAATGTCTGTTTCAAATGGGGTACACATGTCGTGTTTGTCTGTCCGTTTGGCAACCCAAATGGACAAAAGGTGGACAAATTTCCTATCCATGAGAGTCCTTCGATTGAAGAGTTTATGAAATTGTTTTTGCAAATATTCTATAATTTTGTGGATTAAAATTCTGTGTGTGTGTGTTGCCTACAAGCTTTGGAGACAGGAGATCATTTTTTTCAATGCCAGATTGATGCCCTTTGTTGGAACTAGTTATGTTCAGATTGGAATTCTCCTCATGGACAAATCCAGGGCATGATTGAGCAATTTATGGACAAATTTAAAGTGCCTTTCTTCCTTTAATTTTTCTTTCTCATATGTTGGGCCCTCCAGATGACTATGAATGAACATGCCTTTCAGAATACTCAGCCAAATCTTTATATCTGCAAAAAAAAAAGTTCAACGAAGAGATTAACTTGTGGGCTCACAAAGAAAATAGGAGAAGCTATCCCCAATTTTCAACTTGGGCCTTTGCATTCCACTAACTCAGTGGATTGTTTTGTATTTTTCTTCTGGTTTGTATAATCATGTACTTTCTTTAAACAAAATAATAATCTATACATTCTAATAAAGGGATTAGTTCTTCTACCCAGCCACCAAGTAATTTTACAGAAAACCCCATGTAGTTGTGTCTATTCAACCCGCAGTGCTATTTTAAGTTAGTAAACGTTTCATTTTAGAATTTTACGCCAAAAAACATGTAATTTCTTGTATTCATCCCGCATTCCTTCTTATGTGAGAAAACGTTCGACGGTGCGTTGAAGACGGGTGGGTCTGGGCATGACATCGAGGGATCTGGCAGTTGGTGTGCACTATAAGAAACTGTTAATACATGACAGTCTCCGTCCATCACCGATTAATGACAGATTCGAAATCCGTCATGTAAGTCCATCACCGATCAATGACGGATTCGAAATCCGTCATGTATATCACGTCATAATTTGACCTCATAGCTTTCATGACAGTTCTTGGCCATCATGGGTCTGCAGAGGCCCGCCAAGCCCAAATTAGGCTGTGACGGAACAAACTGTCACCGATTTACATGACATGACATCTACGTGGATCCGAGAGGCCAACTTGGCCCGTGTAGTAACCAACCCAATAATTTCAGTCTAGTCCAAAACCCATTTGCTGTTTATTTTTGTACTGCCCATTAGCTCCCGTTAGCCCCTTTTTCCATACAAGCTGTTTTCTCAATGCAGCCCAATTTACAACATGACAACCAAATCATATTCATTCAAAAAAAACATGTGTTCACATGAAAGTACAAAGTTCCAACAATCTAGTATGATTACAAAAAAAAAAAGCTT
The DNA here is from genome assembly GCA_022496015.1 of Hordeum marinum. Lineage (NCBI taxonomy): Eukaryota > Viridiplantae > Streptophyta > Magnoliopsida > Poales > Poaceae > Hordeum > Hordeum marinum. Next base: position 532,610,498 of record CM039678.1, on the reverse strand, counting down.
AATATCAAAATACAAGTATATCTAGAAATCCCTATTAGCATATTATTTTAATCTCCAACACTACACCACCGCTTTCAGGAAGTTATACAGATATTCCTACTAAAAACTTCAATCTCCAGAAACAGCCAAACCTGCATAGAATCCAAACACATACAAAATTATAATAAGTTATAACAACCAGCTCCCACATGAATCAGAGTAATTATGTTACACCCTCCCTTCACTTTTGTAAGACGTTTTAAACATTGAAGACGACACCTTAAACAGTTCAATTTTCAGCTGTCTTAAACATATTACAAAAGTGAACAGAGGGAGTAGTTGATTTTCCAGGTAATCATCCAATCGACACCACTACTATATTAAGGTACCATGAAAATGTGGGCAACACACTACAAAAGCAAACTAGATCATTTCATATTCATAAGTTATAATATCCAGCTCCCAAAAACATGGTGTATAAATGTTACATTTTATCATCCAAACATCGTCTGAGATGGTTTGGGCATATTCAGCGCAGGCCTCCAGAAGCCCCAGTGCACAGCGGACGGCTTAAGCATGCTGATAATGTCAAAAGAGGCCGGGGTAGACCGAACTTGACATGGGAAGAGTCTGTAAAGAGAGATCTGAAGGACTGGAGCATCACCAAAGAACTAGCCATGGACAGGGGTGCATGGAAGCTTGCTATCCATGTGCCAGAACCATGAGTTGGTCGCGGGATCTTATGGGTTTCACCTCTAGCCTACCCCAACTTGTTTGGGACTAAAGGCTTTGTTGTTGTTGTTGTTGTTGTATCATCCAAACATAGAAAGGTCAACATCATATTAAAACAAAGGATGGGCAGATCATTTCATATTCATCAATTACCACAAAAATCAAGTTTATATGTACTCTGACAGGGCTTTCCAAATCAAATGGATGAACCTAATGGTTACATTGATGGCCCGAATTTAGTAGGATCAAGAACGGTAACATACTCCCTCTATATCATAATGTAAGACATTTTTTGCACTAGTGTAGCATAAAAAACGCCTTATATTATGGGACAGAGGGAGTTTCTTGGAAAAAAAGAAAAGCATCCATTCTCCCATTTACTGATTACACTTCATGGCATACAAGGTACATAACCACACTTCAATATTAGATGGGATACAAGGCACACAATTATCTTTGTCCAAAAAATCTAGAGTTCATACCTCAAAGTTTAAAAATCACGAAGGGCTGCTAGTGTTCAATTGACATGAAATAGCATAAATAGTTAAGACAGAGCAGATGTATCGTAACATATATATGAAACATATCTTTTAGGATGCTTTTCTTCCTCTCCTAATTCAACTACATACAATAAATTAATAAATCTATTTTCTCTAGACTTTCAACCCAAACTGTTTGAAATTTTGATGTTGCAGCATTGGCAGATTAAATTTTATGTATGCCACTTCCTGATTATTGTCTTTGAAATAAAATGAATATAGGGAGAACATGACAATGAACCAACTAAACTAATATAATGTTAACAATGTAAACATTAGTTAATGATATGCAAAAATATATTAACATGATTTTCTAAATGAATCTCAGTTGCTTTTTGCAAAGAGCCCTCATATGACAATATATAGAGTAAATAATTCAAGGGAATATACCTATATCTCATATTTTCCTTTAGTTCTGGTTGTACACATAACATTTCAGTTTAGCTTACCACACAATTGATTAATTATTCTTTCCAGTATGCTTTCACCAATGACGTGGTGCGAATAATACCGAGAAATAGAGAATGACAGTAATAACACTTAAATTTTGAGTCTGAACAAATGCACTTGTAGCAGTTGAACACTCCTAAATCTGAAATGAAAATAATATACCATCTACTAGTAATCTTATAGAAAAGCGTGGAATCTTCACTTCCATCGCTTCTTGAGATTGCAATTCTGTATATATGCATTTTCGGAAATGCAATAATACAAAATCCATCTCCACCGCTGTAATAAGCGAAAAAGTTCACCATCAATTAAACTCTTAGCTTTCCAACCCAAAGAACAATGGAAAATGGAAGGATTATTTCTACAATTATATTACGAAGCTGGGTTTGAATAAGACATCAAGGCAGTAAAGAAGTTCATACCACAGATAATGTAATTTTATTCTTAGATTCAGATTAAACTAATTCTGTTATATATATTCACTGAGCTGCAGGAGACAAGGACTAAACAAGAAATGCCTGGGAGAATACAACAAACAGGACATGTCGCCATGTTAATACATTAACATAAATCATGTCTTGAAAACCTATTTTATGAAATTATTCATCACACTTGGTTATATTGATTCATACGGAATTATATGTCGATAAAAAACAAACTAAATAATATTGAACACTGATTATATCGATTTAGAGAACAAAGATACACCAAACTGTTGGAAAAATCTAAACTGAATTAGATTTGGTAGAGAACTAACAGAATTAGATCTTGATAGAACGTTGCATGTGCATCCTGTTGACGACATGTACAGTTTATCTCTACTTGATACCCTGCAGTGTACAAGATACAGAGAAAATTCAGTGTTAAAAGATTCAGAGAGGAGGCGCGCACACACACACAACACACCAACTACTGCACGCACGCACATATCACTCATAGACACGCATGAGCCTTCGATTGCCGCTGCCACCACCATGTAAGCACGCACGCATGACACACCCTACGAGTCGAAGAAGGTAGTAGACATGTTTAGGCAATCAACTTAAAAGGAAGGCCACCCACGAGCCTAAGCCTTCCAACCTTGCGCACAAACGACTGGTACGGTTGCTAGAACAGGCAAATGAACCGGCGCTCGCAGCGACAACGCGAGGCCATGGTGTCGAGGAAGCCGAAAGGAGGGGCAGCAGCAGAAACACTAACCAGGGCGACTAAGGTACACTGCGGCCTCCAGTGAGCAATTGTGGTGGACTGACCACCCCACGGCCGCCTGGTCCGACGAGGCATATGTCAGGGTTGAGCTCCGTGCCCAGCACCAGCCCAGCACCATTGTATTGAGGACGGGAGAGGCTGGGGACGAAAGAGGACGCATCCGTGGAGGTGGGGATGGGGTGGAGGAAGGAGACACCGTCGGAGCGGTGGGGTGAGGGTGGAGGAAACGAGGGGATCGGGGAGAAGGGAGAAGATGATGGGGCGGCGGCGGAGGGAGAAAGAGATACGGCAGGGAGAGGCCTGGGGTTAGCTTTTATACGGTGAGTGGGTTAGGTGGGTTTAGGCGGGCTTCAGCGGGCTTGGGGTTTGTATTAGACCGTTTCACGACGGTTTGTCATCGCAAATCCGTCATGTATTAATAGATTTCTTGTAATGGTGGCGGCTTGCTCCGGTGACAATGGTGTCCTGCCCATCCAGAGAAAGAAAGAGGCATGGCGTGGGGGCGAGAGAAAAGAGAGAAAGAAAGCGGATATTCAATTTGGCTCTAGAAAGCATATGCTCTAATAAGTTATTACTAGCAAAAATGCCCGTGCGTTGCAACGGGTAATCAAACTATCATCATGGAACCTGACCATCCTCTTTATCCTTTCATCATTTTCCCGTCATCATGCAGAATGCCCTTATGATTTTGCCATCATCGTTGTGGGAGCTCTTCTCGCCCACGATGGCCATCTGGGCTCTTTCATGCCTCTTTGTTCTCCCCTTGGTTCTACACCGGCTACATCGCTACAAATAAATATCAAATAAATTTGAAACAACATAACTTTTCATATGTTAAGGATGAACATATCAATAGTAATAAACAACAATTTGAGAATTGCGTCACAAACTATAGTTTGCAATAGAGGATGAAGGGAACCAGAAGTGGAATAACTTACAACTTTGACATAAGCAAAAGCACTGTCATTGCAAACAGTAGTTGTGAAAGTTGATTGATTTAGCATTGGAAAGCAACTGATGCGAATTAAGATTCAAGCAATATATGCATCCTAAGTGGCGGCAGCGTTGGGGTTGGTACAGCCGGAACCATAGAAACTTGGTTCAGAAGGAGGGAGAGCAGCTATAAGGAGAGAGCCAAGGGTTCACGAGGTGGGGAGATCGCGCACCGACATGGATATCGATTGTGATCGTCGCCGGTTGATTGCAGCCATTGTCTCCTTTTTTGTGAAGAAAGTGGTGACCGTTTGATTTGAGAAAAACCAGGTGGGGTCACCGAGGGAATGGTGTAACGTGTGAGATGAGGATGTTGTATATGAACAATTGAGTCTTGCCCAAGAAACAATCCTACTTTTTTATAATAGAAAAAAAACTTCCATCGTACGTAAATAGGAGAATCATGTCAGGATCCATCTAAAAATAGAATCACGTCAGTGAATTGTTTTTTATAAATCGTGCTTTAAAAAAATGTCCGGGTTTGAAAAACTATTCAAAATTCGAGTACAGTACCTCCTAGTTTCTTTAAAAAATTATTCATGTTTTACAAAATCCAAATTCGAAAACTTGTTCCTTTTTAAAAAAATATTTGAGTTTAAATTTTGTGTTCATAACTTTGCAATGTATTCACGTTTGTTTTGGATCCGGTGTTGCTGCTATCTTTGTTTAATTATTATTATTATTGAGAAGAAACTTCATTTAAGTGATAGAGCTTTGCAATCTTACACATGAGGTTGTCTAGTGTATGAGATAGCATGTCACGGTGGCGTGCGCTAGCTCTCTGGTTCGATTCCTGATGGCACATTTTCTTTCCCTAAGCGAGCTCGCTGGTTCGATTCTTGATGGCACATTTTTTCTTTTCTATTTTGAGAAGAGCGCACTTTGGGGCTGTGGTATGGTGTCTGCCAAAGGGCCGGCCCATCTCGGCTTGGTACAGTGACGTACAGTTTTTTGTTATAGTTTTTTATCGGACGGACAGACTAAGTTTTGTACCACCTTGAGTAGCGCTAATTTAATACTGAACGATAAAAATAAAATCACCTGAACAAAGTCTGAGGAGGCAACATTGGACGGTCGCCGAGATGCCATTGAACAGATTTCGTCAGATGGCGAGTAATTTTCTGGCGAAGTCGGTTGAGGCAACAGTTTGTGGACTATCGACGAAGGCTTACTGATTCTGTCGGACGGCGTCTTGCTTTCCGGCAAAGTTGGTGGAGGCAACAATGTGCGGACTATTGGGGGCAAACTAATTTCGTCGGGCGGCGTGTTATTTTCCGGCAAAGTCGGTTGAGGCAACAATTGGCGGACTATCGGCGAAGGCAGACTGATTCTGTCAGATGGCGTCTTGCCTTCCGGCGAAGTTGGCGGAGACAACATTGTGTAGACTTGGGCTGAACTGGTGATGCAATTACATGAAGTTTCTATCGAGCCTTTGATCTTATAGGAGCCGATTTTGTGTGGAATCCCGATCGAGACACTCTGAGTCCGTATTTGAGTTGTTCTCGTATATGCAGCAAGCAAACAAACACGCAGGAGTTAAAGGAAAATCAAATCAGCCTAATAAGGAAAATCAGCCCAATAGTCCTAGTCCAACCGTCGTACGTGATGTCCGCTCGTACGGACGGAGCACTAACGGAAAAAAAATCTAATCGCGGGACGAAACCAAGAATATCACCTTGCTTTATTAATAGGTATAGATATAGATATAGATATAGATATAGATATAGATATAGATTGTCCTTATTTCTTCCTAGCTGTGAGAGAGAGAACTGGGTGGGTTGGATAGGTGGGAGAAAAGTGGGATTTATTTTGCTGCCATATGGACCAGCGTGGACACAGGTGGAAAAATGGACGTTCCGTTCGTGTCCGCATGGTCCCAAAATTGAGACGGAAATAAATCAGATAGGACACAAATCGAACATGAGGAATGTTTGGGTTGCTGCGTTGGGTGCTGGTTTTTGCCCATGCAGACTCAAACAGATTAAACGGGTCTCTTGGTTGGAGTAGCAAAACAATCCCTAGCCCCCTTCAGATTTAGGCGTGGACACTAGTTTTCAAGCATCCAGGGGTTCACAGTTCCTGTAATATTTGGATATGAAAGAGAAAGAAAACCATCAGTACCATGTTGCTCTGTCTGAGACTTTGAATGCTGGATTGTTGATTGGCATATCTTCTTTGTAGATTGTATTATGGCCAGTGTGGGTACACCATTTTCAAAGTGCTGCTTGTTTAGTACCGTCCCCTTCAAATTTTCCTTGTTGATCACTATGACCAATTCTAGCCGATCCCCGAAATGGCTACAGAGGAGTAAAATTTTACTCCTCTAACCCGCACCTAGTGGATCTCTAAATGGAACAGTGAGTAAAAAAATTACTACGCATCCTAGTGGGCTTTTATATTTACTTGGCCACCCACTAGCCGAGCAAAAAATATGCTTTCCCTACGTAGTCTAACCCAGTCCACATCCACGCCGCATCTACGCCGGTGCTACCCTTCCCCCCTTCGTCGGGCACCACCCGCCATCGCCGACATTCCGTAGGCTCCGCCACGGTCCTCGCGCACCCATATTTCTGCCTCTCTCACCATCGCTGGCCCAGAAGTTGGCAGAACTATGGATGTCGTCGTTACCGCTGGATTTGACCCATCTAGCTGCTAGTGACCTCGCCTTTGTCATGGATTGGCCAGGTAGAGAACCGCACAGCCCCGACAACGACTCTCCATTGCATGTAGGTATAGCCACCTCCGTTAGCCGCTCAAATCTCCCTCGTGGGCGAACCGTCGGCGAAGACATGACCGGATGTCAGCCGGGCTCGACACTGGCCCAACAACTCGTCATCTCCACGTTGTCGGTCATCAAATGTGAGGACTTCCCATGCCAGGTGGTGAGCTGAGTTTTGACCACGCCAGAACATCCCGGATGGCTGTTCTCCAAGAACAAAAAAGTTGGGATGAGTGCTTTTTTATCCGGTTGTTCATCGGATTTGTTACAATCTGCAGCTCATTGTTTGCTTGAAATTGTGTGTAGGATGGATACAAGTTTTGGTATTGGGAAAAAAATTACATCGATCTATTGATAGCGAGAAATTTGATAGATGTTTGTGCACTCCTTGCAAGAGTAGAGTCTAGAGATGACACAATGTCGAATTCATAGGAACCAAAGAAAAAAGAAATGTGCAAGATCAAGAAGCCAATTAAGAGAATCAACAATGTTCAAAACAAACACAAAGAGAAAATATTAACCCAAGTAGTGAGAGCAGTTATGGACGTTGGATTTCTATTAAAGTGTCTAATTGTGCTTTTTGTTTTCTTTGGTTTTGTTTTCTTAGCGACGAATTGGTAAATTATGCACTCCGGTGTATCAAAATGTCGTTCAATGAAATAAAAAGCCAATGAAATTTGATTCAGTGGTCGAAAACGAAATGCATTTGACCACTATTTTCTTCAATCCACTGAATTTAGGGGATCGGCTATGTTCAGCAAAAAGATAACAGACTAAACTAATACACAAAGTTCTACTTGGCCGGATACTCCTCAATTTTTTCTTATACTCCTCAATTTTTTCTTATATAACAGATTAAAATAATGCACAAAGTTCTACTTGTTCCTCTAACTCATGTGTTATCACTATAATCCGATTCAATTGCTTGTTCTCTGCTGAACCTCTGGTATCGGTTAAACTTGTGGTATGGCCCGGAAGCTTATTTTTTCAAGCTAAAAGTTTGTTTTTATCAGTGCTTTATAGGGTTGATCAGAAAAAAGTCATTGTACGTTAAAGTTCCATAGAAACAATAACATAATTAATCTGGTGGATCATTTTTAATCAACGAAGCATGACTAATAGAGCCAAGTTATAGTTTTCCTTCGTGACTGGCCATTCCATCCAATTCATGTGGGTCAGTGTGAAAGAATACGAGGGCTTGCTAGTGTTTTAGCTGTATTCACCATAATCATGGGGTCTACCTTGATGAGGTGAATTGCCAAGTGATACCTACTTACTTTTGATAGGGGCTTCGTTTCTTTCCTGGACAGCTTATAGTTGATAGGTAGATTGAATTTTTCTGTTAAATTATCTTTAATAACAAGCTTTTGATTGTTCATTGAGTGTGTTTCTGGGGGTGAGTGGTGGGGTTCCACTGTGTAAATGTTAAGTGTTATATGGATTTCTGAAAGATCTTGAGACAACCTTCTTTGTCCAAATGGGATCAGTTTCTTGTATATGAAGAGCCCTTTCCTACAGTAGATGTGTAGTTTGAGTGAAATCCAGTAAGACTTATCTGAAAAACAAAAGTACATCAAATCATAACTCATCTTCATAGGTACATACCAACTACCTTATCAATAACGAGTTGATATTGTCTTTATTATTTTTTCCTAGTTCCCATCCGGCGTATGTGCATATATATAGCTTCGATCTAGGATGGTTCATAGCTATCAACTAGCTAGAGTATCTCCTATCCACTGTGGTTTATTATGTGATCTGCTAGCTATTAGAGGAGACTAAAGAAATGTACATGTAGGCCATCTATTTCAAGCGGGTTAGCCACCATGGATATAGTACTCCTCAAGAGTCATGAAGATTTGCTTAATTTTATTCTGGTAAAGGCACACACAATCACAAATATATTAGGTTTGAGAGGCATTAGGAATAAATCAGCTCGAAGTAGAAAGGATTATAGCCATGCACCTAGTTTGTACCATTACTCTATGGTTCTGCGACGCTCAACGAGAATGGTGTGAACAACGAGTAGGTTTACAATCGGCGGTGGCACGGCGAGGATGGACCCGTCACTAAGGGGATCCTCGCGCCCCCTCCTGGACTCCTCGTGGTGCCGGCGTGTGCTCCATCGACAGTGGATGGCCAGCAAGGGTGGAGCGTTGTCAGCAACCCAATGCCTACTCAAGGTGATACAAGGAGCAGCTCGACATCAGGGAGTGATGCTGTAGCTCGTCCGACAAACGACCAGAGCACGCAAGATTCAAACACGGCAGATGGGTCTGTTGCCACAAGGCCCAAGCGACCAAGGAAACTTCCCTCGTGGCTCGCCAACCCAACTTGACCCAGATGTAACGGCCATATCTTACATCTTACATTCTTAAGAAGTTGATCCACACTACTAGCAATTCTCTGTACATGCACATCATCCACATCAGCATGATACCATATTAGCGTTCAATTTACAAGAAATCTGCCACATCATCGGCTGTCAACAACAAGCCACCTTACGAAAAAACTGCCATGCACCAATTCTTTTTTTTCCTGACGCAGTCTATTCCAATTCTTCGGGAGCAACTACTTAGAGAGCACTCCTTCGGGAGCCTCCCAGCGATCACTTTCACGCGCTGCCATTTGGTGCGTTCTCAGCCGCCACCACGTGTCGTGTTCTAAGCATTCCCTTAGGATTTTTTTTGCAGGCGTTTTCGGCTTTTTGAAGTGCTTTTTTCCTGTGTTTTTTTGGTTTTCCGGTTTTTCATCGGTCTTTCGTAGCTTTTGGATGAATTTTTTTTCATTTTTTGCACGAAAACACGCGTTTTTTTACGAAAGACACAGTTTTGCTATCGCGAGAGGCACGACATACCTCTCAAAAGGAAAAAAACGTGTTTCTGTTTTTGCTTCCGCGAGAGGCAAGATTTTGCTTCCGCGAGAGGCACGATTTTGACTTCGCGAGAGGCACGGCCGTGCCTCTCGGAAAGGGGAAACCGCGTTTTCTGCTTTTTCCCCGAGAGAGGCACGATTTTGCTATCGCAAGAGGCATGGCCGTGCCTCTCAGAAAGAGAAAAAAATGCGTTTTATGTTCCTTTTTTTGTGAGAGGCACGGTTTTGTCATCGCGAGAGGCATGGTCCATGCCTCTGGGAAAACAAAAAATAAATTGCGTTTTTTTTCTATCACATGAGACATGGTTTTTCCGTTTCGGTTTTTTATGTGAAAAAAAGTTCGTCAAAACCTATCAACATGGGATTTAGTTTTGAAGATCTCGAGGAAGCCAACGATGAAAACGGTTCGAGATTTGAAACACGATTTAAGAGATAAAACTTTTTGAAAATACGAATCTACGAAAAAAGGAAAAACTTCCGGGTTGCAACAAGTGGCACGCATGCAGTGCGCCACTTGTCGCAACTGGGGAGGTGGGAGTGATCGGTGTACTCCTCAATTAGTAATTTCACAATTCTCCGCGTTTAGTTTCCTTTAGCATGCACTGCAGCCACGAGGGGAGGACACGGTAGGGCAAGGTTGGGCGCCCGCACTACCTTGATTTGTGAAAAAAATTTACCAGGTATAGGTGTACCGTATACGTATATGGTATATCTGTCGGTCGCTACAGATTGAGTCTGGTCGATAAAACTTCAGTGGACCAATTAACTGGGCCACGTCCTGGTTGGGCCCTGACTGTGTCACAGGCTGGCTTCTTCGTTCTATCCTTCTTCCCTTCTCGCTCTCGGTCCACTCAGGCCTCACCCACCAGGTAGTTCCGTGCATCTCCCATTGATTCTAGTTTCATCAATACCATTTATCATGCTTCATTATCAGTTTGATTGAACTTTATTTCTCGTAAAGTGCTTGTGGCAGGAAGACGGGACTAATTTATGTGGATACTACGTTTACGAGTTCATCTACAACGCGACGACCCAGCAGGGCTACTCTAAAAAACAATTTGAAGTGCGTAAGCAATAATATTCACACTTTTATTTTATTACCATATATATGTATTGATCCCCTTCTTCAAATTAGATATGGAAGATGCGGGATGAACTCCTACCACATGATCGCATACGAGCAATTGAAGAAGAACTGGCAGGATTCTTTCTTGACCACGTCATAAATAAAACCGGAGCATACCATATGGAATTGGACTTTAGATGTTAGGGATTGTAAGAGATCTTATATTGTATATATGTAGATAATAGCGTCAGTTATATATAGGAAAACTTGTTATACGACCAATCTCTCGGAGAAAGAGAGGTTGATCACTCCTATCTCTATATGTTCAGGACGATCTTCTGTACTTAATGGTTCCTTCATTTGCTTACTATAGCTAGCGTGTTGAGTTCTCTCTATAGTAGCTAGCGTCGACCAAGCATGGAGAAAGAGAGGACACTTCTCTCTATCAATTAGCTAGCTATAACAATATTAAACCCCTAAATTAACCATCCAAAACCCCCTAAACCCTCCCTCCTTTTCAAAAATAAAAATCAAGCAACTACCAGATGCTGACGCGTGGATGCCTTTTGGTTCCGGTTGGTGTCATAAACCGGGACTAAAGGTGCTCCTGCCTGGGCTCCCCGCAGAGGCCACGTGGAGCCCCTTCTATCCCGGTTCGTAAGTCAACCGGGACTAAAGGTTTTGGGCTTTAGTCCCGACCCTTTAGTTCCGGTCCTAAAACCGGGACAAAAGGGCCTTACGAACCGGGACAAATGGACCCTTTTCTACTAGTGAGTACCTATTTTATTTGCTGTGCAAATGAAAAAACAGCAAAAACAAAAATTGAGCCTACGGTTTAACCATAGGCATATACCCAAGCTCGGACCACCAGTTCGTGACACGTGTCACCTATGCCTACGGGGGTACCGTAGGCATATGACATATTTATGCCTACAGGGAACTATAGGCATAGAAATGCGGTTGGAGGCACGCCAGATGCCGCCACGTGTCCAATATACGTCTACTGGCCAACCGTAGGCATCGATACGATATACGCCGACGGTTAAACCGTAGGTATACAGTCAACACGTGTCAGCATCTGAGGTATGCGCGTGTGCGTACGGCACTTGACGGACACGCCGTCAAGTATTTTTTTGTCGACGGGTACATATGCTTACAGTAACCGTAGGCACAGATAAGGTATGTCGTCGTTTTTTCTACGCCTACGGACGATGCAGATTTGCCGACGCTATTGATGCCTACGGATATATGCCTACGACCTACGATTTTAGTCTCTTTGCCTACGGTTTAAACCGTAGGTATAGACCATGATTCCTGTAGTGTACCTTGTCCATAAGTTATTATCGTCTTTATTTCTTCCTAGCCATCGTTTGGTGTGCATGCACATATATACTGGTATCTTTCATCCATTGGGGTATAGAGTTAACAACTAGCTAGCTAGCCAGAATATCTCTCGTCCACCAAGTTTTATTGTAGTGGCGAGGAGACGGTTTAAAGGAAGTTATATGTATGGGCTGTTTATCTCAATTTAGTAAGCCGCTATGGATATATTATGCCTAATTTTATTCTAGTAAATCGCTCATCATCACAAAATATACTATTAGGTATGGGAAGCATTAGGAATGTAGAAGCTTGTCGTTACATATGGGGCCGCAATGCTCAGCAAGAATGGTGTGAGCAAGAGATTCTAGAATCAAGAAGTACAAAGTCGTCATGTCTAAGTGATGCTACGGGCCACACTTGGTAGATGCAACACGCTGGCTTACTGATCTGCGGGAGAGCACATACTATTTTCCCTTCTCTGCTACCAGAGCATTTGGAAGCACCGGTAGCGTTCGGCGAGCAACGCCCTAACCTGCAGTTATTTCTTCAGATGTGTCCAGACGATGCATGCGACTGGCGCGTTCCCCTCCCCCCTGAGCACCAAGATCACGCTGCTGCCTGGCTTTCTTCCCTTGGCGTTTAGCTAGGTTCCTGCGTTCTCCCTTATGTTGTGTGCTGCCCTTATCCGTCTCTCTATCTGCTTTGTCTGTGGCTGTTGTAAACAAGGAAAAAAAACGCACTATATAAAATAGCGTGACCCCTAAAATTATGCTATTAGCGTGCTATAGCGCGCTATAACATCCTATTAGCAAGACATTGTACACTGATCAATTTAGCGAGTCAATTTTCTATACGCTATAACGCGCAATTAGCGGCGCTATAGCGTGCTATTTTTTTTCAGTGGTTGTAAAGCTCCAACTTCAGGTTTTTTTGGATGGAAATTCAGATGGGGAATCTCTCCCAGGTGACCATTTAAAAAAATAGTTGTTATACATAAGTTGTTCATCTTTGTCAAGTTTGAGATTTCAAAGCTACAATGACGATCTCTATTCACCTCAGGTGTTATGCGACTTATGTCATTCAATTTCTATTAGTTGATCTCTATTTTTTATAGCATGAGCCTAGTGAGAAGTTTTGAATAGCTCTCTTACCTATTTTTTTATCGTAACATCCAATTCTGCAATTAATCAAAGTTACCTTGTGAATTGAGAGCACAGTAGAACCACTCTAGCGCACTGATCATTCTAGCCATGGTCGATAATGAAAAAAAAACTAACTTCATCTTTTGAAGACCAAGCAAAACCACATTGTCCATCCTTTTGATAATGCAAAATCTTTGTGGATTATATTACGACGAAGGTCTAGCATCTTTGAACTGCTCCGTGTTTCGTACATTATGGTTGCGTTAATTAAATTTGTGACCATTCACCTCACTGTGTGTGTTCTTTGAAAGAACTTCTTAACTTGCGTTTTCTCGGCTGAATCAGTTCATCAAATTATCGAGTTAACTAGTGGCACAAGTTGTAAGCTTTTGTTATGTTTGTTAGATGATTTTTATTTCAAGAAAAATTCTCCGTGAAAGATATTGGTATTTTATTCTGTCAAAGGATAGCAAAATTATGTCTAGTTTTAGTTGCCTATGTTTTCTTTGGTGAATAGTTTCCTATGTTAGTCTATATGAGTCAGTACACTACCACACTCGTCTGTCGGCCCACATCACTACATTTCACCAACCATTGAAGATTTTTAATCGTCTGCCACTTACGAATTATGATGCTATTCTTGTGCCTTTTCTTGCAACGGCACTAGGATGCCAAAAAAACAACCAAAGTGGAGTGACACCATGGCACCTCAAACTCCTCGATGGAGCGTGAGCCGCAACCCGCACCATCCCACGAGACAACAAAAATGGGCCAATAACTCAACGGTACATCCAAAACAATCCAACAAGCACCAATGGAGAAACTACACACGTGCAATTCTCACGGAACTGAATAACAGTAGAAATTACTAAGAGCATTACACTCTCCAATAGCGAAGCCCTGGGCGCTCGCTGGTGATATCCACGTCAGCAAGAAACAGTGTTACCGATGGAAATAATAGCCAGAGAAAAAACGTAGCCATTGGTGTTTCCTTCCCTAAGAAGGCAGCTCCACCTCGACTGGCACGCCAAGGTCCTAGTCAAGACGCCTCCCCTCACATCAAACACGCCATCTCCTCTTCTCCTCTCCTCTCACAGCCAGATCCTCTCCCTCGCCTCGTCTCTTACGATTTTGCCTCTCAATCACGAATCCAGATCCGTAGAGATCGACCTTAGAGGCCATGCTGGGCAGCCGAAGGAGGGGAGGTCGTGACCGACGGTAGAGGAGGAGAGGTCATAGCTATGGATGTAAGTTTGCATCGCAGGCGACGTGGACGTCGATGCCGACTCGTGCACCTCCGGTTAGCCTTCCTTGCCTCTTTGCCGCACCATCGGCTCCTCCCTCTCGGCCTCCTCTTTCCCACCCCTCTTTGTCATACACGGCGACAGCGCCGACAGGTGGGTTGCATCTAGGAATAGCTTCTTTATTCACGCGATTGATTTTTCTTAGTTCATTTTTGTGCTAATCCCTTGCTCGTTGCATGTTCGTTGTTATGCTGCATCATTATATGGCTGTGTATTGCTGGTTTTATTTTTTCCCTTTTGGCTTCAGGGCGCTCCTCTGCCATTGCTTCAAGCTACTTCTCCTCTGCACTTCATTGAATCTATTAGTTTGACAGACTGTTGTGCCATCTGCAGCGCTGCCAGGAGGTTGGCAACGAGGACCGAAAGAGGCCGTGGCGGTGACGCCAGAGAGATAGACTAGGAGATTCACCAGTCCGTGTCGTCATCCTCGTCCCTAAGCGTGTGTTACTGAAGAGAAGGACGCGAAGGACCAGCAGTTAGTAATGGCCCCAATGGACGATGGACCCGGCGGAACAGCGGGCTTTAGCTTTCTCTCCCTTCTACTTTATGGGGACAGAGAATGGTGAGATCTTATGAAGGACATCATGTCGATTTTGTCTTATTGTTCATGCCTAGGATTTGCAACGTGTAATTTGGTGGTAATTCTTTTGCTTCTCCGGCAGAGACTCTCGTTAGATGCATAGTCAGGCAACTGGCTATTGGGCCATAGAGAACACATGAGACAAATCAGGTACAGTACAAACCATCATTCCGATTTTATCATTTGGACACATGAGAGAGACACAGGTGCAGATGGGGTTTCCCTAATTCCCTATCTTTAAATAGGACACCACTTGTCTAATTGCTACAGAGTTACTAAAATAATTGGATAGTAAGTGGATAAGCACATAAATCTGCTATTTGTTGTACAGCTATGAATCAACTATGCATCAATTGAAAAGTGAAGATTGAACAAGTTTTGAGATGCTATCTGGAACCATAAGTATGCAAGTTTTACAAAACAGTTTGGATGAGAAAGCAAAACCATACAGGGAGCCTGCGTTGATGCACATATTTTTGATGAATAACACTCATTTTAGTGTTAAATATGTCTGCTTGTATTTTCTATACACATATTTTTGATGAATAACATTCATATTTTTTATGAATAGCATTCGGTTTAGTCTAATGCTCGCTTTCTTTTTTCCCAGATCAGAAACTAAGCATCTATTAGGTGATAACTTGATTCTGATTGATTCTTGACCATCACCTGATCGACTATATGCATTTTCTAATACATAGACACTCTGCTCATTGTCCTATGACTGTTGCAGATTTTAAAATGTGAGTATACTGTGTCTGGGGAGATTGTCATCCATGCTCAGGTATTTCAGGGGACCAACAAGTGTTATTTCAGTAATTTGAAATCTCCTGTATTCAGAGTTTAGCCAACTCTTAGTCATGTTATTAGACAATCTCCAGGTCTAATAGAAGTTTAGTACGATGCACTATTTTTCTGAATTTTGGCAAGCAAGTGAATCTTTGGCTGTGCCGATCGGGTAGGCTTCGATGTGTATATGGTGTTGATGGACTGCTGACTGCTTCATTTGATGTTTCCTATGTGTGGTGTGAGGTGCATGTTGTTATGAGAGCTTGAAGCAAGCAGAACATCGAAGGAGGGTCTTGGGGATGACTGAGGTTTCATGTCTCTGCGTTTCTTACTGTAGATGTAACCTCGTCAGTATTCAGATCGTATAGCCTATGTGGAGCAGCAAAAAACTGAATTTATTGATGCTTCAAATTTGGACTGATATGTTTGATACATCTGCACTGTCGATGCGGTCTTCTTAAATAGACAAATTTTATTTTGTCAGTTTCTGGTATTAAGGTTGATAGCATATGATTATTTTTAAGATCGCAAGTATAAGATTATTTTCAATTCTTCGAGGTAGAGTTGTTCCATTTTTTGTTAAATATTTGGATAGTGAGACAACATTAACTCGCTAAGTCACTATCATTGATTCTCAAGCTCAACATTGGTGAAGTTCTTAACGTGATATCTCTGACAAGTTAACAGCGGCCTTAAATATCTACACCTTTATATCACTATATTTCATAACATTTTAATTTGCGTGTTCTGACTTACCACATTATGTTTGTATATATGAAACCAAATGTTACTGTGGCTTAGTCTCATGGTCTCTAGACCCAATCTTCATTAGTATGATTATTCCTTCATCTTTGATCAGAATAGAATGATATATGATTGCTTGCATAACCTTGCAAACCCAACTCTGATGCCAAGTGTTTATGATGGAGTATTACTTTCAGTTTACCAACCAACCAGATTTGATCCACAATGCTGTCTTCTAGGCTGTTGTCGAGAGAAGAACTACAAAATCACTCATCTTGGCGGGATGTCATCAACTGATCAACATCACACTACAGAAAAATAGTTTGTGATCACATCTAAGCACCAACTTATGCTCTGTTCTCTTTTTGTTCTCCCTCTTTTTTCTGCATACAAAGAGGGAGATGCAGTGATATGCATGTCAAATTATTTTTTGTGCATTGGACAGAATTACAACATCCAGATATTGTTGCCAAGCACAACTTAGAATTGTTGTCAAACAGATTCTGCAAATATCATGCCAACAAGCTTATTTCAGTCCCACTTAACATGAATGTGCGCTTTTTTTTGGCTATGTAAAAAGCACTATGTAAAAGTAACAACGCATTTGTTATATTTTGTAACCACTATCATATCACTGTCGCTCATCTGGACGGCCTCTCTTTCACTAAACTATGCATGTAGACGTTAACAAATATGATAGCTTAATTAGTGCGTATAATTCTGCCCAAGAGACGCGCCCAGGGCGTGTCCCAGCCACTAGTTCATATACAAGCGCATGTAATTAGACACATAAATGAACAAATTAGTCATGTTTTTTATATCTCTTAGTTTGTTGAGCCACTTCCCTTCGAATCAACTATATCCGTATGTTAAAGAGTAAAGAGCACATGAATAGTTTAAAAATATGTTACGTATTTAGTGGCCATGTCAATTGTAGGGTATGCTTGGAGAAGCACCTCTAGCCTTATATACCCAAAGCCTATGCATATTGTGCAACGAAAAGATTTTTTTGTTTGATAGTCTGTTTCGGGTCTTGATTGGGGATAAGTAGATTGTGTGGCCACTACTGGTTCTATGGTTGATGGCGACCAACTTATCACAGGAATTTGATACATTCCTCTAGAAGTTGCTCTTCTCTGGTGTTTTCCATCAAATACATTCATATTGAACTTTTGAACTCTGCGGTTGCTTTTCACACACGAAGTATATATGGAAGATCAAATCACCCTTAAAGATAAATGTTTCAAGTGGTATCTTAACTGTTCGATGATCTTGACAAACTTTCATCTAGCAAAGCTCAGATGACAGGGATTCAAAAACTATATTATTTTGTGACAAGGAGGAATTTTTTATTTTCCTTTGATGCCAGTTTGATGCTCTTATTTGGCCTATGATATACGTAGCTTGTAATCCGTCCACCGCCTCCCCGCGAGCATTACAAATCTGTTTGGGAACTGGTTGGTTGGGGACTTGAGGTTCACCCGACACTGAAGGCACATATCCGAGTGGGAGTGTGTGTGCGTTACTACGAACGATTTGAAATTAACTTAATGGGTATGTCTTTAACGGAACAGAGATTCCTTTGGCTGTGGGACTAGCACCTCAGAAAAAATATATTTTTTGGAAGTGGAAAGGCATCGATCTATGCTTCTTATAGTTTCGTTCAAAGCTATGTTAGATTCGTTGTAGTTGATAAAAGTAGGCGCGGCGCATGGCTACAACCCCATCAGGAAACGGTCATCACTTATTTGTATTTCGTAATACCGGCATGATCTTCCCTGAGGCACATAAGTATCCTCCCACAAAGGAATATCGATGTCATATTTTTGGCAAAATAATGCCAACTTTGCAAGAAATTCTTGCCAACCAAGATACCTCATATGTTGCATTCTAGTCTTCACCATACTAAAAAGTACCATTGCATTGAGAATATCTTGCAGGAGCGGACCCAGGATAAAAACTGACTAGGGCACCCATCTAGGAAAACACATGCATGTTTACATGATCTTATAAACAAATTCTCCAATAGTAATATGAATAGGAGGGAGTAGCGTTTTTCATCCATCAAAACATCCAGCACTTTTCTCATAATCATAAGATATTTTATCCATGTTCTGAACAAAAGATACTTCATGTACTAGTAACATGACAAGTTTTCCGTTAAACTAAACAAACCGTACAAAAAGACTTTATATCCCAATATTTCATATGTAGCAAAAGAGAATGTTTGTTTCTGACATAAGTGCTAGCGAAAGATACTCCATCCAATAGTAACACGACAAGTTTACCACTAAAGTGCAGAAACCTTACAAGAGTACTTCATATCCCAACACTTTCATAGGTTACAGAAGAGAATACTTTATATTGCAATAGTTTCATAGGTTAAAAAATAATTGAATTACTAACTTTAGGGTTCTGATTCAAAGAATGCTATTAGTAATACACTACCAGGCCAACACACAAGTGCTAGTAATAGTATGTCTTGCGGGATTGGGTCACAAGAAAATTCAAAAATGATATGAATTGACCTCCGAGTAGTGTGTCACACTAATGCTGATAGAGTGGCAGTATTACACTAGCACGGATTGCGTATTTTCATCTGATTTGACATGAAAATAACAAAGGAATAAGGGATGGAGAGGTTAATGTAGTCATGTAAACAAAATCGAGAAGTGCCTAGGGGAGTTTAGGAGTTGAGAATGAGGCGACGAGCAGTCCTGGGATGGGCTGATGAGGTTGCTACTGTAGACATGTAGAGCTCACAAGTAGAAAACAGGGAACTAGTCCCGGTTTTAGAGGGCCTTTTGTCCTGGTTCTGAAACCGGGAAAAAACAAGCGGGACGAACTAGACCAAAGGGGCTTCACGTGGCCGCTGTGATGTGTTCAGGCAGGAGTATGTTTAGTCCTGGTTGGTAACACCAACCGGGACCAAAAGGCCGTCACGCGTCAGGTGCTGCGTTTTTTTGGAAGGAGGTTTAGGGGTTTTGGAGCGTTGATTTAGGGGTTTCATATTGTGTTAACGAGCTAATAGAGAGAAGTGACCTCTCTTTCTCCGTGCTTGGTCGATGCTAGGTACTATACATATAGAAAGAACTCGACGCTAGCTAATAAGCAAATGAAAGAAACCATTAATTACACAAGATAATCATGCTGAACATATATAGAGAGAAGTGACATCTCTTTCTCTCCGTGCGTGGTCGAACAACAAGTTTTCGTATATCTATCTGACCCTACTACATATATACAATATAACATATTTTACAATCCCTAACGTCATCTACCTAAGATCCAATCACAAATCCACACAGTATTCTCCGTCTTCAGGTATGACGTGGTCAAGAAAGAATCCCGCCAATTCCTCTTGAATTGCTCATATGCGATCATGTGGTTGGAGTTCTTCCCGCATCCGCAAGATCTAATTTAAAGAAGGGGGTCAATACATGCATATATATATGAATGAAACTCAACACAATTGATGGTAATATATAAAATAAAATTGTGAATATTATTTACGTACTTGAAACTGTTTGTCAGTGAAGTCCCGATCAGAGGTTGAGTGGCGAATGAACTCGCATATGTAGTATCCACATATAACAGTTCCGGTGTTCTGGTACAAGCACTTTACGAGAATAGAGTTCAATCAAACTGATAAGCAAGCATAGTAATGATATATTGATGAAAATTTGAATAAATTAGAGATGCGCGGAACTAGCTAGTACTACTTACTTTGGAGTGTGTAAATCGTAACTCTTTGTTTAGATCAGGAACCTTTCGGGTGAACTTTTTCCAAACCCTGTCAGGTAAAGAAAATGATTACTTGATATCAGGAAATGAACGAAAATTGCATGTCGGTATGGTCCCGGTATTGACTGGACTTACTTCTTGAGCATTGCAGTCATGTCCGCATAATCCTCGGGATCTTTACGTCTTGAGTCTAAGACAGTTACTAATGCCCCGTCAAGCTTAATGGATAGCAGAATAAAGTGGCAACTGCGCATGCATATATAACTCATCAATTACATTACTTAACCTCGAGTAAGCGAAACCGAATATACAGAAGATAGCAACACTCACTTGAAGTTGTAAGGAAAGAGTATTTTCCTTTTGTTTTGATGTATAAGGAACGACTTTAGCAAGTTCTCCTTGGTCTCTTTGACACTGTTTCGTACCGTATATTCATTTACGGCATCTGGGCTAATGAACACAACGTCGAAGACTCCTGCTTTTTTGCATTCGACGATGTTCAATCTGTATAATGTAGTGATGGTAATTATATATACATGCAATGAATAAGCTGAGCTAGAGACTTAACTATAGAAGTAATACTTACAGACAGTAGCAAGTCATGAGTTGTTTGTCGAGGGCCAGTTGATTGTATAACTGAAATAACTCCACAAATTCAATAGCCATCATGTTGAGTCCAGTGAATTCGTACTCTTGTTTAACTCTAACATACATAGTGTCTCTTCCAGACTCCCTCCCTGCAGGTTTTCATGTACCATTTATGCAAATTATACATCACTATTGTTAGATAAGGATTATCAGATTTGACGAGAGGCTTTCCATGCATGTATTTAAATTCTTCTAGGGTTACCTCAGCCGTTTTAAAAATTATATCATCCCCCAAGTAATCACCAGGTTTGGTATCGGGCAGTAGCACCGGATGATTAGCGATATCGCTAGACACCTTGAGCGGGGGCCATGATTGCTTCTCCTGTTCGCTGAGCTGGGGAATTGTTTTCACACTTCTTCGTTCTTTGACTCTTGCAGCACTAGCAGTACTTCCCGACCGTTGCGCTTCATTATATGTCTTTATAATACATCGGTCATAGTTTGATGGCAGCAGAGGCGGTGATGGTCGGTCCAGGGCATCCCGAGTGCGCTTTGCTTTCACCGGATCTACCATTTCCTTCGGAGATGGATGTTCCGTGCAAAATGGGCCTTCACTTCGGCTTTACTGATGTCATCGTTTTCTTTGTTAGTCCTCTCATATGGTAACTTTGGAAGCGGCTTGAGGCTTGGACCAAATTTGAATTTCTTCCCGCCTATTGTACTGCTAGCCGCCAGAGCGGCGGCGACGTCTCTCTTCCGTCATGGCTGACGTGTCCGAGGAGGCGAAGTGGCATGATGCGTCGGAGGAGGAGGAGGAGGAGGAGGAGGAGGAGGAGTGTCCTGACGTGCCGGAGGAGGCTGAGTGGCCTGGCGCGCCAGAGGAGGTGGAGCAGGAGGCGGAGTGGCCTCACACGCCGGAGGAGGCGAAGCAGGAGGTGGAGGAGGAGGCGTAGTGGCCTCACGCGCTGGAGGAGGCGAAGGAGGAGGAGGAAGAGGCGGAGTGTCCTGATGCTCCGGAGGAGGATGAATCTGCTGAGGCTTCCAGTTTGGAAGCTTGATGTACTCCTTTCTCCATAGACAGGTACTCCTATGAGCATTTTCCAGAAGAACAATATCCTCTTCGCCTATAGGGTTATCAAGGTCCAGCCCCTCATATCTATCCATTATTTCATCCACCGTCACAACAACATAGCCATGTGGAATCGGATAGCAATGGAAAGTTCCGTCAGCTCGAGGAGGTAGAACTGAGCCGACTGTTGCCTTGAAGGTCAGGTTCTGGCATCTCGTCATTAGCTTGCAATGTTGAGCCTTCGTGATACTATCCACAGGGTAGAGAGAAGCCATGAAATCAGGCTGAAAGACCTGCATGGAAGCCACGCTGCTTCTCCGCTGAGATGGTGGAGTAGCTTCTAGGGCGGCGTCGAAGGAAGGATCTTCGTGCTCGCTGGCTCTCAAGTTCCTCTAGTTTTGCTAATCTTGCACTGAGCTTCTGCATTTCTTGCTTCCAGTTTCCTCTTTCTCTCCCGGTTTATATAACCGTCGCTATTGGGTAATCCATGCTTCCACGGTACGGAGCCTAATGTACCTCATGTTCGTCCAGGGTGTTCAGGATTCCCGAGGTCCTCTATCAGCTTGTCCTTTTCTCTGTTTGGAATGAATGTCCCTTCCTGCGCTGCCTTGATTACTACTTGAAGCTTTGTGATGGGTATTGTAAGTTGGGCTCTCGTCTAAACACACTTCCCTATTTCTGTGTCCAAAGTTCCCCCAACCCCGAAGAACCAAGTCCTGAAACGATCTAGCCAGTGCAATGTCTCTGGGTGGACATTCTTAGCAAGCAGGTCTTGCTCAGCTTTGTCCCACAATGGCCGGGCTTTGTAGTAGCCACCTGACCCCGTGTGATGGTGATATTTCTTCGCTGGAACATTTTTATTGTTTCTCAGTGACATTTTCTTACTCTTCTCCGATTTCTTGTAGGCCACAAATCTGGGCCATTGATCTTATCTTCTCATATCGACCGGCGAACTCCGGAGTCTTATCTTTCTCGACAAACTTTGTGTTCAACTCTTTCTTCCGGTTCCTGAATAGTTCTGCCATCTTCTTAAGAGCCCACGACTTGACCTTTCGCTCTATAACTGGCTTATTCAGATCCTCCTCTTGCGGTAGGCTGAAATTTCTCATCAGCTCGGTCCAAAGATCATCTTTCAGTCTATCATGGACATAAGAAACTTCGGGGTCCTTATTATTCTTATTCCATTGTTAGGTGGTGATCAAGACGTAGTCCCTAACAACAACTCCACACTAATGTACAAATGCGTATTTGGTCCGCTTGGGAGCAATCAGTTGGCCACCGTTTGTGACTTCTGTGATCGTGAACCTTTCATCCTCGCGCAACCTTCTCTTAGGGCCTTGTCTCCTTACCCCGTTGGACTTTTCAACGGTTGAGGATCCCTCCTCCATTAGGTCACCGGAGCCGTGATCATGATCTCCTTCCTCCACAATTCGGTCACCAGAACCGTCATTATCTCTTGCTACCTCCATTGTTGGATCACCGGAGCCGTCCTCCCCTTCCTGACCATCAGTGTCATTGCGATACGCCAATGGATTATACCCGGCGCAGATTATATCCCCCAACAAGTCTTCTTGTTCTATGTCTCTATGATCCAAATATTATGACATGGCAATATACAAACATGAGATATGGAAATCAATACAAGGCATTAATCAATACTCTCCAGGTGGTTGCCACCGAGTCGACGACGAGGATGCATGCTGGTCGGGCATCGTCGACTCAACGGATAAGCTATGCAACTAACATTTCAACATGTAAACATCATATATCTGCCTAATAAAAATTCCTTGATATCGTCGAGAACTCTCGCTCCCTCACCATCGATCGTCAGGGACTCTCCCTTACCGGTGATCGTTAGGGACTCCTTCATATCGCGCCACCGATAAAAAAACTAAAACACAAAACGTCGATATTTGCCTAATATAAAACCGTCGATATCGTCGGTGACTCCTGCTCGCTCACCATCGATTGTCGGGGACTCTCCCTCACCTACGATCGTCGGGGACTCCTTGATACCGTGTCACCGATAAAACAACTAAAATAACTAAATAACTAAAACAACTAAAACAACTAAAACATAAAAAACTCAACTAACTAAAACAATCTGAACACTTAATTAATAAACAAATAAAATAAAATATAAAAAACTAAACAACTAAAACAACTAAAACACAAAACAACTAAAACAACTAAATTAACTAAAACATAGAAAAATAAATTAACAAACACATGAAACAACTAAAACACAAAAAAACTAAACAACTAAAACAACTAAAACACAAAACAACTAAAAGAACTAAAACACAAGACAACTAAGACAACTAAATTAACTAAAACATAAAAAACTAAATTAAGTAACACATGAAACAACTAAAACGATTGTATTCACCAGGGCTTGACGAGAGGAGAGCGGCTCGACGGGGAGAGCGGCGACAACGACAGGGAGAGCGGCGATGGCGACGAGCGGCGACGACGTCGGGTCAGGGAGGCGATGGGGCAGAGGGCGGCAACGGGGCGAGGGCGGCGAGGGCGGAGAGATGGGGATTGCATCGAGGGCGGCGACGGCAGTGACGTCAACGAGGGAGACAACGTCGGGTCGCAGGACGTCAAGGGCGACGGCGAGGGCGTCGAGGACAATGATGGCGGCGAGGGTGACGGCGTCAGGTCGCGGGGCGAGAGCGACACGACGGGGCGAGCGGTGACGATGGATAGGGCGATAGCGTCGGGTCGGGGCGTCGGCCAGAGGGCGGCGAGGGCGTCGACGGCGAGCTCAGGCAGCCTGGCGACATCGATGTGCTCGGCGTCGTTAGCGCAACTGCATGTAAAATCTGCAAATTTTCCTAACTCCCGCCTATATACAGAGATGTTTAGTCCCGGTTGGTGGCTGCAACCGGGACTAAGGTTGCACCCACCAACCGGGACAACAAGGCCAATTTCGGCAGCCCAAAGCACGGGAAGTAGAGGCCTTTGGTCCCGGTTGGTGGCTGCACCCAGGACTAAAGGGGGGGCTCTACTCCCGGTTGCTGCCACCAACCGGGACCAAAGGCCTAGCACGGCGGTGTCGAAAGTTTAGTCCCGCCTCGCTAGTCGAGGGGTGATCGCACCGGTTTATAAGCTCCGATGCGCATGAATTGTCGAGCTCCCCTCCAAAGCAGGCTATGTATATGCCTAAACTCTGCCTCTGCCTTGTTGGGGCTGCTAGGCCCGCAGGCTCTGGCCCATATTTTGATGGGTTTCTAGTCGTATGCAGGTCGTGGTTTCCTAGTAGCCAGGCATCATTTTTTTATATTATTTTTGTTTGCTATTTAAGCTTTTTAGTCCCGGTTGGTGCCACCAGTCGGGACTAAAGGGTGGCGCAGTGTTGTGGTGGAAATTTAGTCCCACCTCGCCAAGCGAAGGTTGCCCGAACCTGTTTATAAGCCCCATCGCGGCTGCTACGTTGAGCTCCTCTCAAATTGAAAATAGATGCCCTTATACAGAAAATTTGATATAAATTTAAAATGCTAGTTAGGCACCATAACTAGCACTTTGAATTTAGGTTGAATTTTCTCTATAAGCGCATCTATTTTCACTTTTACCATTTTTATGTTATTTTTTTGCATATTAAAAGTTCATTACAAAAAATACTCTATGAATATTCTTTTTGCTATTAAAGGTTTTAACAAATAACTTTGATAATTTTAGTTGCATAAATTTTATATAAAATCAAGTTTAGTTATATCACTTTTATCGGACGAAAACACGTCTGTTACAAAAGGATTTCAATTTTTCAAACATATTTGAACTCAATAGTTTGTCTATATTCAATATGCACCATTCGAAGCCACATAATCCCTTTTCAACCCATTTTCTGACTTCATTTGTTATTTTTCATGCATTTCATCATTTACTTTAAGCTAAAATGTCCCTAAATTGAAAAACAGTACAAATGAAATCTAAAATGGTTGAAACTTGGCATGGTACCATCATTTCACCCACATAGCATGTGCTACAAAGTTGAGAGGGTTACGGCAAAAACTGGATGCACTTCGCGTACAAAATGAACAATTTCTTTTGAAGTATCAGGGTTTCGAACGAAAACACGTCTGTTACAAAAAGATTTTAATTTTGTAAACATATTTGAACTCAATTTTTTTTCTGCATTCAATATGCACCATTCGAAGCCACATAATCTCTTTTCAATCATTTTCTGACTTCATTTGCTATTTTTAATGCATTTCATCATTTATTTTAAGCTAAAATGACCCTAAATTGAAAATCACTTCAAATGAACTATGAAATGGTTGAAACTTGGCATGGTGCCATCATTTCACCCCCATAACACTACTAGGAAAAGGGCTATAGATAATATGGACATTAATGACACACCACACATGTGGTGCGCCACTACTATATAGCAGTGACGCACCATGTGTTGGTGCGCTATTAGTGTGATGGACAGTAATGGCGCACCACACCCACGGTGCGCCACTACTAACAAACTTTTATTATTATTATTTTTCCAAAACTAGTAATGACGCACCAGGGCACAGTGCGCCATTACTAGTTATAACTAGTAATGACGCACCACTCATCCGGTGCGCCACTACTAACATTTTTTTTAACTTTTTTTTCAGAACTAGTAATGGCGCACCAGTGTATAGTGCGCCATTACTAGTTCAAACTAGTAATGGCGCACCACACACACGGTGCGTCACTACTAACATTTTTTTATTTTTATTTTTACAAAACTAGTAATGGCGCACCATCTAACTTGTGCTCCATTACTAACCTGGGACCAGCTAGATATTTTGAACAGCCACCTACCACACTCACTTTCCTCACTTCATTCTCTCCACCTCCTCCTCCAAGCTTGTCTCGGCTGCCTCCTCCTCCTTACCTCATTTGCACCATAGATTCATCCAAATTAAGTGGTTAAATTACCTTTTTTTGCTAGGTAAGTAAGGGGAAAGCTTTCTTTATGTTGTAGATCTACTTTTTTCTCCCTCCAACAATATGCACATGCACTTTTTATGGCCTAGCTAGATCTATGTATGTTTGTGGTGTTGCATATATGTTTGTGTTTGCAGGTACCGGTATTTGAAATGCGATAGTTGCCAATATTTTGCCGGAATGTTGATTCATTTCCGTTTCGGCGAGAATTTGACACTATGCATTCTTTTTGGTCCTATTTTTAGGCAAAGTCATGCCAAATTTTTTCTTGGTTCTAAAATATCGTTTTGCTCTACCCCGCAGGCAACCGTTCGCACGATGACCGAAGGCATCGTGAATAGGTTTTTGAGCTCCGCGAAGGCCGAGATGCTTCAAAAGAACAAGATGGAGATAAGATGTCCATGCCGAAGATGCAAGCTGAGGGGCCTTATGGACCCGGATTCCGTACAGGTGCGGGACCACCTGCTCTTGCGTGGTTTGATGGATGGCTATCGGTGGCAAGGTGAAGATGATTATGAAGTCGTCCATGGGGGTCGGGAAAGAAATGAGGAAGGGCATGAGCAAGACAACCGCGGCGAGGGCGGGCGAGAAGACGAAGAATCTCTAGGACATGATCACGAAGTAGATGCAGTACATAGTCATCATGTAGAAGATGCCGGACATGATGATGTGGAAGATGCCGGAGCAGACGAAGGGCATGATCATGAAGATGAAGATGCCAGAGCAGACGACGATGGACCATCGATGGGCTGGCTGCAGGACCCTCATATTCAAGAGCTGCTTATCAAGCAGACGGATAACGTAAGAGCTGCCGCCCGAGAGAAAGCCAAGCTGGATCAACTAGAAATAGACGCGGTTACTCCATTGTATGAAGGATGCAGGCCCGAGGATACCCGCCTGAAAGTAACGCTCATGGCTCTAGAGATGAAGGTAAAACACAAAATGACCGACGCATGCTTCGACGAGAACATGTCATTCTGGCACGAACGTCTTCCCAAGGGGAGCAAGTGCCCGACTAGTTTCGAATAGGCGAAGAAAATTGTGTGTCCTCTGGATTTACCGCACGTGAAATACCATGTGTGCATGAACAATTGCATCATTTATCAGGACGAGCACGCGCAGTCTACCATATGTCCGGTGTGCGGCGTCACTCGATACAAGAAGAGGAAGAAAGCTCCTCGAAAAGTGGTGTGGTACTTTCCGATCACTCCTCGTCTGCAGCGGTATTTCACAGAACCTAAGGTAGCAAAGCTCCTGCGTTGGCATGCGGATAGGGAGGAGAAGAAGCGAGAAGATGACGCAAATGATTCGGAGATAAATAAAAAAGACAAGATGCTGAGTCACCCTAAGGATGCGAGCCAGTGGCAAGCGTTGAACTTCGAACACCCAGAATTTGGGAACGATCCAAGGAACATCGTGCTGGGCGCGAGCACCGATGGAGTCAATCCATTTGGCAACCAGAGAAGCACACATAGCACATGGCCTGTGTTTGTGTGGATGTACAACCTTCCCCCCTGGTTGTGCATGAAGAGGAAGTACATTCACATGAGTATGCTAATTGAAGGGCCGAAACAACAAGGGAACGACATCAATCTGTATCTGGGGCTGCTGAAAGAGGAGCTAGACACGCTGTGGAAAATGCCAGCCAATACGTGGGACGCTGCAGAGAAAGAATATTTCCCTATGAGAGCCGCACTGCTCACGACGATGCACGACTATCTCGGTTACGGATATGTCGCGGGGCAGGTGGTCCACGGATTTTCTGGATGCGTCAGGTGCATGGATGACACAATGTATCGCCAGCTCGATAGAGATCCCGGGTCTTCGAAAACCGTGTTCATGGGACATCGAAGGTGGCTTCACGACGATGACTCATGGAGAAAACGCAAGGATCTGTTCGATGGTGAAACCGAACCCCGAAGATGTTGGAAATATGCCTTAGAGGCAATAAATAAAGTGTTTATTATTATATTTCCTTGTTCATGATAATCGTTTATTATCCATGCTATAATTGTATTGATTGGAAACACATTGCATGTGTGGGTAAATAGACAACACTGTGTCCCTAGTATGCCTCTAGTGAACTAGCTCGTTGATCGAAGATGGTCAAGGTTTCCTAGCCATTGGCATGTGATGTCATTTGATAACGGGATCACATCATTGGGAGAATGATGTGATGGACAAGACCCAATTTACAAACGTAGCATATGATCGTGTCAGTTTATTGCTGCTGTTTTCCGCATATCAAGTATATGTTCCTATGACCATGAGATCATGCAACTCACTAACACCGGAGGGATGCTTTGTGTGTATCAAACGTCGCAACGTAACTGGGTGACTATAAAGGTGCACCACAGGTATCTTCGAAGGTGTCTGTTGAGTTGGCATGGATCAAAACTGGGATTTGTTACTCCGTGTGACGGAGAGGTATCTTAGGGACAACTCGGTAATGCAAACATCACAACAAGCATTGCAAGCAATGTGACTAATATGTTAGCCATGGTATCTTGCATTACGAAACGAGTAAAGAGACTTGCCGGTAACTAGGTTGAACTAGGTATGGAGATACCAACGATCGAATCTCGGGCAAGTAACATACCGAAGAACAAAGGGAACGTTATATGGGATTAACTGAATCCTTGACATAGAGGTTCGACCGATAAAGATCTTCGTAGAATATGTAGGAACCAATGTGGACATCCTGGTCCCTCCATTGGTTATTGACCGGAGAGGTGTCTTGGTCATGTCTACATAGTTCTCGAACCCGCAGGGTCTGCACACTTAAGGTTTGGTGACGTTTCGGTAGTATAGAGTTATGTATGGTGGTGACCGAAGGTTGTTTGTAGTCCCGGATGAGATCCCGGACATCAAAAGGAGCTTCGGAATGGTCCGGAGGTAAAGATTCATATATAGGAAGTCGCAGTTTGGTCGCCGGAAAAGTTTCGGGCTCGTCGGTAGTGTACCGGGAGTGCCGGCAGTGTACCGGGAGACCTTCGGGAGGGGTATTTGGACCCAAGAGGCTACATGGTCTGTAGTAGGGTGAATACCAGCCCTTAGTGGGCTGGTGTAAGTCCTACACAAAGCCCATGAAGCTGGGAAGAAAATACCAAAAGGAAAAAGGTGGAAAAAGGCAAAAAGGGGCCATATAAGGAAGGAGTCCTAATCCTACCTCGAGTAGAAGGAGGAGGACTCCTCCTTCCTAGCCGGCCGAACCAAGCTAACCTTGGAGGCCAAGGCTGCCTCTCCTCCTCCTCTCCTCCTATATATACTAGAGGGTTTCAAGGGTTTTGCACTAGTTTTTTCTTCCACGTGCAACCCTTACCTCCAGTGCATAGTTTCTCCTCTAAATCGGTTTTCTGCGGTGCTTAGGCCAAGCCCTGCAGGAATAACTCCACCACCATCACCGGAGCGCCGTCATGCTGCCGGTGAACTCTTCCTCCTCTCCACCTCCTCTTGCTGGATCAAGATGGTGGAGATCGTCATCAAGCTGCACGTGTGCTGAACGCGGAGGTGCCGTCCGTTCGGTACTAGATTGGAAGGA
Organism: Hordeum marinum; assembly: GCA_022496015.1. Lineage (NCBI taxonomy): Eukaryota > Viridiplantae > Streptophyta > Magnoliopsida > Poales > Poaceae > Hordeum > Hordeum marinum. The sequence continues at coordinate 532,580,181 of CM039678.1, read as the reverse complement.
TCGTGATCAAGGTCACGGGACGTTCGTGATCAGATCGCGGGACAGATCATGATGAGATCACGAGACGGTTCGTGATTGGTTCGCGGGACGGTTCGTGATTAGATCGCGGGACGCTTGGTGATTTGGATCGCGAAGAAGTTCCACTACACCAACCGCGTTTCTTAACGCTTCCCGCTTAGCGATCTACAAGGGTACGTAGATCCACTCTCCCTCTCGTAGATGCTCATCACCATGGATAGGTTTGCGTGTGTGTAGGAATTTTTTTTCCCATGCGACGTTCCCCAACAGTGGCATCATGAGCTAGGTTGATGGTTCGATGAGATCTCGAGTAGAACACAAAAGGTTTGTGGGCGTTGATGCTTAGATTGCTTCCTTCCTTGGTCGGATTTTGGTTCAGCGGTATTGTGGGATGAAGCGGCCCGGACCAACCTTACTCGTACGCTTATGAGAGACCGGTTCCCTCAACTGCACTTGTTGCAAAAGATGGCTAGCGGGTGTCAGTTTCTCCTACTTTAGTTGGATCGGATTCGACAAAGGCGGTCCTTGAGAAGGTTGAAAAGAAAACTAGTGTATCACCATTGTGGTTTATGCGTAGGTGAGAATTGTTCTTGCTAGATACCCGTAGCAGCCACGTAAAAGTTGCAACAACAATTAGAGGATGTCTAACTTGTTTTTGCAGGGTATGTTGTGATGTGATATGGCCAATTACATGATGTGATATATGTGATGTATGAGATGATCATGTGATGTATAGAATTTCACGACTTGCATGTCGATGAGTACAGCAACCGGCAGGAGCCATAGGGTTGTCTTTAATTATTGTATGACCTGCGTGTTAATCATTAAGCGCTATGTAATGCTTTACTTTATCGCTAAGCGGTAGCAATAGAAGTAGAAGCAGGGCTGGCGCCACAACCCCAATGGCAACACATTGATGGAGATCAAGATGATGGAGATCATGGTGTTGTGCCGGTGACGATGGAGATCATGCGGGTGTTTTGAAGATGGATCTTAAACACAAGTTCATGGCCATATCATGTCACTTATGAATTGCGTGAGATGTTAATCCTTTTATGCACCTTGTTTTTCTTAGTACGGCGGTAGCATTATAAGGTGATCCCTCACTTAAATTTCAAGATGAAACTGTGTTCTCCCCGAGTGTGCACCGTTGCGAAAATTCGTCGTGTCGAGACACCACGTGATGATCGGGTGTGATAGATTCTACATTCACATACAACGGGTGCAAGCCAGATTTGCATGTGCAGAACACTCGGGTTAAACTTGATGAGCCTAGCATGTATAGACATGACCTAGGAACAGAAGAAACCGAAAGGTCGAACATGAGTCATATAGTAGATATGATCAACATGATGATGTTCACCATTGAAACCGCCTCAACTCACGTGATGATCGGACTTGAGTTGGTGAATTTGGATCATGTATCACTCGAATGACCAGAGGGATGTCAATTTGAGTGGGAGTTCTTAAATAATTTGATTAATTGAAGTCATTATCATGAACATAGTCAGTAGTGTCTTTGCAAATTATGTTGTAGATTACTAGCTCACGCTGTAGCTCCCTAGTATTTTTATATGTTCCTAGAGAAATAGAGTTGAAAGATGATGGTAGCAATATTGCAGACTAGGTTCGTGATCAGAGGATTGTCCTCATTGTTGCACAGAAGGCTTATGTCCTTAATGCACCGCTCGGTGTACCACCCCCTCTAGTGTCGTATGTAGATGTTGTGAACATCTGACAGACACGTTCTCATGACTACTTGATAGTTTAGTGCGTCATGCATTATTGCTTAGAATTGAGGCTCTGAAATGTTTTGAACGTCACAGAACATATGAGATGTTCTAAGAGCGGAAATTAGGATCTCCGTCTCATGCCCGTGTTGCGAGATATGAGATCTCCAACAAGATTCTTTGCCTACAAGATGAAGGAGAATAACTCAATCGTTGAGCATGTGCTCAGATTGTTTGGGTGCTACAATCGCTTGAATCGAGTGGGAGTTGATCTTCCAGATAAGATAGTGATTGACATAGTTCTCCAAGTCACTGTCACTAAGCTACTAGAACTTGGTGATGAACTATAAAACGCCAGGGATAGAAATATTGATCCCTGAGCTGTTCGCGATGTTTGACACCGCGAAGGTAGAAATCAAGAAGGAGCATCAATTGTTGATGGTTAGTAAAACCACTAAGTTTCGAGAAGGGTAGGGGTAAGGAGGGAAACTTCATGGATGGCAAGTCAGTTGCTGCTCTAGTGAAGCAACCCGAAGTTGAACCCAAACCCGAGACTAAGTGCTTCGATTATGAGGAGAATGGTCGCTGAAGGGGAACAACCCTAGATACTTGGTAGATAAGAAGGCTGGCAACGTCAAGAGAAGTATATTTGATATACGTGTTATTGATATGTACCTTGCTAGTACTCCTAGTAGCAACTGGGTATTGGATACCGGTTCGGTTGCTAAATGTTAGTAACTCGAAATAAAAGCTACGGAATTTACGGAGAACTTGCTAAGGCTGAGGTGACGATGTGTGTTGAAAATGTTTCCAAGATTTATGTGATCAACATCACACGCTCTCTCTACCTTCAAGATTAGCGATGAACCTAAATAAATGTTATTTGGTGTTTTGCGTTGAGCATGAACATGATTAGATCGTGTTTGTTGCAACACGGTTATTCATTTAAGTTAGAGAATAATGGTTATTCTGTTTACATCAATAATACCTTCAATGGTCATGCATCCAGTGAGAATGGTTTGTTGAATCTTGATCGTAGTAAGACACATGTTCAAAACATTGATGGCAAAAGATACAAAGTTAATAATGATAGCACCACTTTCTTGTGGCACTGCCGTTTAGGTCATATTGGTGTAAAACGCATGAGGAAGCTCCATGCTGATGGACTTTTGGAGTCACTTGATTTTGAATCACTTGACACATGTGAACCATGCCTCATGGGCAAGATGACTAAAACGCCGTTTTCTGGAACAATGGAACGGGCAAGTGACTTATTGGAAATCATACATACTGATGTGTGCGGTCCAATGAATGTTGCAGCGCGCGGTGGATATCGTTACTTTCTCACCTTCACTGATGACTTGAGTAGATATGGGTATATTTACTTGATGAGACACAAGTCTGAAACATTTGAAAAGTTCAAGCAATTTCAGAGTGAAGTTGAGAATCATCGTAACAAGAAGATTAAATTTCTGTGATCTGATCGAGGAGGTGAATATCTGAGTTATGAGTTTGGCAGTCACTTAAGACAATGTGGAATTGTTTCACAGTTGACACCGCCCGGAACACCACAGCGTAATGGTGTGTCTGAACGTCGTAATCGAACCTTATTAGATATGGTGCGTTCTATGATGTCTCTTGCCGATTTGCCACTATCGTTTTGGGGTTATGCATTAGAGACAGCTGCATTCACTTTAAATAGGGCACCATCAAAATCCGTTGAGACGATGCCATATGAACTGTGTTTTGGCAAAAGGCCAAAGTTGTCGTTTCTTAAAGTTTGGGGATGTGATGCTTATGTCAAAAAGCTTCAGCCTGAAAAGCTGGAACCCAAAGCGGAGAAATGCGTCTTCATAGGATACCCAAAAGAGACAGTCGGGTATACCTTCTATCTCAGATCCGAAGGCAAAGTGTTTGTCGCAAAGAATGGAACATTTCTTGAGAAAGAGTTTCTCTTGAAAGAATTGAGTGGGAGGAAAATAGAGCTTGATGAGGTTATTGAACCTTTACTTCAACCAGAAAGTAGCACAGCGCAGAAAGATGTTTCTATGGAACCTATGACGGTAGAAAAGGAAGTTAATGATGATGATCATGAAGCTTCGTATCAAGCTACTATTGAACCTCGTAGGTCGACAAGGACGCGTACTACTCCCGAGTGGTACGGCAACCCTGTCTTGGAGGTCATGTTGTTATACAACAATGAACCTACGAGCTATGGAGCAGCAGTGATGGGACCGGATTCCGAGAAATGGTTAGAGGCCATGAAATCCGAGATGGAATCCATGTATGAAAACAAAGTATGGACTTTGGAAGTACTACCTGAAGGGCGAAAGGCCTTTCAGAACAAATGGATCTTTAAGAAGAAGACGGACACGGAGAGTAATGTCATCGTCTATAAAGCACGACTTGTGGCAAAGGTTTTTTCACAAGTTCAAGGAGTTGACTACGATGAGACTTTCTCACCCGTAGCGATGCTTAAGTCTCTCAGAGTCATGTTGGCAATAGCTGCTTATTTCGACTATGAAATTTGGCAGATGGATGTCAAAACGGCGTTCCTCAACGGTTTCCTTGAGGAAGAGTTGTATATGATGCAACCTAAAGGTTTTGTCGATCCAGAGAATGCTAACAAAGTTTGCAAACTCCAGCGATCCATTTATGGACTGGTGCAAGCATCTCGGAGTTGGAATAAGCGCTTTGATGAGGTGATCAAAGCGTTTGGGTTTATACAAGTTTATGGAGAAGCTTGTATTTACAAGAAAGTGAGTGGGAGCTCTATAGCGTTTCTAGTGTTATATGTGGATGACATATTGCTGATTGGAAACAATATACAAATGCTGGAAAGCGTGAAGGAATATTTGAATAAGAGTTTTTCAATGAAGGACCTAGGAGAAGCTGCTTTCATATTAGGCATTAAGATCTATAGAGATAGATCGAGATGCTTAATAGCACTTTCACAGAGCACATACCTTGATAAAGTTTTGAAGAAGTTCAAAATGGAGTAGTCCAAGAAAGGGTTCTTGCATGTATTACAAGGTGTGAAGTTGAGTAAGACTCAATGCCCAGTGACTGCAGAAGATAAAGAAAATATGAGTGTCATCCCCTATGCTTCAGCCATAGGCTCTATCATGTATGCAATGCAGTGCACAAGACCTGATGTCAGCCTTGCCACAAGACCCGAGGTCAGCCTTGCCATAAGTATGGCCGGAAGGTTTCAAAGTGATCCTGGAGTGGAGCACTGGCAAGCGGTCAAGAATATCCTCAAGTACCTGAAAAGGACAAAGGATATGTTTCTCGTTTATGGAGGTGATGAAGAGCTCGTCATAAAGGGTTACGTCGATGCAAGCTTTGACACTGATCCGGATGACTCTAAGTCGCAGATCGGATACGTATTTATTCTTAACGGGGGAGCGGTAAGCTGATGCAGTTGCAAGCAGAGCATGGTAGCTGATTCTACGTGCGAAGCGGAGTACATCGCAGCCTCGGAGGCAGCGAAGGAAGGTGTCTGGATGAAGCAGTTCATGACAGATCTTGGAGTAGTGCCTAGTGCACTGAATCCAATAAACCTGTTCTATGACAACACTGGTGCCATTGCTCTAGCCAAGGAACCAAGGTTTCACAAGAGGACCAGACACATAAAGCGACGCTTCAACTCCATCCGGTTCTACATGGAGGAGAAGGACATAAATATTTGCAAAGTGCACACGGATCTGAATGTTGCAGACACGTTGACTAAACCTCTTCCAAGGGCTAAACATGATCAACACCAGAACTGTATGGGTGTTCAATTCATTACCATGTAAATCACATAGTGATGTGAACTAGATTATTGACTCTAGTGCAAGTGGGAGACTATTGGAAATATGCCCTAGAGGCAATAAATAAAGTGTTTATTATTATATTTCCTTGTTCATGATAATCTTTTATTATACATGCTATAATTGTATTGATTGGAAACACATTGCATGTGTGGGTAAATAGACAACACTGTGTCCCTAGTATGCCTCTAGTGAACTAGCTCGTTGATCAAAGATGGTCAAGGTTTCCTAGCCATTGGCATGTGATGTCATTTGATAATGGGATCACATCATTGGGAGAATGATGTGATGGACAAGACCCAAATTACAAACGTAGCATATGATCGTGTCAGTTTATTACTGCTGTTTTCCGCATGTCAAGTATATGTTCCTATGACCATGAGATCATGCAACTCACTGACACCAGAGGGATGCTTTGTGTGTATCAAACGTCGCAACGTAACTGGGTGACTATAAAGGTGCACCACAGGTATCTCCGAAGGTGTCTGTTGAGTTGGCATGGATCAAAACTAGGATTTGTTACTCCGTGTGACGGAGAGGTATCTCAGGGCCCACTCGGTAATGCAACATCATAACAAGCCTTGAAAGCAATGTGACTAATATGTTAGCCACGGGATCTTGCATTACGGAATAAGTAAAGAGACTTGCCGGTAACTAGGTTGAACTAAGTATGTAGATACCAACGATCGAATCTCGGGCAAGTAACATACCGAAGAACAAAGGGAACGTTATACGCGATTAACTGAATCCTTGCCATAGAGGTTTGACCGATAAAGATCTTCGTAGAATATGTAGGAACCAATGTGGACATCCAGGTCCTGCCATTGGTTATTGACTGGAGAGTTGTCTCGGTCATGTCTACATAGTTCTCGAACCCGCAGGGTCTGCACACTTAAGGTTTGGTGACGTTTCAGTAGTATAGAGTTATGTATGGTGGTGACCGAAGGTTTTTTGGAGTCCCGGATGAGATCCCGGACGTCACGAGGAGCTTCGGAATGGTCCGGAGGTAAAGATTCATATATAGGAAGTCCCAGTTTGGTCACCAGAAAAGTTTCGGGCTCGTCGGTAGTGTACCAGGAGTGCCGGTAGTGTACCGGGAGACCTCCGGGAGGGGTATTTCAACCCAAGAGTCTACATGGGCTGTAGGAGGGTGAATACCATCCCTTAGTGGGCTGGTGGAAGTCCTACACAAAGCCCATGAAGCTGGGAAGAAAATACCAAAAGGAAAAAAGGTGGAAAAAGGCAAAAAGGGGCTATATAAGGAAGGAGTCCTAATCCTACTTGGAGTAGAAGGAGGATGACTCCTCCCTCCTAGCCATCCGAACTAAGCTAGCCTTGGAGGCCAAGGCTGCCTCTCCTCCTCCTCTCCTCCTATATATACTAGAGGGTTTCAAGGGTTTTGCACTAGTTTTTTCTTCCACGTGCAACCCTAACCTCCAGTGCATAGTTTCTCCTCTAGATCGGTTTTCTGCGGTGCTTAGGCGAAGCCCTGCAGGAATAACTCCACCACCATCACCGGAGCGCCGTCATGCTGCCGGTGAAATCTTCCTCCTCTCCACCTCCTCTTGCTGGATCAAGACGGTGGAGATCGTCATCAAGCTACACGTGTGCTGAACGCGGAGGTGCCGTCCGTTCGGTACTAGATCGGAAGGATCGTGATCAAGGTCACGGGACGTTCGTGATTGGATTGCGGGACGGATCGTGACGAGATCGCGGGACGGTTCGTGATTGGTTCGCGGGACGGTTCGTGATTAGATCGCGGGACGCTCGGCGATTTGGATCACGAAGAAGTTCGACTACACCAACCGCGTTTCTTAACGCTTCCCGCTTAGCGATCTACAAGGGTACGTAGATCCACTCTCCCTCTCGTAGATGCTCATCACCATGGATAGGTATGCGTGTGCGTAGGAAAGTTTTTGTTTCCCATGCGACGTTCCCCAATAGAAGATGCCCACGTACGAGGAGCGGCGAGGAAATAGACAAGCTGTTGAAAAATTGGAAAGAGTGCCCACCGCCGGGAAAGGCGCCAGAGCCGGGAAAGAAGCGAAAGGCGCCAGAGCCGCTGCTGAATGTATGGAAAACGAGGTCTGTTTTCTGGGACTTTTCATACTGGAAGATCCTCCGTGTGCCTCACAGCCTTGATGTCATGCATATCACGAAGAACGTGTGCGAGAGTCTGCTTGGTACCTTGCTCAACATGCCAGAGAGGACCAAAGATGGGCCGAAAGCAAGGGCAGACTTGAAATCAATGGGCATCAGGGAGGAGCTTCATGCTAATAATGATGATGATGATGAGGCGAAGCAGGACACGGAAAGTCGTCGCAAATGCCAAAAGGCCAAGAAGACCGGAAATGACTTCCCTCCCGCGTGCTTCACTCTAAGTCAGGAGGAGATCGATCAGTTTTTCACCTACCTCATAGGAGTAAAACTTCCTTACGGTTACGCGGGGAAGATAAGAAGATACCTAGACTCAACGAAGCAGAAGTTCAGCGGAATGAAGTCTCACGACTATCACGTGCCGATGACGCAGATACTTCCAGTTTCAATCCATGGGATCATGGACGCGCACGCCCGTGAAATGCTATTTGGCCTATGCAACTTTTTCGACGTCATCTCTCGGAAGTCGGTTGGCGTGAGGCAACTCAAAAGGCTACAGGAAGATATCGTGGTGATACTATGAGAGCTTGAGATGTACTTCCCGCCTGCATTCTTCAACGTTATGGTGCATCTGCTTGTCCATATCGTGGAGGATATCATCCAACTCGGGCCGACGTTCCTGCACAGCGTGATGCCGTTCGAAAGGATGAATGGTGTCATCAAAGGATACGTTCGCAACATGTCACGTCCAGAGGGAAGCATAGCCAGAGGCTTTCTGACCGAAGAGTGCATCTCCTACTGCACGAATTATCTAGGCATCGAGAACCCCGTTGGTCTGCCCGTCAATAGGCACCTCGGCAGGCTCGCTGGATGGGGTCACCGTGAGGGTCACCGCGAAATGCATGTCGACTTCGAGGGTCGACTCGCCAACTTTGAAAGAGCAAACCTAGTCGCGCTACAACACATAGACGTGGTCGATCCTTGGGTGGTAGAGCACAAAACCTTTATTGAGAAGACGTACAATGACCGAGGCCAATAGAGGACGGACGGAGATATAATCAAAGAGCACAACTCATGTTTCACGCGTTGGTTCAAGAAGAAGCTTCTGTTGTACCCTTTACATGAGGATTCTTCCGCGGAAGAACAACTCATATTCGCCTTGTCACAGGGCGCCGAGCACAACCTGATGACGTATGAGGCTTACGATATCAACGGCTACACATTCTACACCGAGGGAAAGAACATGAAGAGCGATGGTTATCAAAATTCCGGGTTAACGATGAAATCCTACACCGGTAACAACAAGGACAGATACTACGGAAGGATTGAGGAGATCTGGGAGCTGAGCTACGCTGGAGAGAAGGTCCCGATGTTCCGTGTCAGATGGGCCAAGAGCGTCCTAAAAGAAGACCGGTATTTCACAATATGCTTGCTCATTTTCAGGACAGTGTGAGGCTTCTGTTTTTTCTTGTTTAATTAGGACAACTATAGTGTTGCTGAACATTTACATCAAATGAAGGTGATTGAATCCAGTTAGTGGTTGCAAAAATTGTCAACAGTGATAATTTAATATACATTGGTCACTGTCTTGTTGAAGTGGCTACCAGAATGAATACTTTCAGACCACATAGTTAGGCAAAAGTTTCGTTTAAGCATATCTATTCTGTTAGTATAATGTCAAATAGACAGCTGTTCGTAGTGACAAGCTTGTAAAGCTTGCCGAACCAAAAAAAATTGAGGTTGTTTGGTTTCAAAATTTCTCTTAAAAATATGCTTGCTAATTTAAGGACAGTGTGAGGCTTTTTTTTCTGGTTTAATTAGGACAACGGAAGTGTTGCTGAACATCTTTCATCAAATGAAGGTGATTGAATCAGTTTCTGGTAGCAAAAATTGTCAACTGCAGAATTTAATATACACTGGTCACTGGATCTGTTGAAGTGGCTACCAGAATAACACTTTCTGATCAAATTGTCACGCAGAAGTTTCTTTTTAAGCATCTCTATTCTGTTACTAGTTTAGACATATTTTAGTAACTTCCAGTTGGCAAAGCTATCCAAACCAATTAGCAGGGTGGTTTACTGAAGAATGTCTGAACCATATGTTTATTTTTAAGTAGTTGGGCTTAAGAGGCCAAATCATCAGATACTGTTTTTTGTGAATACTAAGGCATCAGATTTTTTGTTTCATAATACTTGGTTTCATGTTAAATGTTTTTTTAATATTTGTTGTTATACCCATTAATGTCCTTCATTGGATAATGATTTTGCAGGTACCCCGGAGGCCCTTGAGTTTGCCGGAATGTCAATTAACTTCCGTTCCGACAAATTTGGATACTCCATATGTCCTATTTTCAGCAAAGGTCATGCTGAAATTTTCCGTGAATTTTAGCATGACTAAAAATAGGACATATGGGGTACTTGCGACTAATGCATGGGCCGGGGTTTGAATTCCCCTAGTCGTTTTCTCCCTACTCTGCTCTGCCCACATGCACTTGTTGTATACATATATACGTGGACCGTGCCCTCCTTCCGGCCTTGAATCTTGAGCAGCATTATCTTAGAATGCCTCGGTGTCGACAAACCCTAAAAGATGAGACCATGATAATTCCTCACAAACCAACCCTTAAATAACACTGAGCCATTATGCCGTCACCCTTGAAGCCTTGCGGGCATTTGCAGCCCTTAGCTTGTTCATTCTGTAGATTTCCAAAATTCAGTTTTGTAGGCCCTTGACAATAACCAACTTTTTGACCAAACTTTTACCCTATTTAGAGCGAAACATGGCCCATAATGATGAGGCCGGCGGTTCGCAAGGCATTCTAGGAGCTGTCCCAGGAGATGGAGGAAGAACCTCACCGCTATGAGGACGCCGCGGAAGACACCGATCCCGACTACACAACCCCTAGTGGCGTCGGGGATGAGACCACTGATGGTGCCGCCGAGGATGCCATCACTGATGATGTCAGCGCACGCACAGATGGCAGCCAACCGAAGAGGCAACGGAAGGACCGGCGCCCAAACGTGCTCGGCACCGTCAAGGAGGAATTTACTGAAGTGTCCTCCGAGGGGCATCCAACAGCGCCCAAAGAATTAGTCAAGGGGTACTCGGTTCAGCTCGGGTGCATTCTCCGGAGCACCGTCTCGATCAACACCGAGAACCTAAGGCATCATGACCGAGGGAATTTGCGCAGCCTCCTCTTCACGAAGCTGCACGAACGATACAAGTTCCCCGGTGACGTCGCAAACACACACCTCTCAGGGAATAAAGTGAACAGTGCCGCCCTCACGAAGATGAGCATGGCCCTATCTACTTGGAGAAGCGCGGTGAAGAAAATGATTGACAAAGGTGATAGTTATGAGAAGATCAAGGCGAAAAATCCTTCCATCAGCGAAGATGACTACGAGGAGTTCAAGATCAAGTGCGAGAGCAGCGCAACCGTGGAATCAAGTCAGTGGGGGAAAGATATGCGGGACTTGAACTTAGGAGTCCACCAACTCAGTCCTGGCAGTTACAGAGTGGCGGAACCTATATGGGACAAGGAGGACACGGAGCGTGCCGAGCAAGGCCTACCGCCCCGCTTCGAGAAATACCGTGACAAGCAGACCAGGAACTATGTCAGGGCCCGGTACAAGGTGGACCCGGTAACAAAGGAGCTTACCACGGATGTGAAGACCAAGGTGCTTGAGCGTGTTCTGGTAAGGAATACACCCCCGCGTAATTAGCTCCATATTGTTGCATTATAATTAATGAAGCCAAATTTCTAAATGGTTCACATTCCTTCCGCAGGAGACTAAAAGCAGTAGCGCGGGGTCGTCTCAGAGCTTCCCTTGGGACAACACTTTAAATAGGGCCTTGAACGTAATGAAAAACAAGGATAAGTTCAGTAAGCCGTCGTCAGCTGGTCGTGTGGCCGGCAAAGGCTTGTCCACAAAATGTTCGTCATACTACAACGCTGGTGTGCGAAAGGAGATAAAGACCAGCTCGGAAAGCCAGGCGCGCGAGGTTCAAGAACTCAAGGCACACGTGGCGCAGATTCCGGAGATGGTCCAAGAGCAAGTGCAACAACAACTGGGAACGACGCTCACCGCCACTGTGCCTACCTTGATTCAGGGGCTGCAGACGTGGATTACGGGCGGCCAACAGGGGCCGCCCCCGGTTCCCAGCTTCACGACCAGCAACTCGCACAACGCCCAGGCGGCGCCATTGGTGTCTCTGGCGGAGGCGGTATTGGTGTCTCCGGCGCCAGCACAGGCATTGGAGCTTAATGCGCCCGGGTGTACGCCGGCCGGCACCTCGGCAGCAAGCAGCCCCTCCGTCAGTTGCACGCCCGCCGTTGGCGGTGCCTCGACATTAGCCGAGCTCGATGCCATCACGGTAACTAAGACTCTCGACCAATGACTTCATCTCGTTGCCTTTGACTGGGCATCCCTGATGCCCTACATGTTTTCGCAGGGCGCCGCCGACGTTCCATGCACTCTCCTGCACTTCGTGGGCGGCGAGTTGATCGATGTCGCTAAGGGCAGAATCATTCAACCGGGCAACCCCGTGTTCCACGGTAATTCGATGCCACCCACCGTGTATAGGGTTGAACTGGTTCGGGTGATGCTAGGCTGCGATGACTTGTTACCTCCAATTCGACCCGCTGGGGCCGATGAAGATGATGTGATGACCCTCAGCACCTGCGTAAGCTGGCCCCTGCTTTGGCCGAAGAGCCAGATTCGTTTGGGAGCGGGGGACACGACCCCAAAAACAACACCGCTAGTCGTGCCAGCGCCAAGCCAGGGCAAGACCACCGCAACGCTACGAGACATGCCAGACATGCATATGGCACAGGATCCGGACATGCATATGGCACAGGATCCGGACGACGACGATGACGACGACGGTACATTTACCAACGTCGATAAGTACTTTGCCGAACATGGGTACGGTGAAGAATTCTTCGGGCCTCCTTCTCAAGAACCCAACCCTGCAAAAGACGACCGCGATCTAGCTGGTACCGCGAAGAAACCCAATTGCAACAGGCGTCGTCTGGTGTTCAGTTCTCAGGAGACGCCTCCCGCTGCCGCCTTCATCAAGCCTTAGATAGCCGAGGTGCGAAATATTATCAGCCCCAACACACTCAAGAAGGCGGTCTGTGAGCAGAACTCAATCCCATTACAACAGAAGAAGAAGGGACGGAAAAGAAAGAATAACAAGGGCGGTGCGAGCCAGCTGGCACCGAGTACGATCCGTGCTCAGGACGGGCCACCTTGACCTAAGGATATCTCGAGGAGGGTGCATGTGGCGGGTAGGCCAATGCTACCGACTAATATGCTCAATGCTGCAACCGGTGCTATGCGGAGTCTGCATGAAAGTGTTCTTTTTTTGGAGAAGCGGCGTCTCTCCGATAATGATGTGGCATACCCAGTTTTCGTGGCCAAGGTGCTAGAGGGCAAGGGCTTTGTGGGTAGCACCATCGAGGGTACGATCGTCCTGCGGTTTGATGACATCTTCGCTATGTTTAACCTTCATCTGCTGCACTACACCTTCGTTCGGCTATATTCGCTGAGTATGGAGATGCAGATCATTAGAGACAAGACCCCGGACATCGTGATAGTCTACCCCTTCTACATGCGTGCTAAGATCTTGGGCAGCGCTGGGGACCGGCAAGTCGCGAGTTCACACCTCGAAGGCCTCATTCTGGCAAACCCAGATAAGGATAACTTCCTCGTGCCTTACTTTCCCGAGTAAGTCATCCCCTCACCGCCCCGTAACATATGATTTCTTAGATTTCGATCGTTCTTTTTTTCTAACAGTCCGTGTTATGTGCAGTGACACACATTGCACACTCATCCTCTTAAGCCCGACATATTCCATGACCACGTATTTTGACTCGGACCGTCAGTCGAAGAAAGACTACACAAATATCAAGAAAGTTCTTGATGATTTTCTCCCCGGCTACGCCAGATCTGGAGGCACTTTCAGCAAACAATTCGTAGGTACGACAAGCATGTGTTCACCCACAATACGATGTTCCCCTGCGTCAAGCAGCCGCCTGGCAGTCAGAAGGATGTCTACTACGCCCTCCATCACATGTGGGCGATCGTACAGGACCAGCATCACCTTCTGCTACCAAATAATCTCAAAGATTGGGCCACACGCTTGTTGGCAATCCAGGACGCGGACATCAGACAAGAATTCTATCGCATCCAGTCGGAGTTTGCGGAAATCATCCATAAAGATGTCCTTTGTACCTCGGGGCATTTCTACCTCAAATATCAACCGTCCAACAGTGAGATAGAAACAACGCTACAAATGCAGGCTGACAATGCCCGCGATTTCATGACCACCACGAAAGATGGTGGCTTCATCCACGCTCTGGTCCCTGAGTCGAGTCGAAAGTAGTGATGCTATGTAGTTCTGAAATGTCGATTGGCTCATGTTGTAATATTAAACTTTAATGAACTTGTATGTCTCTTTGGTTTGGACAGTTGTTCAACTTATATGTAATCGATGCTATTTATTAGTAGGACCATGAATCGTGCTATTAATGTGTTTCTTTTCTCTTCAGAACCTTTTGTTGCATACTTATATATTGCTTATGTATTGTCTGTGAATTGCTACTAACGTTTTGTTTGGCTAGTGCATAGAGATTCCGTCGTATGTCGTGTACAAGGGTAAGGTTCACGGAGTCTACGATGACTGGGAGGAGTGTCGGAGACAGGTTCACCGTTTCAACGGTAATAGTTACAAAGGGTACACCACTAGGGCGGAGGCAGAAGCTAGATACGCGCGCTATCTAGCGGGAGAGAGGAGGGAGCGTTGGAGGAACCGGATGAAGACCAGTTTCATCGCGATGATGCTCATCGTGATGACCGCAACTCTCTTCTATGTGATGGTAGTTTAGATGATCGATATCGACTTGTAATGTGAAGACAAACTTGCTAGTCGCGGTCTCAAGACTTGTAATGTTCTAACTTTGTTCGGTATTTTAAATTCGGAGACTAATATGATGAATTGTATTCGGAGACTAATCTTCTATTGTATTCGATAAATCTGCTGTTTATATGTTGTGTTGTCTATATTCTGTGCAGTAATATGTTTTGTAACCTGTGCAAATATCAGAAAAGAAAAAAAATAATCCCTAATATTCATACTAGTGACGCACCACTCTGCACTTTAGTGGCGCACTCCAGTAAGCACACTAGTGGCGCATCATCTACAAGTGCGCCATTAGTAATCCAGAGCACAAGGTAAATATGGCCCCCTCGGAGGCATACTAATGGCGCACCGTGTGATATACTAATGGCGCACTCCTTGGTGCGCCATTAGTACCAGATACTAATGGCGCACTAGGGAGTGCGCCATTAGTATTAATTACTAGTGGCGTGATGCTAATGGCGCACCTGTAGTGCGCCATTAGTGGCCAAAACAGGTGCGCCACTAGCAGGCCTTTTCCTAGTAGTATAACATGTTCTAAAAAGTTGAGACGGTTACGGCAAAAACTGAATGCACTTCGCATACAAAATGGACAATCTCTTTCGAAGTATCAATGTTTCAGACGAAAACACATGTATACAAAAAGATTTTAATTTTTTAAACATATTTGAACTCAAGAATTTTTCTGCAGTCAATATGCAGCATTCGAAGCCACATAATCCCTTTTCAATCCTTTTATGACTTTATTTTTGCTATTTTTCATGCATTTCATCATTTATTTTAAGCTAAAATGATCCTAAAATGAAAATCACTACAAATAAACTATGAAATGGTTGAAACTTGGCATGGTACCATCATTTCACCTACATAACATGTGCTAAAAAGTTGAGACGGTTACGGCAAAAACTGGATGCACTTCGTGTACAAAATGGACAATCTTTTTCGAAGTATGAGGGTTTCGAACGAAAACACGTGTGTTACAAAAAGATTTCAAAAATTTAAAAATATTTAAACTCAAGAATTTTTCTGCATTTAATATGCACCATTCGAAGCCACATCATCCCTTTTCAAACCTTTTCTGACTTTATTTGCTATTTTTCATGCATTTCATCATATATTTTAAGCTAAAATGACCCTAAGTTGAAAATCACTACAAATGAACTCTAAAATGGTTGAAACTTGGCATGGTACCATCAATTCACCCACATAGCATGTGCTAAAAAGTTTAGAGGGTTACGGCAAAAACTGGATGCACTTCGTATACAAAATGGACAATCTCTATTGAAGTATCAGGGTTTCAGATGAATACACGTCTGTTACCAAAGGCATTTCATTTCTTGACATGTAACTGTAGTGATATTCTAGATAAAATCCATCGTCAGAATAGTTGTGGAGATAAAGTCATCACTTTTTCTTTGCGTGTGTCCCTTGCTTATTGCGTCGTAACTATGGATAATCTTCATCGTTCAACAGGGTGCTTGGTTCAGCCTTCACTTTTCATAATCTGTACACATGTCTATCTTGACCTCTACCCCCATGATGTCTATTTTCCCTGAAAGAACTATGTGGCGCTTGGCTCATCGTATGATGTTTTCTCTTCCTTATATTTTCTTTTTCTCGGTTTGGTAGACATGTCCTTCACATAGAAAACCTGTGCCACATCATTGGCTAGGACGAATGGTTCGTCTATGTACCTAAGATAGTTCACATCCACTGTTGTCATTCCGTACTGCGCGTCCACCTGTACCCCACATCCTGACAGATTGACCCAGAATGCCAATCTCGTCGACTAGATGAACCAGGACGTGCGTCATGACATTGAAGAAGGATAGTGGGAACACCAACGTGAAACTCACAACACATTGCACCAACTCACTCTTTAACCTTGGCCGGATTTTTGGATCGATTACCTTTTGAGAGATTGCATTGAGGAATGCACATAGCTTCACAATGGCTAATCGAACATTTTCCGGTAGAAGCCTCCGCAATGCAACTGGAAGCAGTTGTGTCATAATCACGTGGCAGTCATGAGACTTTAGGTTCTAGAACTATTTCTCTGCCATATTTATTATTCCCTTTATATTCAACAAGAAGCCAGACGGGACCTTCATACTGAGCAGGCATTCAAAAAAGATTTCCTCCTCTTCTTTGGTAAGAGTGTAGCTGGTAGGACCGTCACGTCGATTGCAGAGCAGACCTCTTGGTCTTTCAAATAGGATAGGTCCCAAAATATAGATTTCTTATTCCACATGGGTGCACGCCTCACATCGTCAGTCAAAACAGATAGTCCGCCATGACCCTTTCCAAAGATTACTTGTAAATCATTGACCATATCAAGTATGTGATCACCAGTATGGAGGGCGGGCTTCTTCCGGTGATCTGCCTCACCTTTGAAATGCTTTCCTTTCTTTCGACATTGGTGGTTGGTCGGACGAAATCGACAATGCCCTAGGTACACATTCTTTCTGCATTTGTCCAAATATATACTTTCGGTGTCATCTAAACAGTGCGTGCATGCGTGGTATCCCTTGTTTGTCTGTGCTGAAAGGTTACTGAGAGCAGGCCAATCATTGATGGTTACAAACAGCAATGCATGTAGGTCAAATTCCTCTTGTTCGTTCTCATCCCACACACGTACACCTCTTCCATTCCGTAGCTGTAAATGTTCATCAACTAATGACCTTAGGTACACATCAATGTCATTCGCTAGTAGAAAAAGGCCCATTTGTCCCGGTTCTAGAGGGCCATTTGTCCCAGTTCCGGAACCGGGCTTAAAGGGTCGTTACTAATGCCCAAAACCTTTAGTCCCGGTTTGCCCACCAACCGGGACAAATGGGGGACCTTCATACTGCTTTGGAGGTATGCCGTCTTTTTCGTGCAAACGTTGCAGGTCCTCCCGTGCCTCCGGTGTATCTTTTGTTTTCCCATACACGACCAAGAAGCCTAGGAGGTTCACGCAAAGGTTCTTCGTCACGTGCATCACGTTGATTGAAGAGCGGACATCTAGGTGTTTCCAGTAGGGTAGGTCCCAAAATATAGATTTCTTCTTCCACATGGGTGCGCGTCCCTCGTCGTCATTCGAAACAGATAGTCCGCCGGGACCCTTTGCAAATATTACTTGTAAATCATTGACCATAGCAAGTACGTGATCAACGGTACGCATGGCGGGCTTCTTCCGGTGATCTGCCTCGCCTTTGAAATGCTTGCCTTTCTTACGACATTGATGGTTGGTCGGAAGAAATCGACGACGCCCCAGGTACACATTCTTCCTGCATTTATCCAGGTATATACTTTCGGTATCAGCTAAACAGTGTGTGCATGCGTGGTATTCCTTGTTTGTCTTTCCTGAAAGGTTACTAAGAGCAGTCCAATCATTGATGGTTACAAACAACAACGCACGGAGGTCAAATTTCTCCTGTTTGTGCTCATCCCACACACGTACACCGTTTCCATTCCACAGCTGTAAAAGTTCTTCAACTAATGGCCTTAGGTACATATCAATGTCGTTGTCGGGTTGCTTAGGGACTTGGATGAGAACTGGCATCATAATGAACTTCCGCTTCATGCACACCCAAGGAGGAAGGTTATACATACATAGAGTCATGGGCCAGGTGCTATGATTGCTCCTCTGCTCCCTGAAAGGATTAATGCCATCCACGCATAAACCAAACCATACGCTCCTTGGGTCATCTCCAAACTCAGCCCGGTACTTTCTCTAGATTTTTCTCCACTGCGAGCCATCAGCGGGTGCTCTCAACTTCTCGTCTTTCTTACGGTCTTCATTGTGCCATCGCATCAACTTGGCATGCTCTTTGTTCCTGAACAGACGTTTCAACCGTGGTATTATAGGAGCATACCACATCACTTTGGCAGGAACCCTCTTCCTGGGGGGCTCACCGTCAACATCACCAGGGTCATCTCGTCTGATCTCATACCGCAATGCACCGCATACCGGGCATGCATTCAAATCCTCGTACGCACTGCGGTAGAGGATGCAGTCATTAGGGCATGCATGTATCTTCTGCACCTCCAATCCTAGAGGGCATACGACCTTCTTTGCAGCGTACGTACTGTCGGGCAATTCGCTATCCTTTGGAAGCCTCTTCTTAAATATTTTCAGTACATCCTCAAATCCCTTGTCAGGTATACCATACTTTGCCTTCCACTGCAGCAATTCCAGTACGGTATCGAGCTTTGTGTTGCCATCTTCACAATTGGGGTACAACCCTTTTTTGTGATCCTCTAACATCCGATCGAACTTCAGCTTCTCCTTTTCACTTTCACACTGTCTCCTTGCATCAACAATGACCCGGCGGAGATCATCATCGGGCACATCGTCCGGTTCCTCTTGATCTTCAGCTTCCCCCGTTGCAGCATCACCATATTCAGGGGGCACACAATTGTCATCGTACTCTTCTTCTTCGCCGTCTTGCATCGTAACCCCTATTTCTTCGTGCTTGGTCCAAACATTATAGTGTGGCATGAATCCCTTATAAAGCAGGTGGGCGTGAATGGTTTTCCGGTCAGAGTAAGGCTTCGTATTCCCACATATAGAGCATGGATAACACATAAAACCATTCTGCTTGTTTGCCTCAGCCACTTCGAGAAAATCATGCACGCCCTCAATGTACTCGGAGGTCTGTCTGTCACCGTACATCCATTGCCGGTTCATCTGCGTGCATCAAGTGTGTCAAAAACCATTACAGAACATCATGAATAGATAAGTGACCAAATTAATAGAAGTTCATCATCACATTAAAACCAAAGTACATACATAGTTCTCACTGAACAACATATAGCTCTCCAGAGCATCTAATTAAACCATACATTGAAACTATGTAAAACATTTCAATGCAACAACAAATACGATCATAATCGCAACCAAGGTAACAATTGATCCAACGGCATAATGATACCAAGCCTCGCTATGAATGGCATATTTTCTAATCTTTCTAATCTTCAAGCGCATTGCATCCATCTTGATCTTGTGACCATCTATGACATCCGCAACATGCAACTCCAATATCATCTTCTCTTCTTGAACTCTTTTCTTCTCTTCTTCAACTCTTTTTAATTTTTCTTTTAAATACTCGTTTTCTTCTTCAACTAAATTTAACCTCTCGATAAGAGGGTCATATGTAATATCGGGTTCACATACCTCCTAGATAAAGACATCTATGTCAAGTTGGTGTCGACATAATTACCATAAACACTAAATGAAACAAATAGTTATAAAAGATAATATATACCACATCCGAATCATAGACAGGACGAGGGCCGACGGGGGCGGATACCAAAACCATCGCACTATATAATAACAAGCAATAATACAAGTAAGAAAATTAGACAATTATCTATCTAATCATACAAGTAAGAATTTTTTCTTTTATAAAGAAGATAAGAACAAGAGGCTCACCACGGTGGTGCCGGCGACGAGATCAGTGCGGGCGATCGACGGCGGTGAAGACGGTGATGAGACGTGACGGACCGCTAAATCTGGACAAATCTTGAGGAAAATGGAGCTTGGAGGTCGAGTTTGGAGAGGAGAAAGCTTAAGTAGTGTGGCTCGGGCATTTCATCGAACACCTCATGTGCATAAGAGGTGAGCTAGAGCACCACAAAGAGCAGTGTGGCTCGCGGGCAAGGGGTATATATAGCCAATTCATTGGTCCCGGTTCGTTTCTGGAACCGGGACTAAAGGCTATCCTTTAGTCCCGGTTCCAGCTACGAACGGGGACCAATGGTTGTGGGCCAGGAGCGAGGCGCATTGGTCCTGGTTCGTGTCTGCAACCGGGACCAATGGGTCCAGACGAACCGGGACCAATGCCCCACGAGGCCCGGCCGGCCCCCTGGGCGCACGAACCGGGACGTATGCCCCGATGAGTCCCGGTTCGTGACTGAACCGAGACTAATGGCTGGCCAGGCCTGAACCAAAGCCCTGTTTTCTACTAGTGATTATTGGGTTGCTTAGGGCCTTGGATGAGCACTAGCATCATAATGAACTTCCGCTTCATGCACAATCAAGGAGGAAGGTTATACATACATAGAGTCACATGCCATGTGCTATGCTTGCTGCTCTGCTACCCAAAAGGATTGACACCATCTGCACTTAATATAAACCAAACCATATGTTCCTTGGGTCACCTATAAAGTCGCCCCACTTTCTCTCGATCTTTCTCCACTGCAACCCGTCAGCGGGTGCTCTCAACTTCCCGTCTTTCTTACGGTCTTTTATGTGTCATTGCATCAACTTGACATGTTTTTGTTTCTGAACAAACATTTCAACCATGGTATTATATGAGCATACCACATCACCTTGGCAGGAACCCTCTTCCTGGTGCGCTGGCCCTCAACATCACCAGGGTCATCTCTTCTCATCTTATACCGCAATGCACCGCATACCGAGCATGCGTTCAAATCCTCGTACACACCGCGGTAGAGGATGTAGTCATTCGGGCATGCATGTACCTTCTGCACCTCCAATCCTAGAGGGCATAGAACCTTCTTTGCTTTGTATGTACTGCCGGGCAATTCGTTATCCTTTGGAAGCTTCTTCTTCATTATATTTCAGTAGCGAACCAAATTCCTTATCAGATACACCATTGTCTTCCTTGCATTGCAGCAATTCCAGTATGGTACCGAGCTTTCTGTTGTCATCTTCGCAATTTGGGTAGAACCCTTTTTTGTGATCCTTAACATGCGATCGAACTTCAACTTCTCCCTTTCACTTTCGCATTCTCTCCGTGCATCAATAATGACCCTGCGAAGATCATCATCGGGCACCCCGTCTGGTTCCTCTAGATCTTTAGATTCCCCCATTGCAGCATCACCGTATTAAGGGGGCGGGTAGTTGTCATCATCCTCTTTTCTTCGTTGTCTTCTATCATAACCTCTCTTTCTCCATGCTTGGTACGAACATTATAGTGTGGCATACAACTCTTCTCAAGCAGGTGGAAATGAAGGGTTTTAGAGTTGGAGAAAGCCTTCATATTCTTATAGATAGTATATGGACAATGCATAAAACCATTCTGCTTGCTTGCCTCAGCCGCTTCAAGAAAATTATGCAGGCCCTTAATATACTCGGAGGTGCGTCGGTCACCGTACATCCATTGCCGATTCATCTATGTGTGTTATATAATTAAGTGTATCAAAAATCATTATAGAACATCATGAATAGAGAAGTGACCAAATTAATAGAAATTCATCGTCACATTAAAGCCAAAGTACAGTAGTGACCAAAATAAATACGTAAAGTTCATATATAGTTCTCATTGAACAACATATAGCTCTCTAGAGCATTTAATTAAAATATACATTAAAACTATGTAAAAAATTTAAATGCAACAACAAATGCGATCATAACCGCAACTAAGGTACCAATTGATCCAACGACATAATGATACCAAGCCTCAGTATGAATGCCATATTTTTTAATCTTTCTAATCTTCAAGCGCATTGCGTCCATCTTGATCTTGTGATCATCGACGACATCGGCAACATGCAACTCGAATTTCATTTTCTCCTCTTTTCAATTTTTCTTTCAAGTAATTATTTTCTTTTTCAACCAAGTTTAACTTCTCGATAAGAATTTCTATGTCGGTTAGAATTTCCGGTTCACATAACTTCTAGATAAAAACATCTATGCCACGTTGGTCGACATAATTTACATAAACACTAAATAAAACAAATAGTTATAAAATATAATATAGCACATCCGAATCATAGACAGGACGAGGGCCGACGGGGAGGATACCAAAACCATGACACTATATAATAACAAACAGTAGTAAAAGTAAGAAAATTGTACAAACATCTATCTAAATCATACAAGTAAGATATTTTTTCTTTTACAAAGAAGGTAAGAATAAGAGGCTCACCACGATGGTGCCGGCGACAAGATCGGCACGGGCGATCGACGGAAGTGAGGACGGGGACGGGACAGGACGGACAGCCAAACATGGACAAATCTTGAGGAAAATGGAGCTTGAAGGTCGAGCTTGGAGAGGATAAATCTTATGTGTGGCAATGCATTTCATCAAACACCTCATATGCATAGGAAGTGACAGCTAGAGCAACACACACCCACACGCCGACGTACAAAAAACAGATTGTGAGCGGGCAGGGACGGGATGGGGGTATATATAGTCTTATATCTTTTGTCCCGGTTGGTGGCCAAAACCGGGACAGAAGACACAGTTTTGGTCCCGGTTCCAGCTACAAACTAGGACTAAACATGCTGGTTGAGGAGCGAGGCCCATTGATCTCGGTTCTTGGCTAGAAGTGGGACCAAAAGTGTTAGAAAAAACGGACCAATGACCTTCGAGGCCTTGCCGGCGCCCGGGCCTCACGAATCGAGACTGATGGCCCTTTTAGTCCCTGGTCGTAAGTAAATCGGGATTATTGCTCTTATCGTAGGCTCAACCAAAGCCCTGTTTTGTATAAGTGACTGATGTACATGAACCGTCGGCGGCGCAGTGGCTGCTGGAGGCCAGCGATTGATCAACGGGAGGAGACTGGAAGGTGGCACCCGCTGAGCCGCGAATGACCAATTGCCAAAGCAAGCAGCGGTCAACGAGAGTGCTTTCCACCCCACTGAGCCCATCATCGGATCCTGCGGTAGAGACAAGCAGATCTATCCCATCTCGGGGAGCTTTAGGACGTTGTCACTCCCTCAGCTTGGAGTTCCTGTAATATTTGGGTTTGAAAGAGAACTGAAGACCGCAGGTATCGTGTTGCTCTGTCCTAAACACTGAATGCTGGATTGCTGATTGAATTTTCAAACTGCTACTTGTTCAGTACGCTTGTGGCCAGTCTGCCTTTTCATCACTAACTGGCGTGCTCTCTCCGAAAACCCGATTCACTTGCCCGTTGCCTGCTGAATTATGTTGTCTAACTAGTGTATCGAGTCAAATGCTGTTATGGTCTTTAAACTTATCCTTTTCTTTTAGACGAGCTTCTATCGGTGCTATATATATAACGAGAAAAAGGTTAAATCAGCTGAAAGTCCCCTAAGAGGGCAAACCATATATTCATAAATTTGGCTGATCCTCTACTAGCCAATTATAAGCATGACTAATAGATTGTCAACACTGTGTCCGAACATAATTTGTCCACCTGTTGGACTGTTATTATCCGTCAGCTTCTATTTCATGATCGGCTGTTTCAATCTATATTCATCTGGCTCTGTTCAAAAGAGTATGACTGCGTACATTGTCTTTTTTATTCAACCATTGTCATGGTCACGTGACAACCAATTTTTAGGTGACACCTGTTATTGATTAAAACAATGGGTTTTGGACAATGGTTTCATTTCTTTCCTGTGTATACCTCATACTCCCTTTGTCCTATAATGTAAGACATTTTTTGACACACCTCGTACATTATGGAACAGAGGGAGAGTAGTGTCAAAATACGTCTTACGTTTTGAGACGGAGGTAGTGACTAATAGCAAGATAAAAAATATTGATAAAAAATCTCTTTAATTAAAAAATTCTGACTTTTTAAGTGTGTTTGTTTGGCTGATGGTGGGGCTCAATTGTGTAGATGTAAACATATTGACTTCTGAAACATCTTGAGACACCATGTTTTGGCAAAATGGAATCGGTTTCTTGTATACTTTTTAAGACAATTCTTGCTAGGGAGCGAACATTCTGACAAAGTAATCGCTGTTCGATTTTATGTTTGTGGTTTTTTTCTTTTTAGAAAAGGAGTGTTACCTTAGGCCTCTTCATCAGCATGATGCATAGAACCTCTTTATTAAAAGTACCAAAACAAATAGTCTGTAGATCCAAACACGCTCCAAAAGAGCGAAGTTACAAAAAAAAATAAGAAAACGAGATGTGCCACAACCAACAAAAATAGACCTAGATTCCTAACCATCTATTCTATTAGTGGATCGCCATCCAAACCGGTTAAATATATCTTGCGTTATCATCTCCCATCGGACACACCCAGTAAATAAAGGCTCCCTGGTCTCCGCAGGAGTAAGTAACGACCACGTACAGATCACTGATGACGCCCTATGTAGTACCTGCAAGAAATGTATATGTGTTGTGCTGTTAAAAACCAAATCATTCCTGCAATTCCATATAGCCCATAATAACGCATAGACTCCTATGCGAATGTGTCGAGCAATGTTAGTATCCACTCCGTTTACCCATGTATCAAACAGTACATCAATACTATCCGGAGGATCAATATGAAAAGTTACTCGAATAGTTTGCAATAATAGTTTTGCTATTGGACATTGGAGAAAAAGTTGTTTGATTGTTTCCTGATTACTACAAAACCAACATCTAGTATTGCCTGACCAGTTGCGTTTAGCTAAATTGTCCTTGGTAAGAATCACCTTCTTCTGGATGAACCACATGAAGACTTTAATTCTCAAAGGAACCTTAACCTTCCAAACGTGTTTGGACTTTAGTATCTCCGTTGTGTCAATGAGGTCTAGGTACATGGATTTGACTGTAAAGAAACATGTCTCTGTAAGTTTCCACGTAATTGTATCGGGCTCATCCGATAACTGTATCTCCATAAGGCGTCTAAGTGTAGCTATTCGGTCCAACGATGTCCTATCAGTGATCGCTGGAACTGTATGTTGAGTGGGATGGACTGAAACACTGTGGCAACGTACACATCCTTACGTTGCACAATATTATACGGGGCAGGATACTGTACAGCCAAAGGCGTCCCCCCCAACCATGTATCCTCCCAAAACCTCATAGCGCCTCCATTCCCAATTAAACCAAGTCTATGAAAGAAGTGAGCTTTGACCTTCATCAAGCCCTTCCAGAAAGGAGAGTTCGTCGATCTAGCAGTAACTTGGGCTAATGTTTTGGATTGAAGATATTTATTACGTAGAATCTGGGCCCACATTCCTTCAGTCTCCATTCATAACCTGTATAGCCATTTACTAAGGAAACATTTGTTCTTAACCTCTAAGTTTGCAATCCCCAAACTTCCCTGGTCTCTGGTCCTGCAAATTATGTCCCATTTAGTAAGTCTATACTTTCTCTTAACCTCATCACTCTGCCAGAAGAACCTCGATCGATAAAAGTCTAATCTTTGGCGTACCCCTACTGGTATCTCAAAGAAACACAGGAGAAACATGGGCATACTCGTAAGCACCGAGTTAATCAGATTGAGCCTTCCTCCATAAGACAGAAGCTTCCCTTTCCAGCAGCTTAGCTTCTTCTCAAAACGATCCTCAATACGCTTTCACTCTTGGTTCATTAGCTTTCGATGATGAATTGGTATGCCCAAGTAACTAAATGGAAAACTACCCAACTCACAACCGAACCGTTGTTTGTAGTCCTCCTGTGCTTCTTTAGCTCTCCCAAAGCAAAACAGTTCGCTTTTGTGGAAGTTTATTTTCAACCCCGATAGTTGTTCAAATAGGCAGAGAATAAGTTTCATATTTCTCGCTTTCGCCATGTCATGCTCCATAAAAAATATAGTGTGATCAGCATATTGCAGAATGGACTCACCGTCATCCACTAGATGCAGCACTAGCCCACCCACCAGGCCTTCTTGTTTTGCCCTTCCTATCAGTATGGCAAGCATATCCGCCACTAAATTGAATAGGATTGGGGACATTGGGTCACCCTGCCGGAGACCCTTATGAGTCTGGAAAAAATGACCAATGTCATCATTCACTTTAATTCCAACACTCCCCTGTTGTACGAAGGATTTAACTTGCCTCCTCCATAGCTCGTCAAAACCTTTCATGCGCAGAGCTTGTTGTAATAACGGCCATTTAACATTGTCATATGCTTTCTCTAAATCCACTTTGAAGATAACCCCATCTAGTTTCTTCGAATGAATTTCATGTAAGGTCTCATGGAGTACAACCACCCCCTCTAAAATATTTCTCCCAGGCATAAAGGCTGATTGACTAGGTTGCACCACTGCATGTGCAATCCGCGTCAATCTATTAGTCCCCACGTTGGTAAATATTTTGAATGCACATTGAGCAGAGATATCGGTTTGAACTGTTCGATGCGCACTGCCGCTTCCTTCTTTGTCAACAACATTATTGTCCCAAAGTTTAGTTGGTACAGCTGCACATGCCCATCGAACAAGTCTTGAAACATTGGTATTAAGTCTCCCTTAATGATATGCCAACATCGCTTATAGAATCCAGTCGGGAACCCATCCGGCCCTGGTGCCTTATTGTTTCATTTGCGATCTTGCATGAAACACCTCCTTCTCCGTAAATGGGTTTATAGCTCCTGTGCGACATCTTTCCTGGGAATTGGATGGAGTGAGACGTTGTTCGACAGAATGGCTTGGGAGTGACACTTTTGAGCGAGTAAATAGCCCCTGTGTGACATGGCCCTTAAGCTGAACTGATACCCTCATTAGTTATTATGGGTTGGACCCATAACTTAGCCACGTATGCGCGGGACCCACCACTTGTCCAGTAAGCGCGAGACCCACCTCGTCGCGGCTAGAAGAGATTCTGCCCATGCCCGTCCGTCCGCCGCCACCCATTGCTTTTCCCCTTTCCCCATTCTTCCTCTTCTCCAGCGACCTAGTGCAGATGTCCACCTCCTCCGCCACGCAATCAAACTGGCATCAGTATGGTCCAGTGCAGCTCACAAGGTGTCCTGACTGCCCACGCCCAAAGCCTCTCAAACGGTTGGTCACTAAGATGGATGACAATGGCAATCTTGGACGGGAATTTGTGAAATGCTTGAGCAAACCAATGGTAGGAAGGGATGCCAACGTTAGATCTCAGTTCTAAGCCCATTCTTTCATTGTTGTTTGCTCTTATTTCTCCATATTTTGTTTTTTCTCCTCAAAATTGGGATTTAGGGTTCATGTTGTGGTTTTCAGATCCCGAGAAATGCACACATTTCAAGTGGATTGATGAATATGTTCAGAGGATTCAGTCTGAGGGCTACATTGATTCTATCGTGGCCCCAACCTAGGAGCTCAATTTGGGCGGGGTGCTGCCGATGGAGAATTGGGGGATCTCGGAAAGAGGGGTGGGCAGAGTCATGCCGATGGCGAGGGATGCATGCAACGTTGAACCACACTTGGAGTCTGAACTGACCGAGGAACTATAGAAGATCAAGAAAAATCAAAGGAAGATGATCGATTTGTAGAAGCAAGCAAATATCATGGCAGGGTCTTTTTTATTGCTGTGTCATTGCTCTGTTTATGTTTTACTTCCTACTCATCCGTCATTAGAGGGGGAATTTAGGTCTGTCAGGGTAGAGGATGTGATCTGTGCGACATGCCAAGTTCATGTATCTTAACTGAAGCAACAATTTGGAACACAAATTATTCAGTGTTCATGCTCTGTTTCCTCTGTTTTTGTTCTTCAGTTAACAGAGTACACACCCAAATTCAGTTTCTAGTAAAAAACAAAACTGGGCTGCCGAATAGATGTTGGGCCGTGAGAAAATAACCATGCCCAAATAGAGACCAGCCCACCCGCGTAGGGGCACCAGCCGAGAAAAATGCTTCGATTAAACCTCAAAATAAAATGTTGCTTCGGCAAATAAACCTCTAACTTCGGCAAATAAAATGTTACTTGTTTTTACTTTGGCCTTTTCCTTGCACTAAATTTTGTGATGGATCATTTTTTGATGCACTAAACTTCATGCACTAAATTTAATGTATGTATCCACTTTAAAAAATGATTCAATTAATTTTTTGAATCAATTTTAAGGAGGATAGATAGATCCATTCGTGCATGGATGCTTGAACATATGTATGTGTTGTAATTTTTTTGCTTTACATATTTGTTGCTTGTCCAATATTGGTTTATGATTGTTTTTATGCATGTCTACGGTTCCATGAACTAAATGAGTTGCATGTTGGGGAACGTCGCATGGGAAACAAAAATTTTCCTATGCACACGCAAACCTATCCATGGTGATGAGAATCTACGAGAGGGAGAGTGGATCTACGTACCCTTGTAGATCGCTAAGCGGGAAGCGTTAAGAAACGCGGTTGGTGTAGTCGAACTTCTTCGCGATCCAAATCGCCGAGCATCCCGCGATCTCATCACGATCCATCCTGCGATCCAATCACGATCCGTCCCGCGAACTCATCGCGATCCGTCCCGTGATCTCATCACAATCCGTCTCACGATCTCGATCATGATCTGTCCCGCAAACTCATCACGATCTGTTCCGCGATCTCATCCCAAACTTTCTCGCGATCTCGATCACGGTCCTTCCGATCTAGCGCCGAACGGACGGCACCTCCGCGTTCAGCACACGTGCAGCTTGATGACGATCTCCACCGTCTCGATCTAGAAAGAGGAGGTGGAGAGGATAGAGAGTTCACCGATAGCGTGACGGCGCTCCGGTGATGGTGGTGGTGGAGCAATTCCGGCAGGGCTTCGCCTAAGCGCTGCAGAAATTCGAACTAGAGGAGCACCGGTGCAACGGGTAGCACGTGGCCGTATTTCCTGTGCAAAACCCTAGCTATCCACCAATATATATAGGAGTAGAGGAGGAGGAGGAGGGTTGGCGCACCAAGTCCTCTTAGAGGATTCGGCCGGCCAAGGAGGAGCAATCCTACTCCTACTCCAATCCTAGTTGGAGTAGGATTGCTTCCTATTGGCTGATTTTCCCTTTTTTCCTTTAGGACTCACTCTTCCTGCGCCATGGGCCCTTGTGGCTGTTTACCCAGCCCACTAAGGGCTGGTTATTATTCTCCCACAGCCCATGGACCTCTTGGGGTCGAAATACCCCTCTCGGAGGTCTCCCGGTACACTACCGGCACTCCCGGTACACTACCGATGAGCCCGAAACTTTTCCGGCGACCAAACTGGGACTTCCTATATATGAATATTTACCTCCAGACCATTCCGGAGCTCCTCGTGACGTCCGGGATCTCATCCAGGACTCTGAACAACCTTCGGTCACCACCATACATAACTCTACACTACTGAAACGTCACCGAACCTTAAGTGTGCAGACCCTGCGGGTTCGAGAACTATGTAGACATGACCGAGACGCCTCTACGGTCAATAACCAATGGCGGGACCTGGACGTCCACATTGATTCCTACATATTCTACGAAGATCTTTATCGGTCGATCCTCTATGTCAAGGATTCAGTTAATCCCGTATAACGTTCCCTTTGTTCTTCGGTATGTTACTTGCCCGAGATTCGATCGTCGGTATCTCCATACCTAGTTCAACCTCGTTACCGGCAAGTCTCTTTACTCGTTCTGTAATACAAGATCCCGCAACTAACAATTAGAAACATTGCTTGCAAGGCTCATTGTGATGTTGTATTACCGAGTCGGCCCTGAGATACCTCTCCGTCACACGGAGTAACAAATCCCAGTCTCGATCCATGCCAACTCAACAGACACCATCGGAGATACCTGTAGAGCACCTTTATAGTCACCCAGTTACGTTGCAACGTTTGATACACACAAGGCACTCCTCCGATATCCGTGAGTTGCATGATCTCATGGTCATAGGAACATATACATTGACATGCAGAAAACAGTAGCAATAAACTGACACGATCATATGCTACGTTTGTAGTTTGGGTCTTGTCCATCACATGATTCTCCTAATGATGTGATCCCGTTATCAAATGACATCTCATGTCCATGGCTAGGAAACCTTAACCATCCTTTGATCAACGAGCTAGTCCATTAGAGGCATACTAGGGACATGGTTTTGTCTATGTATCCACACATGCATTTAAGTCTCCGATCAATACAGTTATAGCATAGATAATAAAAGATTATCATGAACAAGGAAATATGATAATAACTAATTTATTATTGCCTCTAGGGCATATTTCCAACAGTCTCCCACTTGCACTAGAGTCAATAATCTAGTTCACATCACCATGTGATTCGCATTGTTTATGAATCTAACACCCAATGAGTATTGGGGCTCGATCATGCTTTGCATGTGAGAGAGGTCTTATAGTCAACGGGTCCGCGATATTCAGATCCGTGTGTACTTTGCAAATCTCTATGTCAAACCGTAAACACTGCTACCACACTCCACTTGGTACTACTTCCAAATGGCTGCTCCACTATATGTATCCAGATTGCTACTACGACCCATCCGGATTGGTGTTTAAAGCTTGGATCGACGTAACTCTTTACGACGAACTCTTTATCACCTCCATAATCGAGAAATATCTCCTTAGTATTTTATCTACTAAGGATAATCTTGACCGCTGTCCAGTGATCCACTCCTGGTTCACTCTTGTACCCCCTGACGAACTCATGCCAAGGCACACACATGTGCAGTACACAACATGGCATACTCTACAGAGCCTATGGCTAAGGCATAGGGGACGACGTTCGTCCTTTCTCTTTCTTCTGCCATTGTCGAGCTTTGAGTCTCACTCAACTTCACACCTTACAAATCATACGAGAACTCTTTCTCTGACCGATCCATTTTGAACTCTTTCAAAAATCTTGTCAAGGTATGTACTCATTGAAAGTCTCATCAAGCATCTTGATCTATCTCTATAGATCTTGATGCTCAACAATTAGGTAGTTTTATCAAGGTCTTCCTTTGAAAATAACTTTCCAAACAACCGTTTATGCTTTCCAGAATTTCTATATTACTTCTGATCAACAATATGTCATCCACATATACTTATCAGAAATTCGATAGTGCTCCCACTAACTTTATTGTAAATACAAGTTTCTCGTAAAATTTGTATAAACTTCAAAACTTTGATCACCTCATCAAAGTGTATTCCAACTCCGAGATGCCTGCTTCAGTCCATGGAAAGATCACTGAAGCCTGCACGCCTTTTAGCATCCTTAGGACTGACAAAACCTTATGGTTGTATCACATACAACCTTTCCTCAAGTAAACCGTTAAGGAAACGATGTTTTGACATCCATCTGCCAGATTTCATAATTGAAAACGCAGCAACTACTAACATAATTCCAACAGACTTTAGCATCGCTACGAGTGAGAAAGTCTCATCACAGTCAATTCCTTGAACATGTCGCAAACTACTTTGCAACAAGTCGAGCTTTATAAATGGTGACATTCACCATTTGCATCTATCTTCATTTTAAAGATCCATTTGTACTCAACAACCTACCGTCCAACGAGCAAGTCCACCAAAGTCTATACTTGGTTTTCATACATGGATCCTATCTCTGATTTCATGGCCTCCAACCATTTGTCGGAATCCGGGCCCATCATCGCTTCTCCATAGCTCGTAGGTTCATTGTTGTCCAACAACATGACTTCCAAGACAGGGTTGTCATACCACTTAGGAGCAGTACACGTCCTTGTCGACCTACGAAGTTCGATAGTAACTTGATCCTGAAGCTTCATGATCATCATCATTAACTTCCTCTTCAACTAACGTAGGCTTCACAGAAACATCTTTCTACGCTGCGCTACTCTCTGGTTGAACAAAGGTTTAACAACCTCATCAATTTCTATCTTCCTCCCACTCAATTCTTTCGAGAGAAACATTTCCCCGAGAAAGGATCCGTTTAAGCAACAAAGACTTTACACTAGGATCTGAGATAGAAGGTTCACCCAACTGATCTTAGGGTATTCTATGAAGATGCATTTGCTCGCCTTGGGTTCGACCTCATTAAGTGAAAACATTTTCCACACAAATGTCGCAGCCCCAACTATTAAGAAATGACAGATTAGGTTTCTATCAAACCATAATTCACATGGTGTCATCTCAACGGATTTAGATGATGCCCTATTTAAAGTGAATGTAGTTGTCTCTAATGCATAACCCCAAAATTATAGTAGTAAAAAGATAAGAGACATCATAGCATGCACCATGTCAATAGAGCATGACTATGATGTTCGGACACACCATCACACTATGGTGTTCCAGGTGGCGTTAGACGTGAAACAAATTTCACATTGTCTTAAGTTGTATGCCAACTCGTAACTCAGATATTCATCTCCACGATCATATCGCAGTCATTTTTATCTTCTTGTCATGATGATCTTAAACTTCACTCTGAATTTGCTTGAACCTTTCAAACGATTCATACTTGTGTTTCATTAAGTAAATATACACTATATCTACTCAAATCATCAGTGAAGGTAAGAAAATAACGATATCCACTGCACGTTACAAGACTCACTAGATTGCATACATCAGCATGTATCATATCCAATGAATCACTTGCCTGCTCCATCCAACGGGGTCCTTTAGTCATCTTGCCCAAGAGGCATGGTTCGCATGTCTCAACCGATTCAAAATCGAATGAGTCCAAAGATCCATCAGCATGGAGTTTCTTCATGCGCTTTATACCAATATGACATTTAGCGGCAGTGCCACAAGTATGTGGTACTATCATTATTAACTTTGTATCTTTTGACATCACTGTTATGAACATGTGTATTACTACGATCAAGATTTCAACAAACCATTCTCACTGGGTGCATGACCATTGAAGGTATTATTCATGTAAACTGAATAACCATTATTCTCTACTTTAAATGAATAACCGTATTTGCAATAAACATGATCTAATCATGTCCATGCTCAATGCAAAACACGAAATAAGATTTATTTAGGTTCGTCACTAATACTGAAGGTAGAGAGAGCGTGCGATGTTGATCACATCAACCTTGGAAATATTTCCAACACATATCATCACCTCACCCTTAGCTAGTTCTCCGTTTATTCCGTAGCTTTTATCTCAAGTTACTAACATTTAGCAACCGAACCGGTATCCAATACCCAGGTGCTACTAGGCGTACTAGCAAGGTACACATCAATAACTCATATATCAAATATAATTTTGTCGATGTGCCAGCCTTCTTATCTACCAAGTATCTAGGGTCGTTCCGCTTCAGCGACTGCTCACCTCATAACAGAAGCATTTAGTCTCGGGTTTGAGTTCAACTTTGGGTTGCTTCACTGGAGCAGCAACTGACTTGCTATCCATGAAGTTTCCCTCCTTGCTCTTGCCCTTCTCGAAACTAGTGGTTTTGATTAACCATCAACACTTAACGCTCCTTCTTGATTTCTACCTTCGCGGTGTCAAACATCGCGAATAGTTTAGGAATCATTATTTCTATCCCTGGCAATTTAAAGTTCATCACCAAGTTCTAGTAGCTTTAGTGATAGTGAATTTGCAGAACTATATCAATCACTATCTTATCTGGAAGATCAACTCCCACTCGATTCAAGCGATTGTAGTACCTAGACAATTTGAGTACATGCTCAACGATTGAGCTATTCTCCTTCATCTTACAGGCAAAGAATCTTGTTGGAGATCTCATATCTCGCAACACGGGCACGAGCGTGAGATCACAATCTCAGCTCCTAGAACATCTCAAATGTTCCGTGACGTTCAAAAACGTTTCGGAGCCTCAATTCTAAGCCGTAATACATGACGCACTAAACTATCAAGTAGTCATCAAAACGTGCCTGTTAGATGTTCACAACATCTACAGACAACGCTATATGGGGTGGCGCACCGAGCGGTGCATTAAGGACATAAGCCTTCTGTGCAGCAATGAGGACAATCCTCAGATCACGGACCCAGTCCGCAATTTTGCTACCAACATCTTTCAACTCTATTTCTCTAGGAACATATAAAAATTCAAGGGAGCTACAACGCGAGCTAGTAATCTACAACATGATTTGCAAAGGCACTACTGACTATGTTCATAATAATGAGTTCAATTAATCATATTACTTAAGAACTCCCACTCAAATTGACATCCCTCCGATCATTCGAGTGATACATGATCCAAATTCACCAACTCAAGTCCGATCATCACGTGAGTTGAGGTGGCTGTAATGGTGAACATCATCATGTTGATCATATCTACTATATGACTCATGTTCGACCTTTTGGTCTCTTGTGTTCCGAGGCCATATCTGTACATGCTAGGCTCGTCAAGCTTAACCCAAGTGTTCTGCTTGTGCAACACTGGCTTGCACCCGTTGTATGTGAACGTAGAGTCTATCACACCCGATCATCACGTGGTGTCTCAACACGATGAACTTTCGCAATGGTGCACACTCGGGGAGAACATAATTTATCTTGAAATTAAGTGAGGGATCACCTTATAATGCTACCGTCGTCCTAAGAAAAACAAGGTGCATAAAAAGGATTAACATCACATGCAAATCATAAGTGACATGATATGGCCATGAACTTGTGCTTTTGATCTCCATCTAGAAAGCACCGGCATGATCTCCATCGTCACCGGCATGACACCATGATCTCCATCATCTTGATCTCCATCAACGTGTCGCCATCGGGGTTGTCACGCCCTGCATGCTTCTACTACTATTGCTACCGTTTAGCGATAAATTAAAGCATTACATAACGCTTAATGATTGACACGCAGGTCATACAATAATTAAAGACAACCCTATGGCTCC
The DNA here is from genome assembly GCA_022496015.1 of Hordeum marinum. NCBI lineage: Eukaryota > Viridiplantae > Streptophyta > Magnoliopsida > Poales > Poaceae > Hordeum > Hordeum marinum. The sequence goes on along the minus strand of CM039678.1, from coordinate 532,545,261 downwards.
TGCCGGTTGCCGTATTCATCGACATGCAAGTCGTGATAATCTATACATCACATGATCATCTCATACATCACATATATCACATCATGTAATTGGCCATATCATATCACAACATACCCTGCAAAAACAAGTTAGACGTCCTCTAATTGTTGTTGCATGTTTTACGTGGTTGCTACGGGTATCTAGCAAGAACAATTCTCACCTACGCAAAAACCACAATGGTGATACACTAGTTGCTTTTCAACCTTCTCAAGGACCGCCTTTGTCGAATCCGATCCAACTAAAGTGAGACAAACTGTCGCCCGTAAGCCATCTAAGCAACAAGTTGCGTCGAGAGAACCTGTCTCTCGTAAGCGTATGAGTAATGTTGGTCTGAGCCGTTTTATCTCACAATCCCGCTGAACCAAAATCCGACCAAGGGAGGAAGCAATATAAGCATCAATGCCCACAAACCTTTTGTGTTCTACTCGAGATCTCATCGAACCATCAACCTAGCTCTGATACCACTGTTGGGGAACGTTGCATGGGAAACAAAAATTTTCTTACGCACACGCAAACCTATCCATGGTGATGAGGATCTACGAGAGGGAGAGTGGATCTACGTACCCTTGTAGATCGCTAAGCGGGAAGCGTTAAGAAACGCGGTTGGTGTAGTCGAACTTCTTCGCGATCCAAATCGCCGAGCATCCCGCGATCTCATCACGAACCATCCCGCGAACACATCACGATCCGTCCCGTGAACTCATAGCGATCCGTCCCACGATCTCATCACGATCCGTCTCACGATCTCGATCACGATCTGTCCCGCGAACTCATCACGATCTGTTTCGCGATCTCATCACGAACTTTCTCGCGATCTCGATCACGGTCCTTCCGATCTAGCGCCGAACGGACGGCACCTCCGCGTTCAGCACACGTACAGCTTGATGACAATCTCCACCGTCTCGATCCAGCAAGAGGAGGTGGAGAGGAGAGAGAGTTCACCGGCAGCGTGACGACGCTCCGGTGATGGTGGTGGTGGAGCAATTCCGGCAGGGCTTCGCCTAAGCGCTGCAGAAATTCGATCTAGAGGAGCACCGGTGAAACGGGTAGCACGTGGCCGTATTTTCTGTGCAAAACCCTAGCTATCCACCAATATATATAGGAGTAGAGGAGGAGGAGGAGGTCTGGCACACCAAGTCCTCTTAGAGGATTCGGCCGGCCAGGGAGGAGCAATCCTACTCCTACTCCAATCCTAGTTGGAGTAGGATTGCTTCCTATTGGCTGATTTTCCCTTTTTTCCTTTAGGACTCCCTCTTCCTGCGCCATGGGACTTTGTGGCTATTTCCCCAGCCCACTAAGGGCTGGTTATTATTCTCCCACAGTCCATGGACCTTCTGGGGTCGAAATACCCCTCCCGGAGGTCTCCCGGTACACTACCGGCACTCCCGATACACTACCGATGAGCCCGAAACTTTTCCGGCGACCAAACTGGGACTTCCTATATATGAATCTTTACCTCCGGACCATTCTGGAGCTCCTCGTGACGTCCGTGATCTCATCCGGGACTCCGAACAACCTTCGGTCACCACCATACATAACTCTACACTACCGAAACGTCACCGAACCTTAAGTGTGCAGACCCTGCGGGTTCGAGAACTATGTAGACATGACCGAGACGCCTCTACGGTCAATAACCAATGGCGGGACCTGGACGTCCACATTGATTCCTACATATTCTACGAAGATCTTTATCGGTCGATCCTCTATGTCAAGGATTCAGTTAATCCCGTATAACGTTCCCTTTGTTCTTCGGTATGTTACTTGCCCGAGATTCGATCGTCGGTATCTCCATACCTAGTTCAACCTCGTTACCGGCAAGTCTCTTTACTCGTTCTGTAATACAAGATCCCGCAACTAACAATTAGAAACATTGCTTGCAAGGCTCATTGTGATGTTGTATTACCGAGTCGGCCCTGAGATACCTCTCCGTCACACGGAGTAACAAATCCCAGTCTCGATCCATGCCAACTCAACAGACACCATCAGAGATACCTGTAGAGCACGTTTATAGTCACCCAGTTACGTTGCGAAGTTTGATACACACAAGGCACTCCTCCGATATCCGTGAGTTGCATGATCTCATGGTCATAGGAACATATACATTGACATGCAGAAAACAGTAGCAATAAACTGACACGATCATATGCTACGTTTGTAGTTTGGGTCTTGTCCATCACATCATTCTCCTAACGATGTGATCCCGTTATCAAATGACATCTCATATCCATGGCTAGGAAACCTTAACCATCCTTTGATCAACGAGCTAGTCCATTAGAGGCATACTAGGGACATTGTTTTGTGTATGTATCCACACATGTATTTAAGTCTCCGATCAATACAGTTATAGCATGGATAATAAACGATTATCATGAACAAGGAAATATGATAGTAACTAATTTATTATTGCCTCTAGGGCATATTTCCAACATTGCATGCTTTCATAAAGTAAATTAGTGTCATGTCCATGGCGGGTTTGCATGTCCTAGTTGAATGTCCATGGTTGGTTTGCATGGGGCTCCTAGTTGCATGTCCATGGTTTGGGTCATGACCCATGATTTTGCCAATATTGTGAAGATGGTGTGTGCGGTGATTGGGGTGTAGCAACCCGGACCCGTAGCAACCCATAGCAATACATAAATAATAGCAAGAACAACCCATATCAATGTACAAATAATACCACGAAACAACAATATATATAGTAGCATAACGATTATATAGTAGCATAACGACTACAACCCATAGTTCCACGATAGCCTTACAACTTAAAATACTAATACAACTTAATAATTGTAGCATAACCATTACAACTTAAAAATATTAATTCGATAGATATATAGTTAGCTAGATAGATCGGGGGCACCAAACGCGGGTTCTTCTCCTTCTCCTCCTCCGGGTGAACGCCACCTCACTCCTACGTGTGCCATTCAGTACTCCCCATTGTCGATGGGGTACTGGAGCGTGTGCATAACTCCATTGTTGGGGAAGATGCCGTTGAAGTCGGTGAAGATGTTATGGGTGGTGAAAGCTATAAACTCACACCCACACCAAAACACTCGCCCGAGGAGGTGGAAGGCGTCGAAGGGGTTGGTGAACATAGCGAGGAGCGCAACCATAACGCCCTTGTGATTGATCTCCTCAACATGGAACATCTTTGGAGAGCCAGGGGGAGGTGGAGAAAGCCGTCCGCAAGGAAGAACTCCATTAACTCCCTTGCGCCCCTCCACCTTGAGATCGCCCACACCCTAAGAGTTCTCTCTACGTAGACTCCGGCCGAGTAGAGCTTTTTCGACACGGTTGGGGGGAAGTGGAAGGTGGGGCCATTGTAGTGTATGGTGGCTCGATCGGGTTTGTGAAGAAGGAAGAAGGAGGGCAGATGGGAGAGGATGGGGTAGGGGGTATGGTTGAGGAGGGAGAGGAAGACGATAGGTGTGGCTTAAATAGCCCAAGTACGACGTGGTTTTTGATATCTTTAAGTGGTTTCACCGGGTGGAAGTAATAAGCGGGCGGCATTTGGTGGCGCCCCATCGAAGTGTGTACACGAGCGTGGGAAACCAAGGCTGCCATGAAACGCTGGATCAATAGCCAGGCTGCGACACGTCTGTGCCATCGGTCGTGGGTCAAGGGGTCACGCCTGCCCGTTCTTCTATCCCGTGCATCAATTGCCATGCTGTGAAATCCCGCACGTGTCTATGCCGTCATGGGTCAAGGATACACGCTTGCCCCGTTTTCTTTGTGTGTGCCCCCCGTGCATGCATGCATGGCAATATAGCCTGCTGCTGGGGGCCTGACTATAGGGGGCAGAGGAGGCAGAGGAGGCAACGTTCGGTCAAAAGGTATACCGGGTGGGATTCTTTTACCAGAGACCAACGGCTAGCCCACTCGTCGCAGCGTAAAAAACAAACGGCTAGCCCAATAGCCCTACTGCATGGCACTGCATCCTCTAAAAAACACTATATCCAGCGTTGTCGAATGCAGCCAATCACAGTGCATCACGCGGATCAGTGACGTGGCCCTAGCGCCTGATCCAGACCGTTCACTAACACAGATCTAGTGGCTCAGAAGGATGCGGAGTTTCAGATGGGGTTATGAGGGGTTTTGAGGGGTTTTGAGAGGGTTTTGAGAGGGTTTTGAGGGCTAGGATTGAGCATAAAAAATTCAAACAAATCAAAAAAATATGAAACTTGCACCCATCATCATATTATGTGAGTGAGTTGTTGGAAAAAATAAGAAACTTGGTCTATTGGTATTTTCATGAAAAACCCTTCACAAAACATAGCTCTCATGAACGAGGTTTGCATGGGATTCAAGCTAGGGTTGAGCATAACAAATTCAGAAAAAAATCAAAAAATATGAAACTTGCACCCATCATCATATTATGTGAGTGAGTTGCTAGGAAAATAAGAAACTTGGTCTATGGGTATTTCCATGAAAAACCCTTCACAAAACATAGCTATCATGAACGAGGGTGCATGAGATTCAAGCCAAGGTTGAGCCTACTAATTCAAAAAAAATCAAAAAAATATGAAACTTGCACCCATCATCATATTATGTGAGTGAGTTGCTGGGAAAAATAAGAAACTTGGTCTATGGGTATTTTCATGAAAAAACCTTCACAAAACGTAGCTATCATGAACCAGGTTGCATGTGATTCAAGTTAGGCTTTAGGGCTAAGCTTGTCATATTGGGTATGGACCCTATATTTGCACATTAGATTTCAAGTTTTGATTTTTGGCCCATTTAGAAAAGGTTGAATTTTTTGCTTAGGAATGGGGTGTTTAGCCTAGCTTTGGAGCTCATTTGGAGCACATTTGTCATGGCTAGTTTTTCACATCAACCATAAGTGCTAGGATTGATCTCTTAACATGCATATTACTAATATTAAAGCATTGTAACATCAATATCACATACTAAACAAATTTGAATTTAAATTTTGGGTCAAATTTGAAATTATGCTAGAATTTAAATAGCATTACACAAATACACGTTTACACAAATTGAGGCAAGTTTGTTATTCTACAACACACATCGCCATTACACAACTTCGACAAATGAAGTTTACACTTCTTCTTCTCAGCACTCGATTTCTTCTTCTTCTTACCAGTTTTTGATCGTACGACACCTAGTTCACTCAAACTCTTGATTTGCATAACTCGACTAGCTAGGACAGCTAGAGTTGGCACCACAACATCTACATGAGGCTCACTTTGCACAACAACAACTCCAGTAGGTTCAATTGGTAATATAACTTGCAATATAGGCCCAGTTTGCATCACATGTGTCGTAATAGCTTCAGTCTAGAGAACATCTTCAGTTTCAGTTTGCAGAACATCTTCAGTTTCAGTTTGCAAAACATCTGCCGCAATAGCTTCAGTTTGCACCAAATTCTGCACCACATCATCATCCAAATGTTGGTCATGATGCATCACAAGATCAAAGACTGCCTCATGTTGCACCACAACATCATCCAAATCTTGATAATTTTGCATCACAACATCATCCAACTCTTTCTCATTTTGCACCGCATCATCATCCAACTCTGGTTCATCACCAAAACTTCTCTTCTTTCTACGGCCATTGATTCTTGCTTTTTTGATTGCCCAACAATCTTCAACACCAAGGGGTTGACCTCCATGCTTTCTCCTGGAAAACAAAGCTTGTAATTTAGCTAGTAATTAAATACAATACCCAAATTAAAAAAAATGCAAACGTAAACATACTTTGGCCTTTTAGGAGTGTAACGACATTTTGGAGATACTTTTCGGTGCCCAAGTTCCTGGCACAACTTGCATCTATTTTTGTTACATTTTTTGGGACCTTTTTTGGCTTTGCATCCTTCTTCCCCTTTCCCTTTTTACTACTCCCACCTTTCTCAAAACATGCCTTGGATCTACTCTCTTTAGGCCTGCCAGCTTTTCTTTTTGTTAGGGGAGGACACATGGAAAATTCAATTTCCACTTCAGGCCACTGAGACTGATCTGTAAGTGCTGGAATTGGAGTTGCATAGGCAGCCTTGAATCTTGCCACTGAGTAATATTCATGCAAATATGGGTGCATGTTTATCTTGGGTTGGGAGGCCAAGAAAACTATGGCATGGTCACATGGTTTCCCGATGTGTTGCCACTCTAGGCAAGTGTAGTCATGCAACTCAGTGTTAACAACATGCCTCCTTCCAGTCTTGGTATCTCTAACTTCAGCACCCCACAATGAAGATTTTTCAACAAACAAATGTGTAAGATTCCTGCTCCTGTTCACCACCTATTGTACAACTGCAGGAAGCTTATCCCCTTGGAGACAATCACCAATCCTTCTTCTCATTTCCCACATGCGCATGATCATGATCTTGATCTGGTCAACCATGTCATGCATAGGCAAGTTTCTTAACTGCTTTATCTTGTTAAAACTTTCTACCAAGTTACTGTTGATATGATCACACTTGATGGCACTATTAAATCCTGACCTCTACCACAATAGAGAATGATAGGTGTTCAACCATGGACCAAACTCACTTCATGCCGCTCTTATCTTATTAAGATGATATGAATGTGTTTGTTTGGTGTAAGATCTTGCTGCTGGCCACATTCTCCCAAATTCTTCCCCTCTGAATTTTTTGATCAAATTCATCCACATATGGCGGAAGCACTCCCTCTCCTCACAATGAGGAAAAACCAATCTTCACTGCATTTTCTAGCCCTTTACATGCATCTGTGTGTACTGCCAAAGGTGACACTGACCCTATGCATCTTTTCAACTGCATCATGAACAATGTCCATGAAACCTCTGTCTCTGACTGAAACAAGCCAATAGCAATAGGGGCCATCCAGTTGTGTCCATCTAAAGCATTGCATGCTGCCAGTTGACCATTCCATTTGCCAGTCAAAAAAGATGAGTCTATACTCAAATATAGACGGCACCCTGCTTTGAAGCCATCTATGCAAGGCTTTAAAGACATAAAGAACTTGGAGAAAAGAACTCTACCATCCTCTGTTACCTCAGTATCTATCTCCGCAACACTACCAGGTGACCTCTTTTCCACCTCTGCTTTGAAGTTATAAAGCATCATAAAGTATTTGCCCAATCACCATATAATACTTTCATTGCCCTTTATTTTTCTTCCCACTCTGTGGTATACTTCACCTTAATGGGGTATGTATTTTCCAAGTCCACTTTAAGTTTCTTTACTGTAGTGTTTGGTTTCTTGGCTAAAATTGGAGCAATCTTTTCTGCAATCCAAAGCTGTGATGTCATGGTTGATACTCTCTGTGAACTTGTAATACAAGTATGTGCATTGGGGATTTGATTAACCCTGATGGTACTTCCATCAGGTTGAATTCTAGCAGATATGTAGCACTTGCAAGGCCTGACGCTTCCATCAAAACCTCTGCACCTTGCATAAAATTTCTTTCTGTCAGTCCACATAGTCTTGGCATCAAACTCATGTTTGAGTGCGTAAGTCTTGAAACACATCCTAAACTCCTGCATACTTGGGAACAACTTGCCTACTTAAATAACAGGCTTTTCTTTGTCATACACACTTACAAGCTCATCATCATATGCATCATCTACATCATCTACAGCATCTTTCATCAGCTGTCCATCCACATCTTCACAACCATCTTTGTTAGCATCATTAGGCAAACTAGATTCATCCCTCTCTTCCTCATCTTGATCATCTATTGGATCTAATGGAATGCCAAAAAATTTAGCCATCTCAGTGTCAGCCATTAGTGCAATGACCAAATCAGTAGTATCTTCTGATGTACTGAATTCCAATCAACACAAAGAACCCTTTCAGCACCATCACAACCCTCTTCTATATCTTCATCAACCCCCCTATTACTATCACTTCACCCGTAAACATGGGCGTTATCTGTCTCTGTGAAGACCGGTCATCATCTACCATCTATGAAGCCAACTTTGAGGGAAAATATCCAACCTTAGAATCTGATTTCAGATCAATGAGCTCTGCATGAAAGGTAGTCTGTTTGCTTGCCCAGCCGTCTTGCCGATCGATTTCATCAACCATCTCTTCACCATTCTCAGTTCTCACATACTCACCCTTCCAATTATCAAACCGTAACAATGCTACCTCCTGCTCTGGACCCCAATAAATGCTCTCCCCAATTTTCTCCACGACATTTCTCACGGCCCTCTCTTCCATGCTCTGTATTTCCTGAGGATCAATCTCTGTATATTCAACCTCCCATTTCACAATTCTCTCTCTCTCTCTATGTCTCACACGCTACCATCACCTAGCTTCGCCTTAGAAGGAAAGAATTCGACAGTGAATTCGAATGTCCTACCCCTGTTTGTCAATGGCGGACAGTTTGAGCTAGCGGAAGCAGACAACCCATAATTCGCATAGGTTGGAAAGGATGCACATACCTAGTCGATGTTGTTGTCTCTGGCCGCTCCATCGCGATCAGCCCCCCTCCCCCCTCCGCCGCACCCAAATCTGGATCAAATCGACCAAAACAAAGGAAATAGAGGGGGCTCGATGCGGTCAAGTCTAACTCGACAAGGAGGGAACAGGACAAGGGTTTAGGATTTACTCACCCCAGCCGCCGCCGTCGTCGAGAGCGACAGCTCCGCCGCTGCTATCGCCGAGAAAAAAAGCTCCGGCGTCGTCACCGGCTCACCGCCGAGAATGAAGAGGAGGGATGAGGGAGGAATGGGCCACATCTCACCTGATGCACTGCCAAGTGGGGCCGTAACTAGATGCTCTGTCAAGTGGGACCCACATGTCTTAAACATAATCTCACTCCCGACGACCAGTTTAATCGCCCGAGTGGGCCTAGGCTATTTGGGATTCTGAAGCGTTGCACCACAGCTATTTTCGTCAATGACGTTGCACCCCTTCCAATTCACTTGAAATGTGTCGCACGGGATCTATAAGCCCCTCCATAAAAGGTGCAGTTAATATCTCATTCTCGTCCCTTCCAAATTGAGGTATATCACTGACCAAGTGCTCATCCATATTCACATACGTATCATCAAGAGCCCCAAAAAGCTTCTTATAATACTATGAGATGTACAACTTCAGGTTCTCATGCCCAACGATAGTACCCTCATCTTGCTCAAGTTGGTAATTTTTCTTCTTTCTATGTTTACCATTAGCAATCAAATGAAAGAATTGTGTATTATCATCTCCTTCAATTACCTGGCGCACTTTTGCTCTAAGTGCCCACTTCAGTTCCTTCTCTCTAAGGAGCTGTCTGAGACTATGTTCTGCCTCCGCCTTGGATGACCTCTCATGCACATCCAACAACACGGATTCGGCCTTAATATCGAGTTCATTAATGAAGTCAATAAGGTTTTGTTTCTTAAGCTTATAGGACCAACTCTCGTGCCTCACCCAGCCCCGAAGAAACTATCTCAAGTGCCTAATTTTATTTTGCCATATATCGACATTGGTTCGTCCCTCTGTAGCTCTATTCCATTCTCTGGCTACAAGGTCAATAAATCCCTCTCTCTCAAACCAGGACACCTCAAAGGAGAAGGCATTTTTATTAACCACATGGCTTGCCTCCCACGAGTCCACAAACAATGGAGTATGGTCTGATATGATCATAGGCATTGCTCGTACCGTCACACGTGGAAATTTCTGCTCCCATTCCATGCTTGTCAGTACCCTATCCAACTTCTCATACGTTGAATTCGGTAGCGTATTGGCCCAAGTAAACTTTCTCCATGTGAATTCAATCTCTCGTAAATCTAGGCTTTCGATGATTGTATTAAACATGAATGACCATCTGCCATCAAAGTTATCGTTATTTTTTTCATCTCTTCGCCTAATAATGTTGAAGTCCCCTCCTATTAAGATGGGTAACCTCTCATTACCGCACACCCTCACAAGATCTGCCAGAAAATCCATCTTGAATTCTGGCTGGGCTGCCCCATAGACCGCGACAAGTGCCCATTGGAACCCATCTTCCTTTGAGCGTACTCTGAATTTGACGGAAAAATCTCCCGACACGACATTTCTGACCTCCAGTGTCTCGCACCTCACCCCAAGTAAGATCCCACCAGATCTTCCTCTCGGAGGTAAACAGTGCCATTCGAAATCGGTGCCCCTATAATATGGTGTTTACAAACTGAGAGGTAAAGTTTTCGCGTCCAGTTTCCATTAAAGCAATAAAATTGAGCCTATGCTTAGTAGTCGCTTCTGCTAGGAATCTCCTTTTAGCCAAGTCACCAAGATCTCTGCTATTCCTGAATATTCCTCTCATCAGTCATCGTAGAATTTTTTTGCAGTCTTAAATCGGGCACTCCGGCATACCGCCGACACCGGATATACCTTCCTCTTCCAAGTTCGCTTTGGTATCTCCTCCTCGATAGCACGGTCCACATAACCGGCTCCGAGTTTCGAACTTTCTATCGGTTTCATCTAGTTCGCATGGCCCATACTACCACCCGTCACCTCTTCCTCATTAAATAGGGATGACGGCACGAGGTCCTCACATAGACGCTCTATAGCCCCCATCCCAAGTTCTTTAATCTCATCATCATTCATCAGTTTAGTTGCAGCAATACTACGCAACATATTCGTAGCTCTCTCAGCCTCAAGAATACCATTAACGGACGTGGAAACTTCCTTAACATTGCTACCCATAGACACACCCAAAATGTTTGCATTGGAAATAATTTCCTCCTCCGAAAAATGCAAAATAGAATGTTTTGTGTTTACGGCCATACCTGTCGTAGTGTGAATGTCCCATAGCTTGGCGGCTCTCATAGCGCGGCCCATCATCAAGTCGTCCATGTCTGGCTGCTCCTGAAACCTACGGCTCGTCCGCCTCTCCATGGTCGTCGGGTCAGGGATACCACCGAACGCAACCACGTCCTCTGTGGATGGCAGCATCATGGAGGGGCCACCTGCCCCTCGGCCCATCAAGGCCTCTTGCTTAGTTGGTGACACTGAACTGTTGCCTAAAGTCCGGTCGGCTCCCCAGCTTAGCAGACTAGTGGCGGACCGGAAGCCTCCTGTCTCCAGTATGTCCCTAATTCCAGCCGATCTTTCTCTGACCACGGTCTGGTGCTCCAGCCGGGACGGACAGTCCGAAGGACGCCCTTGCACTGGCAACGAGCATTGCCTCGGACTGCCCGATGTGCGGCCTTGAGCCGATGAGACTGTGCCTTTCCCCAGACCCCACGGTGCACACCCAGGTGCAGGCGATGTGACGCATTGGCCCAGACCATGCTGCGACCTCCCATGCGCGGGCGAGAAAGCCCGCTGACCCAGACCACCTCATGCACGCCGTAGCGAGGGAAGACCCGGGGCTGTAGGCACCACCAGGCTACCAGCTGTACCCGGCGTGCCCCCCACAATAGCCTCCATGCCCACTTGAGCCAACACCGGAGAACCTCCGACCGCCGGCTTCGCTCTCCCGTCGGGCTGTTTTGCGCCACCATCACTGCGGAAGCACCAATCACAACAGATTCATCTACCCCCACCATTCGTGGAGGAGTTTGAGTGAACCTGGGTGACAAAGGCTAAGACAACGGAGGCAGCTAAAATTCCTCCGGGTCTTGACGTTTTGCTCTAACACCCCAAAGCTTACTCGGTGCCGAAGATGAACCGAACAATCCAAACTTCAGCTGCTATGACGAGGAAGAAAGCTCAACCCTTTCGCTGCTAGCATTTGACTCATTAGTCTTAGCTGTAGGCGCAGCTCCTTTATCGGTCTCCAGGCACGCAGGCGCAACTGGTTCGGGTTGTCCATCTCTATCCTTTCCCTCGTCCATGTCCATATCAGTGAGTTTTGCCAAGTCTTGGAATTTGGCATTCTCCTCTATCTCAATTTCCAACAAATAGCTTTTACTGTCATACGTCCAATGAACTGAGTCTGGTATGTGCTCAACGCTAATGACGCTAACAAAAAGACGAGCGACCCCATTAGCACGGGTGAAGGGCATATCCACCTTCTCCGTCTTGCCAATGAGCGACCCGAGACTCCAGGTCACTCTGACATCATCAAGAGCTGACTCAGGAGCACCAGTAACCTGTATCCAAAGCTGAGGTAGTGGAATGCCTTCTGGTTCTTGCCATGCCCATGGTTCAAATTCAAGTACACAAGTAGTATTCGGAACCTTGATGATTCCGAAAGTAAGGAGTCTACCTAGATCCTCCTTGGTTGGAAAATCCACTCTAAACACCTGATACTCTAGAGTCACTAGTTCCCAGTTAAAGGACCCCGGAACTAGCTCTCGAAGTCGCAGTACTTGCTCTATGGTTATTCTCCCACGAGCCACCCGCACAACCCCAATCCTGGAGCTATCTGAAATAGGTCCAATAGAAGACGAGCGAGGGGACTCAAAAAACATCAGCTCCAAACAGTTGACCCCATAAATAGTGATCGTCGGCTTTGGTCCCAAGAGAAACGGGAACTCCCCCGTATCATGCTTTGGTTTTCGGCACAAGTCACAAAGCTCTACCATACACTCTGCTGCGAAGTGCCCCGGTGCTCCGCGCCAGTAACACGACATCTTCTCTTTCTTTCAAGCCCACTTGGAATTTTTTTCACCTTCAGATGTTTTAGACTTTTCAGAAGCCGCATCTTTAGACGACACACCCTTAGGATTAGTACCTTGACCGCAGCCAAAGCGCCGACCACCTCCACCGCCACACCCGCAAGGGCCAGCCCCGCAACAACTGTTGCTACGGTCGATGTTATGGGCGCATCCCTGTGCCCCGTCCATTGGACTGAGCAACGGCATCCGCCGGCGGGGGAGGTGGAGGAGGCCATCTTCCTCATCCTCGACCCCCCCACTACTAGAAAATAGACTGCTAGTGGCGCATCTGTTTTGCCTACTAATGGCGCACTACAGGTGCGCCACTAGCATCACGCCATTAGAATTTTTTACTAATGGCGCACCTGTTTAGTATCTGGTATACTAATGGCGCACCATGCAGTGCGCCATTAGTATAGCTCACGGTGTGCCACTAGTATGCCTCCCAGGTGCCATATTTACCCATGTGCTCTGGCTTACTAATGGCGCACTAATGTAGGATGCGCCACTAGTGTGCTTTTTGCAGTGCGCCACTAATGTGCTGGGTGGTGCGCCACTAGTATGAATATTAGGTATTTATTTTTCTTTTCTGATATTTGCACAGGTTACAAAACATATTACTGCACAGAATATAGAGAGCACAACATATAAACAACAGATTTATCGAATACAATAGAAGATTAGTCTCCGAATACAATTCATCATATTAGTCTCCGAATTTAAAATATCGAACAACGTTAGACCATTACAAGTCTCGACACCGCGAGTAGCGAGTTTGTCTTCACATTACAAGTCGATATCGATCATCTAAACTACCATCACATAGAAGAGAGTTGCGGTCATCACGATGAGCATCATCGCGATGAAACTGGTCTTCATCCGGTTCCTCCAGCGCTCCCTCCTCTCTCCCGCTCGATAGCACGCGTATCTAGCTTCCGCCTCCGCCCTAGTGGTGTACCCTTTGTAACTGTTATCGTTGAAACGGTGAACCTGTCTCCGACACTCCTCCCAGTTGTCGTACACTTTGGGAACCTTACCCTTGTACACGACACACAATGGCATCTCTATGCACTAGCCAAACAAAACGTTAGTAGCAATTCACAGACAATACATAAGCAATATATAAGTATGCAACAAAAGGATCGGAAGAAAAAAACAACACATTAATAGCACGATTCATGGTCCTACTAATAAACATCATCGATTACATATAAGTTGAACGATTGTCCAAACCAAAGTAACATACAAGTTCATTAAAGTTTAATATTACAACATGCGCCAATCGACATTTTAGAACTACATAGCATCACTACTTTCGACTCGACTCAGGTACCGGAGCATGGATGAAGTCGCCATCTTTAGTGATGGTCATGAAATCGCGGGCGTTGTCAGCCTGCATTTGTAGCGTTGTTTCTATCTCACTGTTGGACGGTTGATATCTGAGGTAGAACTGCCCCGAGGTACGAAAGACATCTTGATGGATGATTTCCGCAAACTCCGACTGGATGCGATAGAATTCTTGTCTGATGTCCGCGTCCTGGATTGCCGACAAGCGTGTGGCCAAATCTTTGAGATTATTTGGTAGCAGAAGGTGATGCTGGTCCCGTACGACCGCTCGCATGTGATGGAGGGCGTAGTAGGCATCCTTCTGACTACCAGGCAGTTGCTTGACGCAGGGGAACGTCGTATTGTGGGTGAACACGTGCTTGCCGTACCTACGAATTGTCCTGCTGAAGGTGCCTCCAGATCTGGCATAGCCGGGGAGAACATCATCAAGAACTTTCTTGATATTTGTGTAGTCTATCTTCGACTGACGGTCCGAGTCGAAATACGTGGCCATGGAATATTTCGGGCTTATGAGGATGAGTGTGCAATGTGTGTCACTATGCACAAAACATGGAATGTTAGAAAAAAAGAACGATCGAAATCTAAGAAATCAAATGTTACGGGGCGGTGAGGGGATGACTTACTAGGTAAAGTAAGGCACGAGGAAGTTATCCTTATCTGGGTTTGCCAGAATGACGCCTTCGAGGTGTGAACTCGCGACTTGCCGGTCCCCAATGCTGCCCATGATCTTGGCACGCATGTAGAAGGGGTCGACTATCACGATGTCCGGGGTCTTGTCTCTAATGATCCGCATCTCGATACTCAGCGAAAATAGCCGAATGAAGGTGTAGTGCAGCGGATGAAGGTTAAACATAGCGTATATGTCATCAAACCGTAGGACGATCGTACCCCTGATGGGGCTAACCACAAAGCCCTTGCCCTCTGGCACCTTTGCCACGAAAACCGGGTATGCCACATCATTCTCGGAGAGACGCCGCTTCTCCAAAGAAAGAACACTGTCATGCAGACTCCGCATAGCACCGGTTGTAGCATTGAGCAGATTAGTCGGTAGCATCGGCCTACCCGCCACATGCACCCTGCTCGACATATCCTTAGGTGAAGGTCACCCGTCCTGAGCACGGATCATACTCGGTGCCGGCTGGCTCGCATCGCCCTTGTTATTCTTTCTTTTCCGTCCCTTCTTCTTCTGCTGTAATGGGATCGAGTTCTGCTCACAGACCGCCTTCTTGAGTGTGTTGGGGCTGATAATATTTCGCACCTCGGCTATCTGAGGCTCGGTGAAGGCAGAAGCTGGAGGCGTCTCCTGAGAACTAAACGCTAGACGAAGCCTGTTGCAATTGGGTTTCTCCGCGGTACCAGCTAGATCGCGGTCGTCTTTTGTAGGGTTGGGTTCTTGCTAAGGAGGCCCGAAGAATTCGTCACCGTACTCATGTTCGGCAAAGTACTTATCAACATTGGTAAATGTACCGTCATCGTCGTCGTCCGGATCCTGTGCCATATGCATGTCCGGCATGTCCGGTAGCGTTGCGGCGGTCTTGCCATGGCTTGGCGCCGGCACGACTGGCGGTGTTGTCTTTGGGGTGGTGTCCCCTACCCCCAAACGAATCTGGCTCTTTGGCCAAAGCAGGGGCCAGCTTACGCAGGCGCTGAGGGTCATCACATCATCTTCGTCGGCCCCAGCGGGTCGAATCGGAGGTAACAAGTCATCGCAGCCTGACAGCACCCGAACCAGTTCAACCCTATACACGGTGGGTGGCATCGGATTACCGTGGAACATGGAGTTGCCCGGTTGAACGATTCTGTCCTTGGTGACATCGATCAACTCCCCGTCCATGAAGTGTAGGAGAGTGCATGGAACGTCGGCGGCACCCTGCGAAAACATGTAGGGCGTCAGGGATGCCTAGTCAAAGGCAAGGAGATGAAGTCATCGGTCGAGAGGCTTAGTTATCGTGATGGCGTCGAGCTCGGCTAATGTCGAGGCACCGCCAACGGCGGGCGTGCAACTGACGGAGGGGCCGCTAGCTGCCAAGGTGCCGGCCGGCGTACACCCGGGTGCATTAAGCTCCAATGCCTGTGCCGGCGCCGGAGACACCAATACCGCCTCCGCCGGAGACACCAATGGCGCCGCCTGCTTGTTGTGCGAGTTGCTGGCCGTGAAGTTGGGAACCGGGGGCGGCCCCTGTTGGCCGCTCGCAATCCACCCCCGCAGCCCCTCAACCAAGCTAGGCATAATGGTGCTGATCGTCGCTCCCAGTTGGTCTCGCACTTGCTCTGAGACTACGTCGGGAATCCACGCCACTTGTTCCTTGAGTTCTTGAACCTCACACGCTTGGCTTTCCGAGCTGGTCTTTCTCTCCTTTCGCCCACCAGCGTTATAGTATGACGACCATTTTCTAGACAAGCCTTTGCCGGCCACACGACCAGCTGACAACGGCTTACTGAACTTATCCTTGTTTTTCATTACGTTCAACACCCTATTTAAAGTGTTGTCCCAAGGGGAGCTCTGAGACGACCCCGCGCTACTGCTTTCAGTCTCCTGCGGAAGGAATATGAACCATTTAGAAATTTGGCTTCATTAATTATAATGCAACCATATGGAGCTAATTACGCGGGGGTGTATTCCTTACCAGAACACGCTCAAGCGCCTTGGTCTTCGCATCCGTGGTAAGCTCCTTTGTTACCGGGTCCACCTTGTACCGGGCCCTGACATAGTTCCTGGTCTGCTTGTCACGGTATTTCTCGAAGCGGGGCGGTAGGCCTTGCTCGGCACGCTCCGCGTCCTCCTTGTCCCATATAGGTTCCGCCACTCTGTAACCGCCGGGACCGAGTTGGTGGACCCCTAAGTTCAAGTCCCGCATATCTTTCCCCCACTGACTTGATTCCAGGGTTGCCCTGCTCTCGCACTTGATCTTGAACTCCTTGTAGTCATCTTCGCTGATCGAAGGATTTTTCGCCTTGATTTTCTCATAACTATCACCTTTGTCAATCATTTTCTTCACCGCGCTTCTCCAAGTAGACAGGGCCGTGCTCATCTTCGTGAGGGCAGCACTATTCACTTTATTGCCTGAGAGGCGTGTGTTTGCGACGTCACCGGGGAACTTGTATCGTTCGTGCATCTTCGTGAAGAGGAGGCTGCGCAAATTCGCTCGATTAGGATGCCTTAGGTTCTCGGTGTTGATTGAGACGGTGCTCCGGAGAATGCACCCGAGCTGAACCGAGTACCCCTTGACTAATTCTTTGGGTGCCATTGGATGCCCCTCCGAGGACACTTCTGTAAATTCCTCCTTGACGGTGCCGAGCACGTTCGGGCGCCGGTCCTTTCGTTGCCTCTTTGGTTGGCTGCCATCTGTGCGTGCGCTGCCATCATCAGTGATGGCATCCTCAGCGGCACCATCAGTGGTGTCATCCCCGACGCCACTAGGGGATTTGTAGTCGGGATCGGTGTCTTCCGCGGCGTCCTCATAGCGGTGAGGTTCTTCCTCCATCTCCTGGGACAGCTCCCAGAATGCCTTGCCCGAACCGCCGGCCTCGTCGTTGTGGGCCATGTTTCGCGCTAAATAGGAAAAAAGTTTGGTAAAAAAGTTGCTTATTTTCAAGGGCCTACAAAACTGGCTGCAAATGCCCGCAAGGCTTCTAGGGTGACGGCAGAATGGCTCAGTTTTATTTAAGGGTTGGTTTGTGAGGAATTATCATGGTCTCATCATTTAGGGTTTGTCGACACCGATGCATCCTAAGATAATGCTGCTCAAGTTTCAAGGCCGGAAGGAGGGCAAATATTTTCAAAAAGTATGAGAATATGATTTGCATAACAAGTGACAGAAATGTGTGGTTGGAGGGCATTACTTCAATTGCTCGTTTTGGAGGGCAAAGCATTGTTAAATGGTCTAAGAGCCGGAAGAGCAACAGCCTTTACAAGTTTAGGTGCATGTGGGCAGAGCGAAGTAGGGAGAAAACGACTTGGGTAATTCAAACCCCGGCCCATGCATTAGTCGCAAGTACCCCATATGTCCTGTTTTTAGCAAAGTCATGCTAAAATTCACAGAAAATTTCAGCATGACCTTTGCTGAAAATAGGACATATGGAGTAACCGAATTTGCCGGAATGGAAGTTAATCGACATTCCGGCAAACTCAAGGGCCTCTCGGGGTACCTGCAAAATCATCACGACACGATGGTCGGACACAAAACCCAGCAAACTAGCACCACAATGTGCCTCTACTTTCATATGGATGAAAAGGCCACAGACCATATGGTCCTCTGCTTTCATATGGACAAAAATCAGCTCAACGTATGTGAGCTTCCATTCCAGATCTAATAGGTCACCCAACAAAAAATCATCAATAGTTTAGCAATTCTATACCCTCAAGAATGGTTCAGACCTCACTACACTAGAACAAGCTCACTACACTACACTACACTACACTACACTACACAAAGAGGATGTTGCATACGGGTAAATGAAGATTGGATGCTTATAACTCCGTTATACCATTGTAAACGACAATATACTAGGCACTAGGCAGGAGGGTATATGCAAATGTAGCAAGATAAAGGGGAATAAAGTTACAAACACTTTATATGTCAATAACATTTCAAAACTCAACCAGATACTATGAAGCTGCTAGACCTTGAACTCACTGGCATTTCCATGTTTTATTTTAATGTGGGCACATAACTGCCTACTTTTGGATAAGTTCTCTGTGTGGACTATCACATATCAGTATTTTTTAAAGATTTTGTAAAACCATTCAACCACATATAAATGCCAACAAATATTATCAGTGTTCACCTAAACCCCATATTACTCTGTAGTTTATCCCTCCCGGAACTAGACACAAAAGTATTTGCTCATGATGAGTAAAAATGTTGCACATCTGTTGATATTTTATTTCCTGTTCTTGGAAAAAACAATGCAATTTATTTCCTGGAAATTGTTCTTTTTATTCTTTCTGTTATCTCTGTTGGCCTTTACTACCTAAGTATCTATATAAATGTCTCTCATCCCTCAAATTGATTTGATTTTTCATCTCTCATGCTGCTGTGAAGTTCTTTATCTTGCCACTAAAAAGGTTCTTGATATTCTTTCACGGTTGACTTATGACGTACTCTCTTGGTCTCCTCTCCCTATGGATATATGCTACTGTGGCAACAAGCATCATAAAACAGCTCTGCCTAGTGCCTACACAGTAGGTGTCCAATTCCTTCTCTCATGTTCTTCAGTTACACGAGACAGCAAAACAAAAGATCGCTTTAACAGGGTATAGCCACACATATTTGAAGTAGAACATATATATACACATAAACATAGTTTGTAAGATAGATATATAGACCAAGCAATAATAATCAACAGTAATATCAGTACAGAGAAGATCAAAACAACAGGATTAATCTACCTTGTCCTTCACGATGCTGCCCAATTCAGGGTCTTGCTGCAGCTGTGAGGTGACGAAGCTAGCCTATAGAAAATGGAGACAAAATATGGATTTAGCTATATTTTGTTATGTACACAAACTGCACTATGTATATTTAGATAATCAAGAACAAGGATCAAGAACAGATGATTATGACACACCATGAAGAGAGCAACTTATATAATCTGCTAATGATCATACTAGAAGTATCTTTTGTTCAGAAAGAAGAACATGCTATTTGAAAATTCATTTGCATGTTGCAGTTTGAACAGACTAAAATGTTGACAACTGCAAGAATGAACAACAGCATATAAGTTCTTAGCTGATGAATGAGTATCCGCCCCTCCCTGCTGCTCCCCGCCACAAATAAACACAGACGGCGACAGCTAGCCGTCCTGACATCGATCAGGTCAGAGTTTTTTCCAAATGCAGTTTGGAACTTTGAAGCTCTCCGGATCTACCTACGCGCTAGCTTCCAAGATAGGATTACCAGCACTGCCACTCCAGGAGTCAATCGGACTGGTGCTCCTAATCAATGCACTCCAAGCAGAAGTAGCTTTTCTCCGGTGAGACCAGTACACACCTCGACTGTCCAGTACGCGCCCCATGTGGCCATCCATGTGTGCGCTAAACAAATCACCACTACCTCTAACACTTGCGTCATTGCTAAACAAAATTAGCAGTGGTACTGGCACTAAACAAAGCAGCTCCGCGCGAGCCGGTCCTTGGATGCAGCACGCATGTGGGAAGGGGCTTAATTAGCACGTACAGTACTATGATGTTTTGTTAATCCTAATCCTAATCCTAATCTGTCGCCTTCCCCAAGAAAATCTTACTACCACTGCCATCAGTGGATCGATCTAGGCGGATGGCGACCGGGGGAGAATCAGTGCTGCTAGAGAGAGAGACAGTGGGAGGGGGAGGGAGAGAGAGAACTTACCAGAGATCTCGTCGCCTCCAGAGCTAGGGTTCCGGCCGTGGCAGGGGGCGGCGGGGGAGATGGGACAATCGGAGGCTAGGGTTCCTCCTACGCCATCCTCCTCCGCGTAGGTTGCCGAGGATTGCGACGCCGTCCTCCTCCTCCTTCGCTCGCCGGGGATCGCGACGCCGTCCTCCTCCTGCCCGCGTAGGTTGCGACGCCGTCCTCCTCCTTCGCTCGCTCGGGGATTGGTTCCACGGGGTGCCGGCGAAGAGAGGTTTGGACAGGTTTGGGCCGGAGATGAGATGGGCCGGGGATAGCAATGGCACACCTCCCGGCGGTGCGTCATAAGTATATCCATAGCAATGGCGCACCACTGAGGGGTGCGCCATAAGTATCGTCACACGCCAAGTGTAGTATTAGAGGGGTCGAAGCCCTCTCTTGTTAAGGTTTGAGGCAGTAGTGTAGTGGTAGCTGGCTCTCTATGTAGACTAGAGGTCTAGGGTTCGAGTCCCAGGCGTCCCCTTTTTGTGTTTTCCTGTTTTGATTGTATGTGTATGTGCTGAGTGTATATATATGTATACATACATGATAGATGTTTTTTAATTCATTTTCTGTTTAGATATACATGTGTGTATAGTGTATGTGAGTGTGTGGGCTTGTATACATGTTTGTGTGTGAGTGTATGTGTGTAAGTGTGGTGTCACATGCATGTGTGTATGTGCATATATATAGCTATATTGAATATGAAAAAATATCATCAAATTTGAAAAAATATTCATGAATTCAAAAAGTGCCCATGAAATTTAAAAATATTCATGAGTTCAAAAAATATTAACAAATTCAATACTTTTTGTGAGTTAGAAATTCAATACCATAATAAACATAAATAAATATTCATGAGGACACTAGAACGGAAGAAATATCATTTCAATATGTCAAAATACAATTGAGAAATGAAGGCTACAATTTAAATACAATCGATCTTAGCTAGCTATCTGTTCACAATCTTCTTCGAGTCCCAGGCGTCCCCTTTTTGTGTTTTCCTGTTTTGATTGTATGTGTATGTGCTGAGTGTATATATATGTATACATACATGATAGATGTTTTTTAATTCATTTTCTGTTTAGATATACATGTGTGTATAGTGTATGT
Organism: Hordeum marinum; assembly: GCA_022496015.1. Taxonomy (NCBI): domain Eukaryota; kingdom Viridiplantae; phylum Streptophyta; class Magnoliopsida; order Poales; family Poaceae; genus Hordeum; species Hordeum marinum. The sequence continues at coordinate 532,523,884 of CM039678.1, read as the reverse complement.
GAGTGTGTGGGCTTGTATACATGTTTGTGTGTGAGTGTATGTGTGTAAGTGTGGTGTCACATGCATGTGTGTATGTGCATATATATAGCTATATTGAATATGAAAAAATATCATCAAATTTGAAAAAATATTCATGAATTCAAAAAGTGCCCATGAAATTTAAAAATATTCATGAGTTCAAAAAATATTAACAAATTCAATACTTTTTGTGAGTTAGAAATTCAATACCATAATAAACATAAATAAATATTCATGAGGACACTAGAACGGAAGAAATATCATTTCAATATGTCAAAATACAATTGAGAAATGAAGGCTACAATTTAAATACAATCGATCTTAGCTAGCTATCTGTTCACAATCTTTTTGCCCTTATTTTTCGCAAATGGAGTTCTTCTTTTGAACGGACGTCCTTTAGGTAGGGTGGTCCTTCTTCTTCTTGTGGTGTATGCTGGTACTTCATCGTCGTCGTCATGTTCCATCTTCGGGTCGCCGTACTTGTCGAAGTCTTGCTCATTGGCGACTCTATCCATTCTGATGATCTTCCTTTTGCCTCTCCTCACGACAACAAGACTGGGCTTTGACGGGTCGGTAATGAAGAAGCATTGGTCCACTTGGGAAGCAAGTACCCATGGCTCATTTTTCGCGGTGGAATTTGCACCCGCGGTCTTCGATTTGGCTTCGGGTATAACCATGATGGTGAAATACCGGTCTTCTTTTAGGACGCTCTTGACCCATCTGACACGGAACATCGGGACCTTCTCTCCAGCGTAGCTCAGCTCCCAGATCTCCTCGATCCTTCCGTAGTATCTGTCCTTGTCGTTACCGGTGTAGGATTCCATCGTTATCCCGGAGTTCTGATAACCATCGCTCCTCATGTCCTTTCCCTCGGTGTAGAATGTGTAGCCATTGATATCGTACGCCTCATACGTCATCAGGTTGTGCTCGGCGCCCTGTGACAAGGCGAATATGAGTTGTTCTTCCGCGGAAGAATCCTCATGTAAAGGGTACGACAGTAGCTTCTTCTTGAACCAATGCGTGAAACATGAGTTGTGCTCTTTGATTATATCTCCGTCCATCCTCTGTTGGCCTCGGTCATTGTACGTCTTCTCAATAAAGGTTTTGTACTCTACCACCCAAGGATCGACCATGTCTATGTGTTGTAGCGCGACTAGGTTTGCTCTTTCAAAATCGGTGAGTCGACCCTCGAAGTCGACATGCATTTCGCGACGACCCTCACGGTGACCCCATCCAGCGAGCCTGCCGAGGTGCCTGTTGACGGACAGACCAACGGGGTTCTCGATGCCTAGATAATTCGTGCAGTAGGATATGCACTCTTCGGTCAGAAAGCCCCTGGCTATGCTTCCCTCTGGACGTGACATGTTGCGAACGTATCCTTTGATGACACCATTCATCCTTTCGAACGACATCATGCTATACAGGAACGTCGGCCCGAGTTGGATGATATCCTCCATGATATGGACCAGCAGATGCACCATAACGTCGAAGAATGCGGGCGGGAAGTACATCTCAAGCTCGCATAGTATCACCACGATCTCTTCCTGTAGCCTTCTGAGTTGCCTCACGCCAACCGACTTCCGAGAGATGACGTCGAAAAAGTTGCATAGGCCAAATAGCGTTTCACGAACGTGCGCGTCCATGATCCCACGGATTGCAACTGGAAGTATCTGCGTCATCAGCACGTGACAGTCGTGAGACTTCATCCCGCTGAACTTCTGCTTCGCTGAGTCTAGGTATCTGCTTATCTTCCCCGCGTAACCGTAAGGAAGTTTTACTCCTACGAGGCAGGTGAAAAACTGATCGATCTCCTCCTGACTTAGAGTGAAGCACGCGGGAGGGAAGTCATTTCCGGTCTTCTTGGCCTTTTTGCCTTTGCGACGACTTTCCGTGTCCTGCTTCGCCTCATTATCATCATCATCATCATCATCATCATCATCATTAGCGTGAAGCTCCTCCTTGATGCCCATTGATTTCAAGTCCGCCCTTGCTTTCAGTCCATTTTGGTCCTCTCTGGCATGTTGAGCAGGGTACCAAGCAGACTCTCGCACACGTTCTTCGTGATGTGCATGACATCAAGGCTGTGAGGCACACGGAGGATCTTCCAGTACGGCAAGTCCCAGAAAACAGACCTTATTTTCCATACATTCAGCAGCGGCTCTGGCGCCTTTCGCTCTGTCCCGGCTCTGGCACCTTTCCCGACGGTGGGCACTCTTTCCAATTTTTCAACAACTTGTCTATTTCCTCACCGCTCCTCGTACGCGGGCGTCTTTGGGGTTCGGTTTCACCATCGAACAGATCCTTGCGTTTTCTCCATGAGTCATCGTCGCAAAGCCACCTTCGATGTCCCATGAATGCGGTTTTCGAAGACCCGGGATCTCTATCTAGCTGGCGATACGTTGTGTCATCCATGCACCTGACGCATCCAGAAAATCCGTGGACCACCTTCCCCGCGACATATCTGTAAGCAAGATAGTCGTGCACCGTCGTGAGCAGTGCAGCTCTCGTAGGGAAATATTCTTTCTCTGCGGCGTCCCACGTATTGGCTGGCGTTTTCCACAGCGTGTCTAGCTCCTCTTTCAGCAGCCCCAGATACAGATTGATGTCGTTCCCTGGTTGTTTCGGCCCTTCAATTAGCATACTCATGTGAATGTACTTCCTCTTCATGCACAACCAGGGGGGAAGGTTGTACATCCACACAAATACAGGCTAGGTGCTATGTCTGCTTCTCTGGCTGCCAAACGGGTTGACTCCATCGGTGCTCGCGCCCAGCACGATGTTCCTTGGATCGTTCCCAAATTCTGGGTGTTTGAAGTTCAACGCTTGCCACTGGCTCGCATCCTTAGGGTGACTCAGCATCTTGTCTATTTTATTTATCTCCCGATCATTTGCGTCATCTTCTCGCTTCTTCTCCTCCTTATCCACGTGCCAACGCAGAAGCTTTGCTACCTTAGGCTCCGCGAAATACCACTGCAGACGAGGAGTGATCGGAAAGTACCACACCACTTTTCGAGGAGCTTTCTTCCTCTTCTTGTATCGAGTGACGCCGCACACCGGGCATATGGTAGACTCCGCGTGCTCGTCCCGATAAATTATGCAATTGTTCATGCACACATGGTATTTCACGTGTGGTAAATTCAGAGGACACACGATTTTCTTCGCCTCCTCGAAACTGGTCGGGCACTTGTTCCCCTTGGGAAGACGTTCGTGCCAGAATGACATGTTCTCGTCGAAGCATGCGTCGGTCATTTTGTGTTTTACCTTCATCTCCAGAGCCATGAGCGTTACTTTCAGGCGGGTATCCTCAGGCCTGCATCCTTCATACAATGGAGTAACCGCGTCTATCTCCAGTTGATCCAGCTTGGCTTTCTCTCGGGCGACAGCTCTTTCATTATCCGTCTGCTTGAGAAACAGCTCTTGAATATGAGGGTCCTGCACCCAGCCCATCGATGGTCCATAGTCGTCTGCTCCGGCATCTTCCTCATCATCATGTCCGGCATCTTCTACATGATGACCGTGTACTGCATCTACTTCGTGATCATGTCCTGGAGATTCTTCGTCTTCTCGCCCGCCCTCTTCGCGGTTGTCTTGCTCATGCCCTTCCTCATTTTTTGCCCGGCCCCATGGATGACTTCATAATCATCTTCATCACCTTGCCACCGATAGCCATCCATGAAACCACGCACGAGCAGGTGGCCCCGCACCTGTACGAAATCTGGGTCCATAAGGCTCCTCAGCTTGCATCTTCGACACGGACATCTTATCTCCGTCTCGTTATTTTGAAGCATCTCGGCCTTCGTGGAGCTCAAAAACATATTCACGATGCCTTCGGTCATCTTGCGGACCATGGTCGCCTACAGGGTAGATCAAAACGATATTTTAGAACCAAGAAAAAATTTGGCACGACTTTGCCAAAAAATAGGACCAAAAAGAATGCACAGTGCTAAATTCTCGCCGAAACGGAAATGAATCAACATTCAGGAAAAATATTGGCAACTATTGCATTTCAAATACCGGTACCTGCAAACACAAACATATATGCAACACCACTAACATACATACGTAGATCTAGCTAGGCCATAAAAACTGCATGTGCACGTTGTTGGAGGGAGAAAAAATAGATCTACAACATAAAAGCTTTCCCCTTACTTACCTATCAAAAAAAGGTAATTTAACCACTTAATTTGGGTGAATGTATGATGCAAATGAGGTGAGGAGGAGGAGGCACCTGAGACAAGCTTGGAGGAGGAGGTGGAGAGAATGAAAGTGGGGAAAGTGAGTGTGGTAGGTTGCTGTCCAAAATATCTAGCTGGTCACAGGTTACTAATGGCGCACCACCTACAAATGCGCCATTAGTAACTCTGGTTACTAATGACGCACCAGCTGGAGGTGCGCCATTAGTAGTTTTTGCAAAAAAAAAATAGTAGTGGCGCACTGGGCTTGTCGTGCGCCATTGGCGCACTATGACCTGGTGCGCCATTAGTACTTTTGGAAAAATAACAAAAAAAGTTTGTTAGTAGTGGCGCACCAGGTTGTGGTGCGCCATTAGTGCGATGGGCACTAATGGCGCACCACACACCTGGTGCGCCACTGCTATATAGTAGTGGCACACCACTTGTCTGGTGCGCCATTAGTGTCTCTATTATCTATAGCCCTTTTCCTAGTAGTGCCCCCCGCCCCCCGGTATTGACGAAACCAATTTCGTTGCCTGTTGGGAGGTCATGTCGCACCGTGTTCAAAGGGACCGGGAGGCCGTCGAAGCCTCTCCCTCCGCCGTTGACCCGACCACCACCGGTCGACGACGAGCCCCGATGAACTCCTTCGCCGTAGGCATCATAGCCATCGTCGCCCCAATATCCGGTACCATTCCGGTTGTCATTGTAAGCAGTAGTTCCGCGACCACCAGTGGTAGGACCCCGGCCCCGATCGGCCTATTTGTTGCCATCGTGGCTTCCCGCACCTATGGGTGTAGGCCCTCGTGCCGGTGCTGTTGCTGCTGGTGATCCGCCCTAGGCAGTTGTTGCTCTTGTCGGGCCTTCTGGTTTTGCCCCATCCTGGGAGGCGGTATCTGCGACCGCCCCTGCTGATTCCCGCGCCCTGCCATCAGCATAGCAGTCGCCGGCGATGCAGGAGGCTTCGCTGCCGTCGGTGGGGAGGCAACTCTCGCTGCCCTGCCCGCTCCCAGTCGAGGGAAACCTGGTCGTGTTACTCTGGAAAACCTAGCAACGCCCGGTCCTAGGATCTCTTGTGTTGTAGCCGATCGAGGCGAACCATCTGTTGCCTCGTCGTCCGTTAATTGGGCTGCCGACTGGGCCATATACCCGGTCATCGAACAATCCAATAGCATATCCGTCCCCACCAGCCCATCTGAGCCCAACAACACATTCAAACGTTCCTTCCTTAGATTTCGGATCGAGACCATGTCTCCCGACGCCATGGACGCCGCCGGCACTGACACTGCCGGACTTCATTGCCAGTTCTTCTTATGCAAAATCTTGCAGGAAGAATGGACCATGAAATTTGTTAGAGCGGGTTTGGGTAAACGCACCTTAGGTATTGGCCCTCGCCATGGCCGAACCGCCGTCATGGATTTCCGCCGGTGAACCAGCCGCCGTAGCATCTCCACTTTCTCCGTTGCCGATAGACCCTCCCTTGTCGGATCGTCATGCGGGACTACCATGTCCACCAGACGAGTGATCGTGTCTTCTCCGTCCCCATTCGTGAACGCCTCGCAGTTCTTGTCTGATGGTGTCGGCGACACCATGACCGGTGGATCGCCGGCTTGAAGTTCCGCCTCCGCCTCTTCCCCATCGGACTCCTCCAGGAGCGCCCAGAACCTGCCACCCACCCAACGGTGAGGCCCGTCGGCCGGGCAGTTGGTCGCCGCCAGGGTTGCCTATCGCCTATCGCCTATCGGCTGGTGACAACGTGAAGTCTATGCCTTCACCCTGATTTCCGATAGGCCCAAGAAGAGTTGTTTCTCCTTCCAACCACCTTTTATGTTTGTGGTTGTGCCTGTGCTTGAACCTAGTGCATGCGTGAAATCAGCCGGCAACATGGAACGGTGGAGCAGAGCAGCGTGAAACAAGGGCCGTGCACTACTGGAGTCCTACTTTTATCTTATACTCTATAGCAAGCTGATCACTTAGCCGCAGGAGTGGATGTAAATCTAGAGAAATCTTTTATGTTGATATGCAGCCAAGTATAACAAGCTCACTTAGTTAGAGGAAAGGATGTATACCTCTTGCTAAATCCCTCGGCGACTGTTACTAATAACATAGCAAGTCATAACTCATAACTCATCTTTGGTGGTACAGGTCAACCACCTTGTTGATGAGTTATTATCACCTTTATTTCTTCCTAGCTGCCACCTGGTGTGCATGCATATATATATATATAGCTCTCATCCAGAGTGTGGTTTATGGTTCTCAACTAGATAGCCAGCTAGCCAGAATATCTCTCACCCACCATTGTTTATTGTAGTGGTCAGGAGGCAGACTAAAGAAAGTTATATGTACGTTCTATTTATCTCAACTGAGTTAGCCGCTATGGGTATAGTTTTCTTCAGGAGCCAAGAAACCGTTAGATATGGGAGTCATTAGGAATATATAAGCTTGTCTCTGCCTACGACTCCATAAAGCTCAGCGAGAATTGTGTGGACAAGAGATTGTAGAATTAAGCACGCCAAAGTCCCATGTATAAGAGATGTGATAGACCTGACTAGCTTGATGCAGAATTTGGGCTTACTGATGTGAGGTTGGCACAAAAAGGTTGCCCTTCTCTCCTACTATAATTCCTGGAAGCACATGATCGCATGATCGCTGTTACGCGAGCAACGACCTAACTTGCAGTTTCTCCTCCAGATCTGTCAGGGGGACGCTCGTGTCTAGCGCGTTTGACTCCTCCCTCAACACCATGATTACGCTGCTGCCCAACTTTTTTACATTGTGTTAGATGCCGTTTAGCTAGGTTTCCAAGCCATCCCTACTTTGGTTGTCTTGATCACTCTCTTCCTCTGCTTGTCTGTCGCTGCTATTAAACTCAGCCATTTTTGGTTGTTTTTCGAATATTAATTCAATTGGGGAATCTCTCCCTGGTGACCATAAAAAACGCCATTTGCTACTACAAGTTGTTCATCTTTTGTCAAGTTTTGGTCTTTAATGCATTGAGTAGTTATTTCTTATCTGCAAACCAAGCATACGCTACAATTACGAGCTCTATTCACCTCAGAAGTTATGAGACTTATGACATTTAATTCTTAAAAGATGCTAGCTTACTGAGCATTTTTTGAATAGTTCTCTTGCGTGCCTTTTATCAAGAAAACAATCCAATTCCATGTCAGAATTCCAATTCTGCATAGATCAAAGTTACCTTGTAAACTGAGGCATAGTAGCATTGATCAAACACCACTGAGCACTCCGACCGTGGTGGATAGAAAAAAAAAATATCAACTCTATTTTTTGAAGTCGAAGCACACACCAGACCAGATTATCGAGAAACATCATAAGTGGCGGTTTGTTTGAAGAGGAAGATGACCCCTGGCCTCTACATCTCGCCGATGCATACAACCATTTTATTAATTATTCAAAAAGACATTATAAAGTAATACATCAATAAGTCTGGAGCTGCCATCTTGGTAACATTTGTCGTTATTCCTATTGACTTGATGAAGGGTTGCAGATTGTCTGAGCTGAATACCCAGGCCTTTTACGAAAGCATAACATCTAAACTTGGAGGGTCCAACCAGCCACATTGCTGGGTCTGGGGCACACACCGGTCGATGCACTCTGAAAGGCCGTCACCTTTATCTTTCACCGATCCATCTTCAGAGTAGGTATTGACACATAGACCATGCCAGGCCTGCTGTCGACACCCCCACGACGTCAAATAACGCCTCCTCTCTACGCGCATCTATCATCATCCATCCGTTGTCGAGACCCTGCCGCACCCAGCCGCCGAGACTCCACGTTGTCAATGCACCACAGGGAATGCCACTCCATCGTTGGAACTGTCCACTAGTACCTAAAGCCAATGCACACCTACAAGAATGATGCCCCTAAGGATGGAACGACACAAGGGCGATGTGTCATCCGATCGATTGATCTATGGTTTCCCCTGGAGGTAGCAAGAGGAGTTGGGAGATTCACCTCGATGATGCCTCCAAGAAGGAAACGATGCCATTGCGTCGCCAACACCAGCTCCGACCAACCGTTAGACAAGATCTTCACCCGGATCTGCCACGCGAGACTCCAACCAACAACTGTGCATCTGCAAGACCACCTTCAAAGCCTCAGATTTGGCCGCTCAGATCTGGCGATCATTTACAAATGCACTGCCACCACGGTGTACCCTGATGCTCTAGGCACTGCCAAATGGTGCCACCATTGGAGCTTGGAGGGAGGGCTGCCACCCCACCGCACCATGCCAGAAGAGCCCATATATAGGATGAATCTCAAGCACGTTCTTCATAGTCTTTGTACCGAACTGGAACCAGGGTTGATGTCGTCGGACCGTTGGAGTAGCTCCGCATTTGTACCAAACTGGAACCGGGGTCAATGCCGCCGGACCGTCGGAGCAGCTCCCCCTTGGACATGGGTAACTCCACGCTGTGCAGCCGAGGGCAGCCTCGACCTCACCGGCCGCCACCACCCAGGAGCCGCCGCCCCTCAGTGTGGCGACCACCCCGGCCAAGCCATGACCGGAGTCCAGCTGCGCTTGCACCCGGTCCAATTTTCTCAGCCAGGTCTCCACAGCGTCCTTTCCACGCCACCGCCACCAGCCCACCACCAGACGACCACACCACCACCCAAGGGCGCCGCTCATCTTCTGTCTGTGACCTACAAATCATTAGTCATTGTTCGGTCCACAGAACTTACCTACACCCACCATATATATAGCCCTCATTCACTGTGGTTTACGCTTATCAACTAGCTAGTCAGAATATCTCTCATGATTTATTGTAGTGGTCAGGAGGCGGACTAAAGAAAGTTATATACATGGGCTATTTATCTCAACTGAGTTGCCCTCTATGGATATAGTATTCCGCAGGAGTCAAGATAAATTGCCTAATTTTATTTCGTTAAAACTGCGCAGCATCACAAAATGTGTTAGATTTGGGAGGCATTAGGAATAAATAAGCTTGTCACTGTCTAAAACTAAGCGAGAATGGTGTGGACAATAGATTGTAGAATCAAGCACACTAAAGCCCCATCTATAAGAGATGCTACGGGCTTGATTGGATTGATCTAAACTTTGGCTTCCTGATGTGAAGGGAAGCACAAAATAGTTGTGCTTCTCTGCTACTAGAATGTTTGGAAGCACATGAACACTGCTCTGTGAGCAACGCGCTAACTTTCAGTTTCTCATACAGATATGTCGGGGGGACGCTCTTGTCTAGTGCGTTTGCTTCCTCCCTGAGCACCAAGATCACGCTGCTGCCCAACTTTCTTGCTTTGGTGTTTGATGGCGTGTAGCTAGGTTTGCACGCTCTCCCTACGTTGGTTGTCTTGATCACTCTCTTCCTTTGCTTGTGTGTCGCTGCTATAAAACTCGGCCATTTTTGGTTATTTTGAATATAAATCCAGTTGGCGAATCTCTCCCTGGTGACCATAAAAAAAACATCTGCTACTACAAATTGTGCATTTTTTGTCAAGTTTTTGGTCTTCAATGCCGGGAGTAGTTATTTTTTACCTACAAACGAAGCATATGCTACAATTACGATCTATATATTCACCTCGGAAGTTATGCGACTCATGACAATCAATTCTTAATAGGTTCTATCTAATTTTAATAGTATGAGCCTACTGAGCATTTTTGAATAGTGTTGCTGCCTGTCTATTATATCAAAAAATCCAATTCTTCAACGATCAAAGTTCCCTTGTAAACTGAGTGCATATATAGTAGCACCGATCAAACTCCACTGATCACTCCGACCGTGGTGGATAGAGAAAGAAATAGAGAGCGGCTATTTGGCTCCTGGGCTCATCTGCACCCGCCCGACGAAAAAAATCAAAATAAATAGTAGAAAAATTCAAAAAATTCCAAAGTTTTTCGGGTGGTAGATATTTTTATGCGTGAGGTTCGCTCCAAATTTGAACGTATTTGGACATCTGAGCAGCTCTTGGTAAAAAAGACAAATCGGGGTCTGTAAAAAAGGTTTACTGTTTACGAACTTCTGTGACCCGATTTGTCTTTTTTGCCGAGAGCTGCTCGAATGTCCAAATAAGCTAAAATTTGTAGCGAACCTCACGCATGCAAATATCTACCACACAATTTTTTTTTGGATTTGTTTGAATTTTTCTACTATTTTTTTGATTTTTTTCCGTCAACGGGAGCATCTGAGCTCGAGCTCAGAAACGAATTTTCGAAAAAAATACCAACTCTGTCTTTTGAAGTCGAAGCACACACCAAACCAGATTATCCATGCTTTCATCATGTACATCTTCGTGGATTATATTACTGTTGGTCTAGCATCTTCAAATTCTCCTTGTTACCTACCTTCTGCTTCCTTCATTAAATCGTGACCATTCCATCGCTTTCATATCGATCACTAATTGTCTGTCATCTTTGGAAAAAACTTGACTTGCTTGTCATCTGCTGGATCAGTTCAGTAAAGTATCGAGTCAACTAGTAGCATGAGTCGTCAGCTTCTTTCTATGTTTGTTAGATGATTTTTCTACGAACTTGTCTCGTGGTGCTAAGCAGAGGATAGCATAAAGATTGAAGTGACATGGCATCGCACCACTTTCGTTGTGTTTTTGGCATTCTCCTACGGTTGCAAGAACCGGCACAAGAAAAACATCATGAGGGGCAGTTGATTAGAAATACTCGAGGGTTGGTGTAATGCAGTGGTGCTGCCAAGCAGAGGAATCTGATAGTGTACTGGACTGCTTGAGACTAACATAGGCAACTATTCGCTAAAAAATCTTCCATGGACCGTGAGCCACTGCTCCCACTGCCCAGAATCCTAGCTGCGGCCGCCCGCATCCTATTCGCTAATTTTTTTCCATAAAAAGCATAACATAATTAATTTGGTGGATCATTTTTGACCAACGAAGCATGACTAATGGAGCCAACTTATACTTTTCCTTCACGTCTGGCCGTTCCAACTGATTCATGTGGCTCAGTGCAAAAGAACACGACTGCTTGCTACAGTTTTCGATGTATTCACCATAATCATGGGGTCTACCACATGAGGTGACTTGCCAAGTGATGCCTATTTATTTTGGATAGTGGCTTCATTTCTTTCCTGGACAGTTCATAGTTGATAAGTAGATTCCCTGAAAAAGAAAATAAAAAATAGTTGATAGGTACGTTGGATTTTTCTATTAAATTCTCTTTAATAACAAGATTTTTTGATTGTTCATCGAGTGTGTTCCTCGGGTGAGTGGTGGGGTTGCACTGCGTAAATGTGAAGTGATATATTGATTACTGAAAGATCTTGAGACAACCTTTTTTGGCCAAATGGGATCAGTTTCTTGTATACTATGTCTTTTATACTAGTATCCAGCCAAGTATACGAAGCTCCATTTCCTACAGTGGATGCGTAGTTTGCGTGAAATCCTGTAAGACTTATCTGAAAGACAAAAGTACATTAAATCATAACCCATCTTCATAGATACATACCATCTACCTTATCAATAACGAGTTATTATTGTCTTTATTATTTCTTCCTAGCTCCCATCCGGCGTATGTGCATATATATAGCTTCGATCTAGGATGGTTCATAGTTATCAACTAGCTAGAGTATCTCCTATCCACTGTGGTTTATTATATGATCTGCTAGCTATTAGAGGAGGCTAAAGAAAGGTACATGTAGGCCATCTATTTCAAGCAGGTTAGCCACCATGGGTATAGTACTCCTCAAGAGTCATGAAGATTTGCTTAATTTTAATGATTTTATTCTGGTAAAGGCAGACACATTCACAAATATAGTAGTTTTGAGAGGCATTAGGAATAGGTCAGCTCGTGTTTCTGTTGACTATTGCCATGCACCTAGTTTGTACCATTACTCTATGGTTCTGCGATGCTCAACGAGAATGGTGTGAACAAGGAGTAGGTTTCCAATCGACGGTGGCCAGCCAAGGATGGTGCCGCCGTGCGATGAAATAAGGGGATCCCTCGCCCCCTCTCATCGAGTCCACGTGCTGCCGGCGTGTGCTCCGTGGACTGTGGATGGCCAGCGAGGGTGGAGCGCTCGGCTGCCTCTTGGCGGCGCTCGCACGTCTACACGAGTTTGATGTTGTCCTACCCCATGTAGGTGGGGCGCTGATTTCTTCACAGACCTCTGCTTCGTACGAGCTCTGTCGTCTCTCTGTGTCCCTGTGGTGGCGGTGAACCGGATCTCAGCTCCAGTCCGGTAGGACGGGTACTGATGCGGCTCTCAAAGCCTCTCATGGCGATGGCATGCAGGTTGGACGCGTGGCGTTCACCTTCCTTCTGTCGCTGCACCGGAGATGTGGTAGAGGTGGAGGTGCACGGTGGACCTCCTGCCGAACGTCGTTGAAGATGGCGCCCTGGGCAGACAGAAATACACAGGGGCCTCGTTGTAAATTATCTTTCCTCCCGTGGTGCCTCCTAGACATCCTCATTCGCTGCCATGTATGACAAAATTGAAGAAGATGGCCACCGGCATTCGTGGCCTCCTCCACCTACAGCTAGCAGCACCTGGGATGACAACTCCTCGTCGACCTCTGCCTCGCATGGTGGCTCGTCAATAGCCTCATCTACGACGCTGTGATGAATCACAGCATATGGCCACCGGCTTTCCTCCTCGAACCGCCCCGCTTGACAGGGACCGCCGGAAACAGGGTGCACTACCATGTCCCCGTTCCTGCATCCGGCGGCCTCCTGCCTTGTCGCCGCGACCCCGTGGCCTCCCGGCCTCAACTCTGGGTGCTGCACGATCCATAAGGTTTTGCGGAAAGGTGGAAGGTGTGTGTGTGAGAGAGAGAGATAGATAGATAGATTATAGATATAGAGAGAGAGAGACTTGTGTGGTGGGTTAACCACTCAGACCGTTCGCGAGACGCGCTCACGCGAACGAATGCCTGGCTACATCTAACGTGGCATTGTCCAGGACTTGAAGACCCAAACTCATCATTAACGGCTAGAAGGGCGTTACCAGAGATTTAAAAATATAATGTCACATTTTTAGCCTTTCCCAAATACGATAGGTTTTCGGCACTTGTTTTGTTTCTATCCCGGACTACTTAGAAGTTAGAACTGATAGCTAGATGAAATATGTCCGTTAAGTTCCCTTTAATAATGGATTTTTGTTCTGATATTTTTGTAAGTGCGTTAGTCAGATGGGTGGTGGAGTTGAAGTGTGTATGTTTGAAGTAATATGAATTCTTTGAAGGCTTATTTGAAGGCAAAATAGGTATCGCAAGGCGTAAGTCATAACTCATCTTGTCAACCACCCCGTCGATGAGGTATGTATCGTAGTCGATGAGTTATGTATCGTATTCATTTCTCACTACCTATCATCTGTAGCTCGCCAAAAGACCTCTCTCTCTCCCTCTCTCTCTCATCGACCATGGTTTATTGTGGTGCTCAGCTAGCGAGAGTTAGACTAAGGAAAGATATATCTTGGGTACTTATCTCAACTTACTCGGCCACTATGGATATAACACTACTTCTCAAGGCTGAAGACTATATTCCTAATTTTATTATGTTAAAAGTCATACACCATCACAAAAAGCAGTATTAGATATGGGAGGCATTAGTAATATATAATCTTGCGGCTACATATGGCGGCACAACAAACAGCGAGAATGTTCTGGAAGAGAGATTCTGGAATCCCCATGCATAAGTGATGCCACGAGCCAGACCTCATACCTCGGTGCGCACCCTATATCTGAACGGCGATGGCTTACTTGATGACTAGCAGATAGAGTAGCATTAAGGGGGTAAAATGTGTTTGAAGAATGGCTAATAAACAATACAGGTGCTTCGTCTAAGAGGACGTACATTGGTGGGCTTGTAGATCGGTTACATGACAGTTTCCTTCGTAGGTGTAGAAGAGAGATGAAAAAGTAATGAAAGCGTGTTTTCATGCAAGAGCCTAACTATATGAATACACCAAAACAAATATAGTAAATGTGAAGAAAGAGAAAGATTTTTTTAGAGAAGGAGGATCGCCCCGGCCTCTGCATCTGGACGATGCATGCAGCCATTTTATTAATTATTCACAAAAAACTTTACAAAGAAATATAACAATACGTCTGAAGCCACCGTCTAGGCGACAACTGTTGCTACTCCTATCCATCTGATGAAAGGATGCTGATAGTCTGGACCTAATACCACAGACCTCGCACACAAACCTAACATCTAAGACCTGAGGTCCCAACCAAGCCACATGCCAGGTATGGGGCACCCACCGGATCGGCGCGCTTTTAGAGGCCGCCGCCGCCAACTGCCACTACTCCATCTTCAGAGTTGTACCGATGCATCATCCTTGCCTGGTCTAGCTGTCGTCAACGCCATCACGGTGCCCAACGACACCACCACCCTACTTAGCACGTCATGGTCGTCGCTGGTACACCTCAGCCCCATGCCGCCAAGTACCACCAGCCGACACAACTTGAAGTCTCCGAAAGATCTGTCGTGTGTAGCACCTGCCGACCAGGCATGACAAAGCGTAGCACCTGTCGGTCAGGCATGACTTGACATCTCCACTAAAGCTGCGTGCAAGACGAAGCCGCTCCATCTCCTGCCTCTGACCACCAGCACTGTTGCACAAACGATGCTCCCAAGAGAGAAACGCCACCGTAGTACCGTCATCGTCCGATCTGAAAGAACAGATCCTCAGGTTTCCCCCGGAGCAGTATGAGTGGGTCGAGATAAGTCACACAACGATGCCTTCATCAAGGTAACGACGTAGAACGCCGTCATCGCTCGCCGTTGGCTCGGTTTTCACCGGCAACTATGTCTTCCAGACTCGCAACCAGTACCGGATCATGGATCTGGAGATCTGAACACCTAGCCTCAGGCCGACCACCTCTGGCGAAAGAGATGACCACCACCACCGGTCACATCGGTTAGAAAAAATCTGACCGGATGTGCTGCCGACGAGACCACCAGGCCCTCCACGCCGCCGCTGCCGATCTGAAGGTGGTTTGCACGTCACCGCAGCCTAGCCGACCGCCGCCGCCGACCGCAGCCGCTGTCGCCAACGCCCGAAAAGGCCGGCCGTTGCGCCCGCAACCCACGTCGCCGTCCGTGGCCGGGCCGCCCGCCGTGCCTAGCCGCCGACGTCCGAGGACGGGCCGGCCATCCGCCACCTGTTGCAGACATCCGGCGCGCCGCAGAATCCAGATCGGCCGTTGCCGTCACACGCCTAGGGATCCCTCCCCAACCCGGAGACGCGTGAGGGAGGAGATCCCCTGCCACCATCGTCGGCCTCCGGGCTTAGCCCGACGGCGACCCCCGGCGGCCCCGACGGCGTCCCCCGGCGGCGGCGGAGGGAGAGGAGGAGGGAATGCTTGGCGGCGGCGGCTAGGTTTTTGGGTTCCGCCCGAGTCGCCCTAGGGGGAGGGCGACGCGAGCCAATGTTGATAGAAGGTAGAAAAAAGTGTGAGTGTAATAGTCAATCTTATATCACACATTATTGGCCATGCTCTAAGTAGTGCTGGGTAGATATCATTTCTTTGCAATTGGCAACGAGGGGAAGATGATAATATAACCAGAGAAATGTCTGAAAGTCTGCAGATGGAAGTGAATTGTTCAAGATTAGCCAGAGCCTTTCCCCCCTAACCAGTGGACCTGGCACACGGCTGAGCATCTGCAACGTGCGTTTGGATATTAGGCCTCTTCTTATTCTTATGTAAGCATGTCTGGAAAGAACGGCATTTTTTTGAAAAGGGAAAGAACAACATGGGGATTGATTTGCTAAAGGGAGAGAATGGAGTTGCACAGGAATATGGTTTGGTGGTGATAATCAAGGAATGAATGAGAAAACAGTTGTCGGGTTGGGAGGTACCTAAATGCAGCAGTGGTGCCACGTATGTGACCAATACGGGCATATATGGTTTTAGTTAAGAGGCACGCTAGGAAAATAATACATATATCTATGTGTGACCAATATGGGAACCGGCGGTTTGGCTCGCTCTCCAAGGCATCTGCACCCGTGGGTAAACATTAAAAACGTTAAAAATAGCAATGTTGAGGATATCGCTTATCGTTATGGTCTCGGTCAGCTCGGGATTAGAGATTAATCGGAAATCGACCGATTAATTGATTTTATACTATTAATCGGTCATTTTTTACAAATCTCAAGTTTCCAACACTAAAATATGCTATACTTAACACCAAAAATATATTAGATAGAAGTGTTACCTTGATTCCTAGCCTTCGAATCCTCGTAAAATGACAAAAAAAGAGATAAATAGTACATATTGCATAACAAAGCTCATAAAAACACAAATAAACATATTTTTTGCAAACATAGTGTTAGGAATAGGCCTGATTTATTGGAAGATTCCCGATAAATCGCTTGTCAGAGCGATAAATCAGGCCAAAAGATAAACGGTAAAGATAAGGCATAATCTTATCAGTCACCCCCGAGTAGCGATAAATCGGACGATAAATCGTTGAATCGGACGATTTTTTGAACAGTAAAAAATAGTTACGCAATTCAACAGATTTTGATTATTTTTTTGTGAAGCAAGATGCTCATGTGCATCAAGTCCGTGCCAAATCTCGTCGAGTTTGCACATCTCAGTAGCTCTTAGCAAAAGAGACAAATTTCAGGCCTACGAGAAACTTTTGAAAACAACATTGTTTGACGCTCATGTTGTCTTTTTTGTCACGAGATCCTCGAATGTCATTTAGCAACAAATTTTTGCATGCACCTGCACACCGAATCATCTTGCATCGAAAAAACATCATATTTTTGTCAAGTTTGGGTCTTGCCAATACATTGACTAGATTTTAACTGCAAACCACGCATACCCTATAGTTACGGTATGTATACTCCTAGACATTGAAACATTGAATGATGTATTGCTGATCGAATTCTCAAACTGCTAACTGTTCAATACCCTAACGGTTTTTATTAAGCTTGTGGCCATTCTGCCTTCTAATCACTAACCGGTGTTCTCTCTCTGAAAACCTGATTCACTTGTCTGTTCCCTAGTGAATTACCCTGTCTAACTAGTGTATCGAGTCAAATGCTGTTATGGTGCGTAATATTAATATCCAGCCACGTATAGCAAGCTGATCACTTAGCCGGAGGAGTGGATGTAACTCTAGAGAAATCTTCTATGTTGATATGCAGCCAAGTATAGCAAGCTCACTTGGTTAGATGAATGGATGTATACGTCCAGCTAAATCCCTCAATTATTACTGTTTGAAAGGAAAAACATATAGCAACTCAACAACCTTGTCGATGAGTTATTATCGTATTTATTCTTCCTGGCTTTCATATGGTGTGCATGCATATATATAACTTTCATCCACAATGGTTTATACTACTTACAAGTTATCAACTAGCTGGCCAGAATATCTCTCATCCACAATGGTTTATACTACTTAAAAGTTATCAACTAGCTGGCCAGAATATCTCTCATCCACAATGGTTTATACTACATACAAGTTATCAACTAGCTGGCCAGAATATCTCTCATCCAGACATCACCATTGCAAAATTTATTAGATATGGGAAGCATTAGAAATACATAAGCATGTGGCTACGTATGGTGCTGCAATGCTCATCGAGAATAGTGTGGACCACAGGTTGTAGAATCAAGTGCGACAGTTTATCGTTGCCCAAGAGATGATACGGGCCTGACCAGATTGATGAAGAATCTTGGCTTACTGATGTGAGGGGAAGCATATGGCTTTTGTTCCTTGAGCAACGCCCTAATCAGATACGTCAAGAGGGTGCATGTGCCTAGTGCTTCTACTTCTCCTGATCACGTCGTTTTGCTTAGGTTGCCATGCTCTTCCCTATGTCAGCTGTCTTTTCCTATCTAGATATCTACTTGTATGTCACTGTTATAAACCTACGACATTTTTGGCTGTTGTAAATTTGAATTCAGGTGGGGAATCTCTTCCCGGCAACAATTATTTTTTGCTAGACAAGTTGATTAGTCAAATTCCATCTCCAATGCATCGACTAGTTATTTTTTACCTACAAACCAAGCATAAGCTACAATTACAATCTCTATTCACCTCAGCAGATATGCGGCTTAAGACATTCAATTCTTAAAAGAGGATATCTGACTTTTCATAGCATGAGCCTAGCAAGCAGTTTCAAATAGTTCTCTTCCCCAACTTGTATCAAAACTTTCCAATTCTGCAACCAATCCAAGTTACCTTGTCAACTGAGCGCATAGTAGAACCACCCTAGTACACAACTACATTATCCATCCTTCTATTATGAGTACACTTTGTTGATTCTATTATGGTCAAGCTCTAGATCTTCGGATATCCATTCCCACCCACCATACTAAGGAAGGTTTTTTCGGGGGCGATGAGTGAGGCGACTGGCAGGGGGACGCAGGCGCACGCGCCCCCGCCGCCCGAACTAGCGTCGGCGTTGCTCCTCTCCTTGCTACAGGGTCACACAGGGGCTCAGCTAGGAAGTCTGGCGGCGCACGTGGTTGGGGGGAGTGCTCGCCTGGTGGATCAGACACAGGCGACCTGCCAGTCTGATGGATCGCGCCAGGATACTGGCGATCCTGACGATCCCTCGTTGGGCGATCGTCCTAGGCGCGTTAACCTAGCGATCATCACCGCGCTCGGCACCTGCGAAGATCCTCGTCTTAGGGGAAGCCGGTTCTGGGCTCTCGCCAGATCGGAAGAGGATTCCGACGTAGAGGAGGACCTAGCCGGCGACATGGACTTCGGGGGTTCTTCTCTGATGCCTTCAGACCACATTTGTGAGTCCGTGCGGCTAGGTTACTCAGAGGAGGAGATCGCGAGAGAGATCGACGGAGTAGTTCCACGTCCGGACTGCGCGTGGGACGGACTAGGACGCGGTGACTAAGACAAAATAGACGCGGTGACGGAGTAGTTCCACGTCCGGCGAGTGATTCATCATCGCACGGCAGCTACAATAGTAAAGCCATGGAAGGGTCCATTACCAAAGGTAAGTCTTCTGGCACTTGTGCTCATGGATTTCATTGGGAATTGGAGGAAGGTTCCATTCCGACAGAGGAAAGGGCAGTCGGTGGCGGAGAGACCGCCGTCGGCACCAGCAGCGGCCGATCCGGATCTTGCGATCCATGTGGCCAGGGAGGCTTGTTTGAATTTCATTTTGGGCCAAGAAAATCAGCGTGATGTCGGTACTAGGCCGGGGACGACTGGGTATATGGCCTAGTTGGACTCAATGGATGGGCCGATACAGTTTGACTTGGGATCTCGATCGAAGGCAGAGTCCTCCAATCGACGATCAACTCATGCAAATGTAATGAGAGCTGACGGTAGGACCAAGAGGAGATCGTCTCCTGGTTTCCCTTTGCATCAAGGCCGGGCGCCACGAATCCCTGCGCCTCCCGTATCCATGATAGGTCGGGGTGATGGGGATCGGCCGATTCATCCGACAATCACCCTCGCGGAGGCCAACGCGTGAGGCGCAGTGACAGATCATACGGCAGCCGGTCGCGGCACTGGCCGAGGCGCAGTGTACAACAGCGATCAAGAAAGGGCTGGCTCAAGGGCTGGTCGCGCCAATGTGTTGGAAATATGCCCTATTAGCAATAACTAAAGTGTTTATTATTATATTTCCTTGCTCATGATAATCGTTTATTATCCATGCTATAATTGTATTGATTGGAAACCCATTACATGTGTGGGTAAATAGACAACACCCTGTCCCTAGTATGCCTCTAGTGAACTAGCTCATTGATCAAAGATGGTCAAGGTTTCCTAGCCATTGACACATGATTTCATTTGATAACGGGATCACATCATTAGGAGAATGATGTGATGGATAAGACCCAAACTACAAACGTAGCATATGATCGTGTCAGTTTATTGCTACTGTTTTCTGCATGTCAAGTATATGTTCCTATGACCATGAGATCATGCAACTCACGGACACCGGAGGAGTGCCTTGTGTGTATCAAACGTCGCAACGTAACTGGGTGACTATAAAGGTGCTCTACAGGTATCTCCGAGGGTGTCTGTTGAGTTGGCATGGATCAAGACTGGGATTTGTTACTACGTATGATGGAGAGGTATCTCAGGGCCCACTCGGTAATACAACAGCACAATAAGCCTTGCAAGCAATGTGACTAAGTGTTATTCACGGGATCTTGTATTACGGAACGAGTAAAGAGACTTGCCGGTAACGAGGTTGAACTAGGAATGGAGATACCGACGATCGAATCTCGCGCAAGTAACATACCGAAGAACAAAGGAAACATCATACGAGATTAACTGAATCCTTGACATAGAGGTTCAACCGATAAAGATCTTTGTAGAATATGTAGGAACCAATATGGACATCCAGGTCCCGCTATTGGTTATTGACCGTAGAGATGTCTCGGTAAACCCGCAGGGTCTGCACACTTAAGGTTTGGTGACATTTCAATAGTATAAAGTTATGCATGGTGGTGACTGAAGGTTGTTCTGAGTCCTGCATGAGATCCCATACGTCACGAGGAGCTCCGGAATGGTTCGGAGGTAAAGATTCATATATAGGAAGTCCTGTTTTGGTCGCAGGAAAAGTTTCGGGCTCATCCGTAGTGTACCGGCACTAGTAGAAAAAGGCCCATTTGTCCCGGTTCTAGAGGGCCATTTGTCCTGGTTCCTGAACCGGGACTAAAGGGTCGTTACTAATGCCCAAAACCTTTAGTTCCGGTTTGCCCACCAACCGGGATAGATGGGGCTCCACGTGGCCTCTGAGGCTTGCCCGGGCAGGAGGGCCTTTTGTCCCGGTTGGTAGCAGCAACTGGGACCAAAATGCATCTACGCGTCAGCAGTTCCGGGGATGGAGTTTTGTTTTTTTTGAGAGGGGGGGGATGGGGATTTTGTAGGATTAATTTTGGGGTTTAATATATTGTGTTAGCTAGCTAATAGAGAGAGGTGTCCTCTCTTATCTCCGTGCTTGGTCGACGCTACGTACTATACGTATAGAGAGGACTCGACATGCTAGCTAGTAAGCAAATGAAGGAATTAAACCATTAAGTACAGAAGATCGTCATGAACATATACAGAGAGAAGTGAGATTGTTCGAACAACAAGTTTTCGTATATCTATCCCTAACAATATATACAATATAAGATCTCTTACAATACCCTAACATCTGAAATCAAGTTCCATATGGTATTCTCCCTCTTTCCTGATGACGTGTTCAAGAAATTCCCGCCAATTCCTCTTGAATAACTATTATGCGATCTTGTGGTAGGAGTTGTTCCTGCAGCTCCCAAAGCTAATTCGAAGAAGGGGGTCAATACATATATATGAATGAAACTCAACACAAATGATGGTAATAAAATAAAATTGTGAATATTATTGCTTACGCACTTCAAAATCTTTTTTAGAGTAGCCGCCCTACTTAGAGATCGTCGCGTTGTAGATGAACTCATATACGTAGTATCCACAAAGATTAGTCCCTGGTTGCTGCCACAACCACTTTACGAGAAATAGAGGTCAATCAAACTGATAATCAAACATTATATAAATGGTATTGATGAAACTAGCTAGAATCAATATAATGGGAGATGCGCAGAACTAGCTAGTAGTACTTACTTTCGGGCGTGTAAATTTCAGCTCCTTCGGCAGTCCTGGAGATTTTGTGGTGAACGGTATCCAAACCCTGCCAGACATAGAAAATAATTATTACCTGATATCAGGAAATGAACAAAGTTGCCGAAATGATGCGATAATGATCAATTGAAATTACTTCTTAAGCATTTCAGTGATGATCACATACGTCTTGGGATCTTTTCGTCTTGAGTCTAAGACGGTTACTAGTCCCTCCTCAAGCATAATCTCTAGGAAAATAAAGTGGAAGCTGCACATGCATGCATAACTCATCAATTACATTACTATAACCTCGAGTAAATAAAGGAAAACCGAATATGCACAGTATAACACTCACTCGAAGTTGTAAGGAAAGATTATTTTTTGTTTGTTTTGATGTTGAAGCAACGATTGTAGCAAGTTGGCCTCGGCTTGTTTGGGATTCTTTTTCATCTCCCATTCATCAAAGAGATTTAGGTTAATGAACCCAGTATTATAGATTTCTCTTTGCTTGCATTCGACGATCTTCAATCTGCATGATATAGTGAATTATATGTACATGCAATGAAAGAGCTGAGCTATATATAGAGACTTAATTAAAGAAGTAGTACTTACAGACAGTAGCAAGTGACGATTACTTTATCGATGGCCTTTTGATTGAAAAGATGGAATAACTCCTCAAATGAAACACACAACACGTCAATTCCAATGAGGCCGTGCTTGTCTTTAACCATAATCATCAAATTATCCAACCCAGAGTTCTTGTAGGTGTCCATGTGCCAGTGATGGAATTTTCGCATCATCGTTGGTAGCTGTTGATCACGTCTGATGAGAGGATACTCGTGCCGGAATTTGTGTTCGTCCACCTCCAGTGTATCAAAATGTGTATCGCCGGGCAGGTAATCAGCAGAATTGGTACCGGCCACCATCCCGGCCGGCAGATTTGCGACGACAATATCGCTAGACACCTGCAGCGGGGGCACAATTGTTTCGCCTGTTCGCCGAGCTGGAGAATTTTTTTCCTTATTGCAATTTGTTGTTCTCTCCTTTTGTCAGTTGCAGTGGTTCCGGACCGGTGCGCTTCTTGCACTTTCTTTTTAAGAACGCGGACATGGTTGTCATCCAGCGGAGCCGGTGCTGGTCGCTTCAGGGCATCCAAAGTGCGCTTCAATTTCACCTCATCTATCTTCTCCTCCGGAGGTGGATTTTTATTTTTTAAAAAGGCATCCACTTCGCCTTTAGAGATCTTTGCGTTTTCCTCATCGCTCCTCTCGTATGGTACAGGCTCAAGAGGCTTGAGAGATGATGGACCGTATTGGTATCGCCTCCCGCCACTGGTTGTAGTGCTAGACGCCGAAGCGACGACTGCTATTTTCCTTTGTTGGTTAGGAGGCGCCGGAGCAGCCGAAGCGGCGGAGGTGGCTCTCTTCTGCTCTTGCTGACGAGGCAGAGGAGGAGACGGGCTGCTCGGACGCGCCGACGCAGGCGGAGGAGGAGGCGGAGGAGGAGACGGGCTGCTCGGACGCGCCGATGCAGGCGGAGAAAGAGGCAGAGGAGGAGGCGTGCACCGATCACTCGCCGAAGGAGCCGGAGAAGGAGGCGTGCCCTGATCACTCGCCGGAGGAGGAGGCGGGCCCTTACTCGCCGGAGGAGGAGGCGGAGGAGGAGGCGGGCCCTTACTCGCCGGAGGAGGAGGAGGCGAAGACGCCGTCCAGTTCGGAAGCTTGATGAATTCCTTCGGCCATAGACATGAAGTCCTCAGAGCATTCTCCAGGAGAGTTTCCCCTTCGCCGGTAGGGCAGTAAAGTTCGAGCTCCTCGTATCCCTCCACTATTTCTTCGACCATGACAACATCATAGCCTTGTGGAATCGGACGACAGTGAAAAGTGTCGTTGGGTCGAAGAGGTGCAACATGGCCGATAGCCACCGTGGGTTTGAGGTTCATCATCAATTGCTTCTTAAGGTGGCAATCTTGAGACTCTATGATTTCATCCACGGGGTACCTGGGAGCCGTCAAATCAGGCTGCACAATGAGCTCGGTGGAAGCCACGCTGCTTCTCCGTTGAGATGGCGGGGTAGCTTCTAGGGTAGCTTCGTCAGCTCGATGCCTCTCCTCTAGTGCTTGTACTCTTGCATTCAGGTTCTGTATTTCGCTTTGCTCCTGCTGCCTCTTCCTCTCCCTGTTTTTGTAACCGCCTGCGTCGGGAAACCCATGCTTCCACGAAACGGAGCCTGCCGTGCCTTGTGTTCGTACTGGGTGCTCAGGATCCCGAGGGCCATTGTGAACTCGTCGTTCTCTCTATCGGGAACGAACGTCCCTTCCTCCATTTTGGCGATTAACTCCTCAAGCTTGGTGATCGGTACTGCCAGTTGTTCGTTCGTCCAACAACACTTCCCTGTTTCAGGGTTGAAGGTTCCCCCAACCCCGAAGAACCAATTCCTTCCACGCTCTGGCTAGTTCAATGTCGCTGGTACGATCCCTTTGTCAAGAAGGTCCTTTTTGACCTTGTCCCACAACGATCGGGCTTTGTGGTAGCCACCTGACCCCGTGCGATGGCGATGCTTCTTCTTTGCAGCATTTAGTTTGTTTATCGCTGACATCTTCTTACTCTTCTCCGATGTCTTGTGGGCCACAAATGCGGGCCACTGTTCTCTTATGTTCTCAAATCGGCCCTCGAATATTGGAGTCTTATTTTTGTCGACAAACTTTGTTTTTAACTCATTCTTCCACCTCTTGAATAGCTCTGCCGTCTTCTTAATAGCATGAGTCTTGACCTTTTGCTCTATAACTGGCTTTTTCGGATGCTCCTCTTCCGGTAGGGTGAAATTTGCCTTCAGCGCGGTCCAAAGATCATCTTTCTGTCTATCGGTGACAAAAGACACTTCAGGGTCTCCGGCCTTTGGCTTATTCCATTGGTGGATGGTGATCGGGATCATGTCCCTAACAAGAACCCCACACTGAGCAGAAAATGCATCCTTGGTCCGGCTGGGTTCAATCGGTTGGCCATCTTTATTGATGCTGGTGATCGTGAAACTTTCATCCAGGCGCAACTTTTTCTTCGGGCCTCATCTCGTTACCGAAGTTTGGCTCGATCCGGATACGGAGGGCTAGAAAAGAAGAAAGAAGGGAGTTAATATGTGTACACATACCAAAACAATTAATGCATCAATTAGCTAGTCAGCACAGGCTTAATTATTATATATACCTTGCCGGACTTTCCAACAACTCCTTCCTCCGTTCGCTCACCGGAGCCGTCATCACGGTCTCCTTCCTCCGTTCGCTACAAGGAGCCATCATAAGCATGTACTTCCACCTCTATCCGATTACCGAAGCCTGCTTCACCCTCTTCTTCCAGACCATCGGTGTCGTTCAGAAACTCGAAGGGGTTAACTCCTTCCCGGACGATGTCCCCCACCAACAACGGTCGTTCGCAGATGATTTCCCCCAACATCTCTTCTTCTTCTAAGTTTCTTTGACGGTCATCCATAGTTTTTGCAAAATATTAATTACAACATGACACTTAATATACAAACATGATATAGCATGGATATATTAGTGTGCCAAACATACAAGTTTTGCCGAAAAACATGGGGGCATGTGTTGACACCAGTTTTTGGCACGACAATAAACCTATATAAGATGGCGCCCGGAGCCAAACACCCATGCAACCGATGTCTGATGGAAAACGTGACTAGGGGTGAAACCGGATCGGATTCGGACGGATAATCTCTCATGTCGAAGTTATCGGAGAGGGGGTATATCAGAGAGGACGTGACTAGGGATGGAAAACGTGATGGGCCTCGAGAGTTGCTCGCCCAGATATCGAGACGGGGGGTGAACATTTTACCTTAGTAACTTAGAAAAAAATGTTATCGAGGAGGGGGTATATCGACCCCCCCTCAGGTCGAAGTTATCAGAGAGGGGGTATATTGACAATGACATACGTTTCGGATCCGTTGGAAATCTCTCGGGGAGCCGATGCCAACGTGATGATAGAGCCAATGCCAACATTTTCATTTAACAAAAAACAACTTCGAAAAAAGACTTGCTTCGCCAACATGAACATATACACACATGAACATATCAAAAAAAGATTTGCTTCGCCAACTTGATGATAGAGCCGATGCCAACTTGAACATATACACACATATACATGAACATATACATGATAGAGCCGATGGTGCTGTCCTCCGGCGACCATGTGGCAATGGCGACGGGGAGCAGGGGACATTGGAAGGGGGCTCACTGTGGGGGGGTGCGGCGATGGCTTGATCAGTGACGAGGCCGACGACGAGGATGATGGGCTCGGGGGGGCAAGGGTGCGACGAGGACGGCAGGCTCGAGGCTAGCGATGAGGACGGCACGCGGCGAGGTCGAGGGCACAGGCAAGGGCAAGGGCGAGGGCACGGCAATGTCGAGGGCGTCGGCGAGTACGACGGCGGGCTCGAGGCCGGCGACGAGAACGGCGCGCGGCGAGGGCGAGGGCGCGGGCGAGGGCGAGGGGAGGGGAGCGCGTCGGTGACGGCGAGGGTGCGGTCTGGCAGCCCGACGGCGACGAGGACAGCGGGCTCGGGGAGGGGCGTGGCGTCGGGGATGCCGGCAACGATTAGGGCGGGCTCGGGGAGGCGACGACGCGGCGACGGGGATGAGGACAACGGGCTCAGGGAAACTGGTGGATGAAAACTGAAATTTTCTAAGTGTTTTCTTATATACTAAAAGCATTGGTCCCAGTTGGTGGCACCAACCGGGACTAAAGGTGGGTGTTGGTCCCGGTTGGTGCCACCAACCGGGACCAAAGGTCCCTTTTCGTCACCACAAAGGGCGGGAAGCAGAGACCTTAGGTCCCAGTTGGTGGCACCAGCCAGGACTAAAGGTGGGTATTGGTCCCGGTTAGTGCCACCAACCGGGACCAAAGGTCCCTTCTCGTCAGCCCAAAAGGCGGGAAGCAGAGACCTTTGGTCCCGATTGGTGCCACCAACCGGGACTAAAGGTGGGTATTGGTCCCGGTTGGTGCCACCAACCGGGACCAAAGCCATGTTCCTGGTGCGGTGGGAGTTTAGTCCCACCTCGCCGAGCGAGGAGCAAACGTACTGGTTTATAAGCGCGGCTGAACTAACTGTCTCGAGCTCCTCTCTACCGTAGGCAGTGCATGCCTAATTGTCTCTGCCTGTTGGGCCTACTTGCCCCGTGGGCCTGCATCTTGGCCCATGTATATTGGGTTACTAGTCATATGCAAGCCATGGTGGCTTAGTAGGTGGGCATTTTTTTATGTTATTTTTTTGCATATTAAAAGTTCTTAACAAAAAATAATTTATGGTGGCTTAGTGTGTTTTATCATTATATTCTTTTTTCTATTAATTTTTTGAACAAACAATACTTTGATAATTTTAGTTGCATAATTTCCATTATTTTTGTCTTGTTTTTTGCTTTATTTTTTGCTTTATTTATTTCCAGTGTGTTTTATCGTTATATTCCTTTTGCTATTAATGTTTTGAACAAAAAATACTTTGATAATTTTAGTTCCATAATTTTTGTATAATTATAGTTTCAGAAATACTAGCTATTATAAAAGCTTTCTGGTTGATTCTATTTTGAACTCCACTCCCACGATGTTTTGAAAGAAACTAAAAAGCACTTCAAATGAACTCAGAAAAGGTTGAAAGTTGGCATGGTATCATCATTTCACCCACATAGCATGTGCTAAAAAGTTGAGAGGGTTACGACAAAAACCGGATGCACTTCGTGTACAAAACGTACAATCTCTTTCGAAGTACGAGGGTTTCGGACGAAAACTCGTCTGTTACAAAGGCATTTCATTTTTCTAAACTTATTTGAACTCAAGAATTTTTGTGCTTTCAATATGCACCATTCAAAGCCACATACTAAAATTTCAACCATTTCTAACTTAATTTGCTATTTTTCATGCATTTAATGATTTATTTTGAGCTAAATGACCCAGAAATTGGAAAGCACTACAAATGAACTCAGAATAGGTTAAAACTTGGCATGGTATCATCATTGAGACCAAGAATGTCCGTCCCTGCATATTATTGAGTCCCTTCCAATCGTGCCTTTTCCAGTCAGTCTCCCCTCATACCGCGATTCAGGTAGACCTATCTTCTTAAGGCCAGGAATGAAGTGAACAGAAAACCCAATGACATCCTCTGTTTGATGGCCCATGGAGATGCTTCCTTCTGTCCAAGCACGGTTACGGACATATTTCTTTAGAACTCCCATGAACCTCTCAAAGGGGAACATATTGTGTAGAAATACGGGGCCCAGAATGAAAATCTCGTCGACTAGATGAACTAGGACGTGCGTCATGATATTGAAGAATGATGGTGGGAACACGAGCTCGAAACTGACAAGACATTGCGCCACATCACTCCTTAGCCTTGGTAGGATTTCTGGATCGATCACCTTCTGAGAGATTGCATTGAGGAATGCACATAGCTTAACAATGGCTAATCGAATGTTTTCCGGTAGAAGCCCCCTCAATGCAACCGGAAGTAGTTGCGTCATAATCACGTGGCAGTCATGAGACTTTAGGTTCTGAATCTTTTTCTCGGCCATATTTATTATTCCCTTTATATTCGACGAGAAGCCAGATGGGACCTTCATACTCGGCAGGTATTCAAAGAAGATTTCCTTCTCTTCTTTGGTAAGAGCGTAGTTGGCAGGACCTTCATACTGCTTTGGATGCATGCCGCCTTTTTGATGCATACGTTGTTGTTCCTCCCGTGCCTCCGGTGTATATTTTGTTGTTACAAAGGCATGCCGTCTTTTTCGTGCAAACGTTGCAGGTACTCCCGTGCCTCCGGTGTATCTTTTGTCTTCCCATACACGCCCAAGAAGCCTAGCAGGTTCACACAAAGGTTCTTCGTCACGTGCATCACGTCGATTGAAGAGCGGACATCTAGGTGTTTCCAGTAGGGTAGGTCCCAAAATATAGATTTCTTCTTCCACATGGGTGCGCAACCCTCGTCGTCATTCGGAACAAATAGTCCGCCGGGACCCTTTCCAAGTATTACTTGTAAATCATTGACCATAGCAAGTACGTGATCACCGGTACGCAAGGCCGGTTTCTTCCGGTGATCTGCCTCGCCTTTGAAATGCTTGCCTTTCTTACGACATTGATGGTTGCTCGGAAGAAATTGACGATGCCCCAGGTACACATTCTTCCTGCATTGGTCCAGGTATATACTTTCGGTGTCAGCTCAACAGTGCATGCATGCGTGGTATCCCTTGTTTGTCTGTCCTGAAAGGTTACTGAGAGCAGGCCAATCATTGATGGTTACAAACAGCAACGCATGCAGGTCAAATTCTTCCTGTTTGTGCTCATCCCACACACGTACAACATTTCCATTCCACAACAGTAAAAGTTCTTCAACTAATGGCCTTAGGTACACATCAATGTTGTTGCCGGGTTGCTTAGGGCCTTGGATGAGAACTGGCATCATAATGAACTTCCGCTTCATGCACAACCAAGGAGGAAGGTTATACTTACATAGAGTCATGGGCCAGGTGTTGTGATTGCTCCTCTGCTCCCCGAAAGGATTAATGCCATCCGCGCTTAAACCAAACCATACGTTCCTTGGGTCATCTCCAAACTCAGCCCGGTACTTTCTCTCGATTTTTCTCCACTGCGACCCATCAGCAGGTGCTCTCAACTTCCCGTCTTTCTTACGGTCTTCATTGTGCCATCGCATCAACTTGGCATGCTCTTTGTTCCTGAACAGACGTTTCAACTGTGGTATTATAGGAGCATACCACATCACTTTGGCAGGAACCCTCTTCCTGGGGGGCTCGCCGTCAACATCACCAGGGTCATCTCGTCTGATCTTATACCGCAATGCACCGCATATCGGGCATGCGTTCAAATCCTCGTACGCACCGCGGTAGAGCATGCAGTCATTAGGGCATGCATGTATCTTTTGAACCTCCAATCCTAGTGGGCATATGACCTTCTTTGCTGCGTATGTACCGTCGGGCAATTCGTTATCCTTTGGAAGCCTCTTCTTAAATATTTTCAGTACATCCTCAAATCCCTTGTCAGGTATACCATACTTTGCCTTCCACTGCAGCAATTCCAGTACGGTATCGAGCTTTGTGTTGCCATCTTCGCAATTGGGGTACAACCCTTTTTTGTGATCCTCTAACATCCGATCGAACTTCAGCTTCTCCTTTTCACTTTCACATTGTCTCCTTGCATCAACAATGACCCGGCGGAGATCATCATCGGGCACATCGTCCGATTCCTCTTGATCTTTAGCTTCCCCCGTTGCAGCATCACCGTATTCAGGGGGCACATAGTTTTCATCGTACTCTTCTTCTTTGCCGTCTTCCATCGTAACCCCTATTTCTCCGTGCTTGGTCCAAACATTATAGTGTGGCATGAATCCCTTGTAAAGTAGGTGGGCGCAAATGGTTTTCCGGTCAGAGTAAGACTTCGTATTCCCACATATAGAGCATGGACAACACATAAAACCATTCTGCTTGTTTGCCTCAGCCACTTCGAGAAAATCATGCACGCCCTCAATGTACTCGGAGGTCTGTCTGTCACTGTACATCCATTGCCGATTCATCTGCGTGCATTAAGTGTGTCAAAAACCATTACAGAACATCATGAATAGATAAGTGACCAAATTAATAGAAGTTCATCATCACATTAAAACCAAAGTACATACATAGTTCTCATTGAACAACATATAGCTCTCCACAGCATCTAATTAAACCATACATTGTAACTATGTAAAACATTTCAATGCAACAACAAATACGATCATAATCGCAACCAAGGTAACAATTGATCCAACGGCATAATGATACCAAGCCTCGCTATGAATGGCATATTTTCTAATCTTTCTAATCTTCAAGCGCATTGCATCCATATTGATCTTGTGACCATCTACGACATCCGCAACATGCAACTCCAATATCATCTTCTCTTCTTGAACTCTTTTGTTCTCTTCTTCAACTCTTTTTAATTTTTCTTTTAAATACTCGTTTTCTTCTTCAACTAAATTTAACCTCTCGACAAGAGGGTCGTCTTTAATATCCGGTTCACATACCTCCTAGATAAAGACATTTATGTCAAGTTGGTGTTGGCATAATTACCATAAACACTAAATGAAACAAATAGTTATAAAAGATAATATATACCAGATCCGAATCATAGACAGGACGAGGGTCGACGGAGGCAGATACCGAAACCATCGCACTATATAATAACAAGCAATAATACAAGTAAGAAAATTAGAAAATTATCTATCTAATCATACAAGTAATTTTTTTTCTTTTATAAAGAAGATAAGAACAAGAGGCTCACCACGGTGGTGCCGACGACGAGATCGGCGCGGGCGATCGACGGCGGTGAAGACGGGGATGGGACGTGACGGACCGCAAAATCTGGATAAATCTTGAGGAAAATGGAGCTTGGAGGTCGAGTTTGGAGAGGAGAAAGCTTAAGTAGTGTGGCTCGAGCATTTCATCGAACACCTCATGTGCATAAGAGGTGAGCTAGAGCACCACAAAGCCCTCTCCTCGCCGGCCAGGAAAAAATAGAGCAGTGTGGCTCGCGGGCGAGGGGTATATATAGCCAATTCATTGGTCCCTGTTCTTAGCTGGAACTGGGACTAAAGGCTATCCTTTAGCCTTTAGTCCCGGTTCCAGCTACGAACCGGGACCAATGGTTGTGGGCCAGGAGCGAGGCATTGGTCCCAGTTGGTGCCACCAACCGGAACCAAAGCCCTGTTCCTGGTGCGGTGGGAGTTTAGTCCCACCTTGCCGAGGGATGAGCGCACATACTGGTTTATAAGCGCGGCTGAACTCACTGTCTCGAACTCCTCTCTACAGTAGGCAGTGCATGCCTAATTGTCTTTGCCTGTTGGGCCTACTTGTCCCGTGTGCCTGCGTCCTGGCCCATGTATATTGGGTTACTAGTCGTATGCAGCCCATGGTGGCTTCGTAGGTGGGCATTTTTTTATGTTATTTTTTTGCATATTAAAAGTTCTTAACAAAATATACTTTATGGTGGCTTAGTGTGTTTGATCATTATATTCTTTTTGCTATTAATTTTTTGAACAAACAATACTTTGATAATTTTAGTTGCATAATTTCCATTACTTTTGTTTTGTTTTTTGATTTATTTATTTTTGCTTTATTTTTGTTTTTTGCTTTATTTATTTTTTGCTTTACTTTTTTGTTGCATTTTGTTCTCAGCCACAATCGAAATTTAAGAAAACCTGAATGGAAAATCACTACAAATATATAATAGCTAGAGAGATATGTAATATATATATATATATATATATAATAGTTCAGATATCCATTACAGAAAGTACTCGTCCAAGCGAACACTACTAGCTAGTCTGAATCAGAAGAATATTCCCATGGTGGTGGTGGTGCGAGGTGACGCTGCCCATAGTTCACGGTTCGAATCTTGCGGTACAACTCATATGCAACGTATGCATCTTTTGCTGCATACTCAATATTGTTAGGCTGAAGTGGGGTCCTCTCCCACTCTTTGTGCTGTGCCGGGGGAAATTTGGTCTTCATATCTTTGTAATCATCGTCGATCAAGGCGACTGCCATAGAAGCCATCGAAGTCCTCTCATACTGACGCCTGAATATGTCTTGGATATCAATAAGGCAGCCAACTGGTATCTCAATACCGAAGCTGTGCCTCATCTTCAGCTTGTCATTCCTTACATCAACGCTAGCAAAATGTATGCCCCTGCGTAGGAAGTCCATGAGTGTTGGGCAGTGCTTGTCACTACTGCAACATCAACAAATTAAAATGGCACAAATGTTAAATATTACTACAACTTAAGAGATGTTGATCTTTTGCCATAGGATTCAAAATAGAACATATATATTGCTATATCCTATATATATATATATATGCAATATATATATACATATATATATATATATATATATACATATACAATATATATATGCAATATATATATATACATATATATATATATATGCAATTTTCATATCCTATGAATGGATGAAGAAACCCTAAATTAACTATATGACATCTATGTTCTCCCACGTTTTGGAACAAGGAAAATTGTTTTACTACAAACTTAAAAGAAATATTGATCTTTCCCATAGGATTCAAAACGGAACATATTTCTATCCGACGCAATTTTCATAATAATCTATAAATTATTAAATGATCAAAAAAAAACCTCAAAACTCACCTTGCCCATTGGAAGATCATGACATATTTCTTAAAACATAGCTGGATGACGGCAACATCTTCTTGCTTGGCCGTGTACTCGAGATCAAGCCCTATGAACTTGTCTTTCTCGTCCGCCACTTCAAGCAATTTCTGAAAAAGGGAAAGAAAACGCGGCACCATGGCGCTGTCGTTCGTGTAGACGACATTGAGATTGGTCGTGCCATGTGCGAGCACCTCCCCATAGCGAGTGATTGGAGTCATGGTAGAAGATATGGGGAAGAAGAGATGAGAATGGAGGAGAAGAAGAGAGGAGAATGGAGGAGAAGAAGAGAGGAGAATGGAGGAGAAGAAGAGAGGAGAAGAAGAGAAATGGGCGAAGTTACTGTAGCGCTCGTCGAGGAACAGTTGCCTCTTTCTCGGAGCGCGAAACGTCGTGGGATGCGAACCGTTCGAACCTTTAGTCCCAGTTTGAGCCACCAACCGGGACTAAAGGGGCTCGCACCAGGAGAACGGTTACCCCTTTTGTCCCGGTTCTAGCCATGAACCGAGACCAATGGTTGTGGGCCAGGAATGAGGCACATTGGTCCCGGTTTGTGTCTTGAACCGGAACCAAAGGTGTCCTATGAACCGGGACCAATGCCCCACGTGGCCCGCCCAGCCCCTTGGCCTCACGAACCGGGACCGTTGCCCCCATTGGTCCCGGTTCATGAATGAACTAGGACTAATGGGCTGGCCCGGACCGAACCAATGCCCTATTTTCTACTAGTGCGGGAGTGCCGGTTGTGTACCGGGAGACCACCGGGAGGGGTATTTCGACCCAAGAGGCTTTATGGGCTGTGGGAGAGTGAATACCAGCCCTTAGTGGGCTGGTGGAAGTCCCACACAAGGCCCATGCGGCTAGGGAAAGAAAAGCCCAAAGGGAAAGGTGGAAAAAAGGCAAAAAGGGGAGGAATCCTAGTCCTACTAGGATTGGAGGAGGAGTCCTCCTCTCCTCCCCACTTCGGCCGAACCACAGGAGGATTGGCCCTTGGCTTGGCCCTTGGGCCAAGCCTCTCCTACCTCCCTCCTATATATACTGGTGGTTTTAGGGTTTTTGCACTAGATTTTCAGCCACATGCTACCCGTTCCTCCAGTGCATAGTTTCTCCTCTAGATCGGATTTCTGCAATGCTTAGGCGAAGCCCTGCCGGAATAGCTCCACCACCATCGCCCGAGCGATGTCACGCTGCCGGAGAACTCTTCTTTCTCTCCGCTCCCTCTTGCTAGATCAAGAAGGCAGAGATCGTCATCAAGCTGTACGTGTGCTGAATACGGAGGTGCCGTCCGTTCGGTACTTGATCGGGACGGATCATGATTGGATCATGGGACGCTCGGCGATTTGGATCGCGAAGACGTTAGACTACATCAACTGCGTTTCTTAACGCTTCCCGCTTAGCAATCTACAAGGGTACGTAGATCCACTATCCCTCTCGTAGATGCTCATCACTATAGATAGATCTGCGTGTGTGTAGGAATTTTTTTGTTTCCCATGCAACGTTCCCCAACAGTGGCATCATGAGCTAGGTCTATGTGTAGATGAGATATCGAGTAGAATACAAAGAGTTTGTGGGTGTTGATGCTTAGATTGCTTCCTCCCTTGGTCATGTTTTGGTTCAGCGGTATTGTGGGATGAAGCAGCCCGGACCAACATTACTCGTACGCTTACGAGAGACCGGTTCCCTCAAATGTAACTTCTTGCATAGATGGCTTGCGGGTGTCAGTCTCTCTCACTTTAGTTCGATCGAATTCAACAAAGGCGGTCCTTGATAAGTTTGAAAAGCAACTAGCATATCACCCATTGTGGTTTTTGCATAGATGAGAATTGTTCTTGCTAGATACCGCTAGCAGCCACATAAAACATGCAACAACAATTAGAGGACGTCTAACTTGTTTTTGCAGGGTATGTTGTGATGTGATATGGCCAATTGCATGATGTGATATATGTGATCTATGAGATGATCATGTGATGTATAGAATATCACGACTTGGATGTCGATGAGTACGGCAACCAATAGGAGCCATAGGGTTGTCTTTAGTTATTCTATGACCTGCGTGTCAATCATTAAGAGCTATGTAATGCTTTACTTTATCACTAAACGGTAGCAATAGTAGTAGAAGCATGATGGGAGCAACAACCCTGATGGCGACACGTTGATGGAGATCAAGATGATGGAGATCATGGTGTCGTGCCGGTGACGATGGAGATCATGTCGGTGCTTTCTAGATGGAGATCAAAAGCACAAGTTCATGGCCATATCATGTCATTTATGATTTGCATGTGATGTTAATCCTTTTATGCACCTTGTTTTTCTTAGGACGACGGTAGCATTATAAGGTGATCCCTCACTTAAATTTCAAGATGAATTGTGTTCTCCCCGAGTGTGCACCATTGCGAAAGTTTGTCCTGTCGAGACACCACATGATGATCGGGTGTGATAGACTCTACGTTCACATACAACGGGTGCAAGCCAGTGTTGCAAATGCAGAGCACTCGGGTTAAACTTGACGAGCTTAGCATGTACAGACATGGCCTCTGAACACAAGAGACCGAAAGGTCGAACATGAGTCATATAGTAGATATGATCAACATGATGATGTTCACCATTTAAGCCACCTTAACACACGTGATGATCGGACTTGAGTTGGTGAATTTGGATCATGTGACACTCAGATGACCTGACGGGTGTCAATTTGAGTGGGAGCTTTATTAATTTGATTAACTAAACTCATTATCTTGAACAATAGTCTAAGTAACCTTTGCATATTTATGTTATAACCAATGGCTTGCGAAGTAGCACCCGTGAATTTTAATGAATTCCTAGAGAAAGCTAAGTTGAAAGATGATGGAAGTAACTTTGTTGACTGGGCCCGTAATCTGAGGATTATCCTCACGGCTTCCAAGAAATCATATGTCCTTGATTCACCGCTTGGTGACCAACCAGAAGACATGACCTCCGAAGACGTTAAGAACGCTTGGGAGGCACGTATTGGAGATTACTCAATAGTTTAGTGTGCAATATTGTATGGCTTAGAACCGGGACTTCAAAGACGTTTTGAACATCATGGAGGATATGAGATGTTCCAGGACTTGAAGTTTATCTTTCAGAAGAATGCCCGGATCGAGAGGTATGATACCTCCGATAAGTTCTATGCCTGCAAAATGGAGGAGAACGGGTCTATCAGTGAGCATATACACACAATGTCTGGGTATTCGAATCGTCTAGCAGAGTTGGGAATTACCCTTCCGCCAGAGGTGATCACTGACATAGTTCTTCAATCACTGCCACCTAGTTACAAGAGCTTTGTGATGAACTATAACATGCACGGGATGAACAAGTCAGTCATCGAGCTGTTTATGAGGCTAAAAGTTGCTGAGTCTGAAAACCAGAAAGAACATCAAGTGTTGATGGTCAATAAAACCACTAGTTTCAAGAAGAATGGCAAGGGCAAGGGCAAGAAGGGTAAAACCAAGACGGATGGCAAAGCATTTGCTACTCCTGTAAAGAAGCCTAAGCATGGACCTAAGCCAGAAAGTGAGTGCTTTCATTGCAAGGGAACTGGTCACTGGAAGCAGAACCGCCCCAAGTACCTGGCTCACAAGAAGGCGGCCAATGACAAACAAGGTATATATGATATACATGTTATTGATGTGTACCTTACTAGCTCTCGTTGTAGTGCCTGGGTATTTGATACCAGTTCGGTTGCTCACATTTGCAACTCAAAACAGGAACTACAGAATAGATGAAGGCTGGCAAAGGACGAAGTGATGATGCGCGTGGAAAATGGTTCCAAGGTTTATGTGATCGCCGTCGGCACGCTCTCTCTTCGATTACCATCAGGATTAGTGATGAACCTGAATAATTGTTATTTAGTGCCTGCGTTAAGCATGAACATTATATCTGGATCTTGTTTATTGCGAGACGGTTACTCATTTAAATCAGAGAATAAAGGTTGTTCTGTTTATATGAGTAATATCTTTTATGGTCATGCACCCAATGTTAGGGGTTTATTCATATTGAATCTTGATAGTGATGACGCACATGTTCATAACATTGATGCCAAAAGATGTAGACTTGATAATGATAGTACCACTTTCTTGTGGCACTGCGTTTAGGTCATATTGGTGTAAAACACATGAGGAAGCTCCATGCTGATGGACTTTTGGAGTCACTTGATTTTGAATCACTTGACACATGTGAACCATGCCTCATGGGCAAGATGACTAAACCGCCGTTCTCTGGAACAATGGAACGTGCGAGGGACTTATTGGAAATCATACATACTGACGTGTGCGGTCCAATGAATGTTACAGCGCGTGGTGGATATCGTTATTTTCTCACCTTCACTGATGACTTCAGTAGATATGGGTATATTTACTTAATGAAACACAAGTATGAAACGCTTGAAAAGTTCAAGCAATTCCAGAGTGAACTTGAGAATTATCATAACAAGAAGATTGAATTCCTGCGATCTGATCGAGGAGGTGAATATCTGAGTTATGAGTTTGGCAGTCACTTAAGACAGTGTGGAATTGTTTCACAGTTGACACCGCCCGGAACACCATAGCGTACTGGTGTGTACGAACGTCGTAATCGAACCTTATTAGATATGGTGCGTTCTATGATGTCTCTTGCTGATTTGCCACTATCGTTTTGGGGTTATGCATTGGAGACAGCTGCATTCACATTAAATAGGGCACCATCGAAATCCGTTGAGACGACGCCATATGAACTATGGTTTGGCAAGAGGCGAAAGTTGTCGTTTCTTAAAGTTTGGGGATGTGATGCTTATGTCAAAAAGCTTTAGCCTGAAAAGCTGGAACCCAAAGCGGAGAAATACGTCTTCATAAGATACCCGAAAGAGACAGTCGGGTATACCTTCTATCTCAGATCTGAAGGCAAAGTGTTTGTCGCTAAGAACGGAACATTTCTTGAGAAAGAGTTTCTCTCGAAAGAATTGAGTGGGAGGAAAATAGAGCTTGATGAGGTTATTGAACCTTTACTTCAACCAGAAAGTAGCGCAGCGCAGAAAGATGTTTCTGTGGAACCTACGATGGTAGAAGAGGAAGTTAATGATGATGATCATAAAGCTTCGGATCAAGCTACTATTGAACCTCGTAGGTCGACAAGTGCGCGTCCTGCTCCTGAGTGGTACGGCAACCCTGTCTTGGAGGTCATGTTGTTGGACAACAATGGACCTATGAGCTATGGAGGAGTAGTGATGAGCCCGGATTCCGATAAATCGTTAGAGGCCGTGAAATTCGAGATGGGATCCATGTATGAAAACAAAGTATGGACTTTGGAAGTATTACCTGAAGGGCGAAAGGCCATTCAGAACAAATGGATCTTTAAGAAGAAGACCGACGTGGATGGTAATGTCATGTCTATAAAGCTCGACTTGTGGCAAAGGGTTTTTCACAAGTTCAAGGAGTTGACTACGATCAGACCTCCTCACCCGTAGCGATGCTTAAGTCTGTCAGAATCATGTTGGCAATAGCTGCTTATTTCGACTATGAAATTTTGCAGGTGGATGTCAAAACAGCGTTCCTCAACGCTTTCCTTGAGGAAGAGTTGTATATGATGCAACCAGAAGGTTTTGTCGATCCAGAGAATGCTGACAAAGTTTGCAAACTCCAGCGATCCATTTATGGGCTGGTGCAACCATCTCGGAGTTGGAATAAGCGCTTTGATGAGGTGATCAAAGCGTTTGAGTTTATACAAGTTTATGGAGAAGCTTGTATTTAAAAGAAAGTGAGTGGGAGCTCTAGAGCGTTTCTAATATTATATGTGGATGACATATTGCTGACTGGAAACAATATAGAAATGCTGAAAAGCGTGAAGGAATATTCGAACAAGAGTTTTTCAATGAAGGACCTAGGAGAAGATGATTTCATATTAGGCATTAAGATCTATAGAGATAGATCGAGACGCTTAATAGCAATTTCATAGAGCACATAGCTTGATAAAGTTTTGAAGAAGTTCAAAATGGATCAGTCCAAGAACGGGTTCTTGCTTGTGTTACAAAGTGTGAAGTTGAGTAAGACTCAATGCCCGGTGACTGCAGAAGGTAGAGAAAAGATGAGTGTCATCCCCTATGCTTCAGCCATAGGCTCTATCATGTATGCAATGTTGTGCACAAGACCCGATGTCAGCCTTGCCATAAGTATGGCTGGAAGGTTTCAAAGTGATCCTGGAATGGAGCACTGGGCAGCGGTCAAGAATATCCTTAAGTACCTGAAATGGACTAAGGAAATGTTTCTTGTTTATGGAGGTGAGGAAGATCTCGTCGTAAAGGGTTACGTCGATGCAAGCTTTGACACTGATCTGGATGACTCTAAGTCGCAAACCGGATACGTGTTTATTCTCAATGGGGGAGCGGTAAGCTGGTGTAGTTCCAAGCAAAGGTGGTAGCCGATTCTACGTGCGAAGCGGAGTACATCGCAGCCTCGGAGGTGGCAAAGGAAGGTGTATGGATGAAGCAGTTCATGACAGATCTTGGAGTAGTGCCTAGTGCACTGAATCCAATGAACCTGTTCCGTGACAACACTGGTGCCATTGCTCTGGCCAAGGAACCAAGGTTTCACAAGAGGACCAGACACAAAGCGACGCCTCAACTCCATCCGTGATTACATTGAGGAGAAGGACATAAATATTTGCAAAGTGCACACGGATTTGAATGTTGTAGACCCATTGACTAAACCTCTTCCAAGGGCTAAACGTGATCAACAGCAGAACTGCATGGGTGTTCGATTCATTACAATGTAAATCACATAGTGATGTGACCTAGATTATTGACTCTTGTGCAAGTGGGAGACTATTGGAAATATGCCCTAGAGGAAATAAATAAAGTTTTTATTATTACATTTCCTTGTTCATGATAATTGTTTATTATTCATGCTATAATTGTATTGATTGGAAACACATTACATGTGTGGGTAAATAGACAACACTCTGTCCCTAGTATGCCTCTAGTGAACTAGCTCGTTGATAAAAGATGCTCAAGGTTTTCTAGCCATTGACATGTGATATCATTTGATAATGAGATCACATCATTAGGAGAATGATGTGATGGACAAGACCCAAACTACAAACGTAGCATATGATCGTGTCAATTTATTGCTACTGTTTTCTGCATGTCAAGTATATGTTCCTAAGACCATGAGATCATGCAACTCACGGACACCGGAGGAGTGCCTTGTGTGTATCAAACGTCGCAACGTAATTGGGTGACTATAAAGGTGCTCTACAGGTATCTCCGAGGGTGTTAGTTGAGTTGGCATGGATCAAGACTGGGATTTGTTACTCCGTGTGACGGAGAGGTATCTCAAGGCCCACTCGCTAATACAATATCACAATAAGCCTTGCAAGCAATTTGACTAAGTGTTAATCATGGGATCTTGTATTACGGACTGAGTACAGAGACTTGCCGGTAACGAGGTTGTACTAGGTATGGAGATACTGACGACCGAATCTTGGGCAGGTAACATACCGAAGAACAAAGGGAACATCATACGGGATTAACTGAATCCTTAACATAGAGGTTCGACCGATAAAGATCTTCGTTGAATATGTAGGAACCAATATGGGAATCCAGGTCCCGCTATTGTTTATTGACCGTATAGGTGTCTCGGTCATGTCTACATAGTTCTTGAACCCACAGGGTCTGCACACTTAAGGTTTGGTGCGTTTCGGTAGTATAGAGTTATGCATGGTGGTGACCGAAGGTTGTTCGGAGTCCCGGATGATATACCGGACGTCACGAGGAGCTCCGGAATGGTCCGGAGGTAAATTTCATATATAGGAAGTCCTGTTTTGGTGGGCCGAAAATTTTCGGGCTCATCGATAGTGTACCAGGAGTGCCGGTAGTGTACCGGGAGACCACCGGGAGGGGTATTTCGACCCAAGAGGCTTCATGGGCCATGGGAGAGTGAATACCAGCCCTTAGTGGGCTGGTGGAAGTCCCACACAAGACCCATGCGGCTAAGGAAAGAAAAGCCCAAAGGGAAAAGTGGAAAAAAAGGCAAAAAGGGGAGGAATCATAGTCCTACTAGGATTGGAGGAGGAGGAGTCCTCCTCTCCTTCCCACTTCGGCTGAACCAAAGGAGGCTTGGCCCTTGGGCAAAGCCTCTCCTCCCTCCCTCCTATATATACCAGTGGTTTTACGGTTTTTGCAATAGATTTTTCAGCCACGTGCTACTCGTTCCTCCAGTGCATAGTTTCTCCTCTAGATCGGATTTCTGCAGTGCTTAGGTGAAGCCCTGTCGGAATAGCTCCACCACCATCGCCGGAGCGCTGTCACGCTGCCGGAGAACTCTTCTTCCTCTCCGCTCCCTCTTGCTGGATCAAGAAGGCGGAGATCGTCATCAAGTTGTACGTGTGCTGAACGCGGAGGTGTCGTCCGTTCGGTACTTAATCGGGATGGATCGTGATTGTATCGTGGGATGCTTGGTGATTTGGATCGCGAAGACGTTCGACTACACCAACCGCGTTTCTTAATGCTCCCTGGTTAGCGATCTACAAGGGTACGTAGATCCACTCTCCCTCTCGTAGATGCTCATCACCATGGATAGATCTACGTGTGCGTAGGAAATTTTTTGTTTCCCATGCAACGTTCCCCAACACAATGGGGTCCATGGCAACTCTGGAGCGGGACGAGGTGATGGACTTACCAGAGGCCGCAGAGGCTATCGCGGTGGCCGCGGCGGCGGTGAAGGCGGATACAAAGGCAAGCTCCCAAACTGGAACTAGTGGGCAGACGACCGAGGAGGTGTCTCACGTGGCAGGTGGTACGGCGAGGACCGTGCTTACGGCGCCAACCAGTGGCGTCGTGACTTTCATCGACTGGCTGGAGACTTTTGTGGCGGGTGCTTCAGGTCTGCCTACCCGGTACTTTGGGAATCGGGGAGGTGGGCATGCTCTCGGCAGGAAACCGCCTCTATGGCATCACTGACAGCAAACTGAGAAACATATTGTCGGATGGTGGAGCTAACCCTAATGGCAACGGGGCTGCAGCAAAGGCTGCGATGTTGCCCGAGGTAGTGGCAGTGGCAGTCAAGGCCTTGGCATCTGTCACGATTCCGACGACCGACATGACACATGATAGTGGAGTACAGCAGGAGCTTAACTTAGAATAAACTAAAGGTACTAGGGCGAATAAGGCATCCTGTAAGAAAGAAAAATGAGTTGGTTTCGCTGCGGGATGGCAGGGCATTTTGTGATGGACTGCAAGGAAGTGCTTTGTGATATATGCCTGAAACCAGGAAATACAGATTCGACATGTCCACTATTATTGGCACCTAATCCGGTGGTCAATATATATGGATTTTGCTATCACAAACTTATGTTCTTCGAGACACCACATTCTAATTTACCTCAACTACCGTCGAGGCTAGGAAGCATGAAGACGGGTTTGGTTAAGGTTTCACATGGCTCGCTTACAGAGGATCGGATATCTCAGAAGTTGTGGAGGAACGGGTGTTTCAAGTAGACTTTCCATGGAGAGAGGATCTTGAGCCCCTTCTGAAGTTTGGTGTGAGCAAAGTTCTGGGAACTAACTATATGCTTGAGTTCAAGGAGAGTGAAAAATCAGAGCTGAAGGGATCACCTCTTGAGAAGGTTTGGATCAGAGTCTCTGGTGTTCCGGAAATTCTTCTTAATGACTTTTTCATTGTAAGGAGCCTTGGCTCTCTGATTGGGAAAACGGAGAAGTGGACATGCCTTTCACACGTAAACATGGGATTGCAATGTTACTTGTTGGGGTATTAGATCTGGAGCACGTACCTTACTTTGTGCCTTGGGCATACGATGATGTGCATTATGATCTCGATGTGGAGGTTGAGGAGACCATTCCACAGGTGACAGCTAGTGACCAAGATGTGGATATGACAGGGGATGGAGATGGAAGTTGTAATCATCATGCTGAATGACACGATCAATGACAAGGGTCAATCTTCGAAATCGACAGCTACACCTAATCACGATGGAAAGGCACCGTCATCAACACCAATGGCTTGTCTCCGTTTTGGTTCTTTCGACATTTTGTCTGCACCGAGCCGTATAAATATGGACAAGATGAAGGATGATGATAATAATATAATATGCCATACAAACATTAGTGATATGCAGCCAAGGGAGGATATAAGGTCTTCTCCTCACGTCACGCATGCGGACACGCAGTAATTTTCTTGGGGTGGAGTGGACAGGTCACAACAAATGGAGTCTACAGGGCTTCATGCCGAAACTTATGGGCTAGAGGTCAGCCCCACATCACCCAGCGATCAGCATATGGTACCGGCCACAGGGGCTGCAACACATGCTGACCCGTTGGCGGTTACGGCTGGCCAGATGGGGCGCACAAGACCTTTAGCCGGAGAGGCAGCATCACTGACTACAGAGGTGTTCCTCGCAAATTACGAGCACCTGGCTCGTACGACGTCACCTCCTCCTATCACAGCCAGCGTCGGCGAAGAGGCGACCCTAGGAAGCATCTCACAGATCTCTTTGGATGACGTGATCAGTTTTGGCAGCATACCGGACCCTATGTCTTCTGAACGGCGATTCAGTCACCGTAAC
This sequence comes from Hordeum marinum, assembly GCA_022496015.1. Taxonomy (NCBI): domain Eukaryota; kingdom Viridiplantae; phylum Streptophyta; class Magnoliopsida; order Poales; family Poaceae; genus Hordeum; species Hordeum marinum. The sequence continues at coordinate 532,480,369 of CM039678.1, read as the reverse complement.
CAAGGGCAACCGGACGCAGACAACATTCATCTAGGGCGTGCTATGCGGGCCGCCAAGCTCCCTGATGTGGTAGGAACTACAGGTATGTCAGTTAATATGAGTTGTTCCATCTTGCACTTTACTGAAACTGAAATAGTACAAAATGCCAGCAACCTAGGGATTTCACTTGGTAATAACACAAAGGAGATCGCTAAAACTGTCAATGATATTCTTGATTTAGAAGTCGGATAGAGCCATCGATATAATTCAAAACTTAGCACCGGTAAAGCCTTTGAATGACACGGAAATTGATAAGTTAGGTATCACATCTCTCGAAAGTTTATGTACAGATTTAATTCCCTAAGATGGGGTAGACAAAGACGAGGAGCAGGAGGGATCGGGAGGGTATATGGCTCCCCCGATGGCCGACACTCTTCCTAATGAAACACATAAGTCTGACGACTCCGAGGGGGTGCCGGAGAAGTCTAGAAGACCATGGAAAAGGAAGATATACCCTGTCTTTGTAGTGAGGAGGAGTGCGAGAGTGAAACAAAATAAAAAATTCCATGACCAACTATGAAAGGAATCTTTTGGAATAGCAGAGGTCTTGCGGACTTGGCTAAAATAAGGTTCCTAAGAGAAACTCCATAAGAGCAGAAACTTGATTTCATGGCCTTACAAGAGACGGGTCGAGATAACTTTACGCCACAATTTCTAAATACCATTTCGGGTGGGGTGGATTTTGATTGGCATTGTTTACCCCCGAGGGAAAGATCTGGAGGGATCTTGTTGGGGCTTAAGTGTGAATCTTTAGAGATCCTCAATGTGGTTTATGGTGAGTTTACTGTCAAATTTTGTGTGAGGTCGAAGGTTGACAGTTTTAGATGGGTGTTGGTCGCTGTGTCTGGGGCGGCGCAACCGGAGTTTAAGTCAGACTTCCTCGTGGATTTAGTGAGAATTTGCTGGGAGGAGACACTACTCATTTTAATTGGAGGCGATTTCAATATAATTAGGAGACGAGAAGAAACAAATAATGACAACTTCGATGGAAGGTGGTCATTCATGTTCAATGCGATTATTGAGAGTCTGGATTTAAAAGAAATTTAACTCACCGATAGACATTTCACATGGGCCAACTCGTTACGAACTCCAACAGATGACAAGTTGGATCGGGTTCTCACCAATGTTGAGTGGGAACCGAAATTCCCGCTAGTCACGGTACGTGCCTAGCAAAGAGCCATTTCTGATCACACACCACTATTGGTTGGTTCTGGAGAACCGAAACACGTGGGTAATCTAAATAATTTCTCTTTCGAATTGAGTTGGTTCCAGAGAGAGGGCTTCATGGAACTCATTGCTACACAGTGGGCACGAGAAACCGGGGGGAATACTAATATGGATAGGTGGCAGAATAAGATTACACAACTACGCCAGTTTTTAAGAGGCTGGGCCAAACACCAAAGTGAAATATATAAAGCGGAAAAAGAGATGCTGCTTCAACTCATTAATGATTTGAATGTCAAAGTCGAATCCACAGACCTCCACATAACAGAGAGAAATACTAAGACTGAAGCTGGAAAAAAATACAAACTCTTCTCAGAGAGGAGGAGATGAAATGGGCACTTCGGGCTAAAGTGACGAAGGTGGTTCATGGACATGATAATACTAAATTCTTTCACATGATTGCAAATGGAAAGCATAGAAAAAATAAAATATTTCAGCTTGAACAGGATGAGGGCACAATTGTTGGGCATGAAAATTTGAAACTTTACATAACGGAGTAGTACAAAAAACTATTCGGGGCACCTCAGGAGAATTCTGTTTCTCTTGATGAAGGCATTAGATCTAATATTCCTTAGCTTAGAGAAGATGAGAAAGATGTTCTGGCTGCTCCGTTCACTGAAAAAGAGGTGTTTGACGCAATAGCACAAATGAAACAAAACAAGGCTCTGGGACAAATGGGTTCCCCGCAGAATTCTATAAGAAATGCCTGCACATAATTAAGGGAGACCTGTTACCCTTGTTTCACGACTTGTTCAGTGGGCAATCACAACCTTTTCACCTCAATTTTGGAACAATAATGTTGGCTATGAATAGCTTCAATTTATGTTTCACTTAATGCTAGCTTTAATTTTTTTTACAAAGGTGGCTATGAATAGATTGACACAAATTGCACATTCCGTAGTTCCACCATCTCAAACAACATTTATGTCAGGAATACACATCCTTGAAGAGGTGGTAGTCTTACATCAAACAATTCATGAAATCCACAAAAAGAAACTTGATGGGGTTATCTTTAAGGTGGATTTCGAGAAGGCATATGACAAGGTTAAATGGCCTTTCTTACAGCAAGCCTTGTGAATGAAGGGATTTACCGAATCTTGGAGGAAGCAAGTAGATACCTTCATTAAAAAAGGCAATGTGGGCATTAAAGTTAATGATGACTTGGGTCATTATTTCGAGACAAACAAAGGACTAAGACAATGTGATTCCATGTCTCCTATCCTGTTCAACATAGTCGCAGACATGTTGACGGTCCTCATTGGTCATGCTAAGGAGAACGGCCAGGTAGGTGGATTAGTCCCCCACTTGGTGGAGGGGGGTGTCCATTTTACAATATGCGGATGACACAATCTTATTCATGGAACACAACTTGGAAAAAAGCTAGAAACAAGAAGCTAGTACTTGGCCTATTCAAACAAATGTCTCGATTAAAGATTAACTTTAATAAGAGCAAACTATTCTACTTTGGAAGGGTCAAGGAAGAACAAGACACATATAGGCAACTTTTCCACAGTGAAATGGGATCATTGCCTTTTAGTTACCTTGGGATTTCGATATACCATAGACAATTGACGTATTGAAGATAGATTCGAAAAACGACTTGCTTGCTGAAAGGGCAAGCTCATGTCTTATGGAGGTCGACTAGTTTTGATAAACTCGGTATCGACTAGTTTACCAATGTTTCTTCTATCATTCTTTGAAGTGCCTATTGTTGTACGGAAGAGACTAGATTTCTATCGATCACGCTTGTTCTGGCAAAGCGATGAGTCTCAGAGAAAATATAGATTAACGAAATGGGATATTATATGCAGACCTAAAGATCAAGGGGGATTAGGAGTTGAAAACTTAGAAGTTAAGAATAGATGCCTACTTAGCAAATGGCTATACAGGTTATCTAGAGAGACAGATGGAATGTGGATACAAATTTTGAGAAATAAATATCTACAATCCAAGACACTAGCACAGGTTACAGCTAGACTACCGATTCGCCGTTCTGGAAAGGACTAATGAAGATGAAAGTGCCCTTCTTCCAGCGAGTCAAATTTCTGGTTGGTAATGGTTATAGGACCAGATTTTGGGATGACACATGGCTGGGGAAGACGTCGCTAGCTTTACAATACCCTACCCTGTATAATACTGCAACACGTAAGGCGGATTATGTTGCCACGGTATTACGGTCCATACCTCTTAATGTTCAATTCAGACGGGCTCTAGTGGGAGAACGTTGGAATTCATGGTTACGTCTGCTCAGGCAGTTGATGGATGTGCAACTCTCTGATGAACAAGATCGAATTCACTGGAAATTAACCATGAGTGGTTCTTTCTTGGTAAAGTCGATGTATATGGATATAATTAACTCTGGACCCCTCTCCAGGTCTTTGCATATACGGAGGATCAAGGTTCCTCTACGAATAATTTTTTTCATGCGATTTGTACACAAGGGTGTGATATTAACCAAAGATAACCTGCTAAAGCATAACTAGAACGGGAATGCTACTTATTTCTATTGCGATCATAATGAAACAATACAACACCTCTTTTTAGATTGCCCACTAGCAAAACTACTTTGGCATACTGTTTAGTTAGTTTTTTAATATTCAAACACCACTGAACACCAACATGCTTTTTGGGTTGTGGCTCAACGGAGTCGACGGAATATTAGCTAATCATATACGCATTGGAATAAGTGCTTTATTTTGGGCTATACGGAACACTAGAAATGATATAATTTTCCAAGGCAAGAAACTGAATCATTTTTTGCAGGCCATATACAGAGCAACGGGATGGATCCGTTCGTGGTCATTACTCAACCATGTGGACAACAAAGAGCTTATGGATATTGGATGCAACCGATGCGAGACGGTCGCACGGGCTATCTTCAGCCGGTTTGGATGGTGAGCTGTTAATAGGCTAGGTGTGTAGGCATTGTAATCTAATGGTGACGCCGGATGTGGCTTATTTTTTTACGTTTACTTTCCTTTTTGTGGCTCAAATGTGAGGCCTCGACGATTTTGAGACTTATGCGTCGTTCTCGATGCAAAGGCCGGGGGCGTTGTTCCACCTTCTCTAAAAAAAAAAGTTCTAGATCTTCGAATTGGTCCCTGTTCCCTACCTTCCTGTTTTCTTCGTTAAATATGTGGCCATTCCATGTCTTACATGTTAATCACTAATTGTGTGGAGTCTTTCGAAAGAAATCTTAATTTGCTGCTTTTCTGTTGAATCAATCCAGCAAAGTATCGAGTCAACCGGTTGCACGATTTGTCAGCATCCTTTTTTATGTTTGTTATACCCTTTTTTCTGATTTGAAGAACTTGTTTGTCAAAGTTATTGTTGTTTCATTTTTGTCTCATGGTGCTAAGCCAATGATACCAAAGGATGCCTATTGTTGCCTTTGTTAGTCTCAAGCAGTCTAGTACATTGCCGAGCTTGTTTGCCGATGTCACTGCATTTCTCCAAACCCTGAATCTATACCTATACTAATATGGCATTTTCAAAAAATTACCTCGTTAATTAGAAAATACGAGCTGTTTATCTGGTGGGACCGAATTATTACGGTGTAGATTAACCGATGCAATCTTTTTTTTCAAAGAATTATTATTTCACGATTGGACTCTATATGGCCTCCATGATTCTATTTTTTAAGCTCAGTGGCCTCCACGGTTCAATCTAGGGAGATTAACCCATCCAATCCTTTTTTACTGCACAGAACTCACATAACTCTTTCATGGTTGGACTCCGTATGGCATCTATCATTCTTTTTTGAGCTCTTTCGCATCCATGATCAATCTAGAGAAAACATACCGGCCTCCACGCTCAATCTAGGATAATCGGGACCACACGCCACATCTCTCCCGATGGACATGTTCAATTTGCCTCTCTCGCCTCACATCGTCGTGCGAACCTTAGACATGTTCGTCCTCATGATCAGCATTGCAGCACCATCCAGTTCCTCCTGATAAACTTCTAAATTACACCCGCCAAACAAAATCTAGCTTCACTCCTACTCTTCCATTTTGAATCTTTGAATTTTCCCAGCTTCAATTTCGACCAGTTTACAAATTTAGCATCTTTTTGCAGGATCAATTCCAATGATTGGCTCATGCAGCGGAGAAGGTATATCACTGTCAATTTAGTGCAGACATGGCAGCTGCGGGACTGCTCACAGCAATCCCTCTCACCCACCTCCCGCCAGGAAAGAAGCCTCACGCCGCCCCCACGTACAAGGATTCCTCTTTGGGCAGTGTATACTTCGGGCATCAGCATGTCAAGATTCTTGAAAGAAACTGGACCACGATTGCTCAATTCTTTTTAGATAAATATCTGCAGAAACAATATGGGTAAATGATTGTTTCCTTCGTGTAGTCGTGAGTAATTAAGCCCCATGCCGCCTCTACAAACAGGGATTCCTCTTTTGGTAGTGCAATCTTGGGGCATCAGCATGTCAAGATTCTCAAAAGAAACTGGACCACGATTGCTAAATTCTTTTTCAAAAAAATGTGCAGAAACAATATGGATATGTAATTGTTTCCTTGCAATAGTCATGGGGAATTAGTTCATGTTAACGAAAATGGGGGAGGATGCTCATGGCTGGACATCGACTAGATTATGCACGACGTGCTAATCATTATAGCAAAGAGTACATGAAGGTCTGCCGATAGCATCACTATCATTAAGCCGAAACCAATGACCTATATATAGCTCATACTATGTATGTTTATTTCCCCAATGTTAAATTTTTAGGTTCACAATCGTCTTAGTACAAGCACTTTCCCTAGCATCCTTTATATATAGTAATATACTGCTTGATGGTTCCACCTTTACAGTGCAACTCCTTATTTTGGCCTTTGTGCAGTACGTAAGTTCAGTTTTTATGCCTTAGTATTCAAATTCTTTCATTTAGCTGAACTTGCATATACCTTCTGGAATTCGTCACATATGGGAGTGCATTCCGCAGGTAAGAAGGAAGGAATGATATACATGGTGTATACATAAACATATTTGTGATCCCGAAAGGATAATTGTTTGGTATTCACATTTTGCAGGCCTGCTCTCAGTTATGTGGGATCTGGGTAAAAAGGTTAACAATTGAGAACTCTGCAATTTTCTGTATTTCTGGTCATCCTTATATCTTTGGGCTACTGATTCATTTGATGCTTCGTAGTTCTGTGGAACACGTACAGTTACAGGATGACATTACTAATAATCTTATGATTTATGTAAGAAGCTCTCATTTTATGCACTGTATCTGATATTTAAGATATATAGGTAATAAATTATGAGTATAAATTTCCCATGGTCTACTGTAAAGTGATTTTTTAGGGAACGACCTATACAAACAAAAATTTAGATTGTATTCTTCATACATTTTATTATTCTGTAATTTCACAACAACAAATTAATAAGAATAGACACAAAACAGTGGTTGTAACACATAAACTGCATCTTCGCTTTACAATATAGCACAGCATGTGTTTTAAATTTCACTAATATATTACTTCACGTTTCCTCATATATCTGCAGGCCCGAGAGTAAATAGGAGAAAGTAACGACAGAGTACACATAATGGATTTTGTACACATTCTGCCATTGGACAGTCAGGCCAATCTTTGCATGGTACTTAAGAGTTTCATTTGAGAGGCTAACTCAATACACATGGTCGTATATGTTTCCTTAATAATAGAAATCAATCGTGTGCCTTCTTGATAATATCCCACTAGAACAACCAATTGTTGTACAAACAATCGTTAGTAATCGGATTAAATAAGCATATTACTTCTACTTCAAAACGTAAGATTTATGGTTGTGACCTAAGCTATATTTTTGTTTTGTCCAGTTAATGTAGACAGTGATATGTATAATTTATAACAATAGATTATATACATTCTGATCTTGGAGAAATGATGATGCTGACAAAGTTGCAGAAAACACTTGAACTAATCGAAGATAATCTTTTGGTAGTACTAATAATACTGCCAACAGTTACATGTTCTAAATTTTAATATTTATTATATATATTCATAATATTCTTATATTACAATTTTTATGAGATTTTGCAGGTAATAAGTGGTACTTAATATTTAAATGTGATCTATTTAGCTAGCCCGATCATAGTAATGTATTCCGCATGCTCCTCAAAGGACGCAAAAAATTATGGTTAATGTAACTAGCCATACATTAGATAGTTTTTGGATTTCTAATTCCCGTTCATCATATAGTGGAACATAAACAATATAAATAATGCCAGAAAGCTATCTTAAGATATATAGTTTTTGTCCCAATTTATTTTAAGCTAAGTCAGACGTATCCATAACTTTTCAAAGAATTATATTCCCTTATGAATTAGTCTTGATATCTAAAATCCTTTAGGTTCCGAAGTTTTGTCAGGTCAATGTGGTTATACACAACACATTTCTATATTCTGATGTATGGGATTATAAGATAATATTCTGCAACTAGCCTGTGCGAGCGCACTGGTTGACGACTAGTATTTCTAATTAAGTGCTCCTCAGGGTGCTCTTCTCATGCCGATTCCTGCGACCGTAGTGGAACGCCAAAAAAAAATCAAACATTGTGGAGGACACCATGTCACCTAAAGCCCTTCGATGGAGCTTTAGACGCCACTAGCACCAGCCATGGGGACGCAAGAATGAACACATTAGGTATATCTTCCCTTTTATACCTCTTAGTTGATTTATCCACATCTTATATATTTAGCTGTTGTGTCAAGGACTTTGATCTTTGGCGTAGAGAGGCACCTCCCGCACTATAGTGCTCAAGCATATATAATCCCTTTGTACCTTCACCACCGCTGCTCACATCAGAGAATTTCTCTTGATCTAGACTGCCATGCATGAGGGTCACCATGACCCTTCCTCTTTAAATTTCACACACTGGACAGACTCCACTAGCGAAATTTATTATGCCGAGAGCAATACAAGTTGCAATTTCACGGCCCAACTTCTCCCTTCATGGCTCAAACATTATGGGAGGCCCCGCTTAAGCCTAAGTACAGCAGAAGGCACACACTGTTGACCGTTTTGCTATTCATAGGTGGCCTCATGAGGGAGTTTTAATGTGCTTTATAGAACATGATACTACGAGCATCTAGCATGGGCTTGTTTCTTTCTTCGTGGTGTTTGGTGTATTATTGCGTGATGGTGCTCGCTTGATACCAACCTAGGTCCTGAATTTTTGCCCCTTGAAGATGGGCCGAACATGCATATGTCTCACATGGAGATGACAAAGCAAACGGTTTTTAGCAAGGTCCTCATCTATATTCTTTGAAATGTTTGGAAGGAACAGAACCATCGTGTTTTTCAACAAGAATCTATGCCCATGCTTGAGATTGCTTACTTGGTTAAGGAGGATCTTGATCAAATGAGGTTGGCCATGGCCGCTCCCATATTGTTTTGGCTTTTGACTTTTCTTCTACATATTCTGTAAAAGTTCTTTCTTTTCCCCTATTAGTGAAATCACAGTGATCCCATCTTGTATGTGAATAATAAAAATTGTGCAAGTCAGTTACTTCAATACCAGGGGCAAGTTCGTTGAATATTCAGTTTCGTCAGACTCTGATTGTGGATAAGTTGACTGCTTGGATACATTTGGGTCGACCAACTGATTTTACAGGAATGTGTTTTATTCCTCTGGAAGCTTCACTATTTTTGTTGTATTCCTCTGGAAATATAGTAGGAAGATTAATTCACCATTGAAGATAAAAGTTTTTCATATTCTATCTTTTTTTTTGAAACTTTTCATATGCTATCTTAACCGTGTGGTGATTTTGACAAAGGATAATTTGGCAAAGCAGAAAATGGTAGGGATGTAAATTGAATGATATTTCTAGGACTTGAGGAAATGATTTGTTGCCTTTCCTTCCATGTTGGTTTACTGCTTTTATTTGGCATACAATACACATACCTTTTAATTTCCCCCATCCCCCCTCCACCCATTAGCATTACACAAATTTGTTTTGGAACGGGTTGGTTAGGGTTCGCACCAAATTGATGGCTCATATCTATGTGGGAGTGTGTGTCTAACTATGAATGACTTGGAGTCCTATATACCTAAGAAGATTATGCCTATTACTTCTAATTATCTTAACATGTGTGCTTTCCCATCATCAAAATTGTTATATCCGTTTGATTTACTAGCTTGATATACTTACATCTACGCAATCTTGTTGGTGAATGCGACAGAAAACAAAAAAAATCGATACTGCGAGCACGCCCAAGATCACTAAGGAGATGCATACAAGGTTTGATCTGATTATTACAAACTCGTAGCGCAGCCGAAGTAGAGTCAATGAGGACCGCGGTGGTGCAGATCCACGCAGCTAGGATTTACAACCTCCCAAGCACGAGGATATTCTCCCTTGTCGGAGAGCCCTTTGGTAGGCGGTCGGACAGTCTCCCGAACGATGTCACGGACAGACTCCGGGAGGACCCATGAACAACCCCTCGGGCAAAATATCGAAACTGCGACCTCTCTACAGGGGTGCACACATACGGTGTCAGCTATCTAGCAGGGCTTCACCGTCCAGAACTAGTTCCTGCCGGAACCGAGACAGCCATTCAGCTCTACGAAACTATTTCACGGGAAGGGAGAGAGAAGGCCAGATCATGCATGGCATTTGTATGTTGAGAAAGAGTGAGCGTGGAGAGTGCATCTCCACCTATATTTATAAAAAACTCAAGGGGTAGGGTGGCACTTGAAATACCCAGAAACCCCATGAAAGGAGTCCTTCACAGGGGCATAAAGGGAAAGCAAGTGGGGCAAGTGAGGCTCCATGGTGGAGCCTACCTTGGTCGGCCACCCCTCCTAGGGCTCCCCAAATGGTTGCCCTTATCATTCCATGTCATCCCCTCAAGATATTTTGTGGAAGGCCAACTTCCAACCATAACCATAAATGCATTTTCACTATTCACGAAACCAATTTTTCGTGATCGATAAATCCGAAAATATTTCTATGGGTCCTAGAATAATTCCAGTACCTACTAAAACAATTCTGGACATGTTCCCAAACATTTTCAGATCTGTGATTTTCATCTGTGAAAAGCAACCAAAGCGGTTCCAGCAGTCCTCAACATTTCCGGTTTTTCTCTTCAAATAATCCCAGAAGTTCCCAGAACAATTCTAGTACCCTCCAATAATTTACAGGCATGTGCCGCAACCAATTTTACTTAATTGTATAATCCAAAACAACTTTTCAGTTTTACCGAAACTCTTCCAGTGTTCTCTCTTGGAACTCTTCCGTTGTCTCCGAAACTTTTTTCGGTGACTTTCTCTCACACTCCCTGTCTAGAATTTAGCAGATAGATAACCCTTAAGTGTGTGACCCTATAGGTTTGATGAAGTATAGAAATGAGTGGAACACTTTCCGATCGACGATCAACATCGGAGCCATGGACACCCATATTGACCCTTATACCCACACGAATAATATTCGAGTGAACAATTAGTTTTCCATGTGCTATTCCTGTTGGTTCACAATATGATACAAAACCCCGAGGTGAGACTTGTCCGCATCTCCATGGATCAACACCTTGTCCACTATGCTAGTTACCTCGTTACCGGTTTTGTTCTCCTTTCTTGTTTCTGTGTATTGGCATCCCTGTGATCAAATCACATTATGTCTGGCTAGACGGTGATGGATGCCGCAATATCGAGAGGGCCCAAGAATATCTCTGCATCATCGGAGGAGCAAATCCCAATCTTGAGCTACCAAGTTACTCGTCATACTTCTTTGTGAACCCGTAAGCCACTGTAATAGCTACCCTGTTATAGATGACGTTTAACAAATCCCAAAGTTCACGAAGCAAGCACGAAGGAACTCGATACTCTCATGGTCTAAGGAATTATGGAAATGTTAACTATCTGTGTGTTATTAACTATTAACTTGGTACGAATGTGTCTCATAGCATAACATCAATTCGGGTCGATTCAACACAAGTGTTCTACCAACATTAGGCCCTCAAAATTGCTGACATAGACATGCCCATGATCAGAAAAAGAGGATCATCATGCAATACTTGAGCTAGTATTAGAGGCATGACTAGGAATACTTTTTACCGTTTATTATACCACACGTGCGAATGAGTTTCCCTCGGAGCCTCGTGGATATTGTAGACTCGATAATTATTGCAGGTATAGCATGGATCATAAACATTCATTACAAACCAGGAGATAAAAAAGTAACTGTTATTACTGCCTCTAGGGCATATCTCCTACAAATCTATGCATGCACATCCTCCACCATGCAATATGTCCGAGTGCATTTTAAGGGGGGTTTTAAATCCAATTGCTTTGAGTTTTGACATGCAAAACATTTTATGTTATGATTTTTGTCTTATGCAAGAATTTCTCATATAGTTTAAATATCATGACAAATTAGTATTCTACGCATTATTTAGAAACTATATATCCAATTCTACGGCAACACGTGGGGTATGTCACAAATAATATTCACGTCACGAATAATATACGTGAAATCAGTCGGCTACGTGGAAAAGCACGGCGGACTTGCATGAAAGAGTTCTACTTTCATCTTCTACATTAATTTACACCCAAGTATAGCTAGCTTTTGCTTAGTCGAAGGAGGAGTGGACGTAACTCTAGAGAAATCTTATATACGTATTAACATCCAGTCAAGTATAGCAAGCTCACTTAGTTTTTGGAGTAGATTTATACCTCTAGCTAAATCCCTTAAGGTTTACTATCTGAAAAAAAAATGCTGGCAAGAGTCTAACTCATCTTCGGTGGTACACATTAGCAACCTTGTCGATAAGTTATTATCGTCTTTATTTCTTCCTAGCAGTCGTTTGGTGTGCATGCACATATATACTACTAGCTCTCATTCATAGTGGTGTAACTAGCTAACCGTAATATCTCTCATCCACCATGGTTTATTGTAGTGGTCAGCAGACGGACTAAAGGAAGTTATATGTATGGGCTGTTTATCTCAATTTAGTAAGCCGCTATGGATATAGTATTCCTCAGTAGTCAAGACAATTTGCCTAATTTGATTTTATCAAATCGCACATCATCACAAAATATATTAGCTATGGGAAGCATTAGGAATATTTAAGCTTGTCATCACATATGGCACCGCAATGCTCAACGAGAATGGTGTGGGCAAGAGATTCTAGAATCCAGCAGTACAAAGTCGTCATGTCTAAGTGATGCAACGGTACACACTTGATGGACGGAACACACTGGCTTACTGATGTGAGGGAGAGCACATACTATTTTCCCTCCTCTGCTACCAAAACATTTGGAAGCCCCAGTAGTGTCAGCGAGCAACACCCTAACCTGCAGTTGTTTCTCCAGATATGTCGGGAAGATGCATGTGACTGGCGCGTTCGCCTCCCCCTTGAGCACCAAGATCAGGCTGCTGCCTGACTTTCTTCCCTTGGCGTTTAGCTATGTTCCTACGCTCCCCCCTATGCTGTCTGCTGCCCTGATCCGTCTCTCTATGTGCTTTGTCTGTCGCTGTTGTAAACCACAGCAACTTCGGGTTTTTTTGGGGTGTAAACTCAGAAGGGGAATCTCTCCCCGGTGACCATTTAAAAAATAGTTTATACATAAGTTTTTCATTTTTGTCAAGTTTGAGTTTTCAAAGCTACAATTAGGATCTCTATTTACCTCAGGTGTTATGCGACTTATGTCATTCAATATTTAGTACTCCCTCCGTCTAGGTGTATAAGTCATCTTACGAAATTCAGATATTCCCAAAAGTCTAAGGCGCATTGAATTGAATCTTGTCCTCGCTTTTTTCCCGTCCTCATACCGCTGCCCGAGTAAATTATGTGTGGTAACGAAGAAGAGGCGCCCGCTGGAGAACGGCCAGTGCATGCATCGCTGCTGGACTTTGATTAGGCAATAGAATGATGATTGTTTTGCATGCACTCACGTAAGTGGGCCTGTGACAGCTCAAACGACATTGGTAGTAACCAGCAATTCAATGCTGATTTTACTTCCGCTTGAAACAACGCTATGATTAAAAGTTTTCCTGGTTTTGATGCTCCTTCTCGTCCAATCCCAATTCACCTAGGTCGCGCTGCTCCTTCTAATATGACTTATACACATAGATAGAGGGAGTAGTTGATCTCTAATTTGTGTAGCATGATCCTAGTGAGATCTTTTGAATAGTTCTCTTGCCCGACTTTTTATCAAACGTCCAATTCTGCAATCCATCAAAGTTACCCTGTGAACTGAGAGCATAGTAGCACCACCCTAGCGCACTGATCATTCCAGCCATGGTGGACAGAGAAAAGAAATACTTACTCCGTCCTTTGAAGTCCAAGCAAAACCACATTGTACATCCTTTTGATGATGCACAATCTTTGTGGATTATATCACGGCCAAGGTCTAGCATCTTTGAACTGCTCCTTATTCCCTACCTTATGGTTTCCTTTATTATATGTGTGACCATTCCGTCCCTTCCATATTAATCACTTACTGTGTGTGGTCTTTGGAAAAACTTCTTAACTTGCGTGTTCTCTGCTGAATCAGTTCATCAAAGTATCGAGTTAACTAGTGGCACAGGATGTCAGATTTTTATATGTTTGTTAGATGATTTTTATTTCAAGAAATATTCTCCGTTAAGAATATCGGTGTTTTATTCAGTCTCCGTTGTGCTAAGCAAAGGATAGCAAAATAATGCCTAGTTTTAGTTGCCTATATGTTAGTCTCAAGCAGTCAGTACACTACCAAACTCCTCTGCCGGCCGACATCACGGCCTTTCACCAACCCTTGAATATATTTAATCATATGCCTTCATGATGTTCTTGTTGTGCCGGTTCTTGCAACCATAGTAGAATGCCAAAAAAACCGACCAGAGTGGAGTGACACCATGGCACCTCAGACCCCTCGATGGAGTGTGATCCGCCACTAGCACCCTCCCACGAGAAAACTAAAATGTCCCAATAGCTCAACGATACATCCAGAACAATCCAACTACCACCAATGGAGAAACTACACACGTGCAATTCTCATGGAACTGAAAAACAGTAGAAACTACTAAGAGCATTCATATCCAAGCCCATGTAATTATATACAAAAATATACAGTTTAGTCATGTTTTTTAATCTCTTAGTTTATTTAGCCAGATCCCTTGGAATCAACTATATGTGTATGTTAAGTGTGTGGGGTTGAATTCACTTTATGTGAAGTTACATATTGACCTCTGAAAGATCTTAAGACACGATGCTCCGGCAAAATGGAATCAATTTCATGTATACGAGATTTCTCGGGAGCTAATGTTCTGATGAAGCAATCGTCGTTAGATTTTATGTACGTAGTTGTGTGTGTGCTTGAACCTAGTGCATGAGTAAAATCAGCCGGCAATGTGGAAAATCCCAGCGAAGTTGCACGAAACAGGCGACACGGGAGTCTTTATTTTATCTTTAACTTCCATCCAAGTATAGCAAGCTCACTTAGTCAGAGGAGTGGATGTAACTCTAGATTTTGTTTTATATTGATATCCAGCCAAGTATAGCTAAATCCCTTAAGGCTTAGTATTTGAGACAGAAAAAATAGCAAGAGTCCTCACTCATCTTCGGTGGTACATATCAACCACCTTGTCGATAAGTTATTATCGTCTTTATTTCTTCCTAGCCGTCTCATCTGGTGTGCATGCATATATATAGAACCCATCCACAGTGGTTTGTAGTTATCAACTAGCTAGCCAGAATATCTCTCATCCACCATGATTTATTGTAGTGGTGAGGAGGCGGACTAAAGGAAGTTATATATATGGGACTGTTTATCTCAATTGAGTAAGCCGATATGGATATAGCATTCCTCAGTAGTCAAAATAATTTGCCTACATTTATTCTATTAAAGTCGCACACCATCACAGAATACATTAGATATGGGAAGTATTAGGAATATTTGAGCTTGTGGCAACTTCTGGTACTGCAATGCTCAGCAAGAATAGTGTGGACAACAGGTTGTAGAATGAAGATATGAAGATGAATAATCTTAGCTTAATGATGTGAGGAGAAGCACATGGCTTGTTTTCCACAAGAAACGTCCTAATCAGATATGTCAGGAGGATGTGTGTGCCTACTGCGTTCGACTTCTCCTGAGCACCAAGATTATGCTGCTTGGTGGCTTTCTTCCATTGGTGTTTAGCTTAGGTTGCCACACTCCCCCCTTGCTGGCTATCCTGACCCCTCTCTAGCTATCTGCTTGTGTGCCGCTGTTTTAAAACTATGCCATTTTTTGCTATTTTAAATATAAATTCAGGTGGGGAATCTCTTCTCTTGGTGACCATTAAATTATTTTTGCTACACAAGTTGATTAGTCAAGTTTTGATCTCCAATACATTGATTAGTTACCTTTACGATCTTTATTCACCTCAGCAGTTATGGGGCCTATGGCATTCAAGTCTTCAAAGACGATATATGATGTTTTATAGCATGATCCTAGTGAGAAATTTCAAATAGTTCTCTTGCCCGAATTTTATCAAAACATCCAATTCTGCAACCGATTCAAGTTACCTTGTGAACTTAGCGTACAGTAGCACCACCCTAGCACACAACCACATTGTCCATCATTTTATTATGAGCACCCTTTGTGGAAGATATTATGGCCAAGGACTAGCATCTTCGAACTGGTCCTTCCTTCCGTACCTCCCGGTTACTTACGTTAAATTTGTGACCACTCCATGGCATGTGTGGAATATTTTGAAAAACTTCTTAACTTGCTGCTTCTATGTTGAATCAGTTCAGCAAAGTATCGAGTCAACCGTTGGCACGAGTTGCCAGCTTCTTTTTATGTTTGTTAGATCCTTTTCTTTTGCTTCGAAGAAGTTGTGTATGAAAGTTATTGGTGTTTCATTTTTGTCTCGTGGTTCTAAGACAGGGATACCAAAGCATGCCTAATTTTAGTTGCCACTCTTAGTCTCAAGCAGTCCAGTACATTGTCGAACTTGTCTGCCAATGTCACTGCATTTCACCAAACCTTGAAAATGTGTAGCTTAGGGCTCCTCATGATGTTCTTCTCGTGTCGATTCCTACACAACCGTAGTAGAACGCCAAAAAATCAACCAGTGTGGAGGAAGCCATGGCACCTCACGCTCCTCGATGGAGCGTGAGACGCTGCTAGCGCCGGTCACGGTACAATGAAAACATGCCAATACATTGACGGTACATCGAACAATCCAACAAGCACCAATCCAACAAGTTCAAACAAAGTTTAACATATTGAATTATTTATATTTTTCAAAAACAATCGAATGTTTCTTATAATGGTCGCGTTTTTAACAAAGTTAAGAGTTTCAAAACTTTTTGTATTTTGAAAAATGGAATTTTATTTTATTTTCTCAATTTTCAAATTCTTTTAGAGTTTCAAAATTTGTTTCACTTTTTGAGAAAATTCTTTGCATTTCTTTCACGTTTATAAAAAGTCACATTCAACATTCCTAACAACGTTCAAATTTGTTTTGTGCTTAAAGAAAGTCACATTCAAAATTCCTAGAAATGTTTAAATTTGTCGCAGTTCATACTATCTCCATTTGGGATTTGAAGGCCAGCTAGCCGAAGCGGCAGTAACAAGAAAGCCACAAAGGTTAATTTATTAGCATTGGGTAGAGCTGTAATCTCGAGAGGCAGTTAATGTCGATGGTTCAAGCCACGATTGCCTTGCGTGCATTGGTCGATCTTTAATTTTCTTTTTGAGTGGAAATTTTGATGTAATTCTCAGTTAAATGGAAGTAAACTTTACTGAAGTTTCAAAATTTGAGTGGGGAACATGCCCCCACTGGTCTCTATCTTGGTCCACCCCTGATCTAGTGGTTATTTGATAACAAGAAATATGCTCACCCCTTGTTGTCTTCGTCACCGCCTCTTGTGACCCCGTTCAAAAAGACGAAGACCGACTTTCAGGGTAGATTGAGAGGGATTGGCAGATATGGCGTCTAACACGGGCTACCTGATCGGAGCACAAAGATGTAGGGATTTGTTGGGGCAACAAAACATAAACCTTTTGTGGACTATAAAGCGTGACCAATTTTTGTACATACCTTTGACTGGTAGGGGAATAGAGCGGCGATGCTACGAGGATCTTGACGATGCTATGGGAGTTCCATTGGATCCTAGCGTTCAGCAGATAATGTATTTAACCAGTAGAAAATGACAGAGTTTTCGTGGTTGTTTCTGGCAAACAAAGAAGAAAATAAATGAAAGGAAAAAAGTATTGGGCCTTGTTTTCGAGGGATTGGGCATATTTGAAGCAAAGTCGTCCTTTAATACCTTACAGGAGTTGGGGGGAGGGGGGTTCAGTAATTTAATTGCGACACAGGGTTTTCAGGCAGGTTCAAAGTACACCCTATTCTTCGTCGACATGTTTCAGCAAATTGTGTACTATAAATTACATTAAAACCAAAAGAAACCGGAATTCCTTCGACAGTTCAATGAAAATGAATTAGGAGTTCGTGTCTGCTTCATAAATGTGTGCCACGGAAGGTTGGTAGACCATATACAAAAGTTTCTGACAAGAGGTCGTGGGGTATGTAACATGTGTGTTCCAGGCACAGGCGACCACTTGGATCTACAATTATCTAATCTATCTATCCCAAGAGGATTAAACTTGTGATGAGCTATAGGTGTACCTACGGCCCACATAGGTAGGTAGCACCGGCGGAGATATGTTGACGTTGTTTGGGGGTCAGTGCCCCTCCCCCCCCCCCCCCCCCGCCCCAGCCTTGGACCAAACTCTGTAGAACTTTTTTGGGAGTGGGCTTAGATGAGATATTTTTTTAGTAAATAACGCCCTCAAATACTTATGTTTTTGCCTTGATCCCTCGGCAATTTCTACCATGCTCGGCGACTGGTAGGTTGGCCATTGATCATGTGTCGTAATAGGTACTGTGCCCCAGCAGCCAGCCGCCACCGCCATCTTCGTTCCGGCACGAAAAGCATCCATGCTTGAATATCCTAGTTCATTATTATTTTTAATGGCCTATTTTCACGTGTGCTATTGTGACCCTATGTATGCCTTATAGATTTATGAAGTCGTGTTCGTGTGGGGTTGAGTCCATAAGACAATTGCTCATGTGAAGCGTAATGCATACATATCTAAAAACCAACTACGATAGACCTGTAATGCCCAGCAGTGCAGCATGGCAGTCCATCCAGCAAAGGTTTTGTAAGTTCCACCACATGTGCGATCCCAGCAACATCCAATAGCCACTTGAAAATCAAAACCTCGACCAGGTGTCTACGACAAAACAATGTCAGACACCCATTACGCGCTCAAATCGAACAGGCAACAATGCATTATTTGCCACTCGTTGTATTACAAAGCTGTCATAAACAGACAAAGGGTTGATTTATCCTCATTTTCACACTACATGTACGCCACTGATATGCCAGGAGGGCTCGGAAAAGGGCAAGCACGTGCCTTGAAATGGCATCTGGTGACCGCAATTTTTTTTCAACATCAACGGAGCAAAGGGTACCGCACTACCTTCACACAGCGGATGCGTCCCCTCGATAGCTTGATCATGACATGCAACCGACCTAATTCTTGAAAGTTCTTGGCCTGTTTTAACAATCCAGATGGATCACCTCAGGTGAAGAAATCTAGGCATAGATGTTTGGGGGCTTACCGAACATGATAGATGCATCAAATCGCGCGAGTCAGGGTCGGAACCACTTATCCTTTTGGGTGTCATCTTAATATGGGTACAATAGCGGGGGGGGGGGGGGGGGGGGTGAAGACTACAAGACAATAACAACTTTAAAGTGACAAAGTAGCAGCAATTAGACTATTCATAATGGGAGTAACATAGGTAGTAACATAGATGCCAACTAAACAAAAAGTATGATGTGGCATCCAATTAATGAGAAGGGAGAGAAATTGAGTAACTTAGCATGTTACTATCCCTGTGAGTAACATAACGCATACCAATGCAAAATGGGTCTATAAGCTAATAAATGAAAGGCTTAATATTACTATTCATATGTTACTATGCATTGTGAAGGTAGTAATTAACTTAGACTAATAACACATGCATGTTACTACTCTATGTTATTCCCCATTGTGACTATTCTTAGAGAGTGGGAAGGATGAGGACACCAAAAGAGCGGTAATTAGAGAGTGGTGGGAGAGAATGGGCTAAAAAAGAGGTGCAAGAAAAAAAATGCTATGTCGAGTGTTGTTATGTATGCCGAGGTTCTTTCTTGATTCATGCTCGTGAGTCCAGTCTCGAGATGGTTGGCACTGCAACTATACTTGGGTTAATTAGGTGAGAATAAATTAGTGCATGCGCGTTTGCATGTTTTTTGCGATAAACACATTACATATTCATGCATTTGACAGATCCAACCATTTCATTCATGAATATTGATATGAAGATATAGGAATAAGAATGCCAAGAAGCGTATCAGATTTTGGTGGCAGTAATAATTCTTCAAGTCTCAAAAGCAACTCTCCTAGCAAGCGTGGAGCAACGGGATGTCCGCAAACGGGCCGTTGAGCACCCCATTGGCGATGATACTGTATGCCTTCTCCGTCATGTGAACCTGGTCCCAGTTGGCGAACCTGGACGGGTCGCGGCAAACCTTCGCGTTCTGGTCGCACCTGTGGCCGGTGCCGTAGGGCCCGTTGCCACCACAGCACGCCACCAGAGGGCTGTCGATGCTATTCCTGCAGGGATTCCTGACGAACTCCATGAAGGCGCCATAGTAGTCGGCGTAGATGATCTTCACGCTGGGGTTCCGGGACTTGAGCCGTCCGACCTCCTGCTTCAACAGCTGGTTGTGCCTCCGAGAGAACGCGTTGAACCATGCGAGGCAGTGGAACTGATCGTAGTCCGCAGATGTATTGCTCTTATGACTACTAAGGTAGGCCGGTACGCACCCAATGGGGAAGTTCCCCGGGACAAGGATCGTCTTGGCGCCGAGGTTGATCACCTTCTGCACGCCGGCTCCTATCCGGGCGATAACATCCGGCATGTACTGCAGGGGCGTGTTTCTATCCTTGCCGCGCTTAGGATCGAAGAACCAGAAGTTGTAGTCATTGCCGCCGATCTCACCGAAGACGACAAGGGACTCGCTCAGGAGATTCTTCGTGGCAGCTGATCACAGCAAAAAGAAAGGAGTAAGTTGACCAAGAAAACATGGATGAGCATGCAGACACGTGGCATAATTCAAATACGATGAGCTGACCATAACGTATGTTTTTGCGTGCGTTTACGTACCATCTCCTGGAGCAATCCGTGTGAGCACTTTCTTGAAACTAGTCAGCTGATCGTGAAGGCTCCAAGAAAACGGTACACTGAAGTTATATTTTGACTTGAAGTAGTTTGGGTTCAGTGCCATAGCGCCGAACACGGCAAAGTTAACACCGGCGGGGAACTGTCCCGTCTTCTCCTCGGGTAAGCTCGGCGGCAGTAGCGGCAGGCCCAACGCTTGCGCTGACGAAACATCACGCAGCAAATTTAACACACGCACGAAATTGAACTGTTGGAACACACAGCATGCACAGGTACACACCGTAGAAGTCGATGATGAGACGCCCGTCAGAGGCGCGACCTGTAGGGTGGTTGAAGTAGGTCTCTCCATAAGGAGGCACCGAGGGCGGACCTGGCGGTCTGTTGCGGACGATGTATTTAAAGTTGCCGGTGTCGATGATAGAGTCGCCGAAGGAAAAGATACGCTTGAAGCAGCCGCACGACCCAAGATCAGCGTTGAGCAGGAGGATGGCAAAGACGAAGAGGACGGCCAAGGAAATGGAGCAGTGGCTAGTGGAACTCCCCATCTTAGCTTCCTATCTGCTTGCAAATAGAAGTGTTCCAGATCTACATGAGTTCTCTTCATTCCCATTTATATTTGATTGTTATATGTGGTTGAATTTTGTATATGAAGATGTCCATCAATTTAATTAATGCTATATTTTAGCAGTGTGTATCTTACCACCCCACAATTGTTTCCCTACAATTATATGTTTGGTGCATTGTGAATATATTGCTAAATATCGAATTCTATGCAAATGCAGTCTTTCTGAAAGATAAGACTGGATTTATCTGGCATCAATTCATGCTCTATATAGGACCGACTATTGATTTAAATTATTTGGGTTTTCAGTCAGTTCGCTATCCACCATCTGATTTTGCACCCGAATGTCTATCTGTCTTCTTCTTCCTCTGCTTAACAATTGACTGGATTTTTTGACATGACAGCACTTCTTTTCCGAAAAATAATGAAAAAAACTTTAAAGGAAGGATGACAACAACTTGAACATAACTTGAACATTTTCACCATTTGCAAGAATAAGCCTATAATACTCTAATTTACGGAAATCAGTATAGTTTGCACATATGTTACGTAATACTTGCATTTATCTTTGGAAATTAATCGCCGCATTTTATATTGTTTGTATCATCTCATGCGTACGTATGTACAAACAAGAACACGTCGAAGACGAATTATGTTTTGTATTGATATTGCACGTGCGCACACACTACACACACATGCATGGCACACAAGACACACATAGGCTCACCTGCATGAACACACTTGCAGATGTGTGCACATACATACGCACGACATGCATGCACGTAGAAAAGTAGAAAGGTAATTCATTTTCCTAGGAAAGTAGCATGCTCGGAAATACCTTAGAAAACTACTCTGGCAGATACAGGATCGACAAATATATCTTAGGAGGAATCGATGCAGATATGAAAAAAAGTCACATCTGAGAGTTATGTGGACGATTTGGACCAAAACTGAACCTACATGCACAGTTAGAGGACGTGTTTAACAGATTTGCGACATCAATAAATTTGTGGACCAAAACTGTACTCATGTATGCCAAATGCAGAGACATTGTAGTCAGCTTATAAAGATTGGGGTATGTCTACAATGTGCAGTGGGAAACACAGTTGCAGTCGGACATGACACTCGCAGTTATGCATCTAGTGACAAAAATGCAACTAATCTTCTCCCGACAAAAGACCAATAAATTACACTCAAGGGCGTCACTTACAGTTGCCTCTACTAGCAGGCATGGAAGAAAAAGGTTAAAATCAATAAAAAGGGAAAGTATTAATAAATCAAAAAGGAACAAGAAAATATTTTAAAAGAAAATAAAAAGTGGAAAAATATATGTATAAAAAAACAGAAAAATGGTAAAAATACCGCCGAAAACAATGTTAAAAAACACTTACAAAAAGATAAAAAAGAGGAAGAAAAAGTAAATAAAAAATAACACAAAAAACCAGTAAAATATTTTTTTTGAGAAACACAAAACAAATCAGTTGACCACACTTCGTAGGCAGGCCACCGTATTCTCAGCCCCCACGCAAAACCCCAGACCCAAAAGAAAAAAACAAAGAAGAGAGCAGCCCAATCCCGAACTTCGTACGGGGGTTGTACACGAGAAATCCTAAAAGTGCACATATCCTGAAAAAGCAAACAAATCCAATAATGAGTCTGGCCGACGGAGACTTGACTAAAACTCAGTTGACAGAATTTTAGCAGACCCGTAAAGATTATTGTGATTCATGTGGCTTGCGTGTCACATCATCATGAAAATTTAGGTTCTGCCATGCGCCACAAATGTCTAGATCAATGGGCGTGAAGAGCATGTACTTGACCGGGTCAATAGCTTCTGTACGACACATTTGGGTTGAATTGAAAGGGGTGCGACGTAATTGACGAAAATAGCTTTCGCATGATGTTTCAGAAGTCCCAATAGGCAAGGCCTACTCGGACGATTAAAATGGTCGTCAACGGGTGTGAGCTAATGTTTAAGACATGTGGTCCCACTTGACAATACATCTAGTTATGGGCCCCATTTGGCAGTCCATCAGGGGATACGTGTCCTCGTGCCTGTCCGAACAGGTACCCCTGTCTGAACCTGTGTTGGTCCCTCCTCTTCGTTCCCGGCGGTGAGAGTCTAAACATTTAATCTCTGGTTAGTCCAGCTGTGGAGCTATGCCTTGTAGGTATAATGACGTTTTGGAGCCACTAGGCAGGTGCCTCCGGTGAATTTTAGTGTTAGATCGCAAGCCAAAAGACAAAATGGTTTATTTCTTTGGCCGTCATGGACGCCTGAACTGTATTGTTATTCTCTGAAATAGTGAAAACAACTTTCTTTGCTATTTTACAAGCGACTGCAAAATAACTATTGTTCGGTTGATTGTTGAATACTATGTTGAAAGAAACATAAGGAAAATATCAATTTATAAATAGTTATACTAAGTCTTTCTAGGAATAGTCAATCCGAAGGAAAAGAAAAACCTCCCACACCCTTCAATTTCTTCACCGACGAGTTTGGCAAATCATGTTGGGCCGCCATCTCCTCGGCGTTTGGCATCATCCTGCCCTAGCCTCACTAGCAATGGCATGACACCGATGAGTCTTGTCCCTTGCCTTTTCCTCGTCCCAAAATTAAAGTCCCTCCCCTTATCTTAACCACCTATGTTGCGGCTCGCCATGAACCGATAGGGAAAATAATATTAAGAAGGGAAAATGGAAGAAAAATTGGGTTGATTGTTAAGCAGAGGAAGAAGAAAATATTGGTGCGCCTTGTCATCTTGGTGCGCCTGCTGTTGCAAGGAGAAAATGTAGTCGTAATCCCATGTTTTAGGCCGGTAGTCCACCGTCCGCCGGTACAACTCAGCAGACAGAAACCGGTCGCGACGTACATATTTGCATCAGCAGCCGACACCATTAGTTCTAACTACTTCAATGTATGTAAGGCTAGACAACGGGATGTGTTCTTTGCCTTCTGCGGTCTAAGCCAGATAAGGGATAGCTAATGGCGCTCTTGGAAAACTTGAGTTTAATTTGTTTGCCACACGATGTCATGGAATGGGAAGGTATTTCCTAAGACACCCTGCCAAAAAATGGGTTATGGACCTATCCCTGCATGCTCATTTGGATGAAGACCAAATAATTGGTGCACCCACACCTCTACGCCAGCCCTAGTACAATCCGGGCCAACTTTTTGGTAAGTTGTGGGAGGTGAAATCTGTTGGATTTGCTAGTAGGTTTTTGGTCCAAATTCCAACTAAAATCTGAAATTCTAAAGGGTCATCATGGCATGGTTGTGCGTGTGGTGTAAGAGAGACTAATGTTTAGTCCCATTTTGCTAGTTTAGTGGAAGTTGTTGTTGGAAATATGCAGACAATAATAAATTGGTTATTATCATATTTTTTTGTTCATGATAAACGTCTATTATCCATGTTAGAATTGTATTGATCGGAAAATCAAATACATGTGTTGGTACATAGATAACACTGTGTCCCTAATATGCCTCTAATAGACTAGCTCGTTGATCAAACATGGTCAAAATTTCCTAGCCATAGACACGAGTAAAAATATATTTTCGTGAACCATTCAACACTTAGCAAAAGTATTATTTTTCAAAGGTTTAAAAAAAACTTTATGTTTGAGTTAAGACAAGTAAAACATGTGCTACCTCTTTGCATTTTGCCGCATTTTGATTTACATTATTTCATGAATGTTTTGATTTACATTATTCCATGAACAAAAACAAGTAACAGAATTTTTCAAACGTTATGAGCTAGCACAAGTAAAACGGACCCAAGTAAAACATGTTCCATGTGCTATCTCTTTGCATTTTGCCTGGTTATTTTCTTCATGTGGGCTGCTTTCTCTTTGGGCCTGGTTATTTTCTCACGGCCCAACATCTATTCGGCAGCCAAGACTTTTTTTTACTAGAAATTGAATTTAGCTTTACACCCTGTTATCTGAAGAACAAAAGCAGGGGCATGAACATTGAATAATTTTTCAAATTGTTGCTTCGATTCAGTTACACGAACTTGGCATGACGCACAGATCGCGTCATATACCCTGATAGGCCTAAATGCCCATTCTAACGACAGATGAACAAGTAAAATAAAACTAGAGCAATGATACAACAATAGAACCCCTGCCCTGATATTTGATTGTTTATGCAAATCCATCTTCTGCATTAGATGTTTGTTGATATTCTTCAGTTCCTCGTTCAGTTCAGACTGCGGGTGTAGTTCAGCATCGCGCGTATACCCCGCCATTGACAGGACTCTGCCTGCTCCTCGCCCGTCCGAGCTCCCCAAATTCTCCACAACAATCGGTGGCACCCTGTCCAATTGAGCTCCCAGGTTGCGGCCCCACTCGAATCAATGTAGTCCTCAAACTGAATCCTGTCTATATAAACATCCATCCACTAGAAATGGGTACATTTCTTCAGGATTTAAAAACAACAACATGAATCCTAAATCCCAAATTCAACGACAAAAAATGAAATCTGTTGAAATCAGAGCAAACGACAACGAAAGAACGGACTAAGAACTGATATCTAACCTTGCCATCCCTTCCTGCCATTGTTTTGCTCAAACATTTCATAAATTCGCGCCCAAGAATGCCATTATCACCAGTCTTACTGACCAACCGTTTAAGAGGCTCTGGGCAGTCAGGACACCTTGTGAGCGGCACTGGACCATACTGTCGCCATTTTGAGTGCGTGGCGGAGGAAGTTGACATATGCGCTAGGTCGCCGGAGAAGAGAAAGACTGGGGAAGGGGGAAGCAATGGGCGGCGGCGGGCCGACGTGCACGGGCATTCGTCTCTTCGAGCTACGGAGAGGTGGGTCTCATGTTTACGTGGACAAGTGGTAGGTCCCGTGCTTACATGGATAACTGGTGGGTCCAATCCCTAACAGCTAACGAGGACATCAGTTCAGTTTAAGGGCCATGTTGTGCCGGGGCTATTTATGTGTTCAAATGTGTCGCACCATGGTCAATCTATTAAACAACATCGCACTCCTTCCAATTATCATGAAATGTTTTGCACAGAAGCTATTGATCCGTCCTTGACCAGGTGGTTTCTTGCTCTCGTTGGGATTGTCTTCGCCGGGTGGCCGCAGACGCGGTCGTCCGCGCTCCCGGTTCCGGTGCTGTTGCTCAAGGCGGCCTCCCTGTTCACATCCTTCCAGTTCTCGATGATGGCGTCCGCCATGGAAGCACGGTCCTAATCCTTGCAGGCGCCACCGCCCATGCGGCAGTTGATGGCCAACGCCGCCTTGCCCCGTTCGGACTCGGCCTCGTTGGTCATGCGGTCGTGGAGAGACGGCAGATCACGGAACATAGCTGGACTAGATTCGGGTACGCCATGACTTTGTCGTTCCCGTCTTGGTGGTTGCGCAGCCATGAATCCATCTGTTGTTGCTGCTGCTAGAGGATGGTAAAAGGGTGGAGCAGAAGGATGGGCCCCATGGACGAGACACCATCCGTTCTCGAGGTACTCCCCCAAGCATGGCATCTGCTACTCATGCTGCCCACTGGCTTCTATCAGGAACGCCGTACACAGCTCATGCCTCAAGATGGCAATGGGGCCTCGAAACCCGCGTCCCCGTGGGTTTTTGCCCTGTTAGCGGACGGGGATGGGCATGTTTTCATCCCCGCGGAGCTCTTGTTGGGCACATTATACAACTCGACACGTTTCATGGGTTTACACCCGTTTCGGTACTCCCCGAATCTGAAACCCAAGAAAACCTAGTGTAATACATTTCTCTAGGATGGTGCTAGTGTTTGACATGGATGATATTAATTTTCTGTGAATTGATGAATTAGGTTTGCTAGGGTTTGCTGAAATGATATGCCTCTAAAATATACTATGTATGTTGCTTAAATATGGTGTTTTTTTGCTGCTATAATATGCTCCTGTTTTCTTATCAAATGTTGTTGTTTTCATTCACTACTCGTGGGGACGGGTTCCCCATGGATTTAGAAAACCCGATGGGTTTAGGGGACAGGCAAAAGCTAGCCCCTCGCACGATGATGGGAACGGGGACGGGTTTACGATTTTCTCGTGAGGATGGGTTTGGGCAATCAAAACCCGATGGGTTTCATCCCCCTTGCCATCTTGACTCATGCCACTGCATGCATCCACATGCACGTTAATTGGTTGATCGTCGAATGAGACCCGAGCAATTGAAAAAACAAACGACATATATGTGACGTCTTGATCGATTACCGTGGAATTGGGGAATTCAGTTTACATTGGGGAAAGAGCGAGGATGACGATGAGCAACTCCTATCCAAATTCTGGATTTGCCGTTTTCTGCCATCCATCCGATTGTGTCTGGTACATTACTTATACACGTAGAGCATCTACAGTCGGAACTTGTAAATTCGGTTCCTCAAATGCACGCAGACGAGTATACTAACCGATCACGCCTCAAATAATGCATTTTACGTCTGGATATCTTAAATTAGAAACCTCAAATCCATATTATTACATGCAAAGTAAATCTAATACTATTGTCCGGCTCCGCAGTGCCCATGTCCGGCGGCTAATTAAGTTGGTTTGGTCGCCGGCAAGGTAGAGTAGGAAATGAGATATTAGCCGGCTCACTGGACTCGATTTCCCGCCGTCTCCCATACCCTACTCTTCCTTGTTGGAACCAATAACCCGGACGGTATCGGTGGACGTGAGGTCGATGATGGATGATTCCTAAGAGGAGCTGACGTCCCCCACGACGTGGTTGCAGCTCCCGCACTGGTGCACCATACGGGGCACCGGAGAGTGTGACTCCGCCTCTTCAACTTCCACCGCTGCGAGGGCCTCCATCGCCTCTCGCGCTGACTGCCTCGCACGATCATCACGCCGCGCCATGCTAGCATCCACGATCGCACATGGCGCGTCCTAGGCACGCCAATGGAGGGGTTGCGCGTCCGCCACGGCATTTAGCCGCCAGACGGACCGCACTGCCTCCGTTGAGGCAGCGAGGCCAGATCCAAGGACCGTTTGTTCTGATGCAATGGATTTACGATGTTGCGAGTCTGAGTGCTGCCAAAGGGAAGCCGCCTCCCGGGAGCGGCGGAGCGCCAACCGGACAGACATCTCCTCCTCGGGGCCTCATGGGATGAGCTTGTGGTCAACGGATCTGGAGTTGAAGGACTCTTATCCGCTTCACTCCATGCCAGAGAAAGCCGGAGATAGACAGATGGGGGCTTGGTTAGTGGATGGACGTGGAGTGAAGTGGCTAGGATTTGGTTCGGCGAGCGGATGGGAAAGAATATATGTGGGGTCAATGCGAGCCATTGCGGTCCAGGCAAGCACGCCTGGGCGTCACCATATCCGTCTCATATTTGGGCTAGAAATGAGGGTGCCGGTCAGCCCGAGTGTTTGAGGCTGGTTTGAGAGGTCCGGCTAGATCAAAATTTCGTAATCGATAAGTGACCGAATGGCCTGTCCGGATGTTTTAAGACGTGTATGAAGGGGATCCAGTGGTATATGCTCTTACCTTGCCTAAGGGCCCACTCAGGCTGAGCAAGCTTAGAATGAAGACGAGGCTTGCACGTGGTCTTTGCATTTAAATTTGGCGCCACATCCTATGTCTCCTCTTCCCTGTCGTTGACAATTCCCCCCTCCTTGAGAAGACGCTTGTCCCCAAGCCGGGGCACGTGGGAAGTTTTGCTTGATGATCTCAAAATCTTCGCTCGCTGCCAGATCTTCGGGATTGACACTTATCCTCCCGATGAATTACTCGACGTTGCAAAATCTTCACTAGGACTTGGACAGCAGCTTCAGGCATGGTCTTCAAATTGCCAAAGTCGTCACATGCACATCGTAATCAAATTGAGTATATCATACCACTGAAATGGTAATATCTGGAAGACTAAAATAAACATGAAAAATACGTAAGCACTTGTGACAAGTCTAAGATTGAACCCAGATGGGCTAGTTGCATCACTGAGAATCTAAACATTTAATCTCTGGTAGTCCAGCCGTGGAGCTATGCCTTGTAGGTATAATGACGTTTTCAAGCCACTAGGCAGGTGCCTCCGGTGAATTTTAATGTTAGATCGCAAGCTAAAAGACAAAATGGTTTTATTTCTATGGCCGTCGTGGACGCTTGAACTGTATTGTTATTCTCTGGAACAGTGAAAACAACTTTATTTGCTATTTTTCAAGCGACTGGAAAATAACTATTTTTCGGTTGATTGTTGGATCTAATCGCAAATACTATGTTGAAAGAAACAGAAGGGAAATATCAATTTATAAATAGTTATACTAAGTCTTCCCAGGAATAGTCAATCCGAAGGAAAAGAAAAACCTCCCACACCCTTCAATTTCTTCACCGACGAGTTTGGCAAATCATCTTGGACCGCCATCTCCTCGGCATCTGGCATTATCCTGTCCTAGCCTCACTAGCAATGGCATGACACCGATGAGTCTTGTCCCTTGCCTTTTCCTCGTCTCAAAATTAAAGTCCCTCCCCTTATCTTAACCACCTATGTTGCGGCTCGTCATGGCCCGATAGGGAAAATAATATTGAGAAGGGAAAAATGGAAGAAAAATTCGGTTGATTGTGCATGCACCTTGTCATCTTGGTGCGCCTGCTGTTGCAAGGAGAAAATGTTGTCGTAGTCCCATGTTTTAGGCCGGTAGTCCACCGTCCGCCGATACAACTCAGCAGACAGAAACTGGTCGCGACGTACATATTTGCATCAGCAGCCGACACCATTAGTTCTAACTGCGTCAATGTATGTAAGGCTAGACAACGGGATGTGTTCTTTGCCTTTTGCGGTCTAAGCCAGATAAGAGACAGCTAATTGCGCTCTTGAAAAACTTGAGTTTAATTTGTTTGCCACACGATCTCATAAGATGGGAAGCTTCCTAAGACACCCTGCCAAAAAATCGGTTATGGACCTATCCTTGCATGCTCATTTGGATGAAGACCAAATAATTGGTGCACCCACACCTCTACGCCAGCCCTATTACAATCCGGACCAACTTTTTGGTAAGTTGTGGGAGGTGAAATCTGTTGGCTTTGCTAGTAGGCTTTTGGCCCAAGTCCCAACTAAAATCTCAAATTTTCAAGGGTCATCCTTGCATGGTTGTGCATGTGGTGTAAGCGAGACTAATGTTTAGTCCCATTTTGCTAGGTGAGTGGAAGTTGTTGTTGGAAATATGTCCTAGAGACAATAATAAATTGGTTATTTTCATATTTCCTTGTTCATGCTAAACGTCTATTGGTTATTGACCGTAGATTTATCTCGGTCATGTCTACATAGTTCTCGAACCCGCAGGGTCTGCACACTTGATGTTCTGTAACGATTTAGTATTGTTGAGTTATGAATGTTGGTGACCGAAGGTTGTTCGGGGTCCCGGATGAGACCCTGGACGTCACGTGGAGCTCCGGAATGGTCCAGAGGTACATATTTATATATGGGAAGTCATATTTTGGTTATTGGAAAAGTTTCGGCTTTTTCCGGTATTGTATCGGGAAGCTTCCGGAAGGTTCCAGAGGAGTCCGGAAGGATCCCTCCAGCCCTAGGACATTCATGATGTGTGTAAGGGGGCGCCCAAGCCTTGTTGGGCCAGCCCCCAAGGTCCATGCAT
The DNA here is from genome assembly GCA_022496015.1 of Hordeum marinum. Taxonomy (NCBI): domain Eukaryota; kingdom Viridiplantae; phylum Streptophyta; class Magnoliopsida; order Poales; family Poaceae; genus Hordeum; species Hordeum marinum. The sequence continues at coordinate 532,449,740 of CM039678.1, read as the reverse complement.
CTAGGGGGTAGGAAACCCTAAAGGGGAAGGCACCTAGGAGGTGCCTTGTGGAGGGAGGACTCCTCCCTCCTGGCCGCCGCCCACTTCCTTGGAGGAAGGGCTAGGGCTGTTCCCATCTACCCCGTGGTCCTATATATAGAGAGGGAGAGGGAGGGAAGAAACACCCTAAGGCATAGGTGTAGCCCTTCCTCTCTCCCTAGATCTGTTTCTACATCGAAAACGCATCTGCGGCAGCACTTGGCGAAGCCCTACTAAGATTGCTCCACCACCACGCCGCCGTGCAGCCGGAGAACTCATCTATATCTCCGCCCTTGCTTTCTGGGTCAAGAAGGCGGAGACGTCATCGAGTTGTATGCATCAACAATGACCCGGCGAAGATCATCATCGGGCACATCGTCTGGTTCCTCTTGATCTTCATCTTCCCCCGTTGCAGCATCACCGTATTCAGGAGGCACATAGTTGTCATCATCCTCTTATTCTTCATTGTCTTACATCATAACCCCTCTTTCTCCGTGCTTGGTACAAACATTATAGTGTGGCATAAAACCCTTCTCAAGCAGGTGGAAGTGAAGGGTTTTAGAGTTGGAAAAAGCCTTCGTATTCTCGCAGACAGTACATGGACAATGAATAAAACCATTCTGCCTGTTTGCCTCAGCCGCTCTGAGAAAATTATGCGGGCCCTTAATATACTAAGAGGTGCGTCGGTCATCGTACATCCATTGCCGGTTCATCTGCCTGGGTTATATAATAAAGTGTATTAAAATCCATTACAACATATCATGAATACAGAAGTGACCAAATTAATAGAAATTCATCATCACATTAAAGCCAAAGTACAATAGTGACCAAAATAAATACAATAATAAAAGTAAGAAAATTACACAAGTATCTATCTAAATCATACAAGTAAAAAAAATTCTTTTAGAAAGGATATAAGAAGAAGAGGCTAACCACAGTGGTGCCGACGCCGAGATGGGCACGGGCGGTCGACGGGGGTGAGGACAGGGACGGGACAAGACAGACCGCCAAATCTAGACAAATCTTGAGTAAAATGGAGCTTGGACAAGGAACTTCAAGAGGAGAAAGCTTAAATGTGGCTTGGGCATTTCATCGAACACCTCATGTGCATAGGAGGTGAGCTAGAGCACCACAAAGCTCTTCCCTTGTCGGCCAGAAAAACAGAGCAGTGTGGAGTGCTCTGCTCGCCGGCGAGGGGGTATATATAGGAATCTCATTGGTCCTGGTTTGTGGCTGGAACCGGGAGTAAAGGACCCCCTTTGGTACCGGTTACAGACACGAACTGGGACCAATGGTTGTGGTCTAGGAGCGAGGCACAGCGGTCCCGGTTCGTGTCAGGAACTGGGACCAAAGGTGTCCGATGAACCGGGACCAATGCCCCATGTGGCCCTGTCGGCCCCCTAGCCTCACGAACCGGGACCGTTGCCCCCATTCACTACTAGAAAAAACCTTATAGGCAGAACACTATTAGTAGAGCTGGAAAATAACAACCGCTACTGGTAATAAGCTGTAGCGCTGTCTTGTGGAAGCTCTACAAGTAAATGCTTAGCAGTATCGCTGGAAACATAATGAGCGCTACTGCTAAGCGGGACCCGACGAGCCCACCGCAACTATTTATAGTAGCAACGCTCCCGGGAAAAAAGCGCTACTGATAAAGTCATATCGGTAGCGCACTTTTACTAAAAGCGCTACAGCTAATGTACCCTATCCTCTTCCCCTCGCCCGCACTTCTCACTCTCCCTCCTCTCACTCACTCCGCCCCCTCTCACTCCCTACGGCCATAGCCCCCTCTCACTCACTCCGCTGTGCGCCATCGCCGCCGTCGCTGCCATTGCCCACCGTCGCCCCCAAGGACCCTCCCTCCCTCCTCCTCCCTCCTCCTCCCCCTTCTCCTCCCTCCTCCCTCCGATGCCCCCTCCTCCCTCCTCCCCCTCCTCCCTTCGCCGACCCCCTCCTCCTCCCTCCTCCTCCCCCTCACTCCTCCTGCTCTCTCCTCCTCCTCCCTCCTCCTCCCACCTCCTCCTCCTCCTCCTTTCTATAATACAAAGTTTTTTAGTAATGGAATTTATTAATAAATTTTTTAGTTAAATAAATAAGTAATAGAATTTTTTAGGTACAAAAATGTATTATGCTATATGATATTTTTTTAGTAAATGTAGGTTTTTGAATACAATAGATTTTGTTCGATGTCGGCATCAAATAAAATATGAAAAAGACCATGTCGATGTTTATAAGGATATATAGATAGATGGATGGATGGACAGATGTTAGGGCTAGAACTATGGTATTTTTAGTAAATGTATAGGTCTTTTCAATTTTTAGGGTGAGAACAAGGTATTTTTAGTAAATGTTAGGGCTAGAACTAGGATGTTTTAGACATAGGATTTCACTAAGTCCTAAGATGAGGATAATAATGTTTTTGTTTATATTTTGTTTTTGTAGAAATCATGGAGCCCCTACATCATCCTCGCCGTCGTCCCCATCACCGGCCACCTCTGACCTTGAGGTGAGACCAGCCAAATCGCCATGTCGATGACGATGTAGATGTTTTGATAGTTGTAGTAGAGTAGTAGCTACATGAGTAGGTGCAACAATTTTCATGGAATATGTGATATGTAGTGTTCTGTAGTACTAGTGCTTGCCCAACTGGCCTATGTTTGCAGGAAACACCTCACAATGGCCTATGTTTTGCCGGAGTGTTGATTCATTTCCGTTCTGGTAAATTTCAGGCGCTCGATATGTCCTATTTTAGCAAAGGTCATGCCGTATTTTTTCATGAATTTTAGCATGACTTGTGCTAGAATATGTAGGAAATATCGAGTGACCTAGATTTGTTAGAAAGAGAATTAAGCGAAATTTAGAGTGACTATAAGTTTGTCGGGGATCCATACATCATAGTCAAAAAATCAATGAGGGAGAGTCTCCACCACATATGAGAGAAGAAGAATGCCGACTATTGTCGTGGGGGTCGCTTCTCCTTCTTCTCCTTGTGCTAGACCATTGTTATGCACTAGGGGAAGAATGAGTCGCGACCATCATCGACGGTCGCAAAATCAGTGAGCGAGTGTCCACCATATATGAGAGAGGAAGGAGAATCCCGACAGATCGATAGTCAACCCATGATGAATAATAGTGATCTAATTTAGTTTTTTAGTACATATATTTAAGTTTAGAAGTTTATTAATTTTGTTTCAATAATTAAGCATTTGTTCTCGACGTCGACGATGCCTGGCCCGCATACTCGTCGTCGAATCGGCGGAGGAGGGCTGCTTGATTATAGGGGCCATGTTTGGGACTAGGCTCCGTCAGGCTGGTATTGCGAGGTCCTACCTTCCGGGGCACGCAACTTGGTGAGGATGCAGCCCGTCGTCAACCCGGAGGTTATTTGGTGGCGGTCGCGTGGGCCACTGTCGATGCAGAGGGAGTCGACCCCCGCGGAGGTGATACGTCACCGTGTTAGGGAGGAGGACGAGCACGTCCGACGCTATATGGCTGCGTTGGACGCCAGGTTCTCCAATACCTGCCAGGTTCTTCAGGTATCTCACCCGAGCTATGATCCTGTGATGGTTCCTTCTCCTTGTGTGTCCACCGCCCGCGCCGATACCCGTCGTTCGCTATGGTTCTAATTGTATTAGTGATGTATTAGTTATACTATTCAACAATGTCTGGACGCAAGAGATGATTCAGTTTTGCTTATTGAATGCATGCTAATTTGAATACTAATTTGTTTTATGATTTAGTTTTTCTTATTGAATGCACGTTTGTTCGATATATGGAACGGGTTGACTTTAGGTCTGTTTCGGCTCCTTGTGTTTCTTTCAGTGAGGGAGAGTATCCACCTATTTTCATATCTGTATTCAAAGATATTTCATGTTATGAATTCAAGATTCTATCAATATTTTGCGTCGGGTTATTGGTCCTCCGTACCCGAAAAATCGATAGCAATATCAATTCAAATTCAGTAGCATATGCAGTTGGGCTTCACTCAGGTGGCTGCCCATTCCCTGCCATATCCATATGATCGTCATCTAAGATATGGAAATCATACTTCGTATCGCATTGTTTCTTCATATCTTCAAATCTAATGTTCATTTCAATCCTTATTTCATTTAATATCTCTTCCTTTAATTCCTTCTCATTGTTTTTGACAATTCTTCAAATCTTTTATCCATTTCTTGATCTATATATTCATTGTCCAAAGGGTCTATTCCCTTGACAAGGCATTCTTTATATGTATAATATTTTGGAGAATCTTCTTCCTTTATATTCGTTCTTGATGATTCTCCCTTTGCACATTTAGGCATTGATGTGTTAAATGTATTGTTATTTATATATTTCTTCTTCTGGATATATTCTTTAGCCTTTGGGTCTGTATAATAATTTTCCCCAAGAACTTTTCTTGCCGAAAACAAGGCTTCATCAATACTTTCATATTTTTTTAATGTTAAATCTTCTCCTCTTCGTTTTGCATCTATTTTTTCTATCATAATATCTTCCCATGTCAAATATATTCCTGGCTTAGTTCCATCAAACATAATATATAATGGTTCTCTTTTTTGTATTTCAACCCTTTCTGGCTTTGGCAAATTTCTATTCATTCAGTTAAAATAATCTGCCAAGATATTGAGAATTGATAGAAGATATCCTTTTTCTTCCCTCTTATTGGTATATTGGTACCAAAAATTATCCAATATGCATCGTTGAACTTTATCAAGCTTGATATGAGGCTTTGGCTTAAAGTTGAATGTATTCGGCTGAAATATTTTCAGCCTGTTCTCCTCTCCAAAGAAAAGGCATTCATCCCTGGTGGGCAATAATCCTTTCTTCGTTTCTGGAAATTTGATGCACGAGAAAATATGTCAGGTAAGGTATTATCCTTTCCCTTAATATGCCCAAAAATAACTTTATAACCATTCCCAGCTATGGTGTCTTCAAATAAAACCCATGTTCTAGTTGAACTTTTCTTACTATTAATTTTATTGTAATATCGAGATATGGCTTCACAATCTGTTTGCACTATAAATTCTTTAAATCCTAAATACAACCTAAATGCATTTATTGCATTTACGATTGCAAGGATTTCTCTATCAATATTATTTACTATTTTTAATTTGTGGCTTCCTGAAGCATAGCTGCATATTCTTTCATCTGCTTTTGGAGAATATTTATTAGGTTTTTGTTTTAATATAGCACCCCATCCTACCTTAGATGCATCTGTTTCAATTATAAAGTCATTATCTTCTAGAGGCAGTTCTAGGTGTTTTAAATTCTTGACTTTTCCTTAATGGCCTTTACTAATTTTATATCTTCAGAATTGAAATACTTCTGATCATTCTTTCTTAATTTAGCATATAGAGGTCCGGCTAGCTTTGCTAAGTTATCTATGTAATTTCTTGCATAGTTTACAATTCCAAAGAATTGTTGTAGAACCTTTTTATCACTCATATTGCAGGAAACTCTAATATCTTCTTTGCAATATGTTCTTGCAAATATATCTTTCCTTCTTCTATTTCATGGCCAAGGAAAATTTATTCTCTCTTTGCAAATTTCCATCTTCTTTTTTGATAATGTGAGACCATTTTGTTCTACCTTACGAAAGAACACCTCGAGATGGGCTATATGCTCTTTGTATGATTTTGAAAATACTAATAAATCATCTATGTATACACATATAAATGCTTGATTCTCGTTAAAAATATGTCGCATTTTCCTTTGAAATAATGCAGGTGCATTATTTAGACCTAATGGCATTACTTGACATTCATAATGACCTTGTGGACAAGTGAAGGCAGTCCATGGAATAGATTCTTCGGCCATTTTTACTTGCCAAAACCCTGCTTTTAAGTCAAATTTAGAGAAATATTTGCTTCCTTGTATTCTATTGATCCATTCCTGTTTATTAGGTATGTTGTATGCATCATCTACGGTATTATCATTAAGTCTTTTAAAGTTAATTACCATTCTAGATTTACCTCTCACTTCTTCAGCATGATTTCTAACTATAAAAGCAGCCGACCTATGAGGACTTCTACTTTCTCTAATTGATTTTTGTTAATAATTCCTCAATATGCATTTAAACTCTTCCATATCTTTAGGAGTGGCTTCTATTGGTCCTGACTTAATTATATAGTTTGGGCTAATAATATTTATTTTGCAAACGATAGAGTTTCTTTCCCAATGTTTCATTGGTATTTCCCCAATAATCTGTATGTTTGGGTAATATATACATGTCAACCTATTTTCTTGGCTTGGGTAATATATACAAAAAGCACATTTGATATTATAATCACCTTTACCTTTAATCCAATCATGTGCACAATCTACTTGGTTCATCATTTCAATCTTTAAATCAGCTAATTCATCTATTAGATCCATTTCACCATCACTCGATTCATATTCTGGAGTCTCTTTTTCTACTTCATCTATTTGTATGATTGAATATATTGACTCGTCATCTTTTATTTCATCATGACATACTAATATATTCTCATTAACACTATCTATAATTAACAGTCTCTCTTGCTCCTCATATTTGCTGGAATACCTTTTTTGGTCTTTATTAGGGCAAGTTCTACTTAGGTGGTCGGGAGAGTTACATATGAAACACCTGCATGTCTTGTCATATGATTTCTTAGGATTATATCTTCTTACATTTCTTTTATGTAAAAATGGAGCTCTATTATCTGACCTTCTTAAGAAATATCTTTTCTTCTTTCTAAAATTTCTACTCTCCTTTGTGGTTTATAATATTTGTTTTTCCTATGCCTTTCTTCTCCATATTTAAGTGGTATTTGGACTATGTTGTTGCAAAAGTTGTAGTCTGACATCTTCATAGACCTTTGGGCTTGTATGCCTGTACATACCTTTCTTAGTTGTTTAAAGACAAATGTTATGGCTTGGGATATATTTACTACATTTCCCACTGTTTCTTTTTTACATTCCTCAAATATTATGGATCCTAGAGGGTCAGGCAAATTATTAAAATACCTCTCTACTACACCCACATTAAACCCTTGCTTTCCAGTGGTAGCATTATATAAATAATGCTGAGAGAACTCTTTTATTCCTTTCCAACTAGTTACTGTTTGTTTTTCTATTTCTCTCAACCTTTCCTTTTGCACAGAGGTTTGTCCTAATTCTGGATCTGCTGCTATGATCATATTTGAAATAACATTTGCAAAGTTATTAGGGTTACTTCCGGCCCTTTTTAATTCTTCATATTGGTTAGGATATGTTTCTACCCATTGTTCCCATAGAACTTTTACAGATTCTCCTAAATATGTTTCAAGATATGTTAACATATCTTCTACCTTAGTGCCTATATTATACTGTTTTGTATTTTTTTTTGAACTATTAAACCTTTCCATATGCTGATTATATTCAGCCAATCTATCGGGTCATGGGCCGCTAGGTTTAAAATAGCGCCACCATTCTTATAGTTTTGAAATTGCACTGGCTTTGCAAAATCTCTTCTTTTAGCACCCATATATCTATATTGTCCAGGGATATATGTAGGTTGGTAATCATATTTTTCTGGAGGCTATTGTCCAGCTGATCTGGTAGATCTCTCCCTTTCTCCTTCTCCTTTTACCGAAGACTCCCCATACCCCTTTCTTCTTTTGTTACTACTTTCTACTTCCATAGCTTCGATTGCATTATCTAAATTTTGGAGTCCCACATCATCTAGTGAGTTATAAAAATCACTATTTTGCTCTGAATCATTATAATTTTCATCTTCTAACCATATTTCTTTTATTAATCCTTCTTCTTCCTCATAACTTTCGAATAAAAATTATTATTTATATCACATTGCTCTTCTTCACTAACAACTTCTTCTTGTAGAGCAATATTCTTATAACTCTGCAAGAACAAGTTGTTAGTGAAGAAGAGCAATGGTATATAAATAATAAGTTGTTATTAGAAAGTTATGAGGAAGAAGAAATATTAATAAAAGAAATGTGGTTAGAAGATGAAAATTATAATGATACAGAGCAAAATAGTGATTTTTATAACTCACTAGATGATGTGGGACTACAAAATTTACATAATGCAATGGAAGCTATGGAAGTAGAAATTAGTAACAAAAGAAGAAAGGGGTATGGGGAGTCTTTGGTAAAAAGAGAAGGAGAAAGGGAGAGACCTACCAGATCAACTGGACAATGGCCTCCAGGAAAAGATGATTACCAACCTACATATATCCCTGGACAATATAGATATATGGGTGCTAAAAGGAGAGATTTTGAAAAGCCAGTGCAATTTCAAAACTATAACAATGATGGCGCTATTTTAAACCTAGTGGCCCATGACCCGATAGATTGGCCGAATATAATCAGCATATGGAAAGGTTTAAGTTCAAATATATATACAAAACCAGTATAATATAGGCACTAAGGTAGAAGATATGTTAACATATCTTGAAACATTTTTAGGAGAATCTGTAAAAGTTTTATGGGAACAATGGGTAGAGACATATCCTAATCAATATGAAGAATTAAAAAAGGGTCGGAAGTAACCCTAATAACTTTGCAAATGTTATTTCAAATATGATCATAGCAGAATATCCAGAATTAGGACATACCTCTCTTCAAAACGAAAGGTTGAGAGAAATAGAAAAACTAACATTAACTAGTTGGAAAGGAATAAAAGAGTTCTCTCAGCATTATTTATATAATGGTACCACTTCAAAGCAAGGGTTTAATGTGGGTGTAGTAGAAAGATATTTTAATAAGTTGCCTGACCCTCTAGGATCCATAATATTTGAGGAATATAAAAAAGAAACAGCGGGAGATGTAGTAAATATATCCCAAGCTATAACATTTTTCTTTAAACAACTAAGAAAGGTATGTAATTTTTGCAACAATATTTAATTTTTGGGAATATCAAAAAGAAAGAGCGGTAGTTCTCTGTTTCTTCTTTTGTTAGGTCTCTCCCTTTCTCCTTTTATTTTTACTGAAGACTCCCCATACCCCTTTCTTCTTTTGTTACTACTTTCTACATCCATAGCTTCGATTGCATTATCTAAATTTTGTAGTCCCACATCGTCTAGTGAGTTATAAAAATCACTATTTTGCTCTGAATCATTATAATTTTCATCTTCTAACCATATTTGTTTTATTAATCCTTCTTCTTCCTCATAACTTTCGAATAACAACTTATTATTTATATCACATTGCTCTTCTTCACTAACAACTTCTTCTTGTAGAGCAATATTCTTATCTTAATTATTTTTATTAATAGCATTATTATTGCTACTAGTATTTTCTCTCCTTTCAATTGATGATATAGTTGTATTTGGCATGGTCGAACTACTACTTTCTAACTTTTTCTCATTTTTAAGTTTTTTTACCTTGCAATTTCTCTAACTATAAAGAATTCTCTTTCTCTTATCTTAGGCCAATCTTTTGCCATAGAATTTTTGTATTCCCAATCTATATGCCTTAGCTTATTTTCCCAGTGATTTATTTCATCATCTAAATTAGCCTTTTCCATGTATTTGGTCACACCTTTATTCATGTCTCCTTCCAAAAATCCTAATGCTACTTTATCTACTGATTCCCATATTCTGCCTAATAGGGTTATTAGCACCTTTTTTCTGATTTATTTCTTGTCATGCCTTTAACTCCTATGATATACATACCTTGATGAATTTATTTGTAACCACAATATGTTAGTGTATTTTCAATATTTTGCTTACTATTCTTAAATCTACTGGATGTGTTTTCACACTTAGCTCTACTTCTCTAGATATTAGGTATAAACCACTCTTACTTTCAAACATACCCATGTGATATACTTGCTATGGTTTTATTTTTCTTAGGGTATCTTTCTAATATCTTTCGAGGTCTCTTTGAATATCTATGACCTCTTCAATACTATCAATATCATCGGCTTTGCATGATAATCTATGCTTCATTGCCAGAGGCCTTGAATCTTGCGGAATTAATTGGAGGGTTTTGTCTCTTCTAAGGAGGCCTTTAGATATGTCCATTTTTCTGAATTAATATTTGTTGACGAGGATACTATTCCGGATGATGATAAGACAATTTATTTATTGTTTTGAGTGCTTTTTAGCTTATCTAAAATTTGGATTAATAATTGAAGAATTGTATTATTTTGTCTTATTATAATTTTAGAATCTTCTTTTGGCGAGTCGTGGTCAGAAAATCCGACAGGAGGTGACAAGTATTTAGCTACTTCGTTTAATGCTTGGCTATATTCTGTCATACACTTATGAAATGATCAACATTTTTACTTCTTGCAACAACTTCTTTATTTCAAATATACCTTGTCTTGTTTCCGCACGAGAGAGTGAGTCTTTGCCTTTACTTAAGTAATGGCCTGTTGACAACACTTCTTCTTTAATATAATCGTTGTTCTTGGAAAGTACGTTATGTCTGGCCTTTGCTTCTTCTATCTTATGTAAGGCTAAATCAATTTTATAACTCAAACCCGAATATTTATCTGGAAGCTTTTGGTATTCTTTAAATAAACTTTCAAATTTTTGGTCTAGATCGTCTTGTCTTTTTAGATGGAATATCAATTTCTTAAGAAGGTCAGATAACAGAGCTCCATTTTAGCCCATAAATTTGCATTTAAAAACATCTAGTGAATGAACCTAGTTACATCTGAAATAACCTAATGAGAAATATGGTGAGTACTGAGTAGGATATTACACCACTACGCACACTTCACTCGTCGTATTGGCCTCGATAACCTGTATTTGATCCTGCATTAACTAAATAATCAAATAGTAGAAAAGAATTAAATATTGTTGCAAATAGCTAAATAACTATTCCAAATAGTGTAATAAATAGTAAATACTATTGTGAATACTATTCAAGATAAAAAGTGTGTACCTGCCTGCCGCTTTCACCTAATCACATATTAGCCTAATCTAATTTGCTTAAATTAGCGTTCAACGTACAGTAAAGAATATATTACTCCAAGTTGCTGTATATTTGGTATCAGGTCCAGCGTTTAATCATAGAAAGGTTAAAGTACTTAAACTTAGAAGTTATCATTGGTAAAGTAATAAATACTAAAGAGAATATTAATATATGGTGCAGAATAAATCCTTCTAAAGAACATACCTCGCATACATCTCATAGCCAGCTAAATACAGCTGTCGATTTAATATATAACTTCCATATATCATGGGGAAAAAGACAAGACGATATAGCCCAAAAATTTGAAAGATTATTTAAAGAATACCAAAAGCTTGCAGATAAATATTCGCGTTTGAGTTATAAAATTGATTTAGCCTTACATAAGATAGAAGAAGGAAAGGCCAGAGAGAACGTACTTTGCAGGAATAACGATTATATTAAAGATGAAGTGTTGTCAATAGGCCATTACTTAAGGAAGGGCAAAGACTCGCTCCCTCGTGCGGAAACAAGACAAGATATACTTGAAATAAAGAAGTTGTTGGAAGAGGTAAAAACGTTGATCGTTTCATAAGTGTATGACAGAATATAGCCAAGCATTAAACGAACTAGCTAAATACTTGTCACCTCCTGTCGGATTTTCTGACCACGACTCGCCAGAAGAAGATTCTAAAATTATAATAAGACAAAATAATACAATTCTTCAATTATTAATCCAAATTTTAGATAAGCTAAAAATCGTTCAAAACAATAAATGAATTGTCTAATCATCATCCGGAATAGTATCCTCGTCAAGAAATATTAATTCAGAAAAATGGACATATCTAAAGACCTCCTTAGAAGAGACAAAACCCTCCAATTAATTCGGCAAGATTCAAGACCTCTGGTAATGAAGCATAGATTATCATGCAAAGCTGATGATATTGATAGTATTGAAGAGGTCATAGATATTCAAAGAGACCTCCAAAGATATCAGAAAGTAAGAGTGGTTTATACCGAACATCAAGAGAAGTAGAACTAAGTGTGTTAACACATCCAGTAGATTTAAGAATAGTAAGCAAAAATATTGAAAATACACTAAAATATTGTGGTTACAAATACATTCATCAAGGTATGTATATCATAGGAGTTAAAGGCATTACAAGAAAGAAATTAGGAGCAAAGGTGCTAATAACCCTATTAGACAGAAGATGGGAATCAGTAGATAAAGCAGCATTAGGGTTTTTGGAAGGAGACATGAATGAAAATAGGTTAATAACCTATATAGCTCCAGACCTAATGATGCATGTAAAAGATTTTATTGAAAAAATGAGTTTTGGTTTCCAAACTAAAGGATATGAAGAGTTTAAAGGAACAAATTTCTTAGTAAGCATAAAGTTTATAGGAAGACTCACAAATAGAAGTAACTCTAGATATAGAGTCAATGTGAATGATGTAATTGATAGTATGCAATCAAAGGGTATTAAATTTATGAATCCACTTAAAATTGGTTTCGAAGAAAGAGCGGGAGAAGAATGGAAGATTGGTGAATTAATAGAGAAGAAAGAATTAAAGCAACCTCAAAACTACATAAGTTATCAAAATTGTAAAGGAGGTAGTAGTATTACATTTATGAACTATAAATCTGCATCAATAGAAAATGCGGAATCTTTTATGACAGGATCGGAAAATAGTGATGATAAGAATAAAGGTGTGACCAAATACATGGAAAAGGCTAATTTAGATGATGAAATAAATCACTGGGAAAATCAGCTAAAGCATATATATTTGGAATATAAAAATTCTATGACAAAAGATTGGCCTAAGATAAGAGAAAGAGAATTGTGTATAATTAGAGAAAATGCAAGGTTAAAAAAACTTTAAAATGAGAAAAAGTTAGAAAGTAGTAGTTCGACCATGCCAAATACAACTATATCATCAATTGAAAGGAGACAAAATATTAGTAGCAATAATAATTCTATCATTATTTAATAAAGATAAGAATATTTGTCTGCAAGAAGAAGTTGTTGGTGAAGAAGAGCAATGGGATATAAATAATAAGTTGTTATTAGAAAGTTATGAGGAAGAAGAAGAATTAATAAAAGAAATGTGGTTAGAAGATGAAAATTATAATGATTCAGAGAAAAATAGTGATTTTTATAACTCACTAGATGATGTGGGACTACAAAATTTAGATAATGCAATGGAAGCTATGGCAGTAGAAAGTAGTAACAAAAGAAGAAAGGGGTATGGGGAGTCTTCGGTAAAAAGAGAAGGAGAAAGGGAGAGACCTACCAGATCAGCTGGACAATGGCCTCCAGAAAAAGATGATTACCAACCTACATATATCCCTGGACAATATAGATATATGGGTGCTAAAAGGAGAGATTTTGAAAAGCCAGTGCAACTTCAGAACTATAAGAATGATGGCGCTATTTTAAACCTAGTGGCCCATGACCCGATAGATTGGCCGAATAGAATCAACATATGGAAAGGTTTAAGTTTAAAAATATATACAAAACCAGTATAATATAGGCACTAAGGTAGAAGATATGTTAACATATCTTGAAACATTTTTAGGAGAATCTGTAAAAGTTCTATGGGAACAATGGGTAGAGACATATCCTAATCAATATGCAGAATTAAAAAAGGGCCGGAAGTAACCCTAATAACTTTGCAAATGTTATTTCAAATATGATCATAGCAGAAGATCTAGAATTAGGACATACCTCTCTTCAAAACGAAAGGTTGAGAGAAATAGAAAAATTAACATAAACTTGTTGAGGAATAAAAGAGTTCTCTCAGCATTATTTATATAATGCTACGACTTCAAAGCAAGGGTTTAATGTGGGTCTAGTAGAAAGATATTTTAATAAGTTGACTGACCCTCTAGGATCCATAATATTTGAGGAATATAAAGCCGAAACAGCGGGAAATGTAGTAAATATATCCCAAGCTATAACATTTTTCTTTAAACAACTAAGAAAGGTATGTACAGGCATACACGCCCAAAGTTCTATGAAGAAGTCAGACTACAACTTCTGCAACAACATATATAGTCCAAATACCACTTACAGATGGAGAAGAAAAGCATAGGAAAAACAAATATTATAAACCACAAAGGAGAGATAGTAGAAATTTTAGAACGAAGAAAAGATATTTCTTAAGAAGATATAATCCTAAGAAATCATATGAAAAGACATGCAGGTGTTTCATATGTAACTCTCCCGACCACCTAAGTAGAACTTGCCCTAGTAAAGACCAAAAAAGGTATTCCAGCAAATATGAGGAGCAAGAGAGAGTGTTAATTATAGATAGTGTTAATGAGAATATATTACTATGTGATGATGAAATAAAAGATGACGAGTCAAAATATTAAATCATAGAAACAAATGAAGTAGAAAATGAGACTCCAGACTATGAATCGATTGATGGTGAAATGGATCTAATAGATGAATTAGCCCGTTTAGAGATCGAAATGATGAACCAAGCTGATTGTGCACATGATTCGATTAAAGGTAAAGGTGATTATAATATAAAATGTGCATTTTGTATATATTACCCAAGCCAAGAAAATAGGTTCATATGTAGCTTATGATTAAAGCAATCATGTACCTCCTGTCCAAGAGTGAGTAACCTGAAATGGAGATAGGAAATAGAACTGGTTCCTGAAGAAAGAATATTATCCAGTAGGGTTAGAAATTTAGAAAATAGAATAAATAGACTGGAAGCAGGGCTTGAAAATTTAAAAGATGAATTAGAAAATAGTAAAGAACCAGATAATAAGGTTGCTAAAATCACAGAGATGCAAGAACAAATGGTAACGGTAAGGGATAAAAAAGGAGACAAACTAATACAGTTAAAAGATGCAATAACTAGTTTTGGAAACAAATATATCGTCCGTTGAGCATTCAAATAAGTGCTAGGGATAAGGATCCCAGTTAAAATAATTCTAAAGCCTAATATTTCTTATAAAATATTAGCACTATTAGATACCAGTTGCACAAAGAACATCATCCATGACAAATATTTTGTGAGATGTCCCGAAATAGTTGAAACCATTGATGATAATAAAGCTGAAGTATCTACCGACATGTCAGGACTAAAGAAAATCCATAACCAGTTAGCATATAACATTGAAGCATACATAAATGGCACGAGATATATAATAGATGAAATTACAATAAGTGATTTGTCAATAATAAATGATGACATGATAATAGGGTTAAGGTTTTTACAACAATCCTTACAAACTACAATTATACATGAAGAAGGGGTTACATTTATTCCATATCAAGATAACCTCCCATACATATCTGAAGTGCGAAAGCAAAGAAAGGCTTTGCAAAATGTAGAAATATCTAATTTGGACGATGAATATAGAGCTAGTCCAGACCCCCTCGAATTTTGTAAAGATGAAGAACTTAGTGAGACCATAGAAGAATATCATAGAGAAAATACAAGTACAGAATGCATATCATTATAATCAGTTTCACCAAATTGGCATAGAGATATAAAATCTAAGAAATATATAGCTAAGATTGTGTAAAACATAGAAAATATACATATTATTGGGGAAATACCAATGAAACATCGAGAAAGAAAGTCTATGGTTTGCAAAACAAATATTATTAACCCAGACTATATAATTATGTCAGGACCAACAGATGCCACTCCTAAAGATATTGAAGAGTTTAAAATGCATATTGAGGAATTATTAAAACTAAAAACAATTAGAGAAAGTAGAAGTCCTCATAGGTCAGCTGCTTTTATAGTTAGAAATCATGCTGAAGAAGTGAGAGGTAAATCTAGAATGGTAATTAACTTTAAAAGACTTAATGATAATATCGTAGATGATGCATACGACATACCTAATAAACAGGAATGATCAATAGAATAAAAGGAAGAAAATATTTCTCTAAATTTGACTTGAAAGCAGGGTTTTGGAGGGTAAAAATGGCCGAAGAATCTATTCCATGGACTGCCTTCACTTGTCCACAAGGCCATTATGAATGGCTAGTAATGCCATTAGGTCTAAAGAATGCACCTGCATTATTTCAAAGGAAAATGCAAAATATTTTTAACGAGAATCAAGCATTTATATTGGTATACGTAGATGATTTATTAGTATTTTCAAAATCATACAAAGAGCATACAACCCATCTCGAGGTGTTCTTTCGTAAGGTTGAACAAAATTGGCTCATATTATCGAAAAAGAAGATGGAAATTTGCAAAGAGAGAATAAATTTCCTTGGCCATGAAATAGGAGAAGGAAAGATATATTTGCAAGAACATATTGCAAATAAGATATTAGAGTTTCCTGACAATATGAGTGATAAAAAGGTTCTACAACAATTCTTAGGAATTGTAAATTATGCAAGAAATTACATAGATAACTTAGCAAAGGTAGCCGGACCTCTATATGCTAAATTAAGAAAGAATGGTCAGAAGTATTTCAATTCTGAAAATATAAAATTAGTAAAGTCCATTAAGGAAAAAGTCAAGAATTTTAAACCCCTAGAACTGCCTCTAGAAGATAATTACTTTATAATTAAATAAATGCATCTAAGGTAGGATGGGGTGCTATTATATATCTCGTGCCATTTATGTATGCTTCAATGTTATATGCTAACTGGTTATGGATTTTCTTTGTTTGTGACATGTTGGTAGATACTTCAGCTTTTATTATCATCAATGGTTTCAACTATTTCGGGACATCTCACAAAATATTTGTCATGGATGATGTTCTTTGTGCAATCGATATCTAATAGTGCTAATATTTTATAAGAACTAATTGGCTTTAGAATTATTTTAACTGGATCCTTATCCCTAGCACTTCTTTGAATGGTAAACGGACGATATATTTGTTTCCAAAACTAGTTATTGCATCTTTTAACTATATTAGTTTGTCTCCTTTTTTATCTCTTACTGTTACCATTTGTTCTTTCATCTCTGTGATTTCAGCAACCTTATTATCTTGTTCTTCACTATTTTCTAATTCATCTTTTAACTTTTCAAGCTCTGCGTCCAGTCTATTTATTCTATTTTCTAAATTTCTAACCCTACTGGATAATATTCTTTCTTCAGGTTCCAATTCTATTTCCTGTCTCCATCTTGTTACTCACTCTTAGAAAGGAGGTAGATGCTTGCTTTAAGCATAAGCTACATGTGAACCTATTTTCTTGGCTTGGGTAATATATACAAAAAGCACATTTTATATTATAATCACCTTTACCTTTAATCCAATCATGTGCACAATCTACTTGGTTCATCGTTTTGATCTTTAAAACGGCTAATTCATCTATTAGATCCATTTCACCATGACTCGATACATATTCTGGAGTCTCATTTTCTACTTCATCTGTTTCCATGATTGAATATATTGACTCATCATCTTTTATTTCATCATCACATAGTAATATATTCTCATTAACACTATCTATAATTAACACTCTCTCTTGCTCCTCATATTTGTTGGAATACCTTTTTTGGTCTTTATTAGGGCAAGTTCTACTTAGGTGGTCGGTAGAGGTACATATGAAACACCTGCATGTCTTGTCATATGATTTCTTAGGATTATATCTTCTTACATTTCTTTTATTTAAAAATGGAGCTCTATTATCTCACCTTCTTAAGAAATATCTTTTCTTCATTCTAAAAATTCTACTATCTCTCCTTTGTGGTTTATAATAATTGTTTTTCCTATGCCTTTCTTCTCCATATGTAAGTGGTATTTGGACTATGTTGTTGTAGAAGTTGTAGTCTGACTTCTTCATAGACCTTTGGGCTTGTATGCCTGTACAGACCTTTCTTAGTTGTTTAAAGACAAATGTTATGGCTTGGGATATATTTACTACATTTCCCTTTGTTTCTTTTTTATATTCCTCAAATATTATGGATCCTAGAGGGTCAGGCAACTTATTAAAATATCTTTCTACTACACCCACATTAAACCCTTGCTGTGAAGTGGTAGCATTATATAAATAATGCTGAGAGAACTCTTTTATTACTTTCCAACTAGTTAATGTTAGTTTTTCTATTTCTCTCAACCTTTCGTTTTGAAGAGAGGTATGTCCTAATTCTGGATCTTCTGCTATGAGCATATTTGAAGTAACATTTGCAAAGTTATTAGGGTTACTTCCGACCCTTTTTAATTCTGCATATTGATTAGGATATGTCTCTACCCATTGTTCCCATAGAACTTTTACAGATTCTCCTAAAAATGTTTCAAGATATGTTAACATATGTTCTACCTTAGTGCCTATATTATACTGGTTTTGTATATATTTTTGAGCTATTAAACCTTTCCATATGTTGATTATATTCGGCCAATCTATCGGGTCATGGGCTGCTAGGTTGAAAATAGCTCCATCATTCTTATAGTTTTGAAATTGCACTGTCTTTTCAAAATCTCTTCCTTTAGCACCCATATATCTATATTGTCCAGGGATATATGTAGGTTGGTAATCGTCTTTTTCTCGAGGCCATTGTCCAGCTGATCTGGTAGATCTCTCCCTTTCTCCTTCTCTTTTTACCAAAGACTGCCCATACCCCTTTCTTCTTTTGTTACTACTTTCTACTTCCATAGCTTCCATTGCATTATCTAAATTTTGTAGTCCCACATCATCTAGTGAGTTATAAAAATCACTATTTTGCTGTGAATCATTATAATTTTCATCTTTCTAACCACATTTCTTTTATTAATTCTTCTTCCTCCTCATAACTTTCTAATAACAACTTATTATTTATATACCATTGCTCTTCTTCACTACCAACTTCTTCTTGCAAAGCAATATTCTTATCTTTATTATTAATAATATCATTATTATTGCTACTAGTATTTTCTCTCCTTTTAGTTGATGATATAGTTGTATTTGGCATGGTCGAACTACTACTTTCTAACTTTTTCTCATTTTTATGTTTTTTTAACCTTGCACTTTCTCTAATTATAAACAGTTCTCTTTCTCTTATCTTAGGCCAATATTTTGTCATAGAATTTTTATATTCCCAATCTATATGCTTTAGCTTATTTTCCCAGTGATTTATTTCATCATGTAAATTAGCCTTTTCCATGTATTCGGTCACACCTTTATTCTTATCATCACTATTTTCTGATTCTGGCATAAAAGATTCCGCATCTTCTATTGATGCATATTTATGATTCATAAATCTAATACTACTACTTCCTTCACAATTTTGATAACTTATGTAGTTTTCAGGTTGCTTTAATTCTTTCTTCTCTATTAATTCACCAATCTTCCATTCTTCTCCCGCTCTTTCTTGAGAACGAATTTTAAGTGGATTCATAAATTTAATACCCTTTGATTGCATGCTATCAATTACATCATTCACATTAACTCTATATATAGAGTTACTTCTATTTGTGAGTCTTCCTATAAACTCTATGCTTACTAACAAATTTGTTCCTTTAAAATCTTCATATCCTTTAGTTTGGAAACCAAAACTCATTTTTTCAATAAACTCTTTCACAGGCATCATTAGGTCTAGAGCTATATAGGTTATTAACCTATTTTCATTCATGTCTCCTTCCAAAAATACTAATGCTGCTTTATCTACTTATTCCCATCTTCTGTCTAATAGGGTTATTAGCACCTTTGCTCTTAATTTCTTTCTTGTCATGCCTTTAACTCCTATGATATACATACCTTGATGAATGTATTTGTAACCACAATATTTTAGTTCATTTTCAATATATTTCCTTACTATTCTTGAATCTACCGGATGTTAACACACTTAGCTCTACTTCTCTAGATATTCGGTATAAACCACTCTTACTTTCAAACATACCCATGTGATATATCTGCTGTGGTTTTATTTTTCTTAGGGTATCTTTTTGATATCTTTCGAGGTCTCTTTGAATATCTATGACCTCTTCAATACTATCAATATCATCGGCTTTGCATGATAATCTATGCTTCATTGCTAGAGGTCTTGAATCTTGCAGAATTAATTGGAAGGTTTTGTCTCTTCCAAGGAGGTCTTTAGATATGCCCTTTTTCTGAATTAATATTTCTTGACGAGGATACTATTCCAAATGATGATAAGACAATTTCTTTATTGTTTTGAACGATTTTTAGCTTATCTAAAATTTGGATTAATAATTGAAGAATTGTATTATTTCGTCTTATTATAATTTTAGAATCTTCTTTTGGCGACTCATGGTCAGAAAATCCGACAGGTGGTGATAATTATTTAGCTACTTCGTTTAATGCTTGGCTATATTTTGTCATACACTTATGAAACGATCAACGTTTTTACTTCTTGCAACAACTTCTTTATTTCAAGTATATCTTGTCTTGTTTCCGCACGAGGGAGCGAGTCTTTGCCTTTACTTAAGTAATGGCCTATTGACAACACTTCTTCTTTAATATAATCGTTATTCTTGCAAAGTACGTTCTGTCTAGCCTTTGCTTCTTCTATCTTATGTAAGGCTAAATCAATTTTATAACTCAAACCCGAATATTTATTAGCAAGCTTTTGGTATTCTTTAAATAAACTTTCAAATTTTTGGTCTAGATCGTCTTGTCTTTTCCCCCAAGATATATGGAAGTTATATATTAAATCGATGACTCTATTTAGCTGGCTATGAGATGTATGCCAGGTATGTTCTTCAGAAGGATTTATTCTGCACCTTATATTAATATTCTCTTTAGTATTTATTACTTTACCTGTGCTAACTTCTAGGTTTAAATACTTTAACCTTTCTATGGTTAAACGCTGGACCTGATACCAAATATACAACAACTTGGAGTAATATATTCTTTACTGTACGCTGAACGCTAATTTAAGCAAATTAGATTAGGTTAATATGTGATTAGGTGAAAGCGGCAGGCAGGTACGCGCTTTTTATCTTGAATAGTATTTACTATTTATTACACTATTTGGAATAGTTATTTAGCTATTTGCAACAATATTTAATTCTTTGCTACTATTTGATTATTTAGTTAATGCAGGATCAAATAAAGGTTGTCGAGGCCAATATGACGACTGAAGTGTGCGCAGTGGTGTAATATACTACTCAGTACTCACCATATTTATCATTATGTTGTTTCACCTGTAACTAGGTTCATTCACTTGATGTTTCTAAATGCAAATTTATGGGCTAAATTCCTATCGTCTTCCCATGCAGTTCCACCCGAAGGGAACACTTCTCTACGGCCACCATGTTCTCATACAAATGCCACACTAGGCTAAACAGAGAACTACCGCCAGAGGTTTCTCCTATAGGATCCCTAGCATAAGAACTCGTCCCATAAATTCATAAATAAAATACCAAGTGAACCACGAAACTACAAAATTCCCACAACATAATTTACATATGGTTTTCCCTTTCGGGAACCCCCGAAGGGTTTACACACAAAGATAAAAGAAATTACCTTCTAACTACCTTCGTGAGCTTACAAATGCTCTGAATATTGTAGCTATTATTACATGATGAGGAATTACTACTACTACTACTCAGCTACGAGCTTGCTAGCTGAGTTGCAACTCTCTACTCTATATGTGGCTGGTTCTTCTCCGTCTGGTGTGTCTCTTCGCAGCAAGCCTCTCCTTCTATAGGCGAGAGAACAGCTCTTGGATAGCTTCCCGGGGAAGACTCCTCCATTATTTTCATCTTCTTTCTTCTTATCCATCATGCCCCTAATTTTTTAGGCCTTCTAGGCTTTATAGGCTTTGTAGCCATTTATAGCCCTTCTTTCTAGGGTATTGAGTGCATGTTGGAGGGAATTGCACACCCTGCCTTGGCTGCAAATGGAGGTGGCACTTCTTCTTTTGGGAATTTCTTCTTCGTCATGATTTTGTCTTGGACTTCAGAAATATTACAGCCTCCAAGTATGCATATGCACGTGCATTTGCTGCTGATATGTGTACGCAGACATATTTGGATGCAAACGTGCCGAATATGCATATGCGCCTATATGCATGCATACTTGAATGCAAGTAGGCTGACCACACATTATTTATTTAATTTATTATATATATAGGAGAAATACATCCTACGACCGGATGTAGTTACTCCCATGTCCCATATACTATCATGTGGTACTATATATACTATATTATTTATAGTATGTTCATATATAGTATATCTAATATACTCCAAAGTGAATTCTATGAAAAAAAATTCAAGGTGACTCATATTTTTATTATATTTATAAAACACGTACATATTTGTACGTAAAAAAGTATATGCTCAAAATATGAGACATACTACCAAAAATTACGTGTACATACACTTCGGAATGATAGATACTATCTATAGCATACGAAATAAAAATGGGAGTAACTACACCCGGTCGTACCATATATATATATATATTTGTGTGTGTGTGTGTGAGAGAGAGAGGAAGAATCCTGACTGTTGTCGTGGGGGTCGCTTCTCCATCGTTCCTATATGCTAGACATTTTGGTGTAATGCACTCTAGGACGAATGGAGGAGCCATCATCACCGACTGTTGTGATATAAGAGGGAGTGCCCACAATATACATGAGATGAGATTTTAGGAAGGAAAGACTCGACAGACCTAAAGTCAACCTGTTGCGTACTGAGTAATAGTGATCTGTGTGTTGATCACTTTTCTCGTAGTTTCCTTCGATCGATTTTAAATGTTTCAACTATGAACATAGGAAATGTCTGACGACGAAAGGGAATTCGTTACGTGCGAATACTACGAAGACGAGCGCGGCCTGTGTGACAAGCCTTTCCTAGTTGATGGTAGGCGCTTCAGCATCATGCTGGATGTGACCTTCGAAGTGGATACAGTAAGTCACAATGACAAGTCCTTTTTCGTAATTAAGCATGACTTCTGCTTCTTTTGCTTCAACTTATAATTTTAATGTTTTAATATTCTACTAGCATATCCCCTGCCAAGCAAGAATTGTTGTCTTGTATAAGATTGGTTTCAATACTAAAAAAGATATGGAGGTAAAGATAGTTCACTTAAGGACCGAGCATGGTTTTACTTTTGTGCTAAAATTATACCATGCAGACACCTATCGCTATTTTGAATACAAAACTTGGCAAGCACTATGCAAGGCTTATGCATTTGAGCCTAATATGCTTATCACCTTTGATATTCGTCCGGAAGATGAAATTGAAGGTAATATCGACCTCTGGGTCGATGTGCAGACGCCTCCATTTCTACCATTATGTGATTTTCTCAACCTTATTTATTAAGTAATTTATATTGTTTATTTAAAAATAGTTGACAATTTATTTGCATTGACAGCTTATTTTCATTCTTCAAAAAATGTACGGAAGATGGTAGACAGAACCTAGTACTACAGTGATGAAGCAAAATTAACTTATAAGGAGAAAGATCATCTTACCATATTTCTTAGTCATCTTGAGAATTACAATAGCTATTATCTAACTGTTGCACATTATTGTAACATCCCAAATTTTCATTTTGGAATGTTATGAAATATAGCTATGCATTCATCATCATCATTGCTTGAATACACGTATTGTTGAAATGTTCTTTCTAAATTTCTAAAGGCTCTTTCTACTTTCAATGTGTTGCTTTCACCTATTTGAAATTTTGGTAAAATGATCAAATATGAGGGGAGGAACATGACACTCCACACCAGGGACTACTTGGTGATATATTTGAACAATAAAAACCAGGGGTTATTTTGAAAATATTTGCAAAAAGGTTTTAAGACAAATAGGAAATTTCTAAAAATATTATTTTTTCAATTATTCAAATGACAGAATAAAAATGTTAAATAAATGGCATTTATTATTCTGTTAATTTTGATATATAATAATCCTATATTTAGAAATGATTTGAATGCTTTAAATGTTTTGAAACGCGCTGGTAAAATCATTAAAAAGAAAACGGTAACAGTTTTACTATTAAACCGGCCGACCCACGGCAGTTACTCGCGAAGTTAATACCGACCGGCCGACCGACGCGGAAACCTCGCTCCCCTCTCGCTGACACCGGGTCCCACCCCGACCGACCGTTAGCCCGCGCGGTCGTCTTCTTCCCCGCACGCGACGCCGGACCTCGCCGGCAGTTACTCCCTCTCCCCCGGATCTCTCTCCTCTCTCCTCCCCCGCACTCCCCAGCGCCCCTATATAAGCCGGACACCCTCCGCACTCCGTTTTCCCCCAAAGCCCCCTCCTACCTCACCGGAACGCTGCCAAACGAGCTCGCCGGAGTCCCTGCAACCACCGAAACCCTCCGAAGCTCCTACCGTCGCCACACCCCACCCCAGCCCCCACCGTTGCCTCCAATCGACGCCGGACGACCGCCGCTGTCGCCCGAGCCCCTTTGCTGCCTCCCTCGACCATCGGAGACCCCTCCGGCGACGTCCTCGACCACCGGCCGCTACCACCATCGCCGGAGTTTCCCCCTCCCTCTCCAGTAAAGTCTTCGAGCTCACCCCATCCATCGGATCCCCACTCAACGGCCCCGATTAGATTGCTTTTAAACCCCGAAACGTTTTTCCATTAGAGATCGGTCGCCCGCCCGCAACCATCAAACACACGCACTAGCCAGCCAATAGGAGAGTGCCACGTAGCCCCCTGGCCGTCCGGTAGATTTTTCCTTTTCTGATTTTGTTTTAGTTAACAGAACCTATTCTAATTTTGTTTTGTGAATAACTTTTAGTCTGTTTAATATTTTGAGTTGATTCTTTTTGCAATAGCTCACATTTTTCATGTAGTTTCACCCTGTACTTTTAAATTTTAAATTTGAACTATAAAATTTGAATTTAATCAAATTTTCTCAAATCATTCAAATCTGAATAACTAGAGTTTGAAAATAGTTTTTAACATGAATATTTTTGCTACTATTTGATATTGGTTAGGACTATCACCATGTTTAGTTTGAGAATTTTTAGGATGACTATTGTTAGTGTTTTAGCTATAAACAGAATCTGCCTAGTATTATAGTATAATTCTATTTACTTAGTTTTAGTTAGTTTAACTTAGATTTAGTTTTAATTTGTTTAGTAGGTTCTGTTGATTAAACAGTTAGTGTTTTACTTATCGTTAATAAAAATATAAAATTGTTTAGTTTATTTCTTTGTTAATATAGGAATCACAACTTCTTTTCAAATAGGTTTAATTTGATTAAAACAACTAGTTAGTAATAGTTTTGTTTTCAACAAAGTTTTATATAAATAAATTCTGTTTTCTAAGACAAATGTATTTGTAAATTCTTTTCTATTAAGAACATGTTTTGTTAATAATTAATAAGTTTTGTTTTGCTCTTTTGTTAGTAAAACTATATTTGTTCCATATAGTGTTTATCAAAACTTTCAATAAACTTTCCTAAAGTTTTTCCTAACAAACTTTAATGAATTCAATTCTGTTATTAATAAAATATTTTATTATTTTCTTGCTGTCAACTATTGTTTTGTTATTACAAAATAGTTTTGTTATGTTAGTAGTGGTTTACTCATCACCTTTTGAGAACAAAACTTTGTGTGTTTTCTTACTTGTGATATGTGCATTGTTTTGTCTTGATTGTTTATTAGTTCATGGTTGATGGTTGTGAGTTACAATATTTTGTTGTATGCTTATTGAGTGCTTGTTTGCTTCGTTAGATTATCCGGAGTGCGAAGCTTGTTACTTAGAGTCACTCACGTATGAAGATCATCAATCAGGCAAGTCACCTTGATCATGTTTTTACCCATGTTTTATATGCATTAGTTCTACCATCTCCCCAATTGCATGCAAGATAGTTTGTTGGAAACTTGGTTACATTGTAGTAGCATCATGTGGTAGGTACCCCTCTCAAATCCCCTTAACAAATTGGCCCCGGGAAACATTGTATTACTTTTGCTACGCTATTAGTAGACGGGGTTGGTTGTGTGATTCATGAGAGTTGGGAGAGTTAATAATTTCAAGACCTACAAAATGATCAAGACTTAAAGACTCCGGGTTTTCAACATACCTCTAGGTAGATGATGGTTGAACGGCACCCTGGAGAAATCAGTGGATTTGCCTAGGTGATGCTGGAGATGGCCAGTATTCACGCAGAAAGGTCCACCCAGGCACAAAGGGATGGATGGATGCTTCAAGACCCAAGGCTTACCTGCACAGCCACAAGTCATTATGGCCTCTGGCTTGGTTGGATATCGTGGTGACCCTGGACAGGCGGTGCTACGAGATGTAGAAGAACGGTAGGAAAGGATGGGCACCGACAGAGTCGCAGAGAAACCCTTTGGAAGACCATGTTTTGGTCATCCGTTTCTCAAACACCCTGAAGTGCGAGAAATCAAACGGAGGCGACCAAATCTTGTGGGGAACGTGTGCAAAACTCTGTAGAGTACTCAAACCTAATCGATTAGCCGTGTCCATGGTCATGGACGACTTGAGACAAAGGAACTGAAACTTCCGGAACTCTCAACACAATTAATATGATGATGTGGGTATTAATAATTTGGGTATGAGAATTGGTTGGTGGAACCATCTCATTAATCAACCAACTTAGTAATATTTTTTTGCTTAGCCCTCTCTTGATGTAGGAAAAAATTTGCTTTTCGCAAAAACTTACCACCCCACGTGCCAAATATGCATATAGAAATAGATGATTATCTTTTCACCCCTCTCTTGTGACTTTGCCGGCATATTCCATATGCTGACCTACACGGCTGCAACGTATCATGTTGCAGAGTACCTTCCCGACCAGGAGTGAGGACACGTTCTACGCTCGGTGAGATGCCCTTGGAGTCAGATGGACTCATCTACCTTCGACGCTTCCGCAAGATTTAGATATTCTCATGAGTTGGCCTTGAGCCACTTTATTGTAATGTTTATTGTAATAAAGGACTCGATATGAGATTTCGATTAATATAATGCTGTGTGATTTCCCTTTGATATATACATTGATGTACCGTGTGTGTACCAGCATGATCTTGGGATGGTACGGAAACACCGGAGATTCGACCTTTCAAGTCGGGTCGCTACAATTATGGTCAATATGTGCCACTAGTGCACGTGGTGAACTACGGTAACATCCATGGAGATTGCATGGCAAGATTTTAATTCTACTATTACGACATCTGTGCATCTTTTGCATAAATTCTTCTAAAACTAAACTACATTGCTAACTACAAAGTTATTACTATGTTTTTCAAAAGAAAATCCCGAAGGATTGTGTGTCTCATCTGATGTTTCCGAGAGGTCGCGTTGTTGTTACGAGCTTAGGGCCACCACGGCCAGGTCAGCCTACGCATCACTCCTGTCCATACCGGATTTCTAAAACCGATGGAGTCATGGCAATCAAAGATTGGAAAAAATGTATGGTCAATCGTAGAGAGCTACTTGGAAGCAACATTGTGCGTAGGCCAAGAATGGGAGACAGGATGATCTTCGTTCTCCATAATGGAGAGTCAGGGCCTACCTTGTTTTATGATATTGTACCTAAGAGAGGGTAGAGTAGGTCCTATGAGAGAGGACTAGGTCCTAGTTACAATGTGTTATTATTTGCTACAATGTGTTAGTGTTGATGATGATGAGGAGGAGGAGTTGTAATTATGACTAGTGACCAACTTGTTATATGATGTCTCATAGACGAAAATGATGATGATGAGGAGTTCTTATATGACAATGATGTATTATGATGATTTGATGAAACTACTGTATAGATCCTGTATAAATAGGTAGAGGGTGTAAATCCGCGATAGCAGGAATACTAGCAGTAGCACTGGAAATCATCTAATACTAGTGTTGGATTAGCAGCAGCGCTTCGTTGGTCCAAGCGCTACAGATAGTTACCACTAGCGCATTCCAGGCAAGCGCTACTCTTAACAGAACATAGTAGTAGCGTCTGCCAGGCCAGCGCTACTGCTAAAACTTAGGTGTAGCGCGATAGCAGTAGCGCTGGACCCTGTGCTACTAATATGCATATTTCGAGTGCTACTACTAGGGTTTTCCCTAGTAGTGATTGGTCCTGGTTCGTGACTGAACCGGGACTAACGGGCTGGCCCGGCCTGGACCAAAGCCCTGTTTTCTACTAGTGATGTGTGTTCAACTCGGAGGTGACGTACGTATGGAGCTAGATAGATTGGGATGGATCGTGATTGGATCGTGGGACGGATTGCAATTTGGATCATGAAGACGTTCGACTACATCAATCGCATTTCTTAACGCTTCCCGCTTAGCGATCTACAAGGGTATGTAGATCCACTCTCCCTCTCATAGTTGTTGATCTCCATATATAAATCTTGGGTATTCGTAGGAAAGTTTTTGTTTCCCATGCAACGTTCCCCAACAGTGGCATCATGAGCTAGGTCTATGCATAGATAACATGCACGAGGAGAACACAAAAGAGTTTATGGGCGTTGATGTTCAGATTGCTTACCTTCTTAGTCTTATCTTGATTCGGCGGTATTGTGGGATGAAGCGGCTCAGACAAACCTTACTCGTCCATGTACGAGAGACCGGTTCCGTGGAATGACATGCATAAAGATGGCTGGCGTGTGTCAGTCCCACCCACTTTAGTTGAATCGGATTCAACAGAAGAGGTCCTTGTAGAAGGTTAAAAGGGAACTTTAATATCACCATTTTGTCTTTGCGTAGGTAAGAATGGTTCTTTCTAGTTGCCCATAGCAGCCACGTAAAACTTGCAACAACAAAGTAGAGCACGTCTAACTTGTTTTTGCAGGGCCTGCTCTGATTTGATATCGCCAAGACGTGATTTGATATATGTTGATGTATGATATGATCATGTTTTGTAATAGTTATCATGACTTGCATGTCGATGAGTACGACAACCGGTAGGATCCGTAGTGTTGTCTTTGATTTATTGTATGGCCTGCGTGTCAATCCCTAAACGCCATGTAATTGTTTCTACTTTATTGCTATGTGTTAGCAATAGTTGCAGAAGAAATAGTTGGCACGGCAACCTCGTGATGACATAATGATGGAGATCATGGTGTCATGCCCGTGACGATGGAGATCATGCCGGTGCTTTGGAGATGGAGATCAAAAGCACCAGAAGATGGCCATATCATGTCACTTATATGTTTTGTATGTGATGTTAAACCTTTTATGCATCTTATTTTTCTAAGGACGACGGTAGCATTATAAGATGATCTCTCACTAATATTTCAAGATAAAATTTTGTTCTCCCCAAGTGTCCATCATTGCGAAGGATCGTAGTTTTGAATCACCATGTGATTATCGGGTGTGATAGACTCTACCTTTGCATACAATGGGTCTAAGCCAGTTTTGCACATGCAGAATACTTGGGTTAAACCTGACGAGCCTAGCATGTACAGACATGGCCTCGGAACACAGGAGACAGAAAGCTCGAACATAGGTCATATAGTAGATATGATCAACATGGAGATGTTCTCAATTGAAACCACCTCATCTCACGTGATGATCGAACTCGGGTTGGTGGATTTGGATCATGTCACATTTGGACAACCTGAGGGATGTTGATTTGAGTGGGAGTTCTTAAGTAATATGATTAATTGAACTCATTATCACGAACATAGTCTAAGTTGTGTTTGCAAATTATGTAGTAGATCAATTGCTCGTGCTATAGCTCCCCTGTATTATGATACGTTCCTAGAGAAAAACTGAGTTGAAAGATGGTAGTAGAGATTATGCGGACTGGGTTTGGAAATTGAGGATTGTCCTCGTCACTACACACAAGGCTTATGTCCTTGATGCACCGCTCGGTGTTCCAACTCCTCAAGCGTTGTATGTGGGTGTTGAGAACATCAGACATGCAAGTTTTTGATGACTACTTGATAATTTAGTGTGTCATGCTTTACTGCTTAGAATTGAGGCTTCAAAGACGTTTTGAACGTCATAGAGCATACGAGATGTTCCAAGAGCTGAAATTGAGATTTAAGGCTCGTGCCCTTGTTGAGAGGTATGAGACCCGCAGCAAGATTCTTTGCCTAGAAGATGAAGGCGAATAGCTCAATTGGTGAGCGTGTGCTCAAATTATCTGGATGCTATAATCGCTTGAATAAAGTGAGAGTTGATCTTCCATATTAGACAGTGATTTATATAGTTCTCCAAGTCACTACCACAAAGCTACTAGAGCTTCATGATGAACTATAAACATGCCAGGGATGGAAATGATGATCCCCGACCTATTTGTGATGTCTGACACTGCGAAGGTACAAATCAAGAAGGATCATCAAATGTCGATGTTTAGCAAAACCACTAGTTTTGAGAAGGACAAGAAGGGAAACTTCATGAATGGCAAGCCAATTGCTGCTCCAGTGAAGAAACCCAAGGTTGAACCCAAACCCAAGACTAAGTGCTTCTATTATGAGGAGAACGGTCGTTGAAGGGAAACAACCCTTGATACTTGGTAGATAAGAAGGATGGCAAAGTCAACAGAAGTATATTTGATATACGTGTTATTGATGTGTACCTTACTAGTACTCCTAGAAGCACATGGGTATTAGATACTGGTTCAGTTGCTAATGTTAGTAACTCGAAATAAAAGCTATGGAATAAACGGAGACTAGCTAAGGGCGAGGTGACGATGTATGTTGGAAGTGTTTCCAAGGATGATGTGATCACCATTACATGCTCCCTGTACCTCCGGGATTAGCGTTAAACCTGAATAAATGTTATTTGGTGTTTGCGTAGAGATGAACATGATTATAGCTCGTTTATCGCAATACGGTTATTCATTTAAGTGAGAGAATAATGGTTATTCTATTTACATGAATAATACCTTCAATGGTCATGCACCAAATGTGAATTGTTTATTGAATCTCAACCGAAGTGATACACATGTTCATAATATTGATGCCAAACGATGCAAAGTTAATAATGATAGTACAACATACTTGTAGCACTACCGCTAAGGTCATATTGGTGTGAAGCGCATGAAGAAACTCCATACTGATGGATCTTTGGACTCACTCGATTTAGAATTGGTTGAGACATGCAAACCATGCCTCATGGGCAAGATGACTAAGACCCCGTTTTCCGGTATGATGGAGCGGGCAGGTGACTTATTGGTAATGATACATGTTGATGTATGCGGTCCATTGAGTGTTGAAGCGTGAGGTGGATATCATTACTTTCTGACCTTCACTAATGATTTGAATAGGTATGCGTATATTTACTTAATGAAACACGAGTCTGAAACATTTGAAAAGTTCAATCAAATTCAGAGTGAAGTTTAAGATCATCGTGGCAAGAAGATAAAATGTCAATGATATGATCGTGGAGGTGAATATCTAAGTTACGTGTTTGGTATGCAACTTAATACAATGTGAAAATTAATGCACAATTTACGCCACCTCGAACACCATGGTGTAATGGTGTGTCCGAACGTAGTAGTCGTGCTCTATTGGATATGGTGTATACTGTGAGGTCTCCTATAGTTTTGCCACTATAGTTTTGGGGTTATACATTAGAGACAACTACATTCACTTTAAATGGGACATCATCTAAATCCATTTAGATGACACCGTATGAATTATGGTCTGAGCATGCGACACTTATGTCTCATAAGCTCGAACCCAAAGCGGAATATTGCATCTTCATAGTATACGCTAAGGAAATAATTGGATATGCGTTCTATCTCAGATCGAAG
The DNA here is from genome assembly GCA_022496015.1 of Hordeum marinum. Classification (NCBI taxonomy): domain Eukaryota; kingdom Viridiplantae; phylum Streptophyta; class Magnoliopsida; order Poales; family Poaceae; genus Hordeum; species Hordeum marinum. The sequence goes on along the minus strand of CM039678.1, from coordinate 532,418,302 downwards.
GGCAAAGTGTTTGTTGCTATAAAGGGTCCTTTCTCGAGAAATTGTTTCTCTCGAAAGAATTAAGTGGCAGTAAAGTAGAACTTGATGAGGTTGTTGAACCGTCACTTCAGTTGGAGAGTAGCACGACACAAGATATTGAAGGAGTTAAAAATAGATTGGTCAAACAAGGAGTTCTTGGTTGTGTTGTAAGGTATGAATGTGAGTGAGACTCGAAGCTGGACCATGGAAGAACAAAGATAAAGGACAAAGGTCATCCGCTATGCCTTAGGCATAGGCTCTATATAGTATGGCATGTTGTGTACCGCACCTGGTGTGTGCCTTGCCATGAGTTTGTCAAGGGGTACAAGAGTGATCCAGGAGTGGATCACTAGACAACGGTCAAAATTATCCCTAGTAACTAGAGGACTAAGAAAACATTTCTCAATTATGGAGGTGATAAAGAGTTCGTCGTAAAGGGTTATGTTGATGCAAGCTTTGACACCAATCCAGATGACTCTGATTAGCAATTTGGATACCTATAGTGGATCAGTCATGTGGAATAGCTCCAAGTGGAGCATGGTACAAGCATCTACAATATGACATAGATATTTGCAAAGTACACACGGATCTGCATGTTGTAGACCTGTTGAATAAAACCTCTCTCACAAGAAAAACATGATCAGACCCCAGAACTCATTGGGTGTAAATCCCATGCTGATGTGAACTAGATTATTGACTCTAGTGCACGTGGGAGACTGTTGGAAATATGCCCTAGAGGCAATAATAAATTGGTTATTATCAGATTTCCTTGTTCATGATAATTGGTGCACCCACACCTCTAGGCCAGCCCTACTACAATCCGGACAAACTTTTTGGTAAGTCGTGGGAGGTGAAATCTGTTGGCTTTGCTAGTAGGCTTTTGGCCCAAGTCCCAACTAAAATCTGAAATTTTCAAGGGTCATCCTTGCATGGTTGTGCGTGTGGTGTAAGCGAGACTAATGTTTAGTCCTGTTTTGCTAGGTGAGTGGAAGTTGCTGTTGGAAATATGCCCTAGAGGCAATAATAAATTGGTTATTGTCATATTTCCTTGTTCATGATAAATGTCTATTATCCATGCTAGAATTGTATTGATCAGAATCTCAAATACATGTGTGGGTAAATAGACAATAATGTGTCCCTAGTAAGCCTCTAATAGACTAGCTCGTTGATCAAAGATGGTCAAGGTTTCCTAGCCATAGACATGAGTTGTCATTTGATGACGAGATCACATCATTAGGAGAATGGTGTGATGGTCAAGACCCAAACTATAAACGTAGCATATGACTGTGTCAGTTTATTGCTATTGTTTTCTACATGTCAAGTATATGTTCCTATGACCATGAGATCATGCAACTAACTGACAGCGAAGGAGTACCTTGTGTGTATCAAATTTCTCAAGGTAACCGTGTGACTATAAATATGCTCTACAAGTATCTCCGAGGGTTTCTATTGAGTTGGCATGGATCAAGACTAGGATTTGTCACTCCGTATGACAGCAAGGTATCTCTAGGCCCCCTCGATAACAAAACATCACAAGAAGCTTGCAAACAATGTGACTAAGGTGTTAGTCACTATTAGTGCATCTAGTACCCCTTAGTAATTTTGGTGTATTCAATACTTATAGGTTAAGGAACTAATGTGTTTGTGAGTGTACGCAGGCTCTATAAGTCGATAAGGAGTTTGATACATCCAGAGATTACCGACCCCTAAGAATGTATGTCTTCAACTGAAGACTTTGGTGAAGATTTTGCCGAAGACTTTGGTATTCCCTGAAGACTTTGAAAATGAAGAAGTCGGTGTGACCTTGAAGATATGAACGAGGACTATGAAGCATGAAGACTTTTGTTTTCGTAGTTTCATTTCCTTTATTTGAGTCATAGGAAACACCGTACTGTTAAAGGGGGCCGAGGTAATACCAAGGAAAATTTCCAACTGATGCTCAACTCAAAATCCTCAACCTAACCAATCCTTCGACTGAAGCCTTTGGAAATCTCTTACGGTTTAGTCAAGTTCTTCAGTGACACGGACGAAGTTCTTCTAATCTTTGAGGAAATCGATCTGACTGAGGAGTTAGGATTTTGCCAGTGCGAATTGCCTACAAGTGAGGAACATGATAAGCCCAAGGACTTTCATAGTTCAAAATTCCGACCGTTGATGTGCTTAGCGGCAGCTGTCCCCAATCATAACATCCACATAACGGTCATATTATTGGGGGCATTTATGTCTTATCATGTCAGGTTGCACCCTGGCTATAAATAGCCACCCCCACAACCACTAGATGGTTGGCTGCTCCGAGACAGAACTGACACTTGTCATTTGAGAGCAACCCATCCTCTGAGGACTTTGAGAGAAAATCATGAGTGAGGAAAAACCCACAAACAAACCACAAAACCCAAGTGATTGAGCATCACTGAAGAAATTCCTGTGTGGAACCGACGCTTGTTACCTTTGAGGACTGTGCATCCTCGAGACGGTTAGGCGTCACAGTCTAGTGCATCAAAATGGGGATCACGATGTGACCTTGGTCTAGAGCATCCAACTGTAAATTGTGGATCATCGGGTGACCAGTTTGTGAGGGTTTTGGAAGTCTACCCTGAAGACTTACCACGAGTGTTGGGCGGGGACTGTGTGACCTTAGCTCAACGAGAATACAGTAAGGATTGTGTTTTCTTGGACTATGTGTCCTCTGGTTTAAATACCAGGCCACTCCAAACCAGACGTACGACTATCATCGAGCTACCTGGTTCTATTTCCTAAACCCCTCTATTCCTCATATACTTGTTGATGAAATTGATCGTTACTGTTTGAAGAATTTGACTGAAGACTTTCTCAATTTCCTCACCTCAAATTCTTCAAGTTACCTTGTTCATAACTACTTATCCTGTATCACGCTACTTGTAATTTGTGAAGTTTCATTTCATCATGATGACTATGTTGTTGCTATGTTCCTCATGCACTTGAGTAATTATTCTCCTTCTAGTTATTCATCACATTTCAAATTGCTCAAGTTGAAATTCCTCATGTGATGAATTTGTAAAAATCGCCTATTCACCCCCGTCTAGTCGATATAACGCACTTTCAATTGGTATCAGAGCGGGTACTCCCTCGCTCTATGTGATTTTGGTTTAACCACTTGGAGTTCTAGTTATGTCAACTACAGGTATGATCAAGCTCTCCGCGGGATGTCCTACCTTCGATGGGACGGACTACCCCTACTGGAAGAACAAGATGCGCATGCATCTTGAGGCAATTGACAACTATCTGTGGTATGTTGTGGAAAATGGTGTTCACCGCATTTCTCCGACTGTTACAACTGCTGATACGAAGAGATTCAAGCAACTCGATTCTCAAGCGAAGAATATCATCTGTGGACATCTGAGCAATGGTCAGTATGGCAGAGTGAGTGCTTTGGAAACTGCTAAGCATATCTGGGATAGGCTATCCAAAGTCAACGAAGGTGTTTCCACTCAACGTGACTCTCATGTTGATATTCTTCGTAATCTCTTCAACCGCTTCAAGAGACTCGACAATGAAAATGTTCAGCAAGCTTTTGATCGCCTCACTAATATCTCCAATGAGCTTCAAGCACTAGGTGCCACCGATATCACTGACCATGAAGTGGTGAAGAAACTGCTGATATCTCTTGACTCCTCATTCGATACTCTGGCTTTGATGATTCAAGAACGTGGAGACCACAATTCACTTGATCCTGCTGATATTCTTGAGAGACTCAATACTCATGAATTCCAACAAGCTGAGAAGAGAGACCTCTACGGGCCAAGCTATGGAAGAGCTCGTGCTTTGAAGGCAAAAGCAATTTCCTCATCTGAAGAAGAAGATTCTGACAGCAACCTTGGTGATCCTGAAGAACAAAGTCAGGAGCTAGCAATGCTCATGACGAAATTCCAGAAGATCTCAAGGAAAGGTGGATTTGGAAAGTCAGCTACAAGTGGTTTGAGGAAATCAGATTCCTCGGATGACTACAAGAGAAGAACCTGTCATCGCTTCAAGAAGCCTGGTCACTTTATCTCTGACTGTCCTCTATGGGAAAAAGATTCAAAGAAGAAGAAGAAATACAAGGATGATATATTCTGATGACTCGAAGAAAAACATGAAATCTTCAAAGTCATCATCTACAAAGTCCTCATCTTTAAAGTTATCAAAGCACAAGAAGAATGCTTCTAGAAAGGCTCGAGCATTCAAAAGAAGAATATGAAGAAGAGGAAGAATCTGAGGTGGAATCTGAATCTGGTGTCGCTAGCCTTGAACTCGCTACTGCTTTTGTCAGCAAGTCCATCTTCAACGACAAAGAATATGACTATTCCAATGACTCTGACGTCAGCAATGCTGACTATGCTCCCACCTATTGCTTCATGGAAAAAGGCTCAAAGGTACACAAACAACATTCCTCTTCTGAATCAAGTGAAGGTGCATCTGATGAATATGTGAAACCTAGCTATGCTGAACTTGTTAAACTTGCCAGTAAGCAACAAAGTGCACTTGAAAAGCTTCAGAAAATGCTAGACAAAAGCGATGATCTGTTGAATGATGAAGTGGATCAGACTCAAACTCTGTCTGACGATCTCAAAAGTCTTCAGACAAAGTATGATAACCTTCAGAGTCATCATAATGACCTCTTAGCCGATCATGAGAAGCTCCACAGATCTTGAGAAACTAAGCGTTTCACATGAGGATCTCCAAAGGTAAAACGATTCCTTACTGGCTCAACAGATCAATACCACTCAGGAAGAATTTGTTCCACCTTGTTTGAAATACATCGAATGTGAAACTGCTAATTCTTCACCTGAATGTTCAAATCCTTCTATTGCTGCAAATTCTTCAACTATTCTAGTGGTCTCAAATTCCTCAGCTGAGGATACCACAAGTATCACTACGAAAATGCAGGGTTGAAGGAATTGTATGTGACACGCATGTACAAAAGTCTCAAAGGACATCAAACCCTTTGCGATGTCCTCAAAAAGCAGATTCTGAATAGGAACCCTAGGAAAGAGGGTATTGCCTTTGTGAAGAAACTCAATGCTCATGGATCCTACTGGACACCTGAGCAGTACCCCAAAACCTCATGGGTTACTGCAAAAGGACCTCCTGTAGATCCATCCACTTTATCTGGCTTTACTTGTGAAACTTCATATTCCTCTGATGAGTCACTTGACTCCGACTACAAATTCTTCAAAACTCAGAAAGGTGAAGTATTTGTTAGAGTTGTTGGAACTAACTGTAGGAACGGTTCACCTATGAAGAAAATCTGGGTTCCCAAGAACTACCTACAAAATATTCAAGTGAATGTCCTCACGACACCACTCATGAAGAACAGGAACCCTAGATCAAATTCCTCATATGGACCAAAGTCTTCACTTGGACCAAATTTCTCAAATGGAAAAAAATATCATTCTCTCTGTTTCGCAGGGAAAGTCTAAGAGTCATGAATATGTGCATTATTTTTCAAACCATTATGTTCATAAGTCCTCAAAGAATTTCTCTGCTTATTCATATGAGTACTCTAACCCTCGCCCTATGAAACGAAGCGCACTTGCTTCAATGCCTCCCTTCTAATGTGGTGCTCGCGGAATGATGAACTCTTTGCCACCCCTCCAGATGTGGGTAGTGAAGAAATTGAACTAATCTCTTATGCAGGGTCAGGTCTATAGATGAACTTAAACATCTGATGAATTTACTGGAGACCTGAGGAAATGCTTGAACGGACGCAAGCTAACTATGTAGACATGAATTCCTCATTTCTCACGTCCTCACACTACGTGCTCACTATCTTGTGTGACGAAATCCTGTCTGATGAAATTGATGTCATATGCTACTGAGTGGATCCTCGATAGTGGATGCACAAACCTCATTACTGGTGACAAGAGTCTTCTGATGAATCTGCCACTTGCTCCATCTCATCTGAAGCATATCACCTACACAGACAAAGGAAAAAAGCGAGGTATTGGGTCTAGGTAAGGTTGCAATCTCTAAGGACCGAACCATGGATAGGGTGATGCTTGTCGAATATCAGGGGTTCAACCTTATGTCTGTCTCAATGCTTTGTGATCTTGATATGATTGTCGTATTTGGAAAATATCGTTGTATTGTCATCATGGAATCTGACAATTCCAAAGTCGTTGAAGGCTTTAGGAGAGGAGACTTGTATATTGTTGATTTCTCTACATGTCCTCAGCCTGTCACATGCCTACTTGCAAACTCCTCAGAAGGCTGGTTGTGGCATCAACGACTTGGACATGCTGGTATGAGGAACTTGCACACGCCCGTGAAGAAAAAGCACGTCATTGGCATTCAAGGTGTCAAATTCCTCAAGGACCACCTCTATAGTGCATGTGAGTCTGGGAAGATGACTAGATCCAAGCATCCCTCAAAGACAATCATGACCATGACTCGACCCTTTGAATTGCTTCACATGGATCTCTTTAGCCCCACTCATTACTCCACACTAACAAATTCTTCAAGTTTGTATGGCTTTGTCATTGTTGATAATTGCTCTCGTTACACTTGGGTGCATCTTATTCTGTATAAGTCTAAAGTGCAAGATGTCTTCAAACGATTTGCTTCAAGGGCCTCCACCAACTTCGGCGTCAAGATCAAGCATATCAGAAGTGATAATGGGACTGAGTTCAAGAACACCAATCTTGATGAATATCTTGATGAACTTGGTATTACTCATGAGTTATCTGCCCGTTATACTCCTCAGCAGAATGGCATCATGGAGCGCAAGAATAGGACTCTTGTTGAGATGACTCGCACCATGCTTGATGAATACAAGACTCCTCGTCGCTTCTGGCCTGAAGCAATTGATAATTCATGCCACATCATCAACATGGTATATCTTCACAAATTCTTCAACAAGACTTCGTATGAACTTATGACTAGAAAGAAACCCAATGTAAGTTATCTCAAAGTCTTCGATGCAAAATGGTAGATTAGAGATCCTCACAAAAGTTCTAAATTTTCACCAAAAGCACATGAAGGTTTTATGCTTGGTTACGGAAAGGACTCACACACCTACAGAGTCTTCAACACCTACCACCACAAGGTTGTTGAAACTTTAGATGTGCGGTTCGATGAAACTGATGGTTCTCAAAGAGAGCACCTGCCTTCTGTGTTAGATGAACAATCTCCTGAGCAATCCATTAAGCTGAAGGCTACTGAAGACATCATACCACAGAGGAAGTCATTCCAACGAATGAAGACATTCATGCTGATACACCTAAAGAAAATGGTGCTGAATAAAATCCTTAGCCACGTCAACCTGCTCATCCAAGAGTTGCAAATGAAGTGTAGATTGACAAAATTATCGATGACATCAATGCACCAGGTCCTCTCCCTCACTCAAAAGCTTCACATTTGACTATCTTTTGTGGGCACTTTGCCTTTGTCTCTATCATAGAGCCCACCAAAGTTGATGAAGAATTCAAGGAGACTGAGGGGATACAAGCTATGCAAGAGGAATTGCATCAATTCAAGCTCAACAACGTGTGGGAACTTGTCAAGCGGCCAGATCCTTGCAAGCATAACATCATAGGTACCAATTGGATCTACCACAACAAGCAAGATGAAACTAGCCTTGTGATACGGAATAAGGCTCGTCTTGTAGCTCAAGGCTACACACAGGTTGAGGGAATTGACTTTGATGAAACTTTTGCACCTTTTGCTAGACTTGAAGCTATTCGCTTATTGCTTGCTTATGCTAACCATCATGATATCATCTTATATCAAATGGATGTGAAAACTGCATTCCTCAATGGTAAACATGAGGAAGAAGTATATGTTGCTCAACCCCCATATTTTTAAGACCCTAAGCAGCCTAACAAAGTCCTCAGACTCAACAAGGCCCTCTATGGCGTCAAGCAGGCCCCTCGGGTGTGGTACGACACACTGAAGGAATTCCTCATGAAGAAAGGAACCCAGTTCACTCGACCCAACTCTTTTCACAAAGTCCTATGACAATGAACTGTTCATATGCCAAATATATGTAGACGATATTATCTTTGGCTGTACGGACAAATGTTATAGTGATGAATTTGCCTATATGATGTGTGAAGAATATCAAATGTCTATGATGGGAGAGTTGAAATTATTCTTAGGTCTTCAAATTCATCAGCAAGACAAAGACATCTTCATCTCACAAGAGAAATACCTCAAGGATGTTGTGAGGAAATTCGACATGCAAGATTGCAAAGGCGTCAAAACTCCAATGCCTTCAAAAGGCCACCTCTGCACTGACGAAAATGGTAAAGATTTCGATCAGAAGGTATATCCTTCCATGATTGGCTCATTATTGTATCTATGTGCATCTAGGCCTGATATTATGCTGAGTGTTTGCATGTGTGCCCGGTTCCAAGCAACATCGAAGGAATCACACCATAAGGTTGTGAAACATATTCTTAGATACTTACCTCACACACCAACGCTTGGATTATGGTATCCCAAGGGCTCGAATCTTCACCTCGTTGGATAATCTGATGCTGACTATGCTAGAGATCGTGTGGATCGCAAGTCAACCTCAGGCACATGTCATTTCCTCGGACGATCCTTAGTCTGTTGGTCCTCAAAGAAGCAGAACTACGTCTCACTATGTATTGCTGAAGCTGAGTACATTGCTGCTGGTTCATGCTGCGTTCAATTGCTGTGGATGAAGAAAACCCTCAAGGACTACGGCATCAAGTTGAAGAATGTGCCTCTCTACTGTGACAACGAGAGTGCCATCCAAATTGCTTACCACCCAGTTCAACATTCCAAGACCAAGCACATCCAGATTCGTCATCATTTTCTTCGAGATCATGTACTCAAGGGCGACATCTCCATCGACCACAACCCCACTCAAGAACACCTAGCCGATATCTTCACAAAGCCCTTGGATGAAAAGAGATTTTGCAAGTTGCGGTGTGAGCTAAATATCTTAGAATCTTCGAATGTTCTTTGAAAAAGGACACATATCGTAACACTTATGCAAAATTGATGACTTAGATGTGCAACACATGAAGTATCGTTTTTTTCAATCAATGAAGAATAACCCTCTAAGTGTGAAGAAATTAATGAAGAATTTGATTCTCAGAACCCTACGACAATTGTATGCGGTGTCTAAAGTCATCATTCTTATAAGGTGGGTCACGCAACCAACCATAGTTGAAATTCTTCAAAGTTGAGCTTTTCGTCATTTTGCAAATTCTTAAAATTTTCAAATTCCTCAAGTTTGCAACTTCCTCAACTTTTCAAATTCATCAACTTGTCAAATTCTTCAAACTATGAAACTCATGTTCTTCATTGACTATATATATATTTGTCACACTCGGTGAAGAATTCTTATTCCTCACGCTAGTCTAATCCCACAAACATAACTTGAAAAGGTAAGAAAAAAGTAACATGAGGTAATATTACAACTGGGAAGAGGGATATTGGTCTCCCACCGTACAATAACAAGCGAGATAATTTTATAGCATGCATGCTAAAAAGTTATGTTTCACATGTGATAAAAAATATGACGCATCAATATCACACTATGTTGTTGTAAATTTACAAGAGGAAATAAGGTAATCTTACAACAAGAATTGAGGTAATTTTACAACATGCATCCTAGAAAGTTACAACATACATGCTAATAAGTTATTCTTCCCCCTGGGTGCCAAATAGACCACATATATATATTTGAGTTTTCATTGTCCTCAACAGCTTTCACTTATTGCTAATTCTTCAAGTTGGTTTTCATCTAAGTGAATATGATCGGATCCTTTCCCCTCTATGCTAAACTCAACCCAGTCTGTTTACAAATTCTTCATATGCGTTCTACTTTGAAACTCGTTCAAAGTCTTCACCGTGTCCTTGTTAGCTGAAGAATTTGCGAATGAAAACTTTAAAATTTTCACTATCAAATTTTTTGGAGTTTCCCGCTCAATCGGTTCCGATTCCCATGACTGGATAACCCACGATCCCCCGCTATCGCCACTACTCAGAATGTGGGTTACACCTGTCGCAAGGAGAGCAAGGTTCAAGGGCAATCTGGTCCAAGATCTTCGGACGGATTGGTTTTCACCTCCACTATAAATACCCCTCCCCTTTCACTATGCTCGGTTACTCCTCACTTCTATTCTCTCCCGAGCTCCGACCTATCACTGCCGCTAAAATCATCACCGCCGGTGTGGAAGAACTTCACTACCTTGACCTTGTCGTCGCCATACTCGCATCGGCCACAGAAGTCTTCACGCTGCCGCCGCTATAGCTGTCTCCCTCTGCCGAGCTAGGGCATGGGAGATCTGGACTGACGAACTTCCTCAATCTCATCTCATAGTTTGTCGTGTTCTTCATCAGGGTAAATAAATTTTATTTTTACTGCCCTTCTTTGATCTTCAAGTTTTCCTAAATCTTCAGAAAGGAGTTTATTCTTCAAGAATCTCAGTCTAAAAGCACCTTACATGTTCAGTCACTTGATGACTTTCTCTAAGTTACGATTTTCTTCAAGATTCCTCAGTTGTGTGAATCCTCAAAATTTGCACAACTCTGGAACCTAAGACAAAGAACACTTAGTGAAATTCCTCAAGACACCAATGGTCATATTCCTCACACTTATTTTATTGAAAAATTTCTGAGAACACATATGACCTCTTCAAATTCCTCGCACCATACTTTGTTCACAGGTACAAACATGTCCACTCATGAATCACTAGGTTCTCATCAACTTAACTCATTTGCAGCCTTTCCTAAGGAAAAACTGTGCACTTCTTGAGAGTCCTCAATAGTTCAAAATCCTCACCTGAACAAAATGGCTGATGGGAAGAAGCCACAAAAAAGTGGAAAGAAGGCTGAACAGAATACTACCTTTGAGATTCCTGACCATCTGTACGCTGGTTACTATACACAAGGTGAATCCATACATGGCAAAGAGACGAAAGAACAAAGAAAGATCAGAACCCGGAGGATTGAATGGAGGTGGGTGAGGGAATGGAAGGAGTATCTCTATGTTACTCCCAAGTACATGAAAAAATTCGCACTCAAACCCCCTTGCATTAGGGCTCCTCTAGCTGATGGTCAAGTGGTTGATCCCACCAGTGTTGCTCGTGGTGAAGACTATCCCGCTGAGTGGGCCAAGCATCAACTCAAACTATAGAGAGCTGCCGTGAAGAAATTCAATGAAGACTCTACTGTTGCTGCCACTGCCGAAGCCTCTGCTAGTGCTTCAAAGAAATCTAAGATGAAGAAATCTGCTGTGAAGCCAAATTCTTCATATTCAAAGTCATCACAGCAGATTCCTCAAGCTCAAAGGCCTCATCTCTCAAAGGCCTCACCTGCTGGTACAGTTGCTGCGCAGTCCTTGGCTGCTACTGCTAAGTCCTCAACTCCTGTGCACCTTGCCTCAAGCCAACGAACTGAAGGATTTTCAATTGCTTCAGGGGCATCAGCAAGTTCTTATGCCCAAACTTATTCCTCAAACAGTCCTTCTCTGGGGAGAAAAAAAGCAACTGCTAGACGAGGCATTTGACCAAGTCCTCAAACCAAGAAGGTGGCTTTCACAATACCTTCAGAATCCTCAGATGAAGCTGATGAGGAGGAACTGGAAGCTATCATCAGAAGCAAGCAACAACGAGTGACTGAAGCAAAGGGATCTCAAATTCCTCTTCTGCTTAATCCTAAACAAGTGCTTAACTTCATTGATATCTCGCACAAGGATCCCAAGATGCCCATTGATGACTTGAAACTGCCTCCTAGTCTTGATCATGTCCTCACAGCTTTCATAGCTGAAGAAAAATGGAAATATGACAAGGCCAGACAAACCAAGAAGGCTCAGTACAAGAAAGAGCATTACTTAAAGAAGAATGTTCTGAATTTGTCTCCTAGGAACTTGTGAGGGTGCGGTTTGACATCCAAAGCCTCAATGAGGAATTCAGTTCATACTATGAAGATTGGCAGGGCACCAAAGTTCGCTTCGTCAACATTGCTGACAAAGTAATCACTGACCACAACTCAAGAGTTGCATCTTGATCCCAGCAACAAATACCTCAGGCTGAGGAAAGTGCTCAGCCTACTAAGGAAACTACCAACACTGCTGAAGAAAGTCAGACCGTTGAAGAACCTGCTAGGGCACCCTCCATTCGTGCGCCTGATGAATCTGAACCCACAAGGACGACTGCATGAGATGTGCTTGAAGAAAATGTAGCACCCTCACCTTCAGCTGAATCAGACAAATCATCAGAGGTGAAGAGAATCAACCTTCCTTTTGCATCACAAGTGAAGAAAACTAAGGCTACTGAGAAGAAGGCACTTAAAAGGAAAGCTTCAACTTCAGATTCCTCAGCTGTGAAGAAGTTGAAGACTTTGCCAAAGTCGTCGACTGAACCATTTGATGCCACTCCACTCTCCTCAGCACCCGCCTATGAGATCGTTCCATTTGGTATTGACTATGTCATCCCAGATGAAGAAAATGAAGAAGATCATTTTGCTGCTTCGATAGAGCAGATTGATGAAGACATTGAAGTTGAAGAAAATTCTTCAACTCCTCACGTATCATCGCCCCAGCCTCAGTTCACTGCCGAAGAGGCCGGTATTGAAGAAATCGATGAGGATTTAGACATTGGAAATACAACTCCTTTCATCAACTATGAATATTGGGAAACAGCTCACACAAATTCACCAATGACTACTCCTCTGTGTCACAGATTCCTGAGTCTCCACCCAGACTGAAGAAATTCATGAAGGATCTGATGACTTGACCTCCAAAGTCACTGAAGATATTCGAGCTGCATCAGCTGATGACCTTGCTGCTCCACGTGTCACTGAGGAAACAGCTCCACAAATTCCTCAGTCCGAAGAAATTCCTCCCATGCCGGAGGAAATCAAGGGCCTCTTCAAGCCAAATCTTCAGCCGAAGCTCAGAATGCCATTCAAAGGCTCAACGCGCCCCAGATTCCTCAAAAGAAATTTCTTCAATGAGCACATTTTCTTTGTTGGTCCCAATCCGTATGACTCAGCAAGGGCCAGTCAAAGCAGATTCTGGACTACCACTCAGATGAATTATTATACATCAGTTCTGTTCAAGAAGAAGAAAGTCTTCGAGCACCATCAAATTCCTCATGCTGATATGGAAACACTTCCATCATTCACGCGAGTGCTCCAAGTTCTTCACGATGCAGGAATTCTTCCCTTCTACGTTGACATCTACGATAGGAATGAAGAACTCATTCTTCAATTCTATGCCACTCTGCACATCAAAGGAAATGCTTCTCACATCAACTCCTTGGTTTTGGACTGGATGACTGAATCAACACATCTCACTGCTCAAGCATCTGAATTACTTCGATCTGTCCCAGTGCCAATTCCTTCAGAAGTAGCTCGTCGTCTGTTTGATGAACCTGCTCTTGCAAATCAACTGACGCAAGTGCTGATGAAGCCATTGGCTCCGGGAAAGCCTCAACGAAAAACCTTCCTTGTGAAGGATTTGCTCTGTGTGCCCAGGACGGTCTACCGCATATTCACAAATACTCTATGTCTTCAAAAGGGCCACAACTTTGAAGAATAGGAAGTGGATGGAGTCATCAAGAATATGTTGTTCAACATCATTCATGGGATTCCCATCAACTTCCACGATTTCTTCATGAGGACATTGGCTAATGCTGCTCTAGCCCCATTTGAAGAGAAGCCTTATGCACCTTGGATCATGATGTTCATCAGAGCAAAGTCTTCAGTTCCCTTCAAGGCGGACTTCCATATTCATTTCAACTTCCTGCCTCCGATCGAAGTCCTCAAGAGCACAATTGCCCCAGTGGAAGGAAAAGGCAAGGCTGTCATTGATGAAGGCACTATTCCTTTGGATGGACAGTCTCGCAAAGTTGCATCCTTCTCCACCAATGATGACACTACAACTCAGGACTCAGAAGCAAAGGCCTCAGCTCAAAAACCTCAAGAGCCTGCCCCTCGTGTGATGACTGATCGTGAGGTTCTCATAAGTCTTCATCAGAAGGTCAATCGCAATCACAAGTGGGTGAAGCATCAACTTGGTTACATTATGCAAAACATGATTGTGACACAGAACTCTGTGAAGAAGAATCACTACTATGCACATGAAACCCTCAACCGCGCTTGGGCTATTCTGTCTCACCTCAAGACTCCTGACGAACTGAAGGAGCTGGACCTTGAGGAACATCTTGATTGGGCTCATCAACCACAGAAGAAATTCAAGAAAGTTCAAGTTCCTCTGATGGTCACAAGTTCATATTCTTCATCGCGTGAGACGGATGAAGCTGAGGACATTGAGGACACTGCGGCAGGCCCTACATCGACAAACGACCCCAACAACGTTGGCGCTCCTCCCTCGCCAACACGATGAAATTCTTCAAGGGGCGTTAGTCCTCACTTTTTCGTCCCTTTTGGTCTTCGATGACAAAAGGGGAGAAAATCCGATGATGGTCTGACTCTTTTGAACTATTTCCTTGCATGCTTGTTTCCTCAAGTACCTTAATGCACATATGCTGAATTTCGTCAGACACCATTTTCATCATGCATTTCAAAATTTTCATATCATATGATCAAATGCGTGTATGAATTACAAGTTATAGGGGGAGTTCGCCATGATTTTAATCTGCTATGTGCATTTACAGTCCAAAGCAAATTCCTAAGTATGCACATCTTTAGGGGGAGTTCTTCTATATCTTGCAATCAAATTCCTCAAACTCAGTAATTACACTTCATATTATTATCCCCGTTGAAAACTTAACCTATTTGTCATGGATCACCAAAAAGGGGGAGATTGTTAGTGCATATAGTGCCCCTTAGTGATTTTGCTGTATTGAAGACTAATAGGTTAAGGAACTAATGTCTTTGTGAGTGTATACATGCTCTATAAGTCGATGAGGTGTTTGATACATCCGGAGATTACCGACCCCTAAAAATGTATGTCTTCAACTGAAGACTTTGGTGAAGATTTTGCTCAAGACTTTGGTATTCCCTGAAGACTTTGAAAATGAAGAAGTCAGTGTGACCTTGAAGATATGAACGGGGACTATGAAGCGTGAAGGCTTTTTTTCGTAGTTTCATTTCCTTTCTTTGAGTCATAGGAAACACCGTACAGTTAAAGGGGACCGAGGTAATACTAAGGAAAATTTCCAGCTGATTCTCAACTCAAAATCCTCAACCTAACCAATCCTTCGACTGAAGCCTTTGGAAATCTCTTACAGTTCGGTCAAGTTCTTCAGTGACAGAGACGAAGTTCTTTTGATCTCTAAGTAAATTGATCTGACTGAGGAGTTAGGATTTCACCAGTGAGAATTGCCTACAAGTGAGGAACATGATAAGCTTGAGGATTTTCATAGTTCGAAATTCCGACCGTTGCTGTGCTTAGCGCCAGCTATCCCCAATCATAACATCCACATAACGGTCATATCATTGCGGGCATTTATGTCTTATCATGTCAGGTTGCACCCTGGCTATAAATAGCCACCCCCCACAACCACTAGGTGGTTGGTTGCTCCGAGACAGTACTGACACTTGTCATTTGAGAGCAACCCATCCTCCAAGGACTTTGAGAGAAAATCATCAGTGAGGAAAAACCCACAACCAAACCACCAAACCCAAGTGATTGAGCATCACTGAAGAAATTCCTGTGTGGAACCAACGCTTGTTACCTTTGAGTATTGTGCATCCTCCAAACAGTTAGGCGTCATGGTCTAGTGCATCCTGCATTCAATTGGAGATCAGGAAGTGACCTTGGTCTAGAGCATCCAGCAGTAAATTGTGGATTGCCGGGTGACCAGTTTGTGAGGGTTTGGGAAGTCTACACTGAAGATTGTGTTGGGAGAGGACTATGTGACCTTAGCTCAAAGAGAATACGGTAAGGACTATGTGTCCTGGGACTGTGTGTCCTCTGGTTTAAATACCAGGGCACTCCAAACCAGACGTACGACTGTCACAGCAGTTGGAACTAGGTCATCAAACTATTGTCTTCATAGAGGTACCTGGTTCTATTTCCTCAACCCCTCTATTCCTCGTATACTTTTTGATGAAATTGATTGTTACTGTTTGAAGAATTTGAGTGAAGACTTTCTCAATTTCCTCACCTCAAATTCTTCAAGTTACCTTGTTCATCACTGCTTATCCTGTATCACGCTACTTGTAATTTTGCAAGTTTCATTTCATCATGATGACTATGCTGTTCCTATGTTCCTCATGCACTTGAGTACTTATTCCGCTGCTAGTTATTCATCACATTTCAAATTCGTCAAGTTGAAATTCCTCATGTGATGAATTTGTAAAAATCGCCTATTCACCCCCTCTAGTCGAGATAACGCACTTTCAGTCACAAGATCATGTGTTATGGAACGTGTAAAGAGAATAGCCGGTAACGGGATTGAACTAGGTATGGAGACGTCCAAGCCTTGTTGGACGTCTCGGGCAAGTAACATCACATTTCACCCCCTCTCGGGCAAGTAACATACCGACGGATTGTAAGGGGGCATCCAAGCCTTGTTGGGCATCCCCCAAGGGCCCATGCGGCTAGGGGGTAGGAAACCCTAAAGGGGAAGGCACCTAGGAGGTGCCTTGGGAAGAGAGGACTCCTCCCTCCTGGTCGCCGCCCACTTCCTTGAAGGAAGGGCTAGGGCTGCGCCCCATCTACCCCCTCCTCCTATATATAGAGAGGGAGAGGGAGGGCAGCAACACCCTAAGGCATAGGTGCAGCCCTCCCTCTCTCCCTAGATTTGTTTCTCCACCAAGAAGCCCTGCTGAGATTGCTCCATCATCACTGCCACCATGCCGCCATGCTGCCGAAGAACTCATCTACGTATTTGCCCTTACTTGCTAGATCAAGAAGGTGGACACGTCATCAAGATGTACGTGTGCTGAACGCGGAGGGTGCCGTCCGTTGGGCGCTAGATCGGGTCAGATCGTGATTGGATCATGGGACGGATTGTGATTTGGATCGCAAAGACGTTCGACTATATCAACCGCGTTTCTTAATGCTTCCTGGTTCGTGATCTACAAGGGTATGTAGATCTACTAGTGGTTGATTTCCGTAGATAGATCATGGGTGTTCATAGGAATTTTTTTGTTTCCCATGTAACGTTCCCCAACAGTTGCACCACTTTATAAGCTGAGCTCTTATACCACTTCTATGAGCATTATAAGAGCAGACTTACACGCACTCTCCTCCTCCTCGTTCGCCTCGCCACGCCTCGTCACAACGTGACGGGTCGGGCCGGGCCAGGCCTCGCCGGGTTATGGAAATGAGCCTAGCCAAGGACAAATAGCTATGCATATTGTTTACATTTTTGCTACTCGGAATAATTAACGGGACGCTAATTAATAATTAATAGACGTGTTAATTAGTCAACAGTTTTCGATTCTTTTGGATTGTGGGACTGTTACCGACTTGGATGTGGTTTTTGGCGAGCGCACTCGCCCGGCTGCTGGCGGCAACAATTTCTTCAGTGCCGACTTCTTCCCCGACCTCAGTAATCTCTTCATCAACGACATGGCCGCCAACACCAACGCTTGCAGTTCTGCTCCCACTGCAGCTTATGCAGTATTGTCCTCTCTGTTCGAAATCATGCTAGAATTTATGTTTCTAGTTTGTATCGTAGATTCGATTTGTTCATCTACTATTTTAGTCTGCATGATTAGTTGAATCTCTGTTTTTGCCATCATGATTTATTTACTGTTTACTTATATTAAATATCATAGTAATTTGCTCATATATCCAACAAAACCATGTGCCAAGTTTTTGGTGAGCCCATAATTGGCAGGCCACAGCTATCACAAAACAAACAACCTCTTAATCTTAGTCGTTGATCGCTCCTCCAGCGTTACATGGATGCTCATCGCTAGCGGAGTTTCTTGTTGAACCATTTGAGATTTTCGACTAGCGATGGGCCTTTTCGTATTAGATTGGATCGTAGTAAATGTGGTGTATCCTAAAATCCTTCCTCGCCATTACTCGACCATATAAACCACAACGTAAAACATTTTTCTACAATCTGTTTTCAAGTTTTCAATATGGCTAATATAACTTACAGAATGATTTTAATAAGTCAATAGGTTGTAGTACTGTATAAAATTCTAGCTTCAGTTTCCCTGTTTAGTCTCGCTATTGATATTCAAATTGAGTATGGTGGTTGTGTCCAAGAAAATATATACGGTGGTCATTTCATGCATGTTTATTCAAGAGACAATGGGGTTGTTGAAGCAATGCGTCCATTCGTGGCTGAATGTGTATTCTCCTAGAGGCATATATGCTGAAAGCGACACCTCGAGGCCTATGAATGTTCCACCATCAGCCGTATATGCGGTTCCACTTCACTTACAACATAGGGGCACTCACATAATTGTTTGGAGCGTAGAAGAACGTTCACATACTGAGATAAGAGGACTCAGGTTTACAAACATAACATATATAACAACGATTAGTCATTTATCCATTATATCGAGGAACACGCGAACTGAAGAGATATAGTGGCGAGAATACACTACAAAGGTATGACATTATGAGATTTACATTGCCGATCTTGAAGGTTCCACATGAATCATGCAGATGTCAAGGTATGTATTTCAGAGATAGTTACACAGTTGAATCGAATATGTGGAATTTTATGCACTATTTTTTTACATTTACATGTTAAATATCATGATACTAATTAGAAGAGATAAAATGCTACCATTATATTGATATCTTCTATCTACCCATTGGCCGGAATTTTAATTTGGGTCCAAATTTGCAAGTAGTTCAAGTCTAGGCCAACATGAGGATTTCACTTGCAAGTATGTGATCGAAGGGTCTTACCCATATTTCTGAAAATTTATGAAAAATGTCTAAACCTTACTTCAGTGCAATTTTCCATGTACGCGACATTGTTAGCCTTCTAAAACAACGCGCTAGTAGACACCTCTAGAAATCCATTGGATACCATTAGAGGGGGACAACAATTTCTCGATCATCAAGTGTGGCATATCTTTCTGTTCTATACATATGCAATACTTCTAGAAGATAAGATTTGATTTTGTATGTCATTAATACATCCTCTCTATATATGTGCAGTCTTGATATATTTTCATCCTGTAAAATGTATTGTCGTGGTAAGGTTTTAGACGATGTACGACAAAAGTATTAATTCATGAAATATTCAGGTAATATTTTAATATCCACCATATTTAAGAGTAAATGTTTCCGCAATATACTCATTAAATGTGAAAAAAATTAAAAAAATCTCAAAATACCCATTATATGCAATATATTAAAAATTGCTTCAATTTATCCTGAAGTCTACGTCATGTAAAAACACATTTTCAATACTGACTATATATCATACATGCACAATTGCACATATATACAGCGCATGAGTTAATGCCATAAAAGCCAAATCTTGTTTCTACGATGCCCACAAATTTAATTGGAGGGAAATATTGTGGTGTACTAGTAAGATAACACGCAAAATTAATTGCAGAAACACATTTGTAACTGATTCATATTTAATTGTCATATCTTCACAACGCAAGAACGATTAAATTGCATGGAAATCACGGGGTTGTAAGGTACACCCCACAAAAAAGTGTAATATTGATATATCTTAATACACACTGGAGCACATAATGTGCTATAAAAGGGAAGCAATGGAACCCATCTAGAACACAAAACAAAAAGTAGATCCTCGACACTTCCAATCTTAAGCCGCTAGTACTAAAATGGAGAGTACCATTTCCATGGCCCTCCTCTTCGTCACTGGAGTCCTGTTGCTCAACGCCCATCTCGGGTCGTGCGGCTGCTTCAAACGCATCTTCGCCTTCGGTGACTCCATCATTGACACGGGCAACTTCCGCACAGGTTCGATGTGGATGCCCCCTTATGGAGGGACCTACTTCCACCACCCCACTGGCCGCTGCTCAGACGGGCGTCTAATCGTTGACTTCTACGGTGAGTGCACGTTAGCACGCAGGTGTAGTTCACCCGTTCTTGATTTCTAAATTTGATGCATGTGTCAGCGCAAGCATTGGGCCTGCCTCTGCTGCCGCCGAGCGGGCCTGAAGAGAAGACGGGGCAGTTCCCGACCGGTGCGAACTTCGCCGTGTGGGGCTCGTTTGCGCTGAGCCCGGACTACTACAGGAAAAGGTACAACATAAGTATGGGGCACGTTTGCCTCGACTCGCAGCTCGGTTCCTTCAAGACAGTGCTCGCACGGATAGCTCCTGGAAAAGGTACGTACTCATGCAACACAATATATGTGCACGTATGAATGCATCGTCATTATTATTATACATTTTTTTCTTGCATTAGTCAACTAATTCCCTTCTGTTTGTGCGATCAGCTGCCACCAAGAGACTCCTCAGTGAGTCGCTCATCGTCTTTGGAGAGATCGGCGGCAACGACTATAACTTCTGGTTCTTTGATCCTAGGCGCAGCAGGGACACGCCCCATGAGTACATGCCTGACATAATAACCCGCATAGGTGCCGGCGTCCAGGAGGTGATTAACCTCGGCGCAAAGACCATCCTTGTGCCGGGGAACTTCCCCATCGGGTGCATCCCGGTTTACTTGAATGATCACAAGAGCAACAAGTCCGCGGACTACGATCAGTTCAGGTGCCTCAAGTGGTACAACGCGTTCTCCCAGAAGCACAACCAGCTGCTGAGGCAGGAGATCGGCCGGCTCAGGTCTTGCAACCCCGGCGTGAAGATCATCTACGCAGACTACTATGGCGCCGCCATGGAGTTTGTCAGGAACCCCAAGAGGAATGGCGTCGACGACCCTCTGGTGGCGTGTTGTGGTGGCAACGGCCCCTACGGCACCGGCCATGGGTGCGACCAGAGCGCCAAGGTCTGCCACGAACCGTCCAGGTTCGCCAACTGGGACCAGGTTCACATGACAGAGAAAGCGTACAGTGTCATCGCCAATGGGGTGCTCAACGGTCCGTATGCGGACATCCCGTTACTCCATGCTTGCTAGAAGAATTTCCTTTTGAGGCATGAAGACATGTTGCTGCAACCAAGATCTGTTTCGCGTGCTAGCATCTTCGATTTTTTATTTCCTGCGTCACCATCTCAATTAGCCATGAACTACTAATGAACCCATGCATTTGCACTGGCTAGCTGTATCTCTACTTTTGTAGAACTATTGGGTGAAATAAATACATTATGAAGAACACAAATGAAACTTGTGTTAGGAATTATATTACATGTTTCCATAGATCTATTGATACACCTTCCTGGTCGCGCCCGTAGGCGATAGAGAGGACTCCCCCGTCGCGCCCACCGGTCACCCTCTCTCCCGAACTCATCCTCGCCGTCGCCAGAAAGCATGGATGGGCAATGCCTGGCTTGCGTTGGCGGCGGCGGGGCCCTTTTTTCCTCCTCGCTCGGGGGTGCGGCGACGGGGTGGCTTCCTTGCAGCAGGGCGGCGTGCCGGCCTGGGGCATGTCGAGGACGACGATGCTCAGTGCAAATACGGCGGCAGGGCACGGGTGGACGGCACCTTCCTGGTCGCGCCCGTAGGCGATAGAGAGGACTCCCCCGTCGCGCCCACCGGTCACCCTCTCTCCCGAACTCATCCTCGCCGTCGCCAGAAAGCATGGACGGGCAATGCCTGGCTTGCGTTGGCGGCGGCGGGGCCCTTTTTTCCTCCTCGCTCGGGGGTGCGGCGACGGGGTGGCTTCCTTGCAGCAGGGCGGCGTGCCGGCCTGGGGCATGTCGAGGACGACGATGCTCAGTGCAAATACGGCGGCAGGGCACGGGTGGACGGCACCTTCCTGGTCGCGCCCGTAGGCGATAGAGAGGACTCCCCCGTCGCGCCCACCGGTCACCCTCTCTCCCGAACTCATCCTCGCCGTCGCCAGAAAGCATGGACGGGCAATGCCTGGCTTGCGTTGGCGGCGGCGGGGCCCTTTTTTCCTCCTCGCTCGGGGGTGCGGCGACGGGGTGGCTTCCTTGCAGCAGGGCGGCGTGCCGGCCTGGGGCATGTCGAGGACGACGATGCTCAGTGCCCATACGGCGGCAGGGCACGGGTGGACGGCGGCTTGGACTTCCTAGCGATGGTGGGGTGTGTCTCCACCGTTACCGATTTGGATCGGGATTGGCCCGATCTGGATCCACCTGGTTGTAGACGACACGGGCGGCAATCAGGGGGAGCCCCTGCTGTGGCGGCGGTGATTGGTGCCTTCATGGCCGGCATTGTGGCGACTGCAAGCATTTGGTTGGCTTCGATGGCCGTGGATCTGGCATCCTGTCTAGATCCGTCTCGGTATGGCCTTGGACGGTCGGTGGCGCGAGGAGGTCTGGTGTGGGGTGGTTGGAGGCTCCCTGTCGGCATGTCGACGGCGTCCCTCGTCTCCGCGGCGAGGCTCCGTTCGGTTTGATCCAGTTGCGAGTTTGGGGTGATGCGATTTCCAGTGAAAATCGCGCCGACTTCGGTCATGGCGGACGATGGCGGCATCTACGACGTCGTTCTCTTCTCGAGGCATCGTTGTTGCAGGTCGTGGAACCCCACTCGGACGATGATGCTCCGAGGGAAACCCTAGATCTAGATCTACTTGATCGGACGATGATGGCACCTTCGATGCTGTTGTCCCTCATGGGGGCATCATTCTGGAGCAAATACTGGTTGGACGGACAAGCGGAGGAGCGTTGTCACATTCACCGCAAGGCCGGCGACGGATCCCGATGGCATGGTGCTACGGAGGTTCGACGACGGGCGCGTGTGGATGGATACGTGTTGGATGGTGGAGTTGTCTGGCACCGTGGTGGCATCGACGGCAGGCCAGGCAAGGTCGATGCATCAATTCATACTCTGGAGACGGACTGGTGAAAGATGCCGGTGGCAGCCTCTGAGAGTGCGTCGGATCGGTATGGAACCCAGTCCCTGTATGTGGCTGGGCTGGAGTATACGGCTATAGATGTTAGGTTTTGTTGTGATGTCTGTTTGGTAGAAGACCCGGATATTTGACACACCTTCATCAAGGGGATAGGAGTAGCAACAAGTGTTGCCTAGATGGTGGCTTCAGACTTACAATTGTATTACTTTGTATGGTCTTTGTGAATAATTAATAAAATGACTGCATGCATCGTCCAGATGCAGAGGCCGGGGGTTTATCCTTCTTTGCTAAAAAAATAGATCTATGGATAAAAGGTATGAAATCTTGTTTATTATTTTAACTTCAACACACATGTTAATATACTCATATTAACAGTAAATCCCGAAAACTGAGATTTTAAATTATGAAGAATATAGATACACCACACCACATTAAAATCTAGTCAACTTTAACATCGTAATTATGTGAGTTTAATCAAAAATAGTTAAATCTCCCTTCTCATGCTACATGCCGACTGTAATTAAGGTTATCGCATGGTCTATTTAATATACAATACACTATTAGGATTAGTCTACAAACCCAAGTAAAGATAAAACTATTGGGTATCAAGTAGTGTACCTATTTTCTTCAGTCCACATTGCATAGTTTTACCGACAAAGCATTATTATAACGTGTAAATTTGTTTTAAAACTAAATAAGTTGGATAAATGTATAAGGAAAAATACATACACTTGCAAAGTAAAACTGAAGTGTTTGGTCAAAATGTGTAAACTATTTATTTGCACTACATAGTTCAAAATGTGCAACAACCTTGGGGCAAGCATGCATGATAATAGTAGGCTCAACTTATTGGAATGAGATGTGCATGAAGATGTTATATGTGTGTTGCGAGGTATGCTCTCCGAACATAGGAAAAGAAATATAGGAGAAGGAGGGAGGGAGAGAGGCCACCCCATGTCCCGACCTTCCATGGAAGCAAGGAACTAGATGCAAACTACCACATGATCACAAAATTCATTCGTGACCACAACTCAGAGAGGACAAAGGCGTGGGAGTGTTAAGTTGAAGAACTCCGTGCTCAATCTATGATCTGCAGAATACCAACTGTGAGTATGGAACCACGTTCAAGGTGATGGGTTTAGGCAGTAAAATCTATCAGAATTAACAAACACAACATTGGGACTTGAACAATTCATGAAAGATTAGTGCAAGGAAGAAAAAATTCACATTCAAATACACCATCTTGGACATCTTATGTGATTGTTAACTCTCAATGAATATTTTCATACTTGATCAAATAGTTGATGTTGGATAAGGAAGACAACATAATGATTATGTTTGTATATATTTGTATAGAAGTTATACTGTCATGAATCGTCCAACACATGATGTTTGTTTATAATCTTTGCTAGCCAAATACTTCTGCACTAAGTAGAAATACTGTTATGCATCCAAACGCACTAAAAGCCACTATAGCTACCTATGGATTGAGTAAGATTCTTAGTGTAAGTTGTCATCTGTGCAGGCAATAAATATTGCCTTAAATATGTATAATATTTTCTTGGAAGGGAAATAAGTTTTATATGAACTTGTGATGATAAAGAAATAAAAAAGTGGGAGAGCCAAATAAAGTTTATCATAACATGGGGCAATATTAAAGTGATGTTATATTTCATTGAATACAGAGGCATCCAAGTCAAAAGCCCTTGGCAACCTCGGCTTCCCTCTATGAATGACCTATTTCTTACTACTTATGTCAACTTGATGTTATGCTGAGTCAATTTCTTCCCAACCTTAGTATTCTCCACTCGGCAAACATGATATGTTTGGGAAAGATCCAAACACATATATCGATTTTAATATATATGATCATGATTTATTATGGTTGACATTATCCCTAACATAAGTAAGTTAGACGAGGAAACACTAAACCCCTTTCTTCTTTTGTGTCTAGTGGAAATTGTTTGTACTAAAAAAATGTTCCTGTGTGCCAGCAATCATTAGAAGACTACATGATAGTTTGAGTATGTGAAGTTTTCCAAAACAAAACTTAGACATAGACTCTTCAGAAAAATAATATGAATTTTATATATTTCATGGTTGAGATCATAGTTTGTTGGGTTTCAAGAGAGTTTATTGTTTAAACCTTAACATGTGAATGGGTTGCTACTTGATCATTAGAAGTTCTGTGAGAAAGAGTAGTTGTTTATCAAATATAATGGTCTTAATAAATATGATGCTGCCATGTCCATATATTATGTTTATTGACCTCGGTACTCGTTTGGGAACAAGCAGAGACAAACTTGGGGGAGATGATACGTCCATTTCATATCATTATTTCTTACTTTAATTTATCTTATTTAATTGATATTTAAATAAGATACGTCCATTTCATATTATCTGTTTAGGAATATAAAGAGATGAGAATTGCCATACAGCTGGAAATCGGGACGTGAAGTGCAACAGAAGATAAAGCAATTCTTCGAGCTCAAAATGCGGCATGAATTTTTGTCGAATTATTTTGGAATATATAAGATTTGTGGATCGAAGAAGCACCATAGGGACAGTAGGCCTCCAACACGACCTTGTGGTGCAGACACCACCACGGGCGCGCCACCTGGCCTTGTTGGGCCATGATGGCTCATCTTTTGTTGTCCTTTGGCTACAAATTCCATTTTAACCTAGGGAAAATATAGAAAAGCCTTGGTACTTTCCATCACCTTCTATGAGGCGGAACTTTGCCTGAGGTTTTTATCCCCGGTGGAGGGATTCTTGTTGGGGAACGTTGCATGGGAAACAAAAAATTTCCTACGCACACGCAATATCTATCCATGGTGATGAGCATCTACGAGAGGGAGAGTGTATCTACATACCCTTGTAGATCGCTAAGCGGGAAGCGTTAAGAAACGCGGTTGGTGTAGTCGAACACCTTCGCAATCCAAATTGCCGAGCGTCCCGCGATCACATCATGATTCGTCCCGTGATCCAATTACGATCTGTCCCGCGAACTCATCACGATCCGTCCCGCGATCTCATCATGTTCCGTCCCGCGATCTCATCACGATCCGTCCCATGAACACATCACAAACCGTCTCGCGATCTTGTTCACTACGGAACCGATCTAGAAGAGCACCCGTGGAACGGGTAGCACGTGGCCGTAAATTAAGTGCCAAAACCCTAGATATCCACTAGTATATATAGGAGGAGGGGAGAGGAGGCTGCGCCCAAGGGGAGAGCTCCCTCTTGGCTTCGGCCGAACTGGTGGAGGGGGAGTCCTCCTCCAATTGGGAGTCCACCTCTCACACGAGAGGTGGAACTTGGGGAGGACTCCACCCCAATTCGGTTTGGGCCTCTCTCCCCTGTGCCTAGGATACCTTGGCCGAACCCACTAGCCCCTAGCCACCAGCCCACTAGGGGCTGGTGGGTTGCCACTTTGGCCCATGGGGTGGGTTGGCCCCACTGGTGGATCCCCGGGACCCATTCGTCACTCCCCGTACACTATGGAAAGTGCACGAAATCTTTTCAGAGTCCAAACACCACCTTCCTATATATCAATCTTCGTTTCCGGACTATTCCGGAACTCCTCGCAACGTCCGGGATCTCATCCGGGACTCCGAACAACCTTCGTTCACCATCATACATAGCTCTATACTACCGAAACGTCACCAAACCTTAAGTGTGCAGACCCTGCAGGTTCGAGAACTATGTAGACATGACCGAGACACCTCTACGGTCAATAACCAATGGCGGGGCCTGGATGTGCACATTGGTTCCTACATATCCTACGAAGATCTTTATCAGTCGAACCTCTATGTCATGGATTCAGTAAATCCCGTATGATGTTCCCTTTGTTCTTCGGTATGTCACTTGCCCGAGATTCGATCGTCGGTATGTCCATACCTAGTTCAACCTTGTTACCGGCAAGTCTCTTTACTCGTTCCGTAATACAAGATCCCATGACTAACACTTAGTCACATTGCTTGCAAGGCTTATTGTGATGTTGCATCACTGAGTGGGCCCTGAGATACCTCTCCGTCACACGGAGTAACAAATCCCAGTCTTGATCCATGCCAACTCAACAGACACCCGCGGAGATACCTATAGAGCACCTTTATAGTCACCCAGTTACGTTGCGACGTTTGATACACACAAGGCACTCCTTCGATGTCCGTGTGTTGCATGATCTCATGGTCATAGGAACATATACTTGACATGCAGAAAACAGTAGCAATAAACTGACACGATCATAGCCTACGTTTGTAGTTTGGGTCTTGTCCATCACATCATTCTCCTAATGGTGTGATCCCTTTATCAAATGACATCTCATGTCCATGGCTAGGAAACCTTAACCATCTTTGATCAACGAGCTAGTCCATTAGAGGTATACTAGGGACATGGTTTTGTCTATGTATCCACACATGCATCTAAGTCTCCGATCAATACAATTTATAGCATGGATAATAAACGATTATCATGAACAAGGAAATATGATAATAACTAATTTATTATTGCCTCTAGGGCATATTTCCAACAGTCTCCCACTTGCACTAGAGTCAATAATCTAGTTCACATCACCATGTGATTCGCATTTTTATGAATCTAACACCCAATGAGTTCTAGGGCTCGATCATGCTTTGCATGTGAGAGAGGTATTATAGTCAACGGGTCTACGACATTTAGATCCGTGTGTACTTTGCAAATTTCTATGTCAAACCGTAAATACTGCTACCACACTCCACTTGGTACTATTCCAAGTGGCTGCTCCACTATACGTATCCAGATTGCTACTACGAGTCATCCGGATTGGTTTTAAAGCTTGCATCGATGTAACTCTTTACGATGAACTCTTTATCACCTCCATAATCAAGAAACATCTCCTTAGTCTTTTAGTTACTAAGGATAATCTTGACCGCTGTCCAGTGCTTCATTCCAGGATCACTTTGAAACCTTCTGGCCATACTTATGGCAAGGCTGACATCGGGTCTTGTGCACAGCATTGCATACTTGATAGAGCCTATGGCTGAAGCATAGGGGATGACACTTATCTTTTCTCTATCTTTTGTAGTCATTGGGCATTGAATTTTACTCAACTTTATACCTTACAAATGAAGCGACAACTCTTTCTATGACTGATCCATTTTGAACTCTTTCAAAATCTTGTCAAGGTATGTACTCATTGAAAGTCTCATCAAGTATCTTGATCTATCTCTATAGATCTTGATGCTCAACAATTAGGTAGCTTTATCCAGGTCTTCCTTCAAAAAACTCTTTTCAAACACCTGTTTATGCTCTCCAGAAATTCTACATCATTTCTAAATAGCAATATGTCATCCACATATACTTATCAGAAACTCTATAGTGCTCCCACTCACTTTATTGCAAATACAAGTTTCTCGTAAACTTTGTATAGACTCAAAAACTTTGATGACCTCATCAAAGTGTATATTCCAACTCCGAGATGCTTGCTTCAGTTCATAGAAGAATCACTGAAGCTCGCACATCTTTTAGCATCCTTAGGACTGACAAAACCTTCTGGTTGTATCTCATACAACCTTTCCTTAAGGAAGGAAAGGATGTTTTGGCATCCATCTGCCAGAGTTCATAATTGAAAAATGCAACAACTGCTAACATAATTCCAACAGACTTTAGCATCACTACGAGTGAGAAAGTCTCATCGCAGTCAACTCTTTGAACTTGTTGTAAATTACTTTGCAACATGTCGAGCTTTACAAATGGTAACATTTACCATCAGCGTCTGTCTTCATTTTAAAGATCCGATTGTACTTAACGACCTGCCGTCCAACGAGCAAGTGCACCAAAGTCTATACTTGATTTTCATACATGGATCCTTTCTCGGATTTCATGGCCTCTAACCATTTGTTGGTTTCTGGGCCCATCATCGCTTCTCCATAGTTTGTAGTTTCATCGTTTTCAAACAACATGACCTCCAAGACAGGGTTGTCGTACCGCTCAGGAGCAGTATACATCCTTGTCGCCCTATGAGGTTTGATAGTAACTTGATCCGAAGCTTCATGATCATCATCATTAACTTCCTCTTCAACTAACGTAGGCTTCACAGAAACAACTTCCTGCGCTGCGTTACTCTCTGTTTGAAGTAAAGGTTCAATAATCTCATCAAGTTCTATCCTCCTCCCGCTCAATTCTTTCAAGAGAAACCCTTTCTCGAGAAAGGACCCTGTTTTAGCAACAAACATTTTATGCTTGGATCTGAGATAGAAGGTTCACCCAACTGTTCTTAGGGTATTCTATGAAGATGCATTTGTCCGCTTTGGGTTCGAGCTCATTAGGTGAAAACATTTTCCACACAAGTGTCACAGCCCCAAACATTAAGAAATGACAACTTATGTTTCTATCAAACCATAGTTCACACGGTGTCATCTCAACGGATTTAGATGGTGCCCTATTTAGAGTGAATGTGGTTGTCTCTAATGCATAACCCCAAAATTATAGTAACAAGACGATAATAGACATCATAGCACGTACCATATCCAATAGAACATGACTATGACGTTCGGACACACCATCACACTATGGTGTTCCAGGTGGCGTGAGTTGTGAAACAACTTTCACATTGTCTAAAGTTGTATGCCAAACTCGTAACTCAGATATTCACCTCCACGATCATATCGCAAACATTTTTATCTTCTTGTCACGATGATCTTAAACTTCACTCTGAATTTGCTTGAACCTTTCAAACGATTCAGACTTGTGTTTCATTAAGTAAATATACACTATATTTACTCAAATCATCAGTGAAGGTAAGAAAATAATGATATCCACCGCACGCTACAAGACTCATTGGATTGCATACATCAACATGTATCATTTCCAATAAATCACTTGCCCGCTTCATCAAAACAGAAAACGGGGTCCTTAGTCATCTTGACCAAGAGGCATGGTTCGCATGTCTCAACCGATTCGAGATCGAATGAGTCCAAAGATCCATCAGCATGGAGTTTCTTCATGCGTTTAATACCAATATGACATTTAGCGGCAGTGCCGCAAGTATGTGGTACCATTATTATTAACTTTGTATATCTTTGGCATCAATGTTATGAACATGTGTATTACTACGATCAAGTTTCAACAAACCATTCTCACTAGGTGCATGACCATTGAAGGTATTATTCATGTAAACAGAATAACCATTATTCTTTAACTTAAATGAATAACCGTGTTGCAATAAACACGATCTAGTCACGTTCATGCTCAACGCAAAACACCAAATAACATTTATTTAGGTTCGTCACTAATCCCGAAGGTAGAGAGAGCGTGCGATGTTGATCACATCAACCTTGGAAACATTTCCAACACACATCGTCACCTCACATTTAGTTAGTTCTCCGTTTATTTCGTAGCTTTTATTTCGAGTTACTAACATTTACCAACCGAACCGGTATCCTATACCCAGGTGATACTAGGAGTACAAGCAAGGTACATATCAATAACACGTATATCAAATATACTTCTGTCGACGTTGCTAGCCTTCTTATCTACCAAGTATCTAGGGTTGTTCCACTTTAGCGACCTCTCTCCTCATAATTGAAGCACTTAGTCTCGGGTTTGGGTTCAACTTTGGGTTGCTTCACTGGAGCAGCAACTGACTTGCCATCCATGAAGTTTCCCACCTTCCCTTGCCCTTCTCGAAACTAGTGGTTATACTAACCATCAACACTTGATGCTCCTTCTTGATTTCTACCTTCGCGATGCCAAACATCGCGAACAGCTCAGAGATCATTAATTCTATCCCTAGCATTTTATAGTTCATCACCAAGTTCTAGTAGCTTAGTGAAAGTGACTTGGAGAACTATATCAATCACTATCTTGTCTGGAAGATGAACTCCCACTCGATTCAAGCGATTGTAGCACCCAGACAATCTGAGCACATGCTCAACGATTGAGCTATTCTCGTTCATCTTGCAGGCAAAGAATCTTGTTGGAGATCTCATATCTCGCAACACGGGCACGAGCCTGAGATCCTAATTTCAGCTCTTAGAACATCTCATATGTTCCGTGACGTTCAAAACGTTTCGAAGCCTCAATTCTAAGCCGTAATGCATGACGCACTAAACTATCAAGTAGTAATCAACACGTACCTGTCATATGTTCACAACATCTACAGACGACGCTAGAGGGGTTGGCGCACCAAGCGGTGCATCAAGGACATAAGCCTTCTGTGCAGCAACGAGCACAATCCTCAGATCACGGATCCACTCCACAATATTGCTACCATCATCTTTCAACTCTATTTCTCTAGGAACATATAAATATTCAAGGGAGCTATAGCGCGAGCAAGTAATCTACAACATAATTTGCAAAGACACTACTGACTATATTCATGATAATGAGTTCAATTAATCATATTACTTAAGAACTCCCACTCAAATTGACATCCCTCCGGTCATTCGAGTGATACATGATCCAAATTCACCAACTCAAGTCCAATCATCACGTGAGTTGAGGTGGTTACAACGGTGAACATCATCATGTTGATCATATCTACTATATGACTCATGTTCGACCTTTCGGTCTCTTGTGTTCCGAGGCCATGTCTGTACATGCTATGCTCGTCAAGTTTAACCCGAGTGTTCTGCGCATGCAACACTGGCTTGCACCCGTTGTATGTGAACGTAGAGTCTATCACACCCGATCATCATGTGGTGTCTCAACACGACGAACTTTCGCAACGGTGCACACTCGGGGAGAACACAATTTATCTTGAAATTTAAGTGAGGGATCACCTTATAATGCTACCGTCGTACTAAGCAAAACAAGGTTCATAAAAGGATTAACATCAAATGCAATTCATAAGTGACATGATATGGCCATGAACTGGTGCTTTAGATCTCCATCTCGAAAGCACCAGCATGATCTCCATCGTCACCGACAAGACACCATGATCTCCATCAACGTGTCGCCATCAGGGTTGTCGCGCCCAACATACTTCTACTAATATTGCTACCGTTTAGCGATAAAGTAAAGCATTACATAGCGCTTAATGATTGACACGCAGGTCATACAATAATTAAGGAGAACCCTATGGCTCCTGCCGGTTGCCGTACTCACCGACATGCAAGTCGTGAAATTTTATACATCACATGATCATCTCATACATCACATATATCACATCATGTAATTGGCCATATCACATCACAACATACCCTGCAAAAACAAGTTAGACGTCCTCTAATTGTTGTTGCATGATTTACGTGGCTGCTATGAGTTTCTAGCAAGAACGATTCTCACCTACGCATAAACCACAACGGTGATACATAATTTGCTTTTCAACCTTCTCAAGGGCCGCCTTTGTCGAATCCGATCCAACTAAAGTGAGAGAAACTGGCACCCGCAAGCCATCTATGCAACAAGTTGCGGTCAAGGGAACCGGTCTCTCGTAAGCGTACGAGTAATGTTGGTCCGGGCCGCTTCATCTCACAATACCGCTGAACCAAAATCCGACCAAGGGAGGAAGCAATCTAAGCATCAACGCCCACAAACCTTTTGTGTTCTACTCAAGATCTCATATACACATAGACCTAGCTCATGATGCCACTGTTGCGAAACGTTGCATGGGAAACAAAAATTTTCCTACGCACACGCAAGATCTATCCATGGTGATGAGCATCTACGAGAGGGAAAGTGGATCTACATACCCTTGTAGATCGCTAAGCGGGAAGCGTTAAGAAACGCGGTTGGTGTAGTCGAACATCTTCGCGATCCAAATCACCGAGCGTCCCGCGATCACATCACGATTTGTCCCGTGATCCAATCACGATCCGTCTCGCGAACTCATCACGATCCGTCCCGCGATCTCATCATGATCCGTCCTGCAATCTCATCATGATCCGTCTCATGAACACATCACGAACCGTCTCTGGATCTTGTTCACGGTCCTTCCGATCTAGCGCGGAACGGACGGCACCTCCGCATTCAGCACACGAGCAGCTTGATGACGATCTCCACCGTATTGATACAGCAAGAGGAAGTGGAGAGAGAGAAGAGCTCACCGGCAGCGTGACGGCGCTCCGGTGATGGTGGTGGAGCAATTCCGGCAGGGCTTCGCCTAAGCAATGCGGAAATCCGATCTAGAGGAGCACCGATGGAACGGGTAGCACGTGGTCGTAAATTAAGTTCTAAAACCCTAGATATCCACTAGTATATATAGGAGGAGGGGACAGGAGGCTGCGCCCATGGGGAGGGCTCCCTCTTGGCTTCGGCCGAACTGGTGGAGGGGGAGTCCTCCTCCAATTGGGAGTCCACCTCTCACACGAGAGGTGGAACTTGGGGAGGACTCCACCCCAATTCGGTTTGGGCCTCTCTCCCCTACGCCTAGGCCACCTTGGCCGACCCCACCAGCCCACTAGGGGCTGGTGGGTCGCCACTTTGGCCCATGGGGTAGGTTGGCCCCACTGGTGGACCCCCGGGACCCATTCGTCACTGTCGGTACACTAACGAAAGTGCTCGAAATCTTT
Organism: Hordeum marinum; assembly: GCA_022496015.1. Lineage (NCBI taxonomy): Eukaryota > Viridiplantae > Streptophyta > Magnoliopsida > Poales > Poaceae > Hordeum > Hordeum marinum. Next base: position 532,384,986 of record CM039678.1, on the reverse strand, counting down.
CCGGAGTCCAAACACCACCTTCCTATATATCAATCTTCGTTTCCGAACTATTCCGAAACTCCTCGTGACGTCCAGGATCTGATCCGAGACTCCGAACAACCTTCGGTCACCAACTAACAAAACTCCATACTACCGAAACGTCACCAAACCTTAAGTATGCAGACCCTGCGGGTTCGAGAACTATGTTGACATGACCGGGACACCTCTACGGTCAATAACTCAATAGACACCCTCGGAGATACCTGTAGAGCACCTTTATAGTCACCTAGTTACGTTGCAACGTTTGATAAACACAAGGCACTCCTCCGATGTCCGTGAGTTGCATGATCTCATGGTCATAGGAACATATACTTGACCTGCAGAAAATAGTAGCAATTAACTGACACGATCATATGCTACATTTGTAGTTTGGTTCTTGTCCATCACATCATTCTCCTAATGATGTGATCCCATTATCAAATGACATCTCATGTCCATGGCTAGGAAACCTTAACCATCTTTGATCAACGAGCTAGTCCATGAGAGACATACTAGGGACATGGTTTTGTCTATGTATCCACACATGCATCTAAGTCTCCGATCAATACAATTTATAGCATGGATAATAAACGATTATCATGAACAAGGAAATATGGTAATAACTAATTTATTATTGCCTCTAGGGCATATTTCCAACAATTCTATCGGGAAAATTTCCCACAAAAGGGGGATGCCGAAGACTTGATCATCACCAATGATACAATCATCACGGGGATCATCATCTTCATCAACTTCTTAACCAACACTATTTCATCTCCATATATTAGTTCATCCATGTTGTTCAATCTTCGTATCAAACATCAGATTAGTAACTAGGAGTACTTATGTGTTTTGATTGCACCTTGTAGTTGATGCATACGAGTTTTATTGGTGAAAGAATGTTGAGTTCAGATTGTTCATCATATAGTTATACCTATTGATCATGATTCATATGATGTTTTGTGAGTAGTTCCATTTGTTCTTGCAGAAATGGGAGAAGTCTTGTTGCTAGTAATCACGTGAAGTTGATTACCGTTCAAAGTTTTGATGATACTCGTGTTGTTCTTCCTCTAGTGGTATTATTTGAATGCCGACGACATGAAACTTCACCATCTTTGGGCCAAATGGAAGAAATTGGGGAACTAATTTGTAGATGATGGGGTGGAGAAGTGATAGAAACTCAAACCCTAGTTTATGAATTGTTCCTTGAGGGATTTAACGCCATGACTAGATTTATCTTAGTTACTTCTCTTGTAGGGGTTAATGCTTTGTGTGTATCAAACGGCGCAACATAACTGGGTGACTATAATGGTGCTCTACAGGTATCTCCGAGGGTGTCTGTTGAGTTGGCATGGATCAAGACTGGGATTTGTTACTCCGTGTGATGGAGAGGTATCTTAGGGCCCACTCAGTAATACAACATCACAGATTCTACAAAAATCTTTATCGGTCGAACCTCTATGTCAAGGATTCAGTTAATCCCGTATGATGTTCCCTTTGTTATTCGGTATGTTACTTGCCCGAGATTCGATCGTCGGTATCTCCATACCTAGTTCAACCTCTTTACCGGCAAGTCTCTTTACTTGTTCCGTAATACAAGATCCCATGACTAAAACTTAGTCACATTGCTCGCAAAGCTTATTGTGATGTTGTATTACCAAGTGGGCCCTAAGATACCTCTCCGTCACACGGAGTAACAAATCCCAGTCTTGATCCATGCCAACCCAACAGACACCCTTGGAGATACCTGTAGAGCACATTTATAGTCACCCAGTTACGTTGCGACGTTTGATACACACAAGGCACTCTTTCGTTGTCCCTGAGTTGCATGATCTGATGGTCATAGGAACATATACTTGACATGCAAAAAACAGTAGAAATAAACTGACACGATCATATGCTACATTTGTAGTTTGAGTCTTGTCCATCACATCATTCTCCTAATGATGTGATCCCGTTATCAAATGGCATCACATGTCAATGGCTAGGAAACCTTGACCATCTTTGATCAACGAGGTAGTTCACTAGAGGCATAGTAGGGACAAAGTGTTGTCTATTTATCCACACATGTAATGTGTTTCCAATCAATACAATTATAGCATGGATAATAAAAAATTATCATGAACAAGGAAATATAATAATAAACACTTCATTTATGGCCTCTAGGGCATATTTCCAACAGTCTCCCACTTAAACTAGAGTCAATAATCTAGTTCACATCACTATGTGATTTACATTGTAATGAATCGAACACCCATGCAGTTCTGGTGTTGATCATGTTTAGCCCTTGGAAGAGGTTTAGTCAACGGATCTGCAACATTCAAATCTGTGTGCACTTTGCAAATATTTATTTCCTTCTCCTTGATGTAATCGCGGATGGATTTGAAGCATCGCCTTATGTGTCTGGCTCTCTTGTGAAACCTTGGTTCCTTGGCAAGAGCAATGACACCAGTGTTGTCACAGAACAGAGTCATCGGATTCATTGCACTGGGCACTACTCCAAGATCCTTCATGAACTACTGCATCCAAAGACCTTCCTTCGCCGCCTCTGAGGCTGCGATTGTTGGGGAAGGTAGCATGGGAAACAAAAAATGTCCTACGCACACGCAAGATCTATCCATAGTGATGAGCATCTATGAGAGGGAGAGTGGATCTACATACCCTTGTAGATTGCTAAGTGGCAAGCGTTAAGAAACACGGTTGGTGTAGTTGAATGTATTCGCGATCCAAATCGCTGAGTGTCCCATGATCATATCACGATCCGTCCTAATCAAGCACCGAACGGACGACACCTCCGTGTTCAGCACACGTATAGCTTGATGACGATCTCTGCCTTCTGGATCCAGCAAGAGGGAGCGGAGAGGTAGACGAGTTCTCCGGCAGCATGACAGTGCTCGCCTAAGGATTGCAGAAAACCAATCTAGAGGAGAAACTATGCACTAGAGGAACCGGTAGCACGTGGCTGAAAATAAAGTGCAAAACCCCCAAAACCTCTAGTATATATAAGAGTAAGAGAGGAGAAGGCTTGGTGCAAGGGCAAAGCCCTCTAGGATTCGCCCTAAGTGGGAGGAGAGGAGGAATCCTCCTCCAATCCTAGTAGGACTAGGACTCCTCCTTATTTTTGTCTTTTTGCCTTTTTCCACCTTTTTCTCTTTGGGCTTTTCTTCCCAGCCACATGGGCCTTATGTGGGACTTCCACCAGCTCACAAAGGGCTGGTATTCACTCTCCCACAAACCATGTAGCTTCTTGGGTCGAAATACCCCTCCCGATGGTCTCCCGGTACACTACCGGCACTCCCGATACACTACCGATGAGCCCGAAACTATTACGGCGACCAAAATAGGACTTCCTATATATCAATAGTTACCTTTAGACCATTCCGGAGCTCCTCATGACGTCTGGGATCTCATATGGGACTCCGAACAACCTTTGGTCACCACCATGCATAACTCTATACTATTGAAACATCACCAAACCTTAAGTGTGCAGACCCTGCGGGTTCGAGAACTATGTAGACATGACCGAGACACCTCTACGGTCAATAAACAATAACTGGACCTGGATGCCCATATTGGTTCCTACATATTCTACGAAGATCTTTATCGGTCGAACCTCTATGTCAAGGATTCAGTTAATCCCGTATGATGTTCCCTTTCTTCTTCGGTATGTTACTTGCCCGAGATCGTCGATATCTCCATACCTAGTTCAACCTCGTTACCAGCAAGTCTCTTTACTCGTTCCGATATACAAGATCACATGACTAACAATTAGTCACATTGCTTGCAAGGCTTATTGTGACGTTGTATTACCAAGTAGGCCCTAAGATACCTCTCCGTCACACGGAGTAACAAATCCCAGTCTTGATCCATGCCAACCCAACAGACACACTTGGAGATACCTATAGAGCACCTTTATAGTCACCTTGCTACATTGCGACGTTTGATACACACAAGGCACTCTTCCGGTGTCTGTGAGTTGCATGATCTCACGGTCATAGGAACATATACTTGACATGCAGAAAACAGTAGCAATAAACTGACCGGATCATATGCTACGTTTGTAGTTTGGGTCTTGTCCATCCCATCATTCACCTAATGATGTGATCCCGTTATAAAATGACATCACATGTCAATGGCTAGGAAACCTTGACCATCTTTGATCAATGAGCTAGTTCACTAGAGGCATACTAGGGACAAAGTGTTGTCTATTTACCCACATATGTAATGTGTTTCCAATTAATACAATTATAGCATGGATAATAAACGATTATCATGAACAAGGAAATATAATAATAAACACTTTATTTATTGCCTCTAGGGCATATTTCCAACAGCGATGTACTCCGCATCGCATGTAGAATTGGCTACCACGCTTTGCTTGGAACTGCACCATCTTACCGCTCACCCGTTGAGAATAAATACGTATCCGTTTGTGACTTAGAGTCATTCGGGTCAGTGTCAAAGCTCGCATCGACGTAAACCTTTATGACGAGCTCTTCATCACCTCCATAAACGAGAAACTTTTCCTTAGATCTTTTCAGGTACTTAAGGATATTCCTGACCGCCGCCCAGTGTTCCATTCTAGGATCACTTTCAAACCTTCCGGCCATACTTATGGCAAGGCTAACATCGGGTCTTGTGCACAGCATTGCATACATGATAGAGCCTATGGCTGAAGCATTGGGGATGACACATCTTTTCTCTAGCTTCTGCAGTCACTGGGCATTGACTCTTACTCAACTTCACACCTCGTAACACAGGCAAGAACCCTTCTTGCACTGATCCATTTTAAACTTCTTCAAAACTTTATCTAGGTATGTGCTTTGTGAAAGTGCTATTACGCATCTCGATCTATCTTTATAGATCTTAATGCCTAATATGAAAGCAGCTTCTCCTAGGTCCTTCATTGAAAAACTCTTGTTCAAATATTCCTTCACGCTTTCCAGTATTTCTATATTGTTTCCAATCAACAATATGTCATCCACATATAATATTAGAAACGTTATAGAGGTCCCACTCACTTTCTTGTAAATACAAGCTTCTCCATAAACTTGTATAAACCCAAACTTTTTGTTCACCTCATCAAAGCGCTTATTCCAACTCCGAGATGCTTGCACCAGCACATAAATGGATCGCTGGAGTTTGCAAACTTTGTAAGCATTCTCTGGATCGACAAAACCTTCTGGTTGCATCATATACAACTCTTCCTCAAGGAAACCGTTGAGGAATGTTGTTTTGACATCCATCTGCCAAATTTCATAGTCGAAATAAGCAGCTATTGCCAACATGATTCTGACAGACTTAAGCATCACTACGGATGAGAAGGTCTCATCATAGTCAACTCCTTGAACTTGTGAAAAACCCTTTGCCACAAGTCGAGCTTTATAGACGGTGACATTACCATTCACGTCCGTCTTCTTCATAATGATTCATTTCTTCTGAATGGCCTTTCGCCCTTCAGGTAATACTTCGAAAGTCCATACTTCGTTTTCATACATGGATCCCATCTGGGATTTCATGGCCTCTAACCATTTCTCGGAATCCGGGCCCATCATCGCTCCTCCATAGCTCATAAGTTCATTGTTGTACAACAACATGACCTCGAAGACAGGGTTGTCGTACCACTCAGGAGCAGTACGCGCCCTTGTCGACCTACGAGGTTCAATAGTAACTTGATCCGAAGCTTCATGATCATCATCATTAACTTCCTCTTCAACTGTCGTAGGCTCCACATAAACATCTTTCTGCGTTGCCCTACTCTCCGGTTGAAGTAAAGGTTCAATAACCTCATCAAGCTCTATTTTCCTCCCACTCTGGTTCGCATGTGTCAAGTGATTCAAAATCAAGTGACTCCAAAAGTCCATCAGCATGGAGCTTCCTCATGCGTTTTACACCAATATGACCTAAACGGCAGTGCCACAAGAAAGTGGTACTATCATTATCAAGTCTACATCTTTTGGCATCAATGCTATGAACATGTGTATCATCACTATCAAGATTCAATATGAATAAACCCCTCACATTGGGTGCATGACCATAAAAGATATTACTCATATAAATAAAACAACCATTATTCTCCGATTTAAATGAGTAACCGTCTCACAATAAACAACATCCAGATAGAATGTTCATGCTTAACACAGGCACTAAATAGCAATTATTCAGGTTCATCACTAATCCCGATGGTAATCGAAGAGAGAGCGTGCCGATGGTGATCACATAAACCTTGGAACCATTTCCCACGCACATCGTCACTTTGTCCTTTGCCAGCCTTCGTCTATTTCGTAGTTCCTGCTTTGAGTTGCAAATGTGAGCAACTGAACCGGTATCAAATACCCAGGCACTACAACGAGAGCTAGTAAGGTACACATCAATAACATGTATATCATATGTACCTTGTTTGTCGTTGTCCGCCTTCTTGTCAGCCAGGTACTTGGGGTAGTTCTGCTTCCAGTGACCAGTTCTCTTCCAATGAAAGCACTCAGTTTCTGGCTAGGGTCCAGCCTTGGGCTTCTTTACAGGAGTAGCAACTGTTTGCCATCCTTATTGGTTTTACCCTTCTTGCCCTTGCCCTTGCCATTCTTATTGAAACTAGCTGTTTTATTGACCATCAACACTTGATGTTCTTTCCGGATTTCAGACTCAACGACTTTTAGCATCGCAAACAGCTCGGCGACTGACTTGTTCATCCCGTGCATGTTATAGTTTATCACAAAGCTCTTGTAACTAGGTGGCAGTGATTGAAGAACTCTGTCAGTGATCGCCTCTATCGGAAGGGCAATTCCCAACTCCACCAGACGAGTCGAATACCCAGACATTCTGAGTATATGTTCACTGATAGACTCGTTCTCCTCCATTTTGCAAGCATAGAACTTATCAGAAGTCTCATACCTCTCGATCTGGGCATTATTTTGAAAGATAAACTTCAACTCCTAGAACATCTCATATGCTCCATGATGTTCAAAACGTCTTTCAAGTCCTGGTTCTAAGCCATACAATATTGCACACTGAACTATTGAGTAATCTCCAGAACGTGCCTCCCAAGCATTATTAACGTCTTCGGATGACATGTCTTCTGGTTGGTCACCAAGCGGTGCATCAAGGACATATGATTTCTGGGAAGCCGTGGGGATAATCCTCAGATTACGGGCCTAGTCAACAAAGTTACTTCCATCATATTTCAACTTAGCTTTCTCAAGGAACGCATTAAAATTTAGGGGTGCTACTGCGCGAGCCACTGATCTACAACATAAATATGCAAAGGTTACTTAGAATATTGTTCAAGGTAATGAGTTTAGTTAATCAAATTATTAAAGCTCCCACTCAAATTGACATCTCTCGGGTCATCTGAGTGTCACATGATCCAAATTCACCAACTCAAGTCCGATCATCACGTCAGTTACGGTGGTTTCAATGGTGAACATCATCATGTTGATCATATCTACTATATGACTTATGTTCGACCTTTCGGTCTCTTGTGTTCCGAGGCCATGTCTGTACATGCTAGGCTCGTCAAGTTTAACCTGAGTGTTCTGCATGTGCAACACTGGCTTGCACCCGTTGTATATGAACGTAGAGTCTATCACACCCGATCATCACGTGGTGTATCGACATGACGAACTTTCGCAATGGTGCAGACTCGAGGAGAACACACTTCATCTTGAAATTTAAGTGAGGGATCACCTTATAATGCTACTGTCGTCCTAAGCAAAACAAGGTGCATAAAAGGATTAACATCACATGCAAATCATAAGTGATATGATATGGCCATGAACTTGTGCTTTTGATCTCCATCTTTGAAAGAACCGGCATGATTTCCATCATCACCGGCATGACACCATGATCTCCATCATCTTGATCTCCATCAACGTGTCGCCATCGGGGTTATCGCACCCACCATGCTTCTACTACTATTGCTACCGTTGAGCGATAAAGTAAAGCATTACGTGTTGGGGAACGTCGCATGGGAAACAAAAAAATTCCTACGCACACGCAAACCTATCCATGGAGATGAGCATCTACGAGAGGGAGAGTGGATCTACGTACCCTTGTAGATCGCGAAGAGGGAAGTGTTAAGAAACGCGGTTGGTGTAGTCGAACGTCTTCACGATCCAAATCGCCGAGCGTTCTGCGATCTAATCACGAACAGTACCGCGATCTCGTCACGATCCGTCCCGCGATCCAATCACGAACATCCCGTGGCCTTGATCATGATCCTTCCGATCTAGTACCGAACGGACGACACCTCCGCGTTCAACACACGTGCAACTTGATGACGAGCTCCACCATCTTGATCCAGCAAGAGGGGGTGGAGAGGAGGAAGAGTTCACCAGCAGCATGACGGCGCTCCGACGACGGTGGTGGAGTGATTCCGACAGGGCTTCGCCTAAGCACTGCGGAAAACCGATTTAGAGGAGCACCGATGGAACAGGTAGCACGAGGCCGTAAATTTTGTGCAAAACCCTTCTATTGCACTAGTATATATAGGAGGAGAGGAGGAGCAGGGCTGGCGCAGGGCTGAGCCCCTCTTGGAGTCGGCCGAAGCCAAGGGGGAGGAGTCCTACTCCTCCTCCACTCCTAGTAGGAGTAGGACTCTCCCTTTTTGCCTTTTTTTCACTCTTTTTCCTTTGGGAATCTTCCCCCAGCCACATGGGCCTATTGTGGCTATTCCACCAGCCCACTAAGGGCTGGCTAATACTGTCCCACAGCCCATGAAGCCTCTTGGGTCGAAATACCCCTCCCGGAGGTCTCCCGGTACACTACCGGCACTCCCGGTACCCTACGGATGAGCCCGAAACTTTTCCGGCGACCAAACTGGGACTTCCTATATATGAATCTTGACCTCCGGACCATTTTGGAGGTCCTCATTACGTCCGGGATCTCATCCGGGACACCAAACAAACTTCGGTCACCACCATACATAACTCAACACTACCAAAACGTCACCAAACCTTAAGTGTGCAGACCCTACGGGTTCGAGAACTATGTAGACATGACCGAGACACCTCTATGGTCAATAAACAATGGCGGGACCTGGATGTCCACATTGGTTCCTACATATTCTACGAAGATCTTTATCGGTCGAACCTCTATGTCAAGGATTCAGTTAATCCCGTATGATGTTCCCTTTGTTCTTCGGTATGTTACTTGCCCGAGATTCGATCGTCGGTATCTCCATACCTAGTTCAATCTCATTACCGGCAGGTCTCTTTACTCATTCTGTAATACAAGATCCCGCAACTAAAAATTAGTCACATTGCTTGCAAGGCTCATTGTGATGTTGTATTACCGAGTGGGCCTGAGATACCTCTCCGTCACATGGAGTAACAAATCTCAGTCTCGGTCCATTCTAACTCAATAGACACCCTCGAAGACACCTATAGAGCACCTTCATAGTCACCCAGTTACGTTGCAACGTTTGATACACACAAGGTACTACTTCGATATCTGTGAGTTGCATGATCTCATGGTCATAGGAACATATACTTGACATGTAAAAAACAGTAGCAATAAACTGACACGATCATAAGCTACGTTTGTAGTTTGGGTCTTGTCCATCACATCATTCTCCTAATGATGTGATCCCGTTATCAAATGACATATCATGTCCATGGCTAGGAAACCTTAACCATCTTTCAATCAACGAACTAGTTCACTAGAGGCATACTAGGGACATTGTGTTTGTCTATGTATCCACACATGTATCCATGTTTCCAATTAATACAATTATACCATGGATAATAAACGATTATCATGAACAAGGAAATACAATAATAAACACTTTATTTATTGCCTCTAGGGCATATTTCCAACAGTCTCCCACTTGCACTAGAGTCAATAATCTAGTTTACATCACTATGTGATTTACATTGTAATGAATCGAACACCCATGCAGTTCTGGTGTTGATCATGTTTAGCCCTTGGAAGAGGTTTAGTGAACGGGTCTGCAACATTCAGATCCGTGTGCACTTTGCAAATATTTATGTCTTTCTCCAAGATGTAATCGCGGATGGAGTTGAAGCGTCGCTTTATGTGTCTAGTCCTCTTGTGAAACCTTGGTTCCTTGGCCAAAGCAATGGCACCAGTGTTGTCACAAAACATGTTCATTGGATTCAGTGCACTGGGCACTACTCCAAGATCTTTCATGAACTGCTTCATCCAGACACCTTCCTTTGCCGCCTCCGAGGCTGCGATGTATTGTGCTTCGCACGTAGAATCAGCTACCATGCTTTGCTTGGAACTGCACCAGCTTACCGCTCCCCCGTTAAGAATAAATACGTATTCGGTTTGCGACTTAGAGTCATCCGGATCAGTGTCAAAGCTTGCATCGACGTAACCCTTTACGACGAGCTCTTCATCACCTCCATAAACGAGAAACATTTCTTTAGTCCTTTTTAGGTACTTAAGAATATTCTTGACCGCTTGCGAGTGCTCCATTCTAGGATCACTTTGAAACCTTCCGGCCATACTTATGGCAAGGCTGACATCGGGTCTTGTGCACAGAATTGCATACATGATAGAGCCTATGGTTGAAGCATAGGGGATGACACTCATGTTTTCTCTATCTTCTGCAGTTACTGGGCATTGAGTCTTACTCAACTTCACACCTTGTAATACTGGCAAGAACCCCTTCTTGGACTGCTCCATTTTGAACTTCTTCAAAACTTTATCAAGGTATGAGCTCTGTGAAAGTGCTATTAAGCGTCTCGATCTATCTCTATAGATCTTAATGCCTAATATGAAAGCAGCTTATCCTAGGTCCTTCATTGAAAAACTCTTGTTCAAATATTCCTTCACGCTCTCCAGCAATTATATATTGTTTCCAATCAGCATCCACATATAATACTAGAAACGCTATAGAGCTCCCACTCACTTTCTTGTAAATACAAGCTTTTCCGTAAATTTGTATAAACTCAAACGCTTTGATCACCTCATCAAAGCGCTTATTCCAACTCTGAGATGCTTGCACCAGTCCATAAATGGATCGCTGGAGTTTGCAAACTTTGTCAGCATTCTCCGGATCGAAAAAACCTTCGGGTTGCATCATATACAACTCTTCCTCAAGGAAACTGTTGAGGAACGCTGTTTTTACATCCATCTGCCAAATTTCATAGTCGAAATAGGCAGCTATTTCTAACATGATTCTGACAGACTTAAGCATCGCTACGGGTGAGAAAGTCTCATCGTAGTCAACTCCTTGAACTTGTGAAAAACCCTTTGCCACAAGTCGAGCTTTATAGCCGGTGACATTACCGTCCGCGTCTGTTTTCTTCTTAAAGATCCATTTGTTCTGAATGGCCTTTCGCCCTTCAGGTAATACTTCCAAAATCCATACTTTGTTTTCATACGTGGATCCCATCTCGGGTATACTTGCCTCTAACCATTTCTTGGAATCCGGGCCTATCACTTCTCCTCCATAGCTCGTAGGTTCATTGTTGTCAAACAACATGACCTCCAAGACAGCGTTGCCGTACCACTCAGGGGTAGTACGCGGCCTTGTCGACCTACGAGGTTCAATAGCTGCTTGAACCAAAGCTTCATGATCATCATCATTAACTTCCTCTTCTACCATCGTAGGTTCCACAGAAACATCTTTCTGCGCTGCGCTACTTTCTGGTTGAAGTAAAGGTTCAAAACCTCATCAAGCTCTATTTTCCTCCCACTCAATTCTTTCGAGAGAAACTCTTTCTCAAGAAATGTTCCGTTTTTAGCGACAAACACTTTGCCTTCGGATCTGAGATAGAAGGTATACCCGATTGTCTCTTTCGGGTATCCTATGAAGACGCATTTCTCCACTTTGGGTTCCAGCTTTTCGGGCTGAAGCTTTTTGACATAAGCATCACATCACCAAATTTTAAGAAACGAGAACTTTGGCTTCTTGCCAAACCACAGTTCATATGGCGTCGTCTTAATGGATTTTGATGGTACCCTATTTAAAGTGAATGCAACTGTCTCTAATGCATAACCCCAAAACAATAGTGGCAAATCAGCAAGAGACATCATAGAACGCACCATATCTAATAAGATTCGATTACGACGTTCGGACACACCATTACGCTGTGGTGTTCCAAGTGGTGTCAACTGTGAAACAATTCCACATTGTCTTATGTGACTGCCAAACTCATAACTCAGATATTCACCTCCTCGATCAGATCATAGGAACTTAATCTTCTTGTTACGATGATTCTCAACTTCACTCTGAAATTGCTTGAACTTTTGAAACGTTTCAGACTTGTGTTTCATTAAGTAAATATACCCATATCTACTTAAGTCATCAGTGAAGGTGAGAAAATAACGATATCCACCACGCGTTGTAACATTCATTGGACCGCACACATCAGTGTGTATGATTTCCAATAAGTCACTCGCCCATTCCATTGTTCTAGAGAAAGGCGTTTTAGTCATCTTGACCATGAGACATGGTTCACATGTGTCAAGTGATTCAAAATCAAGTGACTCCAAAACTCCATCAGCATGGAGTCTCCTCATGCATTTTACACCAATATGACCTAAACGGCAGTGCCATAAGAAAGTGGTACTATCATTATCAATTCTACATCTTTTGGCATCAATGTCATGAACATGTGTGTCATCACTATCAAGATTCAATATGAATAAACCCCTAAAATTGGGTGCATGACCATAAAAGATATTACTCATATAAATAGAACAACCTTTATTCTCCAATTTAAAAGAGTAACCGTCTCGCAATAAACAAGATCCAGATATAATGTTCATGCTTAACGCAGGCACTAAATAACAATTATTCAGGTTCATCACTAATCCCGATGGTAATAGAAGAGAGAGCGTGCCGACGGCGATCACATCAACCTTGGAACCATTTCCCACGTGCATCGTCACTTCGTCCTTTGCCAGGCTTCGTTTATTCCATAGTTCCTGCTTTGAGTTGCAAATGTGAGCAACCGAACCGGTATCAAATACCCAGGCACTACTACGAGAGCTAGTAAGGTACACATCAATAACATGTATGTCATATATACCTTGTTTGTCGTTGGCCGCCTTCTTGTCAGCCAGGTACTTGGGGCCGTTCCGCTTCCAGTGACTAGTTCCTTTGCAATGAAAGCACTCAGTTTCTGGCTTGGGTCCATGCTTGGGCTTCTTTGTAGGAGTAGCAACTGCTTTGCCATCCTTCTTGGTTTTACCCTTCTTGCCCTTGCCCTTGACTTTGCCATTTTTCTTGAAACTAGTGGTTTTATTTACCATCAACACTTGATGTTCTTTCTGGATTTCAGACTCAGCGACTTTTAGCATCGCAAACAGCTCGGCGATTAACTTCTTCATCTCGTGCATGTTATAGTTCATCACAAAGCTCTTGTAACTAGGTGGCAGTGATTGAAGAACTCTGTCAGTGATCGCGTCTGGCGGAAGGGCAATTCCCAACTCTGCTAGACGAGTTGAATACCCAGACATTCTGAGTGTATGTTCACTGATAGACCCGTTCTCCTCCATCTTGCTAGCATAGAACTTATCGGAGGTTTCATACCTCTCGATCCGGGCGTTCTTCTGAAAGATAAACTTCAACTCCCGGAACATCTCATATGCTCCATAACATTCAAAACGTCTTTGAAGTCCCGGTTCTAAGCCATACAATATTGCACATTGAACTATTGAGTAATCTCCGGTACGTGCCTCCCAAGCATTCTTAACGTCTTCGGAGGTCATGTCTTCTGGTTGGTCACCAAGCGGTGCATCAAGGACATATGATTTCTGGGAAGCCATGAGGATAATCCTCAAATTACGGGCCCAGTCAACTAAGTTACTTCCATCATCTTTCATTTTAGCTTTCTCTAGGAACGCATTAAAATTCAGGGCAGCTACTGCGCGAGCCATTGATCTACAACATAAATATGCAAAGTTCACTTAGAATATTGTTCAAGATAATGAGTTTAGTTAATCAAATTACTAAAGCTCCCACTCAAGTTGACATCCCTCAGGTCATCTGAGTGTCACATGATCCAAGCTCACCAACTCAAGTCCGATCATCACGTGAGTTGAGGTGGCTTCAATGGTGAACATCATTATGTTGATCATATCTACTATATGACTCATGTTCGACCTTTCGGTCTCTTGTGTTCCGAGGCCATGTTTGTACATGCTAGGCTCGTGAAGTTTAACCCGAGTGTTCTGCGTGTGCAACACTGGCTTGCACTCGTTGTATGTGAACGCAGAGTCTATCACACCCGATCATCACGTGGTGTCTCAATACGACGAACTTTCGCAACGGTGCACACTCGGGGAGAACACAATTTTATCTTGAAATTTACGTGAGGGATCACCTTATAATGCTACTGTCATACTAAGCATAACAAGGTGCATAAAAGGATTAACATCACATGCAATTCATAAGTGACATGATATGGCCATGAACTCGTGCTTTAGATCTCCATCTTGAAAGCACCGGCATGATCTTCATCGTCACCGGCACGACACTATGATCTCCATCATCTTGATCTCCATCAACGTGTCGCCATCGAGGTTGTCAAGCCCTGCATGCTTCTACTACTATTTCTATCGTTTAGCGATAAAGTAAAGCATTACATAGCGCTTAATGATTGACACGCAGGTCATACAATAATTAAAGACAACCCTATGGCTCCTGCCGGCTGCCGTACTCATCGACATGCAAGTCGTGAAATTCTATACATGACATGATCATCTGATACATCACATATATCACATCATGTAATTGGCCATATCACATCACAACATACCCTGCAAAAACAAGTTAGACGTCCTCTAATTGTTGTTGCATGTTTTACATGGCTTCTACGGGTTTCTAGAAAGAACGATTCTCACCTACGCATAAACCACAACGGTGATACATAATTTCCTTTTCAACCTTCTCAAGGACCGCCTTTGTCGAATCCGATCCAACTAAAGTGAGAGAAACTGCCACCCGCAAGCCATCTAGGCAACAAGTTGCATCGAGGGAACCGGTCTCTCGTAAGCGTACGACTAATGTTGGTCCGGGCCGCTTCATCTCACAATACTGCTGAACCAAAATCCGACCAAGGAGGGAAGCAATCTAAGCATCAACGCCCACAAACCTTTTGTGTTCTACTCGAGATCTCATCGAACCATCAACCTAGCTCATGATGCCACTGTTGGGGAACGTCGCATGGGAAACAAAAAAATTCCGACGCACACGCAAACCTATCCATGGTGATGAGCATCTACGAGAGGGAGAGTGGATCTATGTACCCTTTTAGATCGCTAAGCGGGAGGCGTTAAGAAATGCGGTTGGTGTAGTCGAATGTCTTCGCGATCCAAATCGCCGAGCGTCCCGCAATCTAATCACGAACAGTCCCACGATATCGTCATGATCCGTCCCGCGATCCAATCACGAACGTCCCGTGGCCTTGATCACGATCCTTCCGATCTAGTACCGAACGGACGGCACCTCTGCGTTCAGCACATATCCAACTTGATGAGGATCTCCACCGTCTTGATCCAGCAAGAGGCGATGGAGAGGAGGAAGAGTTCACCGCCAACGTGACGGCGCTCCGGCGATGGTGGTGGAGTGATTCCGGCAGGGCTTCGCCTAAGCACTGCGGAAAACCGATCTAGAGGAGCACGGGTTGAACGGGTAGCACGAGGCCGTAAATTCTGTGCAAAACCATTCTATTCCACCAGTATATATAGGAGGAGAGGAGGAGGAGGGCTGGCACAGGGCTGAGCCCCTCTTGGAGTCGGCCAAAGCCAAGGGGGAGGAGTCCTACTCGTCCTCCACTCCTAGTAGGAGTAGGACTCTCCCTTTTTGCCTTTTTTCACTCTTTTTCCTTTGGGACTCTTCCCCCAGCCGCATGGGCCTGTTGTGGCTATTCCACAAGCCCACTAAGGGATGATTAATACTCTCCCACAACCCATGAAGCCTCTTGGGTCGAAATACCCCTCCCGGAGGTCTCCCGGTACACTACCGGCACTCCCGATACACTACCGATGAGCCCGAAACTTTTACGGCGACCAAACTCGGACTTCCTATATATGAATATTTACCTCCGGACCATTCCGGAGCTCCTCATGATGTCCGGGATCTCATCCGGGACACCGAACAAACTTCGCTCACCACCATACATAACTCTACACTACCGAAACGTCACCAAACCTTAAGTGTGTAGACCCTACGGGTTCGAGAACTATGTAGACATGACCGAGACATCTCTACGGTCAATAACCAATGGCGAGACCTGGATGTCCACATTCGTACCTACATATTCTACGAAGATATTTATCCGTCGAACCTCTACGTCAAGGATTCAGTTAATCCCGTATGATGTTCCCTTTGTTCTTCGGTATGTTACTTGCCCGAGATTCGATAGTCGGTATCTCCATACCTAGTTCAATCTCTTACCGGAAAGTCTCTTTACTCGTTCCGTAATATAAGATCCCGCAACTAACAATTAGTCACATTGCTTGCAAGGCTCATTGTGATGTTGTATTACCGAGTGGGCCCTAAGATACCTCTCCGTCACACGGAGTATCAGATCCCAGTCTCGATCCATGCCAACTCAACAGACACCCTCGGAGACACCTGTGGAGCACCGTTATACTCACCCAGTTACGTTGCGACGTTTGATACACACAAGGTACTCCTCCAATATCTGTGAGTTGCACCTTTAAAGAAAACAGTAGCAATAAACTGACACGATCACAAGCTACGTTTGTAGTTTGGGTCTTGTCCATCACATCATTCTCCTAATGATGTGATCCCGTTATCAAATGACATCTCATGTCCATGGCTAGGAAACCTTAACCATCTTTCAATCAACGAGCTAGTTCACTAGAGGCATACTAGGGACATTGTGTTTGTCTATGTATCCACACATGTATCCATGTTTCCAATTAATACAATTATAGCATGGATAATAAACGATTATCATGAACAAGGAAATACAATAATAAACACTTTATTTATTGCCTCTAGGGAATATTTCCAACATTACATAGCACTTAATGTTTGACATGTAGGTCCTATAATAATTAAAGACAACCCTATGGCTCCTACCGGTTGCCATACTCATCGACATGCAAGTCGTTGTATTCTATACAACACATGATCATCGCATACATCACGTATATCTCATCATGTAATTGGCCATATCACATCACAACATACCCTGCAACAACAAGTTAGACATCCTCTAATTGTTGTTGCAAGTTTTACGTGGCTGCTACGGGTATCTAGCAAGAACAATTCTCACCTACGCATAAACCACAACATTGATACATAATTTTCTTTTCAACCTTCTCAAGGATCGCCTTAGTCGAATCCGATCCAAATAAAGTAGGAGAAACAGACACCCGCCAGCCATCTTTATGCAATGAGGTTACACGTCAGTTGATGGAACCGGTCTCTTGTAAGCGTACGAGTAAGGTTGGTCCGGGCCGCTTCATCCCACAATACCGATGAACCAAAACATGACCAAGGGGGGAAGCAATCTAAGCATCAATGCCCATAAACTCTTTGTGTTCTACTCGAGATCTCATCTACACATAAACCTGGCTCTGATACCACTATTGGGGAACGTTGCTTGGGAAACAAAAAAATTCCTACGCACACGGAAGATCTATCCATGGTGATGAGCATCTACGAGAGGGAGAGTGGATCTACGTACCCTTGTAGATTGCTAAGCGGGAAGCGTTAAGAAACGCGGTTGATGTAGTCAAACGTCTTTGCGATTCAAATCGCCAAGCGTCCCGCAATCCAATCACGATCCATCCCAGTCAAGTACCGAACTTACGACACCTCCACATTTAGCACACGTACAGCTTTATGACGATCTCCGCCTTCTTGATCCAGCAAGAGGGATCGGAGAAGTAGACAAGTTCTTCGGTAGCGTGATGGCGCTGCGGCGATGGTGGTGGAGTAATCTCAGCCAGGCTTCGCCTAAGCACAGCTAAAACCGATCTAGAGGAGAAACTATGAACTAGAGGGTAGGGTTGCACGTGGCTGAAAATCTTGTGCCAAAACCCTAAAACCCTCTAGTATATATAGGAGGAAGATAGGAGGAGGCTTGGCCCAAGGGCCAAGCCATCTAGGCTTCGGCCGATGGGAGGAGAGGAGGAATCCTCCTCCAATCCTAGTAGGACTAGGACTCCTTCCTTATTTGCCCTTTTTGCCTTTTCCACCTTTTTCTCTTTGGACTTTTCTTCCCAGACGCATGGGCCTTGTGTAGGAATTCCACCAGCCCACTAAGGTATTCACTCGCTCAGAGCCCATGTAGCCTCTTGGGTCGCAATACCCCTCCCGATGGTCTCCCGATACACTACTAGCACTCCCGATACACTACTAATAAGCCCAAACTTTTCCGGCGACCAAAACAGGACTTCCTATATATCAATCTTTACCTACGGACCATTCCGGAGCTCCTCGTGACGTCTGGGATCTCATTCCAGACACCTAACAACCTTAGGTCACCATCATGCATAACTCTATACAACCGAAATGTCACCAAACCTTAAGTGTGCAGACCCTGCAGGTTCGATAACTATATAGACATGACCGAGACACCTCTACGGTCAATAACCAATAGCGGAACCTGGATGTGAATATTGCTTCCTACATATTCTATGAAGATCTTTATCGGTCGAACCTCTGTGTCAAGGATTCAGTTAATCCCATATGATGTTCCCTTGGTTCTTCGGTATGTTACTTGCCCGAGATTCGATCATCGGTATCTTCATACCTAGTTCAACCTCATTACCGGCAAGTATCTTTACTCGTTCCATAATACAAGATCCCGTGACTAACACTTAGTCACATTGCTTGCAAGGCCTGTTGTGATGTTTTATTACTGAGTGGGAACTGAGATACCTCTTCGTCACACGGAGTAACAAATCTCAGTCTTGATCCATGCCAACCCAACAGACACCCTCGGAGATACTTGTAGAGAACCTTTATAGTCACCCAGTTACGTTGCGACGTTTGATACACACAAGATACTCCTGCGGTGTCAGTGAGTTGCATGATCTCATGGTCATAGGAACATATACTTGACATGTAGAAAACAATAGCAATAAACTGACACGATCATATGCTACGTTTGTAGTTTGGGTCTTGTCCGTGACATCATTCTCCTAATGATGTGATCCTGTTATCAAACGACATCACATGTCATTGGCTAGGAAAACCTTGACCATCTTTGATCAACGAGCTAGTTCACTAGAGGCATACTAGGGACAAAGTGTTGTCTATTTATCCACACATGTAATGTGTTTCCAATCAATACAATTATAGCATGGATAATAAAAAATTATCATGAACAAGGAAATATAATAATAAACACTTTATTTATTGCCTCTAGGGCATATTTCCAAAAATAGTTAGAAAAGCTAATATACCACATCTGAATCATAGACTGGACGAGGGACGATGCGGGCGAATACCATAACCATGGCACTATATAATAATAAAAAATAATAAAAGTAAGAAAATCATACGAGTAAGTATATTTTCTTTTAGAAAGAAGATAAGATCAAGAGGCGCACCATGCACGGGTAATCGACGGTGGTTTCAAGACGAGGACGGGACAGGATGGGCCGCCAAACCTAGACTAATGTTGACGAAAATGGAGTTTGGACAAGGAGCTTCGAGAGGAGAAAGCTTAAAGTGTGGCTCGGGTCTTTCATCGAATACCTCATGTGCATAGGAGGTGAGCTAGAGCACCAGAAAGCTCTAACACGGATGTCCAAGAAAACAGAGCACTCCACGGCTCTGCCAGCGGCGGGCGAGGGTTTATAAAGGCAGATCATTGGTCTCGGTTCGTGGTTAGAACCGGGATAATAGATCTCCCTTTGGTCCTGGTTCCAGCCACAAACCGGGACCAATGGTCTTGGGCCAGGAGCAAGGCGCATTGGTCCCGGTTTTTGCTTGGAACCGAGACCAAAGGGGCAAGACGAACCGGGACCAATGGCCCACGTGGCCCGGTCGGCCCCCTGGGCTCACGAACCGGGACGGTTGCCTTCTTTGTTCCCAGTTCGTGAGCGAACCGGAATTAATGGGATTAGGAGGCCCGAACCAATGCCATGTTTTCACCTATTGACAATACCTTAGCTCTGGTCCATCCACACAACACGTATCAAAAGCAATGAACGGTAACTTAATGAATCATGATTAAAGTAAATAGAAGAGATTCACATATATCCTTAGGAGCGTTTTAGCTATCACAAGAAACATCACCATCTTGTCCTCATCATACATAAGGATCGGGCCATGTGCTATGCCTATTTATTTTCATTAGAATTTGTCTTGTTACGAAGTACCTAGCTATTAAACTATGTTTACATCACTTGCATTTAGACCTTCCGGAAAAATACTTGTCAATTCCTTTTGCTACTCATTGGATTCGGCACTGTTCCATATATTAAAACCCTATACTAGTGGGTCATCATTGGGTATAGCTTACTTTTGAGGTAGGCCGCGCACCGATCAACACATACTTTGGACATCCCCCCCCCCCACCTACATGATCGCGTCGCAAGCACATCTTAACTGTTTTCATCCAGTGAAAAAATCAATATCATGTTGATCCTGGCTATAAATATAAGGTTGTAAGAACAAGACCTCATACTGATGCTTGTTGTTAATACAAGTTTTTACACCCCTAAAGTTGTTGAAAGTACGGATGAAAATTTATAATTATTTTCTTTAGCAATAACTTGCGAAAGCCTTTGTCCTAGCGCACATACCCTTATGATTTAATAAATAACTTAGGGTCACTCCTTGGGGAAAAGGCAGGGAAATTCCTGCTTCCCCTAAATCATAAAGGATATTGACACAATACGACACATACCCGGTGTCGAAGGTCAGGGACTAAAGTTGTAGGCCAACCTGGTTGATAGCATAAAACTAGGGCAACTGATATTGCTATGCCCTTCTTTTTGCTGGCCTCTTGATCCTTTGCCTTTTTGTCGGGTGGGATTACCGGGTCGTCGAGTTGATCTTCTGGGTGGCCACCTTCTCTGGATCCTCCACCAACGTATTCTCTGGCAGCTCTTCGTGCGAGTCCATGCGACGACTGGGGCGAAAAGGACATGAATTGGGGGGAAAGCACCAACTATTGGATCGAATAGGGTGGAGAAAGTAGGGTTCTGGCCCGCAAAGAGTGGAGACTCTTCCAAATGTGCGGGCTCTGCCTTGATTTTGGGTGGACCGTGGGTGTCCCATTCCTTCAAGGCAGATGTGCGGACTCCCTCAAGCCCCCCTAGTTTGCTATTATTATTATCCAACACACTATTGCATGATGCTTCTAAAGAACTTAAAGCCTCTCAGATAGCAATACCCTTATTTTGCCTAGATAACCAAAAAGTGAACGTTTGGGCAACGGCACCCCAAAACTAGCTCTAGCAGCAAACTCAAAAGTGCATGGCTAGCCATAATTTAGGGGAAGCTACCATATTTCCTACCAAATACTAAAAAATTGTATTGCCACCCAAAGTACCGATTCCACCTATAATGTGGCGGGATGGGTCAATTTTCCACGCAGTAGTGTCCCACAAGAACAGTCACCCCTCGCCGCGCTCCAACGTCGGGATGATGTCACCACCCTCCTGGGACCCCCTACCATCTCGATGATGCTCGTTGTGCCTCACAAACGTCATACGACACCTCTTGTCACATCTATTGTCCTTCCATTGCGCGGTGATTCCGGATGAGTAGACTTGCCTTTAGCACTCCGACAGTGTTAGGTGGTGCCTAGCCTCCGCGGCGGTCCCAAGCATGATCAACTTGGAGGCACGCAGCCCAAGAGGCGAACAACAGCTGCCATGGTCGGTGTGAGCTCACAAAGTTCAGCCACGCTATCATAACCAATTGTTCTCATTGACCCTGCTCTCCCTCCCATTACAAACCATCACCATCTTCTATTCATTCCACTTTTTGGTTGACCTCCATGGACCGGAAGTGAGCTCGGTGTGTGCCACATATTCGACAAAATGGCGCAATGGAATTGGTTTTTACTTACCTTTTGCATTGAATATGATGTTTTAGTGGTATGTACTGAATCGAATGCGTACTTTTGTATCGAATTATAGTTTGCAATGAATATGAGCCAAAATTAAAATATTTTTCATTTATGGGTATCCACGTTTACGTATTATACGAAAGCAGACTAAATTGTTTGTACCGAAATCATCCCTCTCCTCTACACGCAATTGACCCCGCATAGCCAAAAATAGGAACGGGCCCTTAGAAAAAATTGGCTCGCGTAGCAAAAAATATGCGCACATTGTTGGGCATGGTATTACAACTGTGTTCCTAGAATTAAAAAGATGTTTCCTACTACTATGAAGGGTTTGTTCCCATTAGAGCAGAACGCGTTTTGCGAACCACTAGGTGGTTGGATGGTTAGGACAAGGGCCAACAATTGTTTAAGTCCTAAACTTGACATGGATACTCGTATATTTCTGTTTTTATTTTAGGCCTTTCGGCGATGTGCGTTTACTTGGAGGAGACGTTCTCGTATACTACAAAGGGTTCTGTTGCGACTTCGTCGATCTAAAAATAATGTGCCGACTTCGCAAGAATTGGTCGGTGGTTGTCTTTGGTGGGTCCGCTCGGATCCAGTCTCCTTTCGTCTACGCAGTGTTTCTTCAGGTTGGATTCTTCTGATCTACTTTCGACAACGGTTGTTTTCCTGGTGTGCTGATCGTCTGAGGACTTTGCACGACGACTTCCTAACTGTTTATTACAACAAGTTTTGCCTAGGTCCACGAGGGAGGGGTGATGATGGCGGCGCGTTTTTGACTCGCCTTAGTGCTTGTAGTGGTATATGGATTTGAATGTAATTTTTGTTACTTTTAATTTTCGTTGTACTACCATCATTAATGATGAATAGATCAGAAAAACTCTAGACAAAGAAAGAAAACACATTTTATTAAAAATATCATAACTAACTGCCGGATTTCACCCTGAGACATAATTGTAGTTTCCAAAAATTATTTCTGTAGAAAATGGGATTGGACGCAATTCCTTTTTTTAGGATCAATCACTACTTTATTTCTTAACCCATGTTCGGGATCTCATCAGAAGCAACGGAGAGGATACAATCGGGTGGCTGATTCAGCGAAAACTTATTTAAACCTACGCAAAATTATGTTTCAGCGCACCAAGAATTCTTTCTGAGTAAAGAAACACATTTATTTTAAAAAAATGTAACTATTTATTGGATTTAATTGTAAGATATAACAGTACTTCCAAAAAATATTTGCGCACTAAAATTGGGATTAATCAAAGAACCTTTAGGAAACAAATATTTACTAGCACTTTAATAGTAGCCATTTATTATGGCGATTTTCTTAGCATTCGGAAGCAGCCAAGTCTACGGAAGCATTTACCAGGAAGTGTTTTCCATTAACACAGAAAACTAACCTACCACACGGGGGTTTAGTACCAGAGATCGGACGACCAACATCCCTGACCTAATCAGGGCCGTCACAGAGCCAATCCACCCCTACGGAAAAGCCATGGCGGCCACCGTCCTTCGTCCGCCTCCACTACCCAAGGACGAGGACGATGGCCAAGATCCCCCAAACTGGATCCTCCTGGACACCCTCGGCTACATCGCTGAGTGCCCCAAGGCCACCTTCGCGCAAAGCACCACCAGCACCGGCCAACGCATCGAGGTGTCCTTCTGCACGGCCCGCCCACCCCACGTCTCCCACTTCTGCGTCCACTGCCCGGGCCTCCGACCCGCCGATTTTTCCTTGGCGCCCACGGTCATCAGCGCCGATCGAGGCCGATCTCATCCTCTTCAGTCCGCGTTCCTGCGACTATTTCCTCTACAAGGCGCATCATCGGTGCCCATCGCTGGACCTTCTTCCGCACCCGTACCCCCACCGCTTCGGCGACCAGGAGGTCGCCCTCCTCAGACTAGGCGACGAGTACGCCGTCCCTATTCTCACGAGCCGGTGCCTCAAGGAGGACGGTTCGCTCAACGAGACGGAGTTCGATCTCTGCCTCTACCGCTCCTCCAAAGCTGAGGAGGGGTGGACCTCCAAGGTCGTGTCCGTGGCCGATCCGTTGAGGGAAGAGGTGTGCCCTGTGTATTGTGCTCCGTACCATGAGACAACCAGGCGATCACGCTCCGGCGTAGCATGGTCTGCTGGGTTGATCTCTGGCGTGGCATCCTCCTCTGCAATGTGCTCGAGGAAATTCCCCTTCTCCTCGACGTACCCCTTCCGCTGCCGGCCAGGGGTAACTGGAGACTCTACCACAAAAGCCGCCCGTACAAATATCGGGACATCACCGTCAGCCTGCTCAAGGATGCCATCAAATACGTGGAGATCGAAGTCTGCCCACCAAGAAACCCTCCTCCTGATGAGTCCTATATGGACTGGTTTCACCAAAAGCGCCGTGACAAGCGGTGCAACGCACCCTGTACGGGCTGGAAGGTCAAGGCATGGAGCCTTGATTGCACCAGCACGATTCCTTCATGGAAGGAATGGCGCCTTGACCTCACCCTTGATGTTGCTGACACCGCCGTCCAGCCAATCCATTCTCTGCAGCTGCCTAGGCCGCGCAGCATCAACGACAACCCTGCCCAACCAATATTACTGCAACGCCTCATCATTTGTTATCCCACCTTGAGCATGGACGATGATGTTGTGTATATGCTTTCCAAGGCCTGCCCTGACGACCAGATGGAGGTGGTGACTGCTATTGATTTGAGAAAGAAGGCGCTACAAGGAGTTGCTAAGCTTGTTACGGGAAAAGATTTCATTTATACACGTAACTGCACCACTGAAATCTCCAAATATCTGGGCACCTACCGATGAAGGTAATTTTGCTACAGTATGCACTTGTTTTGTGTCCGTGTAACTACCCCTGTATGAAAGATCTGCTTGTCCTATATGTTGAATATTGACTAATCCCCACCGGTGACTTTTCAAAATGAATAAATATATATATACCTGTGGCTTCTTGGTAAACCTAGTGTATCTATCGGGAAGGTTTCAAGCAATAACGGCCTCTAATAGAGGGGAATGTGAACTGCTAGAAATATTTTCCTATTGAAGCCATCTCGATGGCTAATATAAACAAATGAAAACCAGTGCATCTTGTCACTTTGCAGTCTTATAACTCTGCTCTGCATTGAAGCCAAACCCAAACATGTTATCGCATTCGCTCAATGGCTTTATTAGTTGTTTCTCATCAGTTGCATATATAACTAGATAACGCTCTGAAGGTGCTTGGCTTTTGTTATTGTCTATTTCTATCCAGGTCAGGTAGCTTCAGCAAGGTGTTTCTCAAGCAGTGAAGGTACTTCATTTGACAAGCAAAAAACCAATATGTTTGTAATTTATTTTGCAACTATTCTGAATCTTTCTTAGACAATCAGTCCTTAGCATATTGTTGCCTCGTCCCACAGGTCAACATGCTGGTCAATTCGTTGGCATTTCTGCATACACCAGTTATATACTGGTCATAGAAATCTAATTAATTACCTGGTGCTTTGAGTTTAGGGCAGCTTCATTATGAAGACATGCATGCTAGCAATTCATTGACGAAATATCAGCTCAACTGCTTACTTTACAACCAGATAATGTGCGTTTCTTCCACTCAGTTGTGCAACTGTACACTCTCTATGAGGGCTAGCTTGAATACACCTCCTTAATATTTCTTTGAAGGGTAGTTTGGTCTAACTAGTAAGCGAGCAAGTACAACACATGTCTACACAAACGTACATTAGTATAAAACATAACAAATTATAACCAGATATAAGGTAACTATTTACAAATGTTGAAATTCTAACGAAGTGCCTAGTAATATCAATCAAAGAGAAATCTAAGACGAGTAATATGGTTCGGAGAGACTATCTAATTTTGACACACACAAATAATTTGAAATAACATTCTCCATGAATATAAATGCCTCTATAATCAAATTGTCTCACCATCTTTCAAGTATGGTGCATCAATTATACATTCTCTTCAAAAATACACACTTTTCCAATATATAGTGCATCAAACACTACCAGAATACAGTCCTATGCCGACGGCTCAGGCCGTCGGCATAGACCTATGCAGACGGCCCCCGTCGGCGTAGCACCGTCGACACCATATATGTTTGCGTACCCTAGGTTGCCGTCGGCATAGATGTTATGTCGACGGTGTCCGTACATCGATACCGACGGCCTTGGCCGTCGGCATAGCTCCATGGCAAATGACGTCCGGCAGCGTTGCCGTCAAGAGCGTAGCATCGCCGGCCGCCACATGTCGCACTATGCCGACATAGACTGCCACGTGGCGGCCGGCGATGGTCCCTGGTGGCGTACCTACGCCGACGGCCGTCGGCATAGGTCCGAAACTATGTCGACGGCATAGCCGTCGGCATACCGTGACATGTGGCGGCCGCTGGTAGTTCCTGGGGCGTGCCTACGTTGACGGCTCAGGTCGTCGGCATAGGCTAAAAAGCTACGCCGACGGCCTAGCTGTCGGCATATCTTACCATGTGGCAGCCGCTGGTAACTCGAACGCCCTCTATGCTGACGGCTTAGCCGTCGACGTACTTTTGTGCTATTTTTTTTCTTTTTCCTGTTTCATACAAATTCATTTCATTTCAAAATAGCAGGGTATATAGAATGAAATATAAATGCACAACAACACCATCAAGAACATCATAAATATATATGTTCTCACAACCAACACCACCATCACATCCTTACAACCAACACCACCACCATCAAATCCTCACAACCAACAACATAAGCATATCCAAAATATAAGTGGCGTAAAAAGACGGACGTCATCTAAAGAGCACAAGTCATCTAAGGAGCGCCAGTACGTCCACGTTCAAGATCGTCAACGCCAAGTCCGCCAAAGCCCAAGTCTTCACTGCTAGCGGCAGCGCTACCGCCTCGGTGGATTGGAGTGACCGGGCTCCGTGACTCGGGATTGATGTGAACATCGACACCACCACCAACGGATGATCCACCGGTTCCTTGGATGTTTGAAAAGACATGTTGAGTGAATGATATTGTGTTGAATAAACAGTAAGCGGTGGTTGAATAGTTTGGGGATGTACTAACCACCGTTGTCCCCGGTTGTTGTGCTAGAAATTCCTCAAAGGAAAGCAGCACTGGTTGTGGTCCTCCAGCTGGTGGTGCTGGTTTCATTTCAGGAATCGTGTTGTTCCTCATGCTCTCAAACACGAGCTGCATGTTAATTGACAAAGCAAACACCAATGTCAGAAGAAATGAAATTGTCAATATGGAAATGAAATGAAAGGGGCTAAACTAACCGTCATCATGAGGTGTTGTGGTCCTAGACGGCTGCAACTCTCGCGCTCCACGCCGTGGTCTCCTGTCGTGTGTACTCCATGTAGGCCTACAATATGATGTCATGGAACTCAGTAAACATCTCAATGCGGAAAATAAAGTGAGCAATGAAGATAAAAGGGAAAAATACTTACAGAGTGCCGCTCGGGCAGGAGGGACTGTGACTGCGTAGTGGTCGTGGGCGTGCGCTGTCTCAGGCTTGGGTCGGTAGCTCGGAGCTGTGTGTAGGAGATAGAAGGAGTGACCACAGCATCCAGAACCGGCTGCTGACCATGAGCCTTCGGCCCCATGCCAACCACCGCCCTGTCGTCCAAAGGCGCCTTGATGGGGTCAGGTGTGTCAGGATGTAGATTCAGATACGCCGCAGAGTAGTTCTTCTTCTTCTCCGCGGTGTTGCCGTAGTACTTGTCTTCCCGAGGCTTGGGCTTCCTCCGAGTATGGGCGATCTCACACGCCTCCATGTGTGAGAGAGGCCGCTTGAGTTTCTCCTCCTGTACCAACAAACAGATGTTAGTCATACATAAAAAAGTGACGGTAAATAGAAGAAGATTGTTTAATGAGGTTAGTCATACCTGAAGCACCTTGTGGAGAAAGTGGTTCCAGTTTCCCTGAGCATGTACTCCCTCCTTCCGTCGGTTAGCCTTGTTTTTGCTGCTAGTAGTCGCCCAGGCTTCATCCTGACAACACCACAGGTCCACCAATGTCGCCCAAGACTCATCTTTTCCATAACACCAATTTGGACACACCTACATAACAGGAAGCATAATGGCATGTGTAACACAAAACAATGAAATTTACCACAAACTTCGGAATGAAAAATCGTTAATACTTACCGACAAGTACTCGTCCTTCTCCAAGGTAATGTGCCGCGCCTTCACTCCTTCCTTGGTCATCTTCATACCAAGATAGTCGTGATAGTATTGTGTGATGGCCGCCAACCGCACCACGTACTGCATCTGGTGGGCCTTCTTCTTCGCTTGGCGCAGCATGATCTCGTCGGCAGTGGCCTTGTGCTCCGGAAGAATTCGATAGTATTTCTACAATCATTCATGAAACCAGAATGGAAGAAGCCATGGGTTAAATCATTCATGATACTAGAATGGATGTGTGCTTGTGAAGAGAACTCACCCAAAAATTCGTGATCACGGCCTTAGCATGGGTCACATACTCCGTGTGGGGGGCCGCTTCCCAGTGCTCCCAGGTCTTAGCCAAAAACCAAAGATCCGGGTGCCTGACTGGATCCGGACAGTACAACCCCAGCCAATATTCCTTCAACAAGATGGTGATGATGCCATTGGGAACACGGGCCCCTTTAGGATGTACCCAGTTACTGCAAAAGATATAAAGAATGAAAATATTAGCATGTGACAAGCAAAAGATTTAAAGAATGAAAATATTAGGATGTCACAAGCAAAAGAATTAAATTATTATTGAAACTATTTAGTGGAACTTACTTTATCCCCTTTGGCTCAATGAGCCCCTTCTGCTCCTCAGTAGGAATATGCTTTGGGACCTTTGTGTTACCACACAACCATGCCTTATTGTTGCCATTTCCGCCACCACCAGTGCCCCCACCACCACCATCATCCCCGCCTCCCTCCTCCTCGTCGTCCCCTCCCCAACCTCCTCCTCCTCCCCCTCCTCCTCCTCACCCCCTCCTCATGAACCACCTCCTCCTCCTCGTCCTCCTCCTCCTCGGCAGAGGGTACCTCACTAGAGGAGGGCCTAGAAGACAACACCCCTAAGTCGGTGAGGGTGCGCTCTTTCTGGCCGCGACCCCCTCTAGTGGCTCTCCCACCACCCCCTCGCCCTCCATGGGCTCTCCTCCCGCCCCCTCCTCCTCTAGGGGCACCTCTCCCTCTCTCTTCCTGTGAGGAGTCATCCTCAAGTAGCCGAGGGGTAACGGTACGTGCTCGACCACTCCGACTAGCAATGCCGACGACCTTGCGTATGAAACCCGCACCATCGGCCTTCCCCTTGCCCATGTTCCACGAACCTGCATTGAAAATAGAATAAACAATTAGTACATTAATAATGAAGGAAAAAAATAATGACTAATAAACACATTAAAAATAAGCATAAAAAGGCATATTCCTAAACCATATGGAAAAAAGACATGAAACGTACATCTGCTAGAACCCGTACAAATCATCACTGTTGTAACCGATTTCTCGCTCGGTCTCATCATCAGTATCAATCATATCATCTCCGTTGTCTGACGGAGGTGGAGGCTCTTCCTCGTCATCAGCATCTTCGTTTAACTTTTCTAGCATAAGTATGTCATTTTTATTAACAATGGTCTCACCATCATTCCGTGCATCGTCATAGTTTGGATCCACATCATCATTGCTCAATGGTCTAGCATCATCATTTCTGACCACATCATCATCGAGATACCGAAGAACCTTAACGGGGATCGTTAGCTTCCTTTTCTCACCATCCTCACCGACCACCTCAAGGTACCGAGACGAACCACACTCCCTACAGTACTTGTCATCCACATACTCGTGCCTAAACAAAAGACAATTCTTCGGACAAACATGCATTTTCTTATAATCCATAGAGAGTGCCTTCATGATTTTCTTTGTAGCGTACATGCTTTTCAGCAGTTGATGACCCTCGGAAATGATGTTAGCCCATACTCCCACGAATGCTTCAAGGCATTTCTGGCTACAGCCGTACTCAGCCTTGACTGCAATAAGTTGCGAGATGGCATCCAACTGAGATATTTTGGCACCCTCAAAAAGAGGTTATTTCGACGAGGCCAAGACCTACAAGAAGGCCTTTGCGATTGCCTCCGGCTCCTATAGTTCATTCTCTAAAGATGTCGCATTTTTCGTTTCTCTAGCAATGACATCATCTAGCATGTCCCTGACCTCGTCGTCTTCATAACCATCGATGCGTTGTCACATCACCTCCTCTCTGCCACGGTCATGCTCAGCTAAGTTTATCGGTGGCATGTCAAAGTTTGCCATATATCCGTGCGTACGAAGGTGGTTAGTCATGTCCTTCTGATTTTTACGGTGACGTATGCCACATCTCGCACATGGGCATGGTGGGATAATTCTCATTGGACTACAGAATATATCCTTCAACTACACAATAGTTTTCGCAATCCACTCTGATGTTACTCGATTCCGACGGATAAAACCATTGTACATCCACTGACTATCTGCCATCCACTGTTTTATTGGGAGGCACACAACAAAATTAAGGATTCATTTGAATTAATCACATCAAAATTTTATGTTCTTCTGCGGTGAATCCAACAACATCTCTAATAGGTAAAGATGGGTCCTAATCCCACTCCAGGATGTCTAGATTGAGTATGTTCTTCATGCTCTACCCCGTTCCGAGACAAAATTTTGGCAGCACCTCCCCGCTGTTCTCCAAATACACGTCTCGGCAAATAGCCGAGAGAACATGTTCCGGAGAACAACGGGGAGGCGCCATTGAAATCTTCTCTCGAAACAGGATAGGGCATGGAGAACGTACCCAATCTACACATCCTCGGGCTGTCCGTGGAAAACGCTGGACAATTCAAAAGAGTTGCGGTGACAAATATGCAATTGAATGCATATTTATCGATGCAACCCTTTCGGACGGGAGACGCCTAGGTTACGGGACTTGACGTGAAAAGAAAATCTAGTGACATAAAAAAAAGCAGATGAGGAGGTGGTGGATTTGTAGCTCACCCTCGGCTGTAGAGGAAGTAGTCGAACAGCGGAGGGATGATTAGGGACCAACAACTCTAACATCAAGGATCACTCCACGAAGATACAACACCACAAATTCTATAAATTCCGTCGAGTGAAAAAAACTTAGGTCATCACATCATCTAGCATGTTAACATTAACACAAACAGCATCATCATTCATCTACATCACATCAGCATTCATCTACATAACATCATCATGCATCCATCTAACAACATCATCAATCATCATCACTAAATAACCATCATTAATCACCATTTAACATCTAACATCATCAATTATCATCATCATTCATCAAAAAAACAAGAAATTTGGATCAAAAAAATGAGGAGGAGCTCACGTAGGGGGGGGAGGTGGCCGGCGTGGGGAGGTGCCCATGGAGGGTCAGGTGCGGGCCGGCCGGTGTTGGGAGGGGCTGGGGTGGGGAGGGGTAGGTGCGGGGTGGCCGTCGAGGGAGGGGGCCGGTGCGAGGCCGCCACCGAGGGAGGGGCCGGTGCGGGGCGGCCGTCGGGGGAGGGGCCGGTGTGAGGCGGCGGTCGGGGAGGGGGCAGAGAGGGGCTAGGCGGGGTGGCTGGTGGGGCCCGGTGGCGACGTGATAGTGGAGGGCGGAACGGGGCGGCGAAGGGTGGGGTGGTGGCGGTGGGGCGGTGGCACAGGGCGGGGTGGCGGCGGCGAGGCGCGCGGTCGGGTCGGGTCGGGAGGAGTGGGGAGAGAGGAGTGGACGAGAGGGAGGCCCGCCCAACCGGATAAGGTAAGGAGCTATGCCGATGGTCAAGCCGTCGGCATAGACTACTGGAGCCACGTGGCAGCATATGCCGATGGCCTAGGCGTCGGCATAGGATTTTTTTAGGGATTTCTTTACATTTTTTAGGGGAGTTATTTATGTTCTTTTTACACTCATACACCACGTGCCGAGTGCTTGCACCTGCCACCACACTTGGCCGTGATAGGCCAGCCCATAGCAACATCTTAGCACAAGGTTCGGGCCCAACCTACCGCAAGATTCCCTCGGTCTCGACCCGATGCCACATTTTCCCAAAGTAAGAGGGCCCATGGCAAGACCTGGCGACATTGCCAACCTCCAGGTCCCCCGTCCCGTCTAACCGTGACACTGTTGACCGAACGGATCTACCCCTTTGACTTTCGTCGGACGGGGTTTGGCCGAGTGACATTTTCACCTAGCCGTGATAGGCCAGCCCATAGCAACATCTTAGCACAAGGTCCGGGCCCAACCCACCGTAACATTCCCTCGGTGTCGACCCGATGCTACTTTTTTCCAAAAGTAAGAGGGCCCAGGGCAAGACTTGGCGGCATTGCCACCCTCTAGGTCCCCCGTCCCGTCTAACCGTGACACTGTTGACCGAACGGATCTACCACTTTAACTTTCACCAGACGGGGTTTGGCCGAGGGTCATTTTCACGTGGCTGTGATAGGCCAGCCCATAGCAACATCTTAGCACAAGGTCCGGGCCCAACCCACCGCAAGATTCCCTCGATATCAACCCGATGCGATGGTTTCCGAACGTAAGAGGGCCCGGGGCAAGACCTGGCGGCATTGCCACCCACAGGTCCCTCGTCCCGTCTAACCCCTGACATTGTTGACCGAACGGATCTAGCCCTTTGGGTTTCACCGGATGGGTTTGACCGAGGGACATTTTCACTTGGCTGTGATAGGCCAGCACATAGCAACATCTTAGCACAAGGTCCGGGCCCAACCCACCGCATGATCCCTCGGTGTCGACCCGATGCCACATTTTCCCAATGTAAGAGGGCCCAGGGATATACCTGGCGGCATTGCCACCCCCAGGTCCCCTGTCCCGTCTAATACTGACAAAGCCTACAAATTTTACCCAGGAGCCGCGTTCCTGGTGCTTGCACCTGCCACCACGCTTCCATACGTGTAAGCAGGCCCAATGCAACACCTGTCGGCATAGCTACCCCCCCCCCCCAAGTACACCGTCCCGTCTAACAGTGGCACAGGTGACCGACGGATCTAGGCCTTTTACTTTCGCCATACATGATTTGACCAATGGATCTTTTCACCTGGTTGTGATAATCCAGCCCATAGGCACACTTACGATCAAGGTCCGGCCCCAACACACCGCAAGATTCTCTCCGTGTCTGCCAGACGTGGCCGTTTCCCCCCTCCGTGCGACGGCGGCAACGACGTCCGTGAGGGGGGTTCACACTACGGAGCCGCGTGCCGGGTGCTTACACCTGCCACCATGCTTCCAGACCTGTAAGAGGTCCCAGCGCAAGACCTGGTGGCGTAGCTACCCCCCCAAGTACACCGTCCCGTCTAACCCTGGCACAATGGACTGGCGGATCTACGCCTTTGACTTTCGCCAAATGGGGTTTGACCGATGGACGTTTTCACCTGGTTGTCATAGTCCAGCCCATAGCTACACCCCCGAACACGGTCCGGGCCGAACCCACCACAAGATTCCCTTTGTGTTTGCTCGATGTGGCCGTTTCCCCACTTCGTGCGACGACGGCAGCGACGTCCGTGAGGGGGGTCACACCCAGGAGCTGCGTGTCGGGTGCTTGCACCTGCCACCACGCTTCCAGATGTGTAAGAGGGCCAGCGCAAGACTTGGCGGCATAGGTACCTCCAGGTACACCGTCCCGTCCAATCCTGACACAGTTGACCGGTGGATCTAGGCTTTTGACTTTCGTGGGGCGGGGTTTGACCGATGGATCTTTTCACATGATTGTGATAGGCCAGCCCATAGCTACACTCCCAAACAAGGTCCAAGGCCAGCCCAAGACCCCCCAAGTACATCGTCCCATCTAACCATGGCACAGTTGACCGGCGGATCTAGCACTTTCAAGATGCTTATAAAAAACATATAGAACTTGTCAAACTAATTGTAATTATCATTTGTTTGTGATTTTAATAAAGTATAGGAGCCTATATGCAAAAGAACATGTGGTCACGTTACTAACATACCCGAAAACAAATAAAAAGTACATATACATAATATATGAAAATTCAACACAAATCTATATATAATTTATTATGTATGGTTATGTTTAGATAAAGCACATTTAAGTTAATCAAATTTTAATTTAGAATAAAACTAAAATACAAAAAAAAGTAAAA
Source organism: Hordeum marinum (assembly GCA_022496015.1). Lineage (NCBI taxonomy): Eukaryota > Viridiplantae > Streptophyta > Magnoliopsida > Poales > Poaceae > Hordeum > Hordeum marinum. The sequence goes on along the minus strand of CM039678.1, from coordinate 532,350,854 downwards.
AAACAAAGAAAACAAAGCTATGTCTACGGTAAAGCCGTCGCCATAGGTTTTCCCACGGATCAACCGGCAGGCCTCGGATCGATGACATGGCACGCGTCGCGGATCGGTGACGTGGACCATACCTAAGCCGACGACCGCCGTTAGGGTCGTCGGCATAGATATGATGGCGTCAGACCACCATCCCACCCCCGGGTCGCCTACGTCATCTCTAAGCCGACGGCCCGCATATACCGACGGCCTAGGTCGGCATAGAGTAAGGTATGCCGACGGCTTTTATACGCCTACGGCCCCCGTCGGCATAGGCCTCACTTTGCCGACGGCTTTTCTACGCCTACGGTATTTCGCCAGTCGTCGGCATACATGGATCTATGCCGACGGTGGCCGTCAGCGTAGATTAGGCCATCGACGCGTAAGCACTTATTCTGGTAGTGAAACACACATAATCCCCTGCAAGTGAATTCCGGGATACTAATGAAGTGTTCGTGTTGGCTTCGGACCATTGTATTTTATTTTATCAAATATGCAATCGTTCTTAATTTGCAAGTCATATTTTTACAGTATAATCGAATAGAAGTTTGAATCCCTTGTTGGAGGATCAATAATTTAAATGGTTCATCACTATATATTCTCCATACACGTATAGACACGCAGGGAAGCAAAGTACCATTCTAGTATAAATAAAATTCAACAAAAAGCCATTACCCTGAGAAAACCACGTGAGTCATCCACAAAAGTGAGATGCGACCATTGTCAGGCTGTAGAGATAACATCCTAAGGGACTATGAAGACTAAAGTGTGAAACAACCAAAAACTGCATTGCATCTTGTCAAGAACATTCTTCCAGAAAATAAATGACCTATCAGAAAGTGCTAATGCTAAGGTAACGATTATACCTCACATCCACATTTTGAATCTTAGAGTTGCTGGTTGGTGTATTCATTTCATTAACACACAGGTTTTAAGTGCAGCCCTGTTGCCCTTCTCAAATGTTCGAAATCATTTCCTGAGAATGGCATTTTAAGTGCATCCTTGTCGTCCCTTCTCAATGTTTTGTGGATTAAAAATTTGGAATGAAGAGCAACAAGATCTTGAGGCACATCATATAGCAATCCGCCATCAGGAGAGAAAAAATGACCTAAGCTAAAATGGAACATAAACAGCAATACGGCGATATAGATAAATAACGTATAAAACACCAGGTAATATGGACAAAGAATAACGAAGTGTCTGCGATAAGCTCAAAATGCTACCCCAGTTGCAGCCTCCGTCCGTGCCTCATTTCAAGTCCTTGTGGTACGTCGACAGAAACAAGACCAACATCAGCAGGTGGGCAGCAAGCTAGCAACAAGAAACACCATTGTAAGACAAAGCAAAGCAGCCAAGCCGGCGGCCAGAGCAAGCCAACAACCAGCTCAACAGAGCACGCAGTAGCTCTCACGCACGCAACCAGCAAGCAAGGGTGCAGTACCCAGCAAACAAGCGCTAAGTGCCAGCCACTAGACGAGGACGACGGGTAGGAGCCAACAGCACAGGAGGACCGGGGGACAGTAGGGATTGGGGAAACAGTTCCTTGAGGCGGTGAGGCGATTTCAGGTGTATTTGCTGCCGTCGCTCGATCCAATACTTTGCGATCGTTCAATCAACATTGACAGAAAAAGAGAATGATGGCTGCTACGGTAATGAGGTGGGCTTCTACTTGGCTGCCTGTGTTCTATTCTTCAACTTGTCAACGTCAGCGTACTGTACCTATCGCTGTATCGGCTGCATATAGAACGCCGACACAAATGATCTTGATAATGATGAGTGTGGTTTTCCATAGGCTGAGCTCCATGTCACCCCTTATCCTCACCCCTCCAACATTGCTTTGATATATGTGCTAGCCAACTAACTTACTAGATTAAAGTTTTACTTTTTTGGTTCGCTCAAATGAAACCACATATGGATTTCAAACTTTGCAGGTCAAACAAAATTTAGAACTTCAATTAGCGAAAAAAGATCAGATTTTTTGGTCCTACATAAGTATACAAAATGAATTTTTTTATTTAAGTATTTAAGTTGCATGAAAAATCCAAAAGTTTTTCCACCATCGTAGTTAGAATGTTTTGTTGTCCTGCAAAGTTTGAAATTTATATGTTATTTCGTTCGAGAGAAATAAAAAAGACAGATGGTCCTGCACATATCGCGATGTAGAAATGGTCGGCTAGATAAGGGATACTATGGAGCTGGACCTCTACACTACAACTTTCCGAAGTTCTTGATATATCGATGCGTCGGGATAATGATGAACGATGCCATGGGGTACTAACTAACAACAAAAAAGTGTCTATAAGTGAGCGTACAGTGAAGTTGACCGACCGATGTCGAGCAGCATCTTGAGGACGTTGTCCTTGGGGGGCATGAGCATCTCCAGCGCCCTCTCGGATATCTCTTGGTGGCGCTTGCACCTCTGGCTGCGGCATCTTTCATCCCATCTCCTGTCCATCGTGGCCGAGCTTGCTCCTATGCTCGTGCGCTGCGATAGCTGCATCCATTGTTGAGGAAATCGTTAACTGATAGCTGCTCGGTTGGCTGGCGAGTAGGCATTAATAGCCTAGTCGGTAAGTTAATCGGCTATTTAATTAGTTAATCAGGCGATTTATTAGTTAATTGGCTACTCGGTAACCAAAAAGTAAGGATTAATCGGCAAGTTAACTGTTAATCGTATGAATTTTTGAACAGGGGCTGCATCTGTGATGGTTTCGTTCTCTCAATGATGGAGGAGGAGGAGGATCGGTTTCCATTTCCCTGTAGAAGGCGCCATAGAACACGTCCACTCCCTCCTCGGGCACGGTCTCCAGCGCATCGGCAAGCGTATGATTGCTGCAGAACTCGGCAGCGAGCAGTAGCCGCCCACCCGGCAAGAACTATACCTAGGTCGGCGAGCACATCGTGCTCTTCATCCTTGAGCGTAGCCACCCCTTCCTCTGCTCGGCTTCTATCCGTGTGCAAATCTGGTGTGCGGGGCGTCAGTTGCAGCAGTGGGGCGTGGTGTGTGGTCCTATTTTCCTCTAAGCTGGAGTATGGCCAGTTAATGTAAATTATTAAGCGCACATAAAAAGGTGTTAGGTTAATGCTGTTTGTTAGATTGTTAGGTGTAATCACGTGGTGGTAAATGTTTTCGTGTTTATGGTATATGGTTAGAGAAGATAGGTTGACTCGATGTTTGCTTTCTTATACTACATAGTATCTTATGGCTGGTTTGTTAAGCCATAAAAAGAAATCTTTATTCTTCAGCGGAACAGTTAAGATCGTCTAGCCGGTTGGTGCTTCCGCTGGCTGCGCTAGGCGACGCGTAGCTGTTGGATCCATCTGTTGCTTCTGCTCTGTTACACTATTACACAATCCCCCCCCCCCCCCCCCCCCCCCCTCGTTTCCTTTTGTTTTCCCACATAAGATCTATTTCCTATTTCACTCGAGCTCGTCGTCCTCCTTCCTTTGTTTGTCCACCCGGTACACGCCGCACCATTGCCACCAAGATACGTTGTTCCTATTTGTTACGTATGTTTGGTTCCGGTTCCACGGTTGGATGAACATTGCATGCAAATGGAATATCCATGTTTGTAATTACAGTTGTATTTAGTTTGTGCCTTTAATCTTTCTGCACCAAGCATCATCTTATCTCCACTCTAGATGTGCTCTAATTAATCTAAGAAAAGAAATCATGCGAGAAACTCCAATTGCAACTTCGTCAGATAATAAGGTTAGTCTAACCTGGGTATAATAAGACTATGCATGATAGATATTCTCTTGTGTTCCAATTTTTTTATTCCTATCGTGGTTGTATTTCCATTAACATATTTCTACTGTCATGCTTAATTTGCATCGTGTCAGGTCATTAACTGACACGTGGATCCATGTATGGCCAATTCATAGTGGCAGTGAGTTTAGGTCACTTTACGTGAACAAGGAATTGATCGATTCTCCCTCTGTTTCATATTACTTGTCATGGTTTTAGTTCAAGTTTGATAAGTACATCCCAATTGATAAATACAAAAAAAAACTAATTTCTAGATTGCGCTCGGACATGAGAATCAAAATGGTCCTATACTTCTGAAAACTTGTTAATCGACGTGCGAAGTCATAAGGGGTATGTTTTAGGGGTTGTTTGGATCATTTCCCTAAGATACCCAGCAAACAAAATTTTATCATCAACCCAGCCTTGCATGCTCGTTTGGATGAAGACAAAATAATTGGAGCGCCCACACATCTACGGCAGGCGCAGTATAATTTTGAGCCTACTTTTTGGTAAGTCAATGGAAGTGAAATCATGTGCTAGTTCTTTGTTGAGCCCATGATTGGCAGGCCAGAGATGTCACAAGCCAAACAACCTCTTAATCTCAACCGTTAATTGATCATGTAGCGGTTCCATGGAGGTTCATCCCTAGCGGGGTTTCTTGTTGAGCCACTTGAGATTTCCTACCAGTGATGGGACTTTTTGTACTAGTAGATTGGATCGAAGAAAATGCAGTGTATCATAAAATCCTTACTCGCCATTACTCGACCCACTTGTGCATCATCTATAAACAACATCACAAAACATTTTTCTTTAATGTCTTTTGAAATATTCCATATGTCTAATGTAAATTACAGAATGATTTTAGTAACAGTTTTAGGTTTTGGCACTAGATTAGAATCAGGTTTCAGTTTCCCTCTTTTGTCTTTCTATTAAATTTCTAAAGAGTATGGTGTATGTGTCAAACAAAATATACATGTTGGTAATTTTGTGCCTTTGCTTCAAGAGACAATGTGGCAGTTGAACTAATGCGTCCGTTAGTGTATTCTCCTAGAGACACGTATGCTCAAAGCGACACCCTGAGGCCTGTATATAAAGGTTCGACCACTTGGTCATTTGGTACTGATTCCCAGATACGCGGTTCCACTCACAACATATATACCAACGGTTGGTTCTTTGTCCATTGCATCGAGGATCACATGAAGTGAAGAGGTATAGAGGCGATGAGACACTACTAAGGACTCACGAACCGGGACTCATGGGGCATCGGTCCCGGTTCGTAAGGCCAAGACGCAGGCCGGGCCTCGTGGGCCAATGGTTCCGGTTCGTCTGACCACTTTGGTCCCGGTTATAGACACGAATCGGGACCAATGGGCCTCTCTCCTGGCCCACAACAATTGATCCCGGTTTGTGGCTGGAACCGGGACCAAATGGGGTCCTTTAGTCCCGGTTCCAGCCATAAACCGGGACCAAAGGGAAGCCTATATATACCCCCTGCCCTTGCCCGCGAGCAGAGCAGTGCACTGCTCTATTTTTTTGGCCGGTCGTGGAAGAGCTTTGTGATGCTCTAGCTCACCTCCTATACACATGAGGTGTTCGATGAAATGCCCGAGCCACACTTAAGCTTTCTCCTCTCGAAGCTTCTTGTCCAAGCTCCATTTTCCTCAAGATTTGTCCAGGTTTGCTAGTCCGTCCTGTCCCGTCCCCGTCCTCACCGTCGTTGATCGTCCGTGCCGATGCCGGCGCCGGCACCACCGTGGTTAGCCTCTTCTTATCTTCTTTCTAAAATAAAAAAGTACTTACTTGTATGACTTAGATAGTTGTGTAATTTTCTTATTTTTATTATTGTTTGTTATTATATAGTGCGATGGTTTTTGTATCCGCCTCTGTCGGCCCTCGTCCTGTCTATGATTCGGTTGTGGTATATATTATCTTTTATAACTATTTGTTTTATTTAGTGTTTATGACAATTATGTCGAGACCAAAGTGACATAGATTTTTTAATCTAGGAGGTATGTGAACCGGAAATTCCAACCGACATAGAAATTCTTGTCGATAAGTTAATTTTTTTGAAAAAGAAAAAGAGTTACTTGAAAGAAAAATTAAAAAAAGTTGAAGAGGAGAAGTCAAATTGGAGTTGCATGTTGCCGATGTCGTCGACGATCAAAAGATCAAGATGGATGCAATGCGCTTGAAGATTAGAAAGATTAGAAAATATGCCATTCATACCGAGGCTTGGTATCATTATGCTGTTGGATCAATTGGTACCTTAGTTGCGGTTATGATCGCATTTGTTGTTGCATTTATTTTTTTTACATAGTTTCAATGTATGTTTTAATTAGATGCTCTATAGAGCTATATGCTGTTCAATGAGAACTATGTATGTACTTTGGTTTTAATGTGATGATGAACTTCTATTAATTTGGTCACTTCTGTATTTATGATGTTCTGTAATGGTTTTTGACACACTTAATTATATATAATGCACGCAGATGAAGCGGTAATAGATGTACGGTAACAGACGCACCTCCGAGGACATTAAGGGCGTGGATAATTTTCTTGAAGTGTTTGAGGAAAACAAACAGAATGGTTTTATGTATTGTCCATGTCCTATATGTGGGAATATGAAGTCTTACTCTGACTGAAAAATCCTTCACACCCACCTTCTTTATAAGGGTTTCATGCCACACTATAATGTTTGGACCAAGCACGGAAAAAAGAGGGGTTATGATGGAAGACAATGAAGAAAAAGTGGATGATGACAACTGTGTGCCTCCTGAATACAGTGATGCTGCAATTGGGGAAGCCGAACATCAAGAGGAACCAGACGATGTGCCCGATGATGATCTTCTCCGGGTCATTGTTGATGCAAATAGACAATGCGAAAGTAAAAAGGAGAAGTTGAAGTTCGATCGCATGTTAAAGGATCGCAAAAAAAGGTTATTCCCCAATTGCGAAGATGTCAACACAAAGCTCAGTACCACCCTGGAATTGCCGCACTGGAAGGCAAAGAATGGTGTACCTGACAAAGGGTTTGAGAAGTTACTGAAAATATTTAATAAAAAGCTTCCAAAGGATAACTAATTGACTGACAGTATGTACGCATCAAAGAAGGTTGTATGCCCTCTAGGATTGAAGGTGTAGAAGATACATGCATCCCCTAGTGACTGCATCCTCTATTGCGGTGCGTACAAGGATTTGAACGCATGCCTATTATGAGGTGCATTGTGGTATAAGATTAGACGAGATGACCCTGGTGATATTGATGGCAAGCGCCCCAGGAAGAGTGTTCCTACCAATGTGATGTGGTACGCTCTTATAATACCACGGTTGAAACGTATGTTAAGAAATAAAGAGCGTGCCAAGTTAATGCGATGGCACAAAGAGGACAGTAAGAAAGTCGGAAAGTTGAGAGCACCCACTGACGGGTCGGAGTTGAGAAAAATCAAGAAAAAGTGGGGGGACTTTGCAGGTGACGCAAGGAACGTATGGTTTGGTTTAAGCGCGGATGGCATTAATCCTTTTGGGAAGCAGAGCAGCAATCATAGCACATGGCCTGTGACTCTTTGTACCTATAACCTTCCTCCTTGGTTGTGCATGAAGCGGAAGTTCATTATGATGCCAGTTCTCATCTAACGCCCTAAGCAACCCGGCAACGACATTGATGTGCACCTAAGGCCATTAGTTCAAGAACTTTCATGGTTGTGGAATTGAAACGGTGCACGTGTGTGGGATGAACACAAATAGCAGGAATCTAACCTACATGTGTTGATGTTTGTAACCATCAATGATTGTCCCGCTCTCAGTAACCTTTCAGGACAGACAAACAAGGGATACCATGCATGCACGCACTGTTTAGATGACACCTAAAGTATATATTTGGACAAATGGAAGAAGAACGTGTACGTGAGGCATCGTCGATTTGTTCCGACCAACCATCATTGTTGAAAGAAAGGCAAGCATTTCAAAGGCGAGGTAGATCACCGGAAGAAGCCCGTCGTCCGTACTAGTGATCACATACTTGCTATGGTCAATGATTTACAAGTAATCTTTGTAAAGGGTACCAGCGGACTATCTGTTCCGAATGACATTGAGGGACGCGTACCCATGTGGAAGAAGAAATCTATATTTTGGGACCTACCCTATTGGAAAGACCTAGAGGTCCGCTCTACAATGGACGTGATGCACGTGATGAAGAATCTTTGCGTGAACCTTCTAGGCTTCTTGGACATGTATGGGAAGACAAGAGATACACCGGAGGCACGCGAGGAACATCAACGTGTGCATGAAAAAGACGACATGCATCCAGAGCAGTATGAAGGTCCTGCCAGCTACGCTCTTACCAAAGAAGAGAAGGAAATCTTTTTTGAATGCCTGCTCAGTATGATGGTCCTGTCTGGCTTCTCATTGAATATAAAGGGAATAATAAATATGGCAGAGAAAAGTTCCAGAACCTAAAGTCTCATGACTGCCACTTGATTAGGACACAACTGCTTCTGGTTGCATTGAGGGGGCTTCTACCGGAAAACGTTCGATTAGCCATTGTGAAGCTATGTGCATTGCTCAATCCAATCTCTCAGAAGGTGATCGATCAAGAAATCCTGCCAAGGTTAAGCAGTGATTTAGTGCAATGTCTTGTTAGTTTCGAGCTGGTGTTCCCACCGTGCTTCTTCAATATCATGACACACGTCCTAGTTCATCTAGTCGGCAATATCATGACACACGTTCTAGTTCCCCTTTGAAAGGTTCATGGGATTCTTAAAGAAATATGTTTGTAACCGTGCTAGGCCAGAAGGAAACATCTCCATGGGCCATCAAATAGAGGATGTCATTGAGTTTTGTGTTTACTTCATTCCTGACCTTAAGAAGATTGGTCTCCCTCAATCGCGGTATGAGGGGAGACTGACTGGAAAAGGCACGCTAGGAGCAGACTCGATAATATGTAGGGATGGGCATTCTTGGTCTTAAGCATACTACACAGATCTACATAATTCTACCTTGGTGACCCCGTATGTCGATGAACACAAGAATATTTTGCGCTCCAAACACCCGAGCAGTGTGACGACTGGATTACATGTGAACACATTAGGACTTTCGGCAGTTGGTTGCAAACACGTCTCATGCGTGACAACACTATTTCTGATGAGCTGTACTCGTTAGCCAGGGACCATCTTCGACTGTAATGACTTACAAAGAGTACGAGATAAATGGGAATACATTTTACATGATTGCCCAGGATCAAAAGAGCACCAACCAAAACAGCGATGTCTGCTTTGATGCAGCAACCAAGAGGGGAAGGGACACATATTATGGTTACATAGTGGACATATGGGAACTTGACTATGGACATGATTTGAAGGTCCCTTTGTTTCAGTGCAAATGGGTCAATCTGTCAAGAGGCAGGGTCCAGGAAGATCCACGGTACGGAATGACAACAGTAGATCTGAAAAATCTTGGGTACACAGACGAACCATTCGTCCTAACCAATGATATGGCGCAGGTTTTCTATGTGAAGGACATGTGTACCAAATCAAGAAAACGAAAAGATAAGGAAGCGAATATAGCATATGATGAGCCAAAGCGCCACATAGTTCTTTCCGGAAAAAGAAACATCGTGGGATTGGAGGGCAAGACATACATGTTTGAACATTATGAAAAGTTTCTTGAAATTCCTCCCTTCAAAGTCAAGGCTGACCGAAGCACCTTGTTAAACGATGAAGATTATCCATGGTTACAACGCAATAAGCAAAGGAAACAAGCGAAGAAAAAGTGAAGACTTTCGCTCCACATGTTATATGATGATGCCTTTGATCTAGAATATCACTGAAGTTACATGAAGTCAGAAAGGGTTGAAAATTGATGATGTGGCTTTGACTGGTTAATTCAACACACAAAAAGTCTGGAGTTCAAATAAGTTCAAAAAAATGAAATACCTTTGTAACAGATGAGTTTTCGTCCGAAACCATGATACTTCGAAAGAGATTGTCCGTTTTGTACAGGAAGTGCATCCAGTTTTTGCCGTAACACTCTCAACTTTTTATAACATGCTATGTGGGTGAAATTATGATACCATGCTAACTTTCAAGCTTTTCAGAGTCATTTGTTGTGCTTTTCAATTTCAGGGTCATTTAGCTCAAAAAATCAGTAAATGCATGAAAAATACCAAATGAAGTTAGAAAGGGTTGAAAATTGATGATGTGGCTTTGAATGTTGCAATTTGAACACACAAAAAGTCTAGAGGTCAAATAAGTTAAAAAATGAAATCCGTTTGTAACAGATGAGTTTTTGTTCGAAACTCTGATACTTCAAAAGAGATTGTTCATTTTGTACACAAAGTGCACCTAGTTTTTGCCGTAACCCTCTCAACAATTTAGCACATGCTATGTGCATGAAATGATGATACCATGCAAGGGTCATTTAGCTCAAAGAGTGAACTAATAGCAAAAAGAATGAACTAGAAAACTTTTATTAAACTCTAATAGCAAAAAGAATGAACTAAAAATAATCAATTAAAATATTCCGTTATATTCAATTAAAACAATATTATAATATTTTTCAATAGCAAAAAAAATAAACTAAAAAGCTTTCATAAAACTCTAATAGCAAAAGGAATCAACTAAAAATCTTTTATAAACCTCTAGTATTTTTGAAACTAAAATTATATAAAATTTATGCCACCAAAATTATAAAAGTATTTTTTGTTCAAAACATTAATAGCGAAAAGAAATTTATAAAGAAATTTTTTGTTAGAAACTTTAATAGCAAACTAAAATAACAAAATATGTTTTTAATTAAAAGAGACATTTAAAATAACCTAAAAATTACCCAATTGTTTATAATGATAAAACACAGTAATATTAAATAGCAAGAAAAAGAATCACTCAAAAATCTATTTTTTAGTAAAGTTATTCACAAACTAGTGATTCACACAGATTTCAAAAAATTCAAATTTAAACTATTGAAATTTGAAAACTAATGGAACTCACATAATGTTTATAAATTTTTTACCTAAAAGCAAAAAAGAATCACTGAAAAACACTAAGCATTTAGCTGTAAGTAGAAACAAAAAAATAATGCAAAAAACAAAACAAAAAACTGGATTTAAAAAAATGGCACCTACTGGGCCTCCACGGTGTGTATACGACTAGAAACCCAATCAGCTTGTTGGGCCAGGATTCAGGCCCGCATAAGGGCCAATAGGCCCACAGGCAGGGTAGTGAGAGATTAGGCCCGCAAGCCTGGAGTTGAGAGGAGCTTGAGAGGGTGGGCACAACAGCACTTATAAACCACTCTCAAGGTCTCTCAACTAGCGAGGTGGGACTAAAAATTTGGCCCCGGGCAGCACCAACCTTTCGTCCCGGTTGGTGGCACAAACCGGGACCAATACACCCCTTTAGTCCCGGTTGGTGCCACCAACAGGGACCAAAGGTCCCTTTTGGTCCCTGTTTCCCGCCATTTGGGCTACTGAAAACTGACCTTTGGTCCAGGTTGGTGGCACCAACCGGGACTAAAGGGGTGCATTGGTCCCGGTTGGTGCTACGAATCGGGACCAATGCTCTAGGAATATAAGGTAGCACTTAGGAATTTTCAGTTCTCATCACGCAGTATCCCCCGACGACGCCGATGACATCGACACCGCTAGGCTGCCCCGCCGCCACCCGCCACCCCCACCATCGCTTGTGCCTGTCATCGCTGAGGCTCGCCCCCGCCGTCGCCGTCGCCACGTGGAAACATCACGCCGGCGTCCGCGACCCCCTTCACTCCAACGCTGTTCTCGTCACTACCGCCGCACCGATTCCGATGATTTCGAGCCCTTCCCGAGCCCGCTGCCGTTCCCTATGACCGTGCTATGAGCCCCTACCTCCTCCCCTTTCCTTGTTGATCCACTTGAGATTTCCGAGCAGTGATGGGCCTTTTTGTACTATGAGATTGGATCAAAGAAAATGCAGTGTATCGAAAAATCCTTACTCGCCATTCCTCGACCCACTTGTGCATCATCTATAAACCACATCACAAAACATTTTTATTTAATGTCTTCTCAAATATTCCATATGTCTAATGTAAATTACGGAATGATTTTAGTAACAGTTTTAGGTTTTGGTACTAGATTAGAATCAGGTTTTAGTTTCCCTCTTTTGTCTTCCTATTAATTTTCCAAAGAGTATGGTGTATGTGTCAAAGAAAATATACATGGTGGTAATTTTGTGCCTTTGCTTCAACAGACAATGTGGCAGTTGAACTAATGCATCCATTAGTGTATTCTCCTAGAGACATGTATGCTCAAAGCAACACCCTAGGGCCTATATATAAAGGTACGACCACTCGGTCCTTTGGTACTCATTCCCAGATACGCAACCTGACTTCTTGGCTGTGCATGAAGCGGAAGTTCATTATGATGTCAGTTCTCATCCAAGGCCCTAAGCAACCCGGCAACGACATTGATGTGTACCTAATGCCATTAGTTGAAGAAATTTCATAGTTGTGGAATGGAAATGGTGTACGTGTGTGGGATGAACAAAAACAACAGGAATTTGACCTACATGTGTTGTTATTTGTAACGTCAATGATTGGCCTGCTCTTAGTAACCTTTTAGCACAGACAAACAAGGGATACCACGCATGCACACACTATTTAGATGACATCGAAAATATATATTTGGACAACTGCAGGACGAATGTGTACCTATGGCATCGTTGATTTCTTCCCACCAACCATCAATGTCGAAAGAAAGGCAAACATTTCAAAGGCGAGGCAGATCACTGGAAGAAGCCCGTCGTCCGTACTGGTGATCACATACTTGCTATGGTCAATGATTTACAAGTAATCTTTGGAAAGGGTCCCGACAGACTATCTGTTCCGAATGACGCTGAGGGACGCACACCGATGTGGACGAAGAAATCTATATTTTGGGACCTACCCCATTGGAAAGACCTAGAGGTCCACTCTGCAATTGACTTCATGCACATCACGAAGAATCTTTGTGTGTGATAACCCACAAGTATAGGGGATCGCAACAGTTTTTGAGGGTAGAGTATTAACCCAAATTTATTGATTTGACACAAGGGAGCCAAAAAATATTCTCGAGTATTAGCAGCTGCATTTTAAATTCAACCACACCCGAAAGACTTAATATCTGCAGCAAAGTATTCAGTAGCAAAGTAGTACGGAAGTAACGGTAACAACGACAAAAGTGATAGTAGCAGTTTTGTAGTGTTTGTAACAATAGCAACAGAAAAGTAACTTATCAAAGATCAATATATGGAAAGCTTGTAGGCAATGGATCAGTGATGAATAATTATGTCGGATGGCATTCATCATGCAACAGTTATAACATAGGGTGAGACAGAACTAGCTCCAATTCATCAATGTAATGTAGGCATGTATTCCATATATAGTCATACGTGCTTATGGAAAAGAACTTGCATGACATCTTTTGTCCTACCCTCCCGTGGTAGCAGGGTCCTATTGGAAACTAAGGGATATTAAGGCCTCCTTTCCATAGAGAACCGGACCAAAGCATTAGCACTTGGTGAATACATGAACTCCTCAAACTACGATAATCACCGGAAAGAATCCCAGTTATTGTCACACTGGGGGATGCGGATCATAACTCTTAATAGGTGTCTACAACTTGCAAGATAGGAACAAGAACACATATATATTCATGAAATAATAGGTTTAGATCTGAAATCATGGGACTCGGGCCCTCGTGACAAGCATTAAGAATAGCAAAGTCATAGCAACATCAATCTCAGAACATAGTGGACACTAGGGATCAAACCCTAACAAAACTAACTCGATTACACAATAAATCTGATCCAACCCATCACCGTCCAACAAGCATGCGATAAGATTACTCACGAACAATGGAGAGAATCATGGAATTGGTGCTGAAGGATGGTTGGTGATGACGAAGGCGTCGATTTCCCCTCTCCGGAGCCCAAAACTGACTCGAGATCTGGTCTCCCGAGAAAGAACAGGAGGTGGCGGCGGCTTTGTATCGTGAAACACGATGAATTCTTCTTCTTGATTTTTTTCTCCCTGAATAGGAATATATAGAAGTGGAAACGAGATCGGAGGAGCGTCAGGGGGCCAACAAACCACAAGGGCACGCCCTAGGGTGGTGGGCCCCCTACAGTTGATTCTTTCGCCAATATTTTTTATTAATTCCAAAAATATTGTCCGTAATTTTTCAGGTCAATCCCAGAACTTTTATTTCTACACAAAAATAATAACAAGGCAATTCTGCTGAAAACAGCATCAGTCTGGGTTAGTTCCATTCATATCATGCAAATTAGAGTCCAAAACAAGGGCAAAAGAGTTTGGAAAAGTAGATACATTGGAGACGTATCAACTCCCCCAAGCTTAAACCTTTGCTTGTCCTCAAGAAATTCAGTTGATAAATTGAAAGTGATAAAGAAAAACTTTTACAAACTATGTTTGATCTTGCCGTTGTAAATATGTCTAACTTATGTTCAGATTTTCAGCAAAGATTATAGACTAGCCACATTCACAATAACATTTATGTCTCACATTTACTCATATCTATGGCATAATCAACTAGCGAGCAATAATAATAGGTCTCGGATGACACCAATTTTATCAAAACAATCATGATACAATATGACATAATGGTACTCGCTAGCCATTTCTCAGAATGCAAAACATAAATGCAAAGCACTTGTGGAGAACAAGGACTGACTAGACATTGTAATTCACAGTGAGAGAGATCCAGTTGTGCTCATACTCAATATCAATTAACAGCAAGCATACAAATGATGGTGGTGCTCTCGAACTGGTTCCTTTTATTAGAAGATGATGACTCAACAATAAAGTAAATGGAAAGGCCCTTCGCAGAGGGAAGCATCAATTTGCAGAGGTGGCAAAACTTGAGTTTTCAAAACAGAGATAAGTAATGATTTTTGAGCGGTATGCTTTCATTGCTCACATAGCAACCAAGAGGTTTTCAATATCTTCCATGCTAGATACATTATAGGCAGTTCCCAAACAGAATAGTAAAGTTTTTAATCCCCCTCCACCAATCAGTCACACTCCACGGCGATTCGAATCCGCGGGTATCGTCCATACAAACACAGTCCTGGGGGAGTTTAATTTAATTATATTTTTCTTATTATTTCGAGCATGGAACTGTGCATCCTGATTACCTGCCACTTTCCCGTGAATGATAGTGAAGCAATACATATCGTGAGGATAACCCACCTAGCATGGAAGATACAGACAACCTCCAGTCGCCACATGAGTGATTTGGGCATACAAAACATAATGGTTATTTGAAGGTTTAAAGTTTGGCACATGCAAATTTACTTGGAACGGCAGGTAAATACCGCATATAGGTAGAAATGGTGGAATCATATGAAATAACTTTGGGTTTGAGAGATTGAATGCACAAACAATATTCCCCCTTAGTACAAGTGAAGGCTAGCAAAAGACTGGGGAGCGACCAACTAGAGAGCGACACAGTCATCAATATGCTTTGATATTAACCAATATTGAATGTAAGCATGAGTAGGATATAATTCACTATGAACATAAATATCATGGAGGCTATGTTGATTTGTTTCAACTACATGCGTGAGCATGTGCCAAGTCAAGCCACTCGAATCATTCAGAGGAGGATACCATTCTATCATACTACATCACAACCATTTTAATATGCATGTTGGCGCTCAAGACAAACTATTATCCACTCTTAGCCAATTAAGCATGGTATGAGCAACTATAATCTCTAATTGTCATTGCAAACATATTTCATCTATAATGGGCTGAATTAAGAACGATGAGATAATCATATTTGCAAAAGTAAGATAGGTCAAGTTCATACCAGCTTTTCTCCATCTCAGTGAGTTCACCATATATCGTCATTATTGCCTTTGACTTGCACAACCGAACAATGTGAATAATAATAAGAGTGCATGTGCATTGGACTAAGCTGGAATCTGCAAAAAAATAACTCAAAAGGGAAGGCAAAGAAATATGGGCTCTATATGAGATAAACAATAATGCATATGAGAGCCACTCAACATGTCATCATGGTCTTCTCCTTACGACCCAAGGAAAAGAAAGGAAAATTATTTACTTGGGAAAGCTCCCAACAAGCAAAAGAAGAATGAGAAATCTTTTTGGGTTTTCTTTTAATGCTACAACTAAAAAAACTAGAAGGTAAAGCTAGAACTATATTTTTTGGATTTTCTTAAAGATTAATCAAACACACAAGACGAAAGCATAAAGAAGAAATAAACTACCATGGATAGTACAATGAAAAGGTATGAACACTGACAACTGAAATGAGTGTGTGAACATGAATGTAATGTTGGTGAGAAATACGTACTCCCCCAAGCTTAGGCTTTTGGCCTAAGTTGGTCTAGGGCCATGGCTGGCCCGGATAATATCTAAAGTCATAGTTAAGGTTGTACTGGGCTGCGGCGGCTATAGCCTGAACAACTGCAATGTGAAGGCGAGTTGATTCCGCGTTCCACTCGTACTCATTTTCCTCCTCTCTGGTTATAAAGTATCTCTGTTTTTCCTGAAAGTTAAAGAAGGCAGGAGCAGGAAGGGTAACATGGACAATATGTCGTCTATCAAAAATTAGTCGGTACTAGAGGGATTGTTTGTTCCTTTCAAGAAACTGGTAGAGAACCAAAGCCTCATAATCAAGAAAAGCAAGGGGTAACTCAATATCATTCTCTCTTGTGGGTACCCCAAGATACTTAAGCTACACGGGTGGCATAAATTCCACCAAAGATATCTTCATCCTTAGCTTTATGATGTAACCTCCTAGCAATAATAGCCCCCAAGTTACATCATCTATCTACCATTACAACACTCTTAAGAATACTCAGATCAGGCACGCAAAGGTGGCTATGCTCATGTTTACCGTTAATACATCTACCTATGAAGAGAGAAAAATAATGTATAGCAGGAAAGTGAATGCTCCCCAAAGTAGCTTGCGTAATGATTCTAGTTTATCCCACTGTGATGCTAGCAAGGAAATCATAATATTCATTTTTGTGAGGATCGCTACGAGTACCCCACTGTGGAATTTTGCATGCATCATTAAAGTCCTCTAGGTCCATGGTGTAGGACTTATCATAAAGATTAAATAGCACAGAATGAGAATTATGCCGGAATGAATATTCAAACCTCCGCACAAAAGAATCAGGGATTTGATAATATTGCTTGCATCGGTTTGAAATAAAATCCTCAAGTCCAGAATTCCTTATGTACACATAAAACTCTTCCTTGAACCCGACGTTGTCCATGAATTGATCTGGCGGCCACTCACAAGGCAGCACTAGAGCTTCCCTTGGTGGTTCAAACTCGGGCTCACGTAATGCCACTCTCGGAGTTTTCTTGCTCGAGGAACCACCTTGGTACATTCTCATAAACATCTCTTCTTCCTCTGAAAAATTTCTTAAATTATTAGTGAATCAAAATAAAGGTGAAAAAAACTCAACGAAGCTCATAGCAACTACTCCCTCGAGTGCCTAGAGACTATATCATGCGTCAAAACTACTTGGGACCATACAAATTTGACATGCAAGCTTAGAAACAAGGTCACCACAACAACAAAAATTTGCAATATATAAGGCACTAGAAGAAAAACTAATTGGACCATTGGAGGAGTCACATACCGATGAGCAATCCCCGAAAATAGTTTTGCAAATCGAGCTTTGAGCAAGGTGATCGAAAAAGGCTGCAAGATGAGCTAGAACACGGGTTTGAGCAAGATTTTTTCTGGCGGAAGATGAAGTGAATGGGTGCTGAAATAAGTGGAGGAGGGCCACGTGGGACCCTCAAGCCACCAGGGCGTGTCCAGGGGGGGCGCGCCCTGCAGGCTTGTGGCCCACTGGTGCAGCCCCATGATGCAAACTCAGTGCCAAAAATTATTAAATAATCCAAAAAAATCATACTCCATTTTCAAGACATTTGAAGAAAATTTATTTCCAGGTCACTTTTTTATTGCACGGGAAACTCAGAAAACAGAAAAATAATAGCATTTTTACTTAATTTCATCTAGGTAATAGAAAGTAAAAGTTAGGTACAAGAAGTTGTGCTTTCTAAATTCACCCATCTCATGCTCATCAAAAGGAATCCATCAATAACGTTGATCAAGTCTTATTAACAAACTTCTTTCGAATAACATGAAACCGAAGAATTTTTGAATAACACTAAGTTACCTCAATGGGGATATGCATTTCTCCAACAATAAGTTTATCGTATATCTTGTTAAAAGTAGGAAGAGGGAACTCGAAGTCACCAATAATAATCACTTGAATTTTTTCAATATAGTTGATACTATGAACTTGAGGTTGTTTCTTCGGAAAGTGTACTGTATGCTCATTACCATTATTATGAAAAGTGACATTGCCCTTGTTGCAATCAATAACAGCCCTTGTAGTATTCAAAAAGGGTCTACCAAGGATGATCGACATACTATTGTCCTCAGGAATATCAAGAATAACAAATTCCGTCAAGATAGTAGCATTTGCAACTACGACATGCAAGGTTGTCAGAATCGCGATTCTGAATCGGATCGGAACTCTGATGGTAGGATCGCAAATCATAGAATCTTCAATATCAAAATCATAGAAACATAGATTCTATGAAGTAAAATCATAGAATCAGAGGGGTTAATTTGGATCGTAAAGTCGTAGAATCGCATAACAGAATCGCGATTCTGAGAACCTTGACGACAGGTACATCCTCACAAATGCCGATAGGTAGAGCAGTTGATTTCTTAGTGATTTCTCAGTAGGTGTCAACTTATTCAAATCAAGTCTACGGTATAAAGAGAAAGGCATATCACAAACACCAGCTCCAAGAACGAATAATGCAATTTTAACATAATTTCCTTTAATAGAGCATGGTATACTAGGTACTCCGGGATCTTCTAGTTCTTAGGTATTCCACCTTTAAAAGTATAGTTAGCAAGCATGGTGGAAATCTTAGCTTTTGGTATCTTTCTTTTATTTGTCAGAATATCTTTCATATACTTAGCATAAGGAGACATTTTCAAAATATCAGTCAAGCACGTACGCAAAACACAGGTTTAAGCATTTCAGCAAATCGCTCAAAATCCTCATCATACTTTTTCTTGGATGGTTTAGGAGGAAAGGGATGGGTTTCTGAACCCATGGTTCTCTTTCTCTACCATGTTTCCGAGCAATGAAGTCTCTTTTATTGTTAGGTTGTGGGTTATCAAGATCATCAGCAGGTTCAATCTCCACATCTTTATCAGTACTGGGTTGCGTATCGACATGAACATCATTATTAATGTTATCACTAGGCTCATGTTTGTCACCAGATTGTTTCTCAGCATCAGAAATAGAAATATCATTTGGATTCTCAGATGTATATATAACAAGTTGACTAGCATCATGCAAAGTACTATCATCATTCTTTTTGCTACTCCTATTGGAACGAATAGGTGCATCAGTATTAACTCTCTGAGAATCTTACTCAATTCTCTTAGGATGGCCCTCGGGATACAAAGGTTCCTGAGATATTCTACCTCCTCTAGTCACAACTTTAACAGAATGATCATTGTCTTTACTATGCATCTCATTAAGCAAATCATTTTGAGCCTTAGGAACTTGTTCTTCTTGAGTGGTTACCATGGAAGCATGTTTACTAATAAGCTTAAGATCATTGACTGTTCTACTCAAATAATCACCCAAGCGATCAAGCATATAAGCATTATGTTTCAATTGTCTACTAACATAAGCATTGAAATTTTCTTGCTTCACAATACAATTATCAAATTCATCCAAGCATTGGCTAGAAGGCTTATTATAAGGAATATCTCTTTCACCAAATCTACGGAGAGAATTTACCTCTACTACCTGTGTCGGGTTATCAAGACCATGTATTTCTTCAATAGGTGGTGGATTCTTAACATCTATAGCTTTAATATCCTTTTCTTTCATAGATTTCTTTGCCTCTTGCATATCTTCAGGACAGAGGAATAGAATACCTTTTTTTTCGGAGTTGGCTTTGAAGGTGGTTCGGGAATAGTCCAATCATTATCATTGCTCAATATATTATTCAATATTAATTCAGCTTGTTCAATAGTTCGTTCCCTGAAATCACAACTAGCACAACTATCTAGGTGGTCCCTAGAAGCATCGGTTAGTCCATTATAAAAGATATCAAGTATTTCATTTTCTTGAGAGGATGATCTGGCAAAGCATTAGGTAATTGGAAAAGCCTCCCCCAATCTTGTGGGAGACTCTCTTCTTCAATTTGCACAAAGTTAAATATTTCCTGCAAGGCAGCTTGTTTCTTATGGGCAGGAAAATATTTTTCAGAGAAGTAATAAATCATATCCTTGGGACTACGCACACAAACAGGAGCAAGAGAGTTAAACCATATCTTAGCATCACCCTTTAATGAGAAAGGAAATAACTTAATAATATAGTAATAGAGAATTTTTTCCTCATTAGTAAATAGGGTGGCTATATCATTCAATTTGGTAAGATGTGCCACAACAGTTTCCGATTCATAACCATGGAAAGGATCAGATTCAACCAAGGTAATTAAATCAGGATCGACAGAGAATTGATAATCCTTATCAGTAACAAAGATAGGTGAAGTAGAAAACTTAGGATCATATCGCATTCTAGCATTCATAGATATTTCCTTCCACTTGCAAAGCAATTTATTAAGATCAACTCTATCCTTACAAGCAAGAAAGTCCGTAGCTACCTCTCCTTCCATAACATAACCCTCAGGTATATTAGGCAATTCATGTGTATCAAAGTGTTTAGTTTCAATAATATCATGAGATTCATAAATATTATCAGTTTCAACATTGGCTCTAGCAATTTGTTCATCAAGAAATTCACCCAGCGTCACGGTATCATCAAGAAAATTATCATCATAAGCATCATGCATAGCAGAAGTAGGATCATCAATTACTTGCGACATATCAGAATTATTAGCAGGTGGTGGTGTCGCAAACTTACTCATATCAGAAGGTGAATCAAATGCAGAGCTAGATGGTAGTTCCTTACCTGTCCTCGTAGTTGAGGTATAGATCTTGGTTTTTGGATCTTTAAGATTCCTCATAGTGATCAACAGATATATACCCCAATTGACTCAGATAATAGAGATATGCTCCCTCAAACGGCGCCAGAAAAAGGTCTTGATAACCCACAAGTATAGGGATCGCAACAATTTTTTAGGGTAGAGTATTCAACCCAAATTTATTGATTCGACACAAGTGTAGCCAAAGTATTTAGTAGCAAAGTAGTATGGAAGTAACGATAACAATGGCAAAAGTGATAGTAGCAGTTTTGTAGTGTTTGTAACAATAGCAACAGAAAAGTAACTTAGCAAAGATCAATATATGGAAAGCTCGTAGGGAATGGATCAGTCATGGCTAATTATGTCGGATGGCATTCATCATGCAATAGCTATAACATAGGGTGACACAGAACTAGCTCCAATTCATCAATGTAATGTAGGCATGTATTCCATATATAGTCGTACGTGCTTATGGAAAAGAACTTGCATGACATCTTTTGTCCTACCCTCCCATGGCAGCGGTTCCTATTGTAAACTAAGGGATATTAAGGCCTCTTTTTAATAGAGAACCATACCAAAGCATTAACACTTAGTGAATACATGAACTCCTCAAACTACGGTAATCACCGGAAAGAATCACGGTTATTGTCACCCTACGGGATGCGGATCATAACTCGTAATAGGTGTCTACCAATTGCAAGATAGGATCAAGAACACATATATATTCATGAAAACATAATAGGTTCAGGTCTGAAACCATGGCACTCGGGCCCTAGTGACAAGCATTAAGCATAGCAAAGTCATAGCAACATCAATCTCATAACATAGTGGATACTAGGGATCAAACCTTAACAAAACTAACTCAATTACATGATAAATCTCGTCCAACCCATCACCGTCTAGCAAGCCTACGATGAGATTGCTCACGAACGGTGGAGAACCTCATGGTATTGGTGATGAAGGATGGTTGGTGATGACGAAGGCCTCGATTTTCCCTCTCCGAAGCCCAAAATGGACTCCAAATCTGGTCTCCCAAGGAAGAACAGGAGGTGACGCCAGCTCTTTATCGTGAGACGCGATGAAATCTTCTTCTTGATTTTTTTCTCACCGAATAGGAATATATAGAAGTGGAAACAAGGTCGTAGGAGCGCCAGGGGGCCCACAAGACACAGGGGCATGCCCTAGGGGGTGGGCGCGCCCACCAGGCTTGCGGCCAGGTGGTGGGCCCACTTCAGTTGATTCTTTCGCCAATATTTTTTATTAATTCCAAAAATATTCTCCATAAGTTTTCAGGTCAATCCGAGAACTTTTATTTCTGCATGAAAATAAAACCAAGTCAATTCTCCTAAAAACAGTGTCAGTCCGAGTTAGCTCCATTCAAATCGTGCAAATTAGAGTTCAAAACAAGGGCAAAAGAGTTTGGAAAAGTAGATACATTGGAGACGTATCAACTTGAACCTACTAGGTTTCTTGGGCTTGTATGGGAAGACAAAAGATACACCGGAGGCACGGGAGGACCAGCAACGTGTGCACGACAAAGAAGGCATGCCTCCAAAGCAGTATGAAGGTCCTGCTAGCTATGCTCTTAGCAAAGAAGAGAAGGAAATCTTCTTTGAATGCCTTCTTAGAATGAAGGTCCCGTATGGCTTCTCTTCGAACATAAAGGGAATAATAAATAAGACAGAGAAAAAGTTCCGGAAACTAAAGTCACATAACTGCCACATGATTATGACGCAACTGCTTCCGGTTGCATTGAGGGGGATTCTATCGAAAAACGTTCGATTAGGCATTGTGAAGCTATGTGCATTCCTCAATCCAATCTCTCAGAAGGTGATCGATCCATAAATCCTACCAAGGTTAAGGAGTGATGTGGCGCAATGTCTAGTTAGTTTCGAGCTGGTGCTCCCACCATCCTTCTTCAATATCATGACGCACGTCCTAGCTCATGTAGTTGACGAGATTGTCTTTCTGGGCCCTGTATTTCTACAAAATATGTTCCCCTTTGAGAGGTTCATGGGAGTCTTAAAGAAATAGGTCCGTAACCATGCTAGGCCAGAAGGAAGCATCTCGATGGGCCATCAAACAGAAGATGTCATTGGGTTTTGTGTCGATTTCAGTCCTGACCATAAGAAGATTGGTCTCCTACAATCGCGGTATGAGGGGAGACTGACTGGAAAAGGAACGCTAGGAGCAGACTCAATAATATCTAGGGAGAGACATTCTTAGTCTCAACCGCACTACACAGTTCTACAGAATTCTACATTGGTGACTGATACGTCTGCAACGTATCTATAATTTTCGATTTTTCCATGCTATTATATTATCTGTTTTGTATGTTTTATATGCATTAATATGCTATTTTATATTATTTTGAGACTAACCTATTAATCTAGAGCCTAGTGCCAGTTTATGTTTTTTCCCTTGTTTTTGAGTTTCGCAGATAAGGAATATTAAGTAGAGTCCAAATGGAATAAAACCACCAGAATGATTTTTTCTGGAATAAAAGGAAGCCACGAGACTTTAGAACCAAGGCAGAGGAGCTGCCATGGGGCCACAAGCCCGCTTGCCATGGCCAGGGGGTACCCCGTGCCGGGCATGCTTGTGGGCCCCTGGCAACTCCCCTAACCCTAATATTCGGCCTATAAATTCCCAAATATTCCATCATTATCGAAGGGATCCACAAAAACACTTTTCCGCCTCCAGAAGCCTCCATTCCTGAGAGATCCAATCTAGGAGCCTTTTCCGGTAATCTGCCAGAGGGGGATTGGACACGGAGGGCATCTACATCAACTCCATTGCCCCTCCGATGATGCATGAGTATTTCACCACAGACCAACGGGTCCATAGCTATTAGCTAGATGGCTTCTTCTCTCTCTGTGCTTCTCAATACCATGCTCTTCCTGATCTTCACGGAGATCTATCAGATGTAATACTCTTTTGCGGTGTGTATGTCGAGATCCGATGAATTGTGGGTTTATGTTCAGATAATCCATGAATATTATTTAAGTCTTTCCTGTATTCTTATATGCATAATCATTGCCTTGGATGTCTTCATAATTATTCGCTTTTCTATCAATTGTTCAACTGTAATTTGTTCACCCACTGTAATACTTGCCATCATGAGAGAAGCCATCTAGTGAAACCTATGGACCCTGGGTCTATTTTCTATATTATATTTTCAGGTCTAAAACCAAAAATACAAAAAAAAATACTTCTTGCACTATTTTTACTTTTAGTTTTACTTTCCGTTCAAGCATCCTATTATATCTATATCTACTAGATCTCATCCTTGCAAATAACCGTGAAGGGATTCACCACCCCTTTATAGCGTTGGGTGCAAGAGTTTGATTCCCTTTGCAGGTAGATCTATTGGTGGCTCGCTTGTATCTCCTACTGGATTGATACCTTGGTTCTCAAAAACTGAGGGAAATACTTATCTACTGTGCTGCATCAAACTATTCCTCTTCACGGGAAACCAACGCATGCCCGAGAAGTAGGAGCGACCCTGTATGTCGATGAACACAAGAATATTCTGTGCTCCAAACACCTGGAGCAGTGTGACGACTGGATTACATGTGAACACGTCAGGACTTTCAGCAGTTGCTTGCAGACACATCTCATGGGTGACAAACACTATTTCTGATGAGTTGTACTCATTGGCAAGGGGACCATCTTCGATTGTATTGACTTAGAAAGGGTATGAGTTAAATAGGAATACATTTTACACGATCGCCCAAGATAAAAAGAGCACCAACCAAAATAGCGGTGTCTGCTTTGATGCAACAACCAAGAGGGGAAAGAACACATATTATCGTTACATACTGGACATATGGGAACTTGATTGTGGACATGATTTTAAGGTCCCTTTGTTTCAGTGCAAATGGGTCAATCTGTCAGGAGGCGGGGTACAGGTAGACCCACAGTATGGAATGACAACAGTGGATCTGAACAATCTTGGGTACATAGACGAACCATTCGTCTTAGCCAATGATGTGGCGCAGGTTTTCTATGTGAAGTACATGTCTACCAAACCGAGAAAAAGAAAAGATAAGGAAGCAAATACAACATACGATGAACCAAAGCGCCACATAGTTCTTTCAGGAAAAAGAGACATCGTGGGATTGGAGGGCAAGACAGACATGTCTGAAGATTATGAAAAGTTTCATGAAATTCCTCCCTTCAAAGTCAAGGTTGACCCAAGCACCATGTTAAAAGATGAAGATTATCCATGGTTACGGCGCAATAAGCAAAGGACACAAGCAAAGAAAAAGTGAAGACTTTCTCTCCACAACTATTACGATGATGCCTTTGATCTAGAATATCACTACAGTTACATGAAGTTAGAAAGTGTTGAAAATTGATGATATGGCTTTGAATGGTTCATTGAACACACAAAAAGTCTGGAGTTCAAATAAGTTCAAAAACTGAAATACCTTTGTGACAGATGAGTTTTCGTCCGAAACCCTGATACGTCGAAAGAGATTGTTTGTTTTGTACAGGAAGTGCATCCAATTTTTGCCATAACCCTCTCAACTTTGTATAACATGCTATGTGGGTGAAATGATGATACCATGCCAACTTTCAGCCTTTTCAGGGGTCATTTGTAGTGCTTTTCAATTTCAGGGTCATTTAGCTCAAAAAAATCAGTAAATGCATGAAAAATACCAAATGAAGTTAGAAAGGGTTTAAAATTGATGATGTGGCTTTGAATGTTGCATTTTGAACACACAAAAAGTTTGGATCTCAAATAAGTTTAAAAAATGAAATCCATTTGTAACAAATGAGTTTTTGTCCGAAATCGTGATACTTCAAAAGAGATTGTCCATTTTGTACATGAAGTGCATCCAGTTTTTGTCGTAACCCTCTCAACTTTTTAGCACATGCTATGTGGTTGAAATGATGATACCATGCCAACTTTCAACCTTTTCAGAGTTCATTTGTAGTGTTTTCCAATTTCAGGGTCATTTAGCTCAAAGAATGAACTAATAGCAAAAAGAATGAACTAGAAAACTTTTATGAAACTCTAATAGCAAAAAGAATGAACTAAAAATAATCAATTAAATTATTCTATTATGATGAACTAAAACAATACTATAATATTATTCAGTAGCAAAAAGAATCAGCTAAAAAGCTTTTACAAAACTCTAATAGCAAAAGGAATAAACTAAAAAGCTTTTATAAACCTCTAGTATTCTTGAAACTAAAATTATATTAGATTTATGCCACCAAGATTATAAAATCATTTTTTGTTCAAAACATTAATAACAAAAATAATTTTCGTAAAGAAATTTTTTGTTAGAAACTTAAATAGCAAACTAAAATAACAAAACCTGGTTTTGATTAAAACAAATATTTAAAATAACCTAAAAATTACCAAATTGAATATAATGATAAAACAAAGTAATATTGAATAGCAGGAAAAAGAATCACTCAAAAATCTATTTTTTTAGTAAAGTTATTCACAAACTAGTGATTCACACCAATTTTTTTTGACCTAAAAGCAAAAATAATCATTGAAAAACAGTAAGTATTTAGCTATCAGTAGAAACAAAATAAAATAAATAAACCAAAAGCAAAACAAAAACACTGGATTTTTTATTAAAAACGCCATCTACTGGGCCACCACGACCTGAATACGACTAGAAACTCAACTAGCTTGTTGGGCCAGGATTTAGGCCCGCAGCAGACCCAATAGGGCCATAAACAGAGGAGTGAAAGATTAGGCCCGCAAGCCTGCAATTGAGAGGAGCTCGAGAGGGTGGGCGCAACAGCGCTTATAAACCACTCTCGAGCTCTCTCAACTAGCGAGTTGGGACTAAAAATTTGGCTCCGGGCAGTACCAACCTTCTGTCCCGGTTGGTGGCACAAACCGGGACCAATACACCCCTTTAGTCCCGGTTGGTTCGACCAACCGGGACCAAAGGTCCGTGTTTCCCGCCCTTTGGGATGATGAAAACTGACCTTTGGTCCCAGTTGGGGGTACCGACTAGGACTAAAGGGGTGCATTGGTCCCAGTTGGTGCCACGAACCAGGACCAATGCTCTGGGTATATAAGGTAGCACTTAGGAATTTTTAGTTTTCATCGCGCAGTAGCCCCCGACGACGCCGACGACATCAACGAACGCCGATAGGCTGCGCCGATGCCGCCCACCGCCCCTGCCGTCGCTCGCGCCCGTCGTCGCCGAGGCTCGCCCCCGCCATCGCCGTCGCCGCGGGGATGTAGGGTAACGCAATAGAAAACAAAAAAATTCCGACCTACGCACCAGCCCAGGACCACTATGGAGACTACATACAAGGTTTGATCTTTTTCATTACCGACTCGTAGCGCAGCGGAAGTAGAGTCGATGATGATTGGCGGTGCAGATCCCCGTAGCTAGGATTTACAACCTCCCAACCGCGAGGTTGTATAGCCTCATTTTCCGCTTGTACAACCCTCCGGGAGGCGGTCGAACAGTCCCCCAGACGGTGTAATGGATAGCCCTTCGGGAGGACCTTCGAAACTCGAACGGTCACACGGACAACCCTTCGGAAGGCACTCACGAACTAAGACTGAAACTACGATCTCTCTACAAATTTGCACACATACTATTTCATCTATCCGGCAGGGCTTCGCCGTCCAGAACTAGTTCCTACCGGAACCTAGACAGCCTTTCAGCACTACGAAACTATTTCGTGGGAGGGAGAGAGAATGGCAGATCATGCATGGCTTGTGTGAGAGAGTTGGAATGAGGATGGAGATCTCCCCTCCACCTCCTTATATAATGGTGGAAGGGGTGAGGGGGGGCTGAAATTCAGCCCACAAAACATGCACCCACCAAACAAGGAAAACATGTTCCCACCAAACATGGAGAAAACATGTTCCCTTGTCCATGGTGTTCCCCCATGGGGCCCCACCTTTCTCCCAACACTCTCCACCTTTTGTGGGGGCTGCCCCCCACAATGGTCCCCCAACACTTTATCCAGCCACAAGGGGCTTCCCCCTAAAGGGGGCGCCCCCAAAACATCCTAGAAACAGCCCCCACGTAACGTGGGATCTCGTCCCGTCACGCCGGGACAAGATGTTTTCCACGACTATTACTCCTGAAAAATTCTGGAAGGTCCCAGAACTTTTCTGGCACCCTATAAAATTATCTCGACGTGATCTGGAACATTTCTGGTATGGTGGTTTAATTTAAAACAATGTTCGTTTACCCGGTAAACAATTCCGGTAGCTTCGAAAAAAATCGGTTTTTTCTTCGGAAAAATTCCAGAAATTACCAGACCAATCTGGCAACCTCCAAAACATCCTCGGTGCTTGCCAAAACATTTTATTATCGATGGTTTTATCCCAAACAACTTTTTGGTTTTACCAAAACTTTTTCGGTGTTCTCTCTGGAACTTTTGGTTACGATTGTAGAATATGAACATTTTAATATGGATGTATGTTCATATGCAAAGAAAAAGGTTTATTTTTTGGTTATATGTATGTTCATATGCTCATTTTAGAAAATGTTCATATGTTACATTTAAGAAAAAAAGAAAATGTATGTATGTTCATATGCAAAGAATGTTTTTGGTGATATTGTAGAATATGAACATTTTGAATATGGATGGATGGATGGATCAACATTTTGAATATGGATGGATGATGATGATGATGATGATGATGATGATGATGATGATGATGATGATATGTATATATATGAAAACTTGCTCAATATTTTATTTGTTCATATAATATAGTTTTGTTCATAGAAATTAGTTAAAATAAGGGGGGACATCAGACATGACATGTGGGGGGACATTGGACGTCGGACATGAGGGTGAGCGTCGTTGTCTTCTACCCCCTCCCCGTTAACTTCGACATGAGGGGGGACATCGGACATGTCATGTGGAATTTTTTGTTCATATGGAAAACTCCGGTAACATATGCAACATTTGATCATGTATCAAAGTTTTGTCATATGTCATAGTTTGAATTTTGACATATGCAACATTTGATCATGTCAAAGTTTGAATTTTGACATATGCAACATTTGATCATATGTCAAAGTTTGAATTTTGACATATGAAATATTTGATCATTTGTCGAAGTTTGAATTTTGACATATGCAACAATATTTGAGCATATGTCAAAGTTTGACTTTTGACATCGATTTATCAAGAAAACTTCGGTAACTCTTCAACATGAGGGGGGGGGGGGACGTCGATCAACCCCCTCTCGCCCGACCAAACCCTAGAAGCATCAAGGACACCCCAAACCTTAGAAGTGTTGCCGAGGCCACCACAAACCCTAGAAGCGCCGAGGCCACCCAAATTTACCAAGCTAAAAGAGCGTTGTCAAGGCCACCCCAAACCCTAGAAGCATTGTCGAGGCCACCCCAAACCGTAGAAGCGTCGATGCCACTAATATGATTCATTTGTATGATTAGCTCGCTAGGTCTATGTTTGCCACTAATATATCCATCTCTCATATTTGTATATAAATTGCCATGTTGTAATATTTGCAGAAACTACGGATCAAAGAGACTTGGAACAACAACAATTGTTGGGGGACATAATCCTCGCCGGACGTCATGTCTTGTCGTTTCTCAATGACACCCATGGACTAGAAGGAGAGGATGACGGATACGGTGATGGAACAATGGAGTAGGAAGGACATGATCATGATGGCTCCGGTGACCGAATGCCGGAGGAAGAAGGAGACCATGATGACGGCTCCGGTGACCGAACGGAGGAGGGAGCTGTTGCAATGTCCGACGAGGTATGTATATTAATTAAGCCTGTGCTCACTAGTTAATTGATGCATTAATTGTTTTGGTATGTACATATATTAACTCTTATTTCTTCTTTTATAGCCCTCCAGATCGAGCCAAACATCGGTAACGAGACGAGGCCCAAAGAAAAGGTTGCGCAAGGATGAAACGTTCACGATCACAACACTCGTGGACGATGGCCTACCGATTGAACCCAAGCGGGCCAAGGACGCATTTTCTGCTCAGTGCAGAGCTATTGTTAGGGCAGCATCCCGATCATCATCAAGTAATGGAATAAGCCTAAGGACAACGACCCTGAAGTTTCTTATGTCACTGATAGACAAAAAGATGATCTTTGGAGCTCGCTGAAGGCAAATTTCACCCTACCGCTAGAGGAGGATCCGAATAAGCCAGTTATATAGCCATTGGTCAAGGCGTGTGCTCTTAAGAAGATGGCAGATCTATTCAGGAGGTGGAAGAACGAGTTGAAATCAAAGTTTGTCGACAAAGGGAAGACTCCAGAATTCACTGGCCGACTTGAGAAGATAAGAGATCACTGGCCCGCATTTGTGGGCTACAAGACATCGGACAAGAGTAAGAAAATGATAGAGACAAACAAGAACAATGCTGAAAAGAAGCAGTATCACCATCACACGGGGTAAGGTGGCTACCTCAAAGCCTGGCCGTTGTGGGACAAAGTTGAGAATGACCTGATTGCTAAAGGGGTCGAACCAGAGACAATGAACTAGCCAGACCGTTCATGTACTTGGTTCTCCAGAAGTGTCGTTGGACGGACGAGCAACTTGCAATACCCTTCAAGAAGCTTCAGAAGTATATCACCGCAGCACATGAAGGGACGTTCATTCCCGATAGAGAGAAGGACGAGCTGACTGAGGCCTTCGGGGATCCTGAGCACCCTGGACGAACACGAGGTACGCGAGGCTCCGTTTCGTGGGTGGTTGGGTTTCCCGGCGCAGGTGGTTACAGAATCCGGGATAGAAGGAGGAAAGCAAAGCTAAGCGACAAGAAGAATCTCAATGCAAGACTATAAAAGCTAGAGGAACTTGAGAGCCATCGAGCTGCCGGCCAACCATCTCAGCGGCATGAAGCTACCCCAGAAGTTACCCTGCCATCTCAGCGGAGAAGCAGCATGGCTGCCATGGAGCTCGTTCAGCCTGACTTCACGGCTCCTAGCTATCCCATGGATACTATCACGGAGGCTCAACATTGCCAACTTATGACGAAATGGCAGAACCTCACTTTGAAGGCAGATGTCAGCTCTGTTGCACCTTCTCAACCCAACGGAACTATTCACTGCCTTCCGATTCCACATGGCTATGCTATTGGGGCGGTGGATGAACTAATCCAGGTGAAGGGGAGAATCAGCTGGTTCATGCTCTGAGGAGTACATGTGTATGGCCAAAGGAGTACATCAAGCTTCCAAATTGGACTCCTCTGCGTCCTCCTCCTCCTCCGGCAAGTTAGGGCACTCCGCCTCCTCCTCTCCCTCCTTCTCTAGCGAGTAATCAGGGCACTCTGCCTCCTTCTCTGGTTCCTCCTGTGCGTGAGGGCACTCCGCCTCCTCCTGTGCCTACTCCGGCGCGTCAGAGTAGTTGGCCTCCTCCTCCGCCTCGTCAGCAATGGCGGAAGACAAACTCCGCCGCTCCGGCTCCTCCGGCGCGTCGGAGCACCCCGCCTCCTTCTCTGCCTCGTCAGGAACGATGGAAGACAGGCGTCGCCGCTCCGGCGGCTAGCAGTACAAGCAGAGGCGGGAGGCAATTCAGATACGGTCCATCTCTCAAGGCTCTGGAAAAGTTACCATATGAGAGGACCGAGAAGGAAAACGAGGACATCTGTCGTGCCCAAGTGAGGGACCATTTTTCAAACAAAACTCCACCTCTGAAGGAGAAGCCACATCCGGTGAAAGTGAAGCGCACTATCGATGCCCTGAAGCGACCACCACCGCCTCCACCGGATTCCAATTATGTCCGCTGTCTTAAAAAGACATATCAAGATGCGCGGCGGTCAGGAAGTACTTCCAGTGATGCAAGTTTAGCGGAATGAAGAAGTGGGAAAAAAATT
Source organism: Hordeum marinum (assembly GCA_022496015.1). NCBI lineage: Eukaryota > Viridiplantae > Streptophyta > Magnoliopsida > Poales > Poaceae > Hordeum > Hordeum marinum. The sequence goes on along the minus strand of CM039678.1, from coordinate 532,319,219 downwards.
CTCCAGCTCGGCGAATAAGCGAACCAATCGTGCCCCCGCTCAATGTGTCTAGCGATATCGTCGCTAATCATCCAGGGATGGTGCCTGGTATCAATCTTGCTGTTTACCTGAGCGATGATGTAGAGTTTGAAACAATGGAGGTGGATGAATTCAGATACCAGTACGGGTAGCCTCTCATCAAACCTGATCGTCCTCCTCTAACAACGATGATGCGAAGATTCCACGAATGGTACATGAAAAACTACAGCGAGTCTGGAAAGGATACTTTGACACTGAGAATTAAAGAGGAGCACGATCTCGTTGGAATGGATCGGTTGTCTATTGAATTGGACGAGTTATTCCAGTTATACAATCAAAATGCCCTCGACAAAACACTCGTGACTTGCTACTATCTATAAGTACTACTTCTGTAATTAAGTCTCTATATATAGCTCAGCTCTTTCATTGCATGTATATATAATTATCATCACTATATTATGCAGATTGAAGATCGTCGAATGCAGAAAAGCACAACACTATGACATTCGGTTCATTAACACAAATATCATACATGAATGGACGGTTAAACACAAAGTCACAGAAACCGAGGACAACTTACTACAATCGTTGCTTACAAATCAAAACAAAGAGAGAATACTCTTTCCTTACAACTTCCAGTGAGTGTTACTATCTTGTGCATATTCGGTTTCCCTTATTACTCGAGGTTATAGTAATGTAATTGATGATTTATGCATGCGTGCGCAGGTTCCACTTTATTCTGCTAGAGATTAAGCTTGAGCAGGGAGTAGTAATCATCTTAGACTCGAGATGAAAAGATCCCCAGGAATATGCAGACATGACTGAAATGCTCGAAAAGTAAGTTCAATCGATCATTATCGCATCATATCGGCAAGTTTGTTCATTTCCTGATATCAGGTAATTATTTTCTTTGTCTGGCAGGGTTTCAAAAGAGTTCACCGCAATTGTTCCGGCATTGTCAAGGGAGCTGCCATTTACACACCCAAAGTAAGTACTACTAGCTAGTTTCGCGCATCTCCCATTGATTCTAGTTTCATCAATACCATTTATCATGCTGGATTATCAGTTTGGCTAAACTCTATTTCTCGTAAAGTGCTTGTGGCAGGAAGCCGGAAATAATTTTTGTGGATACTACGTTTGCGAATTCATCTACAACGCGACGACTTCTAAGCGGGCTACTCTCAAAAACAATATGAAGTGCGTAAGCAATAATATTCACAATTTTATTGTATTGCCATGATTTGTGTTGAGTTTCATTCATATATATGTATTGACCCCCTTCTTCAAGTTAGATGTGGGAGATGCGGGATGAACTCCTACCACATGATCGCATACGAGCAATTCAAGAGGAATTGGCGGAATTCTTTCTTGACCACGTCATAAATAAAGCCGAAGAATACTATGTGGAATTTGACATTAGATGTTAGGGATTGTAAGAGATCTTAATTGTATATATGTAGCTAGTAGCGTCAGATAGATATAAGGAAACTTGTTGTTCGACCAATCTCTCGGAGAAAGAGAGGTAAATCACTTCTCTCTGTATATGTTCATGACGATCTTGTGTATTTAATGGTTCCTTCATTTGCTTACCAGCTAGCGTGTCGAGATCTCTCTATAGTAGCTAGTGTCGATCAAGCACGGAGAAAGAGAGGATACTTCTCTCTATTAGCTTGCTAACACAATATGAAACCCCTAAATTAACCCTCCAACCACCCTACCCCCCCCCCTTTCCTGTCAGCTCCTGCCAGATGCTGACGCGTGGATGCCTTTTGGTCCCGGTTGGTGTTATCAATCGGGACTAAAGGTCCTCCTGCCTGGGCTCCACGCAGCGGCTACGTGAAGCCCATTTTGTCACGGTTCGTAAGCAATCCGGAACTAAAGGTTTTGGGCTTTAGGCCTGACCCTGTAGTCCCGGTTTCAAAACCGAGGCTAATGGGCCTCTTTAACAAGGACAAATGGGCCGTTTTCTACCGGTGCATGTTAGTCTAACATGAAGTTAGGATTTCAGTGGCAAGTATGTGGATGAAGAGTCTTACCCATATTTCTAAAAAGTAGTGAGAATAGGTAAATTTTACTTCGGTGCAATTTTCCATCTTCGCCAGATTGTTGGCCTTCTGAAACGACACCCTATCACATACCTCTAGAAATCCGTTGGATCTTAACAAAGGGGGACAACAATTTCTCGATCATCATGTGTGGTGTAACTTTTTGTTCTATACAAATGCATTATTTCTAGAAGATAAGATCTGATATTTATGTCATTAATTCATCCACTCTATATGGCGAATTAAAATCTATTTATCATTGTAAGTTTTTAGAAGATGTACAAAATCAGGACTAATTGATGAAATATTGAGGTTATATCTTAATAGTCGCCACATTTAAGAGTAAATATTTCCTAAATACTCATTAAATGTGGAATTTTTTTCTATATATACTCATTAAAGGTGGAAATTATTCAAATATTTCCTCAGTTAATCCTGATGTCAGCGTCATCAAAAAACTTACAAGGACAAACACAGCTGACTATATATCATGCATGTACAATTGCACATCTATACTGTTCATCAATTAATGCCATGAAAGCAAAATCTTGTCTCTCAGATATACTGCATCTGTATGGAAGAGAACTTTTTCTATATCTTCACAATGCCCACAAATTTATTTACAGGGAAATATTGTGGTGTAGTAAGATAACACTCCTTTTCGTTTGCGAAAGAATATCACACCAATTTATTTGTAGAAAGACTTCATTTGTAACTGATGATATTTTCATTGTCTTCACAATGCACCAACCATTAAATTGCATGGAAATATTGCAATGAATATATTAGTAATATTGATACATCTTGATACACGCTCGAGCTCATAATCTGCTATAAAAGGGAAGCAATGGAACCCATCAGGAATACAAAACATAAAGTAGATCCGCAACACTTCTAATCTTAAGCCGCTAAACCTAAAATGGGGCGTATCATTTCCATGGCCCTCCTCTTCTTCTTTGGAGTCCTGTTGCTCAATGCAGATCTCGGGTCGTGCGGCTGCTTCAAGCGCATCTTCGCCTTCGGTGACTCCATTATCGACACCGGCAACTTCCGCTCAGGTTCGATGTGGAAACCCCCTTATGGAGGGACCTACTTCCACCATCCCACGGGTCGCTGCTTCGACGGGCGTCTCATTGTGGACTTCTACGGTAAGTATAGATATGCACGCAAGTGTAGTTTACTTGTACTTGATTTCTGATTTTAGTGCGTGTGTCAGCGCAAGCGTTGGGCCTGCCACTGCTACCGCCGAGCGGGCCCGAGGAGAAGACGGGGAAATTCCCAACTGGTGCCAATTTCGCAGTGTTAGGCTCTGTTGCCCTGAGCCCGGACTACTACAGTAAAAGGTATAACTTCAGTATGGGACACGTTTGCCTTGACTGGCAGCTCGGTTCCTTCAAGGCAGTACTCTCACGGATAGCTCCTAGAAAAGGTAGTACATTCATTCATCATGCATGCATCGTCCTTACCATATATTACACATTTCTTCTTGCATTAGTCAGCTAATTCCTTTTTGTGTGTGTGATCAGCTGCCACCAAGAGTCTCCTGAGAGAGTCCCTCATCGTCTTTGGCGAGATCGGTGGCAACGACTATAACTTCTGATTCTACGATCGTCAACGCAGCCGTGACACGCCATATGAGTACATGCCTGACGTGATTACTCGCATAGGCTCCGGCGTCCAGGAGGTGATCAACCTCGGTGCCAAGACGATCCTTGTTCCAGGAAACTTCCCCATCGGGTGCGTCCCGGTTTACCTGAGTGGGCACAAGACTAATATGTCCGCGGACTATGACCAGTTCGGGTGCCTTAAGTGGTACAACGAGTTCTCTCGGAAGCACAACCAGCTGTTGAAGCAGGAGATTGGCCGGCTCAGATCTCGCAACCCTGGCGTGAAGGTCATCTACGCGGACTACTACGGCGCAGCCATGGAGTTCATCAGGAACCCCAAGAGGAATGGCATTAATGACCCCCTGGTGGCATGTTGTGGTGGCAACGGCCCCTATGGCACCGGCCATGAGTGCAACCTGAATGCGAAGGTTTGCCGCGACCCATCCAGATTCGCCAACTGGGACCAGGTTCACATGACAGAGAAGGCGTACAGTGTCATCGCCAATGGGGTGCTCAACGGCCCGTATGCGGACATCCCGTTGCTCCATGCTTGCTAGTAGAATTTCCTTTCGAGAACTGAAGAAATGTTGCTGCAACCAAGATCTGTTACGCGCACTTCTTGGAATTTTTATTCTTGTATCACCATAACAATTGGTCATGAATGAAATAGTTGGATCTGTCACATGAATATGTTCGTACTAGATGGTCACGCACACTTCGCGGCACCGATTTTCACTTATTTGAGAAGTCTTACTTTTTTTTTGTTAGCGGGCTGCTCGTTTCAACATTGTTTGTCTTGGATTGGGCTTTAGTTGCCTTGGAGTTGGAGGTGTTTTTTCATTGGCTGTTGCCAATCTGCTCGGTCAGTGCAGGCGGGGGACGTGTCAAACAACACGTACAATGACGTACACAGCCAGACAAAGAACGCGTACTACTTTAGTCAACTATTGTAATGATAGTAACCGTAGTAACATAGAGATGCATATGATTCAATAAACGAACATAAAACATGCAAAGGAAAAGGACGACAAAGAAGATGCTGCTGAAAGAAAGGACAGAAACCATCAGAGAAATACATCAACATTTTGTCATGATCGATTGGAAAAAGGGCACCGGCTAATAGCTTCGTCACTCACTCATTTGGTCTTTCTTGTTGCACATAATAATTGTTGAAAATATGAGCAAATTACTACAAGATTTAATCTAAATAAACAACAAATAGATAATCACAGCAAAAGTAAGAATAAACTAATCATGCAGACTAGCATAGTTAACGAATAGAACGAATCTACGGCACAGACTAGACATAGAAATTCTAGTATGATCTCAAACAAGAAGGACAAGATTGCATACGGTGCAGCAGAAGTAGAACCACCAGTGTTGACGTTGTCGCCCATGTCGTTGAGGAAGAGGTTGCCGAGGTCGGAGAAGAAGTCGTCGTCGAGGAAGTCGTCGCAGCCAACAGTCGCGCGAGTGCGCTCCCTAAAAACCTGATCGCCCCTCTCCCGTACAGGATCACGAGAGGCGGGATTTCGAAGGCTTGTTGTCCCTTCTCGCGGTGCACGCCGGAAGGAGGGATGGAGAAGACTTGGATGACAGCACAATGATCTAGAACGGTGCGAAACCATATGTTGTGGCGGCGGCTAGGGTTGCCAGGGACCTCGTGTATATCTATACACGGCGGTGGAGAGACGTGGGATAGACCCACGTCTGAGTCGGTTACAGTCCACGATCCAACGTCTCAGATTGTGATGCGTCTGTTAAAGACTCTCCATTCTTGACCGGGAAAAATTAGCGCATAGGTATCAGCTCGGCTTGGCTCAATCCCGCGTCGTGTCGTGTCGTGTCGTGTCGTGACGAGGCGAGGCAAGCGAGGAGGAGGAGTGCGCGAGGGCCTCTTCTCTTCTCAGTCTCTTACAAGTGCTAGAAGAGCTCACCTTATAAAGAGGTGTTGCTCCTTCTCCACTAGCGGTATGGGACTAAACTTTAGTCCCAACCACACCACTCATTGTCGCCCATGTCGTTGAGGAAGAGGTTGCAGAGGTCGGCGAAGAAGTCGTCATCGAGGAAGTCGTCGCAGCCAGCAGTCGCGCAAGTGTGCTCCCTAAAAACCTGATCGCCCCTCTCCCGTACAGGATCACGAGAGGTGGGGTTCCGGAGGCTTGCTGTCCCTTCTCGCGGTGCACGCCGGAAGGAGGGATGGAGAAGACTTGGATGGCAGCACAATGATCTAGAATGGTGCGAAACCATATGTTGTGGCGGCAGGGCTAGGGTTGGCAGGGACCTCGTGTATATCTATGCACGACGGTGGAGAGACGTGGGATAGACCCACGTCCGAGTCGGTTACAGTCCACGATCCAACGTCTCAGATCGTGATGCGTCTGTTAAAGACTCTCTGTTCTTGACCGGCAAAAATTAGCGCGTAAGTATGAGCTCGGCTTGTCTCAATCCGGCGTCGTGTCGTGTCGTGTCATGTCATGACGAGGCGAGGCAAGCGAGGAGGAGGAGTGCGCAAGGGCCTCTTCTCTTCTCAGACTCTTACAAGTGCTAGAAGAGCTCACCTTATAAAGAGGTGTTGCTCCTTCTCCACTAGCGATATGGGACTAAACTTTAGTCCCAACCACACCACTCAAACAGCCAACACACATGGGCCATGAGAATTTCAGATTTTTGGATGGGCTTTGGGCCAAAGGCCACATAACAAAATCCAGCAATCCTCCAAAAAGTCTCATTGGCACTTCTCATCCTTGTTTAGTTCCAAAACATTGTTTATATAGCGGTTCTTGATGGAGACTGTTAAGTTGAACTTCCATTTAGAAATTTATGCTACACTAGATCACAACTTGAATAGTGGACTATGTCTCGAACTACAAGTTTTCCGCGAGTCTAGTTTCACACAAATACTTGACCAATACTGGGCTGCCGCAAGGCTTCCCCACGGGTGGAGCGTATACGTCATACTCCAAGGCCTTTAATGAATTTATTAGAGAACACCCAATTCTCACAGACTGCGTCGTTTACAGTCGAATTCATATAGGTGTGTTCCTCAGGACATGTCCTACAAGACAATATCTCTGCTTACCCAAATAAGCCACTTGGAACACATTAAGATAGGTATCAACCTGCCATGCAGACTATGAGAGTATTGCATCTTTACGGAGTGGGATAGTAAATATAGGGATACTCTCCTTCTAGTTGTCCAATAGCTTGTCTCCCACTTCTACTTCACGCGATCTCCGATCAGATAGAGTGGGTTACCACTATGTACAACTCATACGATGGGTCTCAAACCCATCTCCGTCGATGCATTTTCCATCACATTACGTGATAAACCCTTTGTGACGTGAACTGCCAAGTTTTTAGACGTTTGGATATAATCCAACGCAATAACTCCGGAGTTCTTCATTTTTCTGACAGATTTCAATCTCCTCTTCACATGCCTTGAGGACTTCATATTATCCTTAGAACTATTTATCTTTATGATCACAGTTTGATTATCACAGTTCATCACGATAGCGGGTATTGATTTTTCAACCATAGGTAAGTTCATCAAGAGTTGTTGAAGCCAATCTGCCTCAACAATGGTTGTGTCTAATGCTATGAGTTCTGCTTCCATAGTTGACCTTGTTAAGATGGTCTGCTTGCAAGACTTTCAGGAAACAACACCACCACCAAGTGTAAAAACGTAACTACTTGTGGCTTTAATCTCATCAGCATCAGATATCTAGTTTGAGTCACTATAACCCTCCAGTACCCTCGGTTACCCGGTGTAGTGAATCCCATAGCTCGTAGTACCTTTCAAATAACACATAATTCTCTCAAGCGCATGCCAATGATCATCTCCTGGGTTTGATACAAACCGTCTTAGTTTGCTCTCAGCAAACGAGATATTAGGCCTCGTGGCACTCGCCAAGTACATAAGTGAGCCTATGATCTGAGAATATCTGAGTTAATTGATTGATGACCCAGAAGTATAGGGGATCAATTGTAGCTCCTTTCGATAAGTAAGAGCGTCAAACCCAATGAGAAGCAGAAGGAAGTGACAAGTAGTTTTCATTAAGGTAATGTCTGCAAGTGCTGAAATTGTAAGTAGCGAAGTAGTTTGATAGCAAGATAATTTGTAATGAGCAAGTAACGAATATAGTAACAAAAGTGCAGCAAGGTAGCCCAATCCTTTTGAGGCAAAGGATAGTCCAAAGTAGCCTCTTATGATAAGCAAAGCGTTCTTGAGGGTACACGGGAATTTCATCTAGTCACTTTCATCATGTTGGTTTAATTCGTGTTCGGTACTTTGATAATTTGATATGTGGGTGGACCAGTGCTTAGGTGCTGCTCTTACTTGAACAAACCTCCTACTTATGATTAACCCTCCCGCAAGCATCCGCAACTACGAGAAAAGTATTAAGAATAAATTCTAACCATAGCATTAAAATTTTGGATCCAATCGGTCCCTTACGGAATAGCGTATAAACTGGGTTTAAGCTTCTGTAACTCTCGCAATCCATCATCTAATTGCTACTACACAATGCATTCCCTTAGGCCCAAATATGGTGAAGTGTCATGTAGTCGATGTTCACATGACACCACTAAGGGAATCACAACATACATACTATGAAAATATCGAACACATATCAAATTCACATGATTACTTGCAATATGATTTCTCCCGTGACCTCAAGAAGAAAAGAAACTACTCACAAATAATAATCATGCTCAAGATCATAGGGGTATTAAATAGCATAATGGATCTGAACATATAATCTTTCACCAAATAAACCATATAGTGATCAACTACATGACGTAATCAACACTACTAGTCACCCACAAGTACCAATCTATAGTTCCGGTAACAACATTGAACTCAAGAGATGAACTAGGGTTTGAGAAGAGTTGGTTCTATTGAAGATGTTGATGAATATTTCCCTCCCCAAGATGGGAGAGTTGTTGGTGATGATGATGACGATGAACTCCCCCTCCGGGAGGGAAGTTCCCCCGGCGAAATCACTCCGCTGGAGGGCAAAAGTTCTCCTGCCCAAGTTCCGCCTCGAGGTGGCAGCGCTTCGCCCCGGAAGCCTTCTCCTTATTTTTTCTATGTCAAAATGACTTATATACCAGAATATGGGTACCGGAGGTGGGCCAAGGAGGGCACAACCCACCAGGGCGCCTCTAGGCTCCCTGGCGCGCCTAGGTGGGTTGTGCCCACCTGGTGGCCCCCCTCCGGTAGTTATTTGCTCGAATAATTCTTAAATATTCCATAAAAATCTCCGTGAAGTTTCATCTTGTTTGGAGTTGTGCAAAATAGGTAGTCTAACATTGCTTGTCCAGGTCTAGATTTCCAGCTGCCGGAATTCTCCCTCTTGATGTGTTCCTTGCAAATTAAGAGATAAAAGGCATTAGAATTACTCCAAAAAGCATTATTATGGACAAAAACATTATTAATAACAGCAAGAAAACATGATGCAAAATGGACGTATCAACTCCCCCAAGCTTAGACTTCGCTTGTCCTCAAGTGAAAACCAAAATCGAAAAATATGTCCACATGCTTTGAGAGAGAGGTGTCGATAAAAACAAAATACAGACATAGAAGCATCATGTTGATTATTATCACAACAACAAAATTAAACATAGGACTTCTATCATATACTTCTCATGAATAATTAATAGCTCATCACACAATCGAAGTATAAAGCAAAAACTCTATTAGAAACCAACAAACTATGTTCTCAGTCAACTTTCAACTACAATTCATCATGTTTTCAGGAAGGGTCACGTATCGGAGCCTTTAGGCAAGTCCACATACTCAACCATCATATAGTCTTATATGATTGCTAACACTCGCCTCATACCCATGAGCAAAATGTTTCAACCGGACACATAGAAAGATAGGGGCTTATAGTTTCGCCTCCCAACATCCTCACCTCAAGGGTGATGTCAACAATAATAACTCATGCTATCTATATTCAACTGGACATATGTTCCTAGATCCTTCCTCACCACATGTTGCTTGCCAAAGTAGAAAAATAAAAGGAATAGAGAAAAACTTTGACTCTTGCATAAAAGTAAAAGATAGGCCCTTCGCAGAGGGAAGAAGAGGTTGTCATGCTCTTATTTGTTTGTATGCTCAATCCCTTAGTGCAAGAGAACGTCACGTTGTATTGCCCCTTAAGATGACAACCATTATGCAGTCTGTCGCTTTTATTCTTTGTCCTCCAAGTTCGTACAACACTCAATTTTGTCTTACACTAAATGATCTTAAACTTTTAGAAGCAATTTTTATTGCCTTATTGCACCGATGACAACTTACTTGAAGGATCTTCCTCCATCCATAGGTAGGTATGGTGGACTCTTGAAAATAGGATTTGGTTTTAAGGATTTTTGGATTTACAAGTAGTATCTCTACATAGTGTGGAATTTTTGGATAGCAAAGGTAGGGGGCAACCATCACATGTTAAAGGATCTACGACAATATGACTTCTATGTGAATATAAACAAACATAAACCATTAAGTTTTCTTCCTTGTCCAACGCCAACAATTTTGCCATATAATATTTTGATGAGGGCTCACAATCACAAAATATTTCCAGGATAGAATATTTATATGTGAATCTTCTCTTCCCTTATTAATTCTTTCATGAGTTGCATCATTGACTAATGCTATGTTTGTCAATCTCTAATAAAATTTCTTACTTATACTTTTCCTTATGTGGTGCCATTACCTACCATAGGATTAGTATATGATCTTATTGATTTATTTCCTTTCTTTCCTTTCTTTCTTATTTCTTTTTCTTTATTTGCAACATGAAAGTAAGGAAATCAAAAACTCAAACTAAACTTTATCATATAACTTGCACATTATTATAATGATAGATCACTAAGCAAACTTTCAAATTAGAAAGGATCGAACTGAACTTTATTTCATCTAGGCAAAAGATTGAGCTAAGATAAGTAAAAGCAATAATATAGTGGGATGATACGATACCGGGGCACCTCCCCCAAGCTTGGAGGAAGCCAAGGGGATTGCCCATACCCGATACTCAATTCTCCTTTGGTGGTGAAGAAGATGGTGGTGGTGATGAAGTGGAGGGACTGCCCTTCTTCCTTAGCTTGCGCTTAAGGATGGAATTTTCCTCCTTCAATTCACCGACCTCCTGATCTAGCTCCAGTATCTTCTTACATAAATCCTGCTTGCGTTCCTGCAAAAGACTATGGGGTATGAACTGAATCTTAGGCCTCTTTGGTTTCCTTGGGAGCCTGGACTTCTTAAATTCCACATGCATATCCCCAGGTTGAGGTAATGGAGATTCGTCCTCATCTGAACTCGTCTCGTCCTTTTCCTTTGGACAATAGTCCTACTCCTCCTCCCTGGTCCAGCCATCACACTCCACATCCCCATAGGACTTGGGGTTAACGATGAAATCAGCAACATAGCTCTCTCCCTCGGAGTCTTGGGACGACATATTTTCACAACTGCGCAGAAAACAACAAGAAAAGAGAACAGAGGAGTTCTCCGCGATACGGTGACCAACAGGTTCGGGAAGTATATATAGATTTTTTTATCTTGGAGGGCGAGTACATGGAAGAAAAAAGAAGTACGGAAGGTGTCCTAGGCGGGCACAACCCACCTGGGCGCGCCCTGGTGCCTTGTGCCCACCACGGGACGCTTACTGGGAGTTTCTTTATTTCCAATATCCTAAAATATTCCAAAACTGACAGAAAATATTTTTGTGGATTTTTTGGAGTCCGTTTAATTACCGTATCACGTATCTCCTTTTTTTCACGATTCTGGAGTCTTCCGGAAGGACTCTTTTATGTGTTCTTCTGGTGTCAAAGTTGGATAATATTACTTTCAACATTAATAGGCGTACCTGAAATATAATGCTTTATTCGTTGTCCATTGACAACCTTCGGGTTAGTACCTTCGGAATTATTTATTTTGATGGCACCATACCGGTAAACCTCCTCGATGACATGCGGGCCTTCCCATTTCGAGTGGAGCTTCCCTGCAAAAAATCTAAAACAAGAGTTGTGCAAAAGAACATATTCTCTGACTTTAAGCTCACGCTTTTGAATTCTTTTGTCATGCCATCTTTTGACTTTTTCTTTGAATAATTTTGCATTTTCATAAGCTTGGGTTCTCCATTCATCTAATGAGCTAACATCAAATAACCTCTTCTCACTAGCAAGTTTGAAATCATAATTGAGCTCTTTAACTGCCCAAAATGCTTTATGTTCTAACTCAAGAGGCAAATGACAAGCTTTTCCATAAACCATTTTATAAGGAGACATACCCATAGGATTTTTATATGTTGTTCTATAAGCCCAAAGTGCATCATCTAATTTCTTAGAACAATTCTTCCTGGACCTATTGACAGTATTTTGCAAAATTAATTTTAATTCTCTATTGCTAAGTTCAACTTGACCACTAGACTAGGGATGATAGGGTGATGCAATTCTATGGTCAACATCATACTTGGCAAGCATTTTACGAAAAGCACCATGAATAAAGTGTAAACCACCATGAGTCATTAAATATCTAGGGACTCCAAACCTTGGGAAAATAACTACCTTAAGCATTTTAATAGAGGTGTTGTGATCAACACTACTAGTTGGAATAGCTTATACCCATTTAGTAACATAATCAACAGCAACCAAAATATGGGTATGCCCATTAGAGGAGGGAAAAGGTCCCATGTAATCAAATCCCCAAACATCAAAATGGTTCAACAGCAAGTGAATAATTCATAGGCATTTCTTGATGCTTACCGATATTACCTATTCTTTGACATTCATCGCAAGATGATACATACTTACGGGCATCCTTGAAGAGAGTAGGCCAATAAAATCCAAATTGCAATACCTTATGAGCAGTTCTATCTCTAGCATGATGCCCTCCATAAGGCTCGGAGTGACATTTCCGTAGGATTTGTCCCTGTTCATGCTCAGGTACACAACATCTAATAATACCATCTACTCCTTCTTTATAAAGATGTGGGTCATCCCAAAAGTAATGTCTTAAATCCTAGAAGAATTTTTTGTTTTGTTAGTAAGTAAAGATAGGTGGTAAATATTTAGCAACGGTGTAATTAGCATAGTCACCATACCAAGGAGTACTATTAGCAACATTTATTGCAGCTGAGTGCTCATCAAGAAAACTATCATCAATAGGTAGTAGGTCATCAAGCACATTTTCAAGCCTAGACAAGTTATCAGCTACGGGGTTCTCAGCTCCTTTTCTATGAATGATATGTAAATCGAATTCTTGTAACAAGAGAACCCAACGAATAAGTCTAGGGTTAGCATCTTTCTTTTCCATAAGATATTTAATAGCAGCATGGTCTGTGTGACCAATTACTGTGGAATCAACAATATAAGGTCTAAATTTCTCACAAGCAAACACAATTGCTAAGAATTCTTTTTCAGTAGTAGCATAATTTCTTTGAGCACTGTCTAGAGTTTTACTAGCATAATGAATAACATTCAATTTCTTATCAACTCTTTGTCCTAGAACAACACGAACAACATAATCACTAGCATCACACATAATTTCAAAAGGCAAGTTCCAATCAGGTGGTTGAACAATAGGTGCAGTAATTAAGGCTTTCTTGAGCGTTTCAAAGGCTTCAAGAAAATCATCATAAAAAAACGGATATCCTTTTGCAAGAGATTAGTAAGAGGCCTAGAAATTTTAGAAAAGTCTTTGATGAATCTTCTATAGAGACCAGCATGACCTAAGAAACTACGAATTCCTTTTATATCTTTAGGACATGGCATTTTCTCAATTGCATCAACCTTACCTTGGTCCACATCAATACCTCTGTTAGAAATTTTATGACCCAAGACAATGCCTTCATTAACCATAAAGTGGAACTTCTCCCAATTCAAGACAAGATTTGTTTGTTCACATCTCTACGAAACTCGCTCAAGATTGCTGAAACAATCACTAAAAGACTTCCCATAAAAAGAGAAGTCATCCATGAAAACGTCAACAAATTTTTCACAAAAATCAGAGAATATAGACATCATCACTACAAGAATTATGCTATCTTGTGACCTTCACTATTGGTCACTGAATGGTCACTGCTTTCCATTTGTGACCTTTTTGTGACAAAAAACTGATGGTCAAAAGTTGAGGGTCAAGAATGGAAATTAATGACCTTTCTTCTGAAAAGGTCATAGATGTTTATGACCAAAAAAAGGTCATAGGTTCAACGATCAAGTTTTTTGGTCACTAGCTATCCACCCACGCCACGTCCGATCGACCGTGGCAAGCTGACGTGGCAGCATTATGACCAAGTGAGAAGGTCATAAATTAGAATCAGCCCGGTCCATTTCGATCGTCTACATGGGCTAAGCCCAATAATTCAGCCCATTTTATGTTTTTTTCCTCTTTATTTTGTTTAGCTGCATGGGCCTGGCCCAATATTTTGGCCTTTTATTTTCTAGGATGTAGCCTTTTGCACTCCACTTTTTTTCCTAGTCAACTATTTTTTTGGCCACAGCCTTTTTAGTCTAGTTCTTGTTTGAGCCTTGGCCTTTTATTTTCTACGATGCAGCCCAACATACTAGGTTTTTTTATAGTCAACTCTTTTTTTAGGCCCAAGCCATTTTACTCTAATTCTTGTATGGGCCTCGGCCTTTTTGCGGTCCAACTAGGGTCAGAGCCCAATTCAATAATTATCCTGTGAACCAGGTGCTCAACTTCACAAAATGGTCCAAGCAAAACGCATATAATTCACACAAAATGCATAACTTTACAGTTTCACAAAATGCATAACTTCACAGGTTCACAAACTGCATAACTGCATAGTTTCACCAATTCAACATCACCAAAACAGGTCTTATGACAGGTTCAACTTCACGGGTTCTCATCCTGTTCAACTTCACAGGTTCACCAAAATGAGCATAGAGCTTCGACGATGCTTCAGCCATCATAATGGTTTAGCTCCAAAGAGAGCCATAAGGTGGGCTAACTTCTCATCGAGTTCTTGAGCCTTCTTGCGCAGCAGCTCAAGTTCCTTGTTGCGTGCAACTTCAGCTTCTTCCGCCTTCATCTGATTGCCGCCACTTCTTCTTGCATCAATTGAGCTTGAAGCTCTGACCTCTCCAGCTTCTGCTCAAGATCAAGAACATGAGCAGCCACAGCACCACTTGCTTTGGCCGATTGGTTCGTAGATGACTGGAGCCCAACATTCCTGAGGAATGTGCTTCGCTTTACTCCGTTCTTGAGCACTTCGTCAACAATTTCAACATCAAACTTTGTCTCTTCACCATATGGTACCGGCGCGTCCTTCTTTTTTTCCATCTCAAGCTAGCATATGGAGGAAAATGATAGACATTAGTGGCAGATCTATTTCACATTTTGCAAAACAAACCAAGCAAGAGAAACCAAACAAGAATGCCACCAAACCAGCACACAAAATGAATTATTTGAAGTAACCAAACCAGCACACAAAATCTATACGTAGATATTTTACCATATCATAAAAATGCAACAAATAGCTACAACAAATTATGTTATCTTTGTTTAGAACTATACAACAAATTCTGATATCTTTGTTGAGATACCAAACCTATCTTAGGCAGTAGCAAACAGCATCAAAGCATGGAACATAGTTTGTGTTCTTGCTGGTTGTGACTCAAACAATACATGACAGAAG
This sequence comes from Hordeum marinum, assembly GCA_022496015.1. Taxonomy (NCBI): domain Eukaryota; kingdom Viridiplantae; phylum Streptophyta; class Magnoliopsida; order Poales; family Poaceae; genus Hordeum; species Hordeum marinum. The sequence goes on along the minus strand of CM039678.1, from coordinate 532,303,892 downwards.
TTTAAATTGGCTGGACAAACCAGTCAAACAACATCAAACCTATCTTAGGCTCTAGAAGTTTCAATTGGCTGGACAAACCAATCAAACAGCATCAAACAAGGCATGACATAAGTTTGAACTGGCTATGAATCAAAATAGGGCATGACAGAATTGTGAATCAAACATCATCAAACCTATCTTAGTCTCTAAAGAAATAGCCTCAAAGCATACCAAATCTAGACAAAAGTTTGAACTGGCTGGACAAAGCATGGAGTGACTTACTATAGCTTTCTTTACTGGCTCCGAAAACCCGTGCTTCTTGCTGTTGTGGGTGGCCTTGAACAAGTCAATCGCAGACAGCTCCTCGTCCTTCCGCTCTTCTTTCTGAAATGATTTTCAACAAAAATCAAAATGTTATTCGGCAAGAGTCAAAAATGTTATTCAATGAGGATCAAACGGTCAGGTCTCTAGACAAAAGTTCTCACAGTGGAAAAAATGTGTGCTGTGTAGTGCCTGGAACCAGTTCTCTGATGGTACACAACTTTTTCTCGATTCATCTTGTTTGATAGACAGGTTTCCTATAAAAAAAGCATACTATCAGCATGATCTAGCACTAGCATATCATGTGCAGAACATAAAGCAGCAAAAAAATAGAGACAAACCTTGTGTCTTGGGGTAGACCACATCTCCACCAGAGCTTGCCATTCACGGTGTGTCAGATACGGCACCGGAGACTTGATGCTGACTTTGTTTGCTGCTATGGTATCAAAATACTTCTTTTTGATCTGATGGCGTCTGTTCTTTGATTTTTTCTACAGAATATCTTTGCAAGCAGTCTTGATAGTCTTCGAGTCGGTGTAAAAATTTGCCTACCAAGACAACAAACAAGGTAGGAACAATATTAGTGATCATACATAGGTGTAACAGAAAAAAGATAGCACATCAACTACAAAGCAAGTAGCCTACAACAACTTTCCCAATGTAGTCCTCCATTAGATTAGAGTTTTTTTGTATTCCTTGAAGTGAGGAAGAACTGGCAGATGGGTTCTCGCAATGGGTCCACACTCAGAAGCAAGCTTTGCTACCTGCAGGGGCTTCTCTAGAGGCTTCATCCCTTCGGCAATTTGGATAGGCACCTTGCTACCAAGCGATTTGGTGATTTTCTCTAGCCCTTTGCCCTTTCTCTATCTAAGCTTGGTAGTCAGTGCATCTGAAAATCAAATTGAACTCATAAATTTGAAGAGAAATCGACAAATGCAGGAATGATTCTGCTAAACAGGTAACCATACATGATCACTTCCATTTGGAAAATGCACTAGTAAAAGAGAGCATTGCAAAGGTGAACTTGCCTGATTGAAGCACAAGCTGGTGTTCTTCTTCACTAATGACAGCATTCCTACCAATAGAAGGTGCAATAGGGCTGAGGTCTGTGTGGACAGTGCATGCTTCATCTATGCAGATAGCTCCTCCTTCAGCTGGGCAGGCAGTGCCTCTTTCATCCATGCAGACAGTGGTTTCATCATCCATGGGCGGAAACTCATCACCCATTTGCACCAAGCTCTCAGAGTCCATGCGCAACGTTCTTTCCTGATGGTCCATCACAGCCGGCATGTTTGCTTTATGCCTCATGAATCTAGCAGGGGGCAGTTCATCAGGTTCCAGGATCCTCTTTGTTTATCCTGGAGGTTGGTCCATCACCCTTCATGGAGCCATTGCAACAGATGTTTCTGAGCTCTTCCTCTTATTGTTGACTGTCTTCTTAATAGCAGGCCTCTTCTTCACAGACTTCAGTGCCTCGTATAAATAGCACGGAAAAAAGCATTAGATCACAAGACAAATATGTGAGCACAGAGAAACATAGAGCATACAAGAACCACAACCCTCCAAGCAAGACAGAGTTTGCACCTTAACAGTCTTCTGCCCTACAACATCGTCCACTTCCTCCCCATCAATAACTCCATCCTCCTTAGGATTGTACTTTGGGTCATCATTGATAACTCCACTACATTCTTGAACCTCTTCAGTTCTACCTTCTTGTACAACATTATAATTCCTAATCATCGATGTTATTGCATTGATGCCAAGAGACTGAAACATCCGATTGTTCCTCATGATATTTCTAGCCCTAACCTTCTCGTACTCGGTCAGAAGATCATCTTTGCATGATAAAGGAAACATAATTATTAGCTGAATGGTTGGAATGCATGGACAGACACCCAAACATATTTTCTAAGATTTTATTATCATTGAATCCTAGTTATTCGGGTACGAAAGACTAACAGCAAACATTTAAGACATCTTATTCACAATTAAGATAGCTTATTCAAATTATTAACAATTAAGACAGCAAACATTTAATCCTAGTTGCACCATTAAGACAGCTTATTCAGATTATTCACAATTAAGACAACAAACATTTAATCCTAGTTGCACAATTAAGACAGCTTATTCAGATTATTCACAATTAAGACAACAAACATTTAATCCTAGATGCACAATTAAGACAGCTTATTCAGATTGCAACAATACATTTCACTTATCATATTAAGACACATATTTTATAAAACTGACAGTATAACCACAAGGAGCAAGTTGCATACCAACTGTTGGCCGATTACTTGACGTTATCATCCTTGACATGGATGATCTTGAGGTGGTGCTTGCAAAAAAGAATAAACAACAATCAGATACAACAGGGATAAAGTATAATGATGCACTTGTATCAATAATGGAAAGCATTTGGACCAGCATGCACATACATGGAATACATGTGAAAAAAACTTGATGGATCAATAATGGAGTGATGTAGTGTTATTAATTAAGCAAACATGTAAGTGCACTAAACAAGCATGCATGTACACTGGAAAGATATGAAGCATCTCTTAATATCTTCACTACATCAACATGACAATTTATATGCAACATTTAATTATGATGAAGAACTCAAACAAGGAAACAAATGAAATGGAATGATAGTTGATAACATTGAGTACAAAACAGGCATACTAAACTATTTCTAAAACTTCTTATATCATTAGGAAAACAACATGGCTAACTGACAAGTGATACAGGTCTCCAGACTGAGTGAAAAACACAGTTCATGGTAGAAAACAGATTCATGATGCAATGTTTAGAGCTAGCAAACTACATGCAACCAGAGTTATTCATGGAAAATATGAGCATGGCAGGCTTGTACTAGATAACATGAGCAGCCACAACAACTTCTTGTAGTAAAATAACAAGGCATTAATAGATTTGAGTAGGCAATAACAACATGAGCAGACACAACAACTTCTACTACATCCACAACATGAGCAGCAACTTCTACTCTATCTAAAACATGAGCAGCAACAACATCAACCCTAACCCATGGCGTGCAACAAGAACCCTAAACCCATCAATAGTTTAGCCATGCTGCATAAATACACGAAACTAGGAGATCCAGCCATGAGCAGCAACAACAAGAATCACCATCAATCCTTCCCCATGAACCAGAAAAGCAGGAGATCCATCCCCATCCAGAACCCCATGAACCAGAAAGCAACGTGTACCAGATGAACCCTAACCCTAACCCCATGGATCTACCGAACCATCCCTATCCCCATGGATCCATCCCCATGAACCCTAGAAGAACCCATGACGGGGATCTACTGAACCCTAGAAAATCTACCCTAACCCTAGAAGATCAAGGGGAGACGAAGCGAGGGGAGAAGTACCTGGTAGATGATGTAGCGGTAGATGTGGCCGCCATCATCGATGATGCAATGGTGGTCATCGTCGATGTGGCCGCCGTCGTGGTGGCCTAGGGTAACGAGGCGGGCGATATCGTCGATGTTCCCGTCTTCTGGGAGAGGGGAGGAGTGGCGGTGCGGAGAGGAGCAGGGGAGGGACAGGGCGGCACGGAGTAGGGGAGCGGCGGCGGGGCGGCGCGGTCGTGGGAAGGAGGAGAGGGGAGCGGAATGGGGAAATTTTGGGAGGGAAAAGAGGGGATCCCGCGTGTTAGTAGGAGAGGGGGTGGTGGGTCCCGCCTGTTAGTGGGAGAGGGTTTTGAGGGAAATTTTGGGAGACGGAGGGAAATTTTGGGAGAGTGGAGGAAAAAGTTTGGGGTGAGAGGGAAATTCTTTTGGGTTTGGAGGCAGAAAATTTTAGGTTTTTGTTTGTAAACTTTGTGCAAATAATGGTTAAAATCATACCGAATAGCTCAAGAAAACATTGGTATTCCAACTTTAATATTTTTACTAGTTCGTAGGCCACATTTGATGATGTGACGCGGAGGTCTCCCATTTTTTTGAATTTTTTACCGTGTTTTCAAAAAAACGGTCTAACTTGTCTCATCGGCCGTCCGTGGCTAGGGGTTTGATCATGCATATCTGTTGGTGATTCTATGATGAAATGCTTACATATGAAGCTAAAAATGATTTTAGCAAAAAGAACAGGCAAGCTATGGAAGACCCGCAGCTCAAATTCTAGCCGGTTCCAGCAGAATCGACCGATGGTTGTATGAATGGCCAGGAGTAGCTACGAGGGTGGGAAATGCATGATTTTTGGCAACTATCTGTATAGAATAGGGTCTAATTTGAGATAGGAATGGAATGGCGCCGTTTGGAATGTCCCTCTTTGTAGCCACTTCATGAAAAACATGTCTTTTTGGCATTCAAAAAATGAGAAATGTTTTTTGTGTGAAACAAGCTAGAACTTCTCTTTGGCAACACTGTTTGCCATCACAAGATGGAGGCATGTGCCAAATTTGGGCATATTATCACAAACTATTCAATGAATGTGGCCATATCATTGCTCGTTTGACTTGAAAGCCATAAATCTTCGTTCATGGTAGGTCATTTTTTAGAACACTTTTTCAAGAAAACATGGGTATTCCAAATTTAATATTTTTACTAGTTGGTAGGACACATTTGATGATGTGACGCGGAGGTCTCCCATTTTTTTAATTTGTTTGAATTTTTTATGTGTTTTCAAAAACCGGTCTAACTTGTCGCATCAGCCGTCCGTGGCTAGGGGTTTGATCATGAATATATGTTGTTGATTCTATGATGAAATGCCTACCTGTGAAGCTAAAAATGATTTTTAGCAAAAATAACTGGCAAGCTATGGAGGACCCGTAGTTCAAATTCCAGCCGGTTGCAAGAAAATCAACCGATGGTTGTCTAATAGGCCGGGAGTAGGTATGAGGGTCAGAAATGCATGATTTCTGGCAATTGTCCATAGAATAGGGTCTACTTTGAGATATACATAGAATGGTGCCGTTTGGAATGTCCCTCTTTGTAGCCGCTTCACAAAAAACATGTGTTTTTGGCATTCAAAAAATGAAAAATATTTTTTTTGTGGAACAAGCTAGAACCTCTCTTTGCCAACACTGTTTGCCATCACAAGATGAAGACATGTGCCAAATTTGGTCATATTATCACAAACTATTCAATGAATGTGGCCATATCATTGCTCGTTTGGCTTGAAAGCCATGAATCTTCGTTCATGGCAGGTCATTTTTGAGAACACTTTTTCAAAAAATCATCGGTATTCAAAGTTTAATATTTTTACTAGTTGGTAGGACACATTAGATGATGTGACGCGGAGGTCTCCCATTTTTTGAATTTTTTGAATTTTTTGAATTTTTACCGTGTTTTCAAAAAACCGGTCTAACTTGTCTCATCGGCCGTCCGTGGCTAGGGGTTTGATCATGCATATTTGTTGGTGATTATATGATGAAATGCCTACGTGTGAAGTTAAAAATGATTTTAGCAAAAATAACGGGCAAGCTATGGAGGACCCGCAGTTCAAATTCCAGCCGGTTCCAGCGGAATCGGCCAGTGATTGTCTGAATGGCCGGGAGTAGCTACGAGGGTCGGAAATGCATGATTTTCGGAAATTGTGTGTAGAATAGGGTCTACTTTGAGATAGACATAGAATGGCGCCGTTTGGAATGTCCCTCTTTGTAGCCGCTTCAAAAAAACGTGTTTTTTGGCATTCAAAAAATGAAAAATGTTTTTTTTGTGAAACAAGCTGGAACCTCTCTTGGGCAACGCTATTTTCCATCACAATATGGAGGCATGTGCCAAATTTGGGAATATTACCACAAACTATTCAATGAATGTGGCCATATCATTGCTCGTTTGGCTTGAAAGCCATGAATCTTCGTTCATGGTAGGTTGTTTTTGAGAACACTTTTTCAAGAAAACATCGGTATTCCAAGTTTAAAATTTTTACTAGTTGGTAGGCCACATTTGATGATGTGACGCGGAGGTCTCATATTTTTTGAATTTATTATGGTGTTTTCAAAAACCGGTCTAACTTGTCGCGTCGGCCGTCCGTGGCTAGGGGTTTGATCATGCATATCTGTTGGTGATTCTATGATGAAATGCCTACCTGCGAAGCTAAAAATGATTTTTAGCAAAAATAATGGGCAAGCTATGGAGGACCCATAGTTCAAATTCCAGTCGGTTCCACCAGAATCGGTCGATGGTTGTATGAATGGCCGGGAGTAGCTATGAGGGTCAGAAATGCATGATTTTTGACAATCGTTCGTAGAATAGGGTCTACTTTGAGATAGACATGGAATGGTGCCGTTTGGAATGCCCCTCTTTGTAGCCGCTTCACGAAAAACATGTGTTTTTGGCATTCTAATAATGAAAAATGTTTTTTTTTGTGAAACAAGCTGGAACCTCTCTTTGGCAACACTGTTTGCCATCACAAGATGGAGGCATGTGCCAAATTTGGGCATATTATCACAAACTATTCAACGAATGTGGCCATATCATTGCTCGTTTGGCTTGAAAGCCATGAATCTTCGTTTGTAGATGTTTGTTGATTTTTTATGGTGTTTTCAAAAAACCGGTCTAACTTGTCGCGTCGGCTGTCCGTGGCTAGGGGTTTGATCATGCATATATGTTGGTGATTTTATGATGAAATGCCCACCTGTGAAGCTAAAAATGATTTTAGCAAAAATAACGGACAATCTATGGAGGACCCGCAGTTCAAATTCTAGTCGGTTCCAATAGAATCGGCCAATGGTTGTCTGAATGGCCGGCAGTAGCTACGAGGGTTGGAAATGCATGATTTTTGGCAACCGTCCGTAGAATAGGGTCTACTTTGAGATAGACATGGAATGGCGCCGTTTGGAATGTCCCTCTTTGTAGCCGCTTCACAAAAAACATGTGTTTTTGGCATTCAAAAAATAAAAAATGTTTTTTTGTGAAACAAGCTGGAACCTCTCTTTTGCAACATTGTTTGCCATCACAAGATGGAGGCATGTGCCAAATTTGGGCATATTATCACAAATTATTCAATGAATGAGCATCCATGAGCAAGCACAAAAACACACAATTTTATATTTCCTCTATGAGCATCCTTGAGCATGCACAAAATTTCGATTCCCATCAACTACCAAACTGAGCTTGGAAGGTAATGGATAGATTAACATGACCACATACTTAACATTTACATGTTCAGATTTACATGACCTGACATACTTAACATTGACTTATTTTCTTAAGATCTTCACTCCTCCTTCTTCTCTTTCTCCTTCATCATCTTGATGCGCCTACAGCAGCGAATTGGATGAAGTGGCCTGTGGTGGCCAGGCTGTGAGACGGACTCCTCTACCACAATTGGCATGGTCCTTTCGCCCAGCGGTGGGTTCACCAGCGCCATCGCGAGGCCATCGTCAGGCACCGCCACCATCTCGAGGACATTGTCAGGCACCACCATGTTGGAAATATGCCCTAGAGGCAATAATAAATTAGTTATTATCATATTTCCTTGTTCATGATAATCGTTTATTATCCATGCTATAATTGTATTGAATGGAAACACATTACATGTGTGGGTAAATAGACAACACTCTCTCCCTAGTATGCCTCTAGTGAACTAGCTCGTTGATCAAAGATGGTCAAGGTTTCCTAGCCATTGACATGTGATGTCATTTGATAAACGGGATCACATCATTAGGAGAATGGTGTGATGGACAAGACCCAAACTACAAACGTAGCATATGATCGTGTTAGTTTATTGCTACTGTTTTCTACATGTCAAAGTATGTGTTCCTATGACCATGAGATCATGCAACTCACTGACATCGGAGGAGTACCTTGTGTGCATCAAACGTCGCAACATAACTAGGTGACTATAAAGGTGCTTTACAAGTGTCTCCAAGGGTGTCTATTGAGTTGGCATGGATCAAGACTGGGATTTGTTACTCCGTGTGACGAAGCGGTATCTCAGGGCCCACTCGGTAATACAACATCCCAATAAGCCTTGCAAGCAATGTGACTAAGTGTTTGTCACATGATCTTGTATTACGAAACGAGTAAAGAGACTTGACGGTAACGAGGTTGAACTAGGTATGGAGATACCGATGATCGAATCTCGGGCAAGTAACATACCGAAGAACAAAGGGAACATCATACGGGATTAACTGAATCCTTGACATAGAGGTTCGACCGATAAAGATCTTCATAGAATATGTAGGAACCAGTGTGGACATCCAGGTCCCACCATTGGTTATTGACCATAGAGGTGTCTCGGTCATGTCTACATAGTTCGCGAACCCGCAGGGTCTGCACACTTAAAGTTTGGTGACGTTTCGGTATAGAGTTATGTATGGTGGTGACCGAAGGTTGTTCGGAGTCCCGGATGAGATTCCGGATGTCACGAGGAGCTCCAAAATGGTCCAGAGGTAAGGATTCATATATAGGAAGTCCTATTTTGGTCACCGGAAAAGTTTCGGGCTCACGGTAGTGTACCGGGAGTGCCGGTCGTGTATCGGGGGACCATCGGGAGAGGTATTTCGACCCAGGAGGCTACATGGGATGTGGGAGGGTGGAAACCAGCCCTTAGTGGGCTGGTGGAAGTCCATGCAGCTAGACTTGGGAAAGAGAGAGAAAAAGCCAAGGTGGAAAGAGATTCCAAGTAGGAAAGGAGGAATCCTAGTCCTAATAGGATTGGGGGAGGATTCCTCCTCTCCTCCTTGCGCAAGAGGCGAGCCAGGGCTGCCTTGTGTGCCAGCCCTCCTCCTCCCTCCCTCTTATATATACTGGAGGTATTGGGTGTTTTGCACTTGATTTTACGGTCACGTGGTACCCGTTCCACCGGTGCTCCTCTAGATCGGATTTCCGCGGTGCTTAGGCGAAACACTACCGGAATTGCTCCACCACCATCACCGGAGCGCCGTCACGCTGCTGGTGAACTCTTCTCCCTCTCCACTTCCTCTTGCTGGATCAAGACAGTGGAGATCATCATCAAGATGCATGTGTGCTAAACGCGGAGGTGCCGTCCGTTCGGCGCTAGATCGGTAGGACCGTGAACAAGATCGCGAGACGGTTCATGATGAGTTCATGGGATGGATCGTGATGAGATCACGGGACGGATCGTGATGAGGTCGCGGGACGGATTGTGATGAGTTCGCTGGACGGATCATGATTGGATCACGGGACGGATCAAGATATGATTGCAGGACGCTAGGCGATTTGGATCGCGAAGATGTTTGACTACACCAACCGAGTTTCTTAACGCTTCCCGCTTAGTGATCTACAAGGGTATGTAGATCCACTCTCCCTCTCGTAGATGCTCATCACCATGGATAGATCTTGCGTGTGCGTAGGAAATTTTTGAATTCCATGCAACGTTCCCCAACAGTGGCATCATGAGCTAGGTACATGTGTAGATGAGATCTCGAGTAGAACAAAAAAGGTTTGTGGGTGTTGATGCTTAGATTGCTTCCTCCCTTGGTCGGATTTTGGTTCAGCCGTATCGTGCGATGAAGCGGCCCGGACCAACATTACTCGTACACTTATGAGAGACCGGTTCCCTCGACCGCAACTTTTTGCATAGATGGCTTGCGGGTGCCAGTTTCTCTCACTTTAGTTGGATCAGATTCGACAAAGGTGGTCCTTGAGAAGGTTGAAAAGCAACTAGTGTATCACCGTTGTGGTTTTTGCGTAGGTTATAATTGTTCTTGCTACATACCCGTAGCAGCCACGTAAAACATGAAACAACAATTAGAGGACGTCTAACTTGTTTTTGCAGGGTATGTTGTGATATGATATGGCCAATTACATGATGGGATATATGTGATGTATGAGATGATCATGTGATGTATAGATTATCACGACTTGCATGTCGATGAGTACGGCAACTGGCAGCAGCCATAGGGTTGTCTTTAATTATTGTATGACCTATGCGTCAATCATTAAGCGCTATGTAATGCTTTACTTTATCGCTTCAGTAGCAATAGTAGTAGAAGCATGTTGGGCGTGACAACCCCGATGGCGACACGTTGATGGATATCAATATGATGGAGATCATGGTGTCGTGCCGGTGACGATGGAGATAATGTTGTGCTTTCTAGATGGAGATCAAAAGAACAAGTTCATGGCCATATCATGTCACTTATGAATTGCATGTGATGTTAATCCTTTTATGCACCTTGTTTTGCTTAGTACGACGGTAGCATTATAAGGTGATCCCTCACTTAAACTTCAGGATAAATTGTGTTCTCCCCGAGTGTGCACCGTTGCGAAAGTTCGTCGTGTTGAGACACCACGTGATGATCGGGTGTGATAGACTCTAAGTTCACATACAACGGGTGCAAGCCAGTGTTGTACGCGCAGAACACCCGGGTTAAACTTGACGAGCCTAGCTTGTACAGACATGGCCTCGGAACACAAGAGACCGAAAGGTCGAACATGAGTCATATAGTAGATATGATCAACATGATGATGTTCACCATTGCAGCCACCTCAACTCACGTGATGATCGGACTTGAGTTGGTGAATTTGGATCATGTATCACTCGAATGACTGGAGGGATATCAATTTGAGTGCGAGTTCTTAAGTAATATTATTAATTGAACTCATTCTCATCAACATAGTCAGTAGTGTCTTTGCAAATTATGTTGTAGATTACTTGCTCGTGCTGTAGCTCCCTTGAATTTTTATATGTTCCTAGAGAAATAGAGTTGAAAGATGATGGTAGCAATATTGCGCACTGGCTCCGTGATCTGAGGATTGTCCTCGTTGCTGCACAGAAGGCTTATGTCCTTAATTCACTACTCGGTGCGCCAACCCCTCTAGCGTCGTCTGTAGATGTTGTGAACATCTGACAGGCACATTCTGATGACTACTTGATAGTTTAGTGCGTCATGCATTACGGCTTAGAATTGAGGCTCTGAAATGTTTTGAACGTGACGAAACATATGAGATGTTCTAAGAGCTGAAATTAGGATCTCAGGCTCGTGCCCGTGTTGCGAAATATGAGATCTCCAACAAGATTATTTGCCTTTAATATGAAAGAGAATAGCTCAATCATTGAGCATGTGCACAGATTGTCTGGGTGCTACAATAGCTTGAATCGAGTGGGAATTGATCTTCCAGATAAGATAGTGATTGATATAGTTCTCCAAGTCACTGTCGCTAAGCTACTAGAACTTGGTAATGAACTATAAAATGCCAGGGATGGAAATAATGATCCCTGAGCTGTTCGCGATGTTTGACACCGCGAAGGTAGAAATCAAGAAGGAGTGTCAATTGTTGATGGTTAGTCAAACCACTAGTTTCGAGAAGGGCAGGAGCAAGGAGGGAAAACTTCATGGATAGCAAGTAAGTTGCTGCTCCAGTGAAGCAACCCAAAATTGAACCCCAAACCCGAGACTAAGTGCTTCGATTATGAGGAGAGCGGTCGCTGAAGCAGAACAACCCTAGATACTTGGTAGATAACAAGGCTGGCAACGTCGACAGAAGTATATTTGATGTACGTGTTATTTATGTGTACCTTGCTAGTACTCCTAGTAGCACCTGGGTATTGGATACCGGTTCGGTTGCTAAATGTTAGTAACTCGAAATAAAAGCTACGGAATAAACGGAGCACTAGCTAAGGGTGAGGTGACGATGTGTGTTGGAAATGTTTCCAAGGTTGATGTGAGCAAACATTGCACGCTCTCTCTACCTTTGGGATTAGTGACAAACCTAAATAAATGTTATTTGGTGTTTTTCATTGAGCATGAACGTGATTAGATCATGTTTATTGCAACACGGTTATTCATTTAAGTTAGAGAATAATGGTTATTCTATTGACATGAATAATACCTGCAATGGTCAAGCACCCAGTGAGAATGGTTTGTTAAATCTTGATCGTAGTAATACACATGTTCATCACATTGATGCCAAAACATACAAAGTTAATAATAATAGTACCACATACTTGTGGCACTGCCGCTAAATGTCATGTTGGTAGAAAACGCATGAAGAAACTCCATGTTGATGGATCATTGGACTCATTCGATTTCGAATCAGTTGAGACATGCGAACCATGCCTCTTGGTTAATATGACTAAGGACCCGGTTTTCTGGTTTGATTGAGCGGGCAAGTGACTTATTGGAAATGATACATGTTGTTGTATGCAATCCAGTGAGTCTTATAGCATGCGGTGGATATTGTTATTTTCTTACCTTCATTGATGATTTGAGTAGATATAGTGTATATTTGCTTAATGAAGCACAAGTCTGAATCGTTTGAAAGGTTCAAGCAAATTCAGAGTGAAGTTTAAGATCATCGTGACAAGAAGATAAAAATGTCTACGATATGATCGTCAAGATGAATATCTGAGTTGCGAGTTTGGCATACAACTTTAGACAATGTGAAAATTGTTTCACAACACACACCACCTGGAACACCATAGTGTGATGGTGTGTCCGAACGTCATAGTCGTGCTCTATTGGATATGGTGCGAATTATGATGTCTCTTATCCTTTTACCACTATCGTTTTGGGGTTATGCATTAGAGGCAACTACATTCACTTTAGATAGGGCACCACCTAAATCCGTTGAGATGACACCGTGTGAATTATGGTTTGATAGAAACCTAAGCTGTCATTTCTTAATGTTTGGGGCTACAACACTTATGTCAAAAAGGGTTTTTTATCTAATGAGCTCGATCCCAAAGCGGACAAATGCATCTTCATAGAAAACCCTAAAGACAGTTGGGTAAACCTTCTATCTCATATCCAAGCATAAAATGTTTGTTGCTAAAACTGGGTCCTTTCTCGAGAAAGAGTTTCTCTCGAAATAATTGAGTGGGAGGAAGATAAAACTTGATGAGGTTGTTGAACCTTTGTTCAACCAGAGAGTAGCGCAGCGAGGAAGATGTTTCTGTGAAGCCTATGTCAGTTGAAGAGGAAGTTAATGATGATGATCATGAAGCTTCGGATCAAGTTACTATCGAACTTCGTAGGTCGACAAGGATGTGTACTACTACTGAGCGGTACGACAACCCTGTCTTGGAGGTCATGTTGTTGGACAACGATGAACCTACAAACTATGGAGAAGCGATGATGGGCCTAGAAACCAACAAATGGTTAGAGGCCATGAAATCCGAGAAGGGATCCATGTATAAAAACCAAGTATAGACTTTGGTGGACTTTCTTGTTGGACGGCAAGTCATTAAGTACAAATGGATCTTTAAAATGAAGACATACGCTGATGGTGAATGTTACCATTTGTAAAGCTCGACTTGTTGCAAAGTAGTTTACGACAAGTTCAAAGAGTTGACTGCGATGAGACTTTCTCACTCGTAGCGATGCTAAAGTATGTTGGAATTATGTTAGCAGTTGTTGCATTTTTCAATTATAAAATCTGGCAGATGGATGCCAAAACATTGTTTCCTTCCTTAAAGGAAAGGTTGTATGAGATACAACCAGAAGGTTTTGTCAGTCCTAAGGATGCTAAAAGGTGTGTGAGCTTCAGTGATTCTTCTATGAACTGAAGCAAGCATATCGTAGTTGGAATATACACTTTGATGAGGTGATCAAAGTTTTTGAGTCTATACAAAGTTTACAAGAAACTTGTATTTGCAATAAAGTGAGTGGGAGCACCATAGAGTTTCTGATAAGTATATGTGGATGACATATTGGTATTCGGAAATGATGTAGAGTTTCTGGAGAGCATAAACGGTTGTTTGAAAAGAGTTTTTCAAAGGAAGACCTGGATAAAGCTACCTAATTGTTGAGCATCAAGATCTATAAAGATAGATCAAGATGTTTGATAAGCTAATTGTTGAGCATCAAGATCTATAAAGTTAGATCAAGATGTTTGATAAGACTTTCAGTCAGTACATACCTTGACAAGATTTTGAAAGAGTTCAAAATGGATTAGTCAGAGAGAATTGTTCTCACCTGCTTTGTAAGGTATGAAGTTGAGTGAGACTCAAAACATGACCACGGAAGAAGAAAGAGAAAGGACGAATGTCGTCCCCTATGCCTTAGCCATAGGCTCTGTATAGTATGCCATGCTGTGTACCGCACCTGTGTGTGCCTTGCCATGAGTCCGTCAAGGGGTACAAGAGTGATCCAGGAGTGGATCACTGGACAGCGGTCAATATTATCCTTAGTAACTAAAAACTAAGGAGATGTTTCTCAATTATGGAGGTGATAAAGAGTTCGTCGTAAAGAGTTATGTCGATGCAAGCTTTAACACCAATCCGGATAACTCGTAGTAGCAATCTGGATACGTATAGTAGGAGCAGCCATTTGGAATAGTACCAAGTGGAGTGTGGTAGCAGTGTTTATAGTTTGGCATAGAGATTTGCAAAGTACACACGGATCTGAATGTCGCAAACCTGTTGACTATAAGACCTCTCTCACATGCAAAGCATGATCGAGCCCTAGAACTCATTGGGTGTTAGATTCATAACAATGCGAATCACATGGTGATGTGAACTAGATTATTGACTCTAGTGCAAGTGGGAGACTGTTGGAAATATGCCCTAGAGGCAATAATAATTTAGTTATTATCATATTTCCTTGTTCATGATAATCGTTTATTATCCATGCCATAATTGTATTGAATGGAAACACATTACATGTGTGAGTAAATAGACAACACTTTGTCCCTAGTATGCCTCTAGTGAACTAGCTCGCTGATCAAAGATGGTCAAGGTTTCCTAGCCATTGACATGTGATGTCATTTGATAAACGGGATCACATCATTAGGAGAATGGTGTGATGGACAAGACCCAAACTACAAATGTAGCATATGATCGTGCCAGTTTATTGCTACTGTTTTCTGCATGTCAAAGTATGTGTTTCTATGACCATGAGATCATGCAAATCACTGACATCGGAGGAGTACCTTGTGTGCATCAAACGTCGCAATGTAACTGGGTGACTATAAAGGTGCTTTACAGGTGTCTCCGAGGGTGTCTGTTGAGTTAGCATGGATCAAGACTGGGATTTGTTACTCCGTGTGACGGAGAGGTATCTCAGGGCCCACTTGGTAATACAACATCACAATAAGCCTTGCAAGCAATGTGACTAAGTGTTAGTCATGGGATCTTGTATTACAGAACGAGTAAAGAGACTTGCCGGTAACAAGGTTGAACTAGGTATGGAGATACCGACGATCGAATCTCGGGCAAGTAACATACCGAAGAACAAAGGGAACATCATCCGGGATTAACTGAATCCTTGACATAGAGGTTCGACCGATAAAGATCTTCGTAGAATATGTAGGAACCAATGTGGACATCTAGGTCCCGCCATTGGTTATTGACCGTACAAGTGTCTCGGTCATGTCTACATAGTTCTCGAACACGCAGGGTCTGCACACTTAAGGTTTGGTGACGTTTCGGTAGTATAGAGTTATGTATGGTGGTGACCAAACGTTGTTCGGAGTCCCAGATGAGATCCCGGACGTCACGAGGAGCTCAAGAATGGTCCGGAGGTAAAGATTCATATATAGGAAGTCCTATTTTGGTCACCGGAAAAGTTTCGGGCGCATCGGTAGTGTATCGGGAGTGCCGGTAGTGTACCGGGGACCATCGGGAGAGGTATTTCGACCCAAGAGGCTACATGGGCTGTGGGAGAGTGGAAACCAGCCCTTAGTGGGCTGGTGGAAGTCCTCTAAGAGGCCCATCGGCTGGACTTGGGAAAGAGAGAAAAAAGGCCAAGGTGGAAAGAGATTCCAAGTAGGAAAGGAGGAAACCTAGTCCTAATAGGATTGGAGGAGGATTCCTCCTCTCCTCCTTGCGCAAGAGGCAAGGCAGGGCTGCCTTGTGCACCAGCCCTCCTCCTCCCTCCCTCTTATATATACTGGAGGTATTGGGTGTTTTGCACTTGATTTTACGGCCACGTGCTACCCGTTCCACCGGTGCTCCTCTAGATCGGATTTCCGCAGTGCTTAGGCGAAGCCCTACCGGAATTGCTCCACCACCATCACCGGAGCGCCGTCACGCTGCCGGTGAACTCTTCTCCCTCTCCACTTCCTCTTGATGGATCAATACGGTGGAGATCGTCATCAAGCTGCACGTGTGCTGAATGCGGAGGTGTCGTCCGTTCGGCGCTAGATCTGAAGGACCGTGAACAAGATCGCGAGACGGTTCGTGATGAGTTCATGGGACGGATCGTGATGAGATCGCGGGATAGATCGTGATGAGATCGTGGGACAGATCGTGATGAGATTGCGGGACGTATTGTGATGAGTTCGCGGGACGGATCGTGATTGGATCGCGGGACGGATCGTGATGTGATTGCGGGACGCTCTGCGATTTGGATCGCGAAGATGTTCGACTACACCAACCGCGTTTCTTTACGCTTCCCACTTAGCAATGTACAAGGGTATGTAGGTCCACTCTCCCTCTCGTAGATGCTCATCACCATGGATAGATCTTGCGTGTGCATAGGAAATTTTTTGTTTCCCATGCAACGTTCCCCAACACACCACTGCTAGGTCATCCTCAGGCACCACCACCGCTCGTGCATACTTAGGCACCACCATCGCAAGGCCATCGTCAGCCACCACCATCGCGTGGTCATCGCCAGCCACCTCCTCATCCCTGCTCTGCTCCTCCTCATCCTCGATCTGCTCCTCCTCATCCCAGCTCTGCTCCTCCTCATCCCCGCTCTGCTCCTCCTCATCCTTGCTGCTGCATTTGCTGTAGCCAGAGTCGTTGCTGCTGCTCCTATTTCCTGACCAAATGCAACAAGCAGGTTTATTTAACAATCGGTGTGAGACAAAGCCAAATGTAGGGGAAGAAGAGGCAGAGCGTACTGGCAGGATCGTCGTCCTGGTAGCAAATGCGGCACATAGTCGTGTTGAACACCTTCACGGTGAGCCTGGCATTGCCGTCATACCTGAGGACAAGGAAGTACCCATGCCGTAGGTCCTAGGCACGGACGAACTGCTTCCAGCCACGATCTAGGTACATGTTGCCGTCGGTGTCGACCACCACCTCCACATCCATAGCCTGCGAAGCCCGCTGTCAGCATGCCGCGGCTTCACTTTCTATGGCCGACGGCCGTCCAGCATCTTCATAAAAGTGTGAGCCATCCTCTGCAGCGAGTATCAAGCAGTGATGTAGCAAACAACAGAGTTATGATAAAGAGACGGGTGTAGGGGAGATCTCTTCTTTTATTTACCAGCCTGCTGGAGGATATCTCAAGTATGATCGCGAAGAACTCAAAACCTTCCAAGTCAGCCATCTGAAAAGCAGCGATGTAGCAAAAATTTACTATAAATGGCAAGAACACCTATGTACTACTACAATTTGGAACACTACTATAAATGGAAAAACAATTCATGCTGAACAGAGAACAATTCTGTTAACATGGCTACTACTCTATCTACATCACTACTCTAATTTTGGACCATATCTGCCCATGTGCCCATGTCTACTATAAAAGGCAAACACAGCTAGAACTATATCTACTATAAATGTGCTACATTTTGGGGGCTTTCAACTTAGTTAGTAAATCAACTATAAATTTTAAAAAAGAACCCTAATCCAATCCAATACAATCAAGAGCAAGCCGCAAGAACCCTAATCCAACCACCCTAATCAAAACCTAATCCAATCAAATAGAAAACAACTTCAGAACTTCAGAACTAGTATTGCATCTACTTTAGAACTATTGAATCCACTTTAGAACTATTGCATCTACTTCAGAAACTTTAGAAACTGCAGAACTACAGAAACTTCAGATACTACTAATTAGACTGATGCATGTTCCGATTGAATTAGTAGGATGGTTTACCATTTTTTTGCCGCGGTGATGTTGTATACTAGGAAGAGATCCTCAACGCATAACTACAGAACTGCTGCCATCTGTGGAGGTTCATCTTCCCTGGTATGCTCCACATCAATGCCGATGTTCCACTTCAACACGCCGCCGAGCTTCATCCTCATCTCGCGGATCCTTTTGTCGGTGTCTTCTGGATTGCTGGTGCAGATGACATCCAGTGGCTCCTTCAGGTGGATTTCAACCATGAGCTCCATGGTGTACTCCAGCTTCTGCCTGGCGGGGATCGGAACATCGTCGTCGACCACCAGTGGCTCCTTGCCAGATGCCTCACCATGGTGATGCATGGTAGACTGAGGGGAGTTGCTCCGCGATGCCATTCGCTTGGCAGACGGAGGGGAGTTGCTCCACGACGATTCCTTCGCCATTACCCTCCTAGATAGAGTATAGGGAGGGGAGGGGAGGGCTTGAGATAGAGCAAAGGGGAGTTGCTTGATGGTGGAGGCAGATGGAGTGGCAATGGAATGAGGAGGGAGGCAGTGGGAGGCAGAGGGAGCGGCAATAGAATGAGGAGGGAGGCAGAGGGGAGTTACCTGGAAGAAAAACCCTAGACTAGCATCATGGGGAGTTGCTAGTGGAGGGGAGACATGGGGTTGGTTGCCTTGATGTGCGCATGGTTGCCTCAAAAACCCAACCGCCTAAGCGCCAGTGTGCCTTCTCTCGCAAGTGTGGTTTCTCATTTAACGGCCTTCTCGCATGCTTCGGCCGTTTCTGAAACAAAAATAACAATATTTTGCTCCTTCGGCTCTGAAATAAAATAAAATAATATTTTGCTCTAAAATTAATGATCATTGCAGCCATATTTTGCTCAATCCAAAATAGTCACTCCAGTCATCCAAAAATGGCACCAAAATGTCACCAGAGTCACCAAAACAATATTACAACACAAAATGGCACCAAAGTATTAGCCAAAATGGCACCAGAGTCACTATAGCCATCTTCACCATCAGCCAAAATGGCACCAAAACTACATGATTTTGCATTGTATCTTCACCATCTGCCTCTTCATCACCAAAGTCTCATGCATTTTGCTACCTGGAGAGAATTGCAGTAGAAAAACTACATCAGGATCACATCAACAAAAACTACAGAGAAGGTTGATCACCAATCAAAAAAAGGAACATGTAGTAATAGTTTTAGTTCACCAAGGAGACAAAATTTACCTTCATGTCCATTCGCTATTCATCGTCATCGATACCAACCAAAGGAACTCTATGCCCACTCATGTTTTCATCGTCGTCACTACAATATTGAAGCATGGTATAATCAGTCCTATTTTCCTCTTCCTCATCCTCGCTCTCATGCCCATCCGCCACCACCTTTCTACTGTTCTTAATGCCGTCAACTGTTGCAGCATCAATGAGCACACGTTCCCGGTCCCTTTGCACTCTGCTTTGTGCTGGAACTTCCATAGAGGCATCATCATCTTGCACCGGAACTTCCGTAGAGTCATCATCCTGGTATGTTAGTCCACTACCACCGGGGCCCTTTTCCATTTTAATTTTAGTCACACTCCACAAGTGTCTATGCTGAAAGGTTTGCACAACTCACCATTTTCCGTGCCAAAGAGTGTCTTGCACATAAAACACCATTGTTGCTTGTGTTGATAGAATATAGGGATCATTCTTATACCAGCACCTTCCAGTGTTGATGCTTTTGAAGTGGCCAACATATTTGACAAAAGAGTTTCTCTTCTTCTTGCTACCAAGCTCAAACCAGTCACAGCGAAATAAGACAACCGAGCGATGGATGCCTCCACTAGAGTTGTAGTGCAACTCTACGATGCTTCTCATCTTACCACAGAAGTCAGTGTTCTCACCATCATGTGACCCCTCGGTGATGATTCCACTATTCTGTGTCTTCCTTCTTTCCTCGCGGTCAACGGTGTGGTATCGGACACCGTCAGCAATGCATGCTGAATACACTCTCACTCGCTTATTCGGTAAGCATTCCAAAGCAAATAGATTATCACTGGCCTTCTTCTCCACATGCACCTTTCCAATCTGCACAAATAAACCATTTAACAACAATGGTATTTAACAGTTGGTGAATAACACAGAAAACATAAAACATGTGGCTAAAGATCTCACATGGTTCTTAAACCATTTAGCAAATCCCTTGGCAACCCTTTTATCAACATGAATCTGGCTTCCTTCCTGATTTAACTCTTCCTTGCATTTCTGCAATGCCAACAAAACATGTGAATTAAAACATTAGGCTCGTGCCAACCCAAGGAAAAAATATAACGAGTGCACAAGATATAACGTACTCGATATATGGTAGAACCTCGGCACAATTGCTGAGCACATACCAAACCATCTTGTCATACTCATCACCAGCCTCCAAGTATTTTGAGGCTCCAAGAAGTTTCATGCCATGGTTGAAAATTGAGACATCACCACTTTGCAAATCAGACCGTTCTATATTTCTGGCCGACCGGTTCCATCTCGTTTCCACATATTCAAAGTATCTAGAGCAAAATGTCAAGCACTCGTCAACGACATATGCTTCAGCAATCGAACCTTCAGGTCTTGTCGTGTTTCGCAGATAACGCTTACAAGTAAGCAGCCTTCTTTCGATTGGGTACATCCAACCGTATTGCACAGGGCCTCTAAGCATTGCCTCTTTTGGTAAGTGCACCGCCTAATGGACCATAATGGTGAAGAAAGCTGGAGGGAAAATCTTCTCGAGCTTGCAAAGAATAATTGGGATTTCCTTTTCAAGTCTTTGGAGAACAATTAGCTTGAGTGTTTTGCAGCACAGTTCCCTAAAGAAATTTCCCAGCTTAGCAATCACTTCATATATATCCTTGTCCGTGATTCCTCGGAGGCCCGCCGATAAAATCCTTTGGAGGAGGATGTGGCAATCATGGGTTTTAAGTGCTGAAAGATTGAATCCATCAGAAGTAACCCACTTTGCTAGGTTAGCAGGATAACCATCTGGAAATCTCACCGCTCTTATGCATTCAAAGAATGCACGCTTTTGTTCTTTAGTCATTGTATACCTTGCTTGTGGCATTTCAAATGAATCTTCATCTTCATTAGGCTGTAAATGCCAATCTTTTCTTATGCCCATGTCCTCCAAATCAATCCTAGAACTAACCGTGTCCTTTGTCTTCCCTTCAATTTTCAGAAACGTCCCTAGCAGATTCTCGCATATGTTTTTCTCAATGTGCATTACATCGAGATTATGCCTTAATTTCAGATCAGCCCAGTATGGCAGGTCCCACAAACAAGACCTCCGGTCCCAACATTGACATTCCTCACGCTTTATTTTCTTGGAAAGCTTTCCTGGTCTCACATCTTTCACCTTTTCAAGTTGCTGCTCCAGCTCTACTATAGTGAATTCAGCTAGCTTGTCACGGTTTCATTCTCACCATTAAAATATTCGCTTCTTCGCCAGCGATGGTCTCGGGGAAGAAAGCGGCGGTGCCCAATATAGAAGATTTTGTTCCTTGGTCTCTTTGAGCAAGGGTCTTTGTCACAATGGACACAGGCCTGATAACCCGTTGTGATCCTCCCAGATAGAGTGTGCAGCACCGGAAAATCATGGATGGACCATATGATTGCAGCACGTAGATTGAACATTTCTTCCGGACTATAGGCATCATATGTAGGTACACCAGTCCACAGTTGGATCAGTTCTTCTATGAGAGGCTCCATAAAGACATCAAACTCCTTTCCTGGAGACTCTGGACCCGGGATAAGCAACGTCATCATGAAGTTGGACTGATCCATGCATGCCCATGGTGGCAGGTTGTATGACACCACAAAAACAGGCCACATGCTATGAGACGTGCTCATGTTCCCAAATGGATTAAACCCATCTATGGCAATGCCAAGTTTATGTTCCTTGGATCTACAGCAAATCCAAATGTTTAGTGTCAAATTCTTTCCATGCATCTCCGTCTGCTGGATGGCTCAGCTCATTATCCACAGGTTGCCGCTTCAGCCTGTGCCATTGTACCTCCAGTGATGATTTCTTTGAGATAAACATCTGCTACAGCCTTGGTATCAACAGAAAGTGCCTCATTACCTTCTCCGGTATTGACTTCTTCCCATCAGCATATTTCCACCTAGAGGTATTGCATTTTGGACAGTTTTCATTCTTCACTAAATCCTTCCGGAACAAGACACAGTTATTTGGGCACACATGTATTGAAACATAACCTAGCCCTAGCCTGCGGATTATGCTCAATGCTTCATCGTAAGACCTGGGAATGCAGCTATCAGGGAATTGCAAGGTCAAAAGGCGGAGTATTGCATGGAATGCAACATTGCTAATACGGTCGAAAGACTTGATGTGGAGTAACTTCCCGGTGAAGGTGAATCTTGAAAATTTACCCCCTTCGTGAGCCGCGTGCTTTGCCTCCTCTAAAACCTCAGCAAACATCAACTTCTGTCAATCAGCACGGCCTCCAGAGTTGTAGAGATCTGTCAACAGGTCAGGAATCCTATCATGTTCATGCCCATCCTCTTCCACCAAACCAGCATTCACTCGCAAAACCTTTTCCATAAAATCAATGCCAGCATCACCACCACCCATCATATGAGGGGCTTGTGTATCGTCTTCAAAATGTTGAGGTTGTCCATCTAAAGGTTCTCCATGATATATCGATCTATCATATGTGTTGGCCATCCCATGAAGAAGCAGATGATCTTCCACCATCCCTTGTTCTTTTCTTTTATGGTTGAGGCATTCGTAGCATGGGCAAAGATTGGCAGCATCCTTGGCAAAATTTTCCCAAACAACTTGCATAAATTCATTAACTCGCTTCATATGTTCTTCGGAAAACCTTCTAACTCCTTTTGTAATCCAGCTTCTGTCCATCGCCAAAGACAACAAATTGTTGCAACTTAACAACCAATCTAAGTGCATCAACATTAATTAATGAAAATGGATGGTAGTAATGGCAGCTAAAATCCAGAAAATTTTATATGCTAATTGCCTAACCACAACATAGAAACAAACCAATTTGTAAATCAAACCAATATTGAAATTGGCATGAATTTAAATTGCTGACAAGGATAAATCTAATCAAACAAAACCAACATTTTAGAAGGATCCTGTTTCAGGGAAAGACCAAGCTAGACAGCTCCTAACAATTACTATGCAGACAAACAATCTGCACACAAATAATCTGCAGACAAACAAGCTGAAGAACACCTAACAGTGCATCAACAAAATTCATCTATGCAGTTTCTACCAGTGCGCATCTAGCTCCTAACTCCTAACAATGCACATCTAGGGTTCTTTAATAGATTTAGATCAGAAGATAGGGGCAGAGGAGAGGGGGGGGCATACCGGGAGGCCTGCTTGTGGCCGCAACGGCGGTGGTGGAGAGTCCCTCATGCTTGGCGAGCCGCTCCTATCGAGCCAAGCGGCACCTGCCAGTTTCTTCCGCCATCGTGGGCGAGGTGCATGCCGAGGCAACACCAGCATCGGTGGCAGCTGCCGCTCTAGGGCCCGCTCGATGCTGCCGCCGGAGTGAATTAGTCCCACTTGTCAATGAGTTAAGACAACTACTAGATATATAATAGATACAAAACTACTGCTAGTTGAGCAACACAGCTTCTCTAGCCCAGCAGCTGGGAACGCAGTCCCACTACCTCAGGTCGCGGGTTCGAGTCCCCGATGTGCTTCTTTTTAACGAGTGAGTAAACGAATCAAGGCATCTATCAAATGGGTCCCACCTGTCAGAGTGTGATCCTGTCAGCAAAAATGACATGTAAACATTGACACATAAGCGAGATTGCAGAGGTGGCTGCCTAATTATCCTAATGCATTGGAACTCAAGTGCAATGCCCTTTTATATCGGTCATGGTCAGTTAGAAATAAGGCACCAGACCAGTGCCATTTGCTTTATGACCTTCTGGTGCAATGAAATTATGACATTACTAGCCCTAATGGTCATTATGGTTTAGGTTAGGACCCCTCCGGAAAGCTTACGACCAATTGGTCTCAAAAGGTCATAGATTTATGACCATTTTTCCAAGGTCACTGACAGAAGGTCACAAGATAGCATATTTCTTGTAGTGCATGCATATTTGAAAGGTAGCAGGTGCATTACATAAACCAAAATGCATACGTCTACAAGCATAGGTTCCAAAAGGACAAGTAAAAGTGGTCCTTTCTTGATCAGGTTGTGATACAGGTATTTGTGAAAAGCCAGAATATCCATCAAGGAAGCAAAAGTGTGCGTGCTTAGATAATGTTTCAAGCATTTGATCAATAAAAGGTAAAGGGTAATGATCTTTTCTAGTTGCTTTGTTTAACTTTATAAAATCAATTACCATTCTATAGCCTGTAACAATTCTTTGTGGAATAAGTTCATTTTTATCATTAGGAACAATAGTAATACCTCCTTTCTTAGGAACACAATGAACAGGACTTACCCATCTACTATCAGCTATAGGATAGATTATACCTACTTCCAGAAGTTTTAATATTTCCGTCCTTACCACCTCTTTCATCTTTGGATTTAACCGGTGTTGGTGATCAACAACTGGTTTAGCATCAGGTTCCATATTGATTTTGTGCTGACATAAAGTGGGACTAATGCCCTTTAAATCATCAAGAGTATATCAAATAGCAGCCCGGTACTTCCTTAGAACTTTCAATAATCTTTCTTCTTCATGTTCTGAAAGGTTAGCACTGATAATAACTGGATATATCTTCTTTTCGTCAACATAAGCATATTTCAAAGTGTTTGGCAATTGTTTTAATTCAAACACAGGATCACCTTTAGGTGGAGGAGGACCTCCAAGAGTTTCAATAGGTAAATGGTGGGTTCGGGAATTATAGAAGATTCCTAAGTAGATAGAGTAGGTATCTCATGATTTGATGAGTTAGACATATCCTTCATAGGAAATATGTCCTCAAAGAAAGTCGCATCATTCGACTCCATAATCATACCAACATGCATGTCGGGTACCTCAGATTTTATTATCAAAAATCTATTGCCAATGCTATGAAAAGCATAGCCCGGAAGAACACAATCCACGGTTTTTGGTCCAAGCTTGCGCTTCTTGGCAATTGGTATATTGACTTGCACCAAACAACCCCAAGTACGTAGATAAGAGAGTTTCGGCCTTTTCCGTTCCCATTCCTCAAACAGAGTAATGGTTTTATGCTTTGTGGGAACTCGGTTTAGGACATGACATGCAGTCATTAGCACCTCCCCCCACCATGCCTTGGAGAGACCTCATGTGTCTAACATGGCGTTAACCAAATCAGTTAGAGTACGGTTCTTTCTTTTGGCTACCCCATTTGACTGAGGTGAATAGGGAGGCGTCCTCTCATGGAGTATACCATGTTCCGCACAAAACAAATCAAATTCACTGGCAAAGTACTTTCCACCATGATCAGACCTAAGACATTTAATTTTTCGATCAAGTTGGTCCTCTGCTTCAGCTTTATAGTTTTTGAAGAAGTTTAAAGCCTAATCTTTTGATTTCAGAAGATAAACATAGCAATATCTAGTGGAGTCATCAATCAACGTCATGAAATATTTCGTTCCACCTTTTTGTCAACATGCCCTTCATCTCACACGGATCGGAATGGATAAGCTCTAGTGGGGCCAAGTCTCTCGCCTCTGCTGTCTTATGGGACTTGCGAGGTTGCTTAGCTTGCACACACACTTGGCACTTGGAGTCCTTGATAGTAAAGAATTTCGGAATTAAACTCATATTGGCTAGCTGTGTCATGCAACCAAAGTTAGTATGACAAAGTCGCGAAAGCCAAGTATTAGACTCATTATCATGGCAAACATTATTAATAACTTTAGTGCAAATATCTGACAATGACAGGCGGAACAAGCCTCCGCACTCATAGCCTTTTCCAACAAATTGTCCATATTTAGAAATAACAACTTTATTGGACTCGAAAACCAACTTAAAACCATCTTTACACAAACGGGAACCGCTGACGAGATTTTTATTGATAGAGGGCACATGATGAACGTTTTGCAGACGCATGATCTTCCCCGAAGTAAACTTCAGATGGACCATACCGACCCTCGAACAGTGGCATGTGACCCATTCCCCATCAGCACGGGAGAAGTGCCTGTGACCTGGTAAGAAGAAAACATAGCGGCATCAGCACAAACATGTACATTAGCACCGATGTCAATTAACCAAACTGGAGAATGACAAACTGAAGGGATGGTAGGAAAAATACCGTACCTAGAATCCTTCATATCAGTATCACCGATGAGAACGTTAGCGGACTTGCCGCTCTTCTCATGTTCGCGCTCCTCATAGCGTTTAGGACATCTCGGAGCCTAGTGATTAGGATCATCACAAACATGGCATAGTCCCTTCCCCTTCTTATGAGAGTTATTCTTGAAGTTGGTAGATTGTGATGGCTTGTTCTTTGCAACAAACTTGCCTTTGGCCTGAGATTTGTTCTTGTTGTTTTGGGGCTTGTTGAGATGGAAGTTCTTCTTCTGCACCACGTGGGCACTAGAAGCTCCCTCAACAGCTCGAGCACGTGTGTATTTTTCTCTCGCCTTCTCTTCAACATCAAGAGTTCCAATCAGATCGGAAACGGAAAACTCATGTCTCTTGTGTTTTAGAGAAGTAGAAAAATTGTTCCACAAAGGTGGAAGCTTGGCAATGATGCCCCTGGCCACAAACTTTTCCGGAAATACACACTTGAAGTACTCAAGTTCCTTGGCGAGAGACTGTATCTCATGAGCTTGTTGAACAATAGAGCACTCATCAGTCATCTTGTAGTCATAGAATTGCTCCATGACATACAACTCGCTGCCAGCGTCCGAGGGCCCAAAGTTGGCCTTGAGCGCAACCCACATGTCCTTGCCATTGTCAAACGAGATATACGAATCCACAATGGAATCGTCAAGAACACTCAGAAGGGCGCCCTTGAAGAGGGTATCTATCTTCTCAAAAGCTTCCTGTTGTGCAGGATTAACGTTGCCCTCGGGCTTACCCTTGGTGGCGTCATAGCAGTACATGGTCTGAAACTAGTAGACTGCTCTCTTGTGCCACCTCTTATATTGCACCCCCTTGAAGGTGGGCGGCTTCAGATGCGCAACAAAACCACTTGGAGTAAATTGCCTATAATTAGGTTTTTGGATTGTTGAAAATATGAGCAAATTACTACAAGATTTAATCCGAATAAACAACAAATAGATCATTACAGCAAAAGTAAAGAATAAACTAATCATGCAGACTAACATAGTTAACGAATGGAATGAATCTACGGTGCAGACTAGACATAGAAATTCTAGTATGATCTCAAACAGGGAGGACAAGATTGCATACGGTGCAGCAGAAGTAGAACCGCCAGTGTTGACATTGTCGCCCATGTCGTTGAGGAAGAGGTTGCGGAGGTCGGGGAAGAACTCGCCGTCGAGGAAGTCGTCGCAGCCAGCAGTCATGCAAGTGTGCTCCCCAAAAACCTAATCGCTCCTCTCCCGTACAGGAACACGAGAGGCGGGGTTCGGGAGGCATGTTGTCCCTTCTCGTGGTGCACACCGGATGGAGGGATGGAGAAGACTTGGATGGCAGTGCAATGATCTAGAACGGTGTGAAACCATATGTTGTGGTGGCGGCTAGGTTTGGCAGGGACCTCGCGCATATCTAGGTATGAGCTCGGCTCGGCTCAATCCCGCAACCCGCGTCGCGTCGCGTCACGTCGTGTCGCATCGTGACGAGGCATGGCGTGGTGGGGCGAGCGAGGAGGAGTGCGTGAGGACCTCTTCTCTTCTCACTCTCTTACAAGTGCTAGAAGAGCTCACCTTATAAAGAGGTGTTGCTCCCTCTCCACTAGTGGTATGGGAATAAACTTTAGTCCCAACCACACCACTCGAACAGCGAGCACACATGGGCCGTGAGAATTTCATATTTTTGGATGGGCTTTGGGCCAAAGGCCACATAGCAAAATCCAGCAATAATATGATCGTAGCCTCCATTCTCCAAAATATATTCATGTAGCAACACAATCACGGAAAACATTACCACACAACATACCTTGCGAAAGGTTTAGCTAAGGGAGCCCTAATGAAAAATTGACATCACAAAAGTAGGGAATTGTGAACATGACCATTCAAAACGAGACTCAATAAGCAGATGAAGAAGGGCTACTCTAGTTTTGCAAATAGTGACACCACACAATATGCTAGTACATTGCTTAAGTTAACACCAATATACAAGTACTCATAAGGCATACCTTGTGCAGCTGTCCTTTGAAATTGATCACTGTCTTATAATGGAGAACACACAATACAACACAAAAGATCTAGCGATAACAACTAAGAATATCTACAACTGGAAGAAGAAACGCAAACATATTCTGCTAATACCATCTCTACAAACAGGACGTGACGGCTAATGTTAAATCATAATTTGGCAAGTCTCACGAAGAGTCAATGTGCACCTTCCTGTGCAAAGGAACAAGTAGTGTGTGGATCGACATCCAAAACAAACGGCCGCATCAGGACAAAGGCAGCCGGCGTGGGAGGTGACTTTAATATTATCAGGTGAAGGGATGAAAAGAATAATGATA
The DNA here is from genome assembly GCA_022496015.1 of Hordeum marinum. NCBI lineage: Eukaryota > Viridiplantae > Streptophyta > Magnoliopsida > Poales > Poaceae > Hordeum > Hordeum marinum. The sequence goes on along the minus strand of CM039678.1, from coordinate 532,275,310 downwards.
ACTTCGATGGCAGATGGTCATTCATGTTTAACACTATTATCGAAAGCTTGGACTTATGAGAGATAGAGTTTATGGGTAGAAAATTCACATGGGTCAATGTGTTACCTAATCCTACTTTTGAGAAATTGGATAGGGTATTAACTAGCATGGAATGGGAGCAGAAATTCCCACGAGTGACAGTGAGAACACTGTCTAGGGTGGTTTCTGATCATACCTCTTTGTTGACTCTGGGGAGGCGACCCACAGGGGAAATAAAGAGTCTTTCTCGTTTGAGGTGGCGTGGTTCGAAAGGGAAGGTTTCTTAGATCTCATTGCGCGGGAATGGTCATGAGCCCCTGGGGGTAGGTCCAATATTGATAGTTGGCAAAATAAGATTATACATCTAAGACAATTTCTTCAAGGTTGGGCGAAGCATGAAAGTGGTGCATATAAGCTGAAGAAACTAATGCTTATCGAAACTATAAATTGCCTAGATATAAAGGTTGAATACGTGATGTTGGATGGCAATGAGAGGGAATCCAAAGCGGAAACAGAACATAACCTCAAACAACTACTTAAGGAAGAGGAGTTGAAGTGGGCACTAAGAGCAAAAGTGCGCCAAGTAATTGAAGGGGATGACAACACACAATTTTTCCATCTGATTGCTAATGGAGAACACAGAAAGAAAAAAATATCAACTAGAGCAAGATGAGGGTACAATCATTGGGCTGGATAACCTAAAGTTGTACATCTCGGAATATTATAAGAAATTGTTTGGTGTCCCTGAGGACAATATAGTAGCCATGGATGAACTGGCAGTCGGGGATATACCTCAGCTCTGGACGGACAAGAATGAGATAATAACCGCACCATTTACGGAGAAAGAGGTGTTAGACGCAATATTGCAAATGAAAAACAATAAGTCACCGGGACCGGATGGGTTTCCAGCTGAGTTTTATAAGAGGTGTTGGCATATTATAAAAGGGGACCTCATCCCAATGTTTTAGGATATGTTTGAAGGGCACTTGCAGTTGTACCATCTGACCTTTGGAACTATCACGTTGTTGCCAAAAAGGAGGGGGCGGTGCGTATTGAACATTTCAGACCTTTTTGCCTCTTAAATGTGAGTTTCAAAGTATTCACTAAGGTTGGAACTAATGGACTGACGTAGATTGCCCATGCGGTGGTGCAACCTAGTCAATCAGCGTTTATGCCTGGTAGGAATATTCTGGAAGGGGTAGTTGTGCTCCATGAAATTCACTCGAAGAAACTTGATGGGGTTATCTTCAAGGTGGATTTTGAAAAGGCATATGATAAAGTAAAATGGTCATTCCTACAACAAGCATTGAGGATGAAGGGGTTTGATGAGCTATGGAGGAAGCAAATCGACTCCTTTGTACAAAAAGGGAGTGTTGGAGTTAAAGTGAATGATGATATAGGTCATTTTTTCCAAACTCACAAAGGTCTCCGGCAGGGAGACCCTATGTCCCCTATCCTATTCGATGTCGTTGTGGATATGCTTGCAATTCTAATAGGAAGAGCTAAAGAGGAAGGCATGGTAGGCGGTCTAGTGCCTCATCTAGGTGAGGATGGGGTGTCCATCTTACAATATGCTGATGACACGATCCTCTTTATGGATCATGATATAGCAAAGGCCAGGAACATGAAACTTATCCTCTGCCTATTCGAACAGCTGTCGGGCTTAAAGATCAATTTTCACAAGAGTGAATTGTTTTGCTTTGGAAGAGCCAAGGAAGAACAAGAAAACTATAAACAGCTTTTCGATTGTGAATTAGGTATCTTATCGTTTAGCTACTTGGTCATTCCTATCCACCATCGTAAACTATGAAACCAAGAGTGGGAGAGGATAGAGGACCGATTTGAAAAGAAGTTGAGTTGCTGGAAGGGCAAGCTGTTGTCATATGGAGGAAGGCTCATATTGATTAACTTGGTTCTTACGAGTATGCACATGTTCCTCTTGTCATTCTTCGAGATACCGATAGGGGTACGCAAAAGATTGGACTTCTGTAGGTCCCATTTCTTTTGGCAGAGTGATGAGGTTAAGAAAAAAATATAGACTTACTAGATGGGATATTTTTTGTCGTCCCAAAGACCAGGGAGGCGTGGGAATTGAGAATCTAGAAGTTAAGAATAGATGTCTGCTCAGCAAGTGGTTGTTCAGACTATCTGTCGAGACGGAAGGAATGTGGGTATAAATTCTACGTAATAAGTATCTGCATTTCAAAACACTAGCCTAGATCTCTGCTAGACCGACTGACTCTCCATTCTGGAAAGGCTTGATGAAAGTCAAGGCTCAATTTCCATCGAGCTAAGTTCATCGTTGGAAATGGAGAGACAACTAAATTCTGGAAAGATACGTGGTCGGGGGAAATGCCCTTGGCCGTACAGTATCAATCGTTGTATAATATTGTGCAAAGTAAGGAAAGATATGTGGCCACAATATTACAAACCACTCCTCTAAACATTTAGTTTAGGCGCACGTTGATTGATTATCGCTGGGCGGAGTGGTTGCACTTAGTTACAAGACTTATGGACGTACATTTATCGGGAGAACCCGACAAAATTTCGTGGCAGCTCAGCCTCTGGTATATTTACAGTAAAATCAATGTATCTTGACCTTATTGACACGACGGCGGTGCCTAAGTAAATCCATATTTGGAAGGTCAAGGTTCCTCTAAGAATCAAAGTCTTTATGTGGTTTGTTCACAAGAAGGTGATACTCACTAAGGACAACTTTGCAAACGTAATTGGCCAGGGAGCATGCGATGTAGTTTTGTGATCATCAGAAGACTATCCAACACCTCTTTCTCCATTTCCCGCTAGCGAAACTTTTAGGGCAAACTATTAGAGTTACTTTTAATATTGCTCCTTCAGATACCATTGACACGTTGTTTGGTACGTGGCTAAATGGAGTTGATATAAACGTTGTTAGACATATACGCATAGGTGTTTGTACACTACTATGGGCTATATGGAATTGCAGGAATGACATAGTTTTTAACAGACAAATACGTATACATTTCTTGCAGGTACTACACAGGGCGTCGACGTTGATCCATATGTGGTCGTTACTCACTCCTCCGGAAACCAGTGAGCCTTTGGTTACTGGATCTGCCTGGTGGGAGATGGTAGCTCGGGATATATTCAACCGGTTTGGATGGCGGTCCAATAATAAGATAGGTGGTTAGGCATCTATGTCTATTTTTGCTGGTTGAGGCCTTTTCCTTTATTTGTTCCTGAAACTATTATGTTGCTCCTTTGCAAATTGGTTGAGGATGCGAACTATTTGTTTACGTTTTTGTTTTAATAAAGAGGTTGTATGTATCATGCTGATGCAAAAATCGGACGTAAAGCTACTTTTCTAAGAAAAAGGCAGCCGGCGTTGCCTCAAGCCAGGGTCTAACGCAGGATGAGGCACTTGTGGTGGGTACCGCAACCATGGTGACTACCGCAACGGCGGCGGATGCAATGGTGGCAGGGCGGAATTCCGAAACATCGGCGGAGGTGGTGAAATTCGAGGCTTGGGTGGAGGTTTCTAGGGAGACTAGGACATGGACGAGCATGGTGCATCCGAGCTGGGAAGCTATCGGGGGTTCTCCTCATACGAGCATGGTGCTTATGGCCGAGGTGCTTACCTGCGGCGGTCTGAGTTTTACACCATCGGCCGGCTGCTTTGTCGAGGGGGCTTGATCAAGTCCTAGGCGAGGAACATGGGTTCCCAGAGGTGGCTACCAGGGAGGCGGACGTGTCCGCGGTAATTGTTACTGTCGTGGTCGTAGCTGCACCCTCCTCCACATGTGGATCCCGTCACCTCGACACTGATCCACAATACATCGTGCATGGTACGAAAGTGACGTTGCAGCCTACGGTGGTGACCTGCGAGCAGACAACATCGGTACTTCACGCCGGGGCCATGGCTGCAGTTTCCCCGCTTGTGGCAGCACCTATGGAGGGTATTGTTCCTCAGTCCCGTTCTCGGAATGTATCGTGGGAGTCGGAGTCAGATTAGATAAGGAAAGGTGCAAAGAAGAAATGTTGAGTAAATCTGATGCACATAGTCGATAATCCAAGGATCAAGCAATAACACGAACACGACACGAAGATTTGTTAACAAGATTCATTGAACTTGGCTACATCCCCGGGACATCACTACGGGTGCTCCTTCCGTGACACCGTCACAATACGATACCTTAGCCGCCCAGGCGCTGACACACGCTGTCGGCCCCCCTGCGTGTCCGTCCCATTATATTCATATAAGTTATATCGTGTGTCTACCCTCACTCTATACCAGAGTCCTAGGATACAAGTGCCTTACTTCGACACGACGCTATATTCTATTTAAACACAATACAACCACAAGTATAACTATAACCTACCTTGTACACAACATTCGACATAACTACAACAAACTTCACATTGGCGAATATTTTCCACCACCCTGAATTCGTCCATGTGTTAAACTTCCATGTACATTTGACTTGAGCTTATCCCATGAGCACGACTCCTACTCCAAGACTCCAGCCAGCTCCTCCTCCTTTGCTACGTGAGAGTGTGAGATGGGGGAATTCTTCATGCTTGTGTGCCTGCCCGATGCATGCGGGCCTCAGGGGGGTTTATAGGGCAACCCTCTGGCTTACAATATTCCTAAAGTACTGAAAGGGGGAACCAGGCTGGCAGCCTCTTCAGCCGTCCAAGGGGCCCACCTACTGCGTCGTCTCATCGCCCATGAGGCCCGCCGGCTGCGCGGTTCTATCGCCGACTAGGGCACGCCAGCCGGGTCTTCCATTAGTCTGCGCTCACCTACCGCGGCACGGGCCTTCCAAGCGGTATCGCCTTGCGCAAGCCAGCCAAAGTCTTAGATACGGACGGCAGCACTGTAGCCATGAAGAGGCAGGTAATGAAATGGACAGGGGCGTGCCGGCACTATTGCCTCGCCCGGTCATGATCAAGCACGGTCAGCGGTATGACCGACCGAGCTGTAGCCATGCGTGCTCGCACGTCAACGGTCGTTGTAGCCATGCTAAGGTCCATTGTGGGGGTCGCGTCTTGTCGGTGTCATTGGTCGCAGTGAGAGGGGACGAGTGCCTGCCCGTCCAAAGGTCAGCGGAAGGGCCGACCGTGGTGCAATCGGCCATAGGCCGGCCAGGGGTCGGGTGGCCGGCTCCCTAATCAGTCGGTCGTGGGCCAGCCGGCAGCGGGCATGTCATCTGTCTGCCAGCCAGTCGTGGGTTCGCCGGCAGCACGCCAGCCGATCACGGACCAGACGGATGTATGGTTTTTCTTCAAAAGGGGTGAGAACTCCCTAGTCTTTGTCCCACCTAGGGGTAATAACCCCGTTATCGGGGCTGCAGCCCCGCACTTGGGCGTCCGCACAGCAAGTGCGATATCCCATCGTTGTTATTCACTCGATCTTACCCCGCCAAAAACTCAGTTGTTGCACATTTCATCACCGCCATACGATGCCTGATGTTGCTCCTAGTCATGTGATTGGATCCTTCTACAACGATCTGGATTGATCTCCTGGTCTCGTCGACTCAGCTTTCGCGGTTACCTGATCCAATCTATAGCTCCATCCAAACAAACGGACGCACCAAGCTCCGCCGATAGATTACTATTCATCCTCTAGATCAACACCAACCTCGCATCAGGCCTCATGATACCACTTGTTAGAGTAAATCTGAGGCACCTAGTCGATCATCTGAGGATCAAGCAATCATATAAGCACGACACCAAGATTTGATAACGAGGTTCACCCAACTTGGCTACATCACCGCGGCATGACTACGGGTGCTCCTCCTCGTGACACCATCACAATACCGCAGCTCGGTAGCCTAGGCGCCGGTACGCTTCCCCTGCGTGTCTGTGCTATTATGTGTGCATAGGTTACATAATGTGTCTGCCCTCACTATATATGAGAGGCCTAGGATAAGTGTCCTACTTCGACATGGCTCCATATCCCTTGTAAACACAATACAACTAGAAGTGCAACTATAACCTACCTTGTGCACAATATTCGACACAATGGTTACACATGTGGCTGAGCTTTGTGATAGCTATGTTAGGATGGGACACCCATCTCATCAGTGCCCCTACTCCTTTTACCCATCTCATAAAATGTGGAGTGTTTTGCCAATTTTATTGGCACAAAATCAGGTAATTCCTCGAAAATAGCAAGCACACTTTAAAGGAGGCCAAATTTAAGCAGGTTGCTTTGAATGCTTTGTGCTAATTATAGAAAAAAAAATATTGAAGTTCAAAAGATTACAAAAATGGAGTTTTGTTTGGTATCGCACGTTTCCTTTTGAAACACTGACGCTTGGTTGGAGAGTGTCTGTTTTGTGTACGAAATGCATAAAGTTTTGATGTAACGCTCTTAAATTTTTACCACACCCAATATATGAGAGAAGAAGAAACCATGCAATGTTTTTCAAAACTCGTTTGTGCGCAATATCTTATCGAAGAGTGTTTTGCCCCTTCAAGTGGTCGGGAAAGTATGTAATGCCTCGAAAATAGCAGACCAACTTGAAAACTGGCCAAATTTGAGAATATGGCTTTGGATTATATGTATTAATCCTAGACAAGTTTGAAGTTCACAAAATTTAAAAATATGAAATTTTGTGTGCAACACGGCAGTTTTCGTTCAAAACCCTCACACTTCGGGAGAGTGCCCGGTTTGTACATCTGTAGCAAGTTTTTGACGTAAGGCTGTATTCTTTTTACCACACCCTACATGGGTGATATGAAGACACTTTGGAAAGTTTCATCCCATTCGGAAGTCGTATGCGTGTCATATCACTTGCCGGAATATCAGGTAATGCCAATTGGAGTATTTGGCTTTGGATGTTGTGTATTAATCATAGAATAAGTTTGAAGTTCACAAGATTAGTTAGAGACGACTTGATAAAAATCCAGAAACGTATGGGGCGGGCAATTCTCTGCACTGGCAATAGCTAACTTAGGAGTGGCTGGTCTTTTGTCGCACCCGACTCGTGGAAAACTGAATCCACACTTCGTGTTCTGGGTGGTTCCTCAAAATTCAATCCACAATTATTCTATCTCTTGCGCCCCGATCTTCCCGATGCTCTCGCCATCCTCGCCATGCGCCCCGGCCTCCATCGTTGTCGGGCTGCCGCACCAAATATGTCAACCTTTGGAATCCTTCAATGAAATTAAATCCACATTGAACAAATTTGGTTAGACATCATAATCAATCTTGATGGCTTCAATAGATATTCAACAAGACCAACTAGTAACCTACATAGATATGAGACCCCGAGAGCCAAACTGTAACATCCCAAACTTTGGAATGTTATATTATTAATTGAATAATTGATTGTTTCAATGATTGTTTGAAATTGAGTGAAATTTAAAACTTCTGAATCAGAGGGACTCAAGTGAGTTTCGCCTTTTGTTTTCGAATTCAAATTCATCCAATAAAAATCATTGAGAGAATATGACATGACTTCTTCAAAATAAAGGATTTGAAAACTACTGAAATCTTCTATTTGAAATTATTTGCAAAATGGTTACTGTTTCTATTTCTATTTCAAAGTTTGAATGAATTCAAATCCACTTGCCCAAATTCAAAATCTTGAGAGGAGAAACATGACACTCCAAATCAGGGGCAAGTTTGAATTATATTTGAATTTATAAAACTCAAAAAAATATTTGCAAAATATTTCATAATAGGATTCAAATCCATTCTTGAAGTGGTTTTCAAAATTTATTTTTCTCCGAAAATAAAATATATGGAAAATAGGGTAAAATGATTCCCTTACATATAAAAATGGAGAAAAATTAATTTGAAACCATTTTTGTATTTTCAAAATGTTTTCTTTGCATCTCATTTAAAACAGCAACCCTATTTGATTTTTGAGTATTCTTGGGTCCATTATTTGAGCCTAAAAATATGTTCATGTTGTAGAGCTCGTTTTCTTGGAAATTTTGATATATAATACTCTTATATTCTAAGTTATATTTATATGATTTTCTTTGTTTTAGTTTTCTATTTTCTTATAAAAAGGAAAGGCTTTTTCTTGTAAAATGAAACCCCGAGCCGGACCACCGCAAATCAGCCCACCTAGACCCCCTCGGATCCGGCCGACCGAGGCTTTCCTTTCCCCCTCCCTCCCACTGGCCATGGACCCCACCCTACCTGATGGAAAGACCTCGTGGTCGTCTCCCTCGCGCCTTAATTCGCCGGAGCCAGCCGCCGCCCTACCCGATCTCCTTCCTTCTAGCTCCACCGCCCCAACCGAGCGCCCCCCCCTATAAATACCCCACCCATAGACCCGTTCCTCGCGAAACCCCCAACCACTAGTCCCTTGCCTCACCGGAATTGCTCATCAGAGTTGGCCAAAGCCGCCGACGTCTTCGAGCTCGCCCCGTGGACGCAGACCTCCCCAAGCCCCGCTGAGAGGACAACCGGAGTCTTCTCGGAGTGCCGCATCCTCTAGTGAGCTTAGCCCATGCCAGGACCCACCAGAGGCTCCCCTCCGTCCACACCCGAAGCCGTTGTCCGCCATTGCCACCTCACCGCTCGACCTCGACAACCTACCTCGACGCCAAGACCACCTTCGAGCCCTTCCTGCTTGCCCTCGTCGACTGACACCATCGCCTTCACCGGAGGACTGCCAGAGCATCGTCCCGCATCGACCCCGACACCTTGCCTCGGCGTCAACGTCGCCAGAGCACCTCGTCGCCATTGTGAGCGGCCGCCCCTCCTCCCTGCCATTGGATCTGAGATCGATGACTTAGATTAAATCAATTATTTCCTAGAAGTGTTTTCCTTTAAGTTACGAGCGCTCGCTAGATTAGCACCCACAACACACAACCACAGCTACTCAGAAGTTGCCACGTAGCACCCCTTGTTCGTTAGTTTAGGTTTTCTTTTTCTGCTTTTTGTTTTGAAAAACAGAATATATCTTGATTTTGTTTTTGCTTTAACTTTTATCTCTTTAATTATTTTTTAGTGATTCTTTTTGCATGAGTTGAATAAAATATGAAGTTCCTGTAGATATAAAGTATGACCATGTTTGAATAACTTAAATTTGATTCAAACAAATTTTATTCAAACACTAATTTTCTTATAACTTGAGTTTAAAATAGGTTTTGAGTTGATTCTTTTTGCTTCTGATGAGTTATGACTTTGTTTATCAGTAGGAACAATTGGAAATATTTAGAATATTTTAAATTATGATTTCAAGCAAAATAGAATCTGTTTTAGTTCTTTTTAAGATTATTGCTATTTTGCTTGTTTTAATTGTTTTTAATTTGTTTTCTTTTGTATTTGTTGAGAAGTTTTGCTTTGTTTTCTCTTAGTTAGCATAAGTATTTCAACAAAGAATATTTTTTTTTATTTATTATTATTGAATTGCATGAAATCAATTCTAGTTCAATAATACCTTGTAAATTGACTTCATTGCTAGTTTGATTTCCTATTTGAAAAATCTTTATATAAATTTCTTTGGCTCATAGGTGTATATGCACCCATTGTTCAAATACAGATTTTGGAAAGTTAAAAAATTACGACGAAAAAGCACGCGTGTAAATCCGGCCATTATATGTGTGTGCACAAAGTTTCGGTGAAAAGGAACATTTTTTGTTGCTTGTGCAGAAAAGATAAATTTTGATCCTTGATTACACCTATTCACGAGGCATTTTTTTGGTTTTTGTACATGCCACAATTTTTTTTCATTGAGACTTTTTGCGTGCGTATGTAATGAGCAGATATACACGTTGGGTGTTTTCTCCAATTTTTTTACAATTTGAAATGTGTTTTTGACATATTTTTTGGAATAGGTGTATATGCACCTATTAGCCAAAACGCCGCGTTCGTTCAATTAGTTCCTTTTGTAATAAAGTTTTATGAGAAAATACTTTCTGTTAATTTAGTGTTTTATATTTTGTTTTCTATTATTTTTATTATCTTAGTGTTTTCTTTGTTGTTATGTTCTATTAGCTAGAAAACTTATATTGTTTAGGGTGATCTTTTCACAGTTCTTAGTTGTTCTTCAAAAGTAATTCCTTTTTCTAGTAAAATATTCACTAAAATACCTTGGTCAGTTACTTACTTTGTTAATGTTTTATTTCTGTTTAAAATAGGTTATTTGTAGGGAAAACTACCCTTGGTTGTTTTGATGAAGTTTTGTGGTTTTAACTTTTGTCTTAAGTATTTCCTTCATCACAATCCTTTTGTGTTTGGTGTTTGTGTGGTTTTTTTCATTGATAGTATTGATTTCTAGAAGAGTTTGCTTATGAGTGCAATGTTTGATTTATATAGATTTTTATCCGAGAGTGACGAATAGTTCTATCAAGTTATTTTCTCAGAGAGATATTATCTTCATGAACCTTATTACCAGGCAAGTTCACATTGATCATGTTTTACCTATGATTTTATTTCATTAGTTCAAACTTTCCAACATTGCATGCAAAGTAGGTACATGGAAACTTGGTTCTTGAGTAGTATCATGAGGTAGGGACCACATAAACCCTTGTCACTTTGGCCCGGGAAACATTATTTTTGTTTTGCTATGCTTTTTAGTACACAGGATTTTGGTTGAGTGTTTATCATGAGAGTAGTGAGAATTAATTTATGATCAAGACCTCAAGAATTTTCAAGACCTCATGATGCAATATACCTCTGGGTGGATGTTAGTTGAACGGTGCCCTGGAGAAACCAGTGGTTAGCCTAGGTGTTGCTGGAGAAGTGCCAGTATTCACGCGAAAAGGTCCACCCATGCACACAGAGATGGATAGATACTTCAAGGCCCGAGGCTTACCTGCATGGCCACAAGTCATTATGGACTCTGGCTTGGTTGGACATCATGGTGACTCAGGACGGGCGGTTCTAGGAGATGTATAAGAACGGTAGTATTGGATGGGCACCGGCAGTGGCTCAGAGGAACCCTTTGGAAGACCATGTTTCGATCATCTGGTTCTCAAACACCATGCAGTGTGAGGAATTCAACGGAGGCGATCGAATCTTGTGGGGAACGTGTGCAAAACTCTACAAAGTACCAAACCTAATGGATTAGACGTGTCCACGGTTATGTACAATTTGAGCCAAAGGAACTGAAACTACGAGGAACTCTCAACACAAATAATGCTAATGATGTGGGTGTTATAGTTCACTTGGGTATGAGAAATGGTTGGTGGAATCTTCTCAGTAAACAACCAACTTTGTAGGAACAATTTTGCTTTTGCCCCCTCTCTTGTTGTACGAAAAAATTGCTTTACGCTAAACTTAAACTTACAGCCCCGCGTGCCATATATGCATATAGTATAGATGATATATTCACCTCTCTCTTTTGTGACTTGGTGTTATAGTCAATATCCTGACCTACACGGTTGCGACATCTTATGATGCAGATGTTCTTTTACAACGGGTAAGAGTTACGATGCAGAGTTACGGTCTACACTTAACCTGTTGTTGGTGTTTATTGGGACTCCACTTCTGTTGAATGTTTGCACTGAGATTTTGAAGTATATATCAGTTTTACGTTATTTACATGTGATTTCACTTTGATATATACAATGATGTACTGTGTGTGTGCCAACATACTAATCCAGGGATGACACAGACACACAGAGTCTTAACTCGTTTTGAGTCGGGTCGTTATAGAAATGGTATCATAGCACACGTTGGTTGTAGGACCTGACCCTAGGAAAAGGCTTAGAAATAGGAAGACCTTGATAGGAACAACTTTTGTTTTCACTACTCTCGTAACTTCTTGATTCTTTTTCTTAACCTTCCTTATTTCAAACTTTAGATGGAGCGCTATATTCCGAATGAAAGATTACACTATGAGGATCTTCTCGGGGGCAATTTCCTCATGGAGCTGGTACAGATGATGAAGTTGTGGATACCTGAGATCAAGGTGACTAAGAGGAAGTCCGAACGTAAAGAAGACCCCGGGACTGAAGACATCAACTATGGCACACTGAACCATGAATGTGAGATGGGCATGAACACTGCCTTCCATGATGATATCGCATGTTTAAGCTATCATCATCGTGCTAAGTTAGGCACCCACTACTTTGGAAGGCTTGGATGGCAGAAGCCTGGTGGAGCACACATCATCCTAACAAATGAACAGAAGAGGAAGTTTTCATCTTTGCAAGTGTATAATCAAGATCTAGAGCATTACATCAAGAACCTTCAAATGGACCTTCTCGCGGAATTATTTGACAAAGAAGCATTTTGCGAGGACCTCAAGGCCGAGAAGCTAAACGTAGCCAATGTAAAGAAATACGATCCCGAGATTGAGAAGCTTCATCAAGAATTGAAGAACAATCAGGCCATGGCACATGCTAGTGATGTTGAAATCCAGAAGCTCAGGAACCAACTCCTATAACTACAGGGACGACATAGGAAACTTCACATGAACAGTGATAATCTGGCAGAAGAACTTGAGAAGATCAAGCATGCCGAGAAGAAGCCCTCTCATGACGAAGGCATGGAATAAACTATCTTAGTAGTAGCCCCACCATGATAGAAATAAACATTAATGTTTTTGCGAATTGTGTGATCACCATACCAACCTTATGTGGGTGGAAATACTATAGTGCTGATTGAACTTTATGAATGTGTCCACTTGAGTTTTTGATGTTTTTGTGTATTTGAGTTGTTTGTATCTTTTCCCTCTCTCTTTTAACTATCTCATCCCCCAAAACCTTTGACCCAATAGATGATGAATGAAGATGGACTCGTGTTTTCTGGATTGATGACCCAGATGAAGACGGAACAATGTATTCAGAACATGGAGGATCACCTAAGGAATAACTTTTTTGCAAGGAAAGAGATGGTGTAGTATGCTCTCTAGTATTTTGCAGAAGGTGCTGCAAATTGTGGAAGATGCATGAAGCTATCTATGATAAGCAAGCATAAATCACTTGGGAAAATTTTGAGATGACTTTGCAAAAATCCCATGCTGTCACCAACACCCAGAAGCACCTTTGCAATGCTGAGGAGAAAATTTGTGCATGCAAGATATGTGGAGAAATAGGACACACCAAGGAAGAACACAAGGATGGATGCCCTCATTGTGAAGAAAATCACAAAGCTGAGGAATGCCCGGCTGGATAGGTGACATGTTTGTTGTGTGAAGGAACTACTCATTTCCCGGCACAATGCCAATTCTACACCAAGGTACAATAAAGTCATGAAGCAGCAGAAAGAAGCAATGAAAGAATCCCTTAGTAAAAATTTAGAAGAACCCATGATGATGGAAGATATACCAGACCCAATCAGAGATACCAAGTCATGTTATTCATGTGGACAAGAAGGGCATATCCCCTAGAATTGTTTGAACGAGTATCTGGGAGACTTCCCGATAGAAGAAGTGCAATACGATCCTAACAAGATACAAGTGATGATGAACCTAGACAATAAGAAAGGCCAAGTAAATGGAGGCATCAGATGTTTGCATTGTAGCTTGGAGAGGCCTCATTGCTATTGCAAGAAGTATAATCAAAGCATCAGGAAAGGATCCCAACCCAAGAACAAGAAAAGGACTGAGTGGTTTTCTACACGGAAGGATCTAAGCCACATCACTTGTCATCGGTGCAACAAGACATGACACTACTCCTATACCTGGCCGGAGAAGAAGGCTAAACATGATTAGTTTGAGTTTTTGATTTTGGAAGTAATAAATGTAATAGGAAGCACTCTTATTTTTATTTCTTGAGGTTATGGAGTTAAATTATCTAACAAAAGTCTCGGAGATCTTAATAACTTCATGAATCAATAGAATTTATTTTGTCATGATTTCCTATGTTGAATTGTATGTGTTGTTACTCTACAAACAAAGATCTCTGACCCTTTTCGAGGATTTGAGAAAATATGTTCTATGCAGGCATGTGTACATTTCATTTTAAGTGTGGTAGTACTCGGTAAAACCACAGGATGCAAGGAAAAAGAATGTACCGTTCATGCCAAGGAGTCTAGACACAACGAATACAGTTGACGGTAATGCCGGACCATATCAAACTATGTGGATGACATCATTTGTAATATAGTACTTTTGAAGTTGGAGTTTTGAGAATAGAATAAGGATGAAATGAAGGAATGAGTATGATGAACCAATACCTTATTGGTAAACAAACCAATCGAAAGGAAAATGAATTCCACAGACTCGAGGCTGGACAAGAATAAATTGGTGATTTAATTTGATTACCCTACTGGTATGATGAAATAAATTGAACGCAATGTTGGAATATGAAATGGTAGTAACCTCAAGGGTGAGTTAAAGCTGTACAAGTACTGAAGTGAGCCCACAACCCATAGACCTCCGGATTGATAAGGATCAAGCACTACCTTTATGAAGGAAGGAACTTGGAAGAAGCTTTGACTCATCAGTGGACGTTTTTCCTAGGACGATACAATAACCTGAGAGTTGTGAATAAATGATGGATGTTTTGTTCAGACCTCAAAGGCAATGGATTTATTAGAACTTCCTTCATGGACAAGAAAAATTTCTGCAACGCTTGTGAGGAAGCACAAGTGTTAAATTACGAGATTCGCTAAACCTTATAGAGAGTAATGATTTGGATGTGGAATGGATTGATCACCATGATGACTTACTCTTATCATTATCTCTTACTATTTGGACGTAAATCTCAGTGACTTAGCCATAGTAAAGAGACGACAATCTTTGAAGCTTTTATTTAAGCCTTAGAATGGTATGATGAATACCCCTTGTACATTGCAGTTGTTTCCAAACGTAGGAATGTTTACGATAAGGATGAATCTAAGACCCATTTCACTACAGGATAAATAAAAATGTTAGACCGCCATTTGATCATCGATAAGTTATTTAGTATGATCAGGAGACTTTGTCAACTAAGAAGACCCAATAACAAAAGGACTTTATATTAACGACAAAACACCAGTTTTTGAGGTGAACGAAGGAGCGTCAACAAAGGAGCTATTGTGGAGAATGTGAAGAGGCAAATATTTCTAAGGATCCCAAAGGATTTTCATGATTTTGAGGGACCAGTAACTCTCACTTTAAGTGTGGTATCACCCACACTTTCAGGCCAATTGATTTGTTAGAAGACCCCCAAACCCTAACCTTTTCTTTCTAGCCCCTTCGAATCTCGAGGGCGAGATTCATTTTAAGTGTGGTAGGTATATAACATCCCAAACTTTGGAATGTTATGTTACTAATTGAATTATTGATTGTTTGAATGATTGTTCGAAATTTAGTAAAATTTGAAACTTTTTGAAACTTTTGAATGAGAGGGAATAAAGCGACTTTCCCCTTTTGTTTTTGAATTCAAATTCATCCAATACAAATCATAGAGAGAAGGTGAAATGACTTCTTCAAAACAAAAGATTTGAAATTTTGGATTTGAAAAATAATAAATCTTCTATTTTGGAATTTATGCCAAAATGGGTTCTATTTCTATTTCTATTTCAAAGTTTGAATGAATTCAAATCTACTTGCCCAAATTCAAAATATTGAGAGGAGCGACATGACACTACAAATGAGGGGCAAGTTTGAATTTATAATAATTAAAAAAAATTGCAAAATATTTCATAATAGAATTCAAAGCCATTCTTGAAGTGGTTTTCAAAATTTATTTTTCCCCAAAAATAAAATATATGGAAAATAGGGTAAAATGGTTCCCTTTAATATAAAAATGGATAAAAATGAATTTTAAACCATTTTGGTATTTAAAAAATATCTTTGCATTTTAATTAAAATAGTAGCACTGTTTGTTTTTTAAGAATATTTGGGTTCATTATTTCAGCCTAAAAATATGTTTATGTTGTAGAGCTTGTTTTTCTACAAATTTGGATATATAATACTCATATATTCGAAGTTATATTTATATACTTCTCTTTGTTTTAGTTTTCTGTTTTATTATAAAAAGGAAAGGTCTTTTCTTTTGAAAGGAAACCCCAAGCCGGCCCACCGCAAATCAGCCCACGCGGATCCCCTCCAATCCGAATCCCCTTGGATCTGGCCGACCGATGCTTTCCTTTCCCCCTCCCTCCCACTGCTATTGGCCCTCACCCTGCTCGATGGAAAGACCTTGTTGTCGTCTCCCTCGCACCTTCCTTTGCTGGAGCCAACTGTTGCCCCACCCCGAACGCCCCCTATAAATACCCCACCCCTAGACCCGTTTGTCGCGAAACCCCCAACCCCTAGTCCCTCACATCAACGAAACTGCTCACCGGAGTTGGCCGAAGCCGCCGACGTCTTCGAGCTCGCCCCGTGGACGCAGACCTCCCCAACCCGCTGAGAGGAGAACCAGACCGCCTCGGAGAGCCGCATCCTCTGGTGCACTTCTCTGAAGCCTGGACCCACCAAAGACTCCCCTCCGTCCACACCCGACGCCACTGCCCGCCATTGCCGCCTCGCCGCTCGACCCCGACCACCTACCTCGAAGCAAAGACCACCTCCGAGCCCCTCGTGCTCGCCCGCGTCGACTGACACCACCGCCTTCGTTGGAGGACCGCCGAAGCGCCATCCTGCTTTGACCTAGACTCCTTGCCTCGTCCTCCACATCGCCGGAGCCCCTCGTCCCCATTGTGAGCCGTCGTCCCTCCTCCTTGCCATCGGATCTGAGATCGACGACTTAGATTGGATCACTTATTTCCTCGAAGCGTTTTCCTTTCAGTTACGCACGGTTGCTAGTTTAGCACCCACAGTGCACAACCACAACCATTCAAAAGCTGCCACATAGCACCCCCTGTTCATTAGTTATGTTTTCTTTTTATGTCTTATGTTTCAAAAACAGAATAGATCCTGATTCCGTTTTTGCTTTATCTTTTATGTGTTTTTTTGAGTGATTCTTTTTTGCATCACTTGAAGAAAATTATGAAGTTTGTGTAGATATAAAGTTTGGCCATGTGTGGATATTTTAAATTTGAATTCAAACATATTTTATTCAAACACAAATTTTCTTATAACTTGAGTTTAAAAATAGGTTTTCAGTTGATTCTATTTGCTTGTGGTCACTTATGACTTTGCTTATCAGTAGGAACAATTTGAAATTTTTCAGAATATTTTAAATTAAGATTTCAAGCAAAACAGAATTTGTTTTAGTTCTTTTTAGAAGTATTGCTATTTATTTTGTTATATTTGTTTTATTTTGTATTTTTTGACAAGTTTTGCTTTGTTTTGTGTTAGTTAGCGGAATTATTTCAACAAAGATTATTTTATTTTATTTATTGTTATTTGATTGCATGAAATCAATTCTAGTTCAATAATAATTTGCAAATTGATTTCATTGCTAGTTTGATTTCCTAGTTGAAAATTCTTTATATAAAATGTTTTATAAGTTTTATTTTCTGTTAACTTTAGTTTAGACCAGAAACAATTTGTATTAAAGTTGAAATTGTTTGTGGTTTAATTCAAGGTTAACATTGTTTAGTTCATAGGAAGTGTTTAATAAAAGTTGTTCAATTAGTTACTTTTGTAATAAAGTTTTATGAGAAAATACTTTCTATTAATTTAGTGTTTTATATCTTGTTTTCTGATATTTTTATTTTCTTAGTGTTTTCTTTGTTGTTATGTTCTATTAACTAGAAAACTTATATTGTTTCGGGTGTTGTTCTCATAGTTCTTAGTTGTTTTTCAAAACTAATTATTTTTGCTAGTAAAATATTTACTAAAATACCTTGGTTTGATTCTTACTTTGTTAATGTTTTGTTGGTTTTGAATATAGGTTCTTTATAGGGAAAATTACCCTTGGTTGTTTTGATGAAGTTTTGTGGTTTTAACGTTTGTCTTAAGTGTTTCCTTCCACACAATCCTTTTGTGTTTGGTTTTTGTCTGGGTTTTTTGATTGATAGTATTGATTGCTAGAAGTGTTTTCTTGTGAGTGCCATTTTTGATTTATATAGATTTTTATCGGAGAGTGACGAATAGTTCTATCAAGTTATTTTCTGAGAGCGGTATTATCTTCACCAACCTTACCAGGAAAGTTCACATTTATCATGTTTTACCTATGATTTTATTTCATTAGTTCAACCTTTCCACCATTGCATGCAAAGTGGGTACTTGGAAACTTGGTTCTTGAGTAGTATCAAGAGGTAGGGACCACATAAACCCTTGTCACTTTGGCCCGGGAAACATTATTTTTGTTTTGCTATGCTTTTTAGTAGACGGGGTTTTTGTTGAGTATTATCATGAGAGTGGTGAGAATTAATTTATGATCAAGACCTTAAGACTTCAAGAATTTTCAAGACCTCATGATGCAATATACCTCTGGGTGGATGTTGGTTGAACGGCACCTTGGAGAAACCAATGGCTAGCCTAGGTGTTGCTGTAGAAGTGACAGTATTCACTTGGAAAGGTCCACAATGAGATGGATGGATACGTCAAGACCCGAGGCTTACCTGCACAGCCATAAGTCATTATGGGATATGGCTTGGTTGGACATTGTGGCGACTCTGGACTAGTGGTGCTACGAGATGTATAAGAATGGTAGGATTGGATGGGCATGGACAGTGTCTCAGAGAAACCCTTTGGAAGAACATGTTTCGATCATCTGGTTCTCAAACACCATGAAGTGTGAGGACTTCAATGGAGGCGATTGAATCGTGTGGGGCACGTGTGCAAAACTCTGCAGAGTACCAAACCTAATCGATTAGCCGTCTCCACGGTTATGGACAACTTGAGCCAAAGGAACTGAAACTATCAGGAACTCTCAACACAAATAATGCTAAGTATGTGGGTGTTATCGTTAACATGGGTATGAGAATTGGTTGGTGTAACATTCTCAGTAAACAACCAACTTTGTAGTAATAGTTTTGCTTTTGCCCCCTCTCTTGTTGTAGGAAAATTTTGTTTTACGCTAAACTTAAACTTACAGCCCCACCTGCCATAGATGCATATAGTATAGATGATATTTTCACCCCTCTCTTTTGTGACTTAGCAGCATATTCAATATGCTGACCTACATGGCTGGAGCGTCTTATGTTGTAGATGTTCTTGTACGACTAGTAAGAGTTACGATGCAGGGTTACGGTCTACACTCAACCTGCCGTTGGTGTCTATTCCACTCCGTTTGAATGTTTCCACTGAGATTTTGATGTATATATAAGTTTTACGTTATTTACATGGGATTGCACTTTGATATATACATTTATGTACTGTGTGTGACGACATACTAATCGAGAGATGGCACAGACACACAGATGCTTGAATCATTTTGAGTCGGTCGTTACACAAACCTTAGGCCTCATGGATATCTAGAGAGTGTAATACTCAATCCTATGGGCATGGTGGTTAGGAGGCACGTGTGCACAAAGTGTCTAGAGAGATTTTTCTTGGACCCCGTGGGCAACTAGATATGTGCTCAGCAAAGAAGGATACCTTGAGGAATTCTTCGTAAGGCATTTGAAGGAACTCTTCCCATATCAGCACAATATGCTTCATGCATCACAGTGAACTATTCTTCGTATACCATACAATGCACTTACTCTTCATAGGAATTGTCATTCAATACCAAAGCCTAGATCAAATCTTCATCTCTACAGAAATCATAGAGATTATCATTAATTATCAAAACCATGCCCATAGAGATTATCATTTATTTGGCTCCGTCCACATGGAAACATGTAATGTGAATTATATGTATTTGAACCTAAAATCATGCCCTGCCATGACTAAGTAACAAACATTCTAGACTCCCTCTCAACGCCTCAGCCCTATTCTATATTCTCCTTTCCATTAGTCTCTTGTTATTTACTACTTTTCTAGCACATTTTAATTCTCATTTAAGAAATCTTGCAATATTTTCACATTTTGCACACACTAGTAGAAAACGGGCCTTTAGTCCCGGTACACTTTTAGTCCTGGTTGGATTACGAACCGGGACTAAAGGGGCTCCGCGTGGCAGCTTTCTGAAGCGGGACTAAAGGTATTTTTTTAATATATATTTTTAGAATTATTTTTTTTGAATTTCAAATCTTTGAATCATTTGACAACTTAATCTCTAATCTCCCCTCCTCACTGCTCTTGAATTAATTGACAATTTAATCTGTAATCACTACTTACTCTGAATCGTCTAACTTCTCGGGCGGTCACCCATCCTCTCACTGCTCCAACCCTAGCATGCTTAACTTTCGAGTTCTATCACCCTTAGTTTCCAAGTCTGCACTTGTTGTTTTCTTGACAATACTAAGCTATCAATCATATTAACCATTAGGTCTTGATGTCACATGATTTAATTTTTTAAATTCTAAACAATTATTAAAATAAACAACAATGATTAACAAACAACAAGGATTAAGCGCAAAATTTTCGAAAATTCTCAAAAATTCTCAAAAAACAAAAAAAACGAGAAAACCAAAATAATAAAAAGTTCAAAATAAAATAAGTAACAATAATATTCAATTTCAATGAAAATAAAATAAGTAATAATATTATTTTATTCATTTTTTCCATTTATTCATTTAATATAAGATAATTTGTATGTTTAAATCTGTAAATCGAAATTCGACAAATAATATATCCATTATTATCAGAAAAATATGAGGAATCCAAATATGATATCATTTATTTTTTTAAATAAAATTAATTTTTCATAACACTTTTTTCGACATTGAAATTTAAAAACAATACAAATGAACAGTGAAAAGGTTGAAACTTGGCATGGTAACATTATTTCACCCACATAGCATGTTCTAAAAAGTTGATAGGATAACTGTAAAAACTAGATGCACTTCGTGTACGAACTGAACAATCTTTTTCGAAGTATCATGGTTTCGGACGAAAACTCATTTGTTACAAAGTCATTTTAGTTTTTAAAACTTATTTAAACTCCAGACTTGTTGTGCGTTCAACATGCACCATTCAAAGCCACATCATCAATTTTCAACCATTTTCCACTTCATTCCTATTTTTCATGCATTTATTGATTTATTTTTTTGAGCTAAATGACCCTGAGATTGAAAAACACTACAAATGAACTCTGAAAATGTGGAAACTTGGCATGGTATCATCATTTCACCCACATAGCATGTGCTAAAAAGTTGAGATGGTTAAGGCAAAAGCTGGATGCACTTTGTGTACAAACTGGACAATCTCTTTCGAAGTATCTGGGTTTCGGACGAAAACTCATCTATTAAAAAGACATTTCATTTATTAAACTTATTTCAACTCTACACTTTTTGTGCGTACAACATGCACCATCTAACATGTGACTACGAGCAAAAGAAATTAAATTAAAAACAATTTTTAAACTCATGTTATTCACAATCTAGGGTTTTAAGAAAATTTGAAAAAATTCAAATTTAAACCATTCAAATTTGAAAACTAATTACGCAAACACAAACTAGACAAAATTTTGAATCTAATGTAAAAGGAATCACTCAAAAACATCAAATATCCTAAAAGATATAAGCAATTTAAAACAGAAACTAAAAACAGAAAGCAAATAAAAAGACAAAAAGAAACTTTCAAAACTCTTTAGTCCCGGTTGGAGACACCAACCGGGAGTAAAGGTCTAGCCTTTAGTCCCGGTTGGAGACACCAGCCGGGACTAAAGCTCCAACCCCTTTGGTTACACCAACCGGGACTAAAGCTCCAACCCCTTTAGTCCCGGTTGGTTTATCCAACCGGGACTAGCCTTTAATCCCAGTTGGAGACACCAACCGGGACTAAAGGGTATCGGCCGCTTTTGTTCCGGTTGGTGTCTCCAACCGGGACTAAAGGTCCCATTTGAACCGGGACTGATGCCGGCCGGCGTCCTAGCCGCTTGAACCGGGACTAATGATCACATTAGTCCCGGTTCGTAATGCAACCGGTTCGTAATGCAACCGGAACTAATGTGTAGATCGAGCTGTGACGAAAACCATGTTTTCTACTAGATAGTGACACTTTTTCTTTGGATCACAAATAACATGTTGGCACTTTCAGATAAATCTCTACAAGAGGCAAAGACCATTTTCTATGCTCCTCATGGGATCAATATTTTTACTTCAAAAAAAGGCTACAATTGCACCATCTGTGCTCTTGCATGACATTATCACCTCTAGAAAAACCATTGGAACTCTGACAATATACTTCCTCATTATTTCCTTGGTTCTCTCGCAATGTACTCTTGAAATCGGGTGAACGTTAAAACATTTCCTTAATCCTCTCATGCGTCGTCCAAAAACTTACACATCTTGGCTATTTATCATGCATGCACTACGTAGGGTGCAGAATAAGTTATTCTTCATCCAAGGTAATCTTACGATCATTTTTACGAATAAATTATAGTTGGTATACAAATAGATTGATTCACTACGTAAAATTTTGACATAAGAAAGCAAAATTATTGATCATAAGACCATAAAAAAATACATTTTATGTGTATTTTACATTATTTTTTACGTTCGTAATTTTGCGTGACATAAAATAGTTTTTACGGTGATCTAATATTTTCTTACGTTCTCTTTTTATGTATGAAGTAAGAAAAAATTTACGGAACATAAAAATACGATGCATTGGTGCTAAAATAGAGGGGATGAAGAATAGTTTTATATATATATATATATATATATATATATATATATATATATTCTGTTTTCCTATATCATATCCGCCTGAATTTTTTCTAGTTCAATCAATTCACTTTTTTTTCCTTTTCATGCTTGTTTACTTTTTTGTAGAATCATTATTTTTCTTTCTTTTCTTTGTTTGTATCGTGGGCCTGTGGGTGTATGTGTTTGTGCGTGACCCACTCGTGTGTGTCGTGGGTACGTGCGCTCGTGTCTGCATATGTACATGTGTGTCATGTGGATGATAGTTCTTGTGCGCGCATGAGTGTCGTATGTGTGCATGTGCATAGGTTGCGGGCAACGAAATTCATCTTCGACGTGCTCTCATGTGTACGTGCGCAAGAGGCAGTACCACCAATATAACATTAGGCGATTAATCTCCAAGGATAAAAGCAAGTATTACATAATATGTGTGTGAACAATACTATTGTCTGGAAGTTACATTATTATGCACATTTTTAATGTATAATTTGTGTTCAAGCTTTTTTCATCATTTATTTAAAGTCTATTCATTTTATTCCTTTTTTCGGGTAATACCAACGTCTTCAATTCATTATTTCCAGAAAATCTTCAGCTTTTAATTCAGTTTTAGTTTTATTTTGGGTTTTAATACAAAGTCTTGTTGGAAAAGAAGTGATTGTCAGAGACCTGTTAAGCAGAGAAAAAGATAGCAGATTGGCCTTTCACCTTTGCATCCTAATCAGATGGTGGAGAGCAATTTGATTGAAATCGCAAAATAAATTTCAGGCACCTATTCAATAGTCAGCCCATATATATTGCGTGAATTAATGGCATCGAACCCCAATCTTATCTTTAAAGACTGCATTTGTATAGAACTCCATATTTGGTGATATGTTCACAATACACCAACGATATAATTGCAGGCTAAGAATAGTGGGGTAGTAAAATACATACTGCTAAAAATATATGATTACTTAAAATTATAGACATCTTGATATACACACTTTGACCGCATAACGCTCTAATATAAAATGTTGTTCAATGGAACTCATCTGGAATGCAATATGAAACATACACCTGCAACGCTTTTGTTCAAAACCAGATAGCTAGCTAGGGTCCCTGTGTTTCTCCTGCTTAGCCAGATAGCTAAGATGGGAAGTTCCAATCGCCTCTGTCCCATTTTCCTGGCAGTCTTTGCCGTCTTGCTGCTCAACGCTGATGTAGGGTCGTGCTGCTGCTTCAAGCGCATGTTCACCTTCGGCGACTCCCTCACTGACGCCGGCAACTTCGGGTACAGCCGCCGTAAGAATTATCCGCCGGGTCCGCCCTGGGTGCCACCTTATGGAGAGACCTACTTCCACCACCCCACGGGACGCGCCTCAGATGGGCGTCTCATCGTCGACTTCTACGGTGAGTACAATCCAATGCATGTATGTCTATGTGTGTTCCAATCCAATAGTCCCAGTTCATACAAATGCTAAATTTGATGCGTGATGTTCTGTCAGCGCAAGCGTTAGGCCTGCCGCTGCTGCCGCCTAGCTTGCCCGAGGAGAACACGGGCCAGTTCCCGACTGGTGCCAACTTCGCCTTGTACGGTGCTACGGCGCTAAACCCGAACTTCTTCAAAAGGTATAACTTTGGCGTGCCGTTTTCATGGAGCCTCGACGATCAGCTCGCTACATTCAAGAAAGTGCTCGCACGGATTGCTCCGGGAGATGGTACGTAACGCATGCAAAAACATACGTACGTTACGGTCAGCTTATCATATTTTAATTAGGCAACATGGCTGTATACGCATCCATGTCTTCTTGGTCAACTTATTCCTTCTTCTTTTTTTGTGATCAGCTGCCACCAAGAGTCTCCTGAGCGAGTCGCTGATAGTGTTTGGTGAGATTGGCGGCAACGACTACAACTTCTGGTTCTTCGGAGGACACGGCGATGACACACACACGCCCCAGAAGTACATGCCCGACGTGATTGCCCGCATAAGCAACGGCGTCCAGGAGGTGATCAACCTCGGTGCCAAGACGGTCCTTGTTCCGGGGAACTTCCCCATTGGGTGTGTGCCGGTGTACCTGAGTGGTAACAAGAGCAACAAGTCCGCCGACTACGACCAGTACCACTGCCTCAAGCGGTTTAACAAATTCTCTCAGATGCACAACCAGCTGCTGAAGCAGGAGGTCGACAAGCTCAAGTCGCTCAACGCCGACGTGAAGATCATCTATGCCGACTACTATGGTGCCTTCATGGAGTTCGTCAAGAATCCCAGGAGGAATGGCATTGACGACCCTCTAGTGGCGTGTTGTGGTGGCGATGGCCCCTACGGCACAGGCCATGGGTGCAACCAGACAGCGAGGGTTTGCCCCGACCCATCGAGGTTCGCCAGCTGGGACCAGATCCACATGACTGAGAAGGCGTACAGCATCATCGCCAATGGGGTGCTCAACGGCCCGTACGCCGACACACCGTTGCTCCATGTTTGCTAGGAAAATTCCGTTCCTTCATTTTAAGGCTTGAATAATTACCGTGGCTATTGAATACTTTGTTACATATGCATATCACGCCGTGGGAAACACAAAAATAAATAAAGGCATATACTATCGGTCAATCTTGTTTTAGATGTGGTCGGTGGAACAAGTGAATTATATGTGACTTGATTGTCTAAAAAAGTTCAAGAGTGAAAGGCGTAACGAAGATCAAATTAAACACGCATGACACATAGAAATATATATATATATATATATATATACATATACATATATATATATATATAACCTATGGGCAACATAGTGATGATTATACCCGCTAAAAAAACATAGTGATGATTATATTTTGTTGTTTTCATAAATTATTGAATTTTCATTAAATAATAGCATTCATATTCATTGGCGAGTATGTGACTGGTTTATGAAACTCTATGCTTGAATTTAGAGATTATTATATACTAGTCCCTAGTTGGAGTTCATATGTAGACACCTATAGAGATATTTCAGCTTTTAGGCCCACCCCTATCGTCTCGTGTCTCATCACCCATCATGCCCGATTCTAGCCACCGATCACACACGATTCTATCGGTGGCCCTAGTGAATCTCCCACGATTTCAGCGTCCTTAAATTCTAGTCAACCACACCCACTGCTCACTGCTTGACCATGGGTCCACACATTGATTTCGTGCCATTTCCCGCCACCCCTTCTCTCCACCTGGACGCTTGCTCCCATCGCGCGCCGTTCCAGCTACAACGCTGAAAAATCTGCATGCGATGTGTACTCGACCACCGGTTAATCATGTACTCGACACCGGCAGGGCCGTTTGCCCCGACACACCGAAGTCTATGTCGGGGTACTATGTTTAAGTTGGCAACCTCGTGTCCTGGTGCATGAAGAATCAACAAATGGTCTCACTCTCTACTCTCTCGTGCAGATACGAAGTACATGGTCATGGCAAACACCATGGTAAAGACATGTTGGCTGCAAGAACAACTCCATGAGCTACAGAAGGCCACCGGACAAGGCGACGATTATCTATTGGGACAACATGAGCGTGATGTACCTCTCCACCAACCCTGCACAACATCGGCGGACAAAGCATATCGAGACCGATCTTCACTTTGTCTATGAGTGGGTTCTTCGGCGATGTCCGTGTTCTGTAAGTCCCCTCTACGTCCCGGTTCATCGACATCTTCACAAAAGGGCTCCCATCGACCGCATTTCTTGACTTTTGGTCCAGCCTCAACGTCTTCAACAAACCCGATGCGAGTGTTGGGCTGCTTGAAGACACCCACTACAATTACAAAAGAAGGACCAAGTCACACATTGTCTAGATAGCCCATACTGCACACGATGCTCCACTTCGTCTCGCACGTTGTGCATGCCTATACTTAGCTAAGTATGTTATTGTGCTTTGTATAAATCCACTGCGTGGGCTGATCAATAGAATCACGGAGGGTCCTATTCTTCAACTAAACCTAGGGTTTGATCCACGATGAGCAAGGCTAAACGTAAGTATTATGTAACATGTGTTGGAAAAAAAATTGCAGGTTAATATGTGTGGAACTTATACTATTATCAAAAAGTTACACTATTATAAGCTCATTCTTACATATTGTGAAAATGTGCAATTTATGTTCAAGTTTTTGTCATCATTTCTATATACATATTCCATTTTTTAATGGTAATACCAATGTCTTTAGTTCACTCAAGTCTTTTTATGTTTTTACAGTTTTAATTTGAATTATAGTGTATTGTCTTGTCGGAAAAGAAGGGACTCGCATGTAAAAAAATCTGTCACCTGTTAAGAGAGGAAAAGAAGGCAGATGGAACCCAATCACACGGTGGAGCGGGAATTCACTGAAAATCAGGATAATTTAAGTCAATAGTCGGCCCATGATACTTCATAAATTAATGCCATAGAACCCATTCTTATCTTTCAGAACTCGATATATTTAGCAATATTTTCACGATGCACCAAAGATAATTGTAGGGAACGAATTGTGGGGTAGTAAGATACACGCTGCTAAAAATAGCATTAATTAAATTAACAGCCATCTTGATTTACAAACTTGGACCGCATAACGCTCTAATATAAATGGGGATGAAGGGAACCCATCTGGAATACTGAACGAAACGCAGATCTGGAACACTTGTATTTGTAACCAGATAGCTAGCGTCTGTCTCTTCTCCAGTTTTGCTAGATAGCTAGGATGGGTCGTTCCAATCGCCACTGCTCCATTTCCCTTGCAGTCATGTTCGCCTTTGCCGTCCTGCTGCTCAACGCTGATCTAGGGTCCTGCGGCTGCTTCAAGCGCATCTTCTGTTTCGGCGACTCCATCACCGACACGGGCAACTTCGCGTATATTGGCCGCAGCAGACCGCCGGGGTCCACCCTCTGTGCCCCCTTATGGAGAGACCTACTTCCACCACCCCACGGGGCGTGCCTCCGATGGGCATCTCATCATCGACTTCTACGGTGAGTACATGCATGCGTGTGTGTTCCAAACTTCCAACCGTTTGGAATTTCGTGTGCATGCTAACTTTGGTGCCTGATGTTGTGTCAGCGCAAGCGTTGGACCTGCCGTTGCTGCCGCCGAGCATTCCCGAGGAGAAAACGGGGAAGTTCCCGACCGGTGCCAACTTCGCCGTGTTTGGCTCTATTGCGCTCAACCCCAAGTTCTTCATGTCCAGGTATAACTTCAGTCTGCAGCACGGGTGCCTCGACGATCAGCTGGCTTCTTTCAAGAAAGTGCTCGCACGGTACGCAACTCATGCAAAACCATACCTTACAGTCAGCTTATCATATTCTATAGAGGCTACATGTCTCCATGAACATGCGTATATGTTCTTGGTTAACTTATTCTCTTTTCGTTGGTGAACAGCTGCCACCAAGAGTCTCCTAAGTGAATCCCTGGTCGTATTCGGCGAGATCGGCGGCAACGACTACAACTTCTGGTTCTTCGATCATACACGCAGCTGGGAAACGGCCCAGGAGTACATGCCCGACGTGATTGCCCGCATAGGCGCCGGTGTCCAAGAGGTGATCAAGCTCGGTGCCAAGACGGTCCTTGTTCCGGGGAACTTCCCCATCGGGTGCGTGCCTGTTTACCTTAGTGGTAACAAGAGCCACACGTCCGCGGACTACGACCAGTTCGGATGCCTCAAGTGGTTCAACGAATTCTCCCAGATGCACAACCAACTATTGAAACAAGAGATCAGCAAGCTCAAGTCGCAGAACCCCGGGGTGAAGATCATCTATGGCTACTACTACGGTGCCTTCATGGAGTTTATCAAGAATCCTAGCAGGAATTGCATTGACAAGCCTCTGGTGGCATGTTGTGGTGGCAATGGCCCCTACGGCACAGGCCATGGCTGCGACCAGAAGGCCAAGGTTTGCCCCGACCAGTCCAGGTTCGCCAACTGGGACCAAATCCACATGACGGAGAAGCCATACAATGTCGTTGCCAATGGAGTACTCAACGGCCCGTACGCAGACACCCCGTTGCTCAACGCTTGCTAGGAGAATTCCGTTCCTTCAATTTTGGACTTGAATAATTATTACGGCTAAGGAATACTTTGTACCACATGTGTATCAAAAGTGCAACAGTGAGGAAAACAAAAAAAACGGTTATGCACTATTGGCCAGTCTTGTTTTAGATATGTTCAGTGGCCAAAAATTATTATATATGTGACTACATTATTATATAAAATGGTGTGCAAGTTTAAAAGGACTAAAGGAGATCAAATTAAATAAGCATATGACACATTAGTGTGTTCGAAATATACCGTACAGGCAGCGTTGTCAAAGTTTCTATTATTATATGCCATTTTATCCATGATTTGTTGATCGTTCATTGAATAACATCGTTCGTATTGGTTGGCATGTATGAGACTTGTTTGTGAAATTCTATCTCTAAAAGATTATAAACTAGTCCCAGTCGGAGTTCATGTGAGAACACATATGAATATAAGGCTATCACATTGATTGGTTGATGACCATGTTTCACAGGTCATGGTCATGGAGATGTCAAACTAATAATGTGAACATGTGTTAGGAAAGGGGGGTTTAGACAGACCCAACTTTAAAATGAATGTTTTTAGTTATCTTTTACTACGTGTATGTTATGTCCTTGGAACCGAGATTGCCGTATGTACTTGACATGCATAGTGACTTGCTTAGAGGTTGCCAAACGCTAGTTGATAACTGGGTAATTATAGAGGTTGCTTCTTACTCACCTCAAATAGCAACCGTCTAGCTATTGGAGTAATATCCAACATAGAAGATTCATAGAGCTTAGCATAGACGCTACGAGCCATGTTGCGCTCCATCAAAGAATGCCTCCAGGCATCCACGTCAACCCCGCAGAAGGAGCAGCTACGAGCCATGTTACATTCAAGCGAAGACTACCTCAGTGTATCCACCTCAAACCCGTAGAAGGAGAAGGAGACGATGTCGTCTTCACCATGTTCCGGTGACACCTGAATTTGCTCGTAGGTGGGGACAAGTGAGCTAGTCCCCATCCGAGGGTGTCCTGGAATAAGGGGTCCTCGGGAGGCCAACCTGTTTCTTATGGGCCGGACTGTATGGGCCGCTTGCCGAACATTGGATCAATCGAAGGCCCTGTCTCTAGGAAGGAAGCTTAGGGAATCGGGGCTTGTCCTCCACGTTTAATATAGCAAATAGGCATGTTTATCTCTTCGGCATGTAACCGATCATGTGTAAACGCTAGGTACCCCCAGCGTCTATATAAGCCGGCGGGTTTTAGGTTGTAGATATATAACAACTCATCTAGGGTTTAGCTCTTTGATCTCGAGGTAGATCAACTCTGTAACCTGTACATCATCAATACAATCAAGCAGGACGTAGGGTATTATCTCCATAGGAGGCTCGAACTTGGGTCAAATCTTGTCCCCTTCTTCTCATGTTACCATTGATTCTAGTCTTACAGCTCGGGACCCCCTATCCGAGATCCGCCGGGTTTGACACCGACATTGGTGCTTTCATTGAGAGTTCTACTGTGATCACCCAAGGAATCGATGTCTCGCCTTGTCATCGACAAAGAGGTCCCCAACATTGACACTTTCATCCCCGGACAGATCTTCGCCTTTCGTAGCGTTGTGCAGCACGCAGACCAGATCGGCCATCTAGGTTGTGTGGGAAGCTTCGCCCTTGGTGAAGAGATCAAATTCGGGAACCTAGAGTTCTCCGTGGATCCTAGGGGTGACTTTTCACTAACCGGGCTCGCAGTCTCGCCTGCCATACCCCAAGACTCTGAGGCTTTAACCTCGAGCTCCCTTTTTGGTCACGCCCACGAGGTTAACTTCAGCGATGGCCCGACTCTTAGTCCGGGTCCAGTCATAGTGCCAGAGGACCGGATACCTCTTTTTTCTGAACACTCCACTCGTTTGGACATGTCGGGATCAACTCCGACAGCTCTGCGCAGTTTGACCCGATCGAGCTCTCGACATTGAACGAGGCCCTAGATCGGATCTCGTCGATGAAAATTACCGACGATCCAACCCCGATCTATGCCCAGATCGGCCACAAAGTGGGTCAGGACGAATTTTTCGACCCGCCCACCACCCACTTCATAGCCACAGTCGAAGACCTAATAGACATGTTGGACTATGCCTCCGACGAGGCAGAATACATGGATGAAGAGGACTGCGCTCCAACCCCTGTTAATACCGGCTGATGGCCGCCACTTCTACATACGACATCTACATGGTGGACACTCATGCCGCTAATGGTGACAAAACGCCTAACAATGATGGCAACAAGTCGGGTGACGCACCGTCAAGGCGCCGGAAACCATATAAGCGGTCAAAAGGCAAAAAGGGAAGGAAATCTATTATCGGCACCGGGGACGGAGGTACGCCTGAGGACCGTGGGGATCCCGACATCCCCGAACACCCGTTAGAGGGTCAGGAAAGGCCTGAAGACTAGAGCAACCCCAACGACTTCAACGATTCTGAGGATGACAACTACCTCCCTCTCATCGAGCAGGAGGACATCCTGGCAGCTGATGACCTAGACATTCCTAATAACTCCGAAGATTAGGAACTGTTCAGAAAATAGCTCATAGCAATGGCCCGCGGCCTGAAAGAGAAAGAACGGCAACTTAAAGCTGAACAAGATGACCTCAACGATCGATGCACAAGAGTCCTCTCAGCCAAGGAGGGATATGGTACCGGTCTGTCGGACCAACCTAAGAGTTATCCATGCTGAAGGCTGCTGCCACAGTTTGACGACAAGCTCACTGATACCCCGTCTCCCAAACATACCCCATATGACAAGTCAGGCCGCTCTCCTCGCGGGTGAGGGTGTCCTGGATTAGGGTGTCCTTAGATATCCGACCTGTTGTCTATGGGCCGGACTATATGGGCTACTCACCGAGCACTGGATGGTTTGAAGGCCCAGTTTCTAGGATGGAAGCTTCGAGGAACATGGCTTGCGCTCCATGTTTGATGTAGTGAATAGGCATGTTTATCTATTCAGCATGTAACCGACCATGTGTAAACCCTAGGCCTCCTCGGGTTCTATATAAGCCGGAGGTTTTAGGGTATAGAGAGAGGATATCACATCTAGGGTCAGACATACGACCTCGAGGTAGATCAACTCTGTATTCCCATACACCATCAATACAATCAAGCAGGACGTAGGGTATTACCTCTATTGGAGGGCCCGAGCCTGGGTAAACTCGTGTCCCCTTCATCTCCTGGTACCGTCGATCCTAGTCTCACAGTTCGGGACCCCCTACCCGAGACCCGACGGTTTTGACACCGACATTGGTGCTTTCATTGAGAGTTCCTCTCGGAGCGAGATGGGATCGACGCCTTGCCTTTTCATCAACGAAGAGGTCCGCAACATTGACGTTTTTGTCCCCAGACAAATCTTTTCCTTCGGCAGCATTGTGCTGCATGCTGATTCCACCGGCCATCTAGGCCGTGTGGAGAACTTCGCCCCCGATCAGGAAGTTAGATTCAGAAACCTAGAGTTTTCTATCGACTCTTGAAGCAACTTGTCACTAATCGGGCTCACGGCTTCGCCCGTAACCCCCGAGGACTCTGAGGCCTTAACCTCGAGCCCCTTCATTGGACATGCCAATGGTGTCACCCATGGCGGCAGTCTGATCCCCAATCCCGAACTGGCCATCAAGCCATATGACCGGACATGTGTTCCTACCGAACACTCCCCATGGGTGGGCTTCACGAGGGTTAACCCCACGAGTTCCGAACAGCTGGATCCGATCGGGCCCTAAGCGGTTGACGAGGCCTTGGAGCAATTCTCGTCGATGAAGATCACTGATGACCCAGGCCCAATCTATGTCCGGCCCAGTTACAATGCGGGCAGGGATGGATTTTTCGACCCACCCACCACCCACTTGATAGCCACCGTCGAAGACTTAACCAACATGCTAGACTATGCCTCCGAGGAGGCAGAATACATGGATGAAGAGGACCGTGCTCCCATCCCCGTTAACGCCGGGAGTTGGACCGCCACTTCTACATACGATGTTTACATGGTGGATACTCCTGCCACCAATGGCGACAATACGCCTCACAATGACGGTGACAAATCAGGCGACGTGCCATCAAGGCGACGGAAATCACATAAGCGGTCCAAAAGCAAAAAGGGCAGAAAAGCTATTATCAGTAACGGGGACAGTAATACCCCCGCCGATCATGGCAATCCCGATATCCCCGAGCACCCGTTTGAGGGTCCAGAAGAGCCTGAGGACCAGAACGACCCTGGTACCGTCAATGACGCCAAAGGTGATGATTATCTTCCCCGGTCGAGGAGGAGGACTTACCAGAAGCCAATGACTTGTACATCCCTGATAACCTCGAGGATCAGGAAGAAATCAGGCAGCGGCTCATAGCAACAACTCGCAGCCTAAAGGCCAAGGAGCGGCAACTCAAAGCTGAGCAGGCCGACCTCACTGATCAATGGACGAAAGTCCTCTCAGTCGAGGAAGTATACGACACCAGTCTATCAAACCAGCCCAAAAGCTACCCTCTGAGAAGACTCCTGCCACAATTCGACGATGAGCTCACTCACACTCCGTCCCCGCATCATACGCCATATGACAAGCCGGACTGCCCTCCTCGTGGGCGTGATAGAGCGGTCAAAGACACTGGTTACGTACCGGCGATGTCGCGAAGACATGGTAAGGAGCCATTCGAACCCAATGACATGTTCGACCTGCGCGACGACTTAAATCACAGAGCATGCCATACAAGATCCATCTACGAATCCAGATATTACACACCAGATAGACGGGGAGAGTATAGACCATGGTTCGACTCAAACCATAGAGGCTGATAACGCAACAGGCCCCATATAGACGCCGAGTATAGGTGAGACATAGCTCATGTCAGAGGCGCCGCTCACCCATTGTGCGTCACAGATGAAGTAATGCAGCATCAGCTCCCCGAAGGGTTTAAACCCGTAAATATAGAACAATACGACGGGACCACTAGCCCAACTGTATGGATCGAGGACTTCCTCCTCCATATCTGTATGGCACGAGGAGATGATCTCCATGTCATCAAATACTTACCTCTTAAGCTTAAGGGGCCACCTCGGCACTGGTTAAACAGCCTCCCTGAAAACTCCATAGGATGATGGGTAGACTTGGAAGACGCGTTTTGCTCTAACTTCCAGGGTACCTATGTCTGCCCGCCGGACTCTTCCGACCTCAGTAACGTCGTCCGAAGCCCAGCGAGTATGCCCGACAGTTCTTGAACCGGTTCTTAACTAAGAAGAACCAAATTGTCGATTGTCCAGACGTTGAGGCCATTGCCTCCTTCCAGCACAATATTCAGAACGAATGGCTGGACCACCAGGTAGGCCAAGACAAGCCTCAAACTATGTCCGCCCTTACCTCCCTCATGACCCGCTTTTGCGCGGGCGAAGATAACAGGCTGGCAAGACACAACCACAATTCTGAAGATCCTGTGGCACCTAAAGCCCAGGATGGCAACTCAAAGCCGAAGCACAATAAGAACAAACACCGGCACAACAGCAACGACGCAGATGACACAACGGTTAATGCCGGATTCCGCAACTCCTGACCCAGGCAGCGGAAGAAGCCCCCTAAAGGCAATCGTGATGGACCCACTCAGCTTAAGGAGATCCTGGACAGGACTTGCCAAATTCATGGAACTTCGGAAAAGCCATCCAATCACACACACTGCAACTGTTGGGTGTTTAAACAGGCCGGCAAAATACAACCCGAAGACCAAGGCAAGAGCTCACGCAACGAGGACGAAGAAGAGCCTCGAGGTCCAATAGGTGGCGGTCAGAACAAATTCCCTCGTGAAGTCAAAACGGTGAAGATGATATATGCCACACACATACCTAAGATAGAGAGGAAGCGGGCCCTTCGGGGGGTCTATGTCGTGGAGCCCGTAGCTCCGAAGTATAACCCATGGTCAGTATACCCAATCACCTTCGACCGGTGCGACCATCCGACCAATATCCGTCATGAGGGCTCGGCTACTCTCATCCTAGATCCCATTATAGATGGAGGAAGTAGCCTCAATCTGATTTACTCATACACGGTGAAAAAGATGGGTATAGATCCGTTAAGGATCAAGCCCAGCAGCACTACCTTCAAGGGAGTGATCTCAGGTGTTGAGGCCCGATGTATGGGCTCTGTAACCCTGGAGGTTGTGTTCGGCTCGCCCGATAACTTCCGCAGCGAGGACTTGATCTTCGACATTGCGCCCATCCGCAGCGACTATCACGCATTGCTCGGTCGGATGGCATTTGCTCGGTTCAACGCAATCCCGCATTACGCATACCTCAACATCAAGATGTCGGGCCCCAAGGGGGTCATTACTGTCAACGGCAATACAGAGCGGTCCCTTAGAATAGAGGAATATGCACTGGCACTCGCGGCCGAATTCAGCTAAAAGGACGACCGGCAAGCTCCGAGGTTCGCCGTAAAGGTACAAAAGGTTGGGAAGCGAGTTCGGATTCAGACCGAAAACTCCAACCCCCTTCCTCCCCTCAATTGGGACTCGCCCCCACCGCACAACCTCAGGACCAGCAAAGTACATGCCGAGGAGGCACAACTTCGCACTTCAGATTCCTTGGGTAG
This sequence comes from Hordeum marinum, assembly GCA_022496015.1. Taxonomy (NCBI): domain Eukaryota; kingdom Viridiplantae; phylum Streptophyta; class Magnoliopsida; order Poales; family Poaceae; genus Hordeum; species Hordeum marinum. Next base: position 532,240,246 of record CM039678.1, on the reverse strand, counting down.
CGGTGGGGGAAATTACGATGGGTGTTCGGTTGTCCCGAACTGTTACCATCAACACGTCTTCGGACAAATTGCATGCGCTCCTAAAAGAGCCTACCTACGGCGTAAAGCTCACATTTAACACTGCGGTCTCTCAAAATTTTGTTCGCAAGATCCGCCCACACTAACACCCATCAAGGTGCATATAAAAGCAGGAGTCAACTAGCAACAAGGCATATCGAAGACGTCTGGTCACCAATTGAAGCCCCCTGGTACAATAGCTCTTGTAGGACTTTATTTCTTATCACATACCTGTAAACAGTTGCTTCGAGTTATAAGAGTTGTTGAGGAAATGCAAAATTGCATGGCGCACGTACGCCTCATTTGTCCTATTTTTGGCGCATACCCTTTTTCCTTCCCTCCCTCTTCTCGTGAGCCTATTCAGTATGACTCGAGGTCACCGGCTAATAGATCGGGAGCTCGATTTCAAACACAAATTGCCTTAACCACTGTGTGTTCAGCATCTTGGCATTTCGTTTTATATGCATCGGTTCCGAACTATGTCTTTGGTCATTAAGTTGGGTCACCCGGCTCCTGTGCTTGCCCCTTTATGTTCCGCTCGTTCGGCTAAAAGGACAAAGGGAGCACCCCTGCGATTGTGCTTCTGAATAGTCCGGTCAAGCACCTCAGGGGAGAAAGACGAAAACGAACCGTCATAGTATGGGTGATCTGATCTATGAACCCCAAGTCAGAAGTATTACACTTGAACCCTCATAAGGGGTTATTCCGTTTTATACGAGGGATTTGCCCTTTGTGCAAATACGTGTTGGAAATATGCCCTAGAGGCAATAATAAATTAGTTATTATCATATTTCCTTGTTCATGATAATCGCTTATTATCCATGCTATAATTGTATCGATCGGAGACTTAGATGCATGTGTGGATACATAGACAAAACCATGTCCCTAGTATGCCTCTAATAGACTAGCTCGTTGATCAATGATGGTTATGGTTTCCTAGCCATGGACATGAGATGTAATTTGATAAATGGGATCACATCATTAGGAGAATGGTGTGATGGACAAGACCCAAACTACAAATGTAGCATATGATCGTGTCAGTTTATTGCTACTGTTTTCTGCATGTCAAGTATATGTTCCTATGACCATGAGATCATGCAACTCACAGATATCGGAGGAGTACCTTGTGTGAATCAAACGTTGCAACGTAACTGGGTGACTGTAAAGGTGCTCTACAGGTATCTTCGAGGGTGTCTGTTGAGTTGGCATGGATCAAGACTGGGATCTCAGGTCCCACTCGGTAATACAACGTCACAACAAGCCTTGCAAGCAATGTGACTAAGTGTTAGTCACAGGATCTTGTCTTATGGAATGAGTCCAGAGACTTGCCGGCAATGAGGTTGAACTAGGTATGGAGATAGCGACGATCGAATCTCGGGCAAGTAACATACCGAAGAACAAAGGGAACATCATACGGAATTAATTGAATCCTTGACATAGAGGTTCGACCGACAAAGATATTCGTAGAATATGTAGGAACCAATATGGGCATCCAGGTCCCGCTATTGGTTATTGACCGTAGAGGTGTCTCAGTCATGTCTACATAGTTCTTGAACCCGCAGGGTCTACACACTTAAGGTTTGGTGACGTTTCGGTAGTATAGAGTTATGTATGGCGGTGACCGAAGGTTTTTTAGAGTCCCGGATAAGATCCTGGACATCATGAGGAGCTCCAGAGTGGTCTAGACGTAAAGATTCATATATAGGAAGTCCAATTTTGGTCGCCGGAAAAGTTTCGGGCTCATCGGTAGTGTACCGGGAGTGTCGGTAGTGTACCGGGGGACCATCGGGAGAGGTATTTCGACCCAAGAGGCTACATGGGCTGTGGAAGCATGGAAACCAGCCCTTAGTGGGCTGGTGGAAGTCCTCTAAGTGGCCCATGCAGCTGGAGTTGAAAGAGAAAGAAAAAACGCAAGGTGGAAAGAGATTCCAAGTAGCAAAGGAGGAATCCTATTCCTACTAGGATTGGAGGAGGATTCCTCCTCTCCTCCTTGCGCAAGGGCAGCCTTGGTGCGCCAGCCCTCCTCCTCCCTCCCACTTATTTATACTGGTGGTATTGGGTGTTTTGCACTAGATTTTACGGCCACGTGCTACCCGTTCCACCGGTGCTCCTCTAGATCGGATTTCCGCAGTGCTTAGGCGAAGCCCTGCCGAAATTGCTCCACCACCATTGCCGGAGTGCTGTCACGCTGCCGGTGAACTCTTCCTCCTCTCCACTTCCTCTTGCTGGATCAAGACGATGGAGATCGTCATCAAGTTGCACGTGTGCTGAACACAGAGGTGCCGTCTATTCGGCGCTAGATCGGAAGGATCGTGATGAGTTCGCGAGATGGATCGTGATAAGTTCGCGAGACGGATCGTGATGAGTTCGCGGGACGGATCATGATCAAGATCGCGAGACGGATCATGATGAGTTCGCGGGGCGGATCATGATGAGTTCACGGGACGGATCGTAATTGGATCGCGGGACGGATCGTGATGAGATAGCGGGACGCTCGGCGATTTGGATCGCGAAGACGTTCGACTACACCAACCGTGTTTCTTAACGCTTCCCGCTTAGCGATCTACAAGGGTACGTAGATCCACTCTCCCTCTCGTAGATGCTCATCACCATGGATAGATCTGCGTGTGCGTAGGAAAATTTTTGTTTCCCATGCGACGTTCCCCAACAATACTATGATGTCGGCTTAGGCCTCGGCTCATCCAAACATCGCAAAAACTCTGGTGGCTAATCGTACGCTTCCCGCAGTCATTTTCATATCGGTTCGGTTAAGTGAAATAGATAAAGCATAATAGTCTGATTGCCTAGTTTGCCACACTAAGCCGCCTTCGGGTTCCTATAATTTGACTAAGGAACATAGTGCATTGGCATAGACACCCCATGTAGTATATACGTGGGGGCTGAAGCGATGACTCGCATCTTTTAGTATCAAACAACCATACAGGAGTTATAAAGGAATGCAAAAACAATATAAGAGTGGATACTAATATCATTAAAAGTTATAAACAAGTCTTCGGACATATTACAAGCTCATTCAAATATTTTTTTCACCCAAACACTGCGACGCTATCACCTGCGCACTCTCCATCACTCCATCGAAGTAAATCTCAGGGCATCGGTGCTCTTTTCGGGTGGTGGTGGATCGGTGGCGACCTTCGTCAGATTGAGCCCTGGCCAGTGCACTTTGGATTTTCCAAGGGCCATTCGGACTCCTTCGATGCAGGAGGAACGCTTGACGGTGTCGAGGCAGGGCGTCACATCAATCAGTTGTTGCATCAGGCCGAAGTAGCTGCATGGGAGTGGCTCGCCAGGCCATAGGCGGATGCAGAGGTCCTTGATGTCCAGCTCCGCCATCTGATGCATCTCCATCAGCTCTTTTAGCTGCTCCACCAGAAGAGGAGGACGCTCGGGGGCTCCGAATTGTGCCCAAAACGTCTGAGATTCGTCTACCTCTCCCCCCGAGGCAAGCAGCTGAGTGGCGTCCGCCATGCTCTTCTGGAGATGGGCGGCCGTGCCTGAGGATTGCCACACCTGGGTCAGCAATTCGAATTTGCTATCTCCAAACACGCGCTTTAGGGAGTACGGGTTACCATCGGCTATCTCCTTGGCTTGGCTAACTTGTTCCTCAAAGAACAGTCTGTCCACCCGCTCCTTCTGGATATCGGACTTCATGGTGGATAGTTCGGCCGAGATCATCGTATTCTTTTGCTCCAAGGACTCGCATTTGTTGTTGGCATCCTTGAGATTATCCTATATCTCCGCCACACGAGCCTGGTGTTTATCACTGGTGGCTCGTAGGGCGGAGAGTGCAGTGGCCGCTTCTTTGGCCGCCGCCTTTTCCATGGTCGCTTCATCTTTGGCACGTTGAAGCTCAACCTTGAGTTTTTCGATATCCTTCGGTGAAGCTGCATCACGATGCGGCTTCATTAGGAATATGCATTGACAGTATTCGGGAGAAAGTATCCAAATGTAGTTCGTACTTACCCTGTGCCTTGTCGAAACTCTTGTTGAGGGCTTCAACCTCATCCTCGGAGCGCTTGAGCTTCCGATGTAGCTCGTCCAGCTCGGCACCATTTTTGGCTGCTGCTGATGATGAAGCCTACATTATACAATGCATACATCACATCATCACTCACTTCCCGAAATTAAAGTTATGACCCCTAGGTGAGCTTGTCCATCTCACCTAGGTATCGGGGGCTGCCATGTCTACAATACGGATAAATAAAAATACTTAGCAAAATTTTGGGTGACTTATTTGAAAGCCCGCAAGGAGACCTTTGAAGGCCTCCTTCAGTCCGTTGTCAACGGACTAGACGGTTTATAGTACTTATGGGTGCGGTGATCCTCTGGGATGGAGGCGCTCGATAGAGCCTCCTCCCTGGCCGACCACCTATCGGTCGGCGGTGCCGGGAATGATCAGATTTCCCGATCACCCACCGTGGATTGGACCGATGCCTCTAGAGGCATAGTGCCTTCCGGAGATGTCCTTGCAGGGGACTGATGGCCCGTTCGGCCGGCCTCCTTGGTGTCCGGACGAGGGATTGTCCCCTAGTCTTCAGTGGTCGAAGCGTTAGCCTCGGCCACGATAATATCTTCCTCACCCCCTGCATCCGCCTACATTGGAGTAGGCTGGGACGACACCTCCACGACGTCCTTCATAGTGCCTGGAATGGTAGGGTGTGAGGCATCCCCGCTCTCCGCTAGTTAGGTGATACGTCCATTTTGCATCATGATTTTATATTGATATTTATTGCATTATGGGCTATTATTACACATTTTGGTACAATACTTATGCCTTTTCTCTCTTATTTTACAAGGTTTACATGAAGAGAGAGAATGCCGGCAGCTGGAATTCTGGATTGGAAAAGGAGCAAATCTGAGATACCTATTCTCTGCAACTCCAAAAGTCCTGAAAATCTAAAAAGAATTATTTTGGAATATATAAAAAATACTGGGCGAAAGAAATACATCAGGAGGCCCACGAGGGAGCTGGCCGCGGCCACCCCTCCAGCCGCGGCTAGCGAGCTTGTGGCCCACCTGGAAGCCCTGCAGTGCCCATCTTCTGCTATATGGAGGGTTTCGTCGAGGAAAACATCATAAGAGACCTTTCGGGACGAAGCGCCGCTGTCTCGAGGTGGAACTTGGGCATAACCAATCTAGAGCTCCGGCAGGGCGATCCTACCGATGAAACTTCCCTCCTCATGACCAACGATCCTCTCATCGAGAGGGGGTCAATCTCCATCAACATCTTCACCAGCACCATCGCCTCTCCAAACCCTGGTTCATCTCTTGTATCCGATCTTTGTCTCAAAACCTTAGATTGGTACCTGTGGGTTGCTAGTACTGTTGATTACTCCTTGTAGTTGATGCTAGTTAGTTTGCTTGGTGGAAGATTATATGTTCAGATCCTTGATCATCACTTATACTCCTCTGATATTGAACATGAATATGTTTTGTGAGTATTTACGTTTGTTCCTAAGGAGTAAGTCTTGTTATAAGTAATCATGTGAATTTGGTATTCGTTCGATATTTTGATGAGATGTATGTTGTCTCTCCTCTAGTGGTGTTATGTGAATGTCGACACATAAAACTTCACCATTGTTTGGGCTAGAGGAAGGAATTGGGAAGTAATAAGTAGATGATGGGTTGCTAGAGTGACAGAATCTTAAACCCTAGTATATGTATTACTTCATAAGGGGCTGATTTGGATCCACATGTTTCATGCTATGGTTAGATTTATCTTAATTCTTCTTTCGTAGTTGTGGATGCTTGCGAGAGGGGTTAATCATAAGTGGGAGGCTTGTCCAATTAAGGGCAGCATCCAAGCACCGGTCCACCCACATATGAAATTATCAAAGTAGCGAACGTGAATCAAGTGAGCATGACGAAAACTAGCTTGACATAAATTCCCATGTGTCCTCGGGAGCGCTTTGCTTTATATAAGAGTTTGTCCAGGCTTGTCCTTTGCTATATAAAGGATTGGGCCACCTTTATGCACCTTTGTTACAATTGTTACTTGCTACCTGTTACGAATTATCTTATCACAAAACTATCTGTTACCGATAATTTCAGTGCTTGCAGAGAATACCTTACTAAGAACCGCTTGTCATTTCCTTCTGCTCCTCATTAGGTTCGACACTCTTACTGATCAAAAGGACTACGATAGATCCCCTATACTTTTGGGTCATCAAGACTCTTATCTGGCGCCGTTGTCGGGGAGTGAAGCGCCTTTGGTGAGTGGAACCTGGTAAGGAAAAAAAATATAGTGTGCTGAAATTTACTGTCACTTGTTACTATGGAAATTAATACTTTGAGGGGCTTGTTCGGGGTATCTTCACCTCGACTGGAAACACAAAGATTTGTCCCTCAACCTACTGAACCTACTGAAAATATTTACTATGAAATTCCTTCGGGTATGATAGACAAACTGCTAGCTAATCCTTATGCAGGAGATGGAACACTACATCCTGATTTGCATCTAATCTATGTGGATGCAGTTTGTGGATTATTTAAGCTTGAGGTCTGCCCGAGGATCACGTCAAGAAGAAGATATTTCCGTTATCTTTGAATGAGAAGGCATTGACATGGTATAGGCTATGTGATGATATTGGATCATGGAGCTACAACCGGTTGAAAATGGAATTTCATCAGAAGTTCTATCATATGCATCTAGTTCATCGTGATCGGAATTGTATCTATAATTTTTGGCCTCGTGGAGAAAGAATCGCTCAAGCTTGGGGGCGGCTTAAGTCAATGTTATATTTATGCCCCAACCATCACCTCTCGAGAGAAATTATTATTCAGAACTTTTATGCTCGGCTTTCTCGTAATGATCAATTCATGCTCGATAATTCTTGTGTGGGTTCTTTTATGAAGAAAGATATTGAATTCAAATGGAATTTATTGGAAATAATTAGACGCAACTCTGAAGATTGGGAACTCGACGAAGGTAAGGAGTCAGGTATAAATCTTAAGTTTGATTGTGTTAAATCCTTCGTGGACACCGATGCTTTTCGTGAATTTAGCACTAAATATGGACTTGACTGTTGACTCTGACATAGTAGCTTCTTTCTGTGAATCTTTTGCTACTCATGTTGATCTCCCTAAGGAGAAGTGGTTTAAATATCATCCTCCCATTGAATTGAAAGTAGTGGAACCTATTAAAGTTGAAGAGAAAATTATTACTTACAATGTTGATCCTGTTATCCATGCTGCTTACATCGAGAAACCACATTTGCTTGTTAGGATAAAGGAACATGCTAAATCTTCAACTATGGTTCGTAATAGTTGTATTAGAACACCTACACCCCGTGAACAAATTAGAGTTGAACCTAGTGTTGCTATGGTTAAAGATCTCTTGGTTGATAATATTGATGGGCATCTTATTCATTTCTGTGATGAAGCTGCTAGATTGCTAGACCAGATACTAAGCATAAACATAGACCAGTTGTTGGCATGCCTGTTGTTTATGTTAAAATAGGAGATCATTTTATCATGGCTTATGTGATATGGGTGCTAGCGTAAGTGCAATTCCCTATTCCTTATACGAAGAAATCATGCATGATATTGCACCAGTTGAACTAGAGGATATTGATGTTACTATTAAGCTTGCTAATAGAGACACTATTGCACCAATGGGGATTGTTAGAGATGTTGAAGTCTTGTTTGGGAAATTAAAGTATCCTACTGATTTTCTTGTTCTTGGTTCCCCACAAGATAATTTTTTCCCATTATATTTGGCAAACCCTTCTTGAATACTGTTAATGCTAAGATTGATTGTGAGAAGGAAGTAGTGATTGTGAGCTTTGGGGATGTGACTCATGAGTTTAATTTCTCTAAATTTCGTAAACAACCCCATGACAAGGAATTTCCTAGTAAATATGAAATTATTGGTCTCACTTCTATTTTGTGCCTCCTATTGATCCCTTAGAACAATATTTGCTAGACCGTGAAAATGATATGCATATGAATGAGAGGAATGAAATAGATGAAATTTTCTTTGAGCAGTAGCCTATTTTCAAACATAACTTACCTGTTGAAATACTTGGGGATCCTCCTCCACCCAAGGGTCATCCCGTGTTTGAGCTCAAGCAATTACCCAATATGTTGAAATATGCTTATCTTGATGAAAAATAGATATATCATGTTATTATTAGTGCTAACCTTTCAGAGCATGAAGAAAAGAGATTATTGAAAACCCTGAGGAAGCACCATGCTGCTATTGGCTATACTCTTGATGATCCTAAGGGCATTAGTCCCACTCTATGCCCGCATAAAATTAATATGGAGCCTGATGCCAAACCAGTTATTGATCACCAACGACGATTGAACCCTAAGATGAAAGAAGTGGTAAGAAAAGAAGTACTAAAGCTTTTGGAGGCAGGTATAATTTATCCTGTTGCTGATAGTAGATGGGTTAGTCCCGTCCACTGTGTCCATAAGAAGGGAGGTATTACCGTTGGTCCTAATGATAAAAATGAATTGACCCCGCAAAGAATTGTTACAGGTTATAGAATGCTAATTGATTTTTGGAAATTAAATAAAGCTACTAAGAAAGATCATTACCCTTTACCTTTTATTGATCAAATGGTAGAAAGATTATCCAAACATACTCATTTGTGCTTTCTAGGTGGTTACTCTCATTTCTCTCAAATACCTGTATAAAGCCAGGATCAAGAAAAAACCACTTTTACTTGCCTTTTCGGTACCTTTGCTTATAGACGTATGCCTTTTGGTTTATATAATGCACCTGCTACCTTTCAAAGATGTATGATGGCTATATTCTCTGACTTTTGTGAAAAGATTCTTGAGGTTTTCATGGATGATTTTTCCGTTAGGAACTTCATTTGATGACTATTTGAGCAACCTTGATCGAGTTTTGTAGAGATGTGAAGAAACTAATCTTGTCTTGAATTGGGAAAAGAGCCACTTTCTAGTTAATGAAGGTATTGTCTTGGGGAACAAGATCTCCTAAAGAGGTATTGAAGTTGATAAAGCTAAAGTTGATGCTATTGAAAAAATGCCATGCCCTACGGATATCAAAGGTATAAGAAGTTTCCTTTGTCATGCTGGTTTCTATAGGAGGTTTATCAAAGATTTCTCTAAGATTTCTGGGCCTCTCACAAACCTTTTGCAAAAAGATGTTCTGTTTTTTTATGATGATTGCATAGAAGCGTTTGAAATTCTTAAGAATGCCTTGATTACCGCACCTGTTGTTCAACCACCCGACTGGAACCTACCTTTTGAAATTATGTGTGATGCTAGTGATTATGTTGTTGGTTCTATTCTAGGACAAAGAGTCGATAAGAAATTAAATTTTATCCATTATGCTAGTAAAACTCTAGATAGTGCTCAAAGAAACTATGCTACTACTGAAAAGGAATTTCTAGCAGTTGTGTTTGCTTGTGATAAGTTTAGACCTTATATTGTTGATTCCAAAGTAACTGTTCACACCGATCATGCTGCTATTAAATACCTTATGGAGAAGAAAGATGCTAAACCTAGACTTATTAGGTGGGTCCTTCTGCTACAAGAATTTGATTTGCATATCATTGATAGAAAGGGTGATGATAACCATGTGGCAGATAACTTGTCTAGGTTAGAAAATGTTCTTGATGACCCACTACCTATTAATGATAGCTTTCCTGATGAACAATTAGCTGTCGTGAATACTTCACATAATGCTCCTTGGTATGCTGATTATGCCAATTACATTGTTGCTAAATTTATACCTCCTAGTTTCACATACCAATAAAAGAAAAGGTACTTCTATGATTTAAGGCATTACTTTTGGGACGACCCACATCTTTATAATGAAGGAGTAGATGGTATTATTAGTCGTTGTGTACCTGAGCATGAATAGGAACAGATCTTACGCAAGTGTCACTCCGAAGCCTACGGAGGACATCATGCTGGAGATAGAACTGCACACAAGGTACTACAATCTGGGTTTTATTGGCCTACTCTCTTCAAGGATGCTCGTAAGTTTGTCTTATCCTATGAATGTCAAAGAATTGGTAATATTAGTAGACGTCAGGAAATGCCTATGAATTACTCTCTTGTTATCGAACCATTTGATGTTTGGGGCTTTGATTGTATGGGGCCTTTTCCACAATCTAACGGGTATACTCATATTCTAGTTGCTGTTGATTATGTCACTAAGTGGGTAGAAGCTATTCCAACTAGTAGCGTTGATCATAACACTTCTATTAAAATGCTTAAAGAAGTTATTTTCCCGAGATGTGGAGTCCCTGGATATTTGATGACTGATGGTGCTTCACATTTTATTCATGGTGCTTTCCGTAAACTGCTTGCTAAATATGATGTTAATCATAGAGTTGAATCTCCTTATCATCCTCAGTCTAGTGGTCAAGTAGAATTGAGCAATAGAGAGATTAAATTGATTTTGTACAAGAATGTTAATAGATCTAGGAAGAATTGGTCTAAGAAACTTCAAGATGCATTGTGGGCTTATAGAACTGCTTACAAAAATCCTATGGGTTTGTCTCCGTATAAGATGGTTTATGGTAAAGCCTGTCACTACCTCTAGAGCTATAACATAAGGCTTATTGTGCAACCAAAGAGCTCAATTATGATTTCAAACTTGTTGGGAGAAGAGGTTATTTGACATTAGCTCACTTGATGAATGGAGAACCAAAGCCTATGAGAATGCTAAGTTGTTTAAAGAAAAGGTTAAGAGATGGCATGATAGAAGGATAAAAAAGCATGAATTTAATGTAGGTGATCATGTCTTACTATACAATTCTCGTTTAAGATTTTTTTGCAGGAAAACTTCTCTCCAAATGGGAAGGTCCTTACGTCATCGAAGAGGTTAACCGTTCCGGTGCCATCAAGATTAACAACGCTGAAGGCACAAACTCGAAGGTGGTAAACGGTCAAAGAATCAAACATTATATCTCAGGTACTCCCATAAATGTTGAAACCAATATCATCAATATCATAACTCCGAAGGAGTACATTAGGGAGACTTACCAAAACGTTTTAGACCCCGAAACGGAATAGGTACGTGGTACGGTAAGTAAAAGGACTCCAAAACTTTTTCTATGGCAATTTTCATCTGTTTTGGAATATTTAAAAAATTAAGAAAATTTAAAGTAGTCCGAATAGTGCACGAGGAGGCGACAAGCCTACTCGGCGCGGCCACCCCCCCTAGCCGTGCCCCTAGGGCTTGTGGCCACCTCGTGCACCACCCGGACTCTGTTTTCTTGTGGCATACTCCTTCAGGTCGGTAAAAATTCATTATATTATCTCCCTAAGGTTTTGACTCTCGTATCACGACAATACCTCCCGTTTTCTTTTTTAGCTGTTTTCTACAGCAGATTTAGGGCAAGATGTCTTTGCAAGGGTCGGTCGAGGAGAACTGCTTCGGGCCAGCTATGGAGGAAGCGATGGAGGCTGATTTGAATAGGATAGATGTCATGGAGGAGGACCAAGAAGTTACCTTTCATTCACAACATGGAGCCATGCTGGAAGAACTTCATAGCTCAGCAATTCCAAATTCTATTATCCCTTCCAATGCTAAATTTCTTACTTTTGAAAATATGAAGAGGAGTATTGCTTCTTCCTCCGCAGCAATGAAACATCCATGGGTTAAAGGCGCTCTAGACATCGTTGAAAAACTTTACAGGGAAATAATGGATCTCAGATGGCAAAATAACAAACTCGAGGAGGAGAATCGTATTCTGAAGGGCCTCATTGCCAAGTATATAGCACCATCACCTTCGAAGCAAGACAACTAAACACATGGGTATGGGCACTCCCCTTAGCTTGTGCCAAGCTTGGGGGAGGTGCCCCGGTATCGTATCACCACCACATATTTCATTTTTCTTGTTTTTATTTTCATCATCTTTTCTTAGTTCAATCCTTTTGGTTATATCTTGATCTAGTAGAATAAATTTTTCGTGTGATCTAGCTTTGAGTCTTTGCTTTATGATTCCCCCTATGTAAGCAAGTCCGTTAGTTATATAATGAAAAGTGATTTTGAATTGAGGGCCTTGCTTGGTAGGATTTTAATCTTGATAAAGATGAAGTAGAAAGAAGTGTAGAATAAAAGCAAAGAGTACATATGAAAATCTTATGGGGACTAATGACTTCACGTATAAAAAGTATGTCGATTGAAACCTTTTGTGGGTTGACAAACATAGTTGTTGGTAATTGGGGCAATTAAAAGGAAGTGATAAAGAAAGAGAGGTTCACATATAAATATATTATCTTGGACATCTTTTATGATTGTGAGCACTCATTAAAATATTATATGCTAAGAAGTTGATGTTGGACAAGGAAGACAACATAATGGTTTATGTTTGCTTATTTCCGAATAGAAGTTATATTGTTATAGATCCCGCAACATGTGTTGCTTGCTTCCACCTCATATCAGCCAAAACTTCCACACTAAGTAGAGATACTACTTGTGCATCCAAATACCCTTAACCCAGTTTTGCCATGAGAGTCCACCATACCTACCTAAAGATAGAATAAGATCCTTCAAGTAAGTTGTCATCGGTGCAAGCAATAAAAATTGCTCTCTAAATATGTGTGATCGATTAGTGTGAGGAAAATAAACTTTATACGAACTTGTGATAGGGAAGACATAAAAGCGACGGACTTCATCATAAAGTTCTCAATCAGAAGGGACAATATAAAGTGATGCTCTTTTGCAATAAGAGACTGTGCATCCAATTATAAAAGCACATGACAACCTCTGCTTCCCTCTGCGAAGGGCCTATATGTTACTCTTATTTTCTAGTACTTACCTTTATGCAAGAGTCATGGTGATCTCCATCACCTTTGCTATTTTCGCGTTTATCGTCTGGCAAGTGCCACATGTTGGGGAATGATCTAGGCACATATATCCACTCGGAAGTGGGTGAGCATGAGTTATTACTGTTGACGTTACCCTTGAGGTAAATAGTTGGGAGGCAACACTATAAGCCCCTATCTTTCTCTATGTCCGATTGAAACTTTGAACTCATAGGTACCGCATGAGTGTTAGCAACTATGAAAGACAAAAAGATGGTTGAGTATGTGGATTTGCTTTACAAGCTCTTATATTAACTCTTTCCTACATTATGGTAAATTGGAATTGATTCAATGACTGAGATCATAGTATGTTAGTTCTCAATAGAGTTCTTGATTCATACTTTTCCATTGTGAATGAATTGTTACTTTAGCATAAGAAATTATATGTCAAAATATATTGCTGTTCTAAAGATAATCATGATGCCTTCACGTCCGTATTTTATTTTATCGACACCTCTATCTCTAAACATGTGGGCATATTTACTGATTTCGGCTTCCGCTTGAGGACAAGCAAGGTCTAAGCTTGGGGGAGTTGATACATCCATTTTGCATCATGATTTTACATTGATATTTATTGCATTATGGGCTGTTATTACACATTTTGGTATAGTACTTATGCCTTTTGTCTCTTATTTTACAAGGTTTACATGAAGAGGGAGAATGCCGGCAGCTGGAATTCTTGATTGGAAAAGGAGCAAATCTGAGATACCTATTCTGCGCAACTCCAAAAGTCCTGAAAATCTACGGAGAATTATTTTGTAATATATAAAAAATACTGGGCAAAAGAAATACATCAGGAGGCACACCAGGGAGCTGGCCGCGGCCAGACCTCTGGCCGCGGCTAGCGAGCTTGTGGCCCACCTGGAAGCCCTCCGGTGCCCATCTTCTGCTATATGGAGGGTTTTGTCGAGGAAAAAATCATAAGAGACCTTTCGGGATGAAGCGCCGCCGTCTCAAGGTGGAACTTGGGCAGAACCAATCTAGAGCTCCAGCAGGGCGATCCTGCCGATGAAACTTCCCTCCAGGAGGGGGTAATCGAAGCCCTATTCATGACCAACGATCCTCTCATTGAGAGGGGTTCAATCTCCAACAACATCTTCACCAGCACCATCTCCTCTCCAAACCCTAGTTCATCTCTTGTATCTAATCTTTGTCTCAAAACCTCTGATTGGTACTTGTGGGTTGCTAGTAGTGTTGATTACTCCTTGTAGTTGATGCTAGTTAGTTTGCTTGGTGGAAGATTATATGTTCAGATCCTTGATCATCACTTATACTCCTCTGATTATGAACATGAATATGTTTTGTGAGTAGTTACGTTTGTTCCTGCGGACATGGGATAAGTCTTGTTATAAGTAATCATGTGAATTTGGTATTCGTTCGATATTTTGATGAGATGTATGTTGTCTCTCCTCTAGTGGTGTTATGTGAACGTTGACTGCATAACACTTCACCATTCTTTGGTCCTAGGGGAAGGCATTGGGAAGTAATACGTAGATGATGGGTTGCTCGAGTGACAGAAGCTTAAACCCTAGTTTATGCGTTACTTCGTAAGGGGCTGATTTGGATCCACATGTTTCATGCTATGGTTAGATTTATCTTAATTCCTATTTTGTAGTTGCGGATGCTTGTGGGAGGGGTTAATCATAAGTGGGTGGTTTTTCCAAGTAAGGGCAGCACCCAAGCACCGGTCCACCCACATATCAAATTATCAAAGTAGCGAACGCGATTCAAGTGAGCATGATGAAAACTAGCTTGAATAAATTCCCATGTGTCCTCAAGAGCGCTTTGCTTTATATAAGGGTTTGTCTAGGCTTGTCCTTTGCTATCAAAAGGATTGGGCCACCTTGCTGCACCTTTGTTACAATTTTTACTTGCTACCCGTTACGAATTATCTTATCACAAAACTATCTGTTACCGATAATTTCGGTGCTTGCAGAGAATACCTTACTGAGAACCGCTTGTCATTTCCTTCTGCTCCTTGTTGGGTTCGACACTCTTACTTATTAAAAGGACTATGATAGATCCCTTATACTTGTGGGTCATCATTAGGCGGGCGGGGTCTCCCCATCCGGTACCACCTTGATGGGAATGACGCGCGGGGGGCTGTAGGACCAATAGCCTACGTGTCAGCAAACTCTGAATTTACTGGTTATAGGAAGGAAGATCTTTGGATCCTAACCTAGATGGAGGGGGCTTGACCCTGAGGATCCTTCGGGGAACCTCCTCGGCATCTTCAAATGCGGAGCGCGAGTCTGAGCTATCATCGGACAGGATCATCTACACCTGCCGCGCCCTCTTCGGGGCAGGAGAAGCTGCCGGCCCTGGGGTGTCCGAAGACATCGCTCTCTTCTTGGTGCGGGGGAGATTGCGCGCCCCCCCCCCTCACTCTCGACCTCCTCCTCGTCTTTGTCCTCCTCTTCATCCCCTGTGATTGGAGGAGACAGGCATGTCTTCGGAAGGAGCATCAGGATGATCCTTGATGTGAAGGCCAGCCTGACCTTGTTTCTTCTTCTTCCCCTTCTTCGTGGGAGCCTCGTAGGGCTTCTCCACGAGCATCTTGGCTAACAGCCAGGTCCTCTCGTCTTTGGGCTGAGGAGCCAGACTGCTAATGTTGATGGCCTTCTTCAGCCATCTCTGCATAAACATATCGAACACAGGGTTATGGACCTTCTATGTATAGAACCAATCAGGCAAGGATGAGTCGTACCTCGGAGTCCGGCTTGGCGGCGTGTAGGCCCTTGTCCTCCTCCTCGGCTCGCCAGCTCTTCATTGATTCAAACAATGCCTACCGTAGCTTCTCCCACGTAGTGCGGAAGAGTTTCCGGACTGTGGGCTCAGCATCGAGTTTCCGGGCCCACAGGGGAGTATCTCGACGCTGGTAGGGGAGGATGCATCTTTGGAACATTACCTGGACCACATCAGCCAGCTTGGTGTCATTCTCGACCAGGGAGCGGATCCGCTTTTGTAGACCGGCCACCTCCTTGCTCGACCCCCAGACGAGGCCCTTTTCAAGCCATGTAGCTAGTCTGGTTAGAGGACCAGATCTGGATGCGGCGGCAGGGTGTAGACCTTGTTTTTGTGGTTTGGTGATGTAGAACCACTCTTTCTGACACCCCTTGATGGCGTCGATGAGGGTGCCCGCCGGCCACTCGTCGCGCATGAGTTTGCAGATGACAGCACCGCCGCAGTCGGCGTGCTTGCTGCCGACGCACTTCGGTTTGATGTTGAAAACCTACAGCGAGAGCCCGAAGTGCGGCTCGATGTGCAGAAATGCCTCGCAGAGGAGGATGAAGGCAGAGAGGTGCATGATGGATTTCAGCAGAAGGTCGTGGAAGTCGAGGCCATAGAAGAACATTAAACCCCTGACGTGTTGGAAATATGCCCTAGAGGCAATAATAAATTAGTTATTATCATATTTCCTTGTTCATGATAATCGTTTATTATCCATGCTATAATTGTATGGATCGGAGACTTAGATGCAGTTGTGGATACATAGACAAAACCATGTCCCTAGTATGCCTCTAATGGACTAGCTCGTTGATCAAAGATGGTTAAGGTTTCCTAGCCATGGACATGAGATGTCATTTGATAACGGGATCACATCATTAGGAGAATGATGTGATGGACAAGACCCAAACTACAAACGTAGCATATGATTGTGTCAGTTTATTGCTACTGTTTTCTTCATGTCAAGTATATGTTCCTATGACCATGAGATCATGCAACTCACGGACATCGGAGGAGTGCCTTGTGTGTATCAAACGTCGCAACGTAACTGGGTGACTATAAAGGTGCTCTACAGGTATCTCCGAGGGTGTCTGTTGAGTTGGCATGGATCAAGACTGGGATTTGTTACTCCGTGTGACGGAGAGGTATCTCAGGTCCCACTCGGTAATACAACATCACAACAAGCCTTGCAAGCAATGTGACTAAGTGTTAGTCACGGGATCTTGTATTACAGAACGAGTAAAGAGACTTTCCGGTAACGAGGTTGAACTAGGTATGGAGATACCGACGATCGAATCTCGGGCAAGTAAACATACCGAAGAGCAAAGGGAACATCATACGGGATTAACTGAATCCTTGACATAGAGGTCGACCGATAAAGATCTTCGTAGAATATGTAGGAACCAATATGGGCATCCAGGTCCCGCTATTGATTATTGACCGTAGAGGTGTCTCGGTCATGTCTACATAGTTCTCGAACCCGCAGGGTCTGCACACTTAAGGTTCGGTGACGTTTCGGTAGTATAGAGTTATGTATGGTGGTGACCGAAGTTTGTTCAGAGTCCCGGATGAGATCCTGGACGTCACGAGGAGCTCCGGAATGGTCCATAGGTAAAGATTGATATATAGGAAGTCCCATTTTGGTCGCTGGAAAAGTTTCGGGCTAATCGGTAATGTACCGGGAGTGCCGGTAGTGTACCGGGAGACCACCGGGAGGGGTATTTCGACCCAAGAGGCTTCATGGGCTGTGGGAGAGTAAATACCAGCCTTTTGTGGGCCGGTGGAATTCCCACACAAGGCCCATGTATCTAGGAGAAAACGCCCAAAGGGAAAAAGGTGGAAAAAGGCCAAAAAAGGGAGGAATCCTAGTCCTAGTAGGATTGGAGGAGGAGTCCTCCTCTCCTCCCCACTTTGGTCGACCCAAGGGCTGGATTTTTGGCAGCCAAGACTCCTCCTCCTCTACTCCTATATATACTAGAGGATTTTAGGGTTTTGGCACAGAATTTTCAGCCACGTGCTACCCGTTCCTCTAGTGCATAGTTTCTCCTCTAGATCGGTTTTCTGGAGTGCTTAGGCGAAGCCCTGCCGGAATTGCTCCACCACCATCGCCAGAGCGCCGTCATGCTGCCGGTGAACTCTTCTCCCTCTCCACTTCCTCTTGCTGGATCAAGACGGTGGAGATCGTCATCAAGCTGCACGTGTGCTGAACACGGAGGTGCTGTCCGTTCGGCACTAGATCGGAAGGACCGTGAACAAGATCGCGAGACGGTTCGTGATGAGTTCACGGGACGGATTGTGATGAGATCACGGGACGGATCGTGATGAGTTCGCGGGACGGATCATGATTGGATCGCGGGATGGATCGTGATGTGATCGCGGGACGCTCGGCGATTTGGATCGCGAAGATGTTCGACTACACCAACCGCGTTTCTTAACGCTTCCCGCTTAGCGATCTACAAGGGTATGTAGATCCACTCTCCCTCTCATAGATGCTCATCACCATGGATAGATCTTGCGTGTGCATAGGAAATTTTTTGTTTCCCATGCAATGTTTCCCAATAGTGGCATCATGAGCTAGGTCTATGTGTAGATGAGATCTCGAGTAGAACACAAAAGGTTTGTGGGCGTTGATGCCTAGATTGCTTCCTCCCTTGGTCGGATTTTGGTTTAGCGGTATTATGAGATGAAGCGGCCTGGACCAACATTACTCGTACGCTTACGAGAGACCGGTTCCCTCGACGCAACTTGTTGCCTAGATGGCTTGCGGGTGGCAGTTTCTCTCACTTTAGTTGGATCGGATTCAACAAAGGTGGTCCTTGAGAAGGTTGAAAAGCAAATTATGTATCACCGTTGTGGTTTATGCGTAGGTGAGAATCGTTCTTGCTAGAAACCCATAGCAGCCACGTAAAACATGCAACAACAATTAGAGGACGTCTAACTTGTTTTTGCAGGGTATGTTGTGATGTGATATGGCCAATTACATGATGTGATATATGTGATGTATGAGATGATCATGTGATGTATAGAATTTCATGACTTGCATGTTGATGAGTACGGCAACCGGCAGGAGCCATAGGGTTGTCTTTAATTATTGTATGACCTGCGTGTCAATCATTAAGTGCTATGTAATGCTTTACTTTATTGCTAAACGGTAGCGATAGTAGTAGAAGCATGCAGGGCGTGACAACCCCGATGGCGACACGTTGATGGAGATCAAGATGATGGAGATCATGGTGTCGTGCCAGTGACGATGGAGATCATGCCGGTGCTTTCAAGATGGAGATCTAAAGCACAAGTTCATGGTCATATCATGTCACTTATGAATTGCATGTGATGTTAATCCTTTTATGCACTTTCTTTTGCTTAGTACGACGGTAGCATTATAAGGTGATCCCTCACTTAAATTTCAAGATAAATTGTGTTCTCCCCGAGTGTGCACCATTGCGAAAGTTCGTCGTGTTGAGACACCACGTGATGATCGGGTGTGATAGACTCTACGTTCACATACAATGGGTGGAAGCCAGTGTTGCACGCGCAGAACACTTGAGTTAAACTTGACGAGCCTAGCATGTACAGACATGGCCTTAGAGCACAAGAGACCGAAAGGTCGAACATGAGTCATATAGTAGATATGATCAACATGATGATGTTCACCATTGTAACCACCTCAACTCACGTGATGATCGGACTTGAGTTGGTGAATTTGGATCATGTATCACTCGGATGACCGGAGGGATGTCAATTTGAGTGGGAGTTCTTAAGTAATATGATTAATTGAACTCATTATCATGAACATAGTCAGTAGTGTCTTTGCAAATTATGTTGTAGATTACTTGCCCACGCTGTAGCTCCCTTGAATTTTTATATGTTCCTAGAGAAACAGAGTTGAAAGATGATGGTAGCATTATTGCGAATTGGATCTGTGATCTGAGGATTGTCCTCATTGCTGCACAGAAGGCTTATGTCCTTAATTCACCGCTCGGTGCGCCAACCCCTCTAGCGTCGTCTGTAGATGTTGTGAACATCTGACAGGTATGTGCTGATGACTACTTGATAGTTTAGTGCGTCATGCATTACAGCTTAGAATTGAGGCTTCAAAACATTTTGAACGTCACGGAACATATGAGATGTTCAAAGAGCTGAAATTAGGATCTCAGGCTCGTGCCCGTGTTGCGAGATATGAGATCTCCAACAAGATTCTTTTCCTGCAAGATGAACGAGAATAGCTCAATCGTTGAGCATGTGCTCAGATTGTCTGGGTGCTACAATCGCTTGAATCGAGTGGGAGTTGATCTTCCAGATAAGATAGTGATTGGTATAGTTCTCCAAGTCACTGTCACTAAAGCTACTAGAACTTAGTGATGAACTATAAAACGCCAGGGATAGAAATATTGATCCCTGAGTTGTTCGCGATGTTTGACACCGCGAAGGTAGAAATCGAGAAGGAGCGTCAAAGTGTTTATGGTTAGTTAAAACCACTAGTTTCGAGAAGGGCAAGAGCAAGGAGGGAAACTTCATGGATAGCAAGTCAGTTGCTGCTCCAGTGAAGCAACCCAAAGTTGAACTCAAACCCGAGACTAAGTGCTTCGATTATGAGAAGAGTGGTCACTGAAGTGGAACAACCCTAGATACTTGGTTGATAAGAAGGCTGGCAAATGTCAATAGAAGTATATTTGATATAACGAGTTATTGATATGTACCTTGCTAGTACTCCTAGTAGCACCTGGGTATTGGATACCGGTTCGGTTGCTAAATGTTACTAACTCCAAATAAAAGCTACGGAATAAACGGAGAACTAGCTAAGGGTGAGGTGATGATATGTGTTGGAAATGTTTCCAAGGTTGATGAGATCAACATTGCATGCTCTCTCTACCTTCAGGATTAGTGACGAACCTAAATAAATGTTATTTGGTGTTTTGCGTTGAGCATGAACATGATTAGATCATGTTTATTGCAATATGGTTATTCATTTAAGTTAGAGAATAATGGTTATTCTATTTACCTGAATAATACCTTCAATGGTCATGCACCCAGTGAGAATGGTTTGTTGAAATCTTGATCGTAGTAATACACATGTTCATAACATTGATGTCAAAAGATACGAAGTTAATAATGATAGTACCACATACTTGTGGCACTGCTGCTAAATGTCATATTGGAATAAAGCGCATGAAGAAACTCCATGCTGATGGATCTTCGGACTCATTCGATTTCGAATCGGTTGAGACATGCGAACCATGCCTCTTGGGCAAGATGACTTAAAAAACCCGTTGGATGGAGCGGGCAAGTGATTCATTGGAAATGATACATGTTCATGTATGCAATCCAGTGAGTCTTGTAGCATGCAGTGGATATCATTATTTTCTTACCTTCACTGATGATTTAAGTAGATATAGTGTATATTTACTTAATGAAACACAAGTCTGAATCGTTTGAAAAGTTCAAGAAAATTCAGAGTGAAGTTTAAGATCATCGTGACAAGAAGATAAAACTATCTGCGATATGATCGTGGAGGTGAATATCTGAGTTACGAGTTTGGCATACAACTTTAGACAATTTGAAAGTTGTTTCACAACACACGCCACCTGGAACACCATAGTGTGATGGTATGTCCGAACGTCATAGTCATGCTCTATTGGATATGGTGCATGTTACGATGTCTCTTATCATTTTGCTACTATAATTTTGGGGTTGTGCATTAGAGACAACTACATTCACTTTAAATAGGGCACCATCTAAAGTCGTTGAGATGACACTGTGTGAACTATGGTTTGTTAGAAACCTAAGCTGTCATTTCTTAATGTTTGGGGCTGTGAAGCTTGTGTGGAAAAAGTTTTCACCTAATGAGCTCGAACCCAAAGCAGACAAACGCATCTTCATAGAATACCCTAAGAATAGTTGGGTGAACCTTCTATCTCAGATCCAAGCATAAAAATGTTTGGTGCTAAAACTGGGTCCTTTCTCGATAAAGGGTCTCTGTTGAAAGAGTTGAGTGAGAGGAGGATAGAACTTGAGGAGGTTGTTGAAACCTCTGCTTCAACCAGAAAGTAGCGCAGCACAGAAAGATGTTTCTGTGAAGCCTACGTCAGTTGAAGAGGAAGTTAATGATGATGATCATGAAAGCCTCGGATCAAGTTACTATCGACCTACGAGGAAATTAGAACTTGATGAGGTTATTGATGTTGGAAATATGCCCTAGAGGCAATAATAAATTATTTATTATCATATTTCCTTGTTCATGATAATCGTTTATTATCCATGCTATAATTGTATTGATCGGAGACTTAGATGCATGTGTGGATACATAGACAAAACCATGTCCCTAGTATGCCTCTAATGGAATAGCTCGTTGATCAAAGATGGTTAAGGTTTCCTAGCCATGGACATGAGATGTCATTTGATAATGGGATCACATCATTAGGAGAATGATGTGATGGACAAGACCCAAACTACAAACGCAGCATACGATCGTGTCAGTTTATTGCTACTGTTTTCTTCATGTCAAGTATATGTTCCTATGACCATGAGATCATGAAACTCATGGACATCGGAGGAGTGCCTTGTGTGTATCAAACGTCGCAACGTAACTGGGTGACTATAAAGGTGCTCTACAGGTATCTCCGAGGGTGTCTGTTGAGTTGGCATGGATCAAGACTGGGATTTGTTACTCCGTGTGACGGAGAGGTATCTCAGGTCCCACTCGGTAATACAACGTCACAACAAGCCTTGCAAGCAATGTGACTAAGTGTTAGTCACGGGATCTTGTATTACAGAACGAGTAAAGAGACTGGCCGGTAACGAGGTTTTACTAGGTATGAAGATACCGACGATCGAATCTCGGGCAAGTAAACATACTGAAGAACAAAGGGAACATCATACGGGATTAACTGAATCCTTGACATAGAGGTTCGACCGATAAAGATCTTCGTAGAATATGTAGGAACCAATATGGGCATCTAGTTCCCGCTATTGGTTTTTGACCGTAGAGGTGTCTCGGTCATGTCTACATAGTTCTCGAACCCGCAGGGTCTGCACACTTAAGGTTCAGTGACGTTTCGGTAGTATAGAGTTATGTACGGTGGTGAACGAAGTTTGTTCAGAGTCCTGGATGAGATCCCGAACGTCACGAGGAGCTCCAGAATGGTCCGGAGGTAAAGACTGATATATAGGAAGTCCCATTTTGGTCGCCGGAAAAGTTTCGGGCTAATCGGTAATGTACCGGGAGTGCCGGTAGTGTACCGGGAGACCACCGGGAGGGATATTTCGACCCAAGAGGCTTCATGGGCTGTGGGAGAGTAAATACCAGCCTTTTGTGCGCTGGTGGAAGTCCCACACAAGGCCCATGCGGCTGGGAGAAAAAGCCCAAAGGGAAAAAGGTGGAAAAAGGCCAAAAAAGGGAGGAATCCTAGTCCTACTAGGATTGGAGGAGGAGTCCTCCTCTCCTCCCCACTTTGGTTGACCCAAGGGCTGGATTTTTGGCAGCCAAGACTCCTCCTCCTCTCCTCCTATATATACTAGAGGATTTTAGGGTTTTGGCACAGAATTTTCAGCCACGTGCTACCCGTTCCTCTAATGCATAGTTTCTCCTCTAGATCGGTTTTCTGCAGTGCTTAGGCGAAGCCCTGCCGGAATTGCTCCACCACCATCGACGGAGCGTTGTCATGCTGCCGGTGAACTCTTATCCCTCTCCACTCCCTCTTGCTGGATCAAGACGGTGGAGATCGTCATCAAGCTGCACATGTGCTGAACACAGAGGTGCCTTCCGTTCGGCACTAGATCGGAAGGACCGTGAACAAGATCGTGAGACGATTCGTGATGAGTTCACGGGACGGATCGTGATGAGATCGTGGGACGGATCGTGATGAGATTGCGGGACGGATCGTGATGAGTTCGCGGGACGGATCATGATTGGATCGCGGGACGGATCGTGATGTGATCGCGGGACGCTCGGCGATTTGGATCGCGAAGATGTTCGACTACACCAACCGCGTTTCTTAACGCTTCTCGCTTAGCGATCTACAAGGGTATGTAGATCCACTCTCCCTCTCGTAGATGCTCATCACCATGGATAGATCTTGCGTGTGCGTAGGAAAAAAAAATCCCCATGCAACATTTCCCAACATGACGATGGGGTGTAGAGGAAAGCTCAACCCCATGATGAAGTGGGGGGTGAACACCACCCGCTCGCCTGGCTGGGGGGGATTACTTGTCCCTTCTCTGTCGCGTGATGAGGGATGTCGATGGGAAGATAACCAGCCTTCTTGAGGTCAATTATGTCTTGGTTGTTGACCGTGGAGACTTCCCACTAGCTGTTGGAGCCCGCCATTATTGAGCTCGGAAGCGGGGGTGGAGAAACCTAGATCTGTGCTCTGGAGGCATAGGTGAATAGGAGGCGGAGAAGTCGAATGGAGAACGTGAGGGGCCTTCTGGGTTTTCTCTCCCCTTTTATGAGGTCTATCGATTTGGGCTCCCCTTTCTGTGCCATGAATCCCTCCACTTCCCGAGACATGCGACCCATTGCGGGCGTGTGATTAAGTATATCCCGTATAAAATGGGACGTGATCGACACGTTGATAGATCGTGGGGATGGAACGGCCTCAAACCGCGCATCAAGTGCTTGTAACTGGCCTATCGGTCATGGCGGGCTATGACCTTTCGTCACAGTGGTCGTCAGGAAACATTACCATTTTCCCTTGACGCAGGCCTTCAAAGCCAACTTATCTCATAGGATTCAGATGTGCCATTATGTGGAGAACTACTTATCATCGGAGGTCGAACTTTGGCTCGACAGAAAGGAACTCACCTCGCACACCCAAGACTCTATTTGCAAAGCAATTGGATCTGAAGACCCTTGGCGTTGGAGCCAAGTTTGGGGGCTACTAAGGGAGTCCTGGATTAGGGGGTCCTCGGATATCCGACATGTTGTCTATGGGTCGGACTATATGGGCTACTCACCGAGCACTGGATGGTTTGAAGGCCAATTTTCTAGGATGGAAGCTTTGAGGAACATGGCTTGCGCTCCATGTTTGATGTAGTAAATAGGCATGTTTATCTCTTAGGCATGTAACCGACCATGTGTAAACCCTAGGCCTCCTCAAGTTCTATATAAGCCGGAGGTTTTAGGGTAGAGAGAGAGGATAACTCGCCTAGGGTTAGGCATACAATCTCGAGGTAGATCAACTCTGTATTCCCATACACCATCTATACAATCAAGCAGGACATAGGGTATTACCTCCATTGGAGAGCCCGAACCTGGGTAAAATCGTGTCCCCTCGTGTCTTGTTACCGTTGATCCTAGTCTCACAGTTCGGGACCCCCTACCCAAGATTCGCCAGTTTTGACACCGACAGTGGGCGTGACAGGATGGCTGATGAGACCGGTTATAGATCGGCTATGCCCCAAAGACAGGGAAAGGAGCCATTAGAGCCTAGCGAAAGGTTCGACCTGCGAGACGACCTAAACTACAAAGAAGGTCGCACAAGATCCATCTACGGATCTAGAGGTTACTCACCCGATAGACAGGAAGGGTATAGACCATGGCTTGACCGCAATAACAGAGGCCGAGAACGCAACTGGGCTAGAACAGACGTCGAATACAGGCGCAACATAGCTCGGGTAAGAGGCGCCGCTCACCCACTATGCTTCATAGATGAGGTGATGTAGCATCAGTTCCCGGAGGGGTTTAAACCCGTGTACATAGAGCAGTACAATGGGACAACTGACCCAACCGTATGGATTGGGGACTTACTCCTCCACATCCACATGGTTCGAGGAGATGATCTCGACTCCATCAAATACCTCCCCCTAAAACTCAAGGGGCCATCTCGGCACTGGTTAAACAGCCTCCCCGAAAACTCCATCGGCCGTTGGGAAGACTTAGAGGATGCATTCCGATCTAACTTCGAGGGCACCTATGTTCGGTCGTCGGATTCCTCCGACCTAAGTAACGTTGTTCAGAAGCCCGGAGAGTCTGCGCAGCAATTCTAGAAACGATTCTTGACCAAGAAGAACCAGATTGTCGATTGCCCATACGCTGAGGCAATAGCCTCCTTCCGGCATAATATTCGGGATGAATGGCTGGCTCGCCAGCTCGGCCAGGATAAACCTCGAACTATGTCCGCTCTTACATCCCTCATGACCCACTTTTGCGCAGGCGAAGATAATTGGCTAGCACGACGCAGCCACAACTCCGAAGACCCCGGAACCTCCTAAGTCCGGGATGGCAACGGGGAACCCAAGCAAAACAAGAACAAGCGTCGACACAATAATAGTGATCCGATGATATGGTTGTTAACGCCGGCTTCCACAATTCTCGACCTGGGAAGCGGAAGAAGCCTCCTAAAGGCAATCACAACGGACCAAACCCACTGGAGAAGATCATGGAAAGGCATTGTCAAATCCACGGGACTCAAGATAAGCCCGCCAACCACACACACCATAACTATTGGGTGTTTAAACAGGTCGGCAAGCTCCCGCCCAAGGATCAAGGCAAGATCCATCACAGCAAAGATAAGGATGAGCCTCGGGCTCCGATTGGTGGTGGACAGAAGAAATTCCCTCCAGAGGTCAAAACAATATACATGATATACGCCACCCATACACCCAAGAAGGACAGGAAGCGTGCCCTTCGTGACGTCTACATTGCAGAGCCTGTAGCTCTAAAGTATAACCCATGGTCGGCATATCCGATCACCTTTGATCGACACGATCACCCGACCAGTATCCGTCATGGGGGTTTGGCCGCACTCGTCCTAGACCCCATCATAGATGGGTATCACCTCACAAAAGTCCTAATGGATGGAGGAAGTAGCCTTAACCTGATTTACTCAGACACAGTGAAAAAGATAGGAATAGATCCGTCAAGGATCAAACCCAGCAACACTACCTTTAAAGGAGTGATCCCAGGTGTTGAAGCCCGTTGCATGAGCTCCGTCAGCCTAGAAGTAGTGTTCGGCTCGCCCGATAACTTTCGCAGCGAAGACTTGATCTTCGACATTGTACCCTTCCACAGCGGTTATCATGCCCTACTCGGCCGGACAGCGTTCACTCGCTTCAGCGCCGTTCTGCATTATGCATACGTCAAGCTCAAGATGCCTGGCCCCAAGGGGGTCATTACTGTTAACGGCAACATGGAGCGCTCTCTCTGAACTAAGGAACATGTGCTGACAGTAGCGGCCGAATTTAATTACAATGATGATCGGCAAACTCCGACATCTGCCATAAAGGCAGGCAAGATGGGGAAGCGGGCACGGTTTTAGACCGAACTCTCAGAACTTTCCCCTACCTTAAATAGGGAATCACCCCCATTGCACAACCCTAGGACCAGCAAAGTACGTGTCAAGGAGGCACAACTTCGCGCTCAAACAGAACAGTCTGTAGCATCTGATTGTTTCGAATACTTTTGTAACACAAAAAATTAGGAAAAATTAGGAAAAAGTTAGAAATTTGTATATCAATCTTGTGTAAAAAATTCAGAATTTTATCAGCTTCTGTGATTTTTAATAATTTTGTGACTAGCGCACAAAGTTTCTGTTTTTCAACATCAAAGCAACTATCACCCAACATGATCCCAAAGGCTTTACTTGGCACAAACACTAATTAAAACACAAAAAACACAATCATAGCAGTATGATAATTTTGCAAACACTCAAGAATAGAAAGCAAAAAAGCAAAAATAAAATTTTATTCATTGGGTTGCCTCCCAACAAGCGATATTGTTTTACGCCCTTAGCTAGGCATAAAGCAAGGATCTAAGGTTTGTCATCTTTGTTCTTTTGAAAATAAAAGGAAAATTTCCTATCAATGGCATATAATTTTCTATTCTATGAAATCACATGACCATGGATAGCAGAAGAAATATTAAGCATGTTGCGAAATTTGGTATCTAAACTAGCCTTCATCTCTTTAATGTTTTCGTTTTGATAAGAGCACATAAGGGTAGTTGATTCAACATTTTCTCCTTTGGGGAGGCCAAATATAGTTTTCATCTTTTCATAAGTATCAACAGCATCACCTCCAAGAAAACCATTTTCAAATATAGAATCCAAAACTTGCTTGAAAGAAGATGGTAAACCATCATAGAAACTTTTCAAGTATATCTCTATATGATATTGCGGCACATAGCTAGCTCAAATTCTCAACAACCTATCCCAAGCATCTTTCAAAGATTCATCAAGCAAATAACAAAAAATTCTGGGATCATCTTCATCGCAATTGTTAAGATTTTGCTTAACAACCCCGGTATATCCTTCCATAGCATCATTGTTTATGAGTTTAGAGAGGACTGAGGGGCTATCCAAAGCAGTAAAACTCGATAGAAAACTCTTAGCCTTTTTAGGATCGGTCATGGCGAGAAAATGGCAAGCGGGAAAAGAGAGGCGAATAAAACGGCAAATTTTTGTGAAGTTGGGGAGAGGAAACGAGAGGAAAATGGCAAATAATGTAAATTGCAAGGAGATGAGATTTGTGATTAGGAACCTGGTATATGTTGAAGATCCTCCCTGGCAACGGCGCTAGAAATTCTTTTTGATGTCGCTTGAAGCTACGTCGGTATTTCCCCAAAGAGGAAGGGATGATGCAGCACAATGGAGGTAGGTATTTCCCTCAGATATGAAACCAAGGTTATCGAACCAGTAGGAGAACCAAGCAACACAACATAAACAGCCCCTGCACACAAATAACAAATTCTCGTAACCCGGCGTGTTAAAGGGGTTGTCAATCCCTTTGGGGTAACGGCGCTAGAAAGGCACGTGGACGGGAGAAAGATTTGTAGATTATGATAGATCGAATGCCAAATAAAATAAAGTGCAGCAAGGTATTTTTGTATTTTTGGTTTAATAGATCTGAAAATGAAAGCAAAGGAAAAGTAGATCGCAAAGGCAAATAATGAGAAAGAGACCCGGGGGCCGTAGGTTTCACTAGTGGCTTCTCTCGAGAAAATAGCAAACGGTGGGTGAACAAATTACTGTTGGGAAATTGATAGAACTTCAAATACTCATGATGATATCCAGGCAATGATCATTACATAGGCATCACGTCCAAGATTAGTAGACCGACTCCTGCCTGCATCTACTACTATTACTCCACACATCGATCGCTATCCAGCATGCATCTAGTGTATCAAGTTCATGGAAAAACAGAGTAATGCAGTAAGAACGATGACATGATATAGACAAGATCTATCTATGTAGAGATAGACCCCCATTGTTTTATCCTTAGTAGCAACGATACATACGTGTCGTTTCCCTTTCTATCACTGGGATCAAGCACCGTAAGATCGAACCCACTACAAAGCACCTCTTCCCATAGCAAGATAAATAGATCAAGTTGGCCAAACAAAACCCAAATATCGTAGAAGAAATACGAGGCTATAAGAAATCATGCATATAAGAGATCAAAGAAACTCAAATAACTTTCATGGATATAAAAAGATAGATCTGATCATAAACTCAAAGTTCATCGATCCCAACAAACACACCGCAAAAGAGTTACATCATATGGATCTCCAAGAGACCATTGTATTGAGAATTCAGCGAGAGAGAGAAAGCCATCTAGCTACTAACTACGGACCTGAAGGTCTACAAAGAACTACTCACGCATCATCGGAGAGGCACCAATGGAGGTGGTGAACCCCATGCGAGATGGTGTCTAGATTGAATCTGGTGGTTCTGGACTCTGCGGTGGCTGGATGAATATTTCATCGCCTCCCCTGGGGTTTTTGGAATATTGAGGTCTCTATAGAGTAAAGAGGCGGTCCGGGGGGTACCCGAGGTGGGCACAACCCACCAGGGCGCGCCTGGGCCTCCATGCACACCCTGATGGGTTGTGCCTCCCTCGGGGCACCCCAGAGGCGCAGCCAGGGCCTGTTGTGTTCCTTCTGGCCCAGAAAAATTATTGTAAAGTTCCACGGCATTCAGGCTTCGTCTGGTATTGATTTTCTGCGAGGTAAAAAACATGGAAAAAACAGCAACTGGCACTTGGCACTATGTCAATAGGTTAGTACCAAAAAATGATATAAAATGATTATAAAACATCCAAGATTGATAATATAACAACATGGAACAATCAAAAACCATAGATACATTGGAGACGTATCAAAGTCCTTCTTCAGTCCGTTGTCGACGGACTGAATGCTCTACAATACTGCACCCATAAGGGTGCGGTGCTCCTCGGCGATGGAGGCGCTCGATAAAGCCTCCTCCATGACCAGCCACCCATTTATTGGTGGCACCGATGGTGATCGGATAACCCGACCACCAACTGAGATTTGAACCATTGCCTCCGGAGGCATGGTGGGATCTGGAGAAGCCCTCAGAGGGGACTAAGTAGCCGCTCTTCCATCCTCCTCAGTATTCAGGTGGAGTACCTCCCCGGTCTTTGGTGACTGAGGCTAACGCCTCGGCCATGATGTCGTCTCCCCTGCCGATGATGCCCAGCTCCATAGGAGTATGCCGGGACGACACCTTCGCAGAGTCCTTCGCGGCGCTCGAAGGGGTGGGATGCGATGCATTCGCACTCTCCGCTAGTTCGGCGGGCGGGGTCTCCCCATTCGAAACTTGGTCGGTGGGGAGCACGCGCGGGGGGCTACAAAGTCAATAAATGCTCGCACGTTATTAAACTATAAACTCATCAATGACAAATATAAGAGTCTTCATATCGTCACCTTAGAGAAGGGGGCTTGACCCTTATGCTCCTTCACGGAGCATTCTTGAAGTCATTAGACTCAGTATCCGAGCTCAAACTGTCGTCGGATAGGGATATCTGTGTCCGGCACGCCTTCTTCTGGGCAGGAGGAGGTGTTTCCTCCAAGGCGTCTGGTGATGCCGCCCTATTTCTTGCGTGGGGGGAATCGCCCTCCCCCTCAACTTCGTCCTCCTCCTCTTCTTCCTCCTCCTCATGCTCCTCTTGATTCGAGGGCGCATGAGTTTCCTCGGACACAGCCTATGGTTGGTCCTTGATGTGAAGGCCTTCTCGTCCTGGTTTCTTCTTCTCCTTCTTCGCGGAGGCCTCGTAAGGCTTCTCGACGAGCATTTCCGCTAACAGCTCGGACCTAGCATCTTCGGGCTGAGGCGTTGGACTGCCTATGTTCACGACTTTGCTCAGCCATTTCTGCAAAGAATGATCAGAAAAGATGTTATAGATCTCCTCTATGAAGGACATAGCCGATCAAGTAAAATTATACCGTACCTTGGAAGCGGTCTTGGCAGGGTGCAGACCCCGATCTTTCGCCTCAGATGGCCAATCCTGTTGCAACTTGAAAAGCGCCTTCCACATCTTCTCTCGCATAGTGCGGAAGAGGTGCAGAATCGTGGGCGTGTCGTCGAGCCAACGAGCCCACAGGGGAGTATCCCGACATTGGCAGGGGAGGATGTGCTGTCAGAGCATAACCTGGACCACGTTGGTCAGCGTGATGTCGTTATTGATAATGGAACCGATGCACTTCTGCAGGTCGCTCACTTCCTTGCTCGGTCCCTAGTTGAGGCCCTTACGGAGCCATGAAGTCAATCTGGTGGGGTGACCGGATCTGAATCCAGCAGGGGCAATCTGGCCCTCTTCCCTTGTCTCATTGATACAAAACCACTCCTTCTGCCACACCTTGATGGTGTCGATGAAGGTACCCGATGGCCATACGACACGGTTGAGTTTTCTGATGACATGCCCGTGATACGTCTCCAACGTATCTATAATTTATGAAGTATTCATGCCATGCTTACAATAATTCTATATGATTTTTGTATGATTTTATTAGAACTAACCCATACTGACGTTGTTTTCAGCAGAACTACCGTGGTGTTGTTTTTGTGTAGAAATAAAAGTTCTCGGAATGAGCTGAAAATTTATGGAGAATATTTTTGGAAAATATAAAAAATACTGGATTGAAGAGTCATCGGAGAGGAAGGGCGAGTAAGCAACAAGCCACAGGGACGCGCCCCCCCTAGGGTGCGCCCCATGCCTTGTGACTTCCTTGTCGACCCCTTGGACTTGTATCCACCGCCACAAACTCTTATAAATACGGAAACCCCCGAAAAGAAACTTAGATCAGGAGTTCCGCCGCCGCAAGCCTCCATAGCCACAAAAAACCAATTGGGAGCCTGTTCCGGCAACCTCCGGGAGGGGGAAACCATCATCGGATGCCATCTTCATCATCTCGGTGGTCTCCATGACGAGGAGGGAGTAGTTCACCCTCGGGGCTAAGTGTATGTACAAGTAGCTACGTGTTTGATCTCTCTCTCTCTCCTGTTCTTGAGATGGCACAATCTTGATGTACCGCGAGCTTTATCGATATAGATGAATCATATGGAGTTTTCCCCTCTCTATCTTGTTGTGATGAATTGAGTTTTCCTTTTGAAGTTTTCTTATCGGATTGAGTCTTTAAGGATTTGAGAACACTTGATGTATGTCTTGCGAGGGGATATCCGTGGTGACAATGGGATGTTCTATTGATCCACTTGATGTATGTTTTGGTGATCAACTTGCAGGTTCCGTGACCATGGGAATCTATGCATAGGGGTTGGCACACGTTTTTTTGTCTTGACTATCCGGTACAAACTTTGGGGCGCTCTTTGAAGTTCTTCGTGTTGGATTCAACATGAGGAATCTGAAATTATGTGATGCATATCTTATAATCAAGTCCATGGGTACTTGTGCTGATATTGGAGTATCGAGGTGACATTAGGGTTTTGGTTGATATGTATCTAAAGGTGTTATTTTAGTACAAACTCTAGGGCTGTCCGTGACACTTATAGGGATAGCTCATAAGATTGATTAGAAAAGATAACTTTGAGGTGGTTTCGTACCCTACAATAATGTCTTCGTTAGTTCTCCGCTATTTGTGACTTTGGAGTGAACTCTTTGTCGCACGAGAGGTACTTACATATGATTCAACTATGCCAATATTGTTGAGAGAAATTGCACTAGTGAAAGTATGGACCCTAAGATTTGTTTCCAAACATTTATACAACGTTTTGCTCGCTGTTTACTATTTGTTACCTTGCTTTTTTATATGTTAAGATTACAAAAACCTATATCTACCATCCATATTACACTTGTATCACCATCTCTTCGCCAAACAAGTGCACCTATATAATTTACCATTGTATTGGGTGTGTTGGGGACACAAGAGAATCTTTGTTATTTGGTTGCAGGGTTGTTCGAGAGAGACCATCTTCATCCTACAACTCCCATGGATTAATAAACCTTAGGTCATCCACTTGAGGGAAAATTGTCGTTGTCATACAAAACGCTGCACTTGGAGGCCCAACACGAGTCTACAAGAAGAAGGTTGTGTAGTAGACATCAAGCTCTTTTCTTGCAATTAAATCTTTTAGTTTCTTGTTTTGACTAGTTTAGTCTATAAAATAAAACTACAAAAAATGGAATTGAGGTTGCCTCATATGCTTCATCTTTTTAACGTCTTTCGTGAAAATGATGGAAAGGAAAATTGTGCTCAAGTGTTATAAGAAGAAGTTATTAAAATGTTTGACACTAAATCTTTGAGTGATGAGCATGACTGCAATTTTGTTAGTATGAATTCTTTGAATATCCATAGTACTAATGATGATTGCACTAGTCATGATAAAAATATTTCTTATAAGCATGTCAATTTTTGGGGAGTACATAGATTTTGTCAAGACATGTCTAAAAGGGAAGATAGATTTTGTAAGAGGCATAAGTATTTAGAAACTAAATGGTTGCAAAGAGGCTATATGTTTGTGCTGAAAGACTTAATATTTCTCGCGCGTCCTTGTGAACTTTGCAATGAAAGTTGTCATTTAATTTCCAATGTGAATTATTTCATGATCGAATTGTGTCCAAAAATTGTGTTTGCCTGATTACCCTTTAGCATCATAATTAACTTAGTCTATTCTTGGGGTATGAAGAAATGAAACATGAAACTAATGATGTTCCAGCTTGGGTTCTCATGAAAATGATTAATTTTGATCTAAAAGAAATCTATATGTATTGTGTGGTAAATTGCATTGAGAATCCTTATATATCCAATTACATAAAGACAAGAAAATAAATAGAAGAGGTAGATAATACTAATGAAGGGAAGAGGTTTCCCAATATCCTCCTATTTTTTCTTATGACAAATCAGGTAACGAGGAGAAGGTTTTATTCAACCAACCTCTTCAAAAAGAAGTTTGGAGGAATTAAATAAAGCCACACATAATGTGGTGAAGAATAAGAAAAGAAGTAAAAGTAAAGGTAAAGAGGTATCTCTCCCAAATAATGTTGCTCCGATTATTGATAGGCCTCATGAGAATGAATCAAAAATAGTTGTGGAAGATAATACACTTGAGGATGATTTTGTTATGCCTATTGCTTGTTGTGAAAATTATGATTGGGAAGATAATGATACTTCTTATAATCTTGAAAATATTTATGGCACCAGCTTGGAGGATGATGATAATAATTGCTATACTATTGGTGCTATTCATACCATTAATGATAAGAGTGATTATGTTTATGTTATACAAAGCCACAAGCTTGGGGATGCTATGTTTGATGAAAATGACATGTTTGAGAATTTATTTGCTGCAATTAATGTTTGTCCCAAGCTTTGGGATGCTATGCTTAATGAAGATGATCTTTTTATTCCCCCTACTTTGAATAATCAAATTTGTTATAATGATTGCATGCCTCCTACTTATGATGATTATTGTGATGATACTTATGCAATGAAAAAGAGTGATGATTACTATTATGATACTTGTCATAATTATGAATACCCTTTTACTAAATATTACTCTTTTAGTGTCGTACCAATTTTTAGTATTCAAGTCTTTTATGATACTCCCACTATTAGTCATCAGAAGAAATTTGCTTATGTGGAGAGTAGTAAAATTTATATTCTTGTAGATCATGAAAAGAATGCTTTAAGTGCTGGTTATATTGTGTAATTCCTTCATTATTCTACTGAAAATTATTATGAGGGAGGAACATATGCTTATAGGAATTGCAATAATATCAAGTTTCCTCTCTATGTGTTCAAATTCTTGAAGATATGCTTGTTTTCCATTAATATGCTAGATGATTATTGATCCCATAAATTGTTTGCTCAAAAAATACCTATGCATAGTAAGTGGTTTAGACTTAAATGTGCTTGTAATGAGATTCATGATGCTCTTTTGCATGTTTCAATTACTATTCCTATCTGAGCATCAGGAAATCATCATGTCTTGCTAAAAAGCATTAAAGAAAAGTGCTTGTTGGGAGACAACATAACACTTTTAATTTATTTTTTTGTGTGTTCACATGATTAAGCTACTGTATTAATCATGTTTTGTGTCTTTTATTTCAATAGAGTGCCAAGTTAAACCTTTGGGATAGTGTGGATACTTGCGTGTTTGATTCTGTGCAAAAACAGAAAGTTTGTGTCCAGTAAATGAACTATGTGATTTTACTGGAGCGTCAAACAATTCCTAATGTTTTACACAAAAAATTATATTAAAATTCATTTAGTTTTCCTAATTTTTTAGAATTTGTAGAGTCATGTAAGTATGGTGATAATTCATATCTTTATAAACTGTTCTGTTTTTGACAGATTCTGTTTTGCATGCATAGTTTGCTTGTTTCAAGTGTTCCTATAGCTTATATTGAGTAATATAAATTGTGGTAATTATGTAATAAATTAGGTATCAAGTGCGAACAATTATGAATCTTGTCTTTACAGTACCTAAGTGAATGATTTATCTTTACTACACTAACCCTTCTCACGAAGTTCCGTTAAGTTTTGTGTGATTGAAGTTTCCAAGTTTTGGGTGAGACATCGATATGAGGAGAATAAGGAGTGGCAAGAACCTAATCTTGGGGATGTCCAAGGCACCCCTAAGGTAATATTCAAGGAAGACTCAAGCGTATAAGCTTGGGGATGCCCCGGAAGGTATCCCCTCTTTCGTCTTCAATACTATCGGTGTATCTTACTTGAAGCTATATTTTTATTCATCACATAATATGAGTTTTTCTTGGAGTGTAATTTTATTTTGTTTTTCTCTGTTAGGTGTTATTTATAATCTTGTTTTTCAATAAAAATTTCCAAGATTTGCCTTAGGATGCTTGCATTGCATGTTTTGATGTGTGCTATGTAAAAACAGAAACTTTGGCTGTAGTGTTTGAATTTTCATATTTCACTGGAACGTGGAAATTTAATAAAAAAATTTACACAGTGATATCATATAAATTTTATAGAATTTACTAAATTTTCATAATTTTTTGAGTTATATAACTACAATGTTTTCATAAATTGCTACAGACCGTTCTGTTTGGACAGATTGCTGCCATAGTTTTCTTATCTACTTATCCTATAGTTTCCATAGCCTATATTGGTAGATAAGAATTGTGTAAATGATAGTATACATTACCTATGTATAAAAATTATTATGCAACTTGTCTTGGCAGTACATAAAGAGCTGATTTATTATTATGTGTACTAACCTATCTCACGAGTTCTTTTTGAGTTTTGTGTGAATGAAGTTTTTGAGAATAGGTGAAACTGGGATATGTGAGGATTGAACAAGATATAAATCTCAATACTGGGTATTACCAAGGCACCCCAAGTAAATATCTCAAGAAATATCAAGCATCTAAGCTTGGGTATGCTACGCATCCCACCTCTCTTTTTCGATTATCGATTAGCCTATGTTGAGCCTAAATTTTTATTCATTCACATGATGTGTGCTATTCTTGGAGTGCTATTTTTGTTTTGATTGGTGTTTAAATAAAATACTAAGATCTGAAAATCTTTATTGAGAGAGAGAGAGAGAAAGTCCTCACATAACTACTTAATTGTTTGACTACTCATTGATCTTCACTTATATGTTTTGGAGTAGTTTTGTCACTTACTCTCGTGCTTCACTTATATCCTATGAGTAAATGGTTGAATGAATTGAATATCATAAATCTGAAATTATATATGTTTTATATGCTTATCCCATGGGGAGTATTTACTTCACATATAAGAAGTATAGGTAGTAAAATTTATTGAAAGTTAGCAAACACCGCATTGATTACTTGAACAATTCATGAAAAAATATTGAAGGAAGATAGATTTCACATATAAATATACTATCTTGGAAATGTTCTATGATTGTGATTACCCATTAATTATTTTCAAACTTGAGCAAATTAGTTGAAGTTGGACATGGAAGACAACGTAATGAGTTATGGGTGCGTATATTTGCATAGAAGTTATATTGTTATGGATCCTCCAACATGTGGTGCTTGCTTCCACCTCATACTAGCCAAAACTTCCGCACCAAGTAGAAATACTACTTGTGCACCCAAACACCCTTAAACCCAAAGTTGTTCCATATGAGTCGACCATACCTACCTATATGCAATATTTACCTATCGTTCCAAGTAAATTTGCATGTGCCAAACTCTAATCCTTCAAATAATATTTTGTTTTGTATGCCCGGATCGCTCATATAGTAACTAGGGGCTGTCAGTATGTTCCATGCTAGGTGGGTTATTCTCACGATATGTGTTGATTCAATATCATTCACGATAAAGTGGCTGGTAATAGGGATTCCCAGCCCCGAAATAAAAAAATGGAAATAATTAAACAGAACTCCCCCAAGAATGTTGTTGGTATGGACGGTACTCGTGGATTCGGCTCGCTATGGAGTGTGAGTTATTGGTGGAGGGGGAGTAAAAACTTTACCATTCTGTTTGGGAACCGCCTATAATGTATCTAGCATGGAAGATACCGAGATCTCTTGGTTATTATGGTGACAATGAAAGCACACCGCTCGAAATTATTATTCATCTCTGTTTTAAAGGCTCGAGCTCTGGCACCTCTGCAAATCAATGCTTCCCTCTACGAAGGGCCTATATTTTACTTTATAGTGCTTACCTTTATGCAAGAGTCATGGTGATCTTAAGCACTTCCTATATTTCACCTTTTTCTCTTGGCAAGCGTCATGTGTTGGGGAAAGATCCAAGCATATATGGCCATACAAATATATTTGATCATGAATCATTATTGTTGACAATTATCTATATGATAAATAAGTTGGGAGGAGAAACTTTAAGCCCCTATATTTCTTTGTGTTCGATGGATGCCATTTTCTCTCAAAATATGTTTTAGTTTTAGCAATCATGGAATACTATAGGATAGTTGAGTATGTGGAATTTACTAAATCAAAGACCTTACATAGACCCTTCCTGAAAATAAGATGAATTGCAATTGTTTGGCGACTAAAAGCACTGTTTGTTAGTCTAATACTTTAACATGTAGATAGCTTGTTATTTCATCATGAGAAGGTTTAGGAGATGAGCTATTGTTTATGATATATAATGATGCTAGAAAAAGTGTTTGGAACTATCATTGATCAAATTTATGCACTATGCTAGCATTCACACTTCATAAATTATTTCCTTTATCATTTACCTACTCGAGGACGAGCAGGAATTAAGCTTGGGGATGTTGATACGTCTCCAACGTATCTATAATTTATGAAGTATTCATGTCATGTTTACAATAATTCTATATGATTTTTGTGTGATTTTATTAGAACTAACCTAGACTGACGTTGTTTTCAGCAAAACTACCGTGGTGTTGTTTTTGTGTAGAAATAAAAGTTCGCGAAATGAGCTAAAAATTTACGGAGAATATTTTTGGAAAATATAAAAAATACTGGAGTGAAGAGTCGTCGGAGAGGAAGGCCGAGGAAGCCACAAGCCACAAGGACGCGCCCACCCCCCTGGGTACGCCCCATGGCTTGCGACTTCCTCGTGGACCCCCTGGACTTGTATCCGCCGCCACAAACTCTTATAAATACGAAAAAACCCGAAAAGAAAC
The DNA here is from genome assembly GCA_022496015.1 of Hordeum marinum. Taxonomy (NCBI): domain Eukaryota; kingdom Viridiplantae; phylum Streptophyta; class Magnoliopsida; order Poales; family Poaceae; genus Hordeum; species Hordeum marinum. The sequence continues at coordinate 532,201,839 of CM039678.1, read as the reverse complement.
CTACATCGGGAGTTCTGCTACTGCAAGCCTCCAGAGCCACAAAAAACCAATTGGGAGCCCGTTCTGGCACCCTCCGGGAGGGGGAAACCATCACCGGATGCCATCTTCATCATCTCGATGGACTCCATAACAAGAAGGGAGTAGTTCACCCTCAGGGCTGAGGGTATGTACCAGTAGCTATGTGTTCTTGAGATGACACGATCTTGATGTACCGCGAGCTTTATTGATATAGATGAATCATATGGAGTTTTCCCCTCTCTGTCTTGCTATGATGAATTGAGTTTTCCTTTTGAAGTTTTCTTATCAAATTGAGTCCTTAAGGATTTGAGAACACTTGATGTATGTCTTGCGATGGGATATCCATGGTGACAATTTTTTATTGATCCAATTGATGTATGTTTTGGTGATCAACTTGCGGGTTCCGTGACCATGGGAATCTATGCATAGGGGTTGGCACATGTTTTTTGTCTTGACTTTCCGGTACAAACTTTGGGGCACTCTTTGAAGTTCTTTGTGTTGGATTGAACATGATGAATCTGAAATCATGTGATGCATATCTTATAATCAAGCCCATGGGTACTTGTGCTGATATTCGAGTATCGAGGTGACATTAGGGTTTTGGTTGATATGTATCTAAAGGTGTTATTTTAGTACAAACTCTAGGGCTGTCTGTGCCACTTATAGGGATAGCTCATAAGATTGATCAGAAAAGATAACTTTGAGGTGGTTTCATACCTACAATAATGTCTTTGTTAGTTCTCCGCTATTTGTGACTTTGGAGTGAACTCTTTGTCGCATGAGAGGTACTTACATATGATTCAACTATGCCAATATTGTTGAGAGAAATTGCACTAGTGAAAGAATGGACCCTAGGATTTGTTTCCAAGCATTTATACAACGTTTTGCTCCATGTTTACTATTTGTTACCTTGTTTTTTATATGTTCAGATTACAAAAACCTATATCTACCATCCATATTACACTTGTATCACCATCTCTTCATCGAACTAGTGCACTTATACAATTTACCGTTGTATTGGGTGTGTTGGGGACACAAGAGACTCTTTGTTATTTGGTTGCAGGGTTGTTTGAGAGAGACCATCTTCATCCTACACCTCCCACGGATTGATAAACTTTAGGTAGTCCACTTGAGGGAAAATTGCCTCTATCCTTGGAGGCCCAACACGAGTCTACAAGAAGAAGGTTGTGTAGTAGACATCACCCCACCGCAGTCTGCATGTTTGCCTCCAACGCACTTTGTCTTGACGTTGAACACTTTGAGACAAAGCCCAAAGTGTGGCTCGACCCGCAGAAAGGCCTCGCAGACGAGGATGAAGGCCGATATGTGCATGAAGGAGTTCGGCGGGAGGTCGTGGAAGTCGAGGCCGTAGAAAAACATAAGCCCCCTGACGAAGGGGTGGAGCGGGAAGCTCTGTCCCAAGGGAAGTGGGGGATGAAGACCACCCTTTCACCTGGCTTGGGAGTGGGGATCACTTGGCCCTTCTCCGGCGCGCGGTGGGGGATGTTTGCGGGGAGGTAGCCGGCCTTCTTGAGGTCCTGGATGTCCCGGTCGGTGACCGAGGAAGCCTCCCACTTGCCATTGGAGCGCGCCATGGATAAGCTCGAAGGGGGGGAAGTGGAAGACCTAGATCTGTGCTTCAGAGACTCAGGGGAATGGGGAAGCAGAGGAGGCGAATTAGAGGTGTGGTTAGGCCCCGGAGTTTTCTTTCCCTTGTATTAGTCTTATCGCTATTTGGCCTCCCCCTATTGTGCCGTGAATCCCTCCGCTTCCCGAGATGTGTGTGCCGTTGTGCGCGCGTGATTAAACATATCCCGTATAAACCGGGGCACGATGTGTGCATTCATAGATCGTGTTGATTAAAACAGCCTCGAACGGCGAATCGATTTTTTGCAACTGGCCTAGCGATTGTGGTGGGCCGTGACCTTTCGTTACAAGGGTCGTCACAGGACATTATTTTACCCCTTGACGTTTGGCCTTCAGGGTCGATCTATTCACGGTGTCCGGACATGCCACTACTTGGAAAACTACAAGTCGTTGGAGGCCAAACTAAATTCAGTGGGAAGAACTCACCTCGCAAGCCGAAGACTCTAATTACACGAAGCGACCGAAGCTAATACCCTTGGTGTTGGAGGCAAGTTCGGGGGCTACTGAGGGAGTCCTGGAATAAGGGGTCCTCGGGAGGCCGACGTATTTCTTATGGGCCAGACTATATGGACCGCTTGCCTAACATTGGATCGATCGAAGGCCCTGTCTCTAGGAAGGAAGCTTCGGGAATCGTGGCTTGTCCTCCACGTTTAATGTAGCAAATAGGCATGTTTATCTCTTCGGCATGTAACCGACCATGTGTAAACCCTAGGTACCCCCGGCGTCCGTATAAGCCGGAGGGTTTTAGGTTGTAGATATAGAACAACTCATCTAGGGTTTAGCTCTTTGATCTCGAGGTAGATCAACTCTATAACCTATACATCATCAATACAATCAAGCAGTACGTAGGGTATTACCTCCGTAGGAGGGCCCGAACCTGGGTAAAACCTTGTCCCCTTCGTCTCCTGTTACCAGCGATTCTAGTCTCACATCTCGGGACCCCCTACCCGAGATACGTCGGTTTTGACACCGACACCATCCAAACATCCTCAACTTTAATGGGAGCTTAGTGATAAGCCCTAAATGTATCTACATATTTCTTGTGATCATGGCATATTTCTATAATTATACAAAGTATACAATTTATTTCAACTTATATATTAATAAAATGCTAAAAGCGACTTCTTGTTTCTCAGTGTTTATGTATTCAGAGAAATTAGGTATTCTTTACTTACAAGAAAAACTTTAGAAAATACAAGGATTATTTCTGCAACAAAAGAGAGGGAACATGTCAAGACCCAGGCCTACAGGAGTCCTAAAGTGGTTGGCTGCCCTACCGAGGTGATCAGGGGGCGCCTGGATCCATCCCTACTAGCCTTCGGTGCCGAATGGCTTATATATACCCCTCCCAGATATTTATCATCCTTTTTTTGCTTCTGCTACTTCAAGATTCGAGGCAATCTCATCTAAAACTCTATTTCAGTATACTACCATAGGGGTGAGTCGTCATATTCTTTGTCAACAAAAATCATTGATGCTCCCATGATAATGTGAAAGTAGCCGACTTCCAGTACTATAGGTTCATACAATATCCATGATGCAATATCTCCTTATTTTCTCAATATAATGATCACGTGACGCGCCTTACATGATTGTGACCAATCTGATTTATTTTAGTGGCAATGTTTTCTATGTGATGAATTGTTCCTTTTTGTTCACGTTGTGTGTGATTCCTTTGCATGAGTTATAGATGTGTATTTTTCTCTGAGTAGTTGTTTTCTCTTAAGTTAGATCAATAATCAATTGAGAGAGTTGTGTGCATTATTTGGGTTTAAACTTTGCAAGTGTTTGTTGGGTTTAATTTCACAAGTAGCCTACCGCAGTTACAGCAAGTGGAAAGTTACCTTTATGGAGATTTACTATTGGTGAAACTATGAACCCTGGTCAGATTTCCTACATAAAGAAAGTTCTGATATCTTTACACACACTTTTATTTCTAGTTATTATTAATTCTGAAACCACAAAAATACTTGCTACCACACTATATATGAATTACTTCATACAAGTAGCAAATCTAGTGAGAGAACCTCTTTAAAGTTGTTGGGGATACAAGTCAAGTTTTATTCATGTTATTGAACTTATCATCGCGGTGTAGGAGCAAGTACCTTCACAAATTGATGCATTGATTTTCACTAACGGAAATTTGTGGCATAGTACAAACCCATGCATGTGGGGAGTCCAACTACTTTATATCATAGTGTGATGTCAGCACCATTTAAATCAACACAATATTTCCCATCACACGCATTCCTCTGTCGAGTTAGATGTCTTTCACACCTTATCTTCATTTCAATCATCATCTCTTAAGTCGATGATGACCCACAAGTATAGGGGGTCGCAACCGTCTTCAAGGAAAGTATTTTAACCAAAAAATATTTATCCGACACAAGGGGAGTCAAAGATTATTTATAAACCTTAGAAGTTATGTTGTCAATTTAACCATGTCCGGCTAAATAACTTGCTTACAACAATTTACTAGTAGCACAATAATATGTGAGCAATAGTGTTTTGGTAACAGTGACAGTAAGAAGAGCAGTATCAACTCCCTAAGCTTATCTTATTGCTTGTCCTCAAACAATTTAATTGGCAAACTGAAGGCGGCAAAGAAAAACATGTACAGACTCGTTTGCTTTTATAGATGTATAGAAATTTAGTCAAAGATCTAATTATAACAAAGATCATAGAGTAACCATATGCTTGATAACACGTAACAATCATGTTCGCTCATGACCAGAGCATAACCAACGAAAAGAACATAATACTATATCTCAACCATAATCAAGATGGATAAAATGAAATATTATAGAGACTTATATCTTGCTAGTTGTTTCTAAAATCGCAAAACATAAATGTAGAGCACCCCTGAAGTTCAAGCAACTACTAAATATTATAATTTAGCATAGAGAACTTCAGTCACGCTTGGCTTAACATTAATTAGCTAGACTCAATCTATGTTACACCAAGAATGGCAATAGCGCTCTCTATGTTGGTTCTTGAGAAGAATGTGATGACTCAAAATAAAAATAGCATGGAAAAAATGCCCTTCACTGAGGAAATCAGAGATTAACACGCGCCAAAGATCAGTAGTTAAAATAGAGGTAAATTTATTTGAGTTGTGTACTTTTCAGTCATCGATTTCACAACGGATAATCTCATCATCTTCCATGCTAAACATATGTGACAGTGATTCCGTGGCTTAACACTCGTCCTTCAACTTTTCTTACCAATAACCATGGCTAGCTGAATTCACGGGTGCCTGCCAACAATGTCAGTGAGAGGAGTGGTTTATTTGTTTAATTAGTTAGGACTGGGCATCCCTTTACCAGATCTCTTGCAAATTTAAAATAAGCATAATTCATGCTTTTTGTGGGGATCACGCATTTAGCATGGAAATAACACTATCCCCTACCAATCCATGAGATTTACAGGCACACAAACTAGAAGTCTTGAAAGTTTAGAGATAGCACATGCAATTTTACTTGGAATGACAGTGAAATACCATCTATAGATAGATATGCTGGACTCTTTATGACAATACTTGTTTTAAAGGAGTTAGGTGCAGAAGCAACATTTCCTCTTATTACAAACAAAGGCTAGCAATATACCGGAAAGCGACCAACGAGAGAGCGATAATGGTCATGCATTTTGAATAATCAACACTAGTAGAAAAAATGATAGCCACAACTTAAATTGATGACAAGTCATTCTAATCAAATAGTGATGGCGTTGGCATAATTGGTACAACACCTTTATTTAGTTAGTGTCCGCATTGTTTTTCTAACAGGCCACAAATTTTTCGGCGCATCTATACTAACGAGGCACAAATCAGTGTTGGCATTGTATTTCTATTAGCACTAGTAGAAAACACGACTTTCGTCACAGCTCGATCTACACGTTAGTCCCGGTTGCCTTACGAACCGAGACTAATGTGAGCATTAGTCCCGGTTCGACCGGCTAGGGCGCCGGTCGGGCATTAGTCCCAGTTCGAGCGGGACCTTTAGTCCCGGTTAGAGACACCAACCGGGACTAAAGGGGTTGGGGCTTTAGTCCCGGTTCGTATCTCCAACCGGGATTAAAGGCTAGACCTTTAGTCCTGGTTAGAGATACCAACCTGTACTAAAGAGTTTTGAAAGTTTTTTTTTGTTTTTTCTATTTGTTTTCTGTTTTTAGTTTCTGTTTTAAAATGCTTATATCTTTTAGGATATTTGTTGTTTTTGAGTGATTCTTTTTGCATTAAATTCAAAAAAAATCTAGTTTGTGTTTGTGAAATTATTTTTCAAATTTGAATGGTTTAAATTTGAATTTGTTCAAATTTGCTTCAAACCCTAGATTGTGAATAACTTGAGTTTGAAAATAGTTTTAATTTAATTCTTTTTGCTCCTATGCACATGTTAGATGGTGCATGTTGAACGCACAAAAATTATGGAGTTGAAATAAGTTAAAAAAATGAAATGCCTTTGTAACAGATGATTTTTCGTCCAAAACCCTGATACTTCGAAAGGGATTGTCCAGTTTGTACATGAAGTGCATCTAGTTTTTTCCGTAACCCTATCAACTTTTTGGCACATGCTATGTGGGTGAAATAATGATACCATGCCAAGTTTCAACCTTTTCAGAGTTCATTTGTAGTGCTTTTCAATTTCAGGGTCATTTAGCTTAAAAAATAATAAATGCATGAAAAATAGCGAATGAAGTGGGAAATGGCTGAAAATTGATGATGTGGCTTTGAATGGTGCATGTTGAATGCACAAAAACTCTGGAGTTTAAATAAGTTTTAAAAAACAAAATGCCTTTGTAACAGATGAGTTTTCGTCCCAAACCTTGATACTTCGAAAGGGATTGTCCACTTTGTACACAAAAGTGCATCTAGTTTTTACCGTAAGCCTCTCAACTTTTTAGCACATGCTATGTGGGTGAAATAATGATACCATGCCAAGTTTCAACCTTTTCAGAGTTCATTTGTAGTGCTTTTCAATTTCAGGGCCATTTAGCTCAAAAAAATTAATAAATGCATGAAAAATAGCGAATGAAGTGGGAAATGGCTGAAAATTGATGATGTGGCTTTGAATGGTGCATGTTGAACACACAAAAACTCTGGAGTTTAAATATGTTTTAAAAAACGAAATGCCTTTGTAACAGATGAGTTTTCGTCCAAAACCCTGATACTTTGAAAGGGATTGTCCAGTTTGTATACGAAGTGCATCTAGTTTTTACCGTAAGCCTCTCAACTTTTTAGCACATGCTATGTGGGTGAAATGATGATACCATGCCAAGTTCCAACCTTTTCAGACTTCATTTGTAGTGCTTTTCAATTTTAGGGTCGTTTAGCTCAAAAAATTAATAAGCGTATCAAAAATAGCGAATGAAGTGGGAAGGTTTGAAAATTGATAATGTGGCTTTGGATGGTGCATGTTGAATGCACAAAAAGTCTGGAGTTGAAACAAGATTAAAAAAAGTGTTCTGAAAAAGTAAAACGTCTATAACTTTTGCATACGATGTCAAAAAAAGTGTTATGAAAAATACATTTTTTTAATAAATGATGTCATATTTGGATTCCTCACGTTTTTCTCATAATAATGGATATATTATTTGTTGAATGTCGATTTATAGATTTAAAGATATTAATTATGTCATATTAAATGAATAAATTGCAAAAAATGAATAAAATAATATTATTACTTATTCTATTTTCATTGAAATTCAATATTATTATTAATCATTTATTGTTGTTTATTTTAATAATTGTTTGGAATTCAAAAAATTAAATCATGTTACATCAAGACCCAAGGGTTAATATGATTGATAGCTTACTATTGTCAAGAAAACAACAAGTGGAGACTTGGAAACTAGGGGTAATAGAACTCGAAAGTTAAGCGTGCTTGGGTTGGAGCAGTGAGAGGATGGGTGACCGGCCAGGAAGTTAGACGATTTGGAATGAGGGTGATTAGAGATTAAATTGTCAAATAAATTAAGAGCAGTGAGGAGGGGTGATTAGAGATTAAATTGTCAACTAATTCAAAGATTTGAAAATAAAAAAAAATAAAAAATAGAAAAATAGAAAAAATAAGAAATAAAAAAATAATTTTTTTTAAAATAACTTTAGTACCGGTTGGTAACACCAATCGGGACTAATGGTCCTGCTCTAGAAAGCTGCCATGCGGAGCCCCTTTAGTCCCGGTTCGTAGTCCAACCGGGACTAAAAGTGGAGGCCTTTAGTCCCGACCCTTTAATCCCGGTTCTAGAACCGGGACTAAAGGCCCTTACGAATCGGGACAAAAGGCCCGTTTTCTACTATTGCAGTGTCGTCATAATTAGTTTAGTGCTAGCATGCTAATTCCTGGTACGCTACAAATAATCTTGAATCTTTATAATTTTGAGTCTTTTATTATTTTCAGATTTTTATTGTTTAAAGTCTACTATTATTTTGAAATTTTTATTACTTTGATTTTTATTTTATTTTTACTTGGAATCCTATATACTTAAGAAGTTTATCCCCAGTACTTGATTTATCTTAACATGCAAGATGTACACATCCGCAATCTGCCACGTCACACCTCATGCATTCCCCACTGGATGCCCACCTCAGGTGTAAACTTAGTAAATTGACAAGTTCTTTCCCTAAGGAAAATGACCATTTTTTCCAACTTTTTCCCACGATGGTGGTCATACCCGGAGGAGCTCCCTCACAATGGTGTTCTGCAGTGTCCATTCATCGCTTCCGTCCTCCAAAAAGAAAACCCCATTCATGTATTAGGACAACCTCATCATGGCTTTCTGTACTAGCTGCCCCGAGCATGGCATTCCGCAAAGATTTGCCAGTCCTTCTCATTGGTGTCAATTCATGGCAGTGCTCATGTGGCCCATGAAGCAGGTATAGTGCAGGTGGGCGTTGGTTTAGTCGTGCCTCCTCGACATATCGGCTTTCCCCGATGGGAATGAGTGGACATGCGAAACGACACTCTGCGCAGCACGGCAACGTACAAAAACTACGAAGACGCCAAGACGTACGTGGTTGCTCCCTTGACGGTGCGCCCGGTCGATCCCCATGGTGTAGCTCATTGTTCGATCTTGTGCAGAAGGTTGAAGATGACCCAAACTGGGCTGAATGAGAGGCAAGACATGAGTTTCGACTTTGGACTAGGCCAAGTGTCAGCCAAATGGTTTGTAGCTCATTGTTCGATCATGTGTAGAAGGTTGAATATGACCCAAACTAGGTTGAATGAGAGGCAAGACATGATTTTCGACGTTGGACTAGGCCAAGTGTCAGTCAAATGGTTTGTAGCTCATTGTTCGATCCGATGCAGAAGGTTGAAGATGACCCAAACTGGGTTGAATGAGAGGCAAGACATGAGTGTCGACTTTGGACTAGGCCAAGTGTCAGCCAAATGGTTTGTAGATCATTGTTCGATACTGTGCAGAAGGTTGAAGATAACCCAAACTGGACTGAATGAGAGGCAAGACATGAGTTCCGACTTTGGACTAGGCCAAGTGTCAACTAAATGGTTTGTAGCTCATTGTTCGATCCTATGCAGAAGGTTGAAGATTACCCAAACTGGGCTGAATGAGAGGCAAGACATGAGTTTTCACTTTGGACTAGGCCAAGTGTCAGCCAAATGGTTTGTAGCTCATTGTTCGATCCTATGCAGAAGGTTGAAGATGACACAAACTGGGCTGAATGAGAGGCAAGACATGAGTTTCGACTTTGGACTAGGCCAAGTGTTAGCCAAATGGTTTGTAGCTCATTGTTCGATCCTATGTAGAAGGTTGAAGATGACCCAAACTGGGCTGAATGAGAGGCAAGACATGAGTTTTGACTTTGGACTAGGCCAAGTGTCAGCTAAATGGTTTGTAGCTCATTGTTCGATCCTGTGCAGAAGGTTGAAGATGACCCAAACTGGGCTGAATGAGAGGTAAGACATGAGTTTCGACTTTGGACTAGGCCAAGTGTCAGCCAAATGGTTTGTAGCTCATTGTTCGATCCTATGCAAAAGGTTGAAGATGACCCAAACTAGGCTGAATGAGAGGCAAGACATGAGTTTCGACTTTGTACTAGGCCAAGTGTCAGCCAAATGGTTTGTAGCTCATTGTTCGATCCTGTGCAGAAGGTTGAAGATGACCCAAATTGGGCTGAATGAGAGGCAAGACATGAGTTTCGACTTTGGACTAGGCCAAGTCTCAGCCAAATGGTTTGTAGCTCATTGTTCGATCTTGTGCAGAAGGTTGAAGATGACCCAAACTAGGTTGAATGAGAGGAAAGACATGAGTTTCGACTTTGGACTAGGCCAAGTGTCAGCCAAATGGTTTGTAATCCCATGAAAATGATCGGGAGCAGGAGATATGACATTGAACGCAACCAACTCTACACGCGAAGCCGGAACGATCGTGCATATATACCCAATGGTAACTGAAGAGAACTATCTCTTCCTGTTTCGCCTTCTATAACCGACAAATCTAGCGAGTCGTATTATTCTATTTATCTTTACTCCCCTCCGGAATTTATTAGTATGCAATCTCCCTTGGTCATCAAAGACAACAATCATTCCAGCCCCCATTCTCCCTCATCTGTTCGTCCAGGTCGCTCACATGCTGCTCGGCGTCTCCCTCGGTGTGGTGGATTAACCATCCAAACACGCGGTAGCTGCGGTTCGGACAACGCAATCACCTTCCTCCATTCTCAACCTGGCCAGGATCCACAGATTAGTCGATGCTAATTAACAAATTCCACTCGTGACAGTGCCCTCCCTTCCCCTCACTGTCAGCCCTATGTTGTCTTCTTCCAGATGCTTCTCTATTTCAATGCAAGGAGACTCAAGACCCAAGCAATTTCTATTTCAGACGTCTCTATGAGTTATTTTATTTCTATATAAATGAAAAAGGAACGCCATCAGGGTAATACCATATCTTATAGGTTTCATCAATCCAACTGCTATCCATGCAATTTCAAATCCTTAGATGATAGTGGAACTAAAATTATTATGAACTGGTTGATAGCTAACATATTATGGGATCTAGTTTTATCCATTTGAAAGATCCCAAGACTTATCGCATCTATGTCCTAACTTTCCTTCTCATGTTTCCAGAGCGTCCACAGTGAAGTGTTGTGTGGGGATGTTCATATGGCCATGTGGGTCAATAGATCATGGCAGACATGCTAGAGCCTAATTACACGGAGGTGTGTATCAAGGTACATTTGTGTAGTATACATCCAGTGCAGTTGCGGTAGAAGAGCATGCCTATGTATGGTAGGTAAGTACCATTTGCAGTGGACGCCAAGCAAAAGTTTCCTTGCTGCAGAAGAAGAAGAAACATAGCTTTCACAGCCGCTAGATCATGGAGGTATAAGGCAGGATCGTATAACATCAACATTCTAGGAGGTCTCACTATCTCTCTATTTCTTTGTGTGCGTGTGTGTTTTGTTTTTTGGCATTACTCTTTGTTAGAAAAAATTTCAAAACTAGTACGGATTTTGTACCAAATTTGAAAACAGCTATAGCAGTTGAAAAAAATTCAAAATTAGTACCCCGTCAGCCAGCACCAGGCCGAACAGGGGCCCGTCGGCCAGCACCAGGCCGAAGAGCCCCCTGTCAGCCAGAGGGGGGCCAAAGAGCCACCTGTCGGCCAGAGGGGGCCAAAGATCCACCTATCGGCCAGAGGGAGGCCGATGGGCCCCTGGATAAGGCCCAGGGCTTCTTTCTTCCTCCTCTGACCACTCGTTTCACCCTCCCCCGTCTAGTAGCCTGCCCCTCTCCACCTCTCACTCCCGTTGCTCTCCGGTGCTTCCATCGCCTCATCGATCTCTTTGCTCGACCACCCATGTTGTTATCTTACCCGCGTAAACAATAGATCAGGGCACTCTCCACCGGCCTACGGTATTTTTTTGGCTTCCAACTCAATTGAATGAGAACTCTCAAGTCGGTAGTGAATTTAGTTCTTATTGGTCACTGTCTGTCTGCAGGTAAATGGCTTGCCCATTTTGCCGAGCTCCAGGTGACCCTTGTGCTGCTGTTGATTCCGGTGCGTCTGTATTTACTGTGGTGCTGGATCGTCGATGTTCAAGACGTGTTGTAAGATTCTATGTCTTGATTATCTGACTGTGGCATATTCGAATGTCTTTGTTTATATGATTATGATGTTTGCTTCCATTTTTGTTGTAGTATGTTCCGTGCAGTGTTAGATCACATCTTGCTAGGTACAATGAGGAGTGCAGAGCTTTAGCTATTCGGAGAGGTGACACAGATATTGATCTTGCTCTGCACAACAGTGAGGGTAACTTATACCATGTTATATTTACACATGGTAGGATGAGCAGTAAATTCCATGGTCCTTCATGGGAGGAACTTGTGAATGATTATGGTCTTCGCCATAGTGACATGATGACTGTTATGCTTGAGCACTATGGAACTTATATTAGTGTCGAATTTCATCGGGATGGTGTTATGTTGTTTCCTTTACCCCATGTTGGTAAGATATTTGTTTGACTGATTTTCAGATTTGTTTCAGCTTATACGTTTTGCTGTTCATCTGAGTTAGTGAAATCATTTTTTGTAGCTCTTGAGGATCTGAATGAAACTCAGAGGGAACTTGTTGACAGCTGTTTTTATAGTCGTGGTGTCACTCTGAATTACCATCAAATGTATGTCATGCCGCGGCAGCTCTTTGATGACAACTACATACTGTGTACTCCTTTTGTTCATAGGATGGATCGCATGAATGTTATTTCTCAACATATGGTAAGCTTTGGTTTCTGGTTTTATTATTTGTTTGTTCTTTTCTGGTTCATAGGATAGATCATATAACTTGCTTGTTTTTGTTAGGTTATTCCTACCATGGTTGTCAGGAGTTTGATGGAATTTGTGGCTATTCCTAGGACTGGTTTTTTAACTCTTGAAATTACTTTGGATTCAGAAGATAATGATAGATTTGTGAGCATTCCTTGTTCCTACTTCATTGGCTTGGCAGATCGAATGGTGTTGAAGAAGGAAGGTTTCGGTAATTTTCTGCTGCCAATGGTGCTCGTAACATTCAAACAGCATGAACAGGAGCTACTGTTGTTTTCAGCTATCTGCCACAGTGAGAAAGAAAGAAAGGGCTCGTGCAGCCGAGGCAACAGAAAATATCCACGTTGTACTCAGTAGATTTATATTCTTGTAACTCAATTTCAGCAAGTTGTATCTTAATTACAGCAAGTTATATCTTAATTTTAGCAAGATGTATATTAATTTCAGCAAGCGGTACTATTCCCCTTATTATTTTCCGCCATACTATGCCGCCACCTTTTTCCTACCATTCTCTGCCGCTACTTTTCTTCCCGTCATTCTCTCCCGCCTTTCTCTCCCGCCATTCTCTCCCGCCATTTTCTCCTGCTAAATTTTCCCGCCCGATTTCCCACCATTGCTGTTGTCATCTGCCTATAAAACGAGGCATTGTATCTGCCTTCCTCCATCGGCCACCAACACTCGAAAAAACCAGCGCGGTAGTCATTATGAGTTTGCCTTGTTCGGATCAAAGCATTCGTCCTAGCAAATGGAAGAGTGCGAAGTTGCCTCAGGGGGTGAAAGCAGTTCGTTGTTGGTGCGGGGATCTCTGCAAGGTGACGGAGGTGACGGATTTTTCAGATTGGTTGGGCATGAAGTTTTTCATGTGCGCTAATTATGAGGAAGATCCACCCATTGGTCCTTCACCGTACATCACGCTTCCGGTATGTTTCAGTCACCCGGAATAAACACGTTATTGATATTTTTGTTGATTTGATTTCTATATTTCTGTTTCTTTTGTAGTCTCCTCCGCCCCTGTGTCAGTACTATCGTTGGATAGACACGAAAATGTCGGACTGGGCGGTGACTGAGATACATGAAAGAAGTCGTCGTGCATGGGCAAGTTTGGACTTGGAGGAGCGCTGCGAGAAGGCGGCACCAAAGGAGAAAGCAGAGCAAGAGAGAGCTTGGCAAGAGTACTGTGTGGAGCAGAGGACTTTTCTTGCTGAGATGAAGAAGAAAAACCAAGAAAACCAACTTCGACTGGCGGAGGTCTATGGGCAGCGAGAGGAGGCCCGTGAGGCTGAGAGGCAAAGAAAGAAAGAAAGGGCTCGTGCAGCCTAGGCAACAGAAGAAGCTGCAGATGGAAAAGGAAAATATCCACGTTGGACTCAGTAGATTTATATTCTTGTAACTCAATTTCAGCAAGTTGTATCTTAATTTCAGCAAGTTGTATCTTAATTTCAGTGAGAAGCGTGATACTTGCCTCTTGTGCAACTGCATTGGTTCTCTCCCACCACTTTCTTGCTGGGGAACGTTGCATGGGAAACAAAAAATTTCCTACGCACACACAGATCTATTCATGGTGATGAGCATCTACGAGAGGGAGAGTGGATCTATGTACCCTTGTAGATCGCTAAGCGGGAAGCGTTAAGAAACGCGGTTGGTGTAGTCAAACATCTTTGCGATCCAAATCGCCAAGCGTCCCGCGATCTCATCACGATCCGTCCTGCGATCCAATCACGATCCGTCCCGCGAACTCATCACGATCCGTCCCACGAACTCATCACGATCCGTCTCGCGATCTTGATCACGGTCCTTCCGATCTAGCACCGAACGGACGGCACCTCCGTGTTCAGCACACGTACAGCTCGATGACAATCTCCGCCTTCTTGATCCAGCAAGAGGGAGCGGAGAGGTAGATAAGTTCTCCGGTAGCGCGATACTACCGAAACGGCATTGAACCTTAAGTGTGCAGACCCTGGGGGTTCGAGAACTATGTAGACATGACCGAGACACCTCTACGGTCAATAACCAATAACGGGACCTAGATGCCGATATTGGTTCCTACATATTCTACGAAGATATTTATCGGTCGAACCTCTATGTCAAGGATTCAGTTAATCCCGTATGATGTTCCCATTGTTCTTCGGTATGTTACTTGCCTGAAATTCAATCGTCGGTATCTCCATACCTAGTTCAACCTCGTTACCGGCAAGTCTCTTTACTCATTTCGTAATACAAGATCCCATAACTAACACTTAGTCACATTGCTTGCAAGGCTTATTGTGATGTTGTATTACCGAGTGGGCCCTGAGATACCTCTCCATCACACGGAGTAACAAATCCCCGTCTTGATCCATGCCAACCCAATAGACACCCTCGAAGATACCTGTAGAGCACCTTTATAGTCACCCAGTTACGTTGCGACGTTTGATACACACAAGGTACTCCTCCGGTGTTAGTGAGTTGCATGATCTCATAGTCATAAGAACAGATACTTGACATGCAGAAAACAGTAGCAATAAACTGACACGATCATATGCTACGTTTGTAGTTTGGGTCTTGTCCATCCCATCATTCTCCTAATGATGTGATCCCGTTATCAAATGACATCTCATGTCAATGGCTAGGAAACCTTAGCCATCTTTGATCAACGAGCTAGTCTATTAGAGGCATACTAGGGACATGGTGTTGTCTATGTATCCACACGTGTAATGTGTTTCCAATCAATACAATTATAGCATGGATAATAAATGATTATCATGAACAAGGAAATATAATAATAAACACTTTATTCATTGCCTCTAGGGCATATTTCCAACATTTCTCTCCCGCCAGTTTCTCTCCCGCCAATTTCTCTCCCGCCATTCGTTCCCGCCATTGTCTTTCCCGCCAATTTCTCTCCCGCCATTCGTTACCGCCATTGTCTTTCCCGCCTTTCTCTCCCGACACTTTCTCTTCCGCCAATTTCTCTCCCTCCATTGTCTTTCCCGCCTTTATCTCTTGCCACTTTCTCTCCTGCCAATATAACCACATTAATAGTAAGGAGGGTGAGCAGGCCCTTCCTTTCCCTTTTGCTCTGCCATCCTTCCGCTCTCGCCATCCTTTCGTGGAGATGTCTCATCCTCCTCATCCTCACTATCCTTTTGATCATAGTTTTCACAAGGGTATGTCCGACCGTCTTCTTCGTCTAGCTGCCAATTTCAAGATGAATGATAGAGTAGTTCCATGGGAGGAACTCATTAGTAGTGACTTCATAATGAATGAGTTGGCTCACCAATTATCTAGGAGTGGGTGGCCTCCCAGGACTTTTGAGGAGATATGAAAAGAACTTCTGAGGTTGCACGCCAGAGGGCAAAAGCAACTGCACAAGGGTGATGCTTATCTCAGGATTGCTGTGAATAATTCATGTTTATGGTCAGCAGAAAGTGCGGACGAGGACGACCTCTTCATGCCGAGCAGCAAGGTGAAGAGTTCTGCATCAAAGGACAAGAGTTCTGCATCGACGAAGGGGAAGAGTTCTACATTAACGAAGGGGAAGAGTTCTGCATTGACGGAGGACGAAGACAACATCTTCATGCTGAGTACCAAGCTGAAGACAACCGCACCGTCGATGGGAAACAGTTCTGCAGCGACAAAGGGGAAGAGATCTGCATCGACGGAGGATGATGATGAAGCATTCATGTAATACGTTTTTCATGTAGTACTATTTTCTGTAGTGGTGTTTTATGTAGTGCATTTTAATTAAGTTGTAACATTTAATTCAATTGTAACATTTAATTCAGTCTTAATGTTCAATTCAGTTGTACTTTCTAATTCATTTGGACGTATTTGGTTTGCGTTACTGTTGTTCTCTCTCCAAACCAAATAAGTCTCAACCATAAATATGTCGCATACATGAATATACCCGATACATAGAGGCTAAATATGTCAAATACATGAATATGTCCTATACATAAAGGCTAAATATGTCTCATACATAAATAGATAGTCATGTATCGTACGTAGATGACCATATCACTGCTGGGGCTTGCAACGAATATTGGGCTTCCTCGGACGTGGATCGGAAGGCGATAAGCGCTGAGGCGGTGGACGAGTGTCACAATGACCACGACCATAGAACACCTCGTCTATCGGTGTCTATTTCTCCTGCGTCGATGGTGGTGGTGGAGTGGCAAGAACTATCTCCGAGATACCATAGGTGCATGCACCACGGTCATCGTCCTTGCCGTCGCCAGGTATGTACGAACCAGGACCAGTATACAGAGGTGACTGAACTGAAGTCATGAACGTTTGCGACTGGCTACCGCCTGCCGGTAAATTAAAACATGTAAAGAATGACTTACGAGGCTAAATTTTGTAAAAGAATGTACAAAGTTAAGTTACCTAGGTCCATCTGCTGAAGCCGGGAAGAGTCTCCGGGCTGTGAAGGAGGGGCTGCTGGTAGAAATAGCCCCCGGGCTGTGAAGGAGGTGGCTGCTGGTAGAAATAACCCCCGGGCTGTGAAGGAGGTGCCCGCTACCAGGAGGAGCTCCCTAGCTGTGAAGGAGGTGCCTACTTCCAGGAGGAGCTCCCTGGCTGTAAAGGAGGTGTCTGCTGCCAGGAGGAGCTCCCTGGTTGTGAAGGAGGTGCCTGCTGCCAGGAGGAGCTCCCTGGCTGCGAAGGAGGTGTCTGCTGCCAGGAGGAGCTCCCTGGCTGCGAAGGAGGTGCCTGCTGCCAGGAGGAGCTCCCTGGCTGTGAAGGTCGAGGTTCTGAACGCTGTAGAGAGGGGCGTGGCGGACGATGTGTTGCATGAGTGTCAACAACATCGGAAGATCGTCTACATGTAACAGCTGCGACGATCCCGCGTATCTTCGCTTGAAGACTCTTCAACCTTGTTACTGCATCTCGCTGTGGGATATTTTCTCCGCTCTCAAAGCGTTCCACTAAAGCGGTAACCTCCTCTAGCGCCTGAGATGACAATTCACCCTGTACACAGATAGTTAACCAATTTTACATGTTCAAGTATAGGGAAAACGTAGCATGTGAGAAAAACTGAGGACATACCGCGTGGTGTCTGGTTCCCACAACTGAGGCAGTTGGGAACAGATCACTGGCGAGAGGAACTGGGATATGATCCAGAGCACATGATGGCACCAAGTAGATCCTCGTGCTCTGTCTGTAACGCTTCAGATACAACCCGAACTTGTCCCAGTCGAAGACACAAACTTCATCCCATATATTTGTCGGGGAAGTAGTACATTCGTCGAGGTAAGGTCTGATGTCGCGAAACCAAGAAGCCTGGGACTCGTTTCCTCCTACGCGACTATACCTGAGATTGAAATGCACGTAACACGAATAGCTATAAGTAGACCGAACTGTCTCAACAACCTATTAATGCAGAGCTGAGAACCAAAGTAGTATTACTTACTTGTGCACGTGATCTGGTAATTGTGAAATAACCGGAATGCCAGGCTCTTGGCACAGACCGAACTGTCTCATCACCCTATTAATAGCCATCTCCTCAACCATCACGTCGAACACCAACTTGGCCTTGGTCATCCAATAATGCTGATCTCTAGTGCAGGATCCAGAAATCCCACCTGGGTACCTTTCTGAAATAGCCTTACGGGTGTATGGTTCCCATATAACCTGATCCTCGTGCAGACTATCAAACTGTGCCGTGAAGGAGGGGTAGCAGCCCCTCACCTAGCCAGGCGTAAACTGTCTTTGTGCATGACAACAAACATTAGTATATAATATTGAATAGCGAGAAATAAACATTACTAATTCATATTGTTAATAATGAAAATACCTCTCTCCGTGCCCAAACAGATCCCATAGTAGGCAAGTCGCCGATAGAAGGCACGTAATGTCCAGCCATGTCCTCATTACCAGAAGGTTTGTCAACGCTGACGTAGGGTCGACCAATAGGGAATCTCTCATATGACCAAAGCTGCAACAATAGTGGACATCTGAGAAGACCAGATTTCCTTAACCTCAACTAGCAAGCTTTGCACAAGCCTCTATACGTAGTTGCTAACACAGCAGAACCAAAATTCCTCTACACAATGTCCTCTGGGGAACGTGCGTCAGCTATCTCTCGTGCAACACCGATCAGTCGTGCATCTGCAGTGGTCACGTGGTTCTCTGTGAACATCGTCTTGCCAAACAACCACATAATATATGCCTCTAGGGACCGGTCAATCTGTGCCTCTAACAACTGAAAAGTGGGATATCCTAAGGCGACAATCTGAAACTGGCTCAACCACCTGAAAAGAGGCCCATGCCGATCGTTGTCTAGTGTCTTGGTAGTCGGCACTGCAGCCAGAAAACGGGAATGCATAGATGCTAGCCAACCAGTTTCTACCTCTAAAGGTCCTATGGCAGCACCGGCCAGAGGTAATCCCAACAAGTAGGACACATCCTATAAAGTAGGAGCCATCTCTCCCCAAGGAAAGTGAAACGTATGTGTCTCTGGTCTCCATCTATCTACTAAGCAGCTAAGGAGTGACCTGTCGTAAGAGAAGCGTGATACTTGCTTCTTGTGCAACTGCATTGGTTCACCTGCGTCATCCAAGTCCAGGTGATCAACCCACTCATCCAATGTACCCTCAACCAGTCGTGCCAAGGGTAGAAGTCCAGCCCAATTCAACCTACAAAATAAACATAATGTAGATTACAATTAGCTTCTATCAAAGCGATGTCAAACATAGTAAGTGATTATACCGACACATACCTATCCACCCATGAAGGGTGTATCATCCAGTTAGACTGTGGGGTGCGAGTGATCAACACGTCTAAGTTCGTGCCCGATTCCGTAAGTGCGCCTCGGTGACCTCTATCGATATTACCATTAAGCATCGGATATGAAGCCATATCTGCAATTAGAACATAGTCCACACATATTACAAAATAAAACATAGATGTTTTCATATTACAAATAAAAACATAGTCTCACATATAACAAATAAAAACTTAGTCTCACATATTACACATTAAATCATAGTCTCACATATTACACATAAAAACATAGTGCACACATATTACAAATAAAAACATAGTCCGACATATTACAAATAAAAACATAGTCCGACATAGTATGCAGCTTCTGAGTTATTTATTCCTCGTCCGCCCCTTCGGCCTCGAGAGCCTCGTCCACCACGACTTCCAGGACCACCTCTTGCAACTGTTGTTGCAGTCGTCGATGTGGAAGCACTCGTCGATGTGGAAGCACCGTCTTTCTTCAGGTCGGGGCAATATTTCATCCTATGCCCATAAGCCGCGCAGAGCAAACATTGTTTGGTTGCTCCACCAGCTTCAGATTGGTCCATATCGTTTCGTATGCGCTTTACCTTACGCCTGCCCCTGCTAGTTCGCCTAGTGCAGGATCCGGGATGTATACTCTATCACCATCGTTTACCTTGTTGAAATTGTCGATGACTCTAAACCCTGTCATCTCACCTGTCCAGACATTGAGTACTGCCTCCTTTGAATAGTACGGAGACTAGAAGGAGATAGCGTCCAACTGAATCTAGCCACAGGCAGCCAACACATGTGAGCAAGGCAGGTGTTATAACTTCGGTTTGTTGCATGTACACTCACTAGTTGGATAAAATTCTGCTCTAATTGTAACCTCATGCGTCTTCACCTTATTTGCAGAACCAAAACCATCAGTAGGAAGCTGAATCTCATACCTCCTTTCCTGATTACCTATGAGTGTGACAGTGTGCTTTTTTGCTTTCTTTATCTTCTCAGCCATGTACTCCATGACACGGCTACAATAAGGAGTGTTCTGATTATGTGCAATATGCTTCTTTGCTAACTCATGCGTTTCTCTGAAATATCTCACGGTGCCATGGAATACACCCTCCACAATAGCTGTCAGTAGCAATGCTCTATTCCCTCTGAGTACAAAGTTATAGATCTCTACAAGATTGGTTGTCATGTGGCCATACCTAGCTCCATGGGTGTCATGCAGCAAAGACAAATTCACTGGAGGCTCTTTCTCTATCCACTCAGAAAAATTCTTTATTGCCCTGCCCTTCTTTCTCTTCGTATTAGGAGGGTCAATTGCTAGCAAGTCACAAAGACCAACTGGCTCCTCAAGCTTCGCAATGAGTGCTGTTAATTTAACCTGGTCTTTTTCCATTTTCTTCCTCGCAAGGACCCACTTCTTAGTGAACTCATCTAGTTTTGACCAAATAAAATCGTATTTGCGCCGCTGGTTCTGCTTGCATAACTTCTTGAACAAGTTCACCAACCGTTTGTTCTTGAACTGTGAGAAAAAATTAGCACCCAAATGGCGCATGCACCACCGACTTTGCAAGTCCTTCCAAGGTGTTGGCTCGTCAGCAGTTGGATTACTCAGTGTCTTCACGGCCTTCAATATACCGGGATGTCTGCCATGAATGAGACACACATTTGATCGGTCCTTCACGATCGCAATTTTAACTTGCCGGAAGAACCATACCCAGCTCGGAAAGTTCTCACCCTCCACAAATGCCATGGCTAGTGGGATGATTTGGTTGTTCCCGTCCACACCAAAGCAGTCATGATTTGCCCTTTGTACTGACCAGTCAGGAATGTACCATCCACAAACATCACAGGAGGACAATGCCTGAAAGCTTCAATGCACATACCTAAAGAGAATAATACTCGTTTCAAAACCTTGTAATCTGGTATACTATCCAACCTCGTGTGCTGAATGTTAACACAAGTGTCGGGATTTCTCTCCTTCAGTACGTCAAGGAGACGGACAACATTATCATAGGAGTCGAAGAACATCCCAAACCCCTCCTCCATAGCCTTCTGCTTAGCCCTCCAAGCCTTCCCATATGGAATGTCATACTTCCATCTGACCTTCACTGCTATCTGGATGTGTTTTGCTTCCATATCTTTCTTCGTCACTATCTCAGTATACATGAGTTGCGCTATGAGAGTTGAAGTAAGGTTTGGATGATGAACCAACATGTTTTTCCTAACACAATTATGTGGGACAACATTTTTTTGGAAATATGCCCTAGAGGCAATAATAAATTAGTTATTATCATATTTCCTTGTTCATGATAATAGTTTATTATCCATGCTATAATTGTATTGATCGGAGACTTAGATTCATGTGTGGATACATAGACAAAACCATGTCCCTAGTATGCCTCTAATAGACTAGCTCGTTGATCAAAAGATGGTTAAGGTTTCCTAGCCATGGACATGAGATGTCATTTGATAACGGGGTCACATCATTAGGAGAATGATGTGATGGACAAGACCCAAACTGCAAACGTAGCATATGATCGTGTCAGTTTATTGCTACTGTTTTCCACATGTCAAGTATGTGTTCCTATGACCATGAGATCATGCAACTCATAGATACCGGAGGAGTGCCTTGTGTGTATCAAACGTCGCAACGTAACTGGGTGACTATAAAGGTGCTCTACAGGTATCTCCGATGGTGTCTGTTGAGTTGGCATGGATCGAGACTGGGATTTGTTACTCCGTGTGACGGAGAGGTATCTCGGGGCCCACTCGGTAATGCAACATCACAATAAGCCTTGCAAGCAATGTGACTAATTTTTAGTTGCGGGATCTTGTATTACGGAACGAGTAAAGAGACTTGCCGGTAACGAGGTTGAACTAGGTATGGAGATACTGACGATCGAATCTCGGGCAAGTAACATACCGAAGAACAAAGGGAACGTTATACGGGATTAACTGAATCCTTGACATAGAGGTTCGACCGATAAAGATCTTCGTAGAATATGTAGGAACCAATGTGGACGTCCAGGTCCCGCCATTGGTTATTGACCGTAGAGGTGTCTCGATCATGTCTACATAGTTCTCGAACCCGCAGGGTCTGCACACTTAAGGTTCGGTGACGTTTCGGTAGTGTAGAGTTATGTATGGTGGTGACTGAAGTTTGTTCGGAGTCCCGGATGAGATCCCGGACGTCACGAGGAGCTCCGAAATGATCCGGAGGTAAAGATTCATATATAGGAAGTCCCAGTTTGGATTCCGGAAAAGTTTCGGGCTCATCGGTAGTGTACCGGGAGTGCCGGTAGTGTACTGGGAGTGCCCGTAGTGTACCGGGAGGCTTCCGGGAGGGGTATTTCGACCCCAAGAGGTCCATGGGCTGTGGGAGAATAATAACCAGCCCTTAGTGGGCTGGGAAAACAGCCACAAAGGCCCATGGCGCAGGAGCGAAAGTCCTAAAGCAAAAAGTGGAAAATCAGCCAATAGGAGGCAATCCTACTCCAACTAGGATTGGAGGTGAAGTAGGATTGCTTCCCACCTCCTATTTCGGCCGACCCAAAGGCCTTGGCTGCCTCTCCTCTCCTCTCCTCCTATGTATACTAGTGGATTGGGTGGTTTTTGGACAGAATTTCCGGCCACGTGCTACCCGTTCCACCGGTGCATAGTTTCTCCTCTAGATCGGTTTTCTGCAGCGCTTAGGCGAAGCCCTGCCGGAATTGCTCCACCACCATCACCGGAGCGCCGTCACGCTGCCGGTGAACTCTCTCTCCTCTCCACCTCCTCTCGCTGGATCGATACGGTGGAGATCGTCATCAAGCTGCACGTGTGCTGAACGCGGAGGTGTCGTCCGTTCGGCGCTAGATCGGAAGGACCGTGATCAAGATCGCGAGATGGTTCGTGATGTGATCACGGAACGGATCATGATGAGTTCGCGGGACAGATCGTGAGACGGATCGTGATGAGTTCGCGGGACGGATCATGATGTGTTCGCGGGACGGTTCGTGATTGGATCGCGGGACGCTTGGCGATTTGGATCACGAAGAAGTTCGACTACACCAACCGCGTTTCTTAACGCTTCCCACTTAGTGATCTACAAGGGTACGTAGATCCACTCTCCCTCTCGTAGATGCTTATCACCATGGATAGGTTTGCGTGTGCGTAGGAAATTTTTTGTTTCCCATGCGACGTTCCCCAACATGTTTTTCCTAACACAATTATGTGGGACAACATTTGTCACAACCAAGTGGATGTTATACTTTGGCACGTGGCCGTGCACTTTCGCAGGACAACCTGATTCAACACACTTCACGCTATATTTCGTTGGACTAGATATGTGTGTCCGGAAAACCCTCTGCGTAGACATAGCCCACTTTATCACCACATACTTCATTTTCTTCTTTGTGTCAAACATAGCCCCAATCTGGACTTGGTTCAGATTATATTGCCATGGAGTCTCATGGCCATCGTTGACAGTAAAGCATGCGGATATGTCCTGCTCCCATGCAGCAGGAATTGGTACCTCCTCCTCATCCTTGGAATTTTCAGAATCAAGTTCCTCTGCAATCCCATCCTCGTCCTCTTCCTCCATCACCCTCTGCATTTCATCGCCTTTCTCATCCCCATCAGCAACACTAGAGGCAGCTAATACTATCGACTGAATACTCTGACCAGCAGCATGACCACTACCATTGTGTGGCACATAATCTGACTCTTTCTCGGCTTGGCTAGCATTCACATCCGGTGGCTGTGACCCGGATACATAAATCTCGTTAGCCACTTGACTACTCTCGCCTCGTTCATACCTCATGGTGGGTGGTACGATATTCTCCTCCTTCGCCACTGGTTGAACTAGGGCATACGGATGGATTCTTCGGTCTCTGCAACGACTTAATAAAGACAACCAGTGCTGGCTCCTATCTATCGGAATCAAATCCCACTTGACATTTTTACAGGATTTGGTCCACAAGACATGAATACTGACGGAACAAACTTCAAGATCCAGGCCAAAACTAGTTGTCAACCAGTGCTTCAACTGCCTAATGTCCAGTCTGTCCGGATCTGAAAGTGTCATCTCGCCTCTTTTAAACTCGCTAAGATCAACCCCCAACTCATTATATCGAACATTACCAGGGCCATAATACACAGTCAAATTTACGGATTCAGACATTTTAACCTATCATTATTCGCAACGAATAAATCGACACTAAAATATACCCACATATTCTAAATAAACCTACACTAAAATGAACTTCACAAAAATAAACCGACACTAATATGACTACACTAGCTAAACCTACACTCGGAAAACATACACTAAAATATACATACGTATTCTAAAAAAGTCTACACTAAAATAAACTTCGCAAAAATAAACCGACAGTAATATGACTACACTAACTAAACCTATATTCGGAAAACATACACTAAAATCACTACACTAATAAAAGTAACCTAAAATCACTACACTAATAGAAATAACCTAAAATAATTTTACGTACATTAAAAAAACTAACCTAAACTAACAAAAAAAATTATACCTTTGACGCGTGAGTGCCCTCCTTCTTCCTCTCCACCACTCCACCTTCTCACCATTGACACCTCCACCACCACACCATTTCTCCTCCACACGAATAAATCACTATCACGTTGCAAAAAATGAAAACGTAGGGCGGGGGAGAAGAAGACGTTCTATCGTTTCATCAGATTGAAACGGGAAATGGGTGGAGGGAAAGGGAGATCAAGGGGGAGGGGGAATTTTCGGCCGAAATATGAGAGAAAGAGAGAGCTGGAGGAGGAAGAAGCGGGCTGGCCGTGTCGGCCTTATCCAGGGGCTGGTCGGCCTCCTGGCGGCCGACGGGTGGCGCTCGGCCTGGCATCGGCCAACGGCCGGCCTGTTCGGCCTGGCTTCGGCCGATGGACCAATTTCGGCCTGGTAAAAGCCGACGAGTGGCCGGTCGGCCCAACTGCGGCCGACGGGGTAGTACTTTTGTAATTTTTCAAACTGATAACATTTTTTTCAAATTTGATGCATAATTCGTAGTACTTTTGAATTTTTTTTCTCTTTGTTAGGTATTCCTTTATTTGATTACGATTGTTGCTAAATCATACATACAAATTGGATTGCTATTTTTTAATACCACAATAAACGCTATTAATTCCCGCTGCAATGCGCGGGGTATCATCTAGTCTTTCATAATTTTGAGTCTTTTTCATTCGCTCCGTCCAACAACGTAAGAAGTTTCTACAAACAAAACATAGCTTGCCAAAAACCTTCTATTGCGGGACGGAGGGAGTAATTTTATGAGTAAAATATTTTGTGATTTTGAATCTTTTAATCGTTAAGTCTTTTATTTTTTCAATCTTTTATAATTTTGAGAATTTTTATTAGTTTGAACCTTATATAATTTCGGGTCTTTTTATTTTTTTCTTGAGTATTTATATTATTTTTAATAATTTAATAATTTATTGTTTTTACAATCTTTATTATTTTGACATTTTATTGTTTATTGAGTCTTTTATTATTTTCACTTTTTTACTATTATGATTATTATTTTTTTAAATTATTTTAATTATATCGAGTCTTATTATTAGTTTGAATACTTTATCATTTTGATTCTTTTACTATTTCTGTCTTTTTAGTTTTTTAGCAATTTATAATTTTAGGTATTTTATATTTTTGCGTCTTTTATTATTTAAAATATTTAATAATTTTGAGTCTTTTATTTTTGTATATTTTAAAATTTGAGTATTTTTAATTTTTTTAATTTTTATAATTTTGAGTCTCTATTATTGATCTTTTATAACTTTGTTCAAATGCAGTGAACTGTTTTCAAATTCATTGAACTTTTTTCGAGTTTGATGATTTTCTTTTCCAAATTGGATGAAAATTTGATTATTTTCATTATTTTGAACCTTTGATAATTTTGAGTCTCTATTATTGAATCTTTTATAACTTTGTTAAAATGCAGTGAATTTTTTTCAAATTCGTTGAACTTTTTTTGAGTTTGATGTTTTTTTTTCAAATTGGATGAAAATTGGATTATTTTTATTATTTTGAATCTTTGATAATTTTGAGTCTCTATTATTTAATATTTTATAATTTTGTTCAAATGCAATGAACTGTTTTCAAATTCGTTAAAAAAAATCGAGTTTGATGATATTTTTTTCCAAATTGGATGAGCTTTTTTCGAAATCGGTGAATTTTTTTCCAATTCGATGAACTTTTTCCTAAATCGGTGAACTTTTTCAAAATCGATGAACCTTTTTCAATATGGGTTATTGTTTTTCAATTATAATGAACTTTTTTCAAATTTGAATGAACTGTTTCCATTTGGTGAACTTTTTATTTAATACGTGAACTCTTTTCGCATGGTCGTGAACTTCATTTAAAATCTATAAACAAATTTAAAATCTATAAAAAAATTCGTAACAGAGATTGTGTTGCAAAACATAAATCAGTCGTAGACCATTGCAACAATGTATATATTTCAGAAATATAGCCGCTGCTGAAAAACGCATTCAACGAAGGATGGTATTCGGATTTAGACACATGTTGAAACGTGACGGACGCGGGGAGTTGCCAGCCACCGGATGATGGTAAGCTTTTCCTATTCTAAAGCGTCAAAGCTGCCGACTTTTGGGTAAGAAATGGAAAAGACACAAATGCCCAGGGGCTGGAACTGGAAGCCACTGGTCGACAAAACATCAGCGCAGCTGTAACTCCGAATCCAGATCTGCGGTCCACGAGCTCTTCGCCATGGCCTGCCTTTGCGCGCGCGCGGCGACCATCACCGGAGCCGCCCGCCAGTGCCAGGGCGTATATCATCGCCCTTGCTCGCGCTGCCGCCGCCCGCAGCGCCCCATTAGATGCCGGAGGAGAGGGAGGTGGGGGAGATTAAGGGCTCGTGTTGTTTCTGCTCGGGATGCAGATGCCAATGGGATGCTCGGCTGCTTGCTGCGCTGCTTTCTTTCAGATGCCAATGGTTGTGCAGTTTTCTTTCAAGGGCATTCAGGTCTTTTCTCCGTGCCAACAGCAGCCTCTGCCATGCCGCACCATTATAATTACTCTGTCTTTTGTTTCCAGTACCAAATGGGCCTGTTAAACGTGTTAGGCTGTCACGTATGTGCACCGCAGCTGGAGGTAGTTAAGATGTGTTAGGATGTGTTATTTCTTTTATGTCTTTCTTTTTAAGTTTTATCTCCTCCTAAAATATCTTCCTCTCTCTCTGCAATCTGAACCGCATTGTATATGTTATATGGGAGGTGCGCCCCACTATATAAAACCCGTCGGCCGTCGGCCTCAACAAGCAAGACGTTTCCAGCTATCGCACATGGTAGTCAGAGCTATCCTTTTCCCATCTAAGTTTTCTACAAACTCCATCTAGCCTAGCCATGTCTTCCTCCTCCGGCACCTTCCAACCTAGCCTCAATGGCCAGGTCACCGAGAAGCTGACGCGCACAAACTATGTGCTATGGCGCACGCAGGTTATCCCCCAGCTGCGTGGCGCCAGTGTCTTCGGCTACGTCGACGGCACCCAGCCGGAGCCGGCGAAGCTCCTCGTCACCACCAAGGACGGCAATGAGACTTCATCACCCAACCCTCTCCACCCAATCTGGATCAGGGAGGATCAACAGGTTCTTGGGTACCTGCTGAACAATCTGACGCGGGAGGTTCTGCTCACGGTGACTACAGTCACTACCTCGGACGCGCTCTGGACGACGCTCGTTGGTATGTTCTTGTCCCAATCTACAAGCCGCATCAACAACATCAGAACGTCCATCATCAACGCGCAGAAGCGGAACCTCTTCGTCGCATCATACTTTGCCGCCATGCGTGGCTACGCCGACGAGCTAGCCGCCGCGGGCAAGGCGATCCCCGACGATGAACTCGCCTCCTACATCATCCATGGGCTCGACGCCGACTACCAGCCCTTGGTCTCTGCTATCGATGCTCGTGTGAACCCTGTGACCCTTGACGAGCTCTTTGCCATGCTGTCGAACTTCGATCAGCGGATGGTTCAGTTCCAAGGGTTCGGCGGCGGCGGCTTCAAATCGTTCGCCAACGTGGCCACTGGCGGGCGGGGAGGCGGCTCCCGATCGTGTGGCTCCTCTCGCAACAAGGGCAGGTCTGGCGGCGGCAACGGCGGCGGCATGCCGCCACAACGCTTTGGTGGCCGGGGCCGTCGCGGACGCGGCAGCGGTGGCGGCGGCAAAAACCGCCTGAACACCCCCCGGTGCCAAATCTATGGCAAGCCCGGACACACAGCAAAGGATTGCTGGTACCGGTATGAAGAGGGCGACTACGACTCCCAAGATGAAGGAAAAGTTGCCGCGGCTGCTGATGGCTCCTATGGCGTCGACACGAACTGGTATGTCAATAGCGGGGCTACCAACCACATCACCAACGAGCTCGAGAAAGTAACCATGAAGGAAAAATACCGCAGCAAGGATCAAATCTACACTGCTAACGGAGAAGGTATGAGTATACGTCACTGAATTGCCAACAAGAGTCTTCTTTCTGTCCATAGAATTGCCATTGATAATCATATTTTTCTCGAGTTTCACCCTTACTTCTTTTTGATTAAGGATCAGTCAACGAGGAAAATTCTCTATCGAGGTAGATGTGTTGGCGGCCTCTATCCGTTGATTCCGGAGTTTAGAAGATCAAATAAACAAGCTTGTGGTGCTATCAAGCTTTCGTCCACACGATGGCACAATCGTTTAGGACATGCTTCTTTTTTCTTTAGTTGAAAAATTGCTTAGAAAAAATAAACTCCCGTTTGTTGGTGAGCGTCATAATGAAAAATTTGTGAGTCATGTCAGAGAGCTAAGAGTCATCAATTACCTTGCCCAGTTTCTACCAGTGTTTCTACCAAACCATTACAGTTGATTTTTTCTGATGTTTGGGGTCCTGCTCCTAATTCTATTGGTAGACACACCTATTATGTCAGTTTCATTGATGACTACAGTAAATTCTCTTGGATCTATCTTTTAAAGAAACGATCTGATGTGTTTCAAGTTTTCAAAAACTTTCAAGCTCTTGTTGAACGCAAATTTGATAACAAAATTATTGCTGTCCAGTCCGATTGGGGAGGGGAGTATGAAAAGTTGAACTCCTTCTTCCAAACACTTGGTGTTTTACATCATGTGTCATGCCCTCATGCTCACAAACAAAACGGGTCAGCTGAACGTAAGCATAGGCACATCGTTGAAGTTGGCCTTGCTCTTTTGGCAGGAGCCTCCATGCCCCTAAAATTTTGGGATGAAGCGTTTCTCACTGCCGTTCATATTATCAACATGCTTCCTAGTCATGTCATCAATATTGAAACTCCAGTAGAAAGACTTCTTCACACCAAACCAGACTATAAGTCTCTTTGTGTTTTTGGGTGTGCATGTTGGCCCAATCTTCGTCCCTACAATAATCGCAAACTCATGTTTCAATCAAAACAGTGTGTGTTCCTTGGATATAGTGCTCAACACAAGGGGGTCAAGTGCCTAGATGTCTCCACGGGTCGTGTTTACATCTCCCGTGATGTTGTTTTTGATGAAAGAAATTTCCGTTTGCTGACCTTCACCCTAATGCTGGTGCACTCCTTCGAGAAGAAATCCTTCTCTTGCCTCCTCATCTCACTAGTTTTGATCCAAGGGGACAAAATATTGATGATCAATCGTTGACTAACTCATCTAATGGCATGCATGAGCTTTGCGTTGATGAAACATGAGAAAACTGCGAAGAAAATACTCAAAATGGTGAACAACTCAGGTCGTATCCCATGTGTCCCGCAGCAGGAGACATATGCTCCTTGGGATCTGCAACACCGCAGGAGATCGGATCCTCCTTGAGATCCGGCGACACAGAGGAGACAGGCGCAAGCGCACACGCCACTGCGCCGCATTCGCATGGCGACGTCTCCGCGCCCGACACGCGTCACACGCCGGCTGGCCCGGGCGGTACGAGGTATGGTGCCCAATCCATCACGTACAAGCGGCGGGATTCTACGCGGGCCAGGGAGGGTGTGGATCTAGGAGTTGGTCCCACCATGGCCGATCGGCCGACCGACGCGAGGACCCAAGTCGCTGGGCCGGGATCATCTATGCCAACCTCAGACGCAGCGCCTCAGCCATCAGCCACAGAAGATCCGGCCAACTCGGCGCGGTCTGGAGCTGCTGCTGCTGCTGCGAGATCTCCCTCGGGATCCGCTGCTGACGCACCTATGCAGTCCACTGGATCCTCTATGGCTGCGGATCCTACTACTCCACCATCACGACGTACACGACTACAACAAGGGGTAACTCAACCTGTAAATTACAAACATATGAACAAATATGGTTTGGTTTGTTCCATGGGAGAGCCAGATGAGCCAAACACTCTTGAAGTAGGACTTCGTGATGACAAGTGGAAGAAGGCCATGAATGAAGAATACATGGCACTGAAGAAAAATAAAAAATGGCACTTGGTTCCTCCACAGCAAGGTAAAAATTTGATTGATTGCAAGTGGGTTTTCAGAATTACGAGGAAATCTGATGGAACCATTGATCATTATAAGGCTAGGCTTGTTGCAAAAGGTTTCAAACAGAGATATGACATAGATTATGAGGACACTTTTAGTCCTGTGGTAAAAGCTGCCACTATTCGTCTTGTTTTGTCCATTGCCGTTTGGAGCAGATGGAGTATCAGACAGCTAGATGTACAGAATGCGTTTCTTCATGGTGTTCTGAAAGAGGAAGTGTACATGAAACAACCTCCTGGGTTTTAGAGTAAGAATACTCGCTCCTATGTGTGCAAACTTGATAAAGCTCTATATGGATTAAAACAAGCTCCAAGGGCATGGTACTCTCATATCTATTACAAAATGCAAGCACTTGGCTTTGTTCCCTCTAAGTCAGACACATCATTATTTATTTATAACAAGTCCAACACATGCATATTTTTTCTCATATATGTTGATGATATCATTGTGACTAGCTCATCTGATGAAGCAATCAGAGGACTCTTAAAGGATTTGAGTGCAGACTTTTCTTTGAAGGATCTTGGAGACTTGCATTATTTTCTTGGGATTGAGGTAAAGAAGCATCAGGATGGACTTCATCTCTCTCAAACAAAATATGCAACTGATCTGGTTAAAAAGGCAGGACTATAAGGTTGTAAACCCTCACTCACTCCATTATCCAGCTCAGAAAAATTGTCTCTTGCAGAAGGTGAACCTTTGAGTCAGGAAGATAGCACAAAATACAGAAGTCTAGTAGGAGCTCTTCAATATCTAACTCTTACCATGCCTGATATTTTTTTGACCAACTACTGTAGGGGAGAGCACCCCATGCCTGATATTTCCTTTGCTCTTAACAAAGTTTGCCAGTTTTTGCATGCACCTACCAATGTTCACTTGACAACTGCCAAGCGCATAATCAGATATGTTAAATATACTTTAAATATAGGTCTGAATTTCAGCAAGTCATCTTCTACTCTTGTCAGTGCCTTTTCTGACTCTGATTGGGCAGGCTGCCTAGATGACATGCGCTCAACAGGTGGCTTTGCAGTAGTTTTTGGACCTAACTTAATATCATGGTGTGCACGCAAACATGCTACTGTATCCAGGTCAAGCACCGAGGCAGAATACAAAGCATTAGCAAATGCTACAGTTGGAATCATATGGGTCCAGTCTATGTTGAAAGAGCTTGGTGTGAAGAGCAAACAAGCTCCATGCTTGTGGTGTGACAACCTTGGTGCTACCTATCTTTCTGCAAATCCTGTGTTCCATGCTAGGATAAAGCATATAGAGATAGACTTTCATTTTGTCAAAGAGAGAGTTGCTCAAAACTCAAAAGCAACTTGACATTCGCTTTGTGCATTCCAAAGATTAGATTGCAGATGGATTCACAAAGCCTTTTCCCACAAGGAGTTTTGAAGACTTCAAGCATAATCACAACTTGATGAAGTTGTGATTAAGGGAGGATGTTGGGGATATAACCCCACGGTGAGACTCACCCTGAGGGCTCCGGGTCACACCAGGCGGCTCGTACACAAGCCCAAGAGCAAGCCATGAAGATTTAAGGCCCAAGACGCTTGGCGGCTTGACAGGATGGGCGGGAATGTGGCCCGGACGGAGAAGACCCGGGCGTGTAAGCCGCCTGGGGACAACTTGGTCAAGAAAGGCAAGAGAAGGTAGAGGTAGACTCGGACGTGTAATGAGAGTCGGTTACAACTTGTATGACCCGTGGTCTTGACCTCCTATATAAAGGCAAGACCTGGGGCAACTTAGGGATCAGGTTATCGAGAACTAGGTCAAGCTTTAGCTCCCTTGTAATCAATAGATCAAGCAATACAAGCACAAACAGGACGTAGGCTGTTACCTCATCTTGAGGGGCCGAACTTGGGTAAACTCGTGTCCTTCGTCCTAATCAACCCCTTTGAGTCCATCATGTTGGCAATGGCCTTGAACCCAAGTCCGTTCACCCGGACATCTGCCGTGATAAAACCACGACAGTTGGCACCCACCGTGGGGCCTGCGCTCGGTGGTGTTGAGTTCTCAAAGGGCTCTCTCCCAGGGCTCGAGGGATACGTGGTCGGAAGGATGACCAAGATTCGCCGCAGCCGACTCTACATCGATGACGGCGGCGGCTAGGGGCTTGATGCTGATTCTATGGAATATGGATTCCGGGTTCCTTTCGACGGGATTCACGTCTTCATCGGAAGGACCGACGGATCTACACCCGGGCCGGACATCTGCACCAACATTGTCGAGACGGCTCGGCGCGCGCAACCTGCCCGTGATGTGCAGCCCGCCCGTGTTAACCCGGGCCGGAGGCACGTCTTCGTAGGCTTTACTCAAGGTATGGATCTGGAAGCTTCTGGGTCGCAGGAAACTCTTGTCTATTCAGATGACGAATCTTCGAGCGGGGAGACGGAGTCGATTTACAAGCTTCACAACGGCAAGCTCGGGGGCTACGACGAGCTTTGCCCTGAGTCAGATCATTCTGAGTTGGACGTTCTTGGGCCGCCGGTTCATGCCGTCGTGTTCATGGCGGGGTCGGCCCCAGGCGCGAGCAGTAAAGCCGCGTGGGCGACAACCTCGGGTGCAGACCCACCGACGGCGGCTCAAGTTCTTCTGGATCTGATGAACGAGCTCGCGGCTCTGATGGCCACTGAAGTCACCCTAGATAATCAAGCCGCCCGAAACTTAGAGATTGTGAGGCTCAACGACCAGATGGTGGAGGAGCAACAGAGGATAGCTGAGCTGAAGGTCCAGGTGGAGGAAGAGGCAGAACGTATTAAAACGGATGCTTTCTGCCTTGGGCTGGAACAACAATCGGCGGCTGCGGTACATTATATGAGGCATCAATCCCGCTTACGAGAACGTTATGAAGCTAGGAACCTCTTCAACACGCCAGGAACGGGACGAGCAGCGGATGCGCGTGGAAGCCGCCCGGCCGCTCAGCCGACGTCTCACCCGGCTCGATGAAACCAGGCCTCACCAGTGGTCTTTCCGACACCGGCGGGTCATTATTCTAACCCGGCCGAGAACATGGTGGCCACGGCTACCCGGCTTGAAACAATTCCTATTCCGGATCTAATCCAAATCCGGAAGAGGTACGGAATGCCATTGGATACCTTCAGACGGTGATGGCCCAGCAGGAGAAGTATACTCACAGCCGGAGGCACGTTCATTCAACCCCTCTCCCCAGCCGGAGCTTTAGGCGATGCTATGAGTCGCCGGTGGTTTCCAGCAATGATCGGCAGAGAGGACCTCCGGGGGACGATTAGGCGGCTCTAGATGCGCATGCGCTCATGAACCAGGCGAGAAACCAGCAAGAGGCGACAGCTTTGGCCACGGCGACTCACCAAGAGCCCGCACCCTCTATATCAGCAAGAGAGTGAGTAACTGCCAGGGCCATGGGAGTGCCATGCTTATTGCCGGCTCTGCGAAGTGAACGGTTGCCAAAGGATTTTAAAGGACCTCGTAAGTTCCGAATTACACCGTTGATTTGCCTCCGGAGGCCTGGATCGAGAGTTATGAGCTAGCTATGGAGATGCTAGATGTTAATAAGGTGGTGTGTGCTAAGTACTTCATCATGATGCTTGAAGGTCCGGCTCGCACGTGGTTAAAAGGGTTGCCTCCCAATACCATCAATTCGTGGGCTGAGTTAAGGGCAAGGTTCATCAAAAAATTTCAAGGGACTTGCAAACAGCCTTTGACCATCGTGGATCTTGATCATTGCGTCCAAAAAGAGGGTGAGTCGGCTCATCATTGGGTCCGATGGGTGTCGACCATCATCCACTCGTCTGAACAGATCATGGCGGCTCAAGCAATGCTGATCTTGGAGAAGAACTGTCACTCCGTCCCACTGAAGCAGAAGCTTGGCCGGCTCAAGCGTATGTGTCAGGACATGGGAGAGCTCATGACGTCTCTCACAAAATACGCCGACTGTGATAACACAAAGGATCCAGGCTCTGATGAGGAGAAGGCTGGCCAAGGCAAGAAGAACAATCAAGGTAAGGGTGTGGCAAATAGTGGTAACTAGAATAAGCGGAAGAACTCTGATGGCGGATCAGAACTGGTAGCCAATGCAAGCACCGGCCAGAATCATCCTAAGGGCAATGGGAAGTTCATGCCGCTTTTAATAAGAACAAGACTCCCTTTAATTTGGAGGATGCGCTTAAGAAGCCCTGTCCGAAACACAGCCAACCCGGTAAACCTTCGTCGCACACATGGGGTGATTGCCATATCATGCAGAAGTTTAGAATTATCACTCACAGCAACACAACAACCAGGGTGGTGGCCCGCCCGTTGGCTCAGGACCAGGCGGGTCAAGAGCCGGATTTGGATCCGGTGGCTCAGGGCCCGGTCATCATGGTCAGAGCAATCAAGGAGGACATCCTCAACACTCTGGTAACAACAATCAGCAACAACATAATCAATCTGGGTATCAGAGTAATCCAAAGCAGCTCAGTTCGGGCCAGTATCATGTTTTCACGACCAGTCTTAACAAGCGGGATCAGAAGTTGCGCAAGCGAGCAGTTAGTGCGGTTGCGCCGGCTCTGCCGTAGTACTTGAAGTGGTCTGAATATGACATAACATGGAGCCGAGAGGATCACCCACCGCGTGTCGATGACCCAGGGCGGCTGGCCTTAGTTGTTGCCCCGCAAGTGGGAGGATATATGGTGAATAAGGTACTTAAGGATGGAGGCAGTAGTATCAACATCCTCTATTATGATACCTTCCCGCGGATGAAGTTGCTTCACAAGAATCTTAAGCCCTCATCCACCGTTTTTCATGGTGTGGTGCCGGGCAAGTCGGCTTATCCGGTGGGCAGGATTTCTTTGGAAGTTGCCTTTGGTGATGAATATAACTACAGGGTGGAGTCCTTGTGGTTTGAAGTGGTCAAGATCAAGAGCCCCTACCATGCGTTGTTTGGGCGGCCGGCTTATGCTAAGTTCATGGCTAGGCCTTGTTATGTTTACTTACAGCTCAAGATGCCCGGGCTAAAAGGCACGATTACCGTTCATGGTGATCGGAATATGGCTATTGAGTGCGAGGAAGGAGACGCGGCTTATGCAGAATCTAGTTGTGCTCAGGAGGAGCTTAAGCTTTATAAGGAGAATGTTGACCCGGAGGATATGATCCCACTGAAAAAGCCTACAACGGAGGTTGAGCTGCCCCTCAAGTTTTCGGCGGATGATACCAAGGCAATAGATTGCACTCCGGGCGACTCATCCAAACAGTTCATCATTGGGGCTCACATGGATCCCAAATAGGAAAGCGCGCTTATCGAATTCATCCGTGAGAATCGGGACATCTTTGCATGGAAACCTTCTGACATGCCAGGTGTACCGAGAGAGTTCGATGAGCACAATCTTAACGTGGATCCTAAGTTTAAACCTATCAAGCAGTTTCTACGATGGTTCAATGAGGAGAGACGCAAGGCCATCGGGGCAGAGGTCGCCCGGCTCTTAGCGGCGGGTTTCATCGTCGAGGTTTTTCACCCGGAGTGGCTTGCTAACCCGGTGCTTGTGCTCAAGAAGAATGACACGTGGCGGATGTGCAT
Source organism: Hordeum marinum (assembly GCA_022496015.1). Lineage (NCBI taxonomy): Eukaryota > Viridiplantae > Streptophyta > Magnoliopsida > Poales > Poaceae > Hordeum > Hordeum marinum. Next base: position 532,165,642 of record CM039678.1, on the reverse strand, counting down.
GGATTATACGGACCTTAACAAGGCTTGTCCGACTGATCCCTTTGCTCTCCCTCGTATCGATCAGATCATTGATGCCACGGCGGGTTGCGAAAGCCTGTGCTTTCTGGATGCTTATTCAGGGTATCATCAGATCAAGATGGCAGTTAAGGACCAAGAGAAGACAACTTTCATTACACCTTTTGGAGCTTTCTATTATGTGTCTATGCCCTTTGGGCTCAAGAGTGCCCAGGCGACTTATCAGCGATGTGTGCAGAATTAGCTTCACAGTCAGATCGGGCGCAATGTCAACGCTTATGTGGATGATATTGTGATCAAATCGAGGAAGAAGGAGACCCTTTTGGACGACTTAAGGGAGACCTTTGACAATCTCCGGATCTATAAGATGATGCTTAACCCGGCAAAATGTGTCTTTGGTGTTCCGGCTGGCAAGCTTTTGGGATTTCTGGTTTCTGAGCGTGGCATTGAGGCTAACCCAGATAAAATCAAGGCTATCACCTCCCTAGCAGAGCCGGCTTGTGTTAACGATGTCCAATGCCTGGTAGGGCGGATCGCCGTGTTGAGCCGGTTCATAAGCTGCCTTGGTGAGAAAGCTATCCCCCTATATCAGATGATGGAAAAGACAGACAATTTTGTCTGGAGTACGACGGCGGGTGAAGCATTGGAGGTGCTCAAGAAACAACTCACTGAGTCGTCGGTTTTGGCTGCTCCTACTGAGAAAGAACCTTTGCTCCTGTACGTGGCGGCCAACAACCGGGTAGTCAGCGCTGCAATTGTGGTCGAGCGCAAGGAAGCCGGGAAGGAGTATCCCGCTCAAAGGACGGTTTATTATATCAGTGAGGTCCTGACCGAATCCAAGCAGAGATACCCGCATTGGTAGAAGCTAGTGTATGGAGTGTTCATGGCCAATCGCAAGTTAAAGCACTATTTCTTAGGGCACCAGATCACCGTGGTCAGCTCTGCTCCGTTGGGGGACATAATTCAGAACAGAGAAGCCACTGGTAGGATTGCTAAGTGGGCATTGGAGCTGGGGCCTCTTAATCTGAAATACGTGCCTCGTACGGCCATCAAGTCCCAAGCCCTTGTGGATTTTATAAACGATTGGACAGAGTGTCAAGCTCTCGAGGAAAATCCGGATAACACATACTGGACTATACACTTTGATGGATCCAAGCAGCTGGAAGGATCAGGGGCAGGAGTTGTTTTGACATCTCCCAAAGGTGATAAGTTTTGTTATGTGCTCCGGCTGATGTTCCCTTGCACCAACAATGCGGCTGAGTATGAGGCTCTGCTTCATGGTCTCATGGTAGCCAATGAGATGAATTTAAGCTGGGTAGTGACTCCGATCTTGAGGCTCAGAAAGTTTCGGGCACTTGGGATTTCAAAAACTCGCAGATGGTGGCTCACCGTCAGACGGTGGATGTCATTGCTGGTCACTACAAAGGTTATCAGGTAGATCACATTGATCGTCGCAGGAATGAGGCGGCTGATGCCTTGTCACGGTTAGGCTCCCAGCAAAAGTCGGTGCCGCCTAATATCTTTCTAGACGTTTTACATCACCCGACTGTCAAGTTGCCTTCAGAGGAAGATTTGGCTATTCCTGACCCGGAGGGACAATTGGTGGCGGCTCTACATGCTATTCCGGATTGGACTGTGCCTTACCTGGCCTATTTGACTCGGGGCGAGTTACCTGATGATGAAAATCTGGCCAGACAGATCACCCGGCGGTCTAAGTCCATGACAATAGTTAATGGTGAGTTGCACAAGTGCAGCGTTACCGGGGTTTTTCAGCGTTGTGTCTCACCAGAGGAAGGTCAGGAAATTTTGAATGAAATTCATGCTGGAGATTGTGGACATCACGCCGGCTCAAAATCTATAGTAGCCAAGGCTTTCCGACACGGTTTCTTCTGGTTGACGGCTCACAAAGATGCAGAGGATCTGGTCCGTAAGTGTGATGGCTGTCAAAAATTCGTCCGACGTACTCATGTTCCGGCTCAAGAATTGCGCATGATACCAATTACTTGGCCGTTTGTAGTCTGGGGGCTTGATATGGTCGGGCCGTTCAAGAGATCCAAGGATAAGAAAACGCACCTCTTGGTGGCGGTTGATAAGTTCACCAAATGGGTAGAGGCTGAGCCGGTCAGCAAGTGTGACGCGGCTACAGTGGTTCAATTTATTAAAAAGCTGATCTACCATTTTGGTTATCCTCATAGCATCATTACTGACAATGGCACAAACTTGTCCAAGGGGGCTATGAGAAAATTCTGCGACGAGGAGCACATCCGGCTTGATGTTTCGGCGGTTGCTCATCCACAGTCCAACGGTCAGGCGGAGCGTGCCAATCAAGAAATCCTGAGAGGTATCAAGCCACGGCTTATGGTTCCTTTACAACGAATGCCGGGCTATTGGGTGTAAGAATTTCCCTCCATCTTATGGAGTATCAAAACTAGCCCCAACAGATCCACATGATATACACCTTTCGTCATGGTTTAAGGCGCAGAGGCCGTGTTGCCGAGTGACGTCCGGCATGACTCGCCACGAGTGGTGGCTTACGTTGAGACGGACAATGAGACGGCACGTCAAGACGCATTGGATGCTTTGGAGGAGGAACGAGAGCTGGCGGCTTCCCGTTTGGCGATCTATCAGCAAGACCTGCGCCGCTATCATAGCCACGGGGTCAAGACCTGGACGTTTCAAGAGGGCGACTTAGTGCTGCGGCTGATTCATGACCAGAAAAATATGCATAAGTTATCTCCTCCATGGGAAGGGCCTTTCGTGGTCAGCATAAATCTCAACAACGGGTCATATTATCTCATTGACATCCGGGATGACTGAGATACTTCGGGTCAGGAGACCCGCCAGCCGTGGAACATAGCGCATCTGCGGCCTTATTACACTTGAGTTGTTGAGACTCACCATTGTACACTATCATTGTACATATCATATTTATATATGAATAAAGTAGCATCCCTGCAAGCCGGGGCCTCTGCCATGATGCATATCTTCATCAATGCAAGAAGAATCCAAAACATTGGCTATCGAAGGGGGCTTCTTACCTTCGGGTATCGCTTATCTCACCCTAACAGCCGGCTTTATGCCAATCCAGTTGACATATCAGCTGCGGTTGTCGAAGGGGGCTTCCCACCTCCGGGTGTAGCTTATCTATCCCTAACAACCGGCGTTCACGCCAAAAATGTTGACAAGTCAACATTGGCTGTCGAAGGGGGCTTCTTACCTTCGGGTATCGCTTATCTCATCCTAACAGCCGGCTTTATGCCAATCCAGTTGACATGTCAGCTGCGGTTGTTGAAGGGGGCTTCCCACCTCCGGGTGTAGCTTATCTATCCCTAACAACCGGCGTTCGCGCCAAAAATGTTGACAAGTCAACATTGGCTGTCGAAGGGGGCTTCTTACCTTCGGGTATCGATTATCTCACCCTAACGGCCGACTTTATGCCAATCCAGTTGACATGTCAGCTGCGGTTGTCGAAGGGGGCTTCCCACCTCCGGGTGTAGCTTATCTATCCCTAACAACCGGCGTTCGCGCCAAAAATGTTGACAAGTCAACATTGGCTATCGAAGGGGGCTTCTTACCTTCGAGTATCGCTTATCTCACCCTAACAACCGGCTTTATGCCAATCGAGTTGACATGTCAGCTGCGGTTGTCAAAAGGGGCTTCCCACCTCCGGGTGTAGCTTATCTATCCCTGACAACCGGCGTTCGCGCCAAAAATGTTGACAAGTCAACATAGCCATACAGGGGGCTTCCTGCCCTACGAGTGAAGCTTATCAAACCTTCTCGACCGGCTCTGAAGCCAGACAATGGACTCTGTCAGCACGTTGGGAAGACACATCATCTTCGGGTTGCGCTTTTAAGCCGCCCTCCTAACGGTATAAAGGTACATCTATGCAATCAGAAAACTAAGCTGCAAAGAGCCGGTAAGGCATACAATGAGAAGGACAAGGAAGACGACAAACATATATTTTAAAGCCGGACTTTCATATGTGCGTGATGGCACAAATTCAAGTAAGGCGAAAGTTGTTACTAGTCTATTACAGACGCTCTCTGTGGAGACCAAAACTATCATCAAGTTTTTTACACCACTCACGGGTGGTCATGAAGAGCCGGCTATTAAAAATATTACTACAATGTGATCAGTTGGCTGGCGGGTCATCCTGCTCCGGCTCTTCCGCTGCCTTGATCTGGAGATTTTCCAAGTCCTAGTTACAGTCGGTTAAAGCCGCGAAAGTTCCTTCTTCAAAGAAGGGGGACGGGTCAAGATCAGAGGCAAAAAGGTTCTTACTGCGAGCGGGTGTCAGATCTTTGCACTCAAAGAGCGGGCCACGGATCCTTTTTTGATCGGCGCTGTAAGCTGCCTGGTAAGTTGCCAAATTGACCTCTTCTGCTAAGATGGAGTCTAGGACTTTGGAATCCTTTACGCACCAGGCATAGTCAACGTCTGTAAATTCAGAGTCGTCGTCCTTCTTGGAGGGAAACCCGTCCATCATATCAGCCGGAGTAAGCTCTGGAGCGAAAGCTAAGGCCTGGCTTATGGCCGCGATTGCCCCCTGGCGGGCGGCTGATTTTTTCAACTCCACAATCTGTTTTGGCATTATCGACAGGAGCTCCAAGACCCCTTTGAGAGCTGAAGGGATATTTTCTTTATACTGCACAACCTTGATTGTGCATACTGCGCCACAATAGAGTTGTTCTATCAAAGTGTATATAGCCTTCAGAGGCAGCAAACTGTCAGAGGCGAGTTGGCGGCTCCTAGGACCTGCATGAGATGGAGGCCTCGTTATGAGTCGCCAACACAAGTACAATATCCGGATTGAGCCAAGCTATTAAAAACTTACCAAAGAGGGTGGCTGCCATCTTCGTGATTTGGCCCTTCAAAGACTGCAGCTCGTCAGATACGATCATGAGTCGCTGATCAGTGTCATCCGCCCGTTTAGTCAACATAGCTTTTTTAGCATTTGCAGATTCCTTGAAGGCGGTGAAGTCGGCCTTGATCTTAGCTAATTCTTCGGTAAGGAGCCGACATTTCTCGTCAGCTTCACTCCGGGCGGCTTGCTGGGTAGCTAAGTTGGTTTTTAAGCCGGCCAATTCTGACCCGGCTTCGGTTAAAGCCTCCCACGACATATCAAAATATGGAGTAAACAAGCAGGGGGGCGTATTTCAAAAACTTAGCAAGTCTCAAACAGATTGCAAGCAATATGCATGACACTTGGGGGCTAATGTTTATTTTCAAGACAGTTCTGACTCAACCTCGACAAGATTGACCCGGAACTTGGGGACTACATACTGGTTTTCAAGCTATTAAGGATTAAAAAGTTCCGACTCAACCTCGACAAGATTGACCCGGAACTTGGGGGCTACATACTGGTTTTCAAGCTATTAAGGATTAAAAAGTTTCGACTCAACCTCGACAAGATTGACCTGGAACTTGGGGGCTACATATTGGTTTTTTCAAGAGGTCTAGCATGAGAAGTCCCGACTCAACTTTGAAAAAGATTGAGCCGGCCCTTGGGGGCTAAGATTGGCTCTGTTATCTATCTTCTAGGAAGTTCCGGTTCAAAATTATCAATTATTGAGCCGGCCCTTGGGGGTTAACGACAATAATTTGAGATCACGACTAAGTAAATTGAGGCCTACATATTACATGGAGGAGCTGGATTATTATCAGTCAATATTAACCTGGCCCTTGGGGGCGACGTAAGGGTATAAGGAGGAAAAAGGAATACCTCATATTTTCTCTTCATTAAATTAACCAGCTTGAGCTCCAGATCACGACTTGTAGATAGCCGGTTCGTGTAGCCAACATGAAGTTCGTCAGCTGTCATCTTCTCTCAGGCGGGGAGCTCAAACTCAAGCTTCCTAGAAGTTTCAGCTGTCTCATTATGCTTGGTCAACACGTGAGGTGAAGGAGAGTGCAAGCCGGCGCCGGTAATCACGACGTCCGGGGCAACAGTATCATCAACAGCCTTGGCAGGGCTCGGCGGCTTGGAAAGGTCCCTTCGCGGGCTCTCAGGAATAACATCGTCAGCAGCCGGTTCTGCAGAAGTCGCTGGGGGGTCCGGCCTAGCAAGCTCCGGCTCTTGAGTAGTAGGGCCAGGGGAGGACTTGTTGGTTTTCCTCCGTTTAGCTTGAGCCCTAGGAAAAAATGAAAGTCAGAGTTCAAGGGTTACAACAGTCGAAGAGCCGGGTATACAAGCTGGAAAAACACGTACAGTGGATTAATCTTTGGAGGTGGTAGAGCGATGGCCGTAGAGTCGCCGAACGAAGGTGATCCCTGAGAGACAGTTCAGATAATATAAGACAATGTTGAGATTACAAAGGAAAAGCTAGTAAAATCAAACAGAGATACATACCTCTACAGGGCGCTTCTTCTGAGCCAGGGAGTTAGGTAACCCGAACATGAGATCAGTGGAGCTAGCGCTCCGGGTCTGACGACGGTCGGCTTGCTATTTCTTTTTCAAAAGAAATTGGGGATCCAAATAAGCAAGAGGATGAGAAAGGGGAACTTTTCGAACAACCCGCCATACCTTCTGGGGTACAAAACATTCTAAGTCGGATGAAATATAAGTTACCTCAGGAACGTTGGCGCGGCTCGTCTCTACCTCGTCATGTGAGTAAGTTGTTATCAGTAAGGTGAATAATGAGGTGACAAAAAATAGTCAAGCTATACCTCTGAGATGGATGATTCTGGCGGTTCAAACCATTCCTCCTGAGGGGTGGTCTTCTTCGTCCTCTTGGCTGGGGCCTTCTTCTTGTTTTTCTTTAGAGGAGGAACATACTTCTTCTTCCAGAAGTCGGAGTCAGCCTGAAGAGGTAAGCCAGTTAATAGCGATGAATTGACAAGTCATAATTAAAACAAAGAGAAGAGACGGTGAAGAGTCGCCTTACGTCTGGGGCCGGATTAACGACACTGAATGGTGCCAGCCCAATAGCGCTGCAAGCTCCTGACGTCTCATGAACAAAACTTCAGATGACAGTGGTAATATCATCTTCGGTTAAAGTTGTCTGGCTGAAGCATACGAAACTATCAAACTGGCCCGGGTATTTGCACATGAGGTGGCTTCTCTGGCTCAAGGGCATAATCCTCCAGGAGATCCAGCAGCGGATCAAGTCCAAACCCGTCAATCCATTGGCCATGAGGGCTCTAATCTTGGCGTGAGCCGGCTCGTGCTTTGCACGTTCAGAAGTTGACAGCCGGCCAGGAAGCTCGGAAGTTGTCTTGAGCCGAGAGGGGCGATAACCCGACAGCGGATGCTCACCCTCCGGGGAAGTATCCTTGCAGTAAAACCAAGTCTTATTCCAATCCTTTGGATGACTCGACATCGGTACAGCCGGAAAGGTAATGTCCCGGCGTCTCTGAATGGAAATTCCACCAAGTTCTAAGCTCGGGCCGGCCTTCACTTCAGTTTGCCGATTCGCATAAAAGAATTCCCGGAAGAGTCCTACAGATGGCTTAGTTTGCAGATAGACCTCGCTGAGCACTTAGAAGTTACATATGTTTGAGACGGAGTTAGGGGCAAGGTCTTGAGGATGTAGCTTGTAAAGTTGAAGGATGTCCCGGAAGAATTTTGAGCCGGGGGGTACGAATCCACGTTCAATATGATCCGAAAAAACAACTACCTCGCCCTCCCGAGGAACGGGCTTTAGTTCATTACGCGAAACCCGCCAATGGATGACCTCTTTGGCAGGAAGGGTGCCCGCGAGTACAAAGTCCATCAGAAACTCTTCGGTGATGCAAGAGACGACCCGATTGCAGGAGTTGGATGTGCGAGACATGACGACAGCTTTAAACTGTGCAAAGTAACGACATATGGCGAGTCAAGAAATGGCAAGTGTTTATGGGCGGCTTAAAAGCTTAAAGACCTTAAGGATGAGACGCCAAGATCCGGTTGGTGAGAGCCGAAACAGCACGGCGGGTCAGCGTCACGAAAAGACAGATTGAAATTTGGCCAAGTGCTGAAAACAGGTTTCGCAAAGTATTGCTAAGATTGCGGATCTACAAAAGCAAAGGAAATGTTTCTATTCCAGACCTAGAGATGGACTGGTGAAAATAGAGGAAGTCTAAAACGAAGGGGCAGAGCTGTGGTGAATCTAAGTAGCATTAAAATCGGTCTCCTACCTAGCAGCACCATGGGGATAGGATTGGTCAAGGACACATGGGCTAAATACGGCTGGCATTGATGGAGCCCGAGTTCTAAACAGCGGCGGCGGAGCTCCATGAAAACCCTACTGGAACAGTTACAGATCTAAGGGAAGAAGGACCTACCAGTGACGGCGCGATGAATGCGAAAGGAGCTCTAGATCGCGTCAGGTTGATGCAGCGGCCTTGTCGATGGCGAGGAGGAGACAACGCCGGAGCGGAAAGCGCTAGAAACGGAAGCGTCGGAAGGAAGGAGATGAAAGAGCGAGCGGGAGAAGGCAAATGCCGCCCCTGACGGTCCTATTTATTAGGGAAAAGGCAGAACAGGCGTGAAAATCCAAGCGTCCAAGGCCGTTTGACCGAGGCGGACGCGTCGATTTACGGGCTATTCATTTAATAAGAGAAGATTCGTTGCGTGCGTCAGAGCATCTTTTTTGCAGATTTTGACATGATGTCACGGCGGGTCATTTCCGGGCGACTTGCCGAGGAGTAAAAAGGAAGGTTGAAGTGAGCAAGCTCAAATCAACCTCGGGCCTAATGTTGGGGATATAACCCCACGGTGAGACTCGCCCTGAGGGCTCCGGGTCACACCAAGCGGCTTGTACACCAGCCCAAGAGCAAGCCATGAAGATTTAAGGCCCAAGACGCTTGGCGGCTTGACAGGACGGGCTGGAATGTGGCCCGGACGGAGAAGACCCGGGCGTGTAAGCCGCCCGGGGACAACTTGGTCAAGAAAGGCAAGAGAAGGTAGAGGTAGACTCAGACGTGTAATGAGAGTCGGTTACAACTTGTGTGACCCGTGGTTTTGACCTCCTATATAAAGGCAAGACCCGGGGCGACTTAGGGATCAGGCTATCGAGAACTAGGTCAAGCTTTAGCTCCCTTGTAATCGATACATCAAGCAATACAAGCACAAGCAGGACGTTGGTTGTTACCTCAGCTTGAGGAGCCGAACCTGGGTAAACTCGTGTCCTTCGTCCCAATCAACCCCTTTGAGTCCATCACGTTGGCAATGGCCTCGAATCCAAGTCCGTTCACCCGGACATCTGCCATGATAAAACCACGACAGAGGGTGCTAAACGTGTTAGGCTGTCACGTATGTGCACCGCACCTGGAGGTAGTTAGGATGTGTTATTTCTTTTATGTCTTCCTCTCCAAGTTCTATCCCCTCCTAGAATATCTCCTTCTCTCTTTGTGTAATCTGAACCGCATTGTATATGCTATATGGGAGGTGCACCCCACTATATAAGCGTCAACCCGTCGGCCTCAACAGGCAAGACGTTTCCAGCTATCGCACAGGGCCAACTTGAGTCGAAAGGATGCCATCATTGTGGGTGAATACCCCTCCAGTCAAGTGAAGTCAACTGCGATGGCTGCAATTGCATCTCAAGAACTATGCCTCAGCTCATGATTTTGAGCCAACCACTCGTTCTACTTCCACTGCATCAACCAGCTCCATCCTTCTGGCCGCACGAAGTTTCCAGGTTAGCACTGCTCAATTTTCCTCATGCTTCTCACCTGAATGTTCACCCCCAACTATCCCTGTTCATATTGTATTTTGGATCTGATTTGTGCAAGCTCAGTTCAACTGTTGTAAGAGGTGAAGAAGGAGAAGAGGATCTGATTTGTGCAAGTTCAGTTCAACTGCTGTAAGAGGTGAACAAGGAGAAGAGGACCTGATTTGTGCAAGTTCAGTTCAACTGTTGTAAGAGGTGAACAAGGAGAAGCGGATCTGATTTGTGCAAGTTCAGTTCAACTGTTGTAAGAGGTGAACAAGGAGAACAGGAGTTGAAATTGGTTCCAAACAATAGCTTATTCTAGGTGAAAAATATGAGCATGTTCCTTCTCCCTACCAGGAAAAATCAATTGCATGGATGAAGCAAGTGCAGAGCCACTGGTTATGCCGCTCGATTTATTACGAGAAATTACAAATGATTTTTCTGAGGAGCGGAAGCTTGGTAGTGGCTCGTTTGGAAAGGTTTACATGGTAAGATTAATGATGTGCATGGGTTCCTTATACCAGCAATCCGTTCAAAATTATAAGATGTTCTAACTCTTTTCTTATTCGGATGTATATAGACGCGTTTTAGTGTATTTTTCACTCATTTCAGTTCGTATGTAGTTCATATTGAAATATTCAAAACATCTTATAATTGTGAATGGAGGGAGTACAATACAATCGGACAACTGTCACTATCTTTCTGACAAAGAGATATATATGGTGATTTTGACAGTATGTAAGATCTGTGATCCTGCCTTTAATAATTGTCACGTGAGTGCGTACTTGCGCACATGTTGGCGAGTTGTCAGTTTTATTGCAGACCTTCATGTTGGGTTCCACTATCTACCGACCAGTAAGGAAACAAATATCAACTAAGTCTGTATCGGGTTCAGTTGAGCATAAGGAATTTTGCCGCCTATAACAGCCACATGCGAACATAGTGATTTCTGCTTTACACATGCTGTATCTTTGAACAGAAAATTAAGCCATTGAATTGTTCAACAGCGAGTGCATCAAGACGGGATAAAGATTGCTGTGAAGATGCTCTATGATATGCCAGGACTTGACGATGAGCTATTTCAGAATGAGTTTAAAAACCTTACAAGGCTCAGACACCAAAATATTGTGAGGTTAGTTGGCTATTGCCACAATATTCAGGAAGTACAAGTAAAATACGAAGGAAAATTCACTAGTAGAAAAGAGGGCATTGGTTCGGGCCGGGGCAGCCACGAACCGGGACCAATGGGGGAAACGGTCCCGGTTCGTGAGGCCAGGGGGCCGGGCGGGCCACGTGGGGCATTGGTCCCGGTTCGTCTGGAACCTTTGGTCCCGGTTCCAGACACGAACCGGGACCAATGTGCCTCGCTCCTGGCCCACAACCATTGGTCCCGGTTCGTGGCTGGATCCGGGACCAAAGGGGGTCCTTTAGTCCCGGTTACAGCCACGAACCGGGACCAATGAAATGCCTATATATACCCCCTCGCCGGTGAGCAGAGCTCTCCACACACTGCTCTGTTTTTTTGGCCGGCGAGGGAAGAGCTTTGTGGTGCTCTAGCTCACCTCCTATGCACATGAGGTGTTTGATGAAATGCCCAAGCCAAACTTAAGCTTTCTCCTCTCGAAGCTCCTTGTCCAAACTCCATTTTCGTCAAGATTTGTCTAGGTTTGGCGGTCCGTCCTGTCCCGTCCCCGTCCTGAAACTGCAGTCGATCACCCGTGCGTGGTGAGCCTCTTGATCTTATCTTCTTGCTAAAAGAAAATATACTTACTCGTATGATTTTCTTACTTTTATTATTATTTGTTATTATATAGTGCCATGGTTATGGTATCCGTCCACGTCGGCCCTCGTTCAGTCTATGATTCAGATATGATATATTATCTTTTATATAACTATTTCACACATCTAATGTCTATGACAATTAATTATGCCACCAACTTAACGTAGATATTTTTATCTATAGAAGTAGTTGAACCAGAAATTCCAACCGACTATGCAATTCTGCTCGACAAGTTAAGTAAAGCTGAAAAAGAAATTGATCATTTGAAAGAAAAATTAAAAAGAACTGAAGATGACAAGATGGGATTGGAGTTGCATGTTGCCAATATCGTCGACGATCACAAGACCAAGATGGATGCAATGCACTTGAAGCTTAGAAAGATTAAAAAATATGTCATTCATACTGAGGCTTGATATCATTATGCCGTTGGATCAATTGGTACCTTAGTAGCGGTTATGATTGCATTTGTTGTTGCATTTAATTTTTTTACATAGTTTCGGTGTATGTTTTAATTAGATGCTCTAGAGACCTATATCTTGTTCAATAATGACAGCTATGTATGAACTGTACGTATTTATTTTGGTCATTATTGTACTTTGGCTTTAATGTGATGATGGATTTCTAATAATTTGGTCACTTCTCTATTCATGATATGTTGTAATGGTTTTTAATACACTTTATTATATAACGCATGCAGATGAACCGGCAATGGATGTACGATGACCGGCGCACCTCCGACTATATTAAGGGCCTGCATAATTTTCTCGAAGCAGCTGAGGCAAACAAGCAGAATGGTTTTATGCCTTGTTCATGTACTGTCTATGAGAATACGAAGTCTTTCTCCAACTCTAAAACCCTTCACTTCCACCTGCTTTAGAAGGGTTTTATGCCACACTATAATGTTTGGACCAAGCATGGAGAAAGAGGGGTTATGATGGAAGACAATGAAGAAGAAGAGGATGACGACAACTACCCTCCCCCTAAATACGGTGATGCTGCAATAGAGGAAGCTGAAGATCAAGAGGAACCAGACGATGTGCCCGATGATGATCTTCGCCGGGTCATTGTTGATGCACAGAGAGAATGCGAAAGTGAAAGGGAGAAGTTGAAGTTCGATCGCATGTTAGAGGATCACAAAAAAGGGTTGTACCCAAATTGCGAAGATGACAACAAAAAGCTCGATACCACACTGGAATTGCTGCAATGGAAGGCAGACAATGGTGTATCTGACAAGGGATTTAGTTCGCTACTGAAAATAATGAAGAAGAAGTTTCCAAAGGATAACGAATTGCCCGACAGTACGTACGCATCAAAGAAGGTTCTATGCCCTCTAGGATTGGAGGTGCAGAAGATACATGCATGCCCTAATGACTGCATCCTCTACCGTGGTGAGTACGAGGAACGGAACACATGCCCGGTATGCGGTGCATTGCGGTATAAGATCAGAAGAGATGACCCTGGTGATGTTGAGGGCCACCGCATCGGGAAGAGGGTTCCTGCCAAGGTGATGTGGTATGCTCCTATAATACCACGGTTAAAACATCTGTTCAGAAACAAAAAACATGCCGAGTTGATGCAATGGCACAAAAAAGACCGTAAGAAAGACGGGAAGTTGAGAGCACTCGTTGACGGGTCGCAGTGGAGAAAGATCGAGAGAAAGTGGAGCGACTTTACAGGTGACCTGAGGAACGTATGGTTTGGTTTAACTGCAGATGGCGTTAATCCTTTTGGGGAACAGAGCAGCCAGCATAGTACATGGCCTCTGACTCTATGTATGTATAACCTTCCTCCTTAGTTGTGCATGAAGCAGAAGTTCATTATGATGCCAGTGCTCATCCAAGGCCCTAAGCAACCCGTCAATGACATTGATGTGTACCTAAGGCCATTAGTTGATGAACTTTTACAGCTATGGAATGGAAGAGGTGTACGTGTGTGGGATGAGAATGAACAGGAGGAATTTGACCTATATGCGTTGCTGTTTGTAACCATCAACGATTGGCCTGCTCTCAGTAACCTTTCAAGACAGACAAATAAGGGATACCATGCATGCACACACTGTGTAGATGACACCGACAGTATATATTTGGACAAATGCAGGAAGAATGTGTACCTGGGGCATCGTCGACTTCTTCCGACCAACCATCAATGTCGAAAGAAAGGACAACATTTCAAAGGTGAGGCAGATCACCGGAAGAAGCCCGCTCTCCGTACTGGTGATCACATACTTGATATGCTCAATGATTTACAAGTAATATTTGGAAAGGGTCCTAGCGGACTATCTGTTCCGACTGACGATGCAGGACGCGCACCCATGTGGAAGAAGAAATCTATATTTTGGGACCTACCCTATTGGAAAGACCTAGAGGTCCGCTCTGCAATCGACATGATGCACGTGACGAATAAATCTTCACGTGAACCTGCTAGGCTTCTTCGGAGTGTATGGGAAGACAAAAGATACACCGGAGGCACGAGAGGAACAACAACGTGTGCATGAAAAATACGGCATGCATCCAAAGCAGTATGAAGGTCCTGCTAGCTATGCTCTTACCAAAGAAGAGAAGGAAATCTTCTTTGAATGCCTGCTCAGTATGAAGGTCCCGTATGGTTTCTCATCGAATATAAAGGGAATAATAAATATGACAGAGAAAAAGTTCCAGAATCTGAAGTCTCATGACTGCCACGTGATTATGATGCAACTGCTGCCGGTTACATTGAGGGGGCTTCTATCAGAAAACATTCGATTAGCCATTATGAAGCTATGTGCATTCCTCAATGCAATCTCTCAAAAGGTGATCGATCCAGAAATCCTGCCAAGGTTAATGAGTGATTTGGTGCAATGTCTTGTTAGTTTCGAGCTGGTGTTCCCACCGTCCTTCTTCAATATCATGACGCACGTCCTAGTTCATCTAATCGACGAGATTGCCGTTCTGGGCCCTGTATTTCTACACAATATGTTCCCCTTTGAGAGGTTCATGGGAGTCTTAAAGAAATATGTTCGTAACCATGCTAGGCCAGAAGCAAGCATCTCCATGGGCCATCAAACAGAGGATGTCATTGGGTTTTGTGTTGACTTCATTCCTGACCTTAAGAAGATTGGTCTCCCTCAATCGCGGTATGAGGGGAGACTGACTGGAAAAGGCACGCTAGGAGCGGACTCAATAAAATGTAGGGACGGGCATTCTTGGTCTCAAGCACACTACCCAGTTCTACAGAATTCCACCTTCATGACCCTGTATGTCGATGAACACAAGAATATTCTGTGCTCCAAACACCCGGAGCAATGTGACGATTGGATTACATATGAACACATCAGGACTTTCGACAGTTGGTTGCAAACACGTCTCATGGGTGACAACATTGTTTCTAGTGAGCTGTACTCATTGGCCAGGGGACCATCTTCGACTGTATTAACTTACAAAGGGTACGAGATAAATGGGAATACATTTTACATGATCGCCCAAGATGAAAAGAGCACCAACCAAAACAGTGGTGTCCGCTTTGATGCAGCAACCAAGAGGGGAAAGGACACATATTATGGTTACATAGTGGACATATGGGAACTTGACTATGGATATGATTTCAATGTCCCTTTGTTTCATTGCAAATGGGTCAATCTGTTAAGAGGCGGGGTATAGGAAGACCCACAGTACGGAATGACAACAGTGGATCTGAACAATCCTGGGTACACAGACGAACCATTCGTCCTAGCCAATGATGTGGCACAGATTTTCTATGTGAAGGACATGTCTACCATACCGAGAAAAAGAAAAGATAAGGAAGCGAATACATCATACGATGAGCCAAAACGCCACATAGTCCTTTAAGAAAAAAGAGACATCATGGGATTGGAGGGCAAGACAGACATGTCTAAAGATTATGAAAAGTTTCATGAAATTCCTCCGTTCAAAGTCAAGGCTGACCCAAGCACCCTGTTAAACGATGTAGATTATCCATGGTTACGACGCAATAAGTAAAGGACACAAGCGAAGAAAAAGTGAAGACTTTCTCTTCATAACTATATCATTGCAGTGACATGTGAAGAAATGAAATGCCTTTTGTAACACATGAGTTTTCGTCCGAAACCCTAATACTTCGAAAGAGATTTTCCGTTTTGTACACGAAGTGCATCCAGCTTTTGCCGTAACCCTCTCAACTTTTTATGACATGCTATGTGGGTGAAATGATGATATCATGCCAACTTTTAACCTTTCAGAGTTCATTTGAAGTGCTTTTCAATTTCAGGTTCATTTAGCTCAAAAAAATCAGTAAGTGCATGAAAATACCAAATGAAGTTAGAAAGGGTTGAAAATTTATGATGTGGCTTTGAATGGTGCATTTTGAACACATAAAAAGTCTGGAGTTCAAATGAGTTCAAAAAAATGAAATCCCTTTGTAACAGATGAGTTTTTGTCCGAAACCGTGATACTTCGAAATAGATTGTCCATTTTTGTACACGAAGTGCATCCAGTTTTTGTCGTAACCCACTCAACTTTTTAGCACATGCTATGTGGGTGAAATGATGATACCATGCCAACTTTCAACCTTTTCAGAGTTCGTTTGAAGTGCTTTTTAATTTCTTTCAAAACATTGTGGGAGTGGAGTTCAAAAAAGAACCAACTAAAAAGCTTTTATAAACCTCTAGTATTTTTGAAACAATAATTATATAAAAATTATTCAACTAAAATTATCAAAGTATTTTTTGTTCAAAACATTAATAACAAAAAGAATATAATGATAAAACACACTGGAAATAAATAAAGTAAAAAATAAATAAAGTAAGAAACAAAACAAAATAATGGAAATTATGCAATTAAAATTATCAAAGCCTTTATTTGTTAAAAAGATGAACTAAAATAACTGAAGAAAAATACTGGAAACAAATTAAAAAATTAAATAAAGCAAAAAACAAAACAAAAATACTGGAAAAAAGAAAAAAAATGCCACCTACTGGGACACCACAACCTGAATACGACTAGAAACCCACCAACCTTGTTGGGCCAGGATTCAGGCCCGCAGAAGGCCTAGTAGGCCCACAAGCATAGACAGATTAGGCCCGGAAGCCTGCAGTTGAGAGGAGCTCGAGATGGTGTGCGCAACATCGCTTATAAACCATTCTCGAGCTCTCTCGGCTAGCGAGGTGGGACTAAAGATTTGGCTCCGGATAACACCATCCTTTGGTCCCGGTTGGTGGCACTAACCGGGACCAATACCAACCTTTGGTCCCGGTTGGTGCCACCAACCGGGACCAATGCTAACCTTTAGTCCCGGTTGGTGCCACCAACCGGGACCACGCAGAGACCTTTGGTCCCGGTTGGTGGCACCAACCGGGACTAAAGGTTGGCATTGGTCCCGGTTGGTGCCACCAACCGGGACCAATGCTCTGTGTATATAAGCAATAGTTTCGATTTTTTCAGATTTCATCTAGCACTTGCCCCCGACGACGCCGAGCACATCGACGTCGCCAGGCTGTCCGAGCTCGCCGTCGACGCCCTTTGCCCTGACGCCCTCTGCCTTGACGCGCCTATCCGTTCCCCGACGCCGACGCCGTTCCCTGACGCGCGCCCTGCCCTGACGCGCGCCTCTGCCCTGATGCGCGCCCTGCCCCGACGCGCGCCTCTGCCCCGACGCGCCGCCCCGTGCCCCGACGCCAGCGCCGCTTCCTGATGCGCGCCCTACCCTGACGCCGCCCCGCGCCACAGCCCTGCCCCGACGCCGCCACCCCTCCTCCCCATTCGGTCCGGCCGGCCCCCTTTCCTCCCTGTTCTCCCTGTCCCCTGTTGAATTTTGATGATTTTGATGATATATAGATGATATATGATAGTTAGATGATGATGTTGATGATAGATGATGTATGCTTTTTTTTGTTCATATAATTTTTTTATAGCATTTTTGGTCCATGTATATAAGTGTGTGGATGGATGGATGGATGTATATATATAGAAAATTTGCGCCTAGTAAGCAACGATGGAAGGGAGCCGTCGCCACTCCGGCGGCTAGCAGTACAAGCATAGGCAGGAGGGGATACAGATACGATCCATCTCTCAAGCCTTTGGAAAAGTTACCATATGATAAGTCAGGCCGAAGTGAGGGACCATTTTGCAAAGAAAACTCCAGCTCCGAAGGAGAAGATAGATCCGGCGAAAGCAATGCGCACTATCGATGCCCTGAAGCGACCACCACCGCCTCCACGGGATTCCAACTTTGACCGCTGTATTAAAAAGACATATCAAGATGCGCGGCGGTCGGGAAGTACTTCCAGTGATGCAAGGTTAGCAGAACGAAGAAGCGGGAAAAGATTCCCCAGCTGGGCGAACAGGCGAACCAATCATGCTCCCTGGTCAAGGTGTCTAGCGATATCGCCGATGATCATCCGGGGATGGTGCCCGGTACCAATCCTGGTGATTACATGAGCGATGATGTACTGTTTCGAATTCAGCCGTTGGAGGTGGACGAATTCAAATACCGGTACGAGCATCCTCTCGTCAAACCTGATCATCCTCCTCTAACAACGATGATGCGAAGATTCCATGAATGGTACATGCAAACTTGTCGCGAGTCTGGGAAGGATTCTTTGATACTGTCAGTTAAAGAGGAGCACAACCTCGTTGGAAAGGAAATGTTGAATATTGAATTTGAGGAGATATTCCAATTATACAATCAAAAGGCCATCGACAAAACAATCGTGACTTGCTACTGTCTGTAAATACTACTTCTGTAATTAAGTCTCTCTATGTATATAGCTCAGCTCTTTCATTGCATGTATATATAATTATCCTCACTACTATATTATGCAGATTGAAGATCGTCGAATGCAGAAAAGCACAAATGTATGACATTGGGTTCATTAACCCAAATGTCATACATGAGTATAATTTTCAAAATTATCCCACACAAACCGAGGAGAACTTGCTAGAATCGTTGCTTAGAAATCAAAACAAAGGGATAATACTCTTTCCTTACAATTTCAAGTGAGTGTTACTGTCTTGTGCATATTTGGTTTCCCTTATTACTCGAGGTTTATAGTAATATAATTGATGAGTTATGCATGCGTGCGCAGTTTTCACTTTATTCTTCTAGAGATTCAGGTTGAGCGAGGAGTAGTAATCGTCTTAGATTCGAAACGAAAAGATCCCCGAGATTATGTGGACATGACTAAAATTCTCCAGATGTAAGTTCAATTGAACATTATCGCATCATATCGGCAACTTTAATTTGTTCATTTCTTGATATCAAGTAATTATTTTCTTTGTCTGGCAGGGTTTGGAAAGAGTTCGCAGCAATTGTTCCGGCACTGCCGAGGGAGCTGCGATTTACACACCCGAAGGAAGTACTACTAGCTAGTTTCGCGCATCTCCCATTGATTCTAGTTTCATCAATACCATGTATCATGCTTGATTATCAGTTTGATTGAACTCTATTTCTCATAAAGTGCTTGTGGCAAGAAAAAGAGAATAATTTATGTGGATACTACGTTTGCGAGTTCATCTACAACGCGACGACCCCTAAGCGGGGCTACTCTCAAAAATAATTTGAAGTGCCTAAGCAATAATATTCACAATTTTATTTTATTATCATATATATGTATTGACCCCCTTCTTCAAATTAGATGTGGAAGATGCGGGATGAACTCCTATCACATGATCACATATGAGCAATTCAAGAAGAATTGGCGGGATTCTTTCTTCACCACATAATAAATAAAACTGGAGAATACCATCTGGAAGTTACCATTAAATGTTAGGGATTGTAAGAGATCATATATTGTATATATGTAGCTAGTAGCATTGGATATATATACGAAAACTTGTTATACGACCAATCTCTCGGAGAAAGAGAGGTCGATCACTTCTATCTCTATATGTTCATGACGATCTTCTGTACTTAATGGTTCCTTCATTTGCTTACTAGCTAGCGTGTCGAGTTCTCTCTATACTAGCTAGCGTTGACCGAGCACGGAGAAAGAGAGGATACTTCTCTCTATCAATTAGCTAGCTATAACAATATAAAACCCCTAAATTAACCGTCCAAAACCCCCAAAACCCCCATCCCTTTCAAAAAAAACAAGCAACTGCCAGATGGTGACGCGTGGATGCCTTTTGGTCCCGGTTGGTGTTACAAACCGGGACTAAAGGTCCTCCTGCCTGGGCTCCCCGCAGAGGCCACGTGGAGCCCCTTCTGTCCCGGTTTGTAAGAGAACCGGGACTAAAGGTTTTGGGCTTTAGTCCCGACCCTTTAGTCCCGATTCCGGAACCGGGACAAATGGACAAATGTGCCTTATGAACCGGGACAAATGGGCCTTTTTCTACTAGTGATTGGTTCTTGCTGAAAAGACACACAGGACACTCTGGTTGGAGTATGTGTCGAATGGAAGCCTTGACAAGTATCTTTTTGGTAATGATATCCTTGTTTTAGTTAGCAAGTTAGGATTTCATTCTTAAAATTCACATCATGAGAATTCTCCTTATTTGGTGCTGTAGATATGGATGTGATAGATATGATTGGCATACATGCTATGGAATAATCAATGGGATTTGCCAGGGTTTGAAATACCTCCACAGTGAATTAGAACCTCCTATTTATCATTTGGATTTAAAGCCAGCCAATGTATTGCTGGATGAGAACATGGTTCCCAGGATTGCAGATTTTGGGATGTCAAGACACTTCACAGATGAACAAACATGAGCTACAAGAAGTTCTTTAGGAACATTGTAAGCATTCTTCGTGTAAACTGCAATTTGAGAACATAATTTTATTTGGATTATATGTATAGTATCGGTAACATTTATATATGATGTATGATGCAGTGGGTACTTGCCACCGGAATATATACACAATAATTTAATCTCAAAGAAGTTCAATATATTCAGCTTGGGTGTTGTAATTATAAAGATAATGGCAGGGCGTGTAGGCTACTTCAATAGTGCCGAATTGTCTTCCAAGGAATTCACTGATCTTGTAAGAGAATATGGTGTCTTTATCGATATAATGTGTGCATTCCATAATTAATATAGTTTGGTTATTCTATTATATGACCATTATTTTTGTGCTGTAACTGCGTAGGTCCAGGAAAATTGGACGAATAGGCTACTTGAAATAGCGAATCTGAGAAGGGCAAATTCTGAACAAGTAAAAACATGCATGGAAATAGGTTTAAGTTGTGTGCAGAAGTATCGACACAGAACGCCAACTACACAAGATATGGTCAATAGACCGAATGAGTCAGTAGCTAAGTGTACTTATGCAGCAACAAAGGACTTGTTGATTTACCAGGTGTGAACTGATTGCTATTTACATAGTTTTTCCCTCTTAATCTATGTTCTTGTTCTTTTTCCTATGAAATAAAAGCAGGAGTCTGAAAAATATGTGGTGGTGCACCACATAAAACATTATGCTAATTGCCATGAATTTTCATAGTTTGCTTCAGCCATAATCTAGTTTAGACAAGTTTAACTATAGATACTATCCGATGTTTATGTAGTGGTTATGTATAGCACTGAAGAAAGATAAACAAAAGGCCAAGTAAGAAGAGGAACCAGAAGATTGGATAATTCGCCCAAATTATCTAATCTTATTAGCACTGTCTGACCTGGCTCAGAGGAGAAAGCACTGGGCATGCACACAACATGCGTCGGTAGCTGTGAATCCAATTGATCTCAACAGAAATATTCTGACAAGTGGAAGCCCCTTATTTGGCTCTGCTGTTAGATATTGCCAAATGGATTTTGCGTGTGTGTGTGGGTACTGCAGCTCGCCAGCTACTTGACATGTCCATGTGCATCCTTACACCAAGATTGCTAGAAATTCAAAAAATGGTGATTACATCAAATTATGCCTTTAATCAAGTTGGCACAAAAGATCAGAATAAAGTCACTACTCAATAGCACTTTTATTTGAACGAATGCTTATTGAAGTATGTTAGTCTACTGAATAGCTTTTGTGCGAGTCTGCATGACTGCATGTTGTTATGTCTTTAATTGTCAGTTACAACAGCTTTTTTACTGTCTATATTGCTGAAGTATGTTATTAGTAAAAAAATTGAGAATCTTTATTAGTACTTCTTAATAAGCCCAGTTGATTGACTATACTGATGCAGGACAATTTAGGCGATATAACTCAGGCTGGAAACATATCTAATCCCAATCATCAACAAGAAACTCCATCAGAAAATCAGTCTTCCTCACCTTTGGTATGCTATCATGGTTCCCTAATTAGCTTCTTTCGAAGTTGTAGCTCTGTGTGTGATTAGTTCCTATTTGCAGGAGTTACATAGGAACATTTTCCTTCAGTATGCTCAAGATCCAAATGTTCGTCATGCAGAGAAAATATACAATGGATCCACTTTAAATCAGTATGCTCACTTTATATTTTGAAATCCTGTCATTCACATATAGAAAGATGTTGAGCTTTGTTTCTTGCCTGGAACTACTTTTCAGGGACATAGTTGCTACTACTCTCTCTATTTGTTTTGGAGATGCTGGTCCTACAGAAGCAATATTAGATGGTGACCCAACGAACAATAATCAAAAGTACTCAGGTGATGCTAAATAAATAGCTAACTTTTAAACTAGAAAATATTCTTGATCATATATATTGATATATGTATACACTTAATCTAGGTGACCTATTACCTGGTATTGCAGGATTTCAAATTGTCGGTGATCCTCACCCTGGATCTACTTTAAGAGCATGTGGTTTTTGTATAAATGGCACTACACTTTGTAGTTTCCAGGTATGTTGTGTTCTGACTCTGGATTGTTGATTCTGTTATCTTCCATATGAGTTCCAAAGCCTGCAATAAAGCTTTCTCATGTGAATGTTATTTTCAGTGGGTTCGCAGGCTTGAAAAGCCACATGTCAATGGATTGAAGGTAAAAAAGGGAATTTGTCCTACAAGGTGATGGTGTTCAGCCAGAAAATACTGACTAGTTCTTTGTTCTGCAATTCAGGTGCTACAATGTATGACTATGTGGTTACTGCAGATGATGTTGGCTCTCTTCTTGCTGTAGGCTGCATTCCTATGGATGATAACGAACGCCAGGTTGTTAGCAAGTATAGTTTAGTGCGATTTTGTGTCGCAAACTGCAAGCTCATGTGGTTAATATAATTAAAGTTTTTATTGTGGTCAAGCCTCAAAGTTACCAAACATATTATAGAACACCATTTGTATGCAAATGAAGGAAGCAAACACAACTTTTGACAGAAAGTTTGTCCAAGACCCACCTAGGAAGTTTCTCTTTCTCCTAGCGACAATTGAGCCCATCTCCCCGTTGTTTCTATTTATCTCAAACATGCACACATGCCATCTCATCACACATGGCACCTTATCAATCATTTTCTTTTTTCCTTACTAGCATATTTAATGCAAACTTCCCACCTCAACATGCAACCATTCATGCATTGAAAAAGGTTCACCTCAATATACAACCATGCATGCGAAAATGTTTATTGTGCTACTTATATTTGTCAAAAAATTACAGATACAATAATTATATTACCTTGAAATTGTCAATCCAAATATTTATGCTCCATACAACCAATCTCATCAGAATATATTGCATTCAATTCTTGTTGCAAAGCATGTGATATCATCTAGTTTAATCTAAAATTTGATCAAGCTGACTATGTAGGTTTGAAAGTTTTACATTTTTTTTACCACTATCTTGATTAACCTGATTTTGCCACCCTTGAGTTACGCATTTTGTGTCTTATCTCATTATTTGTATATGCTTTCTAAGTCTCCCCTTCCATGGTTATAAACTATGGGTGTTTTTAACTTGGCGTCCTGATAGGTTGATCTTGTTTTGTTGTTTTTGTTTCACCATTTTTTGCATTGTGAACCATAGCCTGCATGCTAAACAGCTTGTAAAGCACAATCATATCCTTTAAGATGGTATTTCTTGTTTTGATATATGTCCAGAACCATCCGACTTCTACAACTCTACAAAAACCTGGTTACCTGTGTATTTTTGGTTATTGTATTTTTAAACGATAGTTTCCGCATGATGTTCAGATGCTAATTTTCGTTGATGGTTTTTTATCTTCCAGGCAATCGTATTTATTATCTAGCTGATAGAAATGTACTTGCATTTTCTTTTTCCAAACGACCACTGACACATGAATTTGTTATGTTGATAGTCTTGCCCTATGTGCTCTTCTTTGAAATTTTGAGTTTCATGAGTTGCTCCTATTGATTGTAGGGTGATTTAACGAGGGAGTTTGCTAACAATGAGGAAAAGATAACATGTAGTAAGTTTATGTTGTATGTACTCTTGCCTCGATCCCTTGTAGGATGAATTCCGATGTTGTCATGCCCTGCTCTAATATTATTTGATCAACATTTGTAATTGATACATGCTTGAAATTTGCAAAATGTCTTGGCACCACTACTTACTATTTCATTGTGTCGTTCTAGTAAGGTGGAAGGTTCATACATGAATCACATTTTCTTACATTTAATAAATTACTCATAACATTAAATTAATGTAACTTAGTTGTAGATAACATTTTAGCCTTTCCTGCTGTTGTACATTTACCTATACATACCTCCTCCCATGATACAATTGGGATACACAGATACCAATTTGTCGAAGACCACGATAATTTTGAAAGGTTCAAATTTCTATGATTCTTTTGTTTATTTTAAGAACTAATTGAATGGTTAATGTTATAAAAATGCTAGTGTCTTATTAGAAGATGAGTTACAGACTTGCGGTCACCTGATAGGCAGGAGACATGGATGTTTGTGTCACACTATTTTGAACTAGGAGTCTTGTCGGAGCACATCAGAAAGAAGATCAAGGAGATGACAATGCTTGTTTACCCATATACAGTAGACCAAGGTCTAAAAAGGTCTAAAAAGGGAATGGACTTGATATGAATATGAAAGTTAGTGAACCTACTAACATGCCTTGTCAGACATGATAATGGGGTTTGGTTCGTTTGGTTCTCTAGAAAATAACGATTTACAGTAAGGAATATATGTTCGCCATGCCTGACCTTTGTGTTTGTGAAATGTTATGTGGTCCTGCTTAGCAAAGGTGGAGTCTTATCCCATCAGTAGAGTCTAGTTGATTAAGCATCTTTCTTAGGAAAGAGTCCAATCAGTTTAGAGATAGTATTAGAGTTTGTATAGATTTACCGGCTCGTTGGCCAAGTCTTGTCTATTATATAAAGGGGCCAACCCTTCTCAATAAAGCAGAGAAGAATATTGCCATTTAGTTTTATCTACTTTTCAGTAATTAGGGTTAGGTCAGTAGTTCTTCCAATTTGGTATCAGAGCCATCTAAGATGCGGGACAAAGAAATCAAGAATGAGGTTGTGGAGCAGATGACATCACATAGTAATTTGAGGCCTTCTCATGCCAACGAGAGGAGTACTAGACGCTCCTCACCGGGCTGGTGCAGCACTTGACGGCACTCGAGAAGCGGTTGTCGGCTATGCCCCCAAATTCCAAGGTTGCAGCAGCCGTCCATGACACCACCTCCGTGGAAAGGCCCTCCCGCCCCAAGCGACGACTCGCCCCTCGTGCTTCCCCTCGCCAACAGCACCTCCGGTGTCCCCATTTCAAGCGAGGGAACCACCGCCGCCGACGGACCTTCACCCGCCGGGCAGATTGCCCACCCCACCACCCCCTCACTTTCACTGCCAACCACCATTAGATACCAACATCCTTTTACCACCTCCAGCCATCTCCTTACTCGTTATAGCCACCCCTAATATTATTTGGACCACTTAGCATTCTCACCCTTCCGCCCAAATCCAACCCCAAACCCCACCTACCAGCAACATCCCTACCATCAGCAGTATCCACCCTACCATCAACAGTAGCCACCCTACCATCGGCAAAAGCAACAGATTTTTGCAACCGCCTCTGCTGCCTTCACATCTCGCATCACCTCGCTTTAGCCCCTGCCTAACAATAACCTCGACTCATGTTGGTTCAGGTGTGCCCCACTTCCACAAGCTCGATTTCCCGACATGTGATGGTTCGGTCGATCCTCTTGGTTGGCTCCATAGGTGCAAGCAGTTTTTCCTTGGACAACACACGGCCGAGGCTGACAAGGTCTGTACTGCAGTGTACCACCTCACGAACGACGCTCAGTTTTGGTATTTATAGCTGGAGCGCAACTTCGGCATGTCGACATGGGAGCAGTTCAAGGAAGCTTCCCATGTTCAGTTTGGGCCGTCACTTTGCGCCAACCCGTTCGGCGAGTTGGTATTGTTATAGTATACGTGGATTGCACTAGCCCTTTCCATTAGTTCGAACTTTTGGTTGCGTTGGCTAATGCATGAAGCTTAACATGGTATCAGAGCTAAGGTCTTGAGTTCAAGTCCTGGCTTTCGCAATTTATATAAAATATTGCTGGTAGCCCCCTTTGTGTCTATGTAGAGGCTTCTTGAGTCATAATACGTGAGTTTCGCGCGCCATCGATCTCTTCCGGTTGCACGTGTTGACTTGTCTTCCCCGTCACACATGAGAGGGGGTGTTACAGTATATGTGGATTACACTAGCCTTTTTCATCAGTTCGGACTTTTGGTTGCGTTGGCTAGTGCATGAAGCTTAACAGGCATGTCTGCCGTTCAATTCCTCAGTTGCCCACTACACCAGCAGATTTCTAACGCTCATGTGCTGCAAAATGAGTCGTTAACACAGTCCCAACAACGGTTTCTGTACACAGCAGGGTTTCCCAATGGTCTTTGTGTTGACGTCGAGCTTCAGCGGCCATCTGACCTCCACACCGCCATCAACTTCGCCAAGGCCTATGAGTAGCAACATTTCCCTCCAACAACGTCACCACACCTGGCTTCTGATCCTGGTCCTGCAAGGCCCTTGTGCCCCTCCGATCTTCCCTCCACCAACGCAGCTACAATACCTTCCATGCGAGTGTCACAAGCACTCGTTCTGCCGTCAACCACTCCACAGTCAACCCTGCCATGGCAGGTTCAGCACCCCACTCCAGCAGAGTTAGTAGAACGCCGTCGCCAAGGCCTTTCCTTCAACTGCGGCGAGATTTATAATCGAGAGCTCACCGGTGTGCGCTGCTCTTCTTTATCGAGGCTGATGACTATGACCAAGGTCCCCTCGGAGGCAATTGACATCCTACAGCCTGCAGACTATCTATTTTTCAAGGAAGGGAGACATGTTATGTGGACTACCGCAGTAAACGTGGAGTTTAATCCCTTAATTAGAGTCCTAACTGATTAAGCATCTTTGTTAGGAAAGATTCTAGTCAGTTTAGAGATTGTATTAGAGGTTGAATATATTTACCGGCTTGTTGGCCAAGTCTTGTCTATTATATATAGGGGCCGACCCCTCTCAATAAAGCAAAGAAGAATATTGTCGTTTATTTTTATCTACTTTTCAGTAGTTAGGGTTAGGTCGGTAGTAGTTTTTCCAGAAATGTTGAGGTATGGTGAACACTTTTCTTCTAAGTTTCCCTTAATTTAGTGCAATACTGTTAGCATAGCTCTGCAGTTCATTTACACTTCTTCACTTTATTAGAATTCTGTGTTACATCTTGAAGTGTTTATTACCCATAGTTCCATTCTGTGTTGCAGATCAAGTAATGCAGAATGACATCAATATATTTATTTCGAGGGGGAGAGCTGACTTTGAAGTTTTTTTCGTGGTACATCTTGAAGTGTTTATTACCCATAGTCTGTGTGAACTATAAGTACAATTTACTACCCTATGAGGTTAACAGAATGTTCACTTGGAAGGCTTCTTGATAATGTCATCAGTCATATTTTACAAGATCTGCATTGTAGTTAATGTAACTTAAACTTGTGACCCTCCAGATGCTTACATTATTCTACTGTTTGCATTTTGTGTCTGATAAACTACAGAGGTCCTTATCTTTCTAGCTTATTTTGAATTAGGAACTTAGACTTAAAATAATTGCCCGATTTGATTAAGGGTATTCGTAGAACAGAAGGCTCAAAAGGAGGGCTGGCAAAAAAGATTGTTCATGGGGAACTAGCAACATAGGCTCGAAATCGCCTTGGCTTTTTAGCTCGTGAATGATGTTCCTAGTGTACTAAGACGGTTATGCTCAAAATCACTCTCATTAATGTACTATAAGTTGAGGCAGACATCTGCCTTTGCACAGCAGGGGTATTCTCTCGAGGAATTGGAACTTGTCACGTTGGTGCTTAGACCAACTGGATATCAATTAACTTCTGCCATGAGGATGTTGTAGTTGCCGGGAAATATTCACCAAAACTACAGGTACATTGTCCAACAGCCACATTTATTCACTTAGTATTTATGATTTTGTTTTGAAACCCACTCAGTATACTTCTATGATTGCTCCCAACACATATTATTTGATTTATTTATTTATTTCCTCTGCAGTTGAAAATATTCAATGGACGAACTACCAAGTTTGTTTTAGTGAATTCCCCGGGTATATATCTACCACTTACTACAGAGGGACTCACTAAGCCCAATAGTGAGGATAACGACGTTAGGTGCCAACTGATGTCTTACCTTGTGACTTACTAACCTTTTGTTTGATTCTTTTTTTTTTGTTGACAAAGGGTGAAAATTCATAGACCTAATTAACTGATACTTCTGCAGGCTGCGCGACCTTATCGTGTTGGTCATGAGAACTTTCCAGAATAAGGTATCTCTTGTACAGTTGTATACGGCATTTCTGATGTTAAACCTATGATTTTCTCTACGCCATTATTGCCCGTACGTGTTAAACATTTTGTTCTTTTTTTATGACCGAGTTGAATTTAATGCAGGCCAAACAAGAGATTCCACTCTAGAAGAGTTCTGTTCGTTGTTTCATGCAGTGCTCGTTGTTGTGTCCACGAGGTTGTCTGGAGTTCTTGATTATACCGCGCATTCTAAGATTTGTTTACAGGCGTGAAGTTACAGAAGAGTTTCGGTGGTCCTGCCAGCTAGTAGGTTATGTATAACAGCAACTCCAACAATCCCCTAAATTTTCCATGTTTCCTTCCATGTTTGATCAATTGTTTCATTTTTGAACTCTCTGCTGCATCCTCAAGATTATTAGACGCGGAACTGCACTTGCTGGTAAAGCTTGAGCAAGCCGATTAACGTAATCAATTTCTGATGTATTCGATAGCAGAGAGAATTTACCAGTATAGATCCTGATAGAGTATGTCCTGCTACAGCCTGTAATATGTGTATTGTTACTACTATTATGGCATGCAATCCCAATATGTTTGTGAAACCCAAGTACCTTTCCTGGAACAGATATTCAATCCACTTATTCAAAAACGGAGAGACTTTTATCTGACTGTTTACTCCCACTTTGTGTGGAGTAGTCCATCAAAACAAAAGAAAAAGGTATGGTTCCAGCCAAATCTGTGCAAGGATATCTCTGAATTTTCCCAAGAGGTGTTAGATCTCTCGATCAACCAAAGTTAGTGCTGCTACATTTGCTGATATCTCCGATATTCATCCCAGCCTGGCCCATCGTAGCTGATATTCATACTGAATCTGTCTTCATCGGTCTTCTATCAGATGATGGCATTTCACTGTCAGTCAAATAGAATCCGCTTCAAAGAGCAACCAAGCACACACTCATGAAGACTGACGGGCAGCCATGGAAGCAGCCTCTTCCCCGCGACTATGAAATAGCTCTTGTCGAGATCTCGCACCTCCGTCAGGTTACCGTGCTGCTCAATGAGACAATGACCCGTGCTGAAAACAGCATTGATGACCCTACGTCCACGCCATGCTATAGCCATGACAACAATGGAGATGACGACTGTGCTGAATAGTTTTGGGCAGCAGCACATAGCTTCTAAATCGCTGACAGGATCAATATATAGCTCATCTTAGCTGAGTTGGTCCAGCTTCTGCAGGTCCCGCGGCTTCTTGATATGGCTCAGATTTCAGAATGTTATTAGGAATAACTGCCGGCTGTTCTGCCCTGGAGCACAGATACATACAAACAGGCTAATGGGCATAAGGCATAACTATACCAAAATTCAGTGCAACTGGAATGCCCACGCCTAAAAACAACAGAATCTTGCCTTAGAAAAAAAAACAGAATCCAGAGCAGAGTTGTGCGTTGTCAGCCTGTCACGTGTACCCCTTGTCTGGATCTCGTATCACTTTATTTTGCCGGAATAACCTCTTTTGGTTATTAGATAGATGTAATAAAAGGAGGCAAATTGGTGTCAAAGATGTGAAAGGTGACGTGCTAGCAGGGTGTCAGGTTCAGTCTAAGAACTGACCAAACACTTCAGTTAAACATGAAAAATAGCAAATTAGAGTGGGTCAAATTGGATATCTGAGGGCTAATACGGATACGCCTATGGGCCATCCGGAACAACAGCGGCTAGGAGGGTTCAACCTACTACAGGTAAGATGTCGATGAAATCCAGAATGGTGACTTTATAGACTTACAACAAGAAGAAAGCAGACAAAAGCGAATGAAGAGTAGTGGCTTTGCCAGAAAGTGAACAGAGGTTGCTAGAGGGATAGTGGCCGTTGGATGGGCCATTTGCAATGCCGGCTGAAGCTTGCCCGCGAAGCAGTAAGTAGAGCAGGGAGCCATCTGATGCAGATCAGACGCCAACCATGACATCCAGCCAAGCATGAAAGTAAGTGTTGAATTCTTCAGCTATGAGTGTCCATTTTTTCAGAGATCCTGACAGAGAGGAGTCTTATTAAACCTGTTTGAGTTAGTTTAGTGTATTGTTTAAAAAGAAGAAAAAGAAAAAGAGTTAGTTTATTGTCTTATTCATGGACGATCCATCCCATTATTTAAATACAACAACATTTGTTTGCAAATGGAGGAAGCAAGAATAACTTTTGACAGAAAAGTGTCTTTCTCCCAGCTACAATTGAGACCCATTTGCACTATTTTATTGAAAAGAATGGAAGCAAAACAATTGTTTGAACCTGATTTGTTTTCTGCAATACTGGTGAAGTGCAATTTACTTTAAAATTTAATCCAACTGGCTATGGAGGGCCAGCTCTTCTTTTCATCACTATCTTGATTTAAAGATGATTTGTCACCCTTAGCTTTTGAAGCAATTTGTGGATTCTCTTGTTATTCTGTATGCATTCTAAGTCTCTCCATTCCATTATTATAAAGTAGTTTTCATCTAAACATTTTTATACTCCCCCAGTTCCTAAATATATGTCTTTTTAGAGATTCCACTACGAACTACATACGGATGTATATAGACATACTTTAGGGTGTAGATTAATCCATTTTGCTTCGTTTATAGTCCGTGGTGAAATCTCTAAAAAAACTTATATTTAGGAACAGAGGGAGTATTTCTTTATGGAGTATTTTTAACTTGGTGCTTGATAGGCCGATCGTGTTTTGATGTTTTTGTTTCACCATCTATTGCATTGTGGACCATAACCTGCATGCTGAGCAGCCTGTAAAGCACAACCACACCCACTAAATTTTTATTTCTTGATTTGATATATGCATAAGCCACAACCATCTGACCTTTTTACGAGAGCCTCGTTAGCTATATTTCTCAGTTCTTTTATTGTTTTCAGCGATAGTTTGTGAAGGAAGTTCACATGCTAATTTTCAATGAAATTTCTTTAGCATCCAGGCAATCGTATTTGTTATCCAGATGGTAGAATTTACTTGCTTTTTTTATAAATGGATCTGAAAATAAATTAAGTACACCACTAATAAATGTATTTTTTATGCTGATAGTTTTGCCCAAATTTCTTTTTCTTTAGATTTTGAGTTTGATTGGTTGCTCTTCTTGATCGTAGGGTCATTTGGTGAGGAAGTTTGCTAACAATGAGAAAAAGATAAATTGCAATAAGTTTATGTTTTATGTATATTGTTGGCTCTTGGTGTAGGATCGAAAGTAGTGCTAGAGGGGGGGGGGGGGTGATTAGACTATTTGATCAATTAAAAATCTACTTTTTCCCAATTTTACGTTTTGGCAGATTTTAGCATTCATAACAAGTCAATTACACCCTACACATGCATGTCTACGAGTATACCAGCGGAAAGTAAAGACAAGCATCTAAGTAAAGAGAGGGTAGGAAGAGCAAACACAATTGATGACACGATGATTTTTTCCCTGGTTCCGATATGTGGTGCTATCTTACGTCCACGTTCATGGAGTCTTCAACCCACGGAGGGTAACGGTCGCGAGAGTCCACTGAGGGCTCTACCCACGGAGGGTTCCATGAAGAAGCAACCTTGACTATACCATGACGGCCTACGTCCACGAAGGACTAGCCTAACTCGGGGTAGATCTTCACGTAGTCTTCGATCTCCTTGCCCTTACAAACTCTTTGGTTCACTCCACAACACGAAGTAGGAGGCTCCCGAGCGACACCTAACTAATCTAGGAGGCACCACCCTCCAAAAGGTAATAGGCTCGATAGTGTCCTCTCGTGCTTCAAGATGATAGACTCCTCAACACACAATCATTCTCTCACAGATTTGGCTTGGTGGAAGAGATTGATTGGGTGGAAAGCAACTTGGGGAGGCTAGAGATCAAGATTCATATGGTAGGAATGGAATGGCATGATCTCAACACATGAGTAGGTGGCTCTCTCTTAGAAAATCAGTAGGTATGAGTGGGGAACTGTTCTGAGCGCTTCTCATTCGAGTGAGTGGTGGTGGTGGGGTATATATAGGAATCTCCAAAAATCCAACCGTTACACCTAATAAGTTAGACTCGGTGGAACCGATGTGTAAATCTCGGTTGTACCGAGTTGCTTCAAAGGTAGCAACTTTTGAATCTCGGTGAGACCGATACGTAAAACTCGGTTGTACCGATTAGGTGACCAATAGTCAGATTGCCAATCTCGGTGACACCGATTCACAAAACTCGGAGGGATCGATTTTGTAAACTTGCTTAACAGGAAGTTGGCAACCCAAACTCGGAGGCATCGAAGCAAAATCGGTTGCACCGAAAAGTTAGGGTTTGGCTAGGTCTGTCTGAGGTTTGGAATCGGTGGCACCGAGTCGAATGTGTTGGTTGCACCAATTTTGAGTATTTGGCTTTGGACAGACTTTTGTGGAAGAGCTTGTGGGTGTATGTGGTGACTATCACTTGTGCACGTATGAGCATTTTGTTCACCAACAAAACTTTACCTCCTTTTAATAGTATTGGCTTTCCTATGGACTCAAAGTGATTTCTCACAAAAGGTAAAATATAGAGTCCTTTGCTTGAAGCTTTGCCAATCTATTTCCTTGCATCTTGGGGTATTCCACAATCTTTTTGCCAACCCATCATTGAACGTTTCCTGAAACATGCTTGGTGGAAACATTAGTTCAATGACATATATGTTGTTATTGATTACGAAAACCACCAAGGGAGCAAATGTGCTTTCAATCTCCCCCTTTTTGGTAATTAATGACAACATATAGATCAAAGCTTCGACATATGATATAATCAATGAATATAATCGTTGCTTTAAGAAGTATTTGATAAGTAAGAGTTCCCCCAAAATTTGTGCATTATTTTTAAATTTGCGTTTGAAATGCAAATTCACAATTGATTAGGTACATGGGGCACTTCTTCCATGTCACATACAACTTGGTGGTGTGCGAGAGTAGTGAGAATTAATAACGTAGCACAACACATCAACAAAAGTGAATGATCATCACATAATCCATCAAAATATAGGAATTAGTAGCAACACACATTAAATGTATGATCAAACACACAACGAAAGTATCTTACATCCAAACCAAAAGACCAATTGTTTTGTAAAACAGCAATAAAAATCAGACGCTCTCTCACCCGAGCCTAGATCTATATACAACTTATCCCCCTTTGGCAGCAAGTTACCAAAAAGCTCGAAGAGATATAGCTAATCGTTCTTCGGCTGATCTCCTCCGGTGGTCGATGTCGTAGTCAAGAGAAATGCATCGGCAAAAACTTCTACTGAAGTCTTGGATGGAGTTGGAGTAAACACTGGAGGCACTAGAGCTGATGGAGCTGATGTCACTATGGTGGAGCAGAAGATGAAGGCCTCGTCTCTGGAGTTGGCACTGTAGGTGTCCTGGCCTAAGTCATGAACTAGGCGGTCGTCCTGACTGGTGCACTATCCTCTTCATCATCAGAAGACTCAAATTCTGAAGAGGTGCGATGGATAGGTGCTTCATCTACCTCCTTTTTGAGCTCATTGACCGTCTTAGTCAGTCCATCTACCTTGTCATTAAGAGTTTTCACTATATCCTAAATGATGTTCGCACGGCTCTCCTGAGTGTCCATGATGGTTTTGATGTCCTTCTTCATGTCCATGACATTGGAGTCAAGATATCCATCTGCTCATCCCTGGATCTGGGGACCTGAGCACTAGTGCCTCGAGCTGCCTCTGCCTCTGCCTGAGCTGCAACTGATGTGGGATGGTCTGGGTCCATCACCACAATGTTGTCCTCAAAGTTTGGCTGAAGTGGCAAGTGGGGTCTATCCAGAGCAAAGATGTGCTTCTCAAGTTTGGATTTGATAAGCATCTCAATATAGGGCGTGTAGCAGCATGAGCGCTTCTGGTCAGCAACAACGCTCTTCACAGTCTCAACTATCAAATCCATCACTCGAATCTTCGTGTGTCTGTCAAGATCGATGAGCATGTTGATGGAGTAGCCATGAATCATCTTCTCATCACCAGACTTGGGCATCAAGGTATGCCTTAGGATAGTGTTCATGGTACGGAGGCCCGCTTGAAGGCAGTAAGTGGATCCTAACTTGTGAGATTGCAAGTTAGCAGTTGGAATAGCACTGTATATATCCTTCATAGCATTGTTGCTCTCCTTGGATTTAGAATAAACATCCAAGTCACCATCTTCAACCTTTGGGACTCCTAAGATGGTAGCCCACTCATCAACAGTAGATTCATATCTTGCTCCTTCAATCATCCAGACAATCATGCCATCTTCATAAAAGTGAGCAGTGGGATAGAACTGCATAATCATCTTATCACTCCAAGCAGTGAACTCTCGGCCAACGAACTGATCAAGTCCAATGCAGTGGAAGTTGTCTTGCACACAAGGAAAGTAATCTTCATTATCCTTGATATACTTCCAGTCAACATATCTCATGTCACTAACTGTAGGACTTTTGTCGAGCAAAACTGTCTCATAGAAGTCTTGCTGCTCCTTGGTATAAAACATGTAGTCCACAACAGTCTTTCTCCTCTGGGCATATGGATCAATGGCTCTCCATGCCCTCAAACCTGAATCCTTCCTCTTCTTCATATCCTCAGCAACTAGGTGGCTGGCATCATGTACGGGAAGGTAAGGTCTAAGCTTCATCAAGACTGACATAGCATCATCATCATCATCATCATCTGCTTCTCTGAAAGTGGATGTCTTCTTCTTCTCAGCAGCAGGTATATCTCTAGTACTCCTCTTGGACTTATGTGCAGCAGCTTTCTTGGATGCAGCCTTGGTGCTCTTGGAGGGGCCAGGCTTGGGCATAACATCTGCCATAAGCTTCTTTGTATTCTTCTTGGGAGGGGCCTTGAACACATGTTCCTCCTCCTCCTCCTCAGCAGCAGCACCAGCAGCCTCCTCTAGATCCTCATATATAGAGGTAGGCCTGCCAACGACATGAATGATCCTCTTCCCGGCTGTCTTCTTCTCACCTGCCTTCTTAGGCAAAGATTTCTTGAGGATCTCAATAGACATAGTGGCTCTAGCACTCTCATGTGCTCTAAAAGTCTCTAGAGGTGCATAAATTTTGCTAACCACCCTCCTAGATGAGGTGGCCTCAGTAGCAGACTTCCTTGCAACTTTCTCTTGCTTCTTAGCAAGAACCTCCTCTGGTACGAAATCAGAATCTTCTTCATCTGAGTTGGGCCTCTTCCTTGTCCTTGTTGCAGCCTTAGGCAACCCATGAGAACTGGGAGTGCCTGGATCTGAGGAAGAACTGGACTCAGGACTTGTGCCTAAACTCATCTCAACATTCTGCTCCTATAGATTCTGACTATCTTCAGCATCTGACATGTCTGACCATGTGAATAGAGTATAGAAAAGTGGAACAGGATAAGTCATCACAAAATGCAGAGATTTTTGAAAGTTTGAACAAAAGAATCTCAAAGTTAACATTCTGTCACATGAAAATCGGTACAATCGAAGAAAAAATATCGATGTTGCCGAGACAGACTTTCTCCTTAGCCGAAACTTGGCACCCCTTTCGGTCAGACCAAAAGTTAGCACTGGGTTTTACTGAGAAAGTTCTCCGCAACACAGACAAACAAATCGTTGACACCGATTTGCTCACTTTGGTTCCACCGAGATTCATCGGGCGGAAGACAAACCCTAAAAAATCAATCATTCTCTATCTAATGGAGATTTCTTTTGGATGGAACGATCTCAAAAAGTGGCTAGACTAGGAAAAGTCCCTAATGCACATGAATCGAAAAGGGAGCGCGAGAGGGGGCCGAATCCATACCCTAATTTGGCAATGGATCCGCTACGATGGCAACGATGGAGTAGAATACGACATCTAGGGTTTTAGAGGCGCGATGTTTGAAGAGTGGATTTCGAACGTCGGGGTCCACTGATTATATACCCATCATCGTCGGTGATACCGGTTTGATATTTTCGGTGTCACCGAGTTTCACGACTGTCAGCTGATAGGGAAACTCGGTGTAACCGAGAATATGAAACCAACACTACCAAGATTGGAAAACCAGATCAACCCTAGGCATTCATAGTGAGACCGCGATTTTTGAGTTGATTCCACCGAGATGCACTTGGGAAGTTTTAATGGTCAGTCCTTTGTCGATACGGAACTCCGAGTGCTCCTCACACAGAGATATTGAAAAGTACTTGTTCAAATTTTGTGATGCGGCATGAATAGAATATGAGGTGAGAAAGCATAGATAGCTAGAGGAGTGGTCCTAGGAATTCTTGTATATCCAATTGGCAATTGAAAAATCAAAAGCCAAATAGCAACAATTGGATATCCTCGAATGAGTAAATAAATGCAGACCAACATGCTCACACAATAAGATGTCAAATGAAAACATGACAACCATGCTCAAACACAATAGCATCTAACAAGCACTCTGGCAATGACGGAGTCATCTATATATGAGTATATTGACTTAGAAGACAAGTAAGAATATTTGATCATAGGTCATACTCATCGTTTAAGCACAAGTCAGGATGGCAATGAGTAGGGTATAGGGTGGGTACAATAATCTCATACCCATGCCCATGTTCCTCACGGGCACAAAACCACACCCATGCCCATGCCCACGGGCACAAAATCCAACCCGTACTCATACCCATCGGGTACCCATACCCGGTGGGTACCCATCGGGTGGCTAAACAATAAGAAAATTGTACCATCATGAATAGAAAATTCAGCAAACTATATTGTTTGGTGACGCTAGAGTTGTAATGGGAATTGTATGTGGTTACTGAAAGTTGTTCAGAGTCCCGGATGAGATCCCGGATGTCATGAGGAGTTCCGGGATGGTCCGGAGGTGAAGATTTATATATGGGAAGTCTAGTTTCAGTCACCGGAAAAGTTTCGAAGTTTATCGATATTGTACCGGGACCACCAAAGGGGTTCCAAGGGTCCACTGGTATGGTCCACCTGCCTAGGAGGACCTAATGGGCTTTAGTTGGGTGGGAACCATCCCCTTAGTGGGCTGGTGCGCCTCCCCCTAGGGCCTAAGGCGCCTAGGGCAGCCAACCCTAGGGGTGGGGGGCGCCCTCACCAAACTTGGGGGGCAAGCTCCCCCCTTGGCGCCGTCCCCACCCTAGATGGGATCTAGGGGCCCCGACCCCCTCTCCCCTGGCCTATAAATAGTGGGGGGTGGGTGGGAGGGCAGCCGCAACCTTCCCCCTGATGCAACCCTCCCCCTCCTACACCTCCTCCTCCTCCTCCTCCTCCTCCTCCTCCGTAGTGCTTAGGAAAGCTCTGCCGGAGAACTACAAGCTCCACCGCCACCATGCCGTCATGCTGCCGGAGCTCTCCCTCAACTTCTTCTCCCCCTTGCTGGATCAAGAAGGAGAGACGTCCCCGGGTTGTACGTGTGTTGAACGTGGAGGCGCCGTCCGTTCGGCGCTTGGATCGGATCTTCCACGATTTGAATCGCCGCAAGTACGACTCCATCAACCACGTTCTTTGCAATGCTTCCACTTAGCGATCTTTAAGGGTATGAAGATGCACTCCCTCTCTCTCGTTGCTAGCATCTCCTAGATTGATCTTGGTGACACGTAGGATTTTTTTTAATTATTACTACGTTCCCCAACAAGTTTCTGATATCAATTTTTCATACCATGATCAAGTGGGCAACTACTTTGCTCTCTCTCCCACTCTCCCTCTCCCTCCTCCCTCTGCCTCTCCCCCGTCCCCCTCTCCCCTTTCTGTCTCTCTCTCTCTCTCTCTGTCTCTCTCTCTTTGAGGTAACCGAGCATGGTTACCTGCCCACACCATCGCCATGCAAAGAGGTTTCTTCCATGATACTACCAGCAATACATTTCCTCGTATCCTCTCAAACAATCCAAAAACTTGCCTGATACATTTACCATGGGGGTAACATGGAGAGCATGCGAGGAACCAGTCACCCAGCCTTCTCTACCATGTGCGCACATCTGGTGCCACATGTGGATCCCAATTATAGTTTCCTGCACCCAATAGCTCTCCGCAAGTTGCTACACCTTCCACTCTCCCATGGCGCTGCCGGCCATGGCGAGCCGATGTTTGCTCCATTGGTGCATGATGGGACACGATGTGGACCACTATGGGACACATTAATGAAGAGTTAACTTATGGTGATGATTGACTGCTCGGGAGGACGGGGAGCATTTGCCCCATTCAGATTTTTCTGTGTCAAGCCTTTCTGGAATTTGTCGCAAAAGCTCTATGAAGTTTGGTGAAACATGTTTGAATTTTTACATGAAATCTCACTGAAATTTTGTTGCGTGATCAAGAGATTTGTCGAAATATCTCTGAGATTCTGGAAATTTGTGGTAGCTTTACTCGTATTTTTGAAAGACCAAGCATAATCTTTTGAAAGTTCTTTGAGCAATTTTTTAAACCTATATGCCATGTCTTGAACATTATAAGTGTCGTATGATTGTAAATGTTCGGCTCAAATACATCTGCATGCATGTTGTGCCGTTGTCAAATAACAGACCAACCATGGACATCAACATGCATTTATCACATCGAGAATCCACCATCTATATACATAAACATATATATGAACAGTGTACGCGGCTTACGTGTTAGTGCATCTAGTGCCCCTTAGTGATTTTGGTGTATTGAAGACTTATAGGTTAAGGTACTAATGTGTTTGTGAGTGTACACATGCTCTATAAGTCGATGAGAAGTTTGATATATTCAGAGATTATCGACCCCTAAAAATGTATGTCTTCAAGTGAAGACTTTGCTGAAGACTTTCTAAAGACTTTGGTGAAGACTTTGTGAAGACTTTGAAGATAAAGAAGTTGGTGTGACCTTGAAGATATGAACGAGGAATATGAAGCGTGAAGAATTTTGTTTTCGTAGTTTCATTTCCTTATTTGAGTCATAGGAAACACCATACTGTTAAAGGGGGCCGAGGTAATACTAAGGAAAATTTCCAACTGATGCTCAACTCCAAAATCCTCAACCTATACAATCCTTCGAGTGAAGCCTTTGGAAATCTCTTACGGTTCAGACAAGTTCTTCTGGTCTCTGAGGAAATTGATCTGACTGGGGAGTTAGGATTTTGCCAGTGCGAATTGCCTACAAGTGAGGAACATGATATGTCTGAGGACTTTCATAGTTCGAAAATCCGACCGTTGCTATGCTTAGCGCCAGCTGTCCCCAATCACAAATATCCACATAACGGTCATATCATTCGGGCATTTATGTCATATTATGTCAGGTTGCACCCTTGCTATAAATAGCCACCCCCACAACCACTAGTTGGTTGGCTGCTCCGAGAGAGAACTGACACTTGTCATTTGAGAGCAACCCATCCTTCGAGGACTTTGAGTGAAAATCATCAGTGAGGAAAAACCCACAACCAAACCACCAAACCCAAGGTGATTGGGCATCACTAAAGAAATTCTTGTGTGGAACCGACGCTTGTTACCTTTGAGGATTGTGCATCCTCCAGACGGTTAGGCGTCATGGTCTAGTGCTCGTGCAGTCAATTGGGGATCACGAAGTGACCTTGGTCTAGAGCATCCAACAATAAATTGTGGATCACCAGGTGACCAGTTTGTGAGGGTTTTGGAAGTATACCCTGAAGACTTATCACGAGTGTTGGGCAAGGACTGTGTGACCTTAGCTCAAGGAGAATACGGTAAGGACTGTATGTCTTGGGACTGTGTGTCCTCTAGTTTAAATACCAGGCTGCTCCAAACTAGACGTACGACTGTCATAGTAGTTGGAACTGGGTCATCAAATCATCGTCTTCATCAAGCTACCTGGTTCTATTTCCTCAACCCTTCCATTTCCTCGTATAACTGTTGATGAAAATGAACTTTACCGTTTGAAGAATTTGACTGAAGACTTTCACAATTTCCTCACCTCAAATTCTTCAAGTTTCCTTGTTCATCACCTACTTATCCTGTATCACGCTACTGGTAATCTGTGCATGTTTCATTTCATCATGATGACTATGCTGTCGCTATGTTCCTCATGCACTTGAGTACTTATTCTGCTGCTAGTTATTCATCACATTTCAAATTCCTCAAAGTTGAAATTCCTCAAGTGATGAATTTGTAAAAATCACCTATTCACCCCCCTCTAGTCGATATTATGCACTTTCAATTGGTATCAGAGCAGGTAGTCCCTCGCTCTGTGTGATTTTGGTTTAACCACCTAGAGTTCTAGTTATGTCGACTGCACGTATGATCAAGGTTTCCATAGGGTGTCCTACCTTCGATGGGACGGGCTACCCCTACTGGAAGAACAAAGATGCGTATGCACCTTGAAGCTATTGACAATGATCTCTGGTACGTTGTGAAAAATGGTGTGCCCTCTGTCACTCCCACTATTACTAATGCTGATGTGAAGAGATTCAAGCAACTCAATTCTCAAGCGAAGAATATCATCTGTGGCCATCTGAGCAAAGGTCAGTATGGTAGAGTGAGTGCTTTGGAGACTGCTAAGCTTATCTGGGATAGGCTGTTCAAAGTCAACGAAGGTGTATCCACTCAACGTGACTCTCGTGTTGATGTTCTTCGCAATCTCTTCAACCACTTCAAGAGACTTGACAATGAAAATGTTCAGCAAACTTTTGATCGTCTCACTGATATCGCCAATGAGCTTCAAGCACTGGGTGCCACCGATATCACTGACCATGAAGTGGTGAAGAAACTGCTAAGATCTCTTGATTCCTCATTCGATACTCTGGCTTTGATGATTCAAGAACGTGGAGAATACAAAGCACTTGATCCTGTTGAGATTCTTGAGAGACTCAATACTCATGAATTTCAACAAGCTGAGAAGAGAGACCTCTACGGGCCAAGCTATGGAAGATCTCGTGCTCTGAAGGCAAAACAAATTTCCTCATCTAAACAAGAAGATTCTAACAGCAGTCTTGGTGATCCCGAAGAACTAAGTGAGGAACTAGCAATGCTTGTGAGGAAATTCCAGAAGTTTTCAAGGAGAGGTGGATTTGGAAAGTCATCAAAAAGCGGCTTGAGGAAATCAGATTCCTCAGAAGACTACAAGAAAAGAACTTGTCATCGTTGCAAGAAGCCTGGTCACTTTATCGCTGACTGTACTCTCTGAGAAAAAGATTCAAAGAAGAAGAAGAAATACAAGGATGGTAGTTCTGATGACTTGAAGAAAAAGAAGAAATCTTCAAAGTCCTCATATGAAAATTCCTCATCTTCAAAATCCTCAAAGCATAAGAAGAATGGGTCCAGAAAGGCACGAGCATTCATTAACAAGTAAATGGATTTTGAGGAAGAATATGAAGAATATGAAGAAGAGGAAGAATCTGAGGAGGAATCAGAATCTGGTGTCGCTAGCCTTGCTCTCGCTACTGCTTTCTTCAGCAAGTCCATCTTCAACGATGAAGAATATGACTACTCCAACGACTCTAACGTCAGCAATGATGATTATGCTCCCACCTATTGCTTTATGGCAAAAGGCTCAAAGATACACAAACATCATTCCTCATCTGAATCAAGTGAATGTGAATCTGATGAATATGTGAAACCTAGCTATGCTAAACTTGTTAAAATTGCCACTAAGCAACAAAGTGCACTTGAAAAGCTTCAGAAAATGCTAGACAAAAGCGATGATCTATTGAACTATGAAGTGGATCGGATTCAAACTCTGTCTGACGATCTCAAAAGTCTTCAGACAAAGTATGATAACCTTCAGAGTCATGATAACGACCTCTTAGCCGATCACGAGAAGCTTTCTTATGAATTTCTTCAAAGAAAGCAAGATCTTGAGAAACTGAGGGTGTCACATGAGGATCTCCAAAGGGAAAACGATTCCTTACAAACGATTCCTTACTGGCTCAACAGATCAGTACCGCTTAGGAAGAATTTGTTCCACCTTGTTTGAAATGCATCGAACGTGAAACTGCTAATTCTTCACCTGAATGTTCAAATACTTTTATTGCTGCAAATTCTTCAACTATTCCCGTGGTCTCAAATTCCTCATCTGAGGATACCACAAGTATCACTAATGACAATGCAGGGTTGAAGGAATTGTATGTGATAGGCATGTACAAAAGTCTCAAAGGGCATCAAACCCTTTGCGATGTACTCAAAAAGCAGATTCTGAACATGAACCCTAGGAAAGAGGGTATTGCCTTTGTGAGGAAACTCAACGCTGATGGATCCTACTGGACACCTGAGCAGTACCCCAAAACCTCATGGGTTGCTGCAAAAGGACCTCCTGTAGATCCATCCACTTTATCTGGCTTTACGTGTGAAACTTCATATTCCTCTGATGAGTCACTTGACTCCAACTACAAATTCTTCAAAAATCAGAAAGGTGAAGTATTTGCTAGATTTGTTGGAACTAACTGTAGGAATGGTTCTCCTATGAAGAAAATCTGGGTTCCCAAGAGCTACCTACAAAATCTTCAAGTGAATGTCCTCACGACATCACTCATGAAGAATATGAACCCTAGATCAAATTCCTCATATGGACCAAAGTCCTCACTTGGACCAAATTCCTCAAATGGTCAAAATTATCATTCTCGTACTAATGCCTCTGCTTCACTGGCAAAACCTAAGAGTTATGAATATGTGCATTATTCTTCAAACCATTATGTTCATAAGTCCTCGAAGAATTTCTCTGCTTATTCATTTGAGTACTCTAACCCTCGCCCTGTGAAACGAAGCGCACATGCTTCTATGGCTCCCTTCTCATATGGTGCTCACAGAATGATGAACTCTTTTCCACCCCTCTAGATGTGGGTGGTGAAGAAATTGAACTAACATCTTATGCAGGGTCAGGTCTCTAGATGAACATCTGATGAATTTGCTGGAGACCTGAGGAAATGCTTGAAAGGACGCAAGCTAACTATGCAGAAATGAATTCCTCATTTCTCTCGGCCTCACACTACTTGCTTACTATCTTGTGTGATGAAATTCTGTCTGATGAAATGGATGTCATATTCTTCACTTTGAAGCATATGAGTTTGTAAGTTGTACTAATTCATCTGCAGGATGATACTCCAAAAGCTACTGAGTGGGTCCTCGATAGTGGATGTACAAACCACATGACTGGTGATAAGAATCTACTGATGAATTTGCCACTCACTCCATATCCTCTGAAGCATACCACCTACGTAGACAAAGGAAAAAGCAAGGTATTGGGACTTGGTACGGTTGCTATCTGAAAGGACCGAACCATGTATAAGGTGATGCTTGTTGAATCCCTTGGGTTCAGCCTTATGTCTGTCTCAATGCTTTGTGATCTTGATATGATCATCGTATTTGGAAAATATTGTTGTGTTGTCATCATGGAATCTGACAATTCCAAAGTCTTCGAAGGCTTTAGGAGAGGAGACTTGTATATTGTTGATTTCTCTATAGGTCCTCAACCTTCCACATGCTTACTTGCAAAGTCTCTAGAAGGCTGGCTATGGCATCAACGACTTGGACATGTGGGCATGAGGAACTTGCACACGCTCATGAAGAAAAAGCACATCATTGGCATCGAGGGTGTCAAATTCCTCAAGGACCACCTCAGCGGTGCATGTGAATCTGGGAAGATGACCAGATCCAAGCATCACTCGAAGACAATCATGACCACGACTCGACCCTTTGAATTGCTTCACATGGATCTCTTTGGCCCCACTCATTACTCCGTACTAACAAATGCTTCAAATTTGTATGGCTTTGTAATTGTTTATGATTACTCTCGTTACACTTGGGTGCATATTATTCTATACAAAAATGAAGTGCAGGATGTCTTCAGACGATTTGCTTCAAGGGCCTCCACCAACTTCGGCGTCAAGATCAAGCATATTAGGAGTGATAATGGGACTGTATTCAAGAACACTAATCTTGATGAATATCTTGATGAACTTGGTATTACTCATGAGTTATCTGCCCCTTATACTCCTCAACAGAATGGCATCATGGAGCGCAAGAGCGGGACTCTAGTTGAGATGGCTCGCACCATGCTTGATGAATACAAGACTCCTCGTTGCTTCTGGCCTGAGGCAATTGATACTGCTTGCCACATCATCAACAGGGTATATCTTCACAAATTCTTCAAGAAGACTTCATATGAACTTATGACTGGCAAGAAACCCAATGTAACTTATCTCAAAGTCTTCGGTGCAAAATGCTGGATCAGAGATCCTCACCACAGTTCTAAGTTTGCACTGAAAGCATATGAAGGTTTTATGCTTGGTTACGGAAAGGACTCGCACACCTACAAAGTCTTCAACACCTACCATCACAAGGTTATTGAAACTGTAGATGTGCGGTTCGATGAAACTAATGGCTCGCAAAGAGAGCACCTAC
The DNA here is from genome assembly GCA_022496015.1 of Hordeum marinum. Lineage (NCBI taxonomy): Eukaryota > Viridiplantae > Streptophyta > Magnoliopsida > Poales > Poaceae > Hordeum > Hordeum marinum. The sequence continues at coordinate 532,121,321 of CM039678.1, read as the reverse complement.
CTTCTGTGTTAGATGAACAGTCTCTTGAGGAATCCATCAAGCTAAAGGCAACTGAAGATATCATACCCACTGAGGAAGTCATTCCAACGAATGAAGACTTTCATGTTGATACACCTGAAGAAAATGATGCTGAAGGAAGTCCTCAGCCACGTCAACCTGCTCATCCTAGAGTTGCAAATGAAGTATAGATTGACAAAATCATCAATGACATCAATGCACCAAGTCTCCTCACTCGCTCAAAAGTTTCACATTTAACTAACTTTTGTGGGCACTTTGCCTTTGTCTCTATCATAGAGCCCATGAAAGTTGATGAAGCATTCAAGGAGCCTGACTGGATTCAACCTATGCAAGAGGAACTGCATCGGTTCAATCTCAACAATGTGTGGAAACTTGTCAAGCGGCCAGATCCTCGCAAGCATAACATCATAGGTACCAAGTGGATCTACCGCAACAAGCAAGATCAAAATGGCCTTGTGGTGAGGAATAAGGCTCGTCTGGTAGCTCAAGGCTACACACAGGTTGAAGGAATTGACTTTGATGAAACGTTTGCACCTGTTGCTAGACTTGAAGCTATTTGCATATTGATTGCTTATGCTAACCATCATAATATCATCTTATATCAAATGGATGTGAAAAGTGCATTCCTCAATGGTAAGCTTGAGGAAGAAGTATATGTTGCTCAACCCCCGGGTTTTGAAGACCCTAAGCATCCTGACAAAGTCTTCGGACTCAACAACGCCCTCTATGGCCTCAAGCAGGCCCCTCGGGCGTGGTACGACACTCTGAAGGAATTCCTCATGAAGAAAGGCTTCAAACCCGGTTCACTCGACCCACTCTTTTCACAAAATCCTATGACAATGAACTGTTCATATGCCAAATATACATAGACGATATTATCTTTGGCTGTACTGACAAATGTTACAGTGATGAATTTGCCTATATGATGAGTGAACAATATCAAATGTCTATGATGGGAGAGTTGAAATTCTTCTTAGGTCTTCAAATTCGTCAACAAGACAATGGCATCTTCATCTCCCAAGAGAAGTACCTCAAGGATGTTCTGAGGAAATTCGACATGCAAGATTGCAAAGGCGTCAAAACTCCAATGTCTTCAAAAGGCCGCCTCTGCACTAATGAAAATGGTAAAGATTTCGATCAAAAGGTATACCGCTCCATGATTGGCTCATTATTGTATCTATGTGCATCTAGGCCTGATATTATGCTGAGTGTTTGCATGTGTGCCCGATTCGAAGCAACACCGAAGGAATCACACCATAAGGCTGTGAAACATATTCTTCGATACTTCGCTCACACACCAACACTTGGATTATGGTATCCCAAGGGCTCAAATCTTCACCTCGTCAGATACTCTGATGCTGACTATGCTAGAGATCATGTGGATTGCAAGTCAACCTCAGGCACATGTCATTTCCTCAGACAATCCTTAGTCTGCTGGTCCTCGAAGAAGCAGAACTGCGTGTCACTCTCTACTGCTGAAGCTGAGTACATCGTTGCTGGCTCATGTTGTGCGCAGTTACTATGGATGAAGAAAACCCTCAAGGACTACGGCATCAAGTTGAAGAATGTGCCTCTCTACTGCGACAACGAGAGTGCCATCAAGATTGCATACAACCCAGTTCAGCACTCCAAGACCAAGCACATCTAGATTTGTCGTCACTTTCTTTGAGATCATGTACTCAAGGGTGACATCTCCATCGACCACATCCCCACTGAAGAACAACTGGCCGATATCTTCACCAAGCCCTTGGATGAAAAGAGATTTTGCAAGTTACGGTGTGAGCTAAATATCTTAGAATCTTCGAATGTTCTTTGAAGAAGGACACACATCCTAACACTTATGAAAAATTGATGACTTTGATGTGCAACACACGAAGTAACGTTTTTCTTCAATCAATGAAGAATAACCATCTAAGTGTGAAGAAATTAATGAAGAATTTGATTCTCAGAACCCTACGACAATTGTACGCGGTGTCTGAAATCATCGTTCTTATACGGTGGGTCACGCCACCAACCAAAGTTGAAATTCTTCAAAATTGAGTTTTTCGTCATTTTTGCAAATTCTTCAAATTATCAAATTCCTCAATTTGCAAATTCCTCAAGTTTTCAAATTCCTCAACTTTTCAAATTCTTCAAACTTTGAAACTCATGTTCTTCATTGACTATATATATATATATATATGAGTTTTCAATGTCCTCAACAACATTCACTTATTGCTAATTCTTCAAGTTGATTTTCATCTAAGTGAATGTGAGCGGACCCTTTCCCCCTCTATGCTAAACTCAACCCAGTCTGTTCATAAATTCTTCATATGTGTTCTACTTTGAAACTTGTTCAAAGACTTCACTGTGTTCTTGACAGCCGAAGAATTTGCGAAGGGAAACTTTGAATTTTTCTCTATCAAAATTTTCAGCGGTTCCCGCTCAAACGGTTCCAATTCCCACAACTGGATAACCCCCCACCCCCCCATAATCTCCACTACTCAAAACATGGGTGACACCTGTCGCGTGGAGAGCAAGGGTCAGGGGCAATCTTGTCCAAAATCTTCGGGCAGATTGGTTTTCACTCCCTCTATAAATACCACCTCCCCCTTCAACTATGCTCGGTTACTCCTCATCTCATCCCTCTCCCGAGCACCAACCTAGCGCCGCCGCTAAAGTCATCGTCACTGGCGAGGAAGAGCTTCACTGCCTCGACCTCGTCGTCGCCGTACTCGAATTGGCCGCGGAAGTCCTCATCCCACAGCCGCTGTAGCTGTCTCCCTCTGCCAAGCTAGGGCATGGGAGATCTGAACGGACGAACTTCCCAGTCTCATCTCTTGTTCTTCGTGTTCTTCATCAGGGTAAATAAAATTTATTTTTACTACCCTTGTTTGATCCTCAAATGCTCTTCATATTCCTCAAAAGGTGTTTATTCTTTATGAACCCTATCTAAAAACACCTTACATCTTCACATACTTGATGTTTCATCCCTATCTTTAAGATTCCTCAATTGTGTGAATCCTCAAAATTTGCACATCTCTAGAACCTGAGACAAAGAACACTTAGTGAAATTCCTCAAGACACCCATGGTCAAATTTCTCTCACATGTTTTATTTAAATAATTTCTGAGAACACATATGACCTCTTCAAATTCCTCGCACCCATACTCTGTTCACAGGTACAACATGTCCGCTGATGAATCACTAGGTTCTCATCAACTTAACTCATTTGCAGCGCTCCTTGAGGAAAAACTGTGTACTTCTTTAGAGTCCTCAAGAGTTCATATTCCTCAAGTGAAGAAAATGGCTGACGGAAAGAAACCTCAGAAAGGTGGAAACAAGCTAGATGTGCACACTGCCTTTGAGATCCCAGATGATGTGTATGAGGAATACTACACACCCGATGAATAAACTCATGGCAAAGAAACGACGAGGTAGAGAAAATTCGTCTGCAGAAAATTGAGAGGAGATGGGCAAGGGAATGGAAGGAGTATCGTTATGTAACTCCAAAATACATGATGAAATTTGCAGTAAAACCTCCTTGCAGCAGGCCTCCCCTTGCTCCAAATCAAATTGCTGATCCCACTAGCATCAAGACTGGTGAGGACTTTCCTCACATGTGGGAGAAGCAGCAAGCCAAGCTGGCGAAGAAAACCAAAGAGGCAGTAACGAAATTCAATGAAGATTTTGCTGCTGCTGCCTTTGCCGAAGCCTCTGCAAGTGCTCCAAAGAAAATCATGAGGAAGAAATCTGCATTGAAGACAACTTCTTTAACCTCAAAACCTTCACAACAGATCCCTCAAGGTCAAAGGCCTCGGCCTACAAAGTCTTTAGCTGCTGGAACGGTTGCTGCTCTCTCTTCTGCGACATCTTCAACTAGCCCTTCTGCGTTGAAGCTAAACAAAACTGCCGGACAAGGTCAAAGACCAAGTCCTCACTCAAGCAAGGCTGTGGTGACCATACCCTCAGGTTCTGAGGATGATGATGATGATGAAGCTGATGATGAGGAATTGGAAGAAATCATCAAGCACAGTCAGCAAAAGGCTGCCATAGCAAAAGATAGCTCTGTTCCTCTCATGCTGGATCCCAAGATGATCCTCAACTTCATCGATATATGGCATGAAGACCCAAACACCCCACTTTCTTCACTAAATCTACCTTTTGGAGTGGATCATGTCCTCACCCACTTCATCTCTGAAGAAAAATGGAAGAGAGAGGAAGCTCTAAGAGCCAAGAGGAACAGGGTTCAGAAGGAAAAGTTTCTGAGAGACAATGTGATCAATTTGACCCCAAATCAACTCATCACTGTTCACTCTGAAATTCGCACACTCTCTGAGGATCAAGAGAGATATGATGCTGAATGGAAGGGCACCAAGGTGAGACTCGTCAGGGCTACTCAAGCTGTAGTGAAGGATCACAACACTAGGGTCGCTGCTCGATCACAACCACAAAATCCTCAGGCTGATGAAATTACTCAGCCTGATGAAACTGCTGATGGAAATGCTTCTGCACCAGAAGCAACTGCCAGTGCTGTTGAGGAAACTCAGACCACTGATGATCATGCCAGGACAATCACCACTGTTGTGCCTGAAGAAACTTAAAGGCCAGCTGAAACTTTTGCTGCGCCTGAAGAAACTGAACACACCAGGGCGGCTGCATCAGTCGTTCCTGAAGAAACTGACACTGCTGAGGAAAAGACTCTCAAGACAAAAGCATCAGATTCGCAAACCTCAGCCATGAAGAAGTTGAAGAATATGCCAAGTTCTTCAACTAGACCTATTGATGCTACACGAATTTCCTCAGCACCTGCCTACGAAATTGTACCATTTGGGGTGGATTATGTCATCCCAGATGAAGATGAAGATCAGTCCGCTGCTTCGACAGAGCAGATTGATGAAGAAATTGAAGTTGAAGACATTGCTTCAACTCCAAAGGTATCATCACCCCAGCCTCAGTTCACTGCTGAAGAGGCTGGAGTTGAAGAAATTGATGAGGACGTAGACATTGGCAATACACACTACTAGAAAAATGGCTATAGCTAATATGGACATTAATGGCGCACCATGTATGCGGTGCGCCACTGCTATATAGCAGTGGTGCACCAGATATGGGTCCGCCATTAGTGGCCATATTACTAATGGCGCACCTGGTGTGTGGTGCACCATTACTAGTTTTGTCCTGGCCCCACACCCCTTCCCAGACTTAGAAGTGGTGCACCAGGGGAAAGTGCGCCATTACTATTTTTAACTAGTAATGGCGCACCACACCCACGGTGCGCCACTACTAACAATTTTTTTTCATTTTTTTTCAAAACTAGTAATGGCACACCACACACCAGGTGCGCCATTAGTAACGCTGGTTACCAATGGCGCATTCTTTGGAGGTGCGCCATTGGTAACCTGAGAGCAGCTAGATATTTTTGACAGCCACCTACCACACTCACTTTCCCCACTTCATTCTCTCCACCTCTACCAAGCTTGGTCTCGGCTGCCTCCTCCTCCTCACCTCATTTGCACCATAGATTCACCCAAATTAAGTGGTTAAATTTCCTTTTTTTGATAGGTAAGTAAGGGAAAAGCTTTCTTTATGTTCTAGATCTACTTTTTTCTCCCTCCAACGTACACACTTTTTATGGCCTAGATCTACATATGTTTGTGGTGTTGCATATGTTTGTGTTTGCAGGTACCGGTATTTCAAATGCGATAGTTGCCAATATTTTGCCGGAATGTTGATTCATTTCCGTTTCGGCGAGAATTTGGCACTATGCATTCTTTTTGGTCCTATTTTTAGGCAAAGTCATGCCAATTTTTTTTGGTTCTAAAATATCGTTTTGCTCTATCCCGCAGGCGATCATGGTCCGCACGATGACCGAAGGCATCGTGAATAGGTTTTTGAGCTCCGTGAAGGCCGAGATGCTTCAAAAGAACGAGACGGAGATAAGATGTCTGTCTCAAAGATGCAAGCTGAAGAGCCTTACGGACCCGGATTCCAGACAGGTGCGGGACCACCTGCTCGTGCGTGGTTTCATGGATGGCTATCGGTGGCAAGGTGATGAAGATGATTATGAAGTCGTCCATGGGGGCCGGGCAAGAAATAAGGAAGGGCAGCAAGACAATAGCGGCGAGGGCGGGCGAGAAGACGAAGAATCTCCAGGACATGATCACGAAGTAGATGCAGGACACAGTCATCATGTAGAAGATGCCGGACATGATGATGAGGAAGATCAAGACGAAGGGCATGATCATGAAGATGAAGATGCTGGAGCAGACGACGATGGACCATCGATGGGCTGGGTGTAGGACCCTCATATTCAAGAGCTGCTTCTCAAGCAGACGGGTAACACAAGAGCTGCCGCCCGAGAGAAAGCCAAGCTGGATCAACTAGAGATAGATGCGGTTACTCCATTGTATGAAGGATGCAGGTGCGAGGATACCCGCCTGAAAGTAACGCTCATGGCTCTGGAGATGAAGGTTAAACACAAAATGACCGACGCATGCTTCGACGAGAGCATGTCATTCTGGCACGAATGTCTTCCCAAGGGGAACAAGTGCCCGACCAGTTTCGAGGAGGCGAAGAAAATCGTGTGTCCTTTGGATTTACCGCACGTGAAATACCATGTGTGCATGAACGATTGCATCATTTATCGGGATGACCACGCGGAGTGTACCATATGTCCGGTGTGCGGCGTCACTCGATACAAGAAGAGGAAGAAAGCTCCTCGAAAAGTGGTGTGGTACTTTCCGATCACTCCTCATCTGCAGCGGTATTTCGCGGACCCTAAGCAAGCAGAGCTCCTGCGTTGGCACGCGGATAGGGAGGAGAAGAAGCAAGAAGATGACGGAAATGATCCGGAGATAAATAAAAAAGACAAGATACTGAGTCACCCTAAGGATGCGAGCCAGTGGCAAGCGTTGAACTTCGAACACCCAGAATTTGGGGACGATCCAAGGAACATCATGCTGGGCGCGAGCACCGATGGAGTCAATCCGTTTGGCAGCCAGAGAAGCACACATAGCACCTGGCCTGTGTTTGTGTGGATGTACAACCTTCCCCTTGGATGTGCATGCAGAGGAAGTACATTCACATGAGTATGCTCATTGAAGGGCCGAAGCAACCAGGGAACGACATCAATCTGTATTTGGGGCTGCTAAAAGAGGAGCTAGACACGCTGTGGAAAACGCCAGCCAATACGTGGGACGCCGCAGCGAAACAATATTTCCCTATGAGAGCCGCACTTCTCACGACAGTGCATGACTATCTCGGTTACGGATATGTCGTGGGGCAGGTGGTCCACGGATTTTGTGCATGCGTCAGGTGCATGGATGACACAACGTATCACTAGCTAGATAGAGATCCCGGGTCTTCGAAAACCGTGTTCATGGGACATCGAAGGTGGCTTCGCGACGATGACGCATGGAGAAAACGCAAGGATCTGTTCGATGGTGAAACTGAACCCCGAAGACCCCCACGTACGAGGAGCGGCGAGGAAATAGACGAGCTGTTGAAAAATTGGAAAGAGTGCCCACCGTCGGGAAAGAAGCGAAAGGTGCCAGAGCCGCTGCTGAAGGTATGGAAAACGAGGTCTGTTTTCTGGGACTTGCCGCACTGGAAGATCCTCCGTGTGCCTCACAGCCTTGATGTCATGCATATCATGAAGAACGTGTGCGAGAGTCTGCTTGATACCCTGCTCAACATGCCAGAGAGGACCAAAGATGGGCCGAAACTAAGGGCAGACTTACAATCAATGGGCATCAGGGAGGAGCTTCACGCAAAACGCCCTAATGATGATGATGATGATGATGAGGCGAAGGACATGGAAAGTCGTCGCAAAGGCAAAAAGGCCAAGAAGATCGAATATGACTGCCCTCCCGCATGCTTCACTCTAAGTCAGAAGGAGATCGTGCAGTTTTTCACCTACCTCGTAGGAGTAAAACTTCCTTACGGTTACGCGGGGAAGATAAGCAGATACCTAGACTCAGCGTAGCAGAAGTTCGGTGGGATAAGTCTCACGACTGTCACGTGCTGATGACGTACATACTTCCAGTTGCAATCCGTGGGATCATGGACGCGCACGTCCGTGAAATGCTATTTGGCCTATGCAACTTTTTCGATGTCATCTCTCGGAAGTCGGTTGGCATGAGGCAACTCAGAAGGCTACAGGAAGAGATCGTGGTGATACTATGCGAGCTTGAGATGTACTTCCCACCCGCATTCTTCGACGTTATGGTGCATCTGCTGGTCCATATCGTGGAGGACATCATCCAACTCGGGCCGACGTTCCTGCACAGCATGATGCCGTTCGAAAGGATGAATGGTGTCATCAAAGGATACGTTCTCAACAGGGCACGTCCAGATGGAAGCATAGCCAAGGGCTTTCTGACCGAAGAGTGCATCTCCTTCTGCACGAATTATCTAGGCATCGAGAACCCCGTTGGTCTGCCCGTTAACAGGCACCTCGGCAGGCTCGCTGGATAGGGTCACCGCGAGGGTCGCAGCGAAATGCATGTCGACTTCAAGGGTTGACTTGCTGACTTTGAAAGAGCAAACCTAGTCGTGCTACAACACATAGACATGGTCGATCCTTGGGTGGTAGAGCACAAAACCTTTACTGAGAAGACGTACAATGACCGAGGCCAACAGAGGACGGACGGAGATATAATCAAAGAGCAGAATTCATGTTTCACGCGTTGGTTCAAGGACAAGCTTCTGTCATACCCTTTACATGAGGATTCTTCCGCGGAAGAAAAACTCATATTCGCCTTGTCACAGGGCGCCAAGCACAACCTGATGACCTATGAGGCATACTATATCAACGGCTACACATTCTACACCGAGGAAAAGGACATGAAGAGCAATTATCAGAACTCCGGGGTAACGATGGAATCCTACACCGGTAACGACAAGGACATATACTACGGAAGGATCGAGGAGATCTGGGAGTTGAGCTACGCTAGAGAGAAGGTCCCGATGTTCCGTGTCAGATGGGCCAAGAGTGTCCTAAAAGAAGACCGGTATTTCACCACCATGGTTATACCCGAAGCCAAATCCAAGACCGTGGGCACAAACGTCACCGCGAAAAATGAGCCATGGGTACTGGCTTGCCAAGTGGACCAATGCTTCTTCATTACCGACCCGTCAAAGCCTAGTCGTGTTGTCGTGAGGAGAGGCAAAAGGAACATCATCGGAATGGATGGAGTCGCCAATGAGCAAGACTTCGACAAGTACGGCGACCCGAAGATGGAAGATGACGACGACGATGAAGTACCATACACCACAAGAAGAAGCAGGACCACCCTACCTAAAGGATGTCCGTTCAATAGAAGAATTCAAGGGGTTCCGGGGCTAAATTATTCAACTGCGAGAAAGAAGGGCACGAAGATTGTGAAAAGATAGCTAAGATCAAACCACGACGTGTCGGCCGCATGTGTGTGTCAGTGGCAAGCTCAATCTTTGATGACTGTTATTTCATGTCACTTGATTTCAACCATGTCATCTAATTCTAAATCTTTGCACAATGGTTTTATCACTCCATTTGCATTTTCATTTTCTTTTATCGCAAATCTTAAATTATTACATGCAACTAAAAATCCAAAAAAATAAAAAAAGTTAGTAATGGTGCACCAGGAGAAGGTGCGCCATTGCTATCACGATGTTTATGGCGTAGCCCTAAAAGGTGCGCCATTGCTATCCTTGTTTATGGCGCACCCCTCCAAGGTGCGCCATTGCTATCCTTGTTTATGGGGCACCCCTAAATGGTGCGCTATTGCTATCCTTGTTTACTTTGATTGATTCAGCTCCCCTCTTCCTCTTCCTCGTCGCCATCCATTCCCTCCCCATTCTCGTCCTCTCCTCCGCTGATTCCTCCTGAAGTCCTGCATCACCGACGCCCCATCCTCTTGCTGCTTCTCCCTGCCCTGCCTAGCACCCATACACCCCACCCCCACCCCTCCTCCACTCCTATCCCCCTCTACGTTTCCCCTCCAAACCGCAGGCGGTGGCGGCGCACCAAGCCAGCAACCCCAACCCCGCCTCCCTCCGCCGGCCGGCGTGTCCAGCCTCGACTCCCTCCTGCTGCTGCTCCCGGTGATGCCATAGGCCCCTCCCTCGCATCCCTCCCTCTTCCCGCGGTCGGTCGCGGCGGCATGGCGGCGTGAATCGAGCGGCACGGCCCGTGACCAAGGCGAGGGACGAGGACGAAGAGCGACCGCGGCGACGAGTTGTAGTGCCGCGTCATCGACGGATCCCCTCCTCCCCACCCCGCACAGTCCCAAGGTATGCATAGATGGTACACCCTAAACCTAAACTATATTTTTTTAAATCTACTGCCGAACCCTACCATTCCATTCCATTCCTAATTCTAGCAGGCAGCAACAACTTACTACACTACTTAGTTTTTGACCTCGGTCTTATCTAGCAGGTTGAAGTTCCTGTTGGCAGAGGAAAACCACCGGTACTATCTTATTGCGAAGTTGTTGATGGTTTGTCTTGTACTTAATTAAAACAAGGAAAATATGCTATTTTTTATCTATATAATCTTTGTATGGTACTACCGTGTAATATGAGCATTTTATACCTCTTAGTTTGACCCAGCGAAACTGAGGAAGCTCTGCCCAATTTTCAAGGAGAATGCTGGAACTGTTACTGCTGGGAACGCTTATAGTATAAGGTGCTTGTCTCCTTTTCTCTTAGATCTTAGCATTGTGGACAACGGCGGAGCTATGTGCATCATTGGGGTGGCCATGGCCAACCCTAGCCTTGAGATAATCACTGAAGAAAGTAATATTTGGGGTCTTAAATACAAGAAAGTGTAGTAAGCAGCAGCAGCAGCAGCCTACCTGGTGGCCTCTGCTGATTATCGTGCCAGAGCTAAAACAGTCACATTAGTTTGGAAGAATTGAGGGTTTTGCTGTTTTGGAGAGCATATCTTGCCCTTTCCTCAAAAAGCTATAACTTATCATTTTTTATGATTTGAGGAGTTTCTGAAATGCATGAAACTAGATGGTAGCTATATGATGAGCATTAGTTTTTCTTAGCTCGTTGAATCATGTACTAGGAATGACCTGAAGCTCATCCACATGATACATTGGTTGTACATGAGAATTGCTGATTGTATCAACAAAACATGTATAGAATACTCAAAAGAATCTTGGTGTGTTGTCATGCGCTTGGTATGGAACATAATACGTTCAGTGGCTATTATGTCTTCCTCCCTCTACACAATTCTCTGGTGGAGCCGACCATATTATAACACTTGCAAAAGATGTTGCTTACACTACTAGTTGTGCAATGTACTGGATGCAGCTATTGTTGTTCGATTCAGTGATTTCATTGATGTTCTGAGAGGCACTCGGTACATGACCAAAGTCGAGTACGCCAACATATGAAAAGTTTAATTTTGCTACCTGAAATCAACCGATGACCTCTAGGAACCCATGCAAATGCGATAGTTTTTTCATCACATACCATAGCTTCAATGTTTATTACCTTGATTTTGGAAATTACAAAAACAGAAGGTTAGTTCACTTAACCCAAAACAAAAGTTTAGAGACTCTCACTCTAGAAGGCGTATCTTGGAGCAACCTCCCACCTTTTGGGAAGCTACCAAACCTCAAGGGCCTCTATTTGAAGAAAATTTCTGGAATGCTCCAGTTTGGGCCTATATGTTGGTTGTGCCTATATGTAGGCCTTTTTTTGTGCATGAACAAATAGTTTCCCCTTTCTCCTGAAATGTTGATTAATTTTCGTTTCGGTTGAGAATGGGGCACTCCTAGGTCAAGAAAATTAGCAAAGGGCATGCCCAATGTTCTTGACCTAGAAGGTGCCCAATTCTCAACCGAAACAAAAATTAATCAACATTTAGAGACAATGTTATTTCTACAAAGACAATATTTCTAAGTGGATTTTATAGTTTTCCCTTAAGTTGAAATGCAAACTATTTTTCCCTCTAAATCTGAGAAGAATAGATACTACCCTAACCTCATCCAATAAGTCTAGTAGCCTTTTTTCCTATTTAGAGAGAACATGGCCGACAACGATGAGGCCGGCAGTTCGGGCAAGCCATTCTGGGAGCTGTCCCAGGAGATGGAGGAAGAACCTCTCCTCTATGAGGACGTCGCGGAAGACACCGATCCCGACTACACAACCCCTAGTGGCATCGGGGATGACACCACTGATGGTGCCGCCGGGGATGCCACCATTGATGATGGCAGCGAACGCACAGATGGCAGCCAACCGAAGAGGCAACAGAAGGACCGGCGCCCGAACGTGCTTGGCACCGTCAAGGAGGAATTTACCGAAGTGTCCTCCAGTGGGCATCCAATGGCGCCCAAAGAATTAGTTGGTGGGTATGCGGGACAACTCGGGTGCATTCTCCGGAGCACCGCTCGATCAACACCGAGAACCTAAGGCATCGTGACTGAGGGAATTTGCGCAACCTCCTCTTCATGAAGCTGCACGAACGATATAAGTTCCCTGGTGACTTTGCAAACACAAGCCTCTCAGGGAATGAAGTGAACAGTGCCGCCCTCACGAAGATGAGCACGGCCCTGGCTACTTGGAGAGCCGCGGTGAAGAGAAGGATTCTAAGAGGTGATAGTTATGAGAATATCAAGGAGACAAATCCTTCGATCAGCGAAGCTAACTACCCAGAGTTCAAGATCAAGTGCGAGAGCAACGCATCCGCGGAATCAAGTCAGTGGGGGAAAGATATGCGGGACTTGAACTTAGGGGGTCCACAAACTCGGTCCCGGCGTTTATAGAGTGGCGGAACCTAAATGGGACAAGGAGGACGCGGAGCGTGCCGAGAAAGTCCTACCACCCCTCTTCGATAAATACCATGAAAAGCAGACTAGGAACTATGTCAGGGCCCGGTACAAGGTGGACCCGGTAACAAAGGAGCTTACCACGGATCCGAAGGTGAAGGAGCTTGAGCGTGTTCTGGTAAGGAATACACCCCCGCGTAATTAGCTCCGTATGGTTGCATTCTAATTAATGAAGCCAAATTTCTAAATGGTTCACGTTCCTTCCGCAGGAAACTGAAGGCAGTAGCGCGGGGTCTCAGAGCTCCCCGTCTGCCCCTTGGGACACCACTTTAAATAGGGTGTTGAACATAATGAAACAGAAGGATAAGTTCAATAAGCCATCGTCAGCTGGTCGTGTGGCTGGCGAAGGCTTGTCCACGAAATGGTCGGAATACTATAAGGCTGGGCAAAAGGAGAGAAAGACCAACTATGAAAGCCAGGAGCGCGAGGTTAAAGAACTCAACGCACAAGTTGCGCGGATTCGGAGATAGTCCAAGAGCAAGTGCGAGACCAACTGGGAGCGACGATCACCGCCATTATGCCTTCCTTGCTTGAGGGGCTATGGGCGTCGATTGCGGGCGACCAACAGGGGCCGCCCCCGATTCCCAGCTTCAACTCGCACAACGCGCCAACATTGGAGTCTCTGGCGGAGGCAGAATTGGTGTCTCCGTCGTCGGCGCTGGTATTGGAGCTTAATGCACCCGGGTGTGGGAAGAATACGCCGGCCGGCACCTCGGCAGCAAGCGGCCCCTCCGTAACTTGCACGCCCGCCGTTGGCGGTGCCTCGACATAAGCCGAGCTCGACGCCATCATGGTAACTAAGCCTCGGCCGATGACTTCATCTCATTGCCTTTGACTAGGCATCCCTGACGCCCTACATGTTTTTGCAGGGTGCCGCCAACGTTCCATGCACTCTCTTACACTTCATGGACGGCGAGTTGATCGATGTAGCCAAGGCCAAAATCATTGAACCGGGCAACCGCGTGTTCGACGGTAATCCAATGCCACCCACCGTGTATAGGGTTCAACTGGTTCGGGTGTTGCGGGGCTACGACGACTTGTTACCTCCGTATCGACCCCCTGGGGCCGATGAAGATGATGTGATGACCCTCAGCGCCTTCTTAAACTGGTCCATGCTTTGGCCGAAGAGCCAAATTCGTTTGGCGGCGGGGGACACCACCCCACAGACAACACCGCCAGTCATGCCGGCGCCAAGCCATGGCTAGACCGCCGCAGTGCTATCGCCGTCAGCTGATCCGGACATGCATATGGCACAGGATCCGGACGACGATGACGGTACATTTTCCAACGTCGATAAGTACATCAATGAACATGGGTACGGTGACGAATTCTTGGGGCCTCCTTCTCAAGAACCCAACCCTGCAAAAGACGATTGTGATCTAGCTGGTACCGCGGAGAAACCCAGTTGCAACAGGCGTCGTCTGTTCAGTTCTCAGGAGACGCCTCTAGCTACCGCCTTCACCGAGACTGAAGTAGCCAATGTGCAAAATATTATCAGCCCCAACACACTCAAGAAGGTGGTCTCTGAGGAGAACTCGATCCCATTACAGCAGAAGAAGCAGAAGGGACGGAAAATAAAAAATAACAAGGGTGCGAGCCAACCGGCACCGAGTACGATCCGTGCTCAGGACGAGCCACCAATACCTAAGGATATCTCGAGGAGGGTGCATGTGGCGGATAGGCCGATGCTATCGACTAATCTGCTCAATGCTGCAACCGGTGCTATGTGGAGTCTGCATGACGGTGTTCTTTCTATGGAGAAGCGGCGTCTCTCCAAGAATGATGTGGCATACCCGGTTTTCGTGGCCAAGGTGCCAGAGGGCAAGGGCTTTGCCGATAGCACCATCGGGCGTATGATCGTCCTGTGGTTTAATGACATCTTTGCTATGTTTAACCTTTATCCGTTGCACTACACCTTCATTCCGCTATTTTCGCTCAGTATGGAGATGCGGAGCATTAGAGACAAGACCCCGGACATCATGATAGTCGACCCCTTCTACATGCGTGCCAAGATCTTGGGCAACGCTGGGGACCGGCAAGTCACGAGTTCATACCTCGAAGACGTCATTCTGGCGAACCCAGATAAGGATAACTTCCTCATGCCTTACTTTTCCGAGTAAGTCATCCCCTCACCGCCCCGCAACGTATGATTTCTTAGATTTCAATCATTCTTTTTCTTCTAACATTCCGTGTTTTGTGTAGTGACACACATTGCACACTCTTCCTCTTAAGCCCGAAATATTCCATGGCCACGTATTTCGACTCAGAACGTTAGTCGAAGAAAGACTACACAAATATCAAGAAAGTTCTTGATGATGCTCTCCCCGGCTACGCCAAATCTAGAGGCACCTTCAGGAGGCCAATTTGTAGGTATGACAAGCACGTGTTCACCACGTAACGACGTTCCCCTGCATCAAGCAGCCGCCTGGCAGTCAGAAGGATGCCTACTACGCCCTCCATCACATGCGGGCGATCGTACGGGACCAGCATCACCTTATGCTACAAAATAATCTCAAAGGATGGGCCACACGCTTGTCGACAATCCAGGACGAGGGCATCAGACAAGAATTCTTTCGCATCTAGTCGGAGTTTGCGGAAATCATCTATCAAGATGTCCTTCGTACCTCGGGCAGTTCTACCTCAACTGTCAACCGTCCAACAGTGAAATAGAAACAACGCTACAAATGTAGGCTGACAACGACCGCACATTCATGACCATCACGAAAGACGGCGGCTTCATCCACGCTTCGGTCCCTGAGTCGAGTCAAAAGTATTGATGCTATGTAGTTCTGAAATATCGATTAGCTCATGTTGTAATTAAACTTTAACGAACTTGTATGTCTTTTTAGTTTGGACAGTCATTCAACTTATATGTAATCGATGCTATCTATTAGTAGGACCATGAATCGTGCTATTAATGTGTTGCTTTTCTCTTCCGATCCTTTTTTTGCATACTTATATATTGCTTATATATTATCTGTGAATTGCTACTAACGTTTTGTTTGTCTAGTGCATAGAGATGTCGTCGTATGTCGTGTACAAGGGTGAGGTTCCCGGAGTCTACGACGACTGGGAGGAGTGTCGGAGACAGGTTCACCGTTTCAGCGGTAACAGTTACAAAGGGTACACCACTAGGGCGGAGGCGGAAGCTAGATACGTGCGCTATCTAGCGGGAGAGAGGAGGGAGCGAAGGAGGAACTGGATGAAGATCAGTTTCATCGCGATGATGCTCATCGTGACCGCAACCCTCTTCTATGTGATGGTAGTTTAGATATCGACTTGTAATGTGAAGACAAACTCGCTACTCGCGGTCTCGAGACTTGTAATGTTCTAACTTTGTTCGGTATTTTGAATTTGGAGACTAATATGATGAATTGTATTCGGAGACTAATCTTCTATTGTATTCAATTAATCTGCTGTTTATATGTTGTGCTTATTACATTCTGTGCTGTAATGTATTTTGTAACCTGTGCAAACATCAGAAAAGCAAAAATAATAATTCCTAATATTCATAGCAGTGGCGCACCATATTGCACTTTAGTGGTGCACATAGATAAACATCCCAGTTGCGCATTATCTAAAAGTGCGTCATTAGTAACCCAGAGCACAAGGTACACATGACCCTTTCGAGTAACAGCAGTGGCGCACTTCTGGGCCTAGTAATGGCGCACTTTAGGTGCACCACTAGTGTTTGGGATAGTAATGGCACATCAGGTGGTGCGCCACTGTTATGTAGATTAACAGTGGCGCACCAGGCGTGCGCCATTACTATTTATTTGTAGTGGCGTGATAATAGTGGCGCACCTATAGTGCGCAATTAATAGCCAAAATAGGTGCGCGACTAACAGCCTTTTTCTAGTAGTGACAATGCGTGTCATCAATGATGAATATTGGGAATCAGCACACCCAAATTCACCAATGAATACTCCTCTGACACAGATTTCTCAGTCGCCTACTCCAACTGAAGAAATACATGAAGAATCTGCCAATCTGAACACCCAAGTCACTGAAGAAATTCCAGCCGCAACGGCTGATGATCTTGACGCTTCCACAGCAACTGAGGAACCAGCTCTCCAAATCGTTCTGTCTGAAGGTGTTCCGCGCATGCCAAAGGAGATTAAGTGGCGCTTCAAGCCAAATCTTCAACCGAAGCCAAGAATGCCATTCAAAGGCTCAATACGCCCCAAATTCCTCAAGAGAAATTTCTTCAATGAACGTATGTTCTTCACTGGTCCAAATCCCTATGATTTTGCAAGGGCCAGTCGCAACAGATTCTGGACGGCAACATAGCTCAACTACTATGCACCAGTTCTTTTTGAGAAGAAGAAAGTCTTCGAGCACCACCAAATTCCTCATGCTGACATGGAAACCCTTCCATCATTTACACCGGTGCTCCAGGTTCTTCATGATGTAGGCATTCTCCCATTCTGTGTCGACATCTACGACTGGAATGAAGAACTCATTCTTCAGTTCTATGCCACATTGCATATCAGCGGAAATGCTTCAGACATCAACTCCTGGATATTGGACTGGATGACAGGATCAACACACTTCACTGCTCAAGCTTCTAAATTGCTTCAGTGTGTACCAGTTCCAATTCTCTCAGATGAAGCTCGCAAATTGTTTGATGAGCCTGCACTTCCAAATCAGCTGATGCAAGTGTTGATGGAGACATTACCTCCTGAAAAGCCTCAACGAAAAACCTTCCTTGTGAAGGATCTGCTATATGTGCCCAGGACTATCTACCGTATACTCACAAATACGCTATGTCCTCAGAAGGGCCACAATTCTGTAGAAGAAGAAGTGGAAGGAGTCATGAAGTATATGCTCTTCAACATCATTCATGGGATTCCCATTGACTTGCACGACTTCTTCATGAGGACTTTGGCCAGTGCTACTTTAGCTCCATTTGAACAGAAGCCCTATGCACCTTGGATAATGAAATTCATCAGGGCAAAGTTCTCAGTTCCCTTCAAGGCTGATTTCCAGAACCACTTTGGCTTCCTACCTCCAATTGAAGTCATCAAAAGCACAATTGCCTCAGTTGAAGGAAAAGGCAAGGCTGTCATTGATGAAGGCACTCGTCCATTGGATGAATAGTTTCGCAAAGCCACTTCCTTCTCCACCAATGATGACACTGCCACCCAAGACTCCGATGCAAAGGCCTCAGCTCACAAACCTCAAGAGTCTGCCCCTCGTGTGATGACTGATCGAGACCTTCTAATAAGTCTTCATCAAAAGGTCGATCGCACTCACAAGTGGGTGAAGCGTCAACCTGGATACATTGTGCAAAACATGACTGTAATGCAGAACACCGTGAAGAGGAATCACTACTGTGCACATGAAAACCTCAAGCGCTCTTGGGCCGTACTGTCTCGCCTCATGTCTTCTGAAGAACTGAATGAGCTGGATCTTGAGCAACATCCTGACTAGGCTCGTCGGCCTCAGAAGAAATTCAATAAAGTTCAAGTTCCTCTGATGGTCACAAGTTCATTTTCTTCATCTCGAGAGCACGATGACGATGAAGACATTGACGACACTGTGACAGGCCCTACATCGACAAACGACCCCGACAATGCCGGTGCTCCTTCCTCACCAACACAATGAAATTCTTCAAAGGGGCGTTAGTCCTCACTTTTTGTCCTTTTTGGTCTTCGATGAAAAAGGGGGAGAAAATTTGAGTTAGTCTTCAAGCGGGTCTCTCTATATGGGCTACTTTTGTTCAAGTTACAACTCTCGCTCTTCTGAAACTTTCGTTGGTTGAGTTGTAAACTTAAGTCCGATGGTGGTCTGACACTTTTGAACTATTTCCTCGCATGTTTATTTCCTCAAGTACCTTAATGCATCCATGCTGAATTTCGTCAGACTCCATTTTCCTCACGCATTTCAAATTCTTCATATCATATGTTCAAATGCGTGTATGAATTACAAGATATAGGGGGAGTTCTCCATGTTTTAACTAGACATGTGCATTTGCAGTCCAAAGCAAATTCCTCAAATATGCACATCTTCAGGGGGAGTTCTTCTATATCTTGCAATCAAATTCCTCAAAATCTGTACTTTCACTTCATATGTTTATCCACATTGAAAACTTAACCTATTTGTTATCAATCACCAAAAACGGGGATATTGTTAGTGCATCTAGTGCCCCTTAGTGATTTTGGTGTATTGAAGACTTATAGGTTAAGGTACTAATGTGTTTGTGAGTGTACACATGCTCTATAAGTCGATGAGGAGTTTGATATATTCGGAGATTATCGACCCCTAAAAATATATGTCTTCAAGTGAAGACTTTGCTGAAGACTTTGGTGAAGACTTTGTGAAGACTTTAAAGATGAAGAAGTTGGTGTGACCTTGAAGATATGAATGAGGAATATGAAGCGTGAAGACTTTTGTTTTCGTAGTTTCATTTCCTTGTTTGAGTCATAGGAACCACCGTACTGTTAAAGGGGGCCGAGGTAATACTAAGGAAAATTTCCAACTGATGCTCAACTCCAAAATCCTCAACCTATACAATCCTTTGAGTGAAGCCTTTGGAAATCTCTTATGGTTTAGACAAGTTCTTCTGGTCTCTGAGGAAATTGATCTGACTGAGGAGTTAGGATTTCGTCAGTGCGAATTGCCTACAAGTGAGGAACATGATATGTCTGAGGACTTCCATAATTTGAAAATCCGACCGTTGCTGTGCTTAGCACCAGCTGTCCCCAATCAGAAATATCCACATAACGGTCATATCATTCGGGGCATTTATGTCATATCATGTCAGGTTGCACCCTTGCTATAAATAGCCACCCCTCACAACCACTAGTTGGTTGGCTGCTCCGAGAGAGAACTGACACTTGTCATTTGAGAGCAACCCATCCTCCGAGGACTTTGAGTGAAAATCATCAGTGAGGAAAAACCCACAACCAAACCACCAAACCCAAGGTGATTAAGCATCACTGAAGAAATTCCTGTGTGGAACCGACGCTTGGTACCTTTGAGGACTGTGCATCCTCCAGACAGTTAGGCGTCATGGTCTAGTGCTCCTGCAGTCAATTGGGGATCACGAAGTGACCTTGGTCTAGAGCATCCAACAGTAAATTGTGGATCGTCAGGTGACCAGTTTGTGAGGGTTTTGAAAGTCTATCCTGAAGACTTACCACGAGTGTTGGGCGAGGACTGTGTGACCTTAGCTCAAGGAGAATACGGTAAGGACTGTGTGTCCTCTAGTTTAAATACTAGGCCGCTCCAAACCAGACATATGACTGTCACAGCAGTTGGAACTGGGTCATCAAATCATTGTCTTCATCAAGCTACCTGGTTCTATTTCCTCAACCCTTCCATTTCCTCGTATAACTGTTGATGAAAATGAACTTTACTGTTTGAAGAATTTGACTGAAGACTTTCACAATTTCCTCACCTCAAATTCTTCAAGTTTCCTTGTTCATCACCTGCTTATCCCGTATCATGCTACTTGTAATCTGTGCATGTTTCATTTCATCATCATGACTATGCTGTCGCTATGTTCCTCATGCACTTGAGTACTTATTCTGCTGCTAGTTATTCATCACATTTCAAATTCCTCAAAGTTGAAATTCCTCAAGTGATGAATTTGTAAAAATCGCCTATTCACCCCCCTCTAGTCGATATAACGCACTTTCAATGCGCCTTGCTTTTGAATTGCAATGTTTCATGCTTATGTGTTGTGTGTTAAGTTGTGCCTTGCCTCTGAATTGCAATGCACAGTAACCATAAGTTCACCAGTTTTGAAAGGGGTGAGAGGAACATCACATTGCACACAACCAAACATGTGTTGTTTGAATATGCTCATCCACAAACCGCATATGCAGGCGTCCAACCAATATGCATAGAACTAGTCAGCAGCGGGATGCTAGCAACAAATCTATTTGCTGAATCTGGCCTAGAGCATGTATCTGCTCAGCCGTGCCCAGTTGAGCCACATATACAAATGGCTCTAAAATGGTGCAGGCACCCAAATAGGCCCTAGTTGTACCACCCACTCGTTGATGTGTCATTTATCTGCAACCCTTTATCGCTCCGGCACATAAATATTATTAAGAGCTACAAGGCACAACATGGACGTAAAGAGATTTTTGTCAATTGATCGGATTCCCTACAAAGGTATCGAGGTTTCTGTAGTTTGGAGGTGATGTGGATGATGGAGACACGAGAGTATAGTTTGGTGGCAGTAGCAAGGTGAGACGTCTTTGAATATGTTCGTGACATGAGCGAGATGTATCCTGTGGGGATGGCAATATTTTTGTTAGGATCACAGTGTGTGGCTTTGCAACAGTATCATCCTAAAGCTCTCCAACCTCGGCCTGATGGTCCAGATCTGTGACCAAAAGACCTCCATGATCTGTCGCTACAAATACTAGAAGCGCGTCTGCGATGGGCCCCATAACCTGGCCCATATCCTATGAAATTTTGAAGTTAAGAAGTAGTCCTCTAAAGTCTGGGCTATTTGATTTACTGTTAAAAGTTTTCATTTTATGATCGGGATGTTGTGCAAGGGCATGTGATGCCCGTGTTGTCTTAAAACTCATGTTTGTTGAACCAATTATGTGGTTTAAGTGGTAATGTAGAACTTTTGATGTGTTAATTATGCACATGTTTCATGCTTATGTGTTGTGTGTTAAGTTGTGCCTTGCTTCTGAATTGCAATGCACAATGACCATAAGTTCACCAGTTTTGAAAGGGGTGAGAAGAACATCACATTGCACACAACCAAACATGTGTTGTTTGGATATGATCATCCATAAACCACATATGTAGGCCTCCAACCAGTATGCATAGAACTACTCACTAGTGTGACGCTAGCAACAAATCTATTTGCTGAACTTGTCCTAGAGCATGTATCCACTCAGCCGCGCCCAAGCCACATATACAAGTGTCTCAAAAAATGGTACAGGCACCCAAATGGGCCCTAGTTTTACCACCCACTAGTCGATGTGGTAGTCATCTCCAACCCTTTATCACTCTGGCACATAGATTATTATTAACAGCTAGGAGGCACAACATGGACGTAAAGAGATTTTTGTCGATCGATCGGATGCCCTACAAAGGTATCGAGGTTTCTAGAGTCTGGAGGTGATGTGGACGATGGAGACACGAGAGAATAGTTTGGTAGCGGTAGCAAGGTGACTCGCATCGACGTCTTTGAATATGCTCGTGACATGAGCGAGAGGGAGAATGCTCTGACCTTTATGTTTGAGTGACCATAGAGGCATCCTTCCCTAGTATCCTACTTGTAGGTGTAGCATGGGAGATGCATCTCACCTCAACAGGGTTCTGGGCGAAAGCTTCAACAACTATGCATCCCTTCTTGAAGGTGTCACATGGAACCCTACATTTTCCATTAATGCCAGGCTTCGTGATCTGTTGCCAGTGATAGTGGGGAGTATGGTGAACCCTGCATGCCATCCACCACCTTCCTTACCCCATCATGTTGTTCCCTAGTCACCGGCTTCGTGTTGCTATGAATGCTCAAATCCTTTCCATGATGAACAATGTGTTGCGGTGAGATTCAGGTGCTCAGTGTTGTGTCTACTGATATTTTCTCTTTGACGATGCATGATTTCCTCCCCAACATGAAATTGCGTCGATGAATTGTCCCTTTGGCATAGCTTGTAGTCAGGGTTCTTGTTAGTTGGTGGTGTCATGGCTTGACCTGCTTCAATATCATGCTCCTTGTGGCACATTATGCAGTCAATGCCGGTGACACTCGCTGATTGGGTTTGCTCCGGTATCGTGCTATAAGAACATCGACACATTCATGCATGGGTGCTATTTTGCCAACTTGAAAGGTCTCGATATTTTGATACCCTACGACGTTCCTTGTCACATTGTACTTCAGCTGGGTTGTGTTGTGCCTTGTCATTGGCACCCACCCTTCTCTTTCATTATGTCCTCCTCCTGTAATCTCCCAAGGCAGCTTTTCCCCCTCCTCCTGTACTCCTCCGGTTTCCGTCCTCCTGTACTTCATTTATTCAGATGGGAAGTCTTTCCTCCCCGTTGACCGCTTAAAAGAACAAGTCGATAACTCAATTTTAATGCTACACACCGTTCACATGGACACAGAATTATTATCAATTATTTTCTCCCTACCTCCATCAGTGGTGGGTGCATATATATAGCTTCCTTTCTCCGTGGTCTAGAGGGATCATCTAGGTAGAGTATAGCTCCCATCCACCATTTTTTACCAAAGTGGTTAAATAGCCAGAAAATAGACTAAATGAAGTTATATATACGTCATTTCTACTATGAGAGTGGGCTATACAATACATAGTGTTCGTCAAGAAAACTCCCCTAGTACTTTTTCTTTTCTTGAAGTTGTCTGGAGGAAATACGAAACATCTATCGTGCCACACACGCAAGCTATCATGAACATTTTAGATCTGGGAAGCATCCGGAACATATCAACTTGTGGTTGTATCCCATCCCGTTGTTTGTCATCGACATCCGGCTGTATACTGGTGTATTTCCGTGCTAATGGCCGGAAGTGATGCGATCAACGAACCAAAGTGAAGAAGCACAACCCATGTGACAGTTATTGTGGCCTGCCCCATTTGTTGGATCGTATTTATTGTCGTACCGTGTGACCATGTCTTACTGATTCCTGATGTGTTTCTTAAACAAGAGCACTTTCCGTGGAACAGATATTCAATCCACCTGTGTTGTCTGTATGTGTTATTATCCGAAGAAAGATAGAATATGCCTGCTTACTCCCAGTCTTCTCTGTATTTGGATTAGTCCTGTTGAGTGTCATGATTAGTAGTATATCTGTTCTTCCAGCCAAATCGGTGCAAGGATTGTAGCTTGCCGAGATATATATTTCTGAATTATATATATTTATTCCGATGGGGAGTCTTTCCTCTCCTTTGACCTCTTAAAAAATGTCGATATACCATTTTTAATGATACAAACTATTCACCTGGACACTGAATTATTATCAATTATTTTCTTCCTACCTCAATCAGTGGCGGGTGCATATATATAGCTTCCCTTCAGCCTAGTCTAGAGGAATCATCTAGGTAGAGTATAGCTCCCATCCACCGTTGTTTACTAAGGTGGTTAAATACCCAGAAGAAGTTTAAATGAAGTTATATATAGGCCATTTCTCCTAAGAAAGATAGCTATACGATAGATGGTGTTCGTCAAGAAAATCCCCTAGCCCCTCTTCTATTTTTGAAGTCGTCCGGTGGATATACGAAACAACTATCATGTCACACACCCGAACTGTCCTGAACATTTTAGATTTGGGAAGCATCAGGAACATATCAACTTGTGGTTGTATCCCACCCCGGTGTGCGTCATCGACGTCCGGCAGCATACTGGTGTATTTTTGTGCTAATGGCCGGAAGTGATGTAATCAACGATCCAAAGTGAAGAAGCATAGTCCATGTGACAGCAATTGTGGACCCCATTTGTTGGATCTGCTTGATTGGCGTACTATGTCTTACTGCTTTCTGATGTGTTTCTCAAACAGGCGCACTTTTCCATGGAACAGATATTCAATCCACTTGTCTAAGCTGTATGTGTTATTATCTGAAGAAAGAGAGAATATGCCCTGCTTACTCCCAGTCTAGTTTGTATGTGGATTAGTAATGTTGAGTATCGTGATTAGTGTATATTGCTTTCGAATAAACAAGTTAGCAGCTCAGTTAATTGGATGAGTGGGTGTACAAGCTCATCTAAACATGTACGATTAATGACGCCTTTAATTTAATTCATTATGATATGCACCATTCCCGTTCTCATGAGTTATTATATATTTTTTAATCGAAGCTGATAGATGAATAAAATTATTGCTTATTAATTGATTTGGTGCAGAGTACATGGCTTTATATATTGGTACAAACCGACTTAGGCTAGGTATTACAAACCGACTAGAGTAGGAAACGTGTGATCCAAGGAATAGTCTAACATCCCCACGCGGTATCAACGGGAGGCTTAACGACGTTGAGACTGAAAAGGGTGTCTTGAAATGGTGTAGTAGCAAGTTCTTTGGTGAAGATGTCAGCAAATTGAGCCATAGTGGGAACATGAAGCCGAACTTGTCCAAGAGCTACCTTCTCACGAACAAAGTGGATATCAATCTCAATATGTTTGGTCCGTCGATGTTGAACAGGATTCCCAGACATGTAAATAGCTGAGATATTATCATAATATACAATAGTAGCTTGCTCAATCAGTCAGTGCAGCTCCAAGAGTAAATGATGGACCCAATAGTATCAGCAACAACACGTGCCACAACAGGGTACTCAGCTTCAGCGGACGAGCGGGAGACCGTAACCTGATCTTTTCGAGGACCAAAAAATCAAATTGTTACCGAGAAAAACAAAAAATCCGGATGTAGATCTTCGAGTGTCAGGACAACCAGTCCAGTCTGCATCAGAGTATGCTGTGAGAGAATGGGGAGTATAATTATTGATGTGAAGACCATGATTAAGAGTACCTTTCAAATACCTAAGATCATGCATATAGAGGCATGCTTATAGAGGAAGCCGTGGATCATGCATATAGAGGCATGCTTGTTGATCATCAAAGCAAATTTCAAGACGAGTGATAGTGAGATATTAGGAGCACCGATTAAACTACGATACATAGTAGCATCAAAAAAAGGTTCACCGTCAGCTGAGAGTTTGAAACTAGTATCGATAGGAGTGCGAGAGGATTGACAATCAAGCATACCAGCACGATTAAGAAGATAAATACTATATTGGCTTTGGGAAAGAAAGAGGCCAGTAAGAATCACGAAGAACAGAAATGCCCAAAAAGTGATGAAGAAGACCAAGACCAGTCACAGAGAATTTAGAACGAAGAAGAGTGATAATGTGATCTAGAAAAGTTTCAGAAGATGTGGTGAGAACGATATCATCTACATATAGAAGGAGGTAGGCAGTTTCGGAATGGTGATGGTATACAAAGAGAGGAGTAGCAGAAAGCGAAGAAGTGAAACCTATCGTTTGTATGAAAGAAGATAAATGTTGCAACTAGGCTCATGGAGCTTGTTTCAGACCAAAAAGAGATTTTTGGAGAAGATAGACATGATTTGGATAGGAAGGATGTTCAAAACCAAGAGGTTGTTGACAATATACAGTCTCTTGAAGAGAACCATGTCTCACCTACTCATTGGCACGCATGGGCTTGGTCATCCTGCCACCCCCACAATTCGTAGTGTTCTCCATCATCATGCTCTTCCACTTGTGTCCAATAAAGATGCTGCCACAGTTTGTGATGCCTGTCAGCAAGGAAAGACTCAGCAGCTTTCGTTTTCAGAATCGAGTCGTGTCGTCAAAGCTCCACCTGAACTTGTGTTTACTGATGTATGGGAGCATGCCCAAACATTTGTTAGAGGTCATAATTATTATGTCAGTTTTATTGATGCTTATAGTCGGTTTACTTGGTTTTATCTTATCAAGCGCAAATTTGATGTGTTCGATGTTTTCATACAGTGCCAAGCTCATGTTGAGCGTCTTCTTCATGTCCAGTCGGATTGGGTTGTGAGTATCACAACCTCAATGCGTTCTTTAAAAAGCTTGGCTTTTCGCATCGTGTGTCTTGTCCTCATAAACATCAGCAAAATGGCGTTGCTGAACGTAAGCATCGTCATATTGTTGAAACTGACCTCACCTTGTTAGCTCATGCTTCGGTTCCTTTCCGCTTTTGGAGTGATGCTTTTTCCACCGCATGTTTCCCTATTAATAGGCTTCCTACACGACGACTTGACATGAAAACACCACTTGAACTATTGCTCAATGAAACTCTATATTATATGTTTCTAAAACTATTTGGTTGTGCATGCTGGCCTCATCTTCGCGCCTATAATAAGTGTAAACTAGAGTTTCGGTCAAAATAGTGTGTCTTTCTTGGGTATAGTTCCCTTCACAAAGGGTACAAGTGTCTTCATATTTCATCTAACCGTGTCTACATCTCTCGTGATGTAGTGTTTCATGAAAATGTGTTTCCTTTTTCATATTCCCCATCTATCCACACTACTTCCCAACCGCCTGTGTCTTCTGTGTTACTGTTGCCTGATCAATTTGTTGATGTTGCATATTCTTGTGCGTTGCTTCCTAACCATGCTGCAGGTATCGATCGTGGAGCTCATCTCGAACTGGGGGGGATCAGGTGTCTGTCCCCGGTCCATCGCGGGATGTCGATCAGGTGCATGTGCCATGCACACCTAACATGTTCTCTCCTCTGCCGCTCCATCGCCTGGGCTGGCATTGCCCACACCGCCAGGTGATTTTGGGGCCAATTCTGCTCGAGAGTTGCTTGACCATGTTCCTCGGGCTGCTTTCCCAGAGCCCTTCGTCGAGGCCCCTGCTGGGCTGCCTTCATCAAGCCCACCGCCCAGCTCTCTTGGGCTGTCAGACACGTCCGCCTCGATCACGCCGACATGCCGCTGACTGCGTCCTCTGATGCATCGACCGTGGTACCCTCTCCACCGCCAGCGTTGTCAATGGCTGCTACTCTGCGGCCTCGTACACATAGTCAGCCTGGGATTTTTCGCCCCAAGGAATGAACGGATGGGACGGTTAGCTGAAGATCCGTCTGCTGAACCTCAACATTTTCAGGCTGCTCTTGGGATTCCGCATTGGCGTGATGATATGCAGCTGGAATATCAGGCACCGTTAAAAAATGGTACTTAGCAGTTGGTTCCTCCAGTCTCTGGTTTCAATGTTATTGATTCCAGGTGGGTTTTCAAGGTAAAAAAGCACCCTAATGGCTCTATTGGACGATACAAGGCACGGTTGGTAGCTCAAGGCTTCAAACAGCGGTATGGTCTTGGTTATGAAGATATTTTCAGTCCTGTTGTTAAGGCAACTACTATTCGCCTGCTGCTTTGTTTGGGTATTACTCGAGACTGGTCTCTTCGTCAGTTGGATGTCTAGAATGCTTTTCTTCATGGTGTTTTGGAGGAGGTTTACATGCGCCAGCCTATGGGTTTTGGCGATCCTTCTCGTCCTCATCACCTGTGTCGTCTAGTCAAGGCACTTTATGGGTTGAAGCAGGCTCCTCGTGCATGGCATGCTCGGCTTGGTTCCGCTCTTCGAGCTCTTGGCTTTGTCCCATCTACTGCTGACACGTCGTTGTTTCTCTTCCATCAACCTGTGGTGACGATGTATCTGCTTGTCTAGGTTTATGATATTATTCTCATTAGCTCCTCAGATGCTGCTGCCAACTGTCTTCTGACTGCTCTCAGTGGTGAGTTTGCCGTGAAGGGCTTGGGTGCTTTGCATTACTTCCCTGGGTTTGATGTCTCTCGGTCATCTGGTGGGTTGACTCTCACACAACACAAGTACTTGATGGACTTGTTGCGTCGGGCAAGTATGCTAAAGTGTAAGCCAACTCCAACTCCGATGTCTGCTACTGATCGGTTGTCTGCTCTTGGCGGGGATCCTCTCACTTCTGATGATGCCACTGAGTACCGAATTATTCTAGCTGGTCTGTAGTACTTGACTATCAGATGGCCGGATAACTCGTTTGCAGTTAATCGTGTGTCTGAGTATCTTCATGCTCCTCGGACTTCACATTGGTCAACTGTGAAGCATATCCTACGCTACATCTGTCTAACTGCCTTGTATGGGTTACTTCGTCAGCCTGCATCCTCTAGAGAACTTTTGGCCTTCTCTGATGTGGATTGGGCTGGGTGTCTTGATGACAGGCGATCCATGGGGGGATATGCAGTCTTCCTTGGTCCCAATTTGATCGCCTGGAATGCTCGGAAACAGTTTACTGTGTCTCGCAGTAGTACAGAAGCTGAGTACATGGCGGTTGCGAATGCCAGGGCTAAGATCATATGGGTACAGTCCTTGCTGAGAGAGATGAGTGTCTCTCAAGCAAAGCCACCAGTTCTTTGGTGTGACAACATTGGTGCAACATATCTGTCATCTAATCCAGTTTTTCATGCTCGCACCAAACACATTGAAGTTGACTATTATTTTGTAAGCGATCGCGTTGCACAAAAGCTACTTTATATCAAGTTAGTCTCCTCTAAAAATCAAATTGTTGACATCTTCACGAAGCCTCTACCGCAGCCACAGTTTGTAGGTTGTAGGCGCAATCTTAACTTACTTAGTACCTCATGCCATAGTTAAGATTGAGTAAGGGTTTTGGACTGTATAAATATGTATCCTCTATATACAACTTCTCATCTGTATTGTACATCTCTGTGTACCCCTATATATATATATATATATATGAGATAACCACACCCGTTAAGGTGTCGTGCAGTTTCCCAAACCCTATGTTTTACACTTCTTCCATGACCAACTTGCCATTCTGGAGACTACTAGAGCTGGTTAAGGTCTTGCCATGTTGAGTCTGTGGCTGTTGTGCATGATTAGGCACCACCTGTAGTTTGCACACGGTTTTTGCTTCTAGGAGCATAATGAAAAATTAGAGCTCCTACCATCCCTCGGAAAAAAGGACCGATAGGTGGAGCATTTTTCTGCACTGCACTACCCCATATCCATGTGCCCAGTAATCTTCAACCATGATCGATACGGTATTATCACGTGACAGAACAGGCGATCGTCAGACTGAAAGAACCCATACAAAATTTCTTTTATGAAGAATAACGGAGATTGGATTCCCTATAAAGGCATCCAGATTTCTAGGTGCGGAAGCGATATAGACTATGGTGTGGAATGTACGGTTGGAGTGGGTCGGTCATTTCTGCCGGCGCAATCTGGTGGTGACATGAGACCATCCTCTACCGCAGGTAAGGGCATTCTCACTTCTGTTCCATCTTGTTTAAGAATGCACAAGATAGCAGCTCACTTAATTGGATGAGTGGGTGTACAAGCTCATCTAAACTTGTACGATGTATTAAAGAAGCCTTTAAATTAACTCATTATGATATGCACCATTTTCTTCCGAGCTCCCTTCAGTGGTGGATGCACATATATAGGCCTAACCCTCTTACACGGTGGTTCAAGGGGATCAGCTAGGCAGAGTAGTTCCCATCCACTGCGGTTTATTGCAGATTCGCTAGCCAGATGAGGACTAGAGAAAGTTATATATAGGTCATTTCTCCCAATCAAAATTGCTACCATGGATAGTAATGTTCAAGAAAATTCCAATCATTTTCATTTTGATGAAGTCGTGTGGAGGGAAATACTAAACATGTGTGGTACGCACGTGAACTGTCGCACACAAGTTAGATTTGAGAGGCATTGGGAACAACTTAGGTTGTGCCTACGTGCCCATGTGTCATGCATCTACTATGGTACACACGTCAAGAAGAGATATGTCGACAGGTTATTAAAGCTAGAGTAAACCCTTGTATTTGGCAGTACAATGAGGAATCGCACAATAGTTTCAGATACTCAGCCCCACAGCCATGAGCTCGCTTGCTGCATCGGCTATGAAGCCCAGTGGCGAAACCAGCGTGTAGGCGTTGGGTTCACTTGAACCCAACGATCTGTGCACGTCACCTACATGTATACACGTCTTCACTTGCCTGAACCCAATACATTTTTTATAACATGATGAATAGCCCAACAAAAAGCCTAGAACTATTTCTCAAAAACAAAAGAGCCCAATAAAATACGACAGCATCCATGCAGCAGGCTGGACAGTTGACCGCACGATTCCATACCATGTACGCAACACACACCCGCTTATCGTTTCCCCCGGTTCGTTTCCCAATCCGGCCCCTAGGTGTATCATCTCCCTGTTCCCCCATCGTGGCGCCAGATCGGTAGCCTCCTACGGCAAGCCGAGAACTCGGGCATCGCTGGTGGCGGGCATTGGCAACTGTGCACACTGAACATAATCAGATCGAAAAAAAGGCCTCTCAACAAACACCCCCCCCCCCCCCCCGCGCGGCTCGGGTGGCACCAATTCTCTTGGCGCAATCCTCTCCCTCACCGGCTTCTCCTCCCCCCCCCCCCCCCTCCCCGCCGCCTAAAGCATCCCCCAGACAAAGCCCTGTCGGATCTGGCAGCGGTGGGCTGCGGGTCTCAGTGTGGCGCCACCCCTTGAACAGGGGGCTCGGGTGGTCGACGACGGCGTGGCGCTCCCCCGGCACGCGTCGCCGATCACTGGAGTGGTGGTGGACGGCAGTGGTTGTCGGCATGGGACGTCGCCTCGGTGCTCCCGTTGGTACGTGCGTGGGTGGTGGCGGCGCCGGCGGAATGGGTTGCGGCTGCGGATACATTGACGCCGGCGGACTGGGGCCGTTGATTCGGCGAACTAGGGGCTGCAGATGCAGCGGCATGCTGCTCGATGGAGCCAAGGCGTGCTGCTGCGGGAGACCAGGCGCGCTGCGTCTTGGATCCGTGGGGGTCTTCCCCTGGATCTGGGGATCGACATCGGGCATGATGGTTGCTTGTGGCCTTAGGCCGAGGCTGGTTGGGTCTATGCGTCCCGAAGGCTGCCTGTGCACGGCAGTTCCTGGCGTTGTTGCTCGCCGACTAGGTGGGTCGGGGATCCAGGCGCAGCGTTGGATCTGGTGTCTCAGAGCACCAACATGGCTGCTGCTCACCAGTGAGGTGGCGGCTCGCTGCTGGGAGCTTGGCTGTGTGCAGAAGGAAGAGGTTGCTAGAGGATGGCCAGGGTGGTGTTGGTCGCAGACTGGCTACTCTGGTCAGAGGCATAGGAGCATCGCCAAGCGAAAGTCCATCTCCGAATTGCTCAGAGCCGGCAGTGCCGACGTCCGTGGGCATTGCTACCTTCTTCAGGGCATTGTTGTGGTGATGTCTCTTCTTCCTTGTCATTCCCTGTTCCAAGGGAAACCTCAGGTCCGTGCTCTTTCGGATCAAATGATGGCGGCGGCTTGCGGCGTTACCCTCTTGGGGGCATCATTTTTGGAGTAGGGATCACCTAGAGGACCAGTCTTGGTTTGACAGTGGTGGTGGTGCGTCCGGCTTGGGGTCGACGGTGGTTTGTTCGGTGGTGTTCATGGGGTTTGGCAGCGGTGCCTTTGGTATCGTGGGACGGCCATCTGTTTTCCCCTCGTGAGCTCGACCATCACTTGGTGTGGTTCTGATTCTTCCTTCCGATGCCGGGTTAACGGGGTGTGCTCCTCTCCGGACCACTTCGTTCCCGTATGACACCTCTCTCCTTGCGGGTGTTGTTGGGTGGCGACCAGACGACCAATGTTGAAGGCTCTCCTTTCTTGGTCAGATGAAGATGGAAGTTGAGGCCACCTTTGTGCTGGTTGTGTTATTCTTCATGTCTTTCTTTTCGGCTGCCCTTTGGGTGACCTCCGTGCTGGCTCAAGACGCTACCATGGTAGCCGTTGTGCTGCGGCGACCTTCGGGATCTCGGTGTGGTCTTGGTTCACCTTTGCTCAATGACGAACCAATGATGCCTCCCCAACTAGCTAATCATGTCGACCGCCTGTGGCGGATCTCCCAGTCAAGGTTCGTGTTTAGTTTGGCACTCGTTGGTTTTGGTTGATCCTTTGTTGTGCCGTGGGGCTCGATACGCACGCAGGTCTTGTGCGTTAGGTTGTTTGCAAAGTCTTGGCATTGTGATCCTTCAACAACACCCCACATATACTTGCGTCTTTCTGCTTGGTGTTGGTCTTTCTACCTGCTAGCTAGGTCATGCCTTCTCCGGGGTGACAATTTTTTCTCATCTTTTGTAACCTCGTTACCTGTACGGTTTTTTCGGCCCGGTTTTCGTCATAAACGGGGTCAACTTGTTTTGGTTTTCGATCCGGTTTCCCTTATAAACTGGATCAGCCAAAGTTCAAGGGGTGACTCTTGGCTTTGGTAGCTTTTTCAGCAATATATTCAGGTGGGGATCCTCCCCCCGGTGATCGTTCAAAAAAACATCATCAGATCATGTTGTCTCTGTTGTGTGGTATTGCCTTTTACCCTAGATTTCTGATTAATTTCCCATGAACTTTGATTGGTTTATACTATGGCATGCAATATTATTTCTCAATAACAAACCAATAACCCGATTTAGAAAAGGATGCTGGCACTTCTAGGCCATCCGTTAGATTTAAGCACCACTTAGAATGCTGCTGCCAGAAGTAATCTCTGAATGCTTTCAACTGAGGGATAAATTACTTTAGATGATATATCATATGATGTGTTTGTTCTTTTCATCTACTACCCCTATAAAAGGATGAGAAGGTTAATCCTACTTAAAATCTGGACCGTTTAATTATGTCATCAACGGACTAAATACGTTGTTAACAGAACACTTTGTTAACAAAAGATTCCCTCGCTAACGAAAACGCTGCTAACAAAAACACCCTCTCTGTTAACGCAGGCCTACGCTCGAACTGCTCCTATCGCTCGCCCCCCGCGCGCTTGCCCCTGCTGGAACAACTCCCATCGCTCGCCCCCCGCGCTTGCCGCAGCCGCCGCCGATCCGCCCGCCGCTCGCCACCAACCGCCTTCTCACCGCTCTTTGCCGCCACTTCTCGCTGCCAGTGGACAAGGGCGATTCCGCGGTGACCACAGAGGCTGCCCACCGTCGAACTAACCTCCACCCACGCTACCGGCACCGCATTGAGCATGCCAAGTACGCCGCCCCTTGAGGACTGCATGGCACGGCATACGGCGGTACGAATTTGGATCTACATAAGTGGTTTACACCCATCCAGTTCCTTGCGCCAACCAAGAGAGAGATAGAGAGAAGGATGGA
The DNA here is from genome assembly GCA_022496015.1 of Hordeum marinum. Lineage (NCBI taxonomy): Eukaryota > Viridiplantae > Streptophyta > Magnoliopsida > Poales > Poaceae > Hordeum > Hordeum marinum. Next base: position 532,087,879 of record CM039678.1, on the reverse strand, counting down.
GGAAGGGAGGGAGGGAGGGGAGGGAGGAGCACGACGACGATGTAGACCGTCGAAGAGGTAAGTAGATAGCATCCCTCTTCCTTCTACATCTGCAATGAGATGACTTCATCTAAATATTTTCCAGGCCTAGACCCATCACCGTCAAGCTCCTCTGCTTCTTGTAGATTGGGAGTGTGGTGGAAGCAACCTTCTCTTTCTCGAGATGTCGCCCTTCCCCACTCCCAGCGAACGACCACGGCGCGGGACACAACTGATACGTCTCAAACGTATCTATAATTTTTGATTGGTCCTGCTATTATTTTATCTGTTTTGGATGTTTTATATGCATTAATATGCTATTTTATATTATTTTTGGGACTAACATATTAATCTAGAGCCTAGTGTCAGTTTCTGTTTTTCCTTGTTTTTGAGTTTCATGGATAAGGAATATTAAACGGAGTCCAAACGGAATAAAACCTCCAGAATGATTTTTTTTGGAAAAAATGGAAGCTACGAGACTTGAGAACCAAGACAGAGAAGCTGCCACGGGGCCACAAGCCCGCTTGCCGCGGCCAGGGGGTACCCCGCGCCGGGCAGGCTTGTGGGCCCCTGGCAACTCCCCTAACCCTAATCTTCAGCCTATAAATGCCCAAATATTCCATCATTATCAAAACGAGCCACGAAAACACTTTTCCGCCGCTAGCAGCATCCGTTCCCGAGAGATCCAATCTTGGAGCCTCTTCCGGTAATCTGCCGGAGGGGGATACGATCACGGAGGGCATCTACATCAACTCCATTGCCCCTCCGATGATGCATGAGTAATTCACCACAAACCTACGGGTCCATAGCTAGTAGCTATATGGCTTCTTCCCTCTCTTTGATTCTCAATACCATGTTCTTCATGATCTTCATGGAGATCTATCAGATGTAATGCTCTTTTGCGGTGTGTTTGTCGAGATTCGATGAATTGTCGGTTCATGTTCAGATTATCCATGAATATTATTTGAGTCTTTCCTGAACTCTTATATGCATGATTTCATATCTTTGCAAGTCTCTTCAAGTTATTGGTTTGGTCTGGCCAACTAGATTGGTAATTCTCACAATAGGAGAAGTGCTTAGTTTTGGGTTCAATATTGTGGTGTCCTCACCCAGTGACAAAGTAGGGATAGCGAGGCACGTATTGTATTGTTGCCATCAAGGGTAAAAATATGGGGTTTTCATCATATTGCTTGAGTTTATCTCTCTACATCATGTCATCTTGCCTAATGTGTTACTCTATTCTTCATGAACTTAATACTCTAGATACAGGCAGGAGTCGGTCGATGTGTGGAGTAATAGTAGTAAATGCAGAATCGTTTCGGTCTACTTGTCATGGATGTGATGCCTATATGCATAATCATTGTCTTGCATATCTTCATAATTATTCGCTTTTCTATCAATTGCTCGACAGTAATTTGACCACCCATCGTAATACTTGCCATCATGAGAGAAGCCATCTAGTGAAACCTATGGCCCCTGGGTCTATTTTCCATATTATATTTTCAGATCTAAAACCAAAAACAACAAAAATACTTGTTGCATTGTTTTTACTTTTAGTTTTACTTTTTGTTCAAGCACCCTATTATATCTATCTCTACTAGATCTCATCCTTGCAAATAACCATGAAGGGATTGACAACCCGTTATAGTGTTGGGTGCAAGAGTTTGATTCCTTGTGCAGATATATCTATTGGTGGTTCACTTGTATCTTTTACTGGATTGATACCTTGGTTTTGAAAAACTAAGGGAAATACCTATCTATTTTGTTGCATCAAACCGTTCCTCTTCACGGGAAACCAACGCATGCTTGAGAAGTAGAAAGAAGGATTACTGGCGCCGTTGCTGGGGAGATACATAGCAAGTCAAGGATACCAAGTAACCATCACAAACTCATCTCTTGCATTTACATTATTAGCCATTTGCCTCTCGTTTTCCTCTCCCCTACTTCGAAAACAATACTACCGCCGAAACCGCTGGAGGCAATATCAGGTGATCTCAAGTGACTGCAAGACCATGTGCTATCAACTGAGAAAAGCCTACTAGCCTAGTAGGATCCAGGATATTCGACATACGCGGCTCGTGTACCCGAGGGGAAGTGCTACGTCGACACACGGCTCGCGGAGGTGTTGTTCTTGCTATTTGATCATATCTTCAACATGTTTCTGACAAGGCGGCTCGATTGTACAATCGTCTGCCTTTTTGCTACATATGAGCTCCGTTATGAAGAGAGTAGAAGTCTCACAAATCTATGTGGTGGATCCATACTACATGCACGAGTCCTTCTCGAGTCTCGGCGACTTTGAGCGTAAAACTGCTAGGGAGTACCTCAAAAACTTCATGGTACAGAATAAGGACCAGGAAATTGTACTCCTGCCTTATCATCCAAAGTAAGTCAGTGCCGGACAACCCTTTCGTCCATTTCAATCATTCCTTCTTGCTCATATGGAGAATAATTTGAGGTGTTTTTTCCCCGCAGCAACGGTCGCGCCGTCCTTATCGTTCTTTACCTGCGAGTCTCCCACACCGTGTATTTCGACCCTACCAGAAACAACGATAAGAAGGACTACACCCACGTAATGAATATTCTAGATGATGCTCTCCAAGGCTCCAGCTTCAGGGGTGGCCACATGTAGATCAGGAAACAAAGGAACTGCAAGACGAGTTTCTCGCATAAAACCAACTTCTACAGCATCCATGTCCCGAAATCAAGTACGAACGATGGATTCTACCTCCTCCATCTCACGATGGAGTTCAGAAGGGATCACCAAAAGCTTCAAATGACAACCAGAAACGATGATCATATCCAAGTGGATAGAATCTCAAGAAGAAGTAGATTATAAACTTAAAGATGACTTCTTTCGCATCCAGGGGGACATTGCGACGATCATCATGAAAGAAGTCGTCGAAGTGAAGGGGATGTTCCACCATGGCCCTATATCGCGAGCTGACGTTCGAACTATCATAGGCATGCAATGTCAGGACCTCACGCCGTTCAACAAGATAGGGTCCATCCTCGATGATCTGGAAGGACGGAAGTTCTAGTGATTTAGGATGCCGATGATGATGATATGTGTCGGTTGAACTTGTATATACTTTGTGTAGCGGTGAAACTTTGTGATGTCGACGGTCCCTACCAAACTTGCGTAACGCTACTTTGTTAGTTTGGGTACGATGACCTGCGTACCTCTAGTTAATTAGTTTGCGTACGATGAAACTGTGTTGATTATTTATGTTTACTATATGTTGCATCAAGTTACTAACCGTTTCTTTTTAGTGTTGCTCAACTATATTTTGTTGCATATGATTGTACATTTTCTTGATGAAGATGCATCTCTAACAGTTACCTAGATTCTTGATGGCGAAGTACCGGTGCTATTTCGTGTATAAAGGAAAGATTCCGGGAATATACGACGAGTGGTCCAAGTGTCAGGCGCAAGTGGAGGGGGTCTCAGGCGCCAGCCATAAAGGCTTCAAAAGCAGACAAGAAGCAGAAGCTAGTTACGTGAGGAGGCTCATACTAGCAAGAGAGAGGGCTCATAACCGCTGCCTCATATACTGTATCGTTTCGCTCTCACTCATAGTGATAGCTCTTCTCGCGTATATCATTGTTTAGATAGATGACGATGTAGTTGCAAGTATTCAGGACTTGTATCGCTATTTTCGAGATGATGATGAGAGACCGCTTTGTATTGGATGATTATTATGATGATGACATGATTTGATGAGACTATTTATATGTATATGCCATGATTACATTCGTGGTCTCGTAGCCATTTCTATGTGTATGATGATGATATTTGTATGTGCTAAAGATTCTTGTATAAAGCCTGTTCAAATACAAAACAGATATGCAAAAAAATAAATCAGAAACTAATAAAGTTAGCAATAGCGCGTGAAGTAAAGTTAGCATCAGCGTGCCATTACCAGTAGCGCGGTATAAATACAAGGTGCAACAAATATTACCAGTAGCGCTGTTATTTGAAGCTCACTGCTGCTACGTATGTATAGCAGTAGCACAGGCCAACAAACGCTACTGCTAAAGGTTAGTTGTAGCGCCGGATCAGTAGCGCAGGTGCCCGCACTACTGATATACATAATACCTACGCTACTGCTAGGCTTTTCCCTAGTAGTGTTGTTCTAGTGATATTGCTAGGTAGAATCATGGTCAACGTTCGCCGTCATTGTAGATGAGAAGTCCAGATTCCATGATGCAGGATTAGGCACCTCCTCCGCGTTCTCTTCTTCGTCCGACACATCGGAATCAAAGACATGACCAACATCAACATCTGTATCTTCATCTTCCATCTGGTTTTGCATGTGCCCATTTGTCTCGTCAGCATTCACCTCGCCACTAACATAACCATCAACATTTCCTCCTTCGACCCGACTGCTCTGCCGTAATTCGTAACCATCATCTCCAACATTTGACAAATAATTTGACAATGAATCATGCATCCCTTCACTGCTTTGGCTATGATTGTAACCACCCTTGCTTTTAGGTGCACTGGCCTCCTTCAAGTCGGGAAGCACCAAGGTGACAGGATGACATCCCCTGCTTTTGCAACCTTGTGACCAGCGCACTCCCTCAGAGTCCTTCTCTATTGGCCTCAAATAAATGTGAACTGTTGAACTTGACCGGGTCCACAATGCATGAATACCGACGGTGTATGTTTCAGTATTAAGCCCTAAACATCCTGCCAAACAGTCTGCCAACTACTAATGAACCATGTTTGAGGGGTAGTCAATGGCACATCTATGTACTGAAAATCACTCAGATCAACTACCATCTCCTTTGTTTGGATAGTACCAACACCATAGTAAAACACAAACTTCACTAAATCAGACATCTCTGCTGACCTAAAAATTTATTCAACATGGACAACTATTAAGCAGCATGACATAAAACCGTCTATAGTATTCAACCTACATAAATAAAGAATACCGCGGGACCAACCACAAACATTTGCACACCTAAATATTTGACATCTAAATATATTACCGAATATTATCGAACCAACTAAATAATTGCACACCTTAATATTTTACTTCTAAATATATTTACGAATACCACCACACAAACTATAACCGAATATCCGCGCACATATACAAATATTACAGACAAAATGGTAGTTTAATCTTACTCTTAAAGCGTGCGAAGCAACTCCGTTCGGTGGCCTTCAGTCACTGGAGCATCACCACCACGCACTCCAACACCACCAGTATGCACTCAACCACACACCACCACCTATAGCAGCACCACAACCACCTCCACCACCACCACAACCATCACCACGACCACCACGAGTTATCCCATCACTAGATCGAGATTTCCTTTGCCTCCTCCAACCCTCTAGGATGGATCTATGGTCAAAAATCTACTAAAATCAGATCAAAATCGCCCACTAATTCCTCTAGGATGGATCTATGGTGAAAAAACTACTAAAAATCAGCTCAAAATAGCCCACTAATTCTTCTGTTTTTGTCCTAGAGAGAGAAGCGAGGAGGAAGAAGAGAAAGGGAGAAAAATAGGACGCAGCCGATAGATAGCTGCCACTAGTCCACGTGGCCCAAGCCGACTAATGGCCACACTATGACCGACTGTCGGCGTCGAGCATGGTCCAGCCACTAATCAGCTTCTATGTGACTGAGAGGAAATAATTTGGCACGGCGTGACTGATAGGAGTCAATCGGCGTGGCCCATGCAGCGTGGCCCATGCCAACGTTGTATTATTTTTAAAAATCCTCAAAAATGTGTATTATTTCCTAAATTAATTAATATATCCTGTCTTTGAGTGTTGTACTCTTGTTGTAAGATTTTGTTCGAAAAGAGTCTTGTCCTAATATAGTTCAAAATAGACTTTACACTTAACTGATTCATACCAAATCCTCACGATTACCTAGTGATTGGACCCATTGGCCAAAACTTCTGGCTCCGCTCCTGAAGCCTATCACCTGAAATGCCTACGTATAGTTTGGGAGAGGATTTTTTATTTGGCCCTTCCTTAAAATTTGGTTCCCTTTTTGACCCAAAAAACATTTTTCTATCCTATTTGGCACTCAAACTTCATTCTATGCCTTATGTGACACTTTCATCCATATTTCCATCCAAAGACGATTAACTGGCATGTGCAAAGACAGTTTTGTCCATGGTGGTAGTATGTCACGAGAAAAGGGTAGGGAATGGAGTGCTTTGACGGATGGTGTCATTTCATCATTATTATTATTAGTCATATAAATATTTTTTGTTGGAACGGATCACTGATAAAAAAACTTGTCCGTCTCGGACTGATGCAATCACCAAACAGATTAGGACTTGTATTACTGGTTTTTACTGCTATATATATGCATCTAAGCTACTCAGATTAATACAAAGATAGTCAACAAGTGCGACATGCATCTGTGGCAACCAAATCTCGGCGTCTCGTGTCGTTCTCGCCATAGTTAGTACCGACGAGTTGATCACTAGCTTATAGCCTATTTAAGCTTGTTACCCGTGTGTGAGGTTCCAACTGAAATCGAGCCACCTGCGTGCATGCCTGCTTCGTGCTGTATACGTGCTGTATGAGAATCGATCCAGCTGCGTGTTTACTCGGCCGACCGCACATACGCGCGTCTGGCTGAAAAGTACACAGCGATCGAAGCGTTGAGTTCAGGCCTGTACAAACACTTTTTTTTTACTTACTTGTTCAAATAGGACACAATATATTTACTTTGGTGGTTGCATGTAAATAATCTGTTCACATATCCCACCAGGGATAAAAATGTCTTTTTTCAGGTTAGACTTAACACCGTTACTAGCCAAAACTGACGAAAGTGTCATATAGGAAACAAAATTAAGTTTGAGTGTTAAAAAGGAAAGAAACCAAAAAATTGAGCCAAAAAAGAAACTAAACTTTAAGAAAAAGCCAAATAAGGAATTCTCTCATAGTTTGGCCATGGTCACCCTGCCACTCTAGCTGGCATACGTGAACCTGTGTTCTTGAGGTCTCCGACGTGGCTACCTCTACTTATTGCCTTTCGGCCTTGGTCCGAATTCGCGAGAATGACGTGTGTTTCAGGCTCACTAATGTCTATGGTCCCACTGATCATGCATGTAAGGATGTGTTCTTCGCCGAGCTTTGCTCGTGCAAGCCCCTTCTGGGTGTGGCCTTGCTTGCTCTTGGAGACTTCAACCAAATATTTTGAGCTAGGGACAAGAACAAGCGGAACGTTGACCGTAGTAGAATGAACCGGTTTTGCGCCACCCTTTAGACTTGTGAGCTCAAGGAGATCCACCTACAAAACAGACGCTTTACGTGGAGCAACGAGAGAACTAACCCAACCCTATGCAAGTTGGACTCGTTCTTCTGCAATGCGGATTGGGACTTGGCTTTCAACACGCATGTGTTGCATGCCCTATCATCTTCCCTTTCCGACCATTGCCCTCTCCTGCTCGCCGACGACAAGGGGCCTAGGCGGCCACGGTCTTTCAAGTTTGAGAATTTATGGGTATCTTTACCCGGATTTGACGAGGTGGTAAAAAAAGCTTGGGACGAGCGGGTGCGGCACACTGAGCCCTACCAAATTTTGCATCACAAGCTCAAGAAAACTGCGCTTCATCTCACCGAGTGGAGCAGAAAACTGTTCTCCAAGGCAAAGGTTCAGCTTCATGCGGCAAACCTCGTGATCCTCCACCTCGACATCGCGCAAGAGGAGAGGCTGCTCTCCCCGGAGGAGCGGGACCTTCGTTCTAGGCTAAAGCGAAGGGTGATTAGTTTGGCGGTGCTTGAGAGGGCTAGGAAGAGCCAGTGTGCCCGGATTGCAAACTTAAGAGATGGCGACGCTAACACCAATTTTTTCCACCGACGCATCAACACTCTCCTGCGTAATAACCACATCCATCGTATAAAGCGAGGGCATGGATGGGTGACCGAGCACAAGGAAAAAGAAAATCTCATCCACGACCACTTCGCTGAGGTGATGAGAAAGGGCAACACGACTAACATAAACTTCAACTAAGAAGGTCTTGGAGTTGTTTCTCATGATCTACAGAGCCTTGATGCTACTATCACCGAGGACGAGGTATGGGATGCCATCAAGGAGATGCCGAGTAATAAGGCACTGGGGCCGGATGGCTTCACCGGCATTTTCTTCAAAAGGTGTTGTGGAGTTATCAAGCATATGATCATGAGGGTCATCCAACACTTCGACTCTCTACACACCTCCGACCTTCAATGGCTCAACTTCGCCAATATTATCCTCTTGCCCAAAAAGGAGGGAGCGGAAGGTATCTTCGACTATAGGCCAATTAGCCTCATTCACGCCATTGCTAAAATCATTGCCAAGGTCCTCTCGCTCCGGCTAGCCCCACTCATGGACGGCCTTGTCTCAACTCTCAGAGTGCATTCATCAAGAGGCACAGCATTCACGACAACTTCATGTACATCCAGAACTTTGCACAGACTGCATAAATGCAGAACGCCTGCCCTTCTTTTCAAACTTGAAATCAAGAAGGCCTTTGACTTGGTCAAGTGGAGTTACATCCTCGATCTTCCGCAACGCCTGGGTTTCCCTGCCAAGGTTCGTGCTTGGATTGCTGCTCTCCTATCAACGTCATCTTCTCGCATCCTTCTTAATGGGTTGTCTGGCCCACCAATCAAACACAGCCAAGGTTTCCGGCAAGGGGACCCAATTTCCCCCCTCCTTTTTGTCATTGCAATTGATCCACTCCATCAAGTTCTCAACTTGGCAACACGAATGGCCTGCTTCATAAGATTCGTGGGCGGGGGGCCCTGGTGCGCACCTCACTATATGCGGATGACGCGGCAGTCTTTGGGGCCCCTATCAAGAAGGACATTGCCAACCTTGCCTTGATCTTGAGAGGTTTTGGCGAAGTTACAGGCCTCTGTACCAACTTCCAGAAAAGCTTGGTCGTGCCAATTCGATGCAACCACCTTAATCTTGGATACATTCTCAGGGGCATGCTGGCTACACGGGCAGCCTTCCCGATCAAATACTTAGGCCTACCACTCTTTGTGTGGCATCTCAAGATGGTGGATTTCCAATATCTTGAGGACAAGATGGCTAGCAAATTGTTAACTTAGGAGGGGCAAAACATCACATTCATTGGTCGAACCAGCCTTGTCAAGTCGGTCCTATCCTCCCAAGCGGTGTACTCCATCACGCCTCTCATCGTGCCACCAGGCACCCTTCATAACCTAAACAAGATTGAAAGAGCTTTTATTTGGTATGGTGGGGACAAGACGACGGGTGCCAAGTGCAAGGTTACACTACTAGGGAAAACCTTATAGACAAGAGTCTACTAGTAGTGCTGGAAAAATAAAACCGTTGCTGCTAATTACCAGTAGCAAAGTATTCCTACACCGCTATAACTAAGGGCTTAGTAGTAGCGCTAGGTGCTAAGAAAGCGCTACTGATAAGGTGGCCCCGATGACCCCGCCGACACTATTTATAGTAACATCGCTGGGTGGAAGGAAGCGCTACTGCTAAGAAAATAGCAGTAGCGTGTTTTCCTCACAAGCGCTACTGCTATTTCTACTTAACCCCGTGCGGGCTCAATATTTTGCTAAGTCCTTTCACCCTCTCCCCCAACTCCTCAGTTGCCGCCGTCAATCGCCCTGCCCGATCTCTCCGCCGCCGCCTGAGGCCGCCCTCGACCTCACCGCTGCCACCCGAGGCCGCCCTCGCCTTATCGTCGCCGCCCTCAACCTCACCGCCGCCGCCCGAGCCCGCCCAGGACCACCGCCGCCCGAGCCCGAGCCCGCCCTCGGCGCCGACCATAAGGCTCTTCCTCTCCTCTCCCCTGCCCTCCTCTCTCTCTCTGCTATGATGATGTTCATATGAACCCTAGATTTGTTTAGGGTAGTAGGCATTTTTTAGCATTTAGGAAAAAATATTAGCAATTTAGCTATAAAAAATTATTTGGACTATGGACCTGAATCTCGTCAAAATTTCATTCAAATGAAATTTGAATTATTTGGACTATGGACCTGAATATTTTTGAAGAAATTGGGTGTAGGTACTAAGGTCCTTCTATGGAAATTTTGGTGAGGTCAGAAGGGTTAGAGAAAATGGAGTTCCTTTGCAATTTCTAATAAGGTCAAGTATTGTTGGAATATTTGCTCTAAAACAATTTGGATGAAAAGAAAATAATAGTTCATCAATAGTGTTTGCTCATGTTATATGCAACATTGAAGTGGTTCGATTGTGCCCAAGTGGCCTTTTGTTGTTTACAGGGAATGATTCCGAGTGGCCTATGTTTTGTCGGAATGTTAATTCATTTCTGTTCCGGCAAATTTCAGGCGCTCTATTTGTCGAGTTTGTAGCAAAGGGCATGCCAATTTTTTTCCATGAATTTTAGCATGACTTGTGCTCAATGTAGGACATATCGAGTGCTTTTGATTTGCCACAACGGGAATTTAATGATATTCCGGTAAAACATTAGGCATTTTTTCTATGTCATTGCTCGATATATGGAACGAGTTGACTTTAGGTCTGCTAAGTGTTTATTAATTTTTTTTTCATAATTAAGCATTTGTTCTCGACGTCGACGATGCCTGGCCCGCATCCTCGTCGTCGATTCGGTGGAGGAGGCCTGCTTGATTATAGGGGCCATGTCCGGGACTGGGCACCGCCGGGCTAGTACCGCAAGGTCCTGCCTTTCGGGGCACGCAACTTGGTGAGGACGCAGCCCGTCGTCGACCCGGAGGTTATTTGGTGGCGGTTGCGTGGGCCATTGTCGGTGCAGAGGGAGCCGGCCCCCGCAGAGGTGATATGTCGCCGTGTTAGGGAGGAGGACGAGCACGTTCGACACTATATGGCTGCGTTGAACGTCAGGTTCTCCAATACTTGGCAGGTTCTTCAGGGATCTCACCCAAGCTATGATCCTGTGATGGTTCCTTCTTTTTGGGTGTCCATAGCCTATGCCGATACCCGTCGTTTGCTATGGTTCTAATTGTATTAGTGATGTTATATGTATGATACTATTTGAGATGTACTAGTGATACTATTCGACGATGTACGGACTCAAGAGATGGTTTAGTTTTGCTTATTGAATGCATGCTAATTTGAATACTAATTTGATTTATGATTTAGTCTTGCTTATTTAATGCACGTCTGTTTCAACTATGAACATGAGAAATGTCTTGTGCTACAATGTAGGACATATTGAGTGCTTGTGATTTGCCAGTCATTCCGGCAAAACATAGGGCATTGTTTTATGTCATTGCTCGATATATGGAACGGATTGACTTTAGGTCTGTTTCGGCTCCTTCTGTTTCTTTCAGTGAGGAAGAGTGTCCACGATATATATATATATATGAGAGAGGAAGAATCCCGACTTTTGTTATGGGGGTCTCTTCTCCTTCGTTCCAGTGTGTTAGACATTTTGGTGTAATGCACTCTGGGACGAATGGAGGAGCCACCATCACCGACTGTCGCAATATCAGAGGGAGTGTCCACCATTTACGTTAGATGAGAGTTTAGGAAGAAAAGACTCAACCAACCTAAATTCAACCCGTTGCATATTGAGTAATAGTGATCTATGTGTTGATCAATTTTCCCGTAGTTTCCTTCGATCGATTTTAAATGTTTCAACTATGAACATATGAAATGTCTGAAGATGAAAGTGAATTCGCTATGTGCGAATACTGCAAAGACGAGTGCGGCCTGTGTGACAAGCCTTTCCTAGTTGATGGTAGGCGCTTCAGCATCATGCTGGATGAAACCTTCAAAGTGGATACAGTAAGTCACAATGACAAGTCTTATTTCGTAATTAAGTATGACTTCTGCTTCTTTTGCTTCAACTTATAATTTTAATTTTTTACTATTCTACTAGCGTATCCCCTGTCATGCAAGAATTGTTGTCTTGGATAAGATTGGTTTCAATACTAAAAAAGATATGAAGGTAAAGATAGTTCACTTGACGACTGAGCATGGTTTACTTTTGCGGTAAAATTATACCATGCAGACACCTACTGCTATTTTGAATGCAAAAGTTGGAGAGCACTACGCAAGGCTTATGCATTTGAGCCTAATATGCTTATCACATTTGATATTCGTCCGAAAGATGAAATTGAAGGTAATATCGACATCTCGGTCGATGTGCAGATGCCTCCAGTTCTACCATTATGTGAGTTTCTCAACCATATTTATTAAGTAATTTATATTGTTTATTTAAAAATAGTTGACAACTTATTTGCATTAACAGCTTATTTTCATTCTTCAAAAAATGTACGGAAGATGGTAGACAAAACCTACTACTACAGTGATGAAGCAGAATTAACTTATAAAGAGAAAGATCATCTTACCACATTTCTTAGTCATCTTGAGAATTACAATAACTATTATCAAACTCCACCACATTATGGTCAATGCGTGCCACTAGTACACATGGTGAACTACGGTAGCATCCATGAAGATTGCATGGTAACATTTTCTATTATTACGACATCCGTGCATCTTTTGCATAAATTCTTCTAAAACTAAACTATATTGCTAACTACAAAGTTATTACCATGTTTTTAAAAAAAAAATCCCGACGGATTGTGTGCCTCGTCTGATGTTTCTGAGAGGTCGCGTTGTTGTTATGAGCTTAGGGCCACCACGGCCAGGTCAGCCTACGCATCACTCCTGTCCATACCGGATTTCTAAAACCGATGAAGACATGACAATCAAAGATTGGAAAAAATGTATGGTCACTCGTAGAGAGCTACTTGGAAGCAACATTGTGCGTAGGCCAAGAATGGGAGACAAGATGATCTTCGTTCTCCGTAATGGAGAGTCAGGGCCTATCTTGTTTAATTATATTGTACTTAAGAGAGGGTAGAGTAGGTCCTATGAAAGATGACTAGGTCCTAGGTACAATGTGTTATTATGTGCTACAATGTGTTAGAGTTGATGATGATAAGGAAGAGGAGTTTTAATTATGACTAGTGATCAACTTGTTATATGATATCTCATTGATGAAAATCATGATGATGAGGAGTTCTTATATGAAAATGATGTATTATGATGATATGATGAAACTACTGTATAGATCCTGTATAAATACATCACAAATATGTAGATGGTGTAAATCTACGAAAGCAAGAATACTAGCAGTAGCGCTAGAAATCATCTAATAGCAGCGCTGGATTAGCAGTAGCGCTTCGTTCGTCCAAGCGCTACAGATAGTTAGCAGTAACACTTTCCAGGCAAGCGCTACTGTTAACATCACATAGTACTAGCGCTTGCTAGGCCAGCGCTACTGATAAAACTTAGCTGTAGCGCGATAGCACTAGCGTTGGACCCAGCGCTACTACTATGCATATTTCGAGCGCTACTACTAGCGTTTTCGCTAGTAGTGTTAATTGAGATATAGTTTGCAGGCCAAAGGAATATGGTGGCCCTGGAGTGCTCAATTCTAAAAAAATTGCACGTGCTCTATGGCTAAGATGGCCTTGGTACCATTGGAAGGCGCCCCACAAACTATGGGTCGGGTTGGGCAACCCCTGCACGGAGGAGGATCTAGACTTCTTCTATGCTTCAACTACCATCGCCGTGGGTGATGGGGCAAAAACGCCTTTTTGGACTCCCCTTGGCTGCTTGGGCGCAAGCCCAAGGAGATTGCACCGCTAATTTACGAGGCTTCGAGGAGGAAGAACTGGAAGGTGAAGGAGGCCCTCAATGGGAATGCATGGATTTGCAATATCAAGCACAACATTGTCGTCTCCGACGAGCACGTACGGGAATTTTTCACTTTATGGATGCTCGTGAATAATTTCCAACTTGATGAACACCTTGTTGATGATATCGTTTGGAAGCATTCAAATGACGGGATCTACACGGCTGCTACCGCCTATAAGGCTCAATTTCTTTGGTTAACTCTTTCACCCATGGACCGCATGGTTTGGACAGTTTGGGCTCCACCGAAGGTTTTTTTTTTTTGCGTGGTTGGCCATGCCAGATAGGATTTGGACCGCTGATCGTCTGGAGAAGCGGGGTTGGACAAATTGCGGGCTCTGCCCGCTTTGCAAGAGGGAAGAAGAGACGGGAGCGCACCTATTCTTCAAGTGTCGCTACACACTAAGGCTTTGGAGGTCTGTCTTTGTCAAGCTTGACCTTGCACACATGAACACCACGGATTGGAACCTTGACGATTCCGTCCATGTCTGGTGGGGAAAGAGGACCGGCAACAACGTTCCCGATAGGAGTGCTATGTCCTCTCTCACCATACTTGTTTCCTGGACCATTTGGAACGAGAGGAATACTAGGGTGTTCCGTCACAAGAGCACGCCGCCACCTATCCTTAACATCATCTTGGAGGAGGCAAAGCTTTGGGTTGCTGTAGGTGCCAAGAGAGTAGGGCTTATTCTTTTGTGTGAGTAATTGTCATGGCGCGCATGCGGGTGTGGTTATAAAACTCTCAAACTGTATTCCCTTCTTATTTAATCGATGAGGCAAAAAAATTGCATCGGTTTCGAAAAAAAAACCTGCTGGTGTCATGGGCGTGCAAGAATGGACATGCTGCAGGACAGTGCCCGTGCCGACACAGCTGGCATAAAGCTCGTGGGGCAGCTGTAGGACTATCGTGTCCCATTTCCTTTTCTATGACTAAACTGAATTTAATGCAGACACCGATACCTCCAGTCGTCCTTCCAAATAAATAGATGCCACTTCACTTGTAAAGGCAAGAAAAAATTTATATCACTAAGTACGTTAGGATTGAAGACCTAACAATCAATTGAAGTCTTCAATTGAAATCTGGTCATCCAAATTTTACGGAGTCAACAATTTGTCGAAACTCTTTCGTTTATTTTTTTAAATATATTATACTTTCTAATTTTTAAATCTTCACAACTAATTGATACGTTAATTTAGAATTAGGTCATTCGATTTTGACAGAGTCAACAATTTTTCAAGGAACACTCTCATTTATTTATTTTAAGTCTTTATGTTCCCTAATTTTAAAGCTCTTCCATTATATTGAGGTATTCAATTTTGAATTTGGTTTACGATTTTGATCGGGGCCAACGATTTTTCATGAATTAGCAGCAACTGGCCTATAAAAACATATGAACCTCTCGCAGACTCTTATCACTAAAAAAGGGCCATCATGTGATACTATAACATGAATATAGTACATGCAAACAACAATGAAAAATATCCCGACATAAATATGGGTTGATTAGAGGATAACACAGAAATACACCACAAAAGGACCACCAAATAACCACATTATAAATAAACATAAAACACACTCCATCGCGTGCCCCACCGGCCTAACCAAATACTCCATCAATTTCAAAATATAAGGGTTCTTAGTTTTTCGGAATTTCAAATTTCTTTAATTTTGATCACGTTCAAAGGCAAAAATATCGATATCCATAATATTAAACCAAAAATATGAAAATTCATTTCCCAATATTCTAATAACACTGATTTGATATTTTGAATTTTTGATATATTTCTCTATAAATTTGATCAGATTTAAAGAGGTTCAACTTTTCAAAAAAGTAATACACCATATATTTTTCAAATAGAGTGAGTAATTTTTTTGGCTTCCTCCCATTTTGTTTTCTTTAGAGATGAAACTTGAACAAACTGATTACTGTATCTTATTTCGGATGCATCCGATACTAGACATATTGTCTGTCCTGCTACCTGCTGTAACGTGTGTGCTTTTTACTAGTGTTATAGGAAATATCGCCATTTTTTGTTTCTGAACTTTATCCAAAATAAATAAACGTTTTGTTTCTGAAAGCGAAGTACCTTCCTGGAACAGATATTGAATCTAATTTTTTGAAGAAAATTATATTTTTACCTGCATGCTTACTCCTAGGATGGCACGACGCTGGTTTATCTCGCCGAGATATTTCTGGTTTTATTGTAAGAGTTGTTAAACTTGCGCACTCGTTGATAGCTCTGATCGTGATTCATCCCAGCCAAAGTTGATGCAGCTAAGTGCTGGCGCCTCTGACCTCATCTCCGGCTGCCGAGTGTATCAATCGATAGCGAGGTGGATGATTCGTTTGCCGCTCCACCGCGCGTCAATGTGGCTGGCTGTCTTCAAAGTTCAAACCCAACCGATCCGGCACGTACATTATTTTGTTTGGTCGTTGTTGGAATTCCTTGCGAAGGCTTCGAGGTTTCTGGGAGTATGGAAGCGATGTGGAGGACGGAGACGCGGACATACGGTCTGGTGGCGGCGAATTTGTCACTGCTGCTGGGTTTCTCTGGATATTTCTACCGAGCGAGAGCGAGAATGCAGACACCGCAAACACCTGTGCATGTGGCCTATCACACTAGTAACGGGAACATCCAGACTGCAGGAGCTCTAACATTTGTTCCATCTTGTTTTCGCAAGGATATGTTAGAAGCTCACTTTATTGGACGAGTGGGTGTACAAACTCATCTAAACCTTTACGATTATATTAAAGAAGTGTAGCAAGTCATTATCTCATTTTAAATGCTACGTACACACCATTTGCCGGGGATATATCCTTCGTTTCAAAAAAAAAACGTACACACCATTTGCCCCGTCCTGAGTTATTATCATGTTATCTCCTACCTATGCTGGGAACATCCAGACTGCAGGTACACACAATTTTCAAGTCTATTTAGCTCTCTTCCACCCTGCTTTATAGTGACCAACTAGCCACAGCATAGCTCCCACTTCCCGTGGTTCAGTCTGGATAGCTGCAAACAGGCCATTTCTCCCAAGTGAGATAGCTGACATGGATAGTAGTCCTCAAGTAATTTCCCCTCGTTTTCATTTTGTTGAAACCGTGTGGAGGAAATACGAAACATGTTTCGTGAGCACACTTAAAGTATCACAAACATATTAGATTTGGGAGGCATTAGGAACATATCAGGTTGTACTTGCGTGACTTCCGAAGCTCCGTACACATAACTGTGTACACAGATAAAACACATAGCAAGTGATCCTTGAAGGCACAGTAAATCAGAGTTCCATTAGGCAGTACATCGTGGCCAGACATAATGATTTCAAACACTCAATCACACCGCGATGGACTCCCTTGCCGCACAGCTACACGTTGATGTGCCCAGTCGTCTTCAACGACGATGTCGACCGATTCTGCCTCCTTGAAAGGCAGAACGATTCATTCCTAAATCTAAGGAGGAGCACTTGCTAGATTCACTAGGGCTCCCCACAAATGCTTCGTGGTTTCTTGGAATCAAAGCAGTATGCACGTGCAGAAGCGGGAGTACAGTTTGGTCACGGCGGCTTGGTCACTGGAGCCGGCGTGTGTGAATCTGCTTTGGTGGCGTGGGCATGGGGACACCGGCTCCAGCGTGCATGACATCAAACTGACAGAAGGGCTGCTGCTTCCTTCGCAACGTGGCCATCTATTCCTAATACCTCCCATTATAGAAAATCAGTTATAGATTTTACTCTGTCTTGTAGTGACTAACTATCACAAATATGGTAGATTTTGGAGTCATTGGGATATATTAACTTGTATGTTCATTGTTGTGATGGACAGTGAGAATGGTTTCGACAAGAGATTCTAGTATCAAGGGTGACTAAAATATCCATGTTTCGAGAAACAACATATCAAATTTTTCTGGTAAAAATATTTGGTTTACGTTCATCGGAGAAAGCACAAAATATTAGTTACCAATTGGTTGTCTACCAAATTGACTTGCTAGTGTTGACATAAGTAGTTAATGATTTGGCAAGGTTTGATTTTGAGGTTTGCCAAACACACTGACTAGCCAATTTATGGTTGCATATCAAGCATGACCTACAACTATGATATTTGTACACTGCAATTATGCCATTTGATTCTCAAGATATGATCTCCAATTGGGAGCGGATTTGTTGCACACAGAGACGGAGGCACGGACCACATTTATCTTTTCTTATTTGATTTTTATTCTTTTATATATTTTCTGCAATGCCAAGTTAAGTTTTTGTATATTTGTGTTTCCCATGACAAGGGCTCTTAAATAAGATCCATTTTAAATATATTTGGATGATTTTTTAAAACTTTATTAAGTTTAAACTGCTCAAGTTTCCTATGAGCGAACGAACGACAAAATCCTATGTTTCAAAAAGTGAAACTTAAAGCTTGGTACGCATTCGTGCGGAATCCAACGACTTTGCAGATCGCGAGGCAATCCGGTGGCTGGACAGGTGTGTGCTCCTGCATGTTTCGGTTATCCAATTTTCATACCATGATCCAGTGAGTAACTACTTTGCCCTCTCCCCCCCCCCCCTCTCGCTCTCACTCACTCACTCTCTCTCTCTCTGGGGTAACCGAGCATGGTTAACTGCCCATGCCATCGGCATGCAAAGAATTTTCTCCCATGATACTACCAGCCACACATTTCCTCGTATCCTCTCAAACAATCCAGAAACTTGCCTGATACATTCACCATGGGTGTAACATGGAGAGCACGCGAGGAACCATTCACCCAGCCTTCTCTACTGTGTGCGCACATCTGGTTCCACATGTGGAGCCCAGTTACAGTTTCCTGCACCAATAGGTCTCCGCAAGTTGCCACACCCGTGGCTCTCCCATCGCGCACCCGGCCATGGCGAGCCGATGTTTGCTCCATTGGTGCATCAGCTGTGGACCACGATGGGACACACTAATGAGGAGTCACCTTACGGTGAGGGTTGGCTGCTCGGGAGGATGTGGAGCATGTGCCCTATCTGTGTCAAGTCTTTCTGGAATTTGTCGCAGAAGCTCTATGAAATTTGTTGAAACATGTTTGAATTTTTACGTGAAATCTCACTGGAATTTTGTTGGGCGATCAAGAGATTTGTCAAAATATCTGCGAGATTATGGAAATTTGTGGTAGCTTTACTCATATTTTTGAAAGACTCATCTTAATCTTTAGATACTTGGTTGAGCAAGTTCTTAAACCTATATGCCCAGTCTTGAACATCAGATGTGTTGTATAACTGTAAACTTTGGCTCAAATACATCTGCGTGCATGTAGTGCCGTTGTCAGATGCCAGACCAAACATGGACATCAACATGCATTTATCGCATAGAGAATCCAGCATCCATATACCTACACTTATATAAGAACATACATATTACATATGTTGGAATTAACCACATGTGCTAGTCTGGTTTGGATAGTAACTAATCATCGTATAGGAGTCGGATAAATTTAGGCTAGCTTGCTCTTATATATCCTCTTGTAACCCCGTGTAAACAACTAGATAAAAAAACCAATAAAAGTGCAAGGCTTGACACGAGCCTTTTGGCCAACTCGGTGAGTGCGTACTGTGTTGCCGCGACTTGATCTGTGCTAGCTAGCTGGACACAAGAATCCATCCATCAGGGTGCTTGCCTTCATGAAAGCAGCTGGAGGTAATCGGATGTAGCTTGTGCGTGCGCAGTCCGTCAAAAAGAACTCGACGTCTACGTCGTCAAGAGTTGGGACCTGTGCCTACAATTGGTATTAGAGTTTGGTTTGTCCTTCACGATCTTCGAAAAGTAACCAGAAGGTGATGGCAGCAGGAGGCAAGGAGATCGTGGTGGTGGGAACGGGAACATGGTGTTGGTGTCGCAATTCTCTTTCTGGTGTCGCAATAAAACCTACGCACTATGAACGATGAACATGAATGTCGCGATGAAGAGAACAGAGTTTTGGGAAGCCATCGACCCCGATGGCGCCGAGTACGCGAAGGGTGCGGCAAAGTATCGGATGGTTCGTCAGGCATTAACGATGATCTACTTTGCCATGCCGAAAGATGTGCTACAACACCTCGTCGAAAAAACAAACGGTGAAGGAGGCACGGGAAACCATCAAGATCTTGAATGATCTTTTTCAGTTGGACAAGGGTACAATAAGTGCATCCGCATTAATAAACCCAGGTAAAGTTATGGCACGAGAAGACCATAACGCAAACCATGACTGTGTGGCCACGCTAGAACCAGGCAAAGTCTTGACGTCAGAAGGTCATGACGCAAGACGTGATAGTGTGATCGCACTAGCAACAGACGAAATCATGACACCAGAAGAACGTGATGCAAGACATTTCGGTACGGCCATGCCCGAAAAACAAGAAGCGAGAGGCGCCGATGTCCACGACGAGAGGCGGACTAACCTGAACGCGGTGGGATACGCTGTTGTGTCGCTCGGTACAAGCGATGATTTGGACCCGGAAACGGCGTGGAACACACGCGTAGCATCACGGGAAGTTGTTGTCACGGTCAAAGGCAAATGCAGCGAGGCATACATTGCATGGCCTTGTGCCTTATGACCACGTGGTAACCTAGCAAGTAAAGGAAAGCACGGCCCACGTCATGGAAGCAGCAAGGTGGCTATGATGCCACAAGGCAGACCACACACGGGAAGTTCTTCCGCTGGATGACTTAGCGGCAGGAAATGACGGAACCGTAGTCTCGCAAGTACAGAAGATGACACAAGTGCAGAAAACTCAACTTCCTATGCAGGAGATGACGGAACTCCAGAAAAAAGAAAAAAAGCGTCACCACTCCGGCTGGGTTGTGCCCGGGTTGTGCCTTGTCATTAGTACCCACCCTTCTCTTTATTTTTCCTCCTCCTGTAATCTCCCAAGGCTTCTTTTTTGCCTGGTTGTCATAAACGAGGCCACTTTTTTTTTCGATCTGGTTTTCCTTATAAATAAAATGAATTTCTTTTTGAAATTTATTCAGCTGGGAACTCTTTCCTCCTTGTTGACCGCTTAAAAAAAATTCGATAACTTATTTTTAATGCTACACACCATTCACCTGGACACTGGATTATTATCAATTACTCCCTCCGTTCAAAATTTCTTGTCTTAGATTCGTCTAAAGATGAATGTTTCTAGTCACATTTTAGTATTGAGATACATCTCTAGACAAACGTAAGACAAGAATTTTGGGACGGGGGGAGTATTTTCTTCTTACCTCCATCAGTGGTGGGTGCATATATATAGCTTCCCTTCACCATGGTCTAGAGAGGTCATCTAGGTAGAGTAAAGCTCCCATCCACCGTTATTTACTAAGGTGATCAAATAGCCAGAAGAAGACTAAATGAAGTTCTATATAGGCCATTTCTCCTAAGAGAGATAGCTATACGATAGATGGTGTTCGTCAAGAAAACTCCCCTAGTCCCTTTTCTTTTTTTGAAGTCGTCCGAAGGAAATACGAAACATCTATCGTGCCACACACGCAAACTGTCATGAACATTTTAGATTTGGGAAGCATCAGGAACATATCAACTTGTGGTTGTATTCCACCCCGTTGTGTGCCATCGACTTCCGGCGGTATACTGGTGTATTTTTGTGCTAATGGAAGGAAGTGATGTAATCAACGAACAAAAGTGAAGAAGCATAACCCATGTGAAAGTAATTGTTGTGTGCCCCCTTTGTTGGATCTGATTGATTGGCGTACCTTCTCTTACTGATTCCTGATGTGTTTCTTAAAGAGGAGCACTTTCCACAAAACAACCACATGACATATGTTGTAAGATATAAAAAAAACATATCAAAGCGAAAAAAGCACTTTCCATAGAACATATATTCAATCCACATGTGTAGTCTGTATGTGTTATTTTCCGAAGAAAGAGAGCATATGCCTCCAGTCTTGTCTGTATTTGGATTAGTCCTATTGAGTATCATGATTATTAAATCGTTCCTTCCTGCCAAATCGGTGCAAGGATGGTAGCTTGCTGACATATCTGATATCTTTGATTTTTTTGCAAGAGGTGTTAAACTTGTACAATTACTGGCACGTCTGCGATTCTTCGATTCATGCCAACCAAAGTTGGTGCTGCCACACTTGTGTGTGTGTGTGTGTGTGGTGGTGGGGGGCTGCATCTGGGTGCAGGGGCGATGGACCATGGTGGTGCCCTGGTGCTCCTCGGTCTGGCATGCTTCCGGTGGAGCTGCGGCGGGGGAGGGGTTTATTTGGTGTTGCAGGTGCGTTGGCTTCAGATCCGGCTAGGACGGTGGTTAGTGGGCTTTCGTCCTAGATCCTGCGGTGCCAAGGCATGACGACAAGATGGAGGGAGTACTTAATTAGCAGATGATGATGCAAATCTTCTAAATATAGAAGATAAAGAAAGGCCATGGAAGGGGAGTGCCATAGACACCATGAGACTTATCTAATCGGCAAATCTTCGCGTGTTAGGAAACTATCTCTTCGGAAATGGAACTACGGCTAGATTTTTTATGGACCTCCGGCTACCTCATGTGACCTGGCTCCTGAGATTTTCAAGCTGGAGCCATTTGACCATGGATGGACATCACTTGTCTCACTCTACCTATGAACTGCCGCAGCTGGATTTTGATAGAGTTTGGACATTAAAGGTTCAGGGGGGGTGGGTGTGGGTGTGCACTTCTCCATCTGGTTACTCTTACGAACGGACCAGACTGCTGACCGGCTCAGCACTCGACGATGGCCACACAACGATTGATGTAGCTGCTGGAGACGTGTACCCAAGAGGTCAAAGCGAGGCCCGGCAACAGTGACGGTATGTGCCATTCGGCATCTTTGGAAAGACGGTGTATGTCATGCGGCATCTTTGTAAAAGCCCTTATGAACTATCATACTATGATGGCATCATCATGATCCAGAGGTCCGGTGTGATCATCCTTTAAAAAAAAAGATAGGCTTAAGGTCCTTCACCCATCACGACCTTGCCATTTTGGGTGTTGCCATGTTGCGTGTGTGGCTGTTGTGCATGCTTAGGCAACACCTGTAGTTTGTACGCACTTTTTCCTTCTATGTTGCAAAAGGCAGAGCTCCTTCTGTTCGTCGTAAAAAAAAAGACCAATAGGTGCAGCATTTGTTTGTACTACAGTACCCTGCATCCATGTGCCTGGTCATCTTCAACCTGGATCGATCCGGAATTATCCCGTGGCACACACGTGATAGTCAGATTGAAGGAACAAATACAAATTTTCCTTTTTGAAGAATAACGTTGATTTGATTCCCTATAAAGGCATCCAGATTTCTGGCAGCGTGGAAGCAATGTTGACGATGGCAATACATACATACGGTTGCATTCATTTCTGCCGGTGTAGGTACGGGTGTTCTAACTTCTATTCCATCTTGTATTCGAAATAATGTTTTAAATAACAGGCTATGCCAAATAGCGACAATCCTTCAAATCAGCTATAGCTGGGCTATAGCGTACTATTAGCAAACTATTGTACATGAGAGCATTTAATGACACCCTGCTGAACTATGATTCGAATTGATAAGATAGCAGCTCACTTAATTGGCTGATTGGGTGTACAAGCTCATCTAAACATGTACGATATATTAACAAAGCCTTTAATTTAACTCTTATGATATGCACCATTCCCTTTCTCATGAGTTATTATCATCTTTTTTTTTCTTCCAAGCCCTCATCTGGTGGGTGTACATATATAGCCCTATCCCTCCCCCCACGTTGGTTTACAGGGATCAGCTAGCCAGTGGGTGTACATATATAGCCCTATCCCTCCCCCCCCCCCCCCCACGTTGGTTTACAGGGATCAGCTAGTCAGAGTTGTTCGCATCCACCGCGGTTTATTGCA
The DNA here is from genome assembly GCA_022496015.1 of Hordeum marinum. Lineage (NCBI taxonomy): Eukaryota > Viridiplantae > Streptophyta > Magnoliopsida > Poales > Poaceae > Hordeum > Hordeum marinum. The sequence continues at coordinate 532,064,368 of CM039678.1, read as the reverse complement.
ATGATTAGCTAGCCAGAGCAGGACTTGAGAAAGTTATATATAGGCCATTTCTCCCAATCAAGATTGCTACCATGGATAGTAATCCTCAAGAAAATTCCATCATTTTCATTTCATTGAAGTAGTGTGGAGGGAAATACTAAACATGTGTTGTGCCACCCACCGAACTGTCACATACAAGTTAGATTTGAGAGGCATTAGGAACAACTTAGGCTGTACCTACGTGCCCTCGTGTGGTGCATCTACTATGGTACACACATCAAGAAGAGATTTGTCAAGAGGTTACTGAAGCCAGAGTAAACCCTTCCATTTGGCAGTACATTGAGGAATGGTTTCAAATACTCAGCCCCACAGCTGACAGCTCGATTGATGCATCGAGCCATGTCGTCTTCAACTATAATGTCGCGCAGGAGAACAGTCAATGTCGAAATAAAAGGAGGAACACTTGCTAGATTTTTTACTCTCGTCCGAATTCCCCACAAACATGAGATGCGTATGTATAGTTTGGCCACGGCCGACCTGTCACTCTAGCTGGCATGCATGAACCTGCTGGTGTCATGGGTGTGCAAGAGTGCACATGCGGCAGGACACCGACAGTACCGGCACGGTGGGGCTGCTATCTCACGCACCAGCTACAGGAATATCGTGTTCCATTTTCTTTTCCACGACTGAACTGAATGTAATGCAGACACCGATATCTCCACCCGTCCTCCCAAAAGGAAAAGAAGACAATTCCCTTGCAAAAGAAAAGATGTAGATGATGTTCCATCGTCGAGCACAACAAATTCCATAGCTGAGCCCCCTGCCCTCCCTTCAAACATGAGATGCATTAGTTTGTTTTTTAAAAGGAAAGGCATGGCCTAGCTAGACGTGCCAAACAAGAGATTCTTAACCTTTAGAATGGTTCTGGTCATTGTTCAGGCGTTCAGTTTTTGCCAGTAGGTGAATAGCTAAGATTATTTGTCTTGTTTGGCTTCCTCCCAATTTATTTTCTTTTGGGTAAAACTTGAACAAACTGATTACTGTATGCAATTTCGGATGCATCCGATAGTAGAGATATTGTGTGTCCTGCTACATGCTGTAATGTGTGTACTTTTTACTAGTGTTACAGGAATTATCGCCATGTCTGTTTTCTGGACTTCATCCAAATAAATAAGGAAAACGATTCCTGTCAGCCGACTGATAATCACAGTATGTCCGTCACCTCCATTGCGTGCCACGCGTCCTCAGCCTAAATACAAGTTGCAAGCATCTGTTTCAACAACAACGGTGTTGTTGCAAATCTTGGCGGTGAAAGACTCTATTGTGATATGACGCGACTTCGTTGTGTAGAAATAATCCTGCAACAAGTCTTCTGTTGCAATAAAAAATCCGCAACAAGATGGTTGTTGCAGAAAAAAAATATCTACAACAAGATGCATATTGCAAAAGAACAACTGCAACAACAGGTCTGCTGCAAAAAATTCTGCCACAAGATATCTCTTTTTTGTTAGGACATGCAACAAGATGTCTGTTGCAAGAAATTTTGCAACAAGGCATGTGTTGCAATAATGGATAATAATGCTTAACCATTTGATGCGTTAAATCTAACGGCTCCTGTTCGGCCGATCTTTTAAAAAGATCAACCGACAGACGCGTAGTGCTCTCCAATAAATAAACGTTTTGTTTCTGAAAGCGAAATACCTTCCTGGAATAGATATTTAATACATTTTTTTAAGAAAGAGATATTTTTACCTGCATGCTTACTCCTAGTCTGTAGGATGGTACAACGCTTGGTTATCTTGCCGAGATGTCTCTGGATTTATTGCAAGAGGTGTTAAACTTGTGCAATCCCTGTCCCTGATAACTCGGATCGAGATTTATCCCAGCCAATATAAACCTGTCCTTGATCTTGTTTTCTCATGGATATTTTAGAAGCTCACTTTATAGGATGAGTGGGTGTACAAACTCATCTAAACCTGTACGATTTTATTAAACAAGTGTAGCAAGTCATTACAGTACCTCATTTTCAATGCTACTTGCTACACACCAGTGCTGTCTATATGTAGCTCCCTTCCACCGTGGTTTATAGTGACCAGAATAGCCAGAGTAGCTCCCACTTCCCCGTGCTTCATTCCCCGAGGAAGACTAATAAAGAAAAGTTACATATAGACAATTTCTCCCAAGCGAGATAGCTACCTGTCCTCAAGAAACATCCCCTCATTTTCATTTTCTTGAAGACGTGTGGAGGAAATATGAAACATATTTCGTGAGCATACGCAAACTGTTACAAACATGTTAGATTTGGGAGACATTAGGAACAGACCAGGTTGTATTCACGTGACTTCCCGTGGTCCATCTACACTACGGTGTACATCAATAAGAGGTATCGCAAGAGACTGTTGAAGGCACAGTGAACCAGAGTCCCATTAGGCAGTACAACGCGGACACACACGCCACGTTCAAACACTCAACCCCATAGACGAGGGTTGACTTGCTGCACAACCACGCGTCGATGTGCCCGGTCGTCTTCAACCCCGATGTCGATCGATTCTGAATCCTTGTATAGCAGAACAATTGATTACAAAATCTAAGGCGGAGTACTCGCTAGATTCATTGGGACTCCCGGCAAAGGCACCTAGGTTTCTTTGAATGGAGGCAGTGTGCACGAGAAGAAGCATGCGCACAGTTTGGTCACGGCAGTTCGGTCACTGCAGACGGTATGTGTGAATCCGCTGGTGGTATAGACGTTAGAACACCAGCACCACTCGTGCGAGGCATCAACCTCGATCGCAGAAGCATTGCCGCCTCACCGGCAATGAGACGATCTATCCCTATTCCCTAATGCTTCCGCACAGTAGACAATTAGTTATACATATCACTTTTTCTGGTAGTGATACTAACTATCTCAAATATGATTGACCACAATACCCCCCCCCCCCCTCCTACTTTCCACCATTACTCTTATTATGTTGTGGTAGACAGTGAGAATGGTTTCCACAAGAGATTCTAGAATCAAGTGTGACTAGAATATCCATTTTTAGAGACACTACATATCATTTTTCTCTGGTACAAATATCTGGCTTACGAAAGAAAGCACAAAATATTAGTTCCCAATTGGTTCCCTACCAAATCGACTTTCTTATCGCTTCGTTAGTACTCCCTCCATCCCATCAGGTAAGACAGTTTTTGACACTGCACTAATGTAAAAACCCGTCTTACATTATGTGATAGAGGGAGTAGTTCTTAATGTTTTGGCAAATTTTGGTCTTGAGGTTATACAAGGAAATGGCTAACCCAATATATGGTTGCCTATCAACCAAGAGATACAAATACAATGTTTGTGAACTATGCTATTATGCCATTTGATTCTCCATAGATGGTCTCCAATTTTCATACCATGATCCAATGAGCAATTTCTTTGCTCTCTCTAGGGTGTAACCGTGTACATGGCAACCAGCCCATTCTATCCACATGCAGAAAATTTGCCTCCATTAAATGCACAAACCCGGACCCCTTTCTCTGTGATACTAATGGCGACACATTTCCTCCTATCCTCTCAAACCGTCCAAAACTTGTGTGATCCAATCATGATGGGCATAAGATGATGACAAGGAGATCACGTGAGGAACCAGCTACGATAGCCATCTCAACCGCCTACGCACCTCGGTGTCGTAGCATGTTCTGGTAGCACTCAGCAACCTGCCACACCCGAGGCTATGCCATGTCGCATTCTGTGACAAGGAGAATTATCCCGGACGTTTGCACCAAAATGATGCATGCATTCAAATTTATTAATTATTCATCAGAGTCTCACAAAGTGAATACAACGATCAAACCAGAACCACCTTCGAGGCGAACAAAATCACTACACCTACACGTATATAGATGTGCCCTGATGCAACGGACACCATCTAATCTAGTGGACTCAAAAAGCCGCCGGCATAGCAAGCTGATAGTACAAATTGTTCTAGGAGTCCCGCGACGCGCACCACATGCACACGTTTAGGATCCGCGACCACCATCTTCCGCCGTCCCATCTTCAGAAGGGATCATTGAATAGGTCTTCCCAGTCTAAACTACCATTGATGTCACTACGATGCCAGACTCCAGCTTGCGCGTGTCCATGAGACCGCGTCAAATGCTGACACTGCTCCATGCCGTTGATACCAACCCTACAATGTGATTGATGAAACACCACTCCAACTATTGGCCTCTCAGTTAACCTTTGCTTCAAAACGATGACCTCGGGAGGGAGAAGGGCACCATAGTTTCTGTCAGCATCCGATCTGGGAGACCCGGATATAGGGTTTCCCCCGAAGCAAATGCCCCCTGGAGAACGTGGGGGCACGCCCACTGTAACTGCCCACAAATCCAAACCATGCCCACCACCACTTAGACCCCACTGCGATGCCTTCAAGAAGGTGTTGAGAGACGTAGTAGTAAATCAAAAAAAATCCTACGTGTTCACCAAGATCCATCTATGGAGAAACCAGCAAGGAGTGGGGAGAATGCATCTTCATACCTTTGAAGATCGCAAAGCGAAAGCGTTACTAGAACGAGGTTGGTGGAGTCTTACTCGCAGCGATTCAGATCGCGGTGGAATCCGATCTAAGCGCCGAACAACGGCGCCTCCGCGTTCAACACACGTGCAGCCGGTGATGTCTCCTATGCCTTGATCTAGCAAGGAGGAAGGAGAGGTTGAGGGAGAGATCCGGCAGCACGACGGCATGGTGACGGTGGAGCCGCGTGGTACTCCGGCAGAGCTTCGCTAAGCACTACGGAGGATGAGGAGAGGGAGGAGTAGGGCTGCGCCGTGGGAGAGAGAGATGCGTGTCTCCGGCTGCCCCAAGGGATCCACTATATATAGGAGGAGGAGGAGGTAGGGCTGCGCCCTAGCGTTCCCACCCTAGGGGTCGGTGGCAGCCCAAAATCCCATCTGGTGCGGCGGCCAGGAGGGGAGAGGGGTGCGACTGCCCTAGGGTGGGCCTTAGGGCCCATCTGCTCAAGGGTTTGCCCTCCTCCACCCTTGTGCTGCACCTTGCGCCCTTGTGGGGGCGCACCAGCCCACCTAGGGGCTTGTTCCCTCCCACTTGTGGCCCATGCAGCCCTCTGGTGCCAGTGGCCCCACTTGGTGGACCCTGGAACCCTTCCGGTGGTCCCGGTACGTTACCGGTGACGCCCGTAACATTTTCGATGACCATAACCTCACTTCCTATATATGAATCTTTACCTGCGGACCATTCCAGAACTCCTCGTGATGTCAGGGATGTCATCCGGGACTCCGAACAACCTTCGGTAACCACGTACACTATTTCCCTATAACCCTAGCGTCATCGAACCTTAAGTGTGTAGACCCTACGGGTTCGGGAGGCACGTAGACATGACCGAAACACCTCTCCGGTCAATAACCAACAGCGGTATATGGATACCCATGTTGGCTCCCACATGCTCCACGATGATCTCATCGGATGAACCACGATGTCGGGGATTCAATCAATCCCGTATACAATTCCCTTTGTCTATCGGTATGACACTTGCCCGAGAATCAATCATCCGTATCCCTATACCTTGTTCAATCTCGTTACCGGCAAGTCTCTTTACTCGTTCCGTAACACATCATCCCGTGGCTAAATCCTTAGTCACATTGAGCTCATTATGATGATGTATTACCGAGTGGGCCCAGAGATACCTCTCCATCACACGGAGTGACAAATCCCAGTCTCGATTCGTGCCAACCCAACAGACACTTTCGGAGATACCCGTAGTTTACCTTTATAGCCACTCACTTACATTGTGACGTTTCGCACACCCAAAGTATTCCTAAGGTATCCGGGAGTTGCACAATCTCATGGTCTAAGGAAACGATACTTGACATTAGAAAAGCTGTAGCAGACGAACTACACGATCTTGTGCTATGCTTAGGATTGGGTTTTGTCCATCACATCATTCTCCTAATGATGTGATCCCGTTATCAACAATATCCAATGTCCATGGTCATGAAACCGTGACCATCTATTGATCAACGAGCTAGCCAACTATAGGCTCACTAGGGACACATTATGGTCTATGTATTCACACATGCATTACGGTTTCCGGTTAATACAATTATAGCATGAACAATACACAATTATCATGAACAAGGAAATACAATAATAACCATTTTATTATTGCCTTTAGGGCATATTTCCAACAGTCTCCTGCACGAGAGTCAATAATCTAGTTCACATCGCCATGTGATTAACACTTACATCACCATGTGATCATATCATCTTGTGATTAACACCCAATTAGTTCTGGGGTTTGATCATGTTTTGCTCGTGAAAGAGGTTTTAGTCAACGGGTCTGCGACATTCAGATCCGTGTGTACCTTACAAACTTCTATGTCATACTATAGATACTGCTCCCACGCTCCACTTGGAGCTATTCCAAATGGCTACTCCACTATACGCATCCGGATTTCTACTAAGAGTCATCCGGATTGGCGTTAAAGCTTGCATCGACGTAACCCTTTACGACAAACTCTTTATCACCTCCATAATCGAGAATAATTCCTTAGTCCTCTAGTTGCTAAGGATAATTTCGTCCGCTGTCCAGTGATCCACTCTTGGATCTCTCTTGTACCCCTTGACAGACTCATGACAAGGCACACACAGGTGCGGTACATAGCATGTCATACTATATAGAGCCTATGGTTGAAGCATAGGGGATGACACTCATCTTTTCTCTATCTTCTGCCGTGGTCGGGAATTGAGTTGTGCTCAATCTCACACCTTCTAATACAGGCAAGAACCCTTTCTTGGACAGATCCATCTTGAACTTCTTCAATATCTTGTCAAGGTATGTACTCATTGAAATTATTATCAAGCATCTTGATCTATCTCTATAAATCTTGATGCCCAACAATTAGGTAGCTTTATCCAGGTCTTCCTTTAAAAAACCTTTTTCCAAACAACCATTTATGCTTTCCAGAAATTCTACATCATTTCCGATCAATAATATGTCAACTACATATTCTTATCAGAAATTTTATAGTGCTCCCACTCACTTTCTTGTAAATACAAGTTTCTCATAAACTTTGTATAAACTCAAAAACTTTGATCACTTCATCAAAGCTCAAATTCCATCTCGGAGATGTTTTCTCCAGTCATAGAAGGTTCGCTGGAGTTTGCATACCTTTTAGCATCATTAGGATTGACAAAACCTTCTAGTTGTATCACATACAACTCTTCCACACAGAAACCGTTAAGGGAGCCTTGTTTTGACATCCATCTGCCAGATTTCATAATCAAAAAATGCAGCAACTGCTAACATAATTTTAACGGACTTTTAGCATCGCCACGGATGAGAAATCTCATGCAGTCAACTCCTTGAACTTGGCGGAAACTTCTTTGCGACAACTTGAGCTTTATAAATGGTGACATTTCACCATTAGCGTGTGTGTTCATCTCAAAGGTCCATTTGTACTCAACGACCTGCCGTTCAACGGGCAAGTCTACCAAAGTCCATACTTGGTTTTCATACATGGATCATTTCTCGGATTTCATGGCTCCTAGCCATTTGTTGGAATCCGGGCCCACCATCGCTTCTCCATAGTTCGTAGGTTCATCGTTGTCCAACAACATGACTTCCAAGACATGGTTGCCGTACTACTCAGGAGCAGTACGCGTCCTTGTCAACCTATGGGATTCGATAGTAACTTGAACTGAAGCTTCATGATCATCATCATTAACTTTCTTTTCCACTGACGTAGACTCCACAGAAACATCTTTTTGTGTTGAGCTACTCTCTGGTTGAAACAAAGGCTCAACCACCTCATCAAGTTCTATCTTCCTCCCACTCAATTCTTTCGAGAGAAACTCTTTCTCAAGAAAGGACACATTCTTAGCAACAAACACCTTTGCGCTTGGATCTGAGATAGAAGTTATACCCGATGTCTCCTTAGGGTATTCTATGAAAATGCATTTGCCTGCTTTGGGTTCGAGCTCATTAGGTGAAAAACCCATTTTCACATAAGCGTCTCAGCCCCAAACATTAAGAAATGACAGTTTAGCCTTCTGTCAAACCAAAATTCTCACGGTGTCATCTCAACAGACTTAGATGGTGTCCTATTAAAGCGAATGGAGTTGTCTTTAATGCATAACACCATAACGATAGTGGCAAAATGATAAGAGACATCATAGTACGCACTATATCCAATAGAGCACGACTACGATGTTCGAACACACCATCACACTATGGTGTTCGAGGAGGCGTGAGCTGTGAAATAATTTCCACATTGTCTTAAATTGCATACCAAACTCGTAACTCAGATATTCATGTCCCCGATCATATCGTAGACATTTTATCTTCTTGTCACGATGATCTTTAACTTTACTCTAAAACTCCTTGAACCTTTCAAACCTTTCAGACTCATGTTTCATTAAGCAAATATCCCCATATTCACGCAAATCATTATTGAAGGTAAAGAAAATAACGATATCCACTATGTGTTTCAACACTCATTGGACCACATACATCAACATGTATTAATTCCAATAAGCCACTAGCGCGCTCCATCATACCGGAAGATGGGGTCTTAGTCATCTTGCCCAAGAGGCATGGCTCGCATGTCTCAACCGATTCGAAATCGAGTGAGTCAAAAGATCCATCAGCATGGAGTTTCTACATGCGATTTATACCAATATGACATTTAGCGGCAGTGCCACAAGTATGTAGTACTATCATTATTAATTTTGTATCTTTTGATACCAATGTTATGACCATGTGTACTACTACGATCAAATTCAATCAATCATTCCCAGTGGGTGCATGACCATTGAAGGCATTATTCATGTAAACAGAATAACTATTGTTTTCTAACTTATATGAATAACCGTATTGCACTAAACATGATCTAATCACATTCATGCTCAACGCAAACACCAAATAACATTTATTTAGGTTTATCACAAATCCCGAAGGTACAGAGAGCATGCGATGGTGATCACATCAACCTTGGAAACACTTCCAACACACATCGTCACCTTTCACTTAGCTAGCCTCCTTTTATTCTGTAGCTTTTATTTTGAGTTGCAAACACTTAGCAACCGAACCGGTATCCAATACCTAGTTGCTACTAGGAGTACCAGCAAGGTACACATCAATAACCCGTATATCAAATATACTTCCATCGACAATGCCAGCCTTCTTATCTACCAAGTATGTTGGGTTGTTCCGCTTCAGCAAACATTCTTCTCATAACAGAAGCACTTAGTCTCGGGTTTGGGCTCAACCTTGGGTTTCTTCACCAGAGCGGCAACTGGCTTGCCAATCCTGAAGTTTTTCTCTTCTTGCCCTTGCCCTTCTTGAAACTAGTGGTTTTCACTTAACCATCAACACTTGATGCTCCTTCTTGATCTCTACCTTCGTGGTGCCAAACATCACGAACAACCCAGAGATCATCTTATCCATCCATGATATGTTATAGTTCATCACGAAGCTCTAGTAGCTTGGTGGCAGTGACTTGGAGAACTGTATTAATCACTATCTTATCTGAAAGATTAACTCCCACTTGATTCAAGTGATTGTAGCACCCAAACAATCTAAGCACATGCTCACTGATTGAGCTATTCTCCTTTATCTTGCAGGCAAAGAATCTTGTTAGAGGTCTCATACCTCTCAACATAGGCACGAGCCTGAAATCCCAATTTCAGCTCATAGAACATCTCAGATGTTCCATGACGTTTAAAACGTTTTGGAGGCTCAATTCTAAGCTGTAATGCATGACGCACTCAACTATCACGTAGTCATCAGAAAGTGTATGTCATATGTTCACAATATCTATAGACAACGCTTGAGGGAGTGGTGCACTTAGCGGTGCATGAGGGACATAAGCCTTCTGTGCAGCAATGAGGACAATCCTCAGATCACGGACCCAGTCCGCATTATAGCTACCAACAACTTTCAACTTATTTTTTCTAGGACCGTATCAATAAAACAGGGAAGCTACAATCCGAGCTATCTACGACATAATTTACAAAGAACCTTTTAGACTAAGTTCATGATAATTAAGTTCATCTAATCAAATTATTAATGAACTCCCACTTAGATAGACGTCTCTCTAGTCATCCAAGTGACACATGATCCACGTCAACTAGCCCGTGTCCGATCATCATGTGAGACAGACTAGTCATCAATGGTGAACATCTTCATGTTGATCATATCTTCTATACGACTCATGTTCGACCTTTCGGTCTTCCGTGTTCCGAGGCCATGTCTGTACATGCTAGGCTCGTCAAGTAGACCTAAGTGTATCGCGTGTGTAAATCTGGCTTACACCCGTTGTATGCGAACGTTAGAACCTATCACACCTGATCATCACGTGGTACTTCGGAAAACGATCCTTAGCAACGGTGCACAGTTAGGGTGAACACATTTCTTGAAATTTTAGTGAGAGATCTTATTTAGCTACCATCGTTCTAAGCAAATAAGATGTAAACATGATAAACATCACATGCAATCAATATAGTGACATGATATGACCAATATCATCTTGCTCCTTTGATCTCCATCTTTGGGGCACCATGATCATCACTATCACCGGCACGACATCATGATCTCCATCATCGTGTCTTCATGAAGTTGTCTCGCCAACTATTACTTCTACTACTATGGCTAATGATTAGCAATAAAGCAAAGTAATTACATGTCGTTTATGATTGACACGCAGGTCATACAATAAATTAAGACAACTCCTATGGCTCCTGTCGGTTGTCATACTCATCGACATGCAAGTCGTGAATCCTATTATAAGAACATGATCAATCTCATACATCACAACGCATCACATCACATCCTTTGGCCATATCACATCACAAGGCATATGCTGCAAAAATAAGTTAGACGTCCTCTAATTTGTTGTTGCAAGTTTTTACGTGGCTGCTATAGGTTTCTAGCAAGAATGTATCTTACTTATGCCAAAACCACAATGTGCTATGCCAATTGCTATTTACTTTCATAAGGACCCTTTTCATTGAATCCGATCCGACTAAGGTGGGAGAGACAGACACCCGCTAGCCACCTTATGCAACAAGTGCATGTCAGATGGTGGAACCGGTCTCACGTAAGCATACGTGTAAAGTTGGTCCGGGATGCTTCATCCCACAATACCGCCAAATCAACATAAGACTAGTAACGGTAAGAAGATTAACAAGATCGACGCCCACAACAACTTGTGTTCTACTCGTGCATAGATTCTACGCATAGACCTAGCTCATGATGCCACTATTGGGAGACGTAGTAGTAAATCAAAAAAATTCCTACGTGTTCACCAAGATCCATCTATGGAGAAACTAGTAATGAGTGGGGAGAGTGCATCTTCATACCTTTGAAGATCGCAAAGCGGAAGCGTTACTAGAACGCGGTTGATGGATTCGTACTCGCGGCGATTCAGATCGCGGTGGAATCCGATCTAAGTGCAGAACAATGGCGCCTCCGCGTTCAACACAAGTGTAGCCCGATGATGTATCCTATGCCTTGATCCAGCAAGGAGGAAGGATAGGTTGAGGGAGAGCTTCGGCAGAACGACGGCGTGGTGACGGTGGAGCTGCGTGGTACTCCGGCAGAGCTTCGCTAAGCACTACGGATGGCGAGGAGAGGGAGGAGTAGGGCTGCGCCGTGGGAGAGACAGAGATGCGTGTCTCTGGCTGCCCCAAGGACTCCACTATATATATGAGGAGGAGGAGGGAGGGCAGCGCCCTAGGGTTCCCACCCTAGGGGCCGGCGGCAGCCCCAGATCCCATCTTGTGCGGCGGCCAAGAGGGGAGAAGGGTGCGGTTGCCCTAGGGTGGGCCTTAGGGCCCATCTGCACTAGGATTTGCCTCCCTCCACCCTTGTGCTGCGCCTTGGGCCCTTGTGGGGGGCGCACCATCCCACCTAGGGGCTGGTTCCCTCCCACTTGTGGCCCATGCAGCCCTCTGGTGCCAGTGGCCCCAATTGGTGGACCCCGAAATCTTCCGGTGGTCCCGGTACGTTACCGGTGACGCCCGAAACATTTCCGGTGACCAAAACATCACTTCCTATATATGAATCTTTACCTCCAGACCATTCCGGAACTCCTCGTGACGTTCGGGATCTCATCCGGGACTCCGAAACAACCTTTGGTAACCACGTACACTATTTCCCTATAACCCTAGCGTCATCGAACCTTAAGTGTGTAGACCCTACGGGTTCGGGAGGCACGTAGACATGACCGAGACATCTCTCCGGTCAATAACCAACAGCGGTATATGGATACCCATGTTGGCTCCCACATACTCCACGATGATCTCATCGGATGAACCACGATCTCGCGGATTCAATCAATCCCGTATACAATTCTCTTTGTCTATCGGTATGACACTTGCCCGAGATTCAGTCGTCGGTATCCTTATACCTTGTTCAATCTAGTTACCGGCAAGTCTCTTTACTCGTTCCGTAACACATCATCCCGTGGCTAACTCCTTAGTCACATTGAGCTCATTATGATGATGTCTTACCGAGTGGGCCCAGAGGTACCTCTCCGTCACACGGAGTGACAAATCCCAGTCTCGGTTCGTGTCAACCCAACAGACACTTTTGGAGATACCCGTAGTTTACCTTTATAGCCACCCACTTACATTGTGACGTTTGGCACACCCAAAGTATTCCTAAGGTATCTGGGAGTTGCACAATCTCATGGTCTAAGGAAACGATACTTGACATTAGAAAAGCTATAGCAGACGAACTACACGATCTTGTGCTATGCTTAGGATTGGGTCTTGTCCATCACATCATTCTCCTAATGATGTGATCCCGTTATCAACAACATCCAATGTCCATGGTCATGAAACCGTGACCATCTATTGATCAACGAGCTAGCCAACTAGAGGCTCACTAGGGATACATTGTGGTCTATGTATTCACACATGCATTACGGTTTCCGGTTAATACAATTATAGCATGAACAGTAGACAATTATCATGAACAAGGAAATACAATAATAACCATTTTATTATTGCCTCTAGGGCATATTTCGAACAGAAGGACCCTACGTCATGAGCACTGTTGCCGCCCTAGGGTTTTCACCCGAGTGACCGTGGGGTGAGAAAAGGTAGGGAGGACCCGAACGACGTCTCCAGGAAGAGAAACGACACCGTCGGGTGTCGTTGCCTTTGCGGCCGGCAGGAGCCTACTAGGGAATTAGCCCAATCCGAATACCAACTCCCGCTCCGCCCCATCCACGAGATCGACTAGCAGTGCGTCCATGTCCGATAAGATGGACTGCATGTGGCAGGAATTGGGAAGCAGCTCAACACCATTGACCCCCGAGGAAGCAAACCGTGCCACCAACCTGCCGGTGGATCGTCTGCCACCTGACCCGATCCACGGAAGCCCACCCACCCCGCCACGCCATGAGACAAGGAGGGCATCCCAGCGGCCACCGCCCTAGGTCCAAGGCCCTCCTCCCCCAGATTGGGAGGAGCAGCACCCGCCCTGCCACCATGGCGCCGTTGTCAAAATATGGGTCGTCGTTAACCAGATCGGTGCCGTCGCAGTCCAGATCGGGACCGCACCCTTGAACCAAGGCGCCTCGCGTCACCCTATGACCCACGAGAGGGAGAAATGCCTCCGCCGCCACCATCACACACAGAGGCTATGCCCGGCGTCGACCACCGGCGACGACATAGGGGGGAGGGGGAAGAGGGGTGACCCAGCGGCTAGGGTTGTAGCACCTCGGTCGCCCGCGCCGGGGCGACAAAGGGAAGGGAGGGACCGCACCCTGCCATGGCGAGTCTATATTTGTTTGCTGGGTACATCGGTTGCTGACCTGCCATTCAAGGGAGCACAAGCCATGGATGGACAAACAAACTCATTGCTGAAAACATATATTTTTCTCAGAACACCTAGCACTTGTCAGTCCCTCTTACAAAGGAAGGCCACCATAGTTATGGTGTAAAACGAAAGAAAAACACTATGAGTTAGTTTTGACCCAAATGAATTGTCTGAAACAGAAATCAAAAGGAAAAAAAATAGAAGTTTGGTGTCATCATCATCAAATAAAGAGCAATGTAAGAGAAAGTTGTACAAGAGAAATACACAATCCCTTGTATGTTTCGTGGTGGTGACCAGATATAATTTAGAATTGTTTTGTCCGAACCCTCACGCATGTGACACTCTAATTAAGCAAGAATAATTCACACACAAAATTAAATGAGAGTAAAACAGAGTTAGCGACACCCCTCACATTAATTCGAGGTTATTGGCCATCAAATAATCACACAAACACATAAGATCTATATGTACACTACACTTGCTGCTACAATTGTTGATGTCTTGTGACTTAAGCGTAGGCTATCATCGCCGTCACCTCTGAATCATCTCTGATCGTTGAGTGGATCTCCGGTGTTGCTTCTAATCAGACGAAGGTTCTACTGTAGCATTTAGTGTGTGGTGGAGAATATGTTAGTTGCACCGCTGCGTGCAATGCGCCGCGCCAGTCATATTCTATCCCAATTGATCTGGCATTGTCTCATGGTAGAGTGATTGATCCTGAAACTGAGGGAGGAGCTCGTGCATGATTCCTGGTCCTCGATTGGATTACAAATGGTTGAACAGCGCGTAGGCAATATGGACGTAGGGGACAAATTTTGTGTTTTGACCATATTCCAAAACTTCAGCAGGATCTGATCCTAATTTGAAGATATTTTGAGATCTGACCCCTTTTGCTACTGTCAAAATCCCTGGTGACAGGATAACTTTGTCTATCATCATAATATCTGACGGTAGAATTTAGAGCAATTCCAACGGGAAGACCCAAACGAACGGCTGATTTGTCCGTTTTTTGTCCGTTTGGATCGGCTGCCCGCGCAGCATCCGTCCACTTTAACATTTGGATCGGCTGTGCCCCTCCCCCCTTCCTAAGAAGAAAAAAGAGAAATATTCTCTCTGGTTGATCGGCCGAAGCTTCCGATGGTCCTTTCCAGACATACTATATCCATCAAACAAGGTCCAGAGCACGCGTCTTAAAAAATTGAATCACAGCATGTAGTTACCATTTACCAGTATCTGAATCTCAATTGGACGAAACATGAATGTAATCTGCCAACCATGATAGGTGACGCGCACAACATTGAAAGATTGGCTCACAATGAAAATTCTCAAACAAGAAATATCAAGCATGACATTCTTTTTCATTAAAATAAAATCTCAGGAAAAAGAACACAAAATCCTCATTGGACATGACCTGTGACCTGGAAATGTCTGAATTTATTGGTTCATACTGTTGAGATATACGTATGTGTATAGAATTCTTTGTACTTTCCTTGTATTCCAAACCATCTGGCTCCTATATATATACATGACAGGCCACCCTATTGAGGTGTGCAATCTCTCTACATGGTATCTGATCCTCACGTTCCTCACCCTAAACCCTAGCCGCCGCCGCACCTCTCCTCTCATCTAGCCGCCGCCGCCGCACCCCTCCTTCCATCTAGCCGCCGCCGCTCCTCCTCCCCACCGCGGCCGCCCCACCCCTCCCTCTCCCTCCCACCACCTCGGCGCCCCGCTAGGGCACGCTTCCGCCCACCATGTCCGGCCCCTTCGCCTCGTCCCGCTCCAACAACACCAACCCCTTCGCCGGCCCCGATATCGCCGTCATCCGCGACGTGCCCATCCTGGAGCGCGTGCCGGTGAAGCTCTCCCACACCGCGGCCAACTTCTTCGCGTGGAAGACCTACTTCGGGCTTCTCTTCCGCGAGTACGATCTGCTTGATCATGTGGACGGCACCTACGAGGTCTTCGCCATGCCACACGACCCCGAGTGGTCCACCATCGACGCCACCATTATCCGCTGGTTCTTCCAGACCATCTCCGCCGACATCTTCCACACCGTGGTCCGAGACGGTGACTCCGCGCACACCGTGTGGCAGAAGATCACCGGCCTCTTCACCGACAACAAGCTCCAGCGCATCACGTTTCTCCAGCAGGAGTTCTTTGGTCTTCACCAGAATGATCTCTCCGTCGATGAGTTCTGCCTGCGCCTCAAGACCCTCTCCGACGAGCTGCGCGACTTGGAGTTCCCCATCTCCGACGAGCTCCTCCTCTCCACGCTCACCGCTGGTCTCGGGGAGGATCTCAGCAACGCTGCCTCCAACCTCACGCTGCTCACCACGCCGTCCTTCGAGAAGGCCGTGGCATACCTCCGGCTCGAGGAACGGCGCTTGAAGCACATGCGGGCGCGCGCGGCTCACACCGCTTTCGCCGCCGGCCTCTCCCACGGCGACTCCGCCGCCCCTCCAGCGCCGCCACCCACCCGCCCACCAGCTCCTGTGCTCGCCGGTGGTGGCAACGACGGCCGCCAGCGCCGCAAGGGCCGCAACGGCGGCAACGGCGGCCCCTGCGTCGCGGCACCCGTCTCGGTGCCCCCTCCTGGGTCCGCGCCCACCCTGCCCTGGACGCTCGGCCACAATCCATGGACCGGGGTTGTCCACGCCTACACGATCTCGGTGCCGCGCGCCCCGTTGCCTGGTATTCTCGGTCCTCGTCCCGACGCTCACCAGGCGTTCTTCGCCGCCCCGCAGCACAACGCGCCGGTCTACCCCGCGCCCGGTTACTCCACCATGCCATCACCAGACCCTGCGCTTCTCCAAGCTCTTCAGTCCAACCCCGCCACCATCGCCGGTGCCTACGTTGGCGGCAGCGACTGGTTCATGGACACCGGCGCATCCGCTCACATGACCTCCAACGCCGGTAACCTTACCTCTTCCTCTCCCATCACCAATTCTTCCCGCATCATCGTTGGCAACGGTCATGCTCTTCCTATTACTCACACCGGCTCCACCTCCTTTCCTTCCACCTCCAAACCCCTTTCTCTCCATAATGTTCTTGTTTCTCCCCATCTCATTCAGAATTTAGTCTCCGTTCGTTCTCTTACTCGTGATAATTCTGTAACCGTGGAATTTGATGCCTCTGGTTTTTCTGTGAAGGATGGACGTACCTGCATGCTCCTCCACCGATGTGACAGCTCCGGCGACATGTACCCTGTCATGCCCGCCTCCGTCCATACCCGCCATTTCGCCTTCTCCGCCGGTGTCGACCTTTGGCACGCACGCCTTGGCCATGCTAGCTCCACAGCTCTCCGTCACATACTGCATGGTTTTTCGTTCTCATGTAATAAATTAGAGGCTCACTCTTGTGATGCATGTCGTCTCGGCAAACTTACTCGTCTGCCGTTTAGTTCGTCTACCACCGTCGCATCTTTTCCATTTCAGTTAATTCATAGTGATGTTTGGACCTCTCCATTTCCCAATAATTCGGGCTACACTTATTATCTTGTGGTTTTGGATGATTATTCGCACTTTGTGTGGACTTTTCCCCTTCGCCGCAAATCCGATGTACCTGCCATCCTCACCTCCTTTTACTCTTATGTCGCTACACAGTTCGGTCACCCCATCCACGCCCTGCAAACTGACAATGGCAAAGAATTCGACAGCCTCGCCGTCCGTCACCTCCTCGCTACCCATGGCACTGTCTTCCGTCTCACTTGTCCATACACCTCACCGCAAAACGGCCGTGCTGAACGCATCCTCCGTACCCTCAACGATTGCGTCCGCACCCTTCTTTTCCATGCCCACATGCCACCTCGCTTCTGGCCCGATGCTCTCTCCACCGCCACTCTCCTCCTCAATCTTCGCCCATGTCGTACACGGTGGCAGTATACACCTCATCACCTTCTTTTCGGCACGCCACCCTCTTATGACCATCTTCGCACCTTCGGCTGCCTCTGCTATCCAAATATTGCTGCCACCGCTCCCCACAAACTCGCTCCCCGTGCTCTTCCTTGTGTGTTTCTCGGGTACCCCGCCAACACTAAAGGTTTTCGCTGCTATGATCCGGTCTCCCATCGCGTCATCACATCCCGGCATGTTGTCTTTGATGAGTTTGTGTTTCCCTTTAAGCAGGACACTTCGGCGGCCCCCTTGATGACTGGTGGCGCACCACCTCCGGCTGGTTCCCCACCGGCCGGTCCTCCTCGACGTCGGGCGACGTTGACACCGATCGCCCCTGACTCGTCCGCGGCCACACCACCTCCCGTGGTGTCCACTCCGCCGCAGTCGCCTGCTACGCCCGGTGGCCCCGAGCCTACCACGCCGGCCTCCTCGCCGGGCCTGTCTACGGCTCCGCCATCGTCTCCGACGTCGGCCTCGCCCGCGCTGTCCGCCTCGGCGCCCTCGTCCCCGGCACCGGCGCCGCCCGCGCCGGCCATCCGACGCCATCATCACCCGGGCTCGTGCCGACGTGCGTCGGCCGTCGACTCGGTATCCGGCCAACCTGTACGTATGTACGGCGTCCACCTCTTCGCCGGTGCCCACTTTCGGTTTGGGCTGCCCTTCGTGATCCGCAGTGGTATGCGGCCATGAAGGACGAGTTCGACGCACTGCAGCGGAACCGGACGTGGACGCTCGTTCCGCGCCCTCCACGCGCCAACGTCATCACCGGCAAATGGGTCTTCAAGCAAAAGCTACACCCTAATGGTACACTCGAGCGGTACAAGGCTCGCTGGGTCGTTCGTGGCTTCCGGCAACGTGCCGGCGTCGACTTCACCGACACCTTCGCCCCGGTGGTCAAACCGGGCACCATCCGGACGGTCCTTCACCTTGCGGTGTCTTGTGATTGGCCGGTACATCAGATGGACGTCTCCAACGCTTTCCTCCATGGCCATCTCTCGGAGCAGGTGTAATGCCAGCAGCCAACTGGGTTCGTCGACGACCAGCGCCCCGATCATGTGTGCCTGCTCTCCCGGTCGCTCTATGGGTTGAAGCAAGCACCGCGCGCTTGGTACCAGCGCATCGCGGCGTTTCTTCATCAGCTCGACTTCCGTGCCACGCGCTCCGATGCCTCTCTGTTTGTCCTTTGCCAAGGACAGCACATGGCCTACCTCCTACTCTACGTTGACGACATCATTTTGACAGCAAGCACCGTAGAGTTTCTTCGACAGATCACCGCTCGTCTTCGAGCTGAGTTTGCCATCAAGGACCTCGGCCCGCTTCATTACTTCCTCGGTCTCGAGATTGTACGCCGAGCGGACGGGTTCTTCGTCCATCAGCGGAAGTACGCCCACGATGTTCTCGAGCGCGCTGGGATGCTTAATTGTCACCCCGCGCCCACTCCCGTCGACACCAAGGCCAAGCTCTCCGCCACTGATGGCGCGCCGTTTTCGGATGCGTCCTTTTATCGCTCCATCGTCGGTGCCCTCCAGTATTTGACGCTCACTCGGCCGGAGCTTCAGTATGCGATTCAGCAGGTGTGCCTCCACATGCATGCACCGCGTGATGCCCACTGGTCCGCTGTCAAGCGGATCCTCCGGTACATCCATGGCACCATGGAGCTTGGGCTCACCATCACCGCCTCGCCATCGACGGACATCGTCGCCTACTCGGACGCGGATTGGGCAGGCTGCCTCGACACTCGACGCTCTACGTCTGGCTACTGCGTCTACCTCGGCTCGTCGCTTATCTCTTGGTCGTCCAAGCGACAACCTATCGTCTCACGATCCAGCGCCGAGGCCGAGTATCGCGCCGTGGCCAATGCCGTGGCGGAGTGTACCTGGCTGCGTCAGCTTGCATGTCCTGTCGACAAGGCCACTGTTGTCTTCTGTGACAATGTCTCTGCTGTCTACCTCTCCGCCAACCCCGTTCATCATCGGCGTACGAAGCATGTTGAGCTGGATATCCACTTCGTTCGCGAGCAGGTTGCTCTCGGTCACGTTCGAGTTCTTCACGTGCCGACCTCTCAGCAGTTTGCGGACATCATGACGAAGGGCTTACCGACCACGATTTTTTTTGAGTTTCGGTCCAGTCTATGTGTCACCCGACCCTTCGACTGCGGGAGGGGGGTGTTGAGATATACGTATGTGTATAGGATTCTTTGTACTTTCCTTGTACTCCAAGCCATCTGGCTCCTATATATATACATGACAGGCCGCCCGAGGTGTGTAATCTCTCTACACATACTACAGTAGCTATGTGTAAATGTGGATGGAGGATGGTAAATATCACGATGCCAAAATAGCCAAAAGCGTTGTGCTATTACCTGAAATTGGCAAGAGAGAAGAATCCATTCCAGTCCGCAGAGGAAGGTCGCAAGGAAGTACTTCATCTCTACCCATTCACTTTGGTGGCCCTCGAGTCTAAGAACATTAGGGAACGCCTTGAAGTGCGTTGCACCGTGGACAACGAGGGTCATCTTTGACGGTGTTCATCGACAGGCATCCGCTGCTGCGGTGAGCCATGAGGGTGCAAACAATGATTGGTTGCCACACGACCCACACCCACGGCCTCGTGGTCTTTGCTCCTTCAAACCGAAAAACTACCTGAACCTTTCTTTTCAGAATTGACTTTCTCTTGATTTCGCGAACCTTGATCACATTCAATAGGAGGATCGATTAGACGGCAACCTATCTTCGACGAATCAGAACTGTTACATGAGAAAACAAAACTGAAGTAAAGATTCCCAAAAGACGGCTGCTTGGGGTCTGCATGGACTGAACAGAGAAAAAAGAACGCATCTGTAAATCATTGAGGTGTGATGTTGCTGATACCGGGGAGTATGAATACATAGAGGAGAACAGCAAAGCAACATGAACAGAAAACAAAGGCAAAGAAAATCAAAATAAAACCTAGAAATGAAGTCGAACAAGACGGTGCAAACCAGCGACCACCGGATGGCCGGCCGAAGCCCTCGACTGCCGGAGTGAAACGTAGGAAGGCGGGCTCGTTCGGTTAATCCCCACCACAAGGGGATCGGAGAGGATTGAAGGGGTTTGAGGTGGATTTTGACTTGCTGGGATCTAATCCCTTCCCCTTCAAACCTCTTGAAATTCTAAGCAACACAACAAGACCTGAGGCCGCCCCCACAAACCTCTAGCCGGCCACCCCCACAACAGTGACAAAGAAGAGCGGAGGAGCCCGCGCTCTCTGTCGCATGCACCTACCAGGGATCTAATCGTCGACGCCTCGAACAATCCTTATCACACCGCAAAATAGACATGATGCGGAGCCGGAATCACGCAACACCTTCAGGCTAATGGGCCAAACCGCCTTGCCAATTCGAGCCAGTCCGGTCAAACGAATACTCTCGAGAAGGAATGTGACCGAGCGGTGCAACACGTAGCCAGCAAATGAACCTGTTGGGAAACCGGGCCCATCGCTAGGAGCAACGGCGGCTTCGTGTGAGGCACGTCGCTAGCCCCTCCCGTTTTCATTATTTTCGTTAAGTGGGTACTTATTCCTTGACCTCCCTATCCCTATATAAAGAGATGAAGAATAATCATTGTAACCAGAGATCATCATTAAGCAACGCCTAAGTATGAACGGTGTGCCAACATGTGTTGGTGGGCTGTGGGATCGACCTCTCCCACCTCCCGACGAATAGCTAACCTCCTCCACATACCCACCTTCTCCTCATCTTCCTCTCTGTCTCCTCAATATCTCCGGTATTCCTCCTTTCCACCCTCAAAACATGGAGAGGTCCGATGTCTTCCCAGAAATAACTGGAGGGGCCGCTATCGCTAGCTCTACCGAGGGTGGATTCATGGTCTTAATACCTTTTTTTAGAAAAGGAGGATGCACCCCCGGCCTCTGCATCTGGACGATGCATACGACCAATTTATTAGTTATTAAGCACAAAAGACCTTACAAATTAGTACATTAGTAAGCCAGAAGCCACCATCTAGGAAACATCTGTCGTTACTCCTATCCCCTTGATGCAGTGGTACCGAATGTCCGAGCCTAATACCAAACAGACATCGCACCAAATCCTAACATCTAATGCCGGATGCCCCATCCTAGCCACATACCGGGACTGGGTCACACACCGGTCCGACACACTCACCGAGGTTGCCGCCGTCTTCTTCCAGAGCAGGTACTGACGCATAGACCTTGCCAAGCCTGCTGTCGACGCAACCATGGTGCCAGATAGCTCGACCACATTGTGCTCGTCCATCCAGCCGCATCCGTCATCGATATGCAGCTGCACCATGCCGCCAACACTCGTCGTCAATGACGCGGTAGATATAACGCCGCACCACCTGGCAACCTCCACACCATCGCCACTGCTGGAGCTACTCGGAGCCCACCATCCACAACATCTCTTCCCCGAACAGCAGGTCCTCCCAAGATGGTGCCTCCATGGAGGATACGACGCACAGGACGCTGCCGCCGCCCAATCCTGACTGAATTTTGAACTTTCGCCGGGGAGGAGTTCGGAGGTGGATAGGGGAGACCTCGGCTTCGCCTCGAGGGAGGTTAACGGCGTCAAGTGACGTCGCCGGTGCCGGCCCGAACAAGCCGACCAAAGTTTCCTCCGGTCCCATCCTATGCCACCAAACCTCCATCTACTCCGGATCCAGCAAGCCACGATCCGAAACCCGCGAAGATGAAAGAGCCATGGGGCTCAACCCACTAGAAAGGAGGTCCGTGAAGAACTACTCGTAGATCTCCAGACGCCGAATCCAACGATCCGACGTGGCCCGCGACGATCATCACCACCCCGCGGCGGCCGACGGAGTCCGAAGATAGGATCCAGATGGTCTTAATACCTGGTCGTGCGAATGATTTTCAGGATCTGGGGTGGCGACGAGGAGATCAGCTGACTTGCCTAGGTTGCAGATCGGGGTTAGGTTCGCGTCGGGGTCGCACAACCGCGTGTACTCCAACCAGTACACCGGCCGCGACGTCTCCATCCCAAGCAGGACGCCGCTCAGTTTGAGCAGCAGTTCGCCTACTAGGTCGGCATCCGCCTCTGCCATACAACTTCCTATTCATAATCGTACATTCTACAGTTCTCTTTTTTTTCTCCCACCACCTCATCCCCTTGGTCGATCTTACCCGATCCACCACCACAGGCACTAGAATAGTGACAAATTCATGTTTCTGCGCTGGATCCTCTGCTTCTTAGCTATCTATCCTATTATTTCTTCAATATCTGCACTCTGCACTAGGTACCCGCCATGGACTTGTAGATCACGGAAGGCTCAACCATCCTCTTCTCCTTTCTAGGTATTTCAATTTTATACTTGTCTCTATACTAGTGAGAATTATTATTTTGATATATCTATTGTGTTAATCCGAGCGGAATATTTGCATCCTCTTGTTCAAACAATTTTTTTCTTGCGATGCATTAGTTTATTTTATTGCAGCTAGTCAGTTGATAATTAATCAAGATTAGAATGTGAAGTTGATCGTCACACCCTCATTTAATCAGATGTCGTTTTATGTAGGATATATCTAGCTGTGACCTTGTCATCAAAGAGCACTACATACAGGATCCTTGAAGATACACTATAAGTTTGTACGTATAGGGACATACACTACAGGAACTGATCAGCACTAGTATGGTATCATGATTACTTCGAGTACAGGAAAAAAGATACCCTAATTACTCTTATGAACCCCGTACAGACTTCGTTGTTATACTTCTGAAGTAAAGCGCCATATGCATTATTTCCATAATATTATTCCTCTATATTCCTTAAAAAAAATCTGCTGCCCTCTGAGTTCTGTAAATGCCAACGGTAACAACTCATCTTATTTTCCATTGCTACCTATGTATTGCTGAAAGGGGTTCGTGTTGTACCAAGCTGATTGATGGAGAATACGTAGTACCATTCCAGTACATAGGCATTGAGCTCTTCATTCTAAACGTGCAGGTAGAAAAGTTTATCTGATTAAAATATTTTCCTTTCCCTGGCTGATTGTGTTACAATTTAACTTTTTATCATGACAAGGCTATTTATCTTTTGTGAACGACCATGACATATATAGCTAGGGAAGCTTCTGCGAAAAGAGGAGGGAACTGCATGATTATGCTTTCGCATCGCCTCCACAAAGCAGAGATTTGAGTTATAGGATTTTCCCTATTCTGTACAATTTGTCTTGGTTTTATATAAATATAACCCATATTTTCCCTGTATTCACTTATTATATAACTTAGTTAATTTAGAAAATGAGCATGTGTTGGTTTATGCAGATTCTAATTTAGATAAGCGGTCGATATTCAGGTATTGTGTAGGGCAATTAGCAGAAATATAATGTCATCATCCTAGTGTTCATTATTTTCTTTTTAAGTATTTTTAAATTGTTGAAATCTTGCATCTAGTTGTATTTTCTGGATCACAGCAAATCTTTGTTAGCAAATGAAGGATGTGTGGTATGTCCACTAATGAGTTTATTAAGAGAGCTAACTTGTTTCTCACTTAGTATGTTCTTATGAGGTTTGACATGTAGCAAGTTTGTTCATAAGAAAACAATGATCAAAGTGTTTATCAGATGTAGGCTCTTTTTCTGCATACGGAGCTGCTTATGTCATGGTGTTCATCCTTTGTAAGGTGCTCCTCCTTTGAATTTTACTACTGATGTGTTGACACGTTTTTTTTTCTATTTTTAGCTTCTCATCTCATTTCTTTTATTGTTGTAGATTGACAAGATGAATGGATGATGCATGGATCGGATGTTGATTTCAAGGTCAAGAGTGGGGATGCTAATAGACAATTAGAATGTGATTTTCATGATGTTTCAGCCATTATGATCTACAATGGTTGAGAAGTTGGCCGCAAGGTAGAGAATTAGGCTACTACTAGTAGATAGTTTAACATCTTATAAAATTTTGACAGTATACTTTGTAATGCAACATATTTGATATAATATATGATACCTTTTTGCCTTTTATTTTGTGCTATTTTTATGCACTATCAGCATTGACCAATTATTTTGGAAATACCATTAATATTTCTTGCTATCTAGAAAGTTTTTGGTCGTTCCAATGATTTGATATGTGCATTTGGAAATCCTTTTGTGCAGGGTAGTCACCAACGCATATGAAGTGTTGTTAGATTGTAATTATATACATTGCTACCTTACAATGCTTCTACATGCTGTTTACCAACGCATGCATATACATTGTCGTTCTAGACCCTTCCAACGCCACCTACGACAACAACGCATCGATGCGTTGCTGAGGGGGGGGGGGGGGGGTCCTGTTATAGTATGTGTTCATCTATTTTACGCGTGTTCGACTACTTCGTCTACGACGCTCGCTCTCGCTCCGCAACCTCGGACCGGACTCGCCGGCGAAGTTGCGGAACAAAACCGACCATGACTAAATACCAACGGACGTGAAGAATAAGATGCGAGCCACGCGTGATGAAATGTTTGACCGGTCAGATCCGCCACGATCTCCTACTGACCAGCAGGGTCCACGCGCTCACAAGAGCCCCGACGTAGGAGAGCGTTTCAGTTCAAGGGAGCTTATTATCTGTAACGATAACTGCCCCTTGCAGGAATAATGCATGCATGGACGCATGTCGCATTGTCTACCGCCATGCTTTTTGACGATAGGTTTGAACAACCTATCATTATTTACTCTGGCGGCAGCCATTTATCCACATCCGTAAGGTGTGACAACATTGTTATGTTGAGCAGAGTCCTGCCGCCAAGATTTGTGACGGTAGTTTGTTGTATCCTACCGTCAAGGACTTTGACGGTAGTAAAAGGATCAGATCCCGAAATATTTTTGAATTAGGGTCTGATCCTGTTGAAGTTTCGAAAAAGGGTCAAAACATGAAATTTGGCCGGATGTAGGGTATAGTCACGATGGCCCAGTCACTACCATCCATGTTTGTGAATGTGCATGACATGAGCAAGAGACGAGAGTGCGTATGTTGTGAAGTCGAGCAAAGATGGTGGATGGCATCAATTATTCCGTAGAGGCTGTCGTATCATGTGCCGGCAATGGGACTATCATGACCATAGGTATGGCCGGGTATTCTAATTCTTTTTCCATCTTGTTTTCATAAGGATAAGATAGAAGCTGATTTAGTAGGGTTGGTGGATGTACAAACTCATCGAAACATGAGTGATTTGTAAAGAAGTATAGCAAGATGATAATCAAAAATCCAACTCTGAGCTCGGGCTCAGCTGCTTTCGCTGACGAAAAAATCAAAAAAACTATTAAAAAATTCAAAAAATTCCAATTTGTTTTTGTGTGGTAGATATTTTGATGGGTGGGTTTCACTCCAAATTTCAAGTTATTTCGACATTTGAGCAGCTCTCGACAAAAAAGACAAATCGGATCAGAAAAGTTCGTCAACAGTAAACCTTTTTTACAGACCCCGATTTGTCTTTTTTCCCGAGAGCTGTTCAGATCTTCAAATAAGTTGAATTTTGGAGCGCTCCTCACGCATCAAATTACCTACCACAAAAAAATTAGAATGTTTTGAATTTGTTTAGTTTTTGTTTTGATTTTTTTCGTCGGCGCGGGTGCAGATGCACCCGAGAGCCGCAACGCCACACTCATAACTCATTTTAATGCTACACATCACACACCTTGTCACTAGTTATTATCGCTTCTTTTCTTTCTAGGTCCCATCAATGGTGGGTGACATTATATACCTCCCCTCCACCGTGGTATATATATAGTGACCAGCTAGCCAGAGCTCCCATTTCACTAGGGTTCGGCACAAAGATTTATAACTCGCCAGAAGAAGACTAATGAAATAATACTTCCCCTTGCATTGCCAATTCGTACCCTAGGAAGACTTCAAGTCCCTAGGTTGTTTATTTTTGCTCTAAGGAACCACTTCAGCCCTAGGGCTATTTTGATATTATAGTAGGTTTTGATAGCTACCATGGATAGTACGCGTTAATGATTTTTTTGTCGTTTTCATTTTATTGCAGTCATGTAGAGGGAAATATGAAACATGTGTCATGCCAAACCTGCAAACTGTCACAAACATGTTAGTTTTGGGATGCACTAGGAACACAACAACTTGTGGCTGGGTGACCTAAGGTGATGCATCTATTCTGTTGTGCACTTTGAAAATACAGATGTCGAGAGTTTATTGAAGCTAAAGTGAACCCAAGTTCCATTTGGCAGTACAATGTGGACACGTATTATGGTTGCAAACACTAAGCAATCTGGACGTCTTCACTGGTAAGCTCGCTTGCTGCACCGGAAAAGTGTATGTG
Organism: Hordeum marinum; assembly: GCA_022496015.1. Lineage (NCBI taxonomy): Eukaryota > Viridiplantae > Streptophyta > Magnoliopsida > Poales > Poaceae > Hordeum > Hordeum marinum. The sequence continues at coordinate 532,037,369 of CM039678.1, read as the reverse complement.
CCCGGTCATCTTCAGCACTAAGCGACCCCGACGTGGTCACAGTGGTTTAACCACTTGATTTTTAGAGGGCACATGGATGAGCCTCTAGTTAGACAATAATTGCATCTCTATCATATGGTGCAGCGGAACCTTGTATCTGTTGCCAATCCCTCGATCTTATATTGTAGCGCGGAGGAAATATATCAAGTTAATAACTCATCTTTGATGCTGCACAACATTCGCCCCGTCACTGGGTTACTATCGTTTATTTATCTTCGTAGCTCCCATCAGTGGTTGCTTATGTGTATATAGCTCCCCTCCACCGGGCATGGTTCATAGTGACCAGCTAGCGAGAGTAGCTTCTATCCACCATGGTTTATTGCAGTGATTAGGTACCAAGAAGAAGACCATAGAAAGTTATATATATGCCATTTCGCCCAAGAGAGCTTGCTATCATGGATAGCACTCCTCAAGAAGATTTCACTTGTTTTTATTTTGTTGAAGTTGTGTGGAAGAAACATGAAATATGTGTGGTGCAACACATGGAAACTATCACAATCATGTTAGATTTGGGAGGCATCAGGAACAGATCAGCTTGTGAGGGTGTTTGGTTAGGCTTCCAGCCTGCTTCCGGCTTTCGCCTTCGAAGCCAAAAGCTCCTATTTATGGGCTTCCGGTTGCAGTTATGGCTTTCGGCCGAAAGCCACAACTACAGCCGGAGGCCCCTAAATAAGAGCTTTTGGCTTTGAAGCCGGAAGCTGCCTAGAAGCCTGACCAAACACTCCTTGTGGCTCTGTCCTATCCGGTGGTGCAACACGCATTACCAGTGCTACAGTAGTGTATTTTTGTACGCAAGGCGATAAGTAACGTAAACAGTGAACCAGGCTAACGCACGAAAGCAAAGAAGCCCAGGTTGTGCATATAATTGATGTGATGAATCGGATTGATTAGTTAATTACGTCTTGCTGCTTTCTCATGTGTTTTCAAAACAATAGTACTTTGCATGGAACAAATATTCAATCCACTTATTATACGAAGAAAGAGAGAATCCACTTAAATACTACTTTGTATGTGTAAATGGTTCAACCGAAAGAAGTAACACTTTTGGTTCAATACACCCCTCTAAACATAATGACGACTGAGATCTCTCTATACCCCTTCATAATGAAGGGTAGAATACTCTTTACATCGCGCCGATAAGCGGCCTTTGTACGTATATGGGTGCCTTTTTTTCCTTTCTTTTTAAAGGATGAAAAGAGTGCAGGTCATGTGAATCGAATTCAAGACCTATTGGTCTAAAGAGGACGAGACTATCCAACTAGGATATTTCATTGGTTTGCATATTTACTTCTTTTCTCTGTTTTCTACTACTTTAGTTCACGGCTGGGTCGGCCCATTGTTGAATCAGTCCATTTATCACTTTTTTTTCATTTTTTGTATTCATTCTATTTCCTTTTTTCCTTTTTAGTTTCTTTTTTATTTTTGAAAAATGTTCTCTATTTTAAATTTTGTTTATAAAGTACAAATAGTCGTATTTTGAGAAATATTGTACAGTTTTGTCAAACAATTGTTCGTGTGTTTCAAGACTGCTAGAATGTCAGAACACGAACATATTGTCAAAACAGCAACAAAATGTTGAACATGAAATTTTTTTAAAACACCATGAAATTTGAGAATTGAAGCAGAATAATAAAATATGAACAAAAATTTGAAACCAATTTGTTTTCAATTTTTGCGAATGCTTTGTATTGGTGAAGAAAATATATGAACACGGGATTAATTTCTAGATTGTAAATAAAATTTCAAACCATGAACATTATTTGGTCTATCTGAACGATGTCGAAAAAAAGAAACTTTGAGACGTAACATTCCATCCAACCCGGATTTTTTATAATTAAATTCTTGAAGATTTTCTAAAATTCGCAAATTTTGTTTTCTAATTCATGAACTTTTCTCCATATACTGGAAATCATTTCAACTTTTACAAACGTTTTAGAAAAGCACATAATTTTTTCATATTCAAAACTTCTTTCAAATTGGTGAATCTTCGGAACGGACCAATAGGCACCCAAGGGAAACGATGCAGCCGCCCAGTTGGTCAAGGCCTCAGCGTACAACAACAGTATTTGGGAATTTACTAACAAAAATTAGAAAAGTGTTCATTTCAGTAAAATTTTGATACACAATTTTAAATTCCAAAAATACTGACAAATTTTAATAAATAATTCGGATAGAGGAAAATGTTCATGTTGATTGGTAATTACAGAAATTGCAAATAACAAAAGCCTTGCCCTACGGTCGATCCCAAACCATCACCTTTGAATATGATGTGCTTCTTGACATGCATGAATTAACAAAAAAAAATGTCAGCACGTGGGTATGCTTAAGGTAGCCCCCTATACAAAATTTCAAGGAATTCGTACACCGAACTCAAGTTGCATTATGGTCGGCTAGTGTTTCAGGTTTTTCACCGCAAACACACTAGAAAATGCATAAAATTTCAGAATTCAATGACATTTGTCATGGATGCATGGAATGGTGATGCTACTATGTGCAAAATATTGGGTCCATTTTATTGATGTAAAAAAGGTGCATCTAGGCTTGTCCTGCCGGCCTACCCCAAACCGCCATCTTTGAGCATGGTGTGCTTGTTGTCATGCATGAAATGACACCAAAATTTGCCAGCATGTGGGCATGATCATTGCAGGTTTCCATGAAAATATGAAGGAATTCGGACAGCGAACACACGTTGCCCCACACTCCGCTAGAGTTTTAGTATTTTTCTCACCGGTAAACCCTAGAAATTTGAAGGAATTCGGACAGCGAACACATGGTGCTTGTCATGGCGATGCTACTGTGTGAAAAAGTTTGGGCTCATTTTATTGATGTGACAAGAAGTGCATCCATACTTGCTAATGCCGGCTTAGCTGAACCATCACCTTTCTACATGGTGTCCTTCTTGACATGCATAAAATGACACCAAATTTTAACAACATATGGGCGTGCTCATGCAAGGCCTCCATGCAAAACTTAAAGGAATTCAGGCATCGAACGCATGTTGTGTCATGTCCGACTAGTGTTTTAGTGTTTTACCACAAGAAAACTCCTAAAAAATGCATAAAATGTAGAACTCGATGAAGTTTATCATGGATGCTTGGCGTGGTGATACTATTTTTTTTTTTAAATGTGGTCTGTTTTTCTACCCCTATAAAAATATGAGTTGATGATGATGACGTGTCTGTCTTTGTGCAATCTACATCGTTTGATCTGCAACGTACGACTGAGACTGAATACGGTTGTCTTGAAACCTCCTATAGCGTGTTGAAAGTCTCGAGGTTCTTCTTCTCTCCCGATATAACCCGAATCTTCCGGAACCCCTCTCAAATTCCTCCCCGCCATCGGGTTTCAGAAGATTCGGGTTCTATCAGGAAAGAAGAACCAATGAATAGGATTTGGCCTCGAGTTTGCCTTGCTTTCTCTCTGGCCGTGCATACGGGAACTTTGTCTGTCGCCATGTCGCCGAACACTATCTCACCATAAACAATATCGAGGTGATTCTAGAGAAGCCACGCCGCCTGTCGCGTGCGTGGCAGAGCTGGTGCCGTAGACGTGGAAAGCAGGGAGTGCTCTACAAGTCGTCCATGTCTCTGTCCTATCGGTCGCAAACCACGAGGTGTGGTTGGGATTCAACCTACGTGTCGCCGTGCTGCTCGGCGTCCGGCCATCGTGTCCGCAGGCAGCGGCGATGTGGTCGACCCACTGTTGCATGTGTCGATATTGTGCGTGCTTAGCGCGACCTGTAGTTTGTAGTTTGTACACAGTTTTCCTTTTATAATGCAAAATCAGTGCTCCTCCCGTTCCTGGTTAAGAAAAAGACCGATAGGTGGAGTATTTGTTTGCACTGCACCACTCCGCAACCATGTTCCTGGTCATCTTCAACCTGGATCGATCCGGCATCATAGCACACAGTCCATCGTCAGGTTGAAGGAACATATACAAATTTTCCTTTTTGATGAAGAATACCGTCAATTGGACACTGTATAAAGGCAGCCTGATTTCTGGGAGTGTGGAAGCGTTGTAGACGATGGTGATGTAGACCTACGGTCGTGGCGGCTAGTTCATTTCTGCCAGCGCACGTGTCTGAATTTGGTGGTGATCATGTACAGCAGGTAAGGGCGTTCTACCTTCTGTTCCATCTTGTTTTAGAATGAACTTCCCCGCCTGAATTATATTCAATTGTCTATAAGGCTTTGCAGCCTTTTTGCAGGATAGGTTCAAGCAAAGCGAAATTACAAGGGAAACAGAAGAAGAAGAGATAAAGAAAAAACAACATACAACAGGGGAGAACAAAGAGAGTAGACACAACGCAAGCATCACCAATGTTATCCAACGGCATTGGCCAGCCGAACCAAGCTAGGACGCTGCACCATCGACGCCATCAAAAGGTATCACGCACCTGAGACTGCACAACGCCACGACATCACTCGCGACGGGGATACACTCGAAGGCCACGCGAAGCTGAGGCGACGCCACGACGCCCGTGTGCTAGAGGCAAAGACAACATCGCCGAGTAGACAGACAATACCATGACACTGCACCATTAACACAACCGAAAGGCATCGCGCAACCAAGACCGCTCAACGCCGCGACACCACCTGCGCCACGGGGCGCATTCAAACGGTCCACGGGGCGCATTCAAATGGTCGCGCGAGCTCTAGAAGACACCACGACACCTGTGCGCCACCGTCCCAGTCGCATAGGCATCGCCTAGCAGAGAACACACCAAGAAGTGTAGGATCAAGAACACGAGAAGAGCTCAAAACACCGTCGATCCTCACCCGACCGCACTACCACTACCCGGACCACCATTACAAACTCATCAACACGGCCAAATGCATGACCGAGCCAAGATCACAAAGACAGAGCACCACCTCCCTGCTACCAACGCCTGCACGGACCACCAACGGAACCATCCCAAGCCACCCGTCACCCAGCCAAGGCAAGCTCAAAGTCGAAGCCCAAGACGGGAGTGTGACGTTGAGCGCCACCATCGTCTAATCCGGGAGACCTGTGATCCAAAGTTTCCCCCGGAGCAATTTAGGAGGGGACACGAACACTAGCAGCACGACGTCTTCAGCAAGGAAACGACGCCCACAGGCTCCGCCGTCGTTAGCTCCGACCGAAACCAGAGCCCGGCTTTACACTGGTAGTGTCGGGCGCCCCCTAACCTGTAACCTGCTAGTCCACTCTGATCCAAACCAACCTGGCAGCGAGAGCAGTCGCAGCATGACCACGAACAGAGACCGCCGCACCATGCGAATCCTCCAAATCAGGAGAGCGAGCAGAGCTCGATCCAAGAGGCAAGCGAGAACAACACCCGCACCACACCAAGCCGCCGCACACCTCGTGCGTAAAAGCCCAGCGCACCCACCACATGCATCCGGTGGTCTAGCTGACCGGAGTGTGAAGGAACCGGCAGATCCGCCGCCGTTGACAGCACACACCCAGCCACCCGCGGCCGTCCAAGCTGAGGCAGATGGCACGGCCGTAGCCCCACGCTGCCCTCACGGCCGGGGGATCGCCCGCCCGCCACGCACGCCTTTGGAGGCATCGGAGGAACCGGTCGACCGGCTAGATCTGGGGGACGAAGCGTCGCGCGCGGGCCAAAGTTGGCCGGAGCACGGGGCGCACACCACCCCCCCGCCCTCCCCAACGCCACAGGGCACGGACAACGCGCGCGGAGGAGCGTCATGTGGCCGCCGCCGCCGCACGAGCCTTCGCTCGCAGCGGAGCCGCCCAGGCACGCCAGAGGCGCCTAGCGGATCAGCACGGGCCTTTGCCCGGCGGAGGCTTACGGGCGGCGGTGAGGAGGGGAAGAGCAGGGGAAGACGGCCCGGCTGTGGTGGCGAGCGCCGCCCAAGTCACACTGGGGAGGACGATGCGGGGGGAAGGAAACGATTGCGACTCATCCGCCAACTCACTTAATTGGACGAGTGGGTGTACAAGCTCATCCAAAGCTGTACGATGTATTCATGAAGCTTTTAACGTAACTCATTATTTGCACCATTGGCCTTGTCATGAGTTATTACCATCTTTTGTTTCTTCCAAGCTCTCATCTGGTGGGTGCACATAAATAGGCCTAGCCAGAGTTGTTCCCATTCTCCGTGATTTATTGCAGTGATTAGCTAGCCAGAGGAGGAATAAAGAAAGTCAGATAGGCCACTTTTCACAAACAAGATTGCATGGATAGTAGTCCTCAAGAAAATTCCAATCTTCATTTTGTTGAAGTCGTGTGGAGAGGAATAATAAAGAGTTAATACATGTTTTAGTATACAAACTTGTGGTGGTGGAACAGTTTCATACAAAAACTAAAAAACCCCAATAAAATAGTACATGAACTCTACTGTTGTAACGAACGTATACAAATCTGTGCAAACCAGTCCGCGTGAAGTACCATGTCGATAGCCCTGACGGACTGGAGCTGCATTTATGCAGAAAGCGTAAAATTCTGTCCTTAGTCCTCACCGGCGCAGGCTGAATGGAGTTTAACAAAAACAACATGGACGGTTGAGATATACGTATCGTGGACGACCTCGTAATCCATCCCCAAATCCCTCCCCTGTCTCCTCCTCGACGTCTTCAAGGCAACACTGTTTTGGGCACGAAGGCGTCGGCGACGACGATCGACACTGTAGTTAAAATAATATAAACTGTAGCTAAAAATATGTAAGGTGGCATGATAATATGATGCAACAGTCAAAAAATATAAACACATTGGAGACGTATCACAGAATCACTCCGCTAGTTTCCCAAGCTCTTGTGAGTGGTGGCAACCTTCCTCTCCTACCATGGCATGGAGATTCAGGGTATGGTCAGCGGCAAGAAAGATTATGCAATTCTGGCCATGACTTGATTTCGATGACGATGACTTGATTCTCTATAGACGGCACTCGACTCCGCCACACACATGAAATTATGGAGTGCACGCATTACTCGGCTGAAATGTTGTTTGGTCGCACCGGGGAGCACCAATGCATTACCCGGCTGAAATGTTGTTATACTTTCATTGAAACTATGACCCAAAGTCTCATTTTTATTTGTATCCATTTCAGATGTCACATATCAGTAGATGAGGTGTTTAACTTGTGAAAGAACAATAACTCACGGTCATCACCATCGAACATTCAAAAAAGAACGGTAATAAACAATTCAGAGTATAACAAATGCACTAAAAGATCTAGCTAATTGATATTTCATTGCATGTATTACATAGTATATACATCCAATACTTTGGAGGCACATTTCGTCTCCCTCGCCGGGCATGCACCTTAGCAAGATATTCAAGCTGTGTGTCCGGTTTATTGTAGTCTCAACTTTTGTGGCATCAAATTAATTAATGTCCAAAGCAGAGCCATGCTTCGGACCGGCGTGGAATTTTTTCCAAAGTAATTTTGTATCGTTTGCATTGTTACTTGTAATTTCCAGTACTTTTGGTCTCGTAGAATCATCGATCACTGTAAAACTGATAATTTGCGAGTACCCGTGAATTTACACTAGGCACACGGCCAAACACTGAGCAACACTATAGTTTTTCATGTAGAACATGGTGCTAGTTTAATAATGTTCAGGTAATTCACTACGAAATTTAGAGAATAGGCGTCATCGAAATAGAAAGTTAGTTTAATAATGTTAAATTTATCAACTACAGACTTTAAATGTAAGCGACATAGAAACAGAATATTTGTTCGTAATGCCGAGACTCGAGAGTGCCTTCGAGAGTGCCCTTTAGCCATCTTCCCACTCAATCTCAGCTTCTTCGTCCACTTCTTCAGCCTCACGTTTGATATTTGTGTCCATCTGATGTTCCCAAACGGCTTCATAAAAAGCCTTGGCGAATTCCTGCTCCAACATACGCTTCTCTTCGTCTTCATTCGAGTTCATCATCTTTTTATCATCCTCGTTTTCATCCGCTTGTGCTTTCCCACCGGTCTGTTCTGTAATTTCCATACGTTTTGTGATCATCCATGGAGGAAAGATATTCGACCCTGAACCATCTCTCCTGCTAGACTGATCTGCACCATGAGAAAATAATATTCCAACTTCAAGATCTGTCTCTGCTGGGCGACACGGAACTACGGCAACAATATTATTTGCCTTGTGCCATGATTGCAGGCTCATGAACTCTGGAGCTGCCAGGCCCTCCATCCTCTGGATCTGCACCTGCAACGGCTCCAGCTGCGCGTCCATCCTCTGCTGCATGTCTTGCAACTTCTCGAGCCGCCTACGCTTCAGTGCGCGGTTGCCATCATCACCATCATCGCCGGCGGCTTCATCGGTCGCGATGGTGTCTGAGTTTTCTACGACCAGTTCGCCGCTACAGTACTCGCAGCAGAAGCACTCGTAGTCGTCAGCGATAAGTCTGAGGGCGTCCAATGCAGAGTACTTTCTCCCACAGCCAGGGCACATGTACCGCTGGATCGTGGCTCTGCTGTCGGCCGTTAGCTCGTCTCTGATCTTCTTCCTCATGCGGTGTATCCGGTACCTGACGGCGTCGCAGGCCTGCGCGTAGTCCAGGCAGCAGTAGGACTTTTGGTGCATCTTCGCCTTCTCCTTCTCGTCGCCCTCCTTGGTAGTACTACCATCAGCGGCGGCTGGTTTGGCCGGCGATGGCTCCTTCCGGTGGTCCCTCGCCACTATCTTGTCTTCCTCGAGGTATCGGAGGACGCGGCGGACCGTCTTGGGCTTCATTCTTAGAGATGCGGCGAGATCGTCCTCTCGGACCCATTGCCCGTTCCGTCTGATGAGGGCGTAGAGTACGACGACGGCCATACCCTGTGCATGCTGCTGGCCGATGGTGGCAGTCTCCGGGAGGAGTTCCTCATAGAAAGCTCGCGCCGCTAGGCTTACCAGCCGGTTGAAAGGGCGGACAGACGTCATCTCGGCGGCGGGGGCGGTTGCCGCTAGGCTTACCAGTCTCCCGGTAGATCGATCAATTGTGGGCAAACCTGTGGCTGGGGTGATTATGTATAGACGTAGGCGGGCCGGCTGGACTGGACTCCGGGACGGAAACGGGAAAGGAATTGGAGTCAGTGTGTAACGGACTCAGATATGCCTGTGCGTGTCCGACGGCCATACAAGAACCAATTCTTTTCCCTTTTCCTTCCAAAAGAAGGCACTAAAAATCCATAAAAATCCCCTGTATTTTCGTCTGACTCCCCCTAATACTAGGAGAGCAACCGTATTGCCATCACCCCAGCGTCACGTCCAAGTGGTCTATACCGGGGAAGCAAGTTGTGCATAAAGCCTGGGTTGTCGAGAGGTCACTGAGCTTGGGATGCTGCCTCCATCGTAACTGTACGTCGGTCGCCGATGAGATGATCAAATTCATTTGGACTACTTACGTGACATGAGGTTGAGGCGTGACGCCGTACTGTTGCTGTTCTACAGCAGCCTTGCCATCCTCCTAATGCATCCCAAATCTAACATATAGTAGGACCATATAGTAGTCGCGCATGATAAGATGATGTGCATGATGATGAAGAACAGCAAGCAAATACTTTCCTAATGCATCCCAAATCTAACATATGTGCAGTAATGTGTCTGTGTGCTCAATAAATATACCATATTTCTGCGAAACATGATTTTCATAGAGTAAATTCAAGGAAATTATCTTGAATACTATATATCCACGGTGGCTAACTCACTTGAGATAAATGAGGTATATGTATCTTTACTTTTGTTACTTGCAGGCTGATCACTTACAAAACATGGTGCATGCATGATACCTATATATATATATATACATGCATGTTGAATGGGAGCTAGCAAGAAATAAATATGATAATAACTTATCGGATGGCTGATGGTGTGTAACTTTGATGATGAGCTATTAGATTGCCATACGTTTTCTTAGAAAAGTAGTAAGTTTCATGAGATTATATATGCACTCCAACAAGCAAGCAAGCTCACCGTACTTGGATTGATATTCAGATCACGGATAAACTATACTAAAGAAATTGAATTCATTTACCCACACCACATATATAGTGTCAAGATCTTTTGGAAGTCAGCAAACTAGTTTGGATATGCCACAACATACCATTCCATTAACCTTTTTTGAGGTCTGTATGGTCAAACATCCAACACCCTGCACCTGGGCCTTTCCACTGAGCACATTCACATTTAATAAAAAATAAAAAATGTTGTTATCCGAGAAACTTCAACAGATATATTTCATTGATGCTATCATTTAGCTAGGAACAAAAACACAAAGACATTTGTTTTCAGTAACTAGGTATCACTTGGAAGTTATAGAGGCAGACAGAGATGCATGGTAAGATGCCTTGCCTAAGTATGGATTTTTTGTACCCTCATACCAGTGTACACTCTATCTAGACGGAAGAGGATTTGTGGCTCTCGGGTGCCACACATCTCAATATGAATATAGCATTAAAACATATTAGGGAATTAAAAAAAACTGAAATTTTGGATATGAAAGCTGGCTGCCCATTGCACACTCGTTTTCAGTTTCGTGTGGAATGGGTGCCCATGGTATCCGCCGCACAAGAATTACCGTGCGACATACGTTACATCTAGGCACAATAATTACAGTCTTACATCCAGTTTTTTTCTTCTACACATACGGATTTTTTGTCTATTTTACTGACATCCAGTTTTATAAATGTTCTGAGATTTTATTTAATGCTATTTACATATATGGATGTGTCGTGCTCCAATGCATTTCCCCTATCTAGACCATTCAGTTTGCATCAAGGTTCGTATTATCCTTATATACATGTTTCTATTTTTTCTGATAAACATGAGAACAAACAAGAGAACGTTTGACCTTGAAACTTTGCAAATCAACTATACATTAGTGTTAATCACTGTATAAAAATCTTTGTCATATTTTATGAAATATAAAATTTTCAAATTTGAAGTGAATCATACAATTTTTTATGTTGCGCAAAAAAATCCGAAAACTCTTCTGCACATGGTAGTACTTGTATGATGTTGATCTGCAAAGTTTAGGTTCAAATGTTCTTTTATTTGAGACAAAAACGATAAGTTTTCTTGCACGAACTTTGATGCAATAATGGATGGTGAGGATAAATGGTACACTGGTATTGGGGTACAATCGGAACTTTCCTCGCCTCAGGAAAGCCTCAATCAGAGCGGCTTTCCTAAGGGACCCGTCATGAAAATATATATATCCGAGTTGAGCCATCGGCTTTCCATAGACGAAAGAAGGTGATAATCCAAGACCTCTCTGCGATAGTGTTTTGTAGTGGTGATCTAGTCGTTAATTTATTTGAGAATAGCGTTTTACTCAATAGAGCATGGCTAGTAGATATTACACATTGTACATATACATTTCCGTGAGTCGATTAGGTGGACATTATTATGGAAGATGATGGCCTTTAGATTTTTATATGTATGTACACCAACATCATTTAAACATTGATCCTCAGAATCAAGTGTATTGTAACTTTCTGCAGACAAAATTTAGACCGAGTAGGTTGTTAAATTTACCAACATGTGCATCAGTTTACATATGACATGCACAACTCAAACTATTTAAACATGGAAATACACATGCAGAGTAGGAGTACAATAGATCTAGAGTCTATTTTACCACAAAATATATAAGGGTGTGGCTTGATCTTGCCTCTGTGAGACCTGCCGAGCCCACTGCTAGACATGTACTACTTGTTTTCAAAGCATAATGCATGTTCATATCGGCTTTTTATGGCATTGTTATTCACTTTGATGGTGATGCTAAACTTCCGTTTTTTCCTTCATGATCTTCTATTTCAAATGATTCATGTGTCTTTTGATCCACAAACACTACGGTTTCGTCATAGTGTTTTTTTATAACATAATGAGAGTGATCTCCATTCGTAAGGTGGATTATTATATGACAGCTAACTTCCGAGTCAGACCTATTCGTAAAAATAAATGTGTTTGTGGTTTTATTTGTTTCCAAGCTAAGTGATAGCTACACTGAATTATTTTTGTTGAAGTTTCCTAGATAATAAGATTTGGATAGTGCATCTTTGCATATGTAGGTGTTGGAGGGTTTTGCATTGTGTGACGACACTAACCTCCGAGAGCTTAATAGAATATTGACCGAAAAAATTCAAAGTGGTAAGTTGTCTAGAAGATCTTTACATGATTTATTGTGGCTAAGTGAATTCAGTGTCTTTGGTCTACTTTATCTTGATTTTAATATGCATCCAAGTAAAGTAAGCTCACTTGGTTGGAAGAGTGAATATATAATCTCATGAAAGCATTTACTGTTTCTCTAAGAAAAAGTATAGCAAGACAACAACTCTACCATCGGTGCTTCGCACCATCAGCCATCTGGTTAGTTATTTTCGCCTTTATTTCTACCTAACTCCCATTCTGTATGCAAGTATATATAGCTTCCATCCACCGAGGTTTGTATTGATCATCCAGCAAGGAGCAGCGTAAAAAGTTACATATAGGTCATTTTATCTCAAGTGAGCAAGCTATAGCAACTATGGATATAGTTCAAGTGAAAAAAAATTACCCTCCGTTTTAATCCATAGTTTCATGTTTCAACAAAGTATAGAACCTCTACATAGTAGCACACACGCGGATTGCTAGAACTTTAAACACGCAGAATACTATAAAATAGGATTGATTGGGAGGCATTAGGAAACATTTCCTTCTAGAAATTCAGTATTGTGCAATACATCTTCTATGTACCGTTACTGCATAGTTCCACGATGCGCAATATAATTAGAGTTAGCAAGAGACTCTAGAATAACAGCAAAATGAAACTTCTTTGATCCAGATGGACTAAGAGCGTTGTTAGTTTCTTGCAAAAAAAATTCTTACTAGCGTTTGGGAAAGCCCAAAATATTTGATATTAATTGATTTAGTAACAAACAACCGACCTAGTTTGTATTACTTTTCTTGTAAGTTTTGGTAATGCAAAACCATTAGTTTCAAACTAACTTTTCCCTACATCTCGATCTTTGTAAACTCCAGCAAACAATTGTGTAGTGAGGATGCAATTACGAATAGTGTCTAGAGAAGTTGCACACATACACTTAGCCATAGTACACACACTACATCACAACACTTAATTGGGGGCACTTAACTGCCGGTAGAAGTACGTGAATAAGGGCAAATGATCTGCCGGGAAACCTGTTACTGCCGGGAGAAGTATTTCAGGACAGAAAAACTGCCGATAGAACTTGACGAATAAGGGCATAAAAACTGCCGGCAACCGTGTCCACTTTAGAGGGCACATTATCTGGCGGGACAAGTAAACCATGGCCCATTTACTGTCGGGACTATCTTTGGCGGGAGACCGAAATAAAATTGGGCCAAACGCGCGCTACCGAGCAAAAGCCCGCCAAAGCTGAAATTTTTTGCACCGAACGAAGTATTGACTCGGCCCCAATCTCCCAAACTCTATTCCAAATCGCCCCCAAATCCAGTCCGATGTGTGCCCTTGCCGCCGACGCCCCCATACGCGATCTGCCCTTGCCGCCGCCGCCGTCGCCAACCACCACACCCAGCTTATCTGACTACATCCTCACCCCCAAGCAGCGGATCGCCCGTGCCCTCTCGCCTGCGTCGACGCCTCCTTCTCACCCGCATCGCCGCAACCCTTATCTTCTCGCCGGTGGTCCCTATTCCTCTCGCTCCGCGTCGCCTCTTGGTAGAGTTAAAGGTATGGCCGCAAGGAGCAGCGTAAGGAGTTATGCAGCAGGATGGTTCTGAAGCTGTTAGATCTGAAGTAGGAGGACGTCGCCGTGTAGCTGGAGCAGAAGGAGCGTGGGCATGCGGCGGCCTTCTCCTGCTCGAAGTCGGCAGCGCCAAACACCAGCGCTCCCCCATCGCCCTCGGCCTGCAAGGAGGAGAGCCTACCCCAGGTCGGGCCCGAGATGTGCAGCAGCAGGGGCAGGGGAGCGAGGCGGCGGGCGTCGTGGTGGCGGGCTCGTCTTCGAGGCACTGGGGGCGTCCACAGCGTCGTCGACGCCGGGCAGCGGCGGGTCCTCGTTCAGGCTGCGGCAGCTCCTCCATGCGCGCGGCCATCTTCCTCTGTTGCGTCAATGACTGATTATGGCTACGTCTCTGAATCTAGGTACACCTCTTGCGCCTGACCATGAGCATTAGCAAGCTGCTGGGCTGAACATGCTTGGGACATGTTGTCCGTGAACATACTGGCTGAACTTGCTGTTTACCGTGAGGACAGTAACTTTACTTGCTGCTAATAATTCATCTACTCCCCTGCGCCTGATTATTTTGTTGTTGTCTGAACATGCTGGGAGTAACTTGACTCCTTCAGCCAATGTTAATTTCTGTTGTTGTTGTTGTCTGAACATGCTGGGCGTACGTAGGAGTACTTGTATTGTTGCTTCGAGTAAATGTTGTAGTTTAACGGAAATCAAAATTTCTGAAATTATGTTTATTCACTACAGCAGTGGATACTTTTGAATGACTCCACACACGTTCTAGTAAGTCTTATATAATCTTTTGGTGCTAAACAAGTGGATGCTACAACTTAATACTAAATCAGTAAAACACTTTAGGAGTACTAAAAGCAAGCTTTTGGCAAAAAGGTTTGTATTGTGCTGTTTATCCCCATTGGTTGATCGATGTGAGATCATAGTTCAACTGTCATCCCACACATATTACATGGAAAAAAACAACTAGCTAGAGAGCTTATCTACATCTCCTTTCATTTTGCTGCAAAGACAGACTGAAAGTGGAGTCTTCTTCTTGAGTTTAAACGTTATAACATGTCTCAAATCTAGTTTTTACTCAATATAAGTTATTATTTTGTAAGAATAACATGAAGCATTGACTCTTATATGTTCCATGTATTATGTCAGGACAAGTAGTCACTAGCAGCTGAGCAAAGGCTACAACATGCTCGGAGGAGAAGTTTTTATGGAGACAGAGTACCCACTTTGTAAGGCATATATCCAACCTGAACTTATGTACTCTGTTGAGCCGTTAGGTCTCCCGAACCCGTATTCATGTGTCGTATAGAATACTAGCAGGTGCAACTCCCCAAGAAACCAAAATGATTTGATGTTTACTGTAAGGTGGTAAAGAAAATTAGCTACACACTAAAAGAACATCATGTGTGTACTAGTAGTAGTACGTACATGCTGGAGCTACTAGATTAGTACGTACATGGTTGTTAAGATGAGGCTGCATGCATCACTCGAAAAAAGAGATGATTAGTCCGTACTTGTAGCAAGCATCCCAGCTAGCTAGCTACTTACATTTTAGTCTGCATCCATTTTAGTCTATTTTAGTCTGCATCCATTTTAGTCCATTTTAGTCTGCATCCACATTAGGTCATTTTAGTAAACAATTTTTTTGGGAAAAATGAGAATACAGAGGAGAAATGAAATAGCCTGCATCCATTTTAGACCAGTAGCAATTTTGCCAAAGGTGACCGTGGCAAACATTTTATCCTGTTACAAGCACATTATTTGAATGAGATGGCTTTTATTGTTGGTGGCTTATTTGTATGCCTAACAAGTTTGGTGTTTTTCTTTGTGGGTAGCATAACCTCAACCTTTATTTTACCATAAACACGTTGGCAATGACCGAAATATCATTTTTTTTACTGTTATGTTACTATTACTAGAATGAAACGAGCCGTGTACAATTGTACATCGGCCTGATTCAAATCCTTTTCATCTCCAATGAACGAGCTGTGTACAACATCAGCCTTGATTTAAACTCCACGTACCGAATAGCTTCACGGCGTGTGTTGCTTCAGCCAACGCCTAGTAGCAAGGCAAACAGAGAAGGCCTTACAACACTTGTCCTTACTTGATGTAAATAATGCATTTTTATCGGGCTATCTTGTCCTTCCAGTACTAGTTGCATGCTTATATTACAACAGGTTATTGTCCTATGAGATCTCTGTTTTGAGTTTCCGGTCTGCTGCAGGTTTCCCAAAGATACACTGGTTGATGAAGGTTTTGATGATCTAGAAGCTTTTCGATGATCTACAAGCTTATGAAAGTTTGGATGATTTACAAGCTGCTGAATGTTTGCAAGACCTACAAATAATTTGTGAAGGGATAGTGTAATGTGCCCTGTTTCTTGAACCTGGTGACATTGGCAGGTTCTGGTAATTTTGGTGGTTGTTTTGGCACTTAAGCCACGGTATGCTCTTTTTGGTTGTGCGACACATCTAAAAACATATGTATTTCTGCCCATGTACTTCTCCTTTTGTGGCAGAACCTGCTTATATACGGTCGTTATGTTTATTAAATAAAATTTAAGGTTTTCGATGAGGCCTACATGTTACTTTGAAATGTATGTCTAAATTGTGTGATCTGGCCTGAGTGTTTGAATATAATGAATGTGTATTTTGCATTAGGGTTACCAACAACAGTTTGCTAGTGAAATCAAAGTGCTGGCATAATAACTGCCGGCCTAACATGCATGTGCAGGCAATATGACTGCCGGTAATTGCAGTTTCATCTGCCCCAACAAATCTGCCGGGAGAAAGAGACTGCCGGCAAATACATGGCCCTGGGCAAAGAAACTGCTGGGACAAGTAATCCCCGGCAGCCGTTCTCATGGCAGTTCACTGTCCCGGCAGTTTGACTGCCCTTACAAGTTCCTTCTCCGGCAGTTTTCTTGTCCTTACATCAGTGTTGTGGTGTAGTGACATAGATATTCAATTTCGAAATAGAATTCATGCATATCTGTACATCTAAAAAAGATGCAAGTTATGTGCTTGTGTACTAGATACTTATGCTCAAGCATGTTGGGTAAGACATACGAAAATGGAACATCTTCTCAAGTCCTTAATCTTCTGACGAAATATTAATTAATTAGTTTGTAATACAAAGTTAAAATTCAATCTATCATGTATCATATATAAAGAACATAATGTCTCACGGTTGAGCTTTAGTTCCTCTTATTGATAAGATATCGCACAAAAAAACATGATCATCCCCAAGCGCATCTAAATTTTAATAACTGTGTAATATCATAACAAACAAGATATAGCATGCTTGAATACAAATGCCAGATCGACAAACTCACAATCCCACCTTTAGTTTCATGTATCAATATAATATTACATATAGCCGTCATGCTTTAGTTTCACATGTAAAATTAGTGTTTTTCTTAGTTATTCGAACCTCAATCTGTCATAAGTACCAGTATTGTATCATAGAAACACGACACAAATTAAACTTACATCTAAAACAGACTTTTAATTTGCTTAGCGCGACAAACCTCAGTTATGTGTATTGATCTAAGATCTTGTATGTACGAACTATAATTCTGCCCAAATTTAAACTAAAATTGGTGTAGCTACTATAAAGTAACAAATACTTATCTGCATAGTAATAATGATGGGTGAGCCGACTGGTTATTTCAATGTTAGTCTCACTAGGGCATCCCATACATGTACAAACTACACCCCGATTAGACATAGTTCATTATATGCAAAACAATATTGTATAATATTCAAAAAACCTACCATAATGGTAGTATTTATTATTTTTTAGGTTGGATATCTTCTCCTCCCTTTGCCAAATAACTACAAAGTGGTGGAAATGGCTATGAGGGGTTAAAGCAATTAACTGTCCAAATCGTTATATTGACTTGCAAAACATCTTGACACAACCAGTTTTGGCTAACTGAACTCAGTTTCTCGTATATTTTATCTTTGATCTCAATACCTTGCCAAATACAACAGTTCTCACTAAGTTGGAGGAGTGAATGTATAGTCTCACCAAGCCTCGTGTAGTTTATTTAACGAGGGTTACACCTACACACCATCCACCTTGCCGATTAGACATTATACATTTATTTCTTCCCAATGCCGATCCAATGTGCATGCGTACATGTAACTACCATCTGTCGCGGTTGTTTTTAACAGCCTAAAGATACTCCGCTTATCTCAAGTGAGCAGCTACCATGGATACTACTTGAGACAATGCACCTCATTTTGTTTTGTTATAGTGTTTTGAGAAAATACAAATCGAACATTGTACTATAAACACACACTATCGCATGAACTCAACAATTTGTTCTTAATGAGGGATATGTAGTTTTCATAGTCACACTAGTGGCACTTTGGAATAGTTCTCATGTCTTTCCATTTTATCATAACATCCAATTTCTTAATTAAACAAAGTTTATATAATATTAAATGTAAATTTCTATGGATGGTCCTCTTCTCCCCCCATCGAGAGATTACTACAGACACTAGTAGAAAACATGACATTGGTTCGGGCCGGGCCAGCACATTAGTCCCGGTTCAGTCACGAACCGAGACCAATGGGGGCAACGGTCCTGGTTCGTGAGGCCAGGGGGCCGGGCGGGCCACGTGAGGCATTGGTCCCGGTTCTTCTAGAACCTTTGGTACCGGTTCCAGACACGAACCGGGACCAACGTGTCTCGCTCCTGGCCCACAACCATTGGTCCCGGTTCGTGACTGGATCCGGGACCAAAGGGTGTCATTTAGTCCCGGTTCTAGCCACGAACCGGGACCAATGAGATGCCTATATATACCCCTCGCCAGCGAGCAGAGCACTCCACACTGCTCTGTTTTTTTGGTCGACGAGGGAGAGCTTTGTGGTGCTCTAGCTCACCTCCTATGCACATGAGGTGTTTGATGAAATGCCTAAGCCAAACTTAAGCTTTCTCCTCTCGAAGCTCCTTGTCCAAACTCTATTTTCGTCAAGATTTGTCTAGGTTTGGCAGTCTGCCCTGTCCCGTCCCCGTCCTGAAACCGCCGTTGATCGCCCGCGCGTGGTGAGCCTCTTGATCTTATGTTCTTGCTAAAAGAAAATATAGTTACTCGTATGATTTTCTTACTTTTATTATTGTTCACTTCTCTATTCATGAGATGTTGTAATGGTTTTTAATACACTTTATTATATAACACACGTAGATGAACTGGCAATGGATGTACGGTGACCGACGTAACTCTGAGTATATTAAGGTCCTACATAATTTTCTCGAAGCGGCTGAGGCAAACAAGCAGAATTGCTTTATGCCTTGTCCATGTACTGTCTGTGAGAATACGAAGTCTTTCTCCAACTCTAAAACCCTTCACTTCCACCTGCTTCAGAAGGGTTTTATGCCACACTATAATGTTTGGACCAAGCACGGAGAAAGAGGGGTTATGATGGAAGACAACAAAGAAGAAGAGGATGACGACAACTACCCTCCCCCTGAATACGGTGATGCTGCAATGGGGGAAGATGAAGATCAAGAGGAACCAGACGATGTGCCCGATGATGATCTTCGCCGGGTCATTGTTGATGCATAGAGAGAATGCGAAAGTGAAAGGGAGAAGTTGAAGTTCGATCGCATCTTAGAGGATCACAAAAAAGGGTTGTACCCAAATTGCGAAGATGACAACAAAAAGCTCGGTACCACACTGGAATTGCTGCAATGGAAGGCAGACAATGGTGTATCTGACAAGGGATTTAGTTCGCTACTGAAAATAATGAAGAAGAAGCTTCCAAAGGATAACGAATTGCCCGACAGTATGTACGCAGCAAAGAAGGTTGGATGCCCTCTAGGATTGGAGGTGCAGAAGATACATGCATGCCCTAATGATTGCATCCTCTACCGCGGTGAGTATGAGGAACGGAACGCATGCCCGGTATGCGGTGCATTGCGGTATAAGATCAGAAGAGATGACCCTGGTGATGTTGAGGGCCAGCGCACCGGAAAGAGGGTTCCTGCCAAGGTGATGTGGTATGCTCCTATAATACCACGGTTGAAACGTCTGTTCAGAAACAAAAAACATGCCGAGTTGATGCAATGGCACAAAAAAGACCGTAAGAAAGACGGGAAGTTGAGATCACCCGCTGACGAGTCGCAGTGGAGAAAGATCAAGAGAAAGTGGAGCGACTTTAGAGGTGACCCGAGGAACGTATGGTTTGGTTTAAGTGTAGATGGCGTTAATCCTTTTGGGGAGCAGAGCAGCCACCATAGCACATGGCCTGTGACTCTATGTATGTATAACCTTCCTCCTTGGTTGTGCATGAAGCGGAAGTTCATTATGATGCCAGTGCTCATCCAAGGCCCTAAGCAACACGACAATGACATTGATGTGAACCTAAGGCCATTAGTTGATAAACTTTTACAGCTATGGAATGGAAGAGGTGTACGTGTGTGGGATGAGAACGAACAGAAAGAATTTGACCTACATGCATTGCTGTTTGTAACCATCAACGATTGGCCTGCTCTCAGTAACCTTTTAGGACAGACAAACAAGGGATACCACGCATGCACACACTGTTTAGATGACACCGACAATATATATTTGGACAAATGCAGGAAGAATGTGTACCTGGGGCATCGTCGATTTCTTCCGACCAACCATCAATATCGAAAGAAAGGAAAGCATTTCAAAGGTGAGGCAGATCACTGGAAGAAGTCCGCCTTTTGTATCGGTGATCACATACTTGATATGGTCAATGATTTACAAGTAATATTTGGAAAGGGTCCTGGCGGACTATCTGTTCCGAATGACGCTGACAAACACGCACCCATGTGGAAGAAGAAATCTATATTTTGGGACCTACCCTATTGGAAAGACCTAGAGGTCCGCTCTGCAATCGACGTGATGCACGTGACGAAGAATCTTTGCATGAACCTGCTAGGCTTCTTGGGAGTGTATGGGAAGACAAAAGATACATCGGAGGCACGGGAGGAACAACAACGTGTGCATGAAAAAGACGGTGTGCATCCAAAGCAGTATGAAGGTCCTGCCAGCTACGCTCTTACCAAAGAAGAAAAGGAAATCTTCTTTGAATGCCTGCTCTGTATGAAGGTCTTGTCTGGCTTCTCGTCGAATATAAAGGGAATAATAAATATGGCAGAGAAAAAGTTCCAGAACCTAAAGTCTCATGACTGCCAAATGATTATGACGCAACTGCTGCCGGTTGCATTGAGGGGGCCATTGTGAATCTATGTGCATTCCTCAATGCAATCTCTTAGAAGGTGATCGATCCAGGAATCCTGTCAAGGTTAAGGAGTGATTTGGTGCAATGTCTTGTTAGTTTCGAGCTGGTGTTCCCACCGTCCTTCTTCAATATCATGACGCACGTCCTAGTTCATCTAGTCGACGCGATTGCCGTTCTGGGCCCTGTATTTCTACACAATATGTTCCCCTTTGAGAGGTTCATGGGAGTCTTAAAGAACTATGTTCGTAACTGCGCTAGGCCAGAAGCAAGAATCTCCATGGGCCATCAAACCAGAGGATGTCATTGGGTTTTGTGTTGACTTCATTCTTGACCTTAAGAAGATTGGTCTCCCTCAATCGCGGTATGAGGGGAGACTGACTGGAGAAGGCACGCTAGGAGCAGACTCAATAATATGTAGGGACGGGCATTCTTGGTATTAAGCACACTACACAGTTCTATAGGATTCCACCTTGGTGACCCCGTATGTCGATGAACACAAGAATATTCTGCGCTCCAAACACCCGGAGCAGTGTGATGACTGGATTACATATGAACACATCAGGACTTTCGGCCGTTGGTAGCAAACACGTCTCATGGGTGACAACACTGTTTCTGATGAGCTGTACTCGTTGGCCAGGGGACCATCTTTGACTGTATTGACTTACAAAGGGTACGAGATAAATGGGAATACATTTTACACGATCTCCCACGAGGAAAAGAGCACCAACCAAAACAGCAGTGTCCGCTTTGGTGCAGCAACCAAGAGGGGAAAGGACACATATTATGGTTACATAGTGGACATATGGGAACTTGACTATGGACATGATTTCAAGGTCCCTTTGTTTCAGTGCAAATGGGTCAATCTGTCAAGAGGCGGGGTACAGGAAGACCCACAGTACGAAATGACAAAAGTGGATCTGAACAATCTTGGATACACAGACGAACCGTTCGTCCTAGCCAATGATGTGGCGCAGATTTTCTATGTGAAGGACATGTCTACCATACCGAGAAAAAGAAAAGGTAAGGAAGCGAATACATCATACGATGAGCCAAAGCACCACATAGTTCTTTCAGGAAAAAGAGTCATCGTGGGATTGGAGGGCAAGACAGACATGTCTGAAGATTATGAAAAGTTTCATGAAATTCCTCCCCCTTCAAAGTCAAGGCTGACCCAAGCACCCTGTTAAATGATGAAGATTATCCATGGTTACGACGCAATAAGCAAAGGACACAAGCGAACAAAAAGTGAAGACTTTCTCTCCACAACTATATCATTGCAGTGACATGTGAAGAAATGAAATGCCTTTTGTAACACATGAGTTTTCGTGCGAAACCCTAATACTTCGAAAAAGATTTTCCGTTTTGTACACGAAGTGCATCCAGTTTCGCCGTAACCCTCTCAACGTTTTATGACATGCTATGTGGGTAAAATAATGATACCATGGCAACTTTCAACCTTTCCAGAGTTCATTTGAAGTGCTTTTCAATTTCAGGGTCATTTAGCTCAAAAAATCAGTAAGTGCATGAAAAATACCAAATGAAGTTAGAAAGGGTTAAAAATTGATGATTGGCTTTGAATGGTGCATTTTGAATACACAAAAAGTCTGGAGTTCAAATGAGTTCAAAAAAATGAAATCCCTTTGTAACACATGAGTTGTCATTCGAAACCCTGATACTTCGAAACAGATTGACCATTGTGTACAGGAAGTGCAATCATTTTTTGCCGTAACCTTCTAAACTTTTTAGCACATGCTATGTGGGTGAAATGACGATACCATGCCAACTTTTAACCTTTTCAAAGTTCATTTGAAGTGCTTTTCAATTTCAGGGTCATTTAGCTAAAAAATCAGTAAGTGCATGAAAAATACCAAATGAAGTCAGAAAGGGTTGAAAATTTATGATGTGGCTTTGAATAGTGCATTTTGAACACACAAAAAGTATGGAGTTCAAATAAGTTAAAAAATGAAATCCCTTTGTAACAGATGATTTTTCTTCCGAAACTATGATACTTCGAAAGAAATTGTCCAGTTTGTACACGGAGTGCATCCAGTTTTTGCCGTAACCCACTCAACTTTTAAGCACATGCTATGTGGGTGAAATGATGATACCATGTCAACTTTCAACCTTTTCAGAGTTTGTTTGAAGTGCTTTTTAATTTCTTTCAAAACATCATGGGAGTGGAGTTCAAAAAAGAATGAGCTAAAAAGCTTTTATAAACCTCTAGTATTTTTGAAACAATAATTATATAAAAATTATGCAACTAAAATTATCAAAGTATTTTTTGTTCAAAACATTAATAGAAAAAAGAATATAATGATAAAACACATTGGAAATAAATAAAGCAAGAAACAAAACAAGATAATGGAAATTATGCAACTAAAATTATCAAAGTATTTATTTGTTAAATAGAATGAAATAAAATAACAGAAGAAAAATACTAGAAAAAAATGAAAAAATAAATAAAGCAAAAAACAAAACAAAAATACTGCAAAAAAATAAAAAATTGCCGCCTACTGGGCCACTGTGGCCTGAATACGATTAGAAACCCAACCAGCCAATTGGGCCAAGATTCAAGCCCACGGAAGGCCCACTAGGCCCACAGGCAGACATAGTGGTTAGGCCCGTAAGTCTGCTTTAGAGAGGAGCTCGAACTCTCAAGCGCACCGCGCCTTATAAACAGGTGGGGCGAAGTCTCCACTAGCGAGGTGGGACTAAACTCCCACCACGCCGCTGTGCAAGGCCATTGGTCCCGGTTGGTGGAACCAACCGGGACCAATACCTACCTTTAGTCCCGGTTGGTGGCACCAATTGGGACCAATGCCCACCTTTAGTCCCGGTTGGTGCCACCAACCGGGACCAAAGGTCTCTGCTTCCCGCCCTTTGGACTACCGAAACGAGACCTTTGGTCCCGGTTGGAGCCACCAACAGGGACTAATGGTGGATCCAACCGGGACGAATGGTTGGGCTATATAAGCTAGCACTTAGGATTTTCCCCCAATTTCTCCCATCGCAGCACCCTGCCTCCTCGTCACCGTCGCCATCGACGCCCTCGCCCTGCCCTGCCCCGACGCCGTTCGTCACTGTCGTTATTCGTCACTACCGTCGCCGTCGCCCTTCTTCCCCGCCGCCGCGCCTTGCCGTCGCTGTCACCGTCGCCATCGCCGCACCATTCGTCACTGCCGTCACCGTCGCCCTGCCTTCGCCGTGCCCTGCCCCGATGCCCTTCTTCCCCAACGCCGTTCGTCACTGTCGTCGCTGTCGCCGTCGTCGCCGTCGCCGTCGTCACCGTCGCTGTCGCCGTCGCCGTGCGCCCTTGCCCCGCCCCCGCCGTCGCCGTCGCCGTGCGCCCCTGCCCTGCCCCGATCAGCCCGGCCGCGCCCCTGCCCCAGCCTGTCCCCGCCGTCGCCGGCCGCACCCCTGCCCCGTCGTCGCCCGAGCCCCGATGTGAGCCGCCGCGCCACCTGGCCTTTTTATGTTTATGTTAATGTTCATAGCATTTTTTGGTCAAAAAAATAGATGTTATCGTTGTCACACCAAAATGCTATACTTATTTTGGATATGATGAAGTTTTTAGTCATTTTCATATGATGTTTTTTTGTTCATAGAATATTTTTTGTTCATAGCATTTGTTGGTCCATATATATATGGATGTGTATGTATGGATGGATGAATGGATGGATGTAACTCTAAGTTAAAATTTACCCCTCGCTAATAACTTCGACATGATGAGGGACATGCATGAGAGAGAGGCGGTCCGCTCACCCGGCCAACTATCGAGGCCACCCAAACCCTAGAAGAAAGAGCGTCATTGTCGATCTACCCCCTCCCCGATAACTTTGGCATGAGGGGGACGTCGGACATGCATGAGTGAGAGAGGCGGTCCGCTTGCCCGACCAACTATCAAGGCCACCCAAACCCTAGAATAGAGAGCGTCATTGTCGATCTACCCCCTCCCCGATAACTTCGACATGAGAGGGGACATCGGAAATGCATGAGAGAAAGGCGGTCCGCTCACCCGACCAACTATCGAGGCCACCCAAACCCTAGAAGAAAGAGCGTCGTTGTCAATCTACCCCGTCCCTACCCGATAAACTCTCGAGGCCACCCAAACCGGGACTGAAAAAGCGTTATCGAGGCCACCCCAAACCCTAGAAGTGTTGTCGAGGCCACCCCAAACCCTAGAAGCGTTGTCGAGGCCACCCAAATTTACCAAGTTAAATGAAGAAAACTCCGGTAACATAGATTTATCAAGAATGCCCCCACTATGGATGTGCACAACTTGATCCAATTTTTTTCTGATCGCATCTATGTATATATATTCTTCTATATGTCACGTTGTCTGTCAAAGTGTTGAAGAAATCCATGGCTTCATCATTAGTCGGAAGTAACATGCGTAAGATGCTACGAAGCTCTTCAAAGTTGTTTTGAAACGGAGTCCCGAATAGAATAATTCGCTTTTTGGTACGAATTTCAGCAAAGGCCTTCCAAATAGCGATATTCAGAAGGCTCTTGGTGAACTTCGTACCAAAAAGCTAATTAATTATCCTATCCGGGACTCCGTTACAAAACAATTTTGGAGAGCTTCGTACCATTATGCGCCTGTTACTTCCGGATAATGATGAAGCCTTGGTTTTCTTGAATCCTTTGACACTAGAGAACGTGACATATAGAAGGGTAGATGAGATCAGGAAAAATATGGACCATTTTTGCACATTCAGAATGGCGCCATTTTGTTAATTAAATCCCTTAAAGGCTAACAAAATCCCTTGCTTGACATTCATGAGAGAGGTGGTCCGGACGTCGGACATTCATGAGAGAGGCGGTCCGGACGTCGGACATTCATGTTTGTATATTAATTGCCATGATGTAATATTTGCAGAAACTATGGATCCAAGAGACAAAGAACAAGAACAGTTGTTGGGGGACATAATCCATGGCGCACGTGATATCTTGGCGTATCTCAATGACACCGATGGTCTGGAAGGAGAGGATTATGATGGCTCCGTTGATTGAACAATGGAGGAGGAAGGACATGATCATGATGGCTCCGGTGACCGAATGCCGGAGGAAGAAGGAGACCACGATGACGGCTCCGGTGATCGACCGGAGGAGGGAGCTGTTGCAAAGTCCGGCGAGGTATATATATTAATTAAGCCTGTGCTGACTAGCTAATTGATGCATTAATTGTTTTGGTATGTACATATATTAATTAGCTCTTCTTTCTTCTTTTATAGCCCTCCAGATCAAGCCAAACTTCGGTAACGAGACGAGGCCCGAAGAAGATGTTGCGCAAGGATGAAAAGTTCAAGATCACAACACTCGTGAACGATGGCCATCCGATTGAACCCAAGCGGACCAAGAATGCATTTTCTTCTCAGTGTGGAGCTATTGTTAGGGACAACATCTCGATCAGCATAAAGCAATGGAATGAGCATAAGGACGTCGCCCCTGATGGTGATTATGTCACCGATAGAAAGAAAGATGATCTTTGGACCATGCTGAATGCAAATTTCACCCTACCGCCAGAGGAGGATAAAAATAAGCCAGTTATAGAGCCACTGGTCAAGGTGTGTGCTCTTAAGAAGATGGCATATCTATTCAAGAGGTGGAAGAATGAGTTAAAATCAAAGTTTGTCGACAAAGGGAAGACTCCAGAATTCATCGGCCGATTTGAGAAGATAAGAGATTACTGGCCCGCATTTGTGGACTACAACACATCGGACATGTGTAAGAAAATGTCAGAGACAAACAAGGTCAATGCTGCAAAGAAGCAGTATCACCATCACAGGAGGTCAGGTGGCTACCTCAAAGCCCGGCCATTGTGGAACAAAGCTGAGAATGACCTGATTGCTAAAGGGGTTGTACCACAGACATTGAACTGGCCAGACCGTTCAAGGACTTGGTTCTTCGGGGTTGGGGGAACTTTGGACCCTGAAACAGGGAAGTGTCGTTGGACGCACAAGCAACTTGCAATACCCATGAACAAGCTTCAGAAGTATATCACCACAACACAGGAAGGGACGTTCATTCCCGACAAAGAGAAGGACGAGCCAACTGAGGCCCTAGGGAATGTTGAGCACCCTGGATGAACACGAGGCACACCAGGCTCAGTTCCTTGGAAGGTTGGGTTTCCCGACGCAGCCGGTTACAGAAGCCGAGAGAGAAAGAGGAAAGCGGAGCTGAGCGAAATTCAGAAGCTCAATGCAAGACTACAAAAGCTAGAGGAAGCCGAGAGCTAGCGAGCTGCCGGCCAACCATCTCAACGGCACGAAGCTACCCGAGAAGCTCACGGAGCCCGTTCAGCCTGACTTCACGTCTCCTAGCTACCCCGTGGATACTATCACGGAGGCTCAACATTGTGAGCTTATGACGAAATGCCGGAACCTCACTTTCACGTCTCCTAAAGGTTAGTACCGGTGCCAGCCACGCACCGGTACTAAAGGTCCACCCCAAAAATGCGCGGGGCGGTGGACCTTTAGTACAAGTGCGTGGCTCGCACCGGTACTAAACGTTTTTTAATTCGTTATTAATTATTATTTTCAGAAAAAACCCTAAACTTTACAAAATCATAGAAAAAATCTATGGCTCCAATGAAATAAATAATGTATGAAAAAATATCAGAAAAATATAAAGAATCTGTTTATGGCATTTCCATGCATGTTTGAACAACTTAAACTGCTGTATAAGACAATTTGATTAAATGACATTTGAAATGTCATCTCTCGAATTTGAAAAGCAGTGCAAATGAAGTCTGAAAAGGTTGTAACTTGGCATGACATCATAATTTCACCTACATAGCAACTTATAATGAGTTGAGATTACGGCAAAAACTGAATGCACTTCGTGTACAAATTGGACAATCTCTTTCGAAGTATGAGAGTTTTGGACGAAAACTCATCTATTACAAAGGGATTTCATTTTTAACAACTTATTTTAACTCCATAAGTTTTTTGTGTTCGATATGCACCATTCAAAGGCAAATCATCAATTTTCAACCCTTTCTGACTTTATTTGATATTTTTCATGCATTTAATTATTTATTTTGAGCTAAATGACCCTGAATTTGAAAAGCAGTACAAATGAACTCTGAAAAGGTTGTAACCTTGGTAGGTTTTCTAGATAGATTACCTTCTAATAAATTGCATTGAGGAATGCGCATAGCTTCACAATGGCTAATCGAACATTTTGCGGTAGAAGCCCCCTAAGTGCAACTGGAAGTAATTACGTCATAATCACGTGGCAGTCATGAGACTTTAGATTTTGAAAAATTTTCGCTGTCGTATTTATTATTCCCTTTATATTCGACGAGAAGCCAGACGGGACCTTGATACTGAGCAGGCATTCAAAAAATATTTCCTTCTCTTCTTTCGTAAGAGCGTAGCTGGCAGGACCTTGATACTGGTTTGGAGGCATGCCGTCTTTTTCATTAATTCTTTGCTTGTCCTTTCGTGCCTCCGGTGTATATTTTGTCTTTCCATGCACGTCCAAGAAGCCTAGCAGGTTCACACAGAGATTCTTCATCATGTGCATCATGTCGATTGCATTACGGACCTCTAGGGCTTTCCAATATTCAAGTTCCGAAAATATAGATTTCTCCTTCCACATGGGTGCGTGTCCATTAGCGTCATTCGGAACAGATTATCCGCCAGGACCCTTTCCAAAGATTAGCTGTAAATCCTTGACCATATCAAATATATATTCACCAGTACGAAGGCCAGGTTTCTTTTGGTTATCTGGATCACCTTTGAAATGGTTGTCTGCCTTTCTTAAGATATGCTTGATCAGTAGAAATCAACGATGTCCCAGGTACACATTCTTCTTACGTTTATCCAAGTATGTACTTTCAGTATCATCTAAACAGTGCGGGCATGCATTGTATCCCTTGTTTGTATGTCCTAAAAGGTTACTAAGAGCAGACCAATCATTGATGGTTACAAACAGCAACGCTCGTAGGTCACTTTCCTTCTGTGTGTGCGCATCCCACACACGTACACCTGGTTTTTTCCACAACTGTAGAAGTTCATCAACTAGTGGCCTTAGGTATACATCAATGTCGTTGCGGTGTTACTTAGGGACTTGGATGAGCACTGGCATCATAATGAACTTCTGCTTCATGCACAACCAAGGAGGAAGGTTGTAGATACATAGAGTCATGGGCTAGGTGTTGTGACTGGAGCTCTGCTCCCCAAAAGGATTCATGCCGTCTGTACTAAGACCAAACCATAAGTTCGTCGCGTCAGCTGCAAAGTCCTCGAACTCCCTCTCGATTTTTCTCCAATGCGACCCATCAGCGGGTGCTCTCAACATTCCATCTTTCTTACGTTCTTCTTTGTGCCATTGCAACAACTTGGCATGCTCTTTGTTTTGGAACAAATGTTTCAACTGTGGTATTATAGGAGCATACCACATCACCTTGGCAGGAACCCTCTTCATGTGGCGTTCGCCCTCCACATCACCAGGGCCATCGCGGGGGATCTTATAGCGCAGTGCACCGCATATCGGGCATGCATCCAAATTCTTGTACTCCTCACCGCGGTAGAGGATGCAGTTATTAGGGCATGCATTTATCTTGTGCACCTCTAATCCTAGAGGGCGGACAACCTTCTTTGCTTCGTACGTACTTTCAGGAAATTCGTTATGTTGGGGAACGTTGCATGGGAAACAAAAAATTTCCTACGCACACGCAAGATCTATCCATGGTGATGGGCATCTACGAGAGGGAGAGTGGATCTACATACCCTTGTAGATCGCTAAGCGGGAAGCGTTAAGAAACGTGGTTGGTGTAGTCGAACGTCTTCGCGATCCAAATCGCCGAGCATCCCGCGATCTCATCACGATCCGTCCCGCGATCCAATCACGGTCCGTCGCGCGAACTCATCATGATCCGTCCCATGATCTCATCACGATCCATCTTGCAATCTTGACCACGGTCCTTCCGATCTAGCGCCGAACGGACGGCACCTCCGCGTTTAGCACACGTACAACTCGATGACGATCTCTGCCTTCTTGATCCAGCAAGAGGGAGCGGAGAGGTAGATGAGTTCTCTGGCAGCGCGACGACGTTGCGGCGATGGTGGTGGAGCTATTCCAACAGGGCTTCGCCTAAGCACCGCTGAAAACCGATCTAGAGGAGAAACTGCGATCTAGAGGAGAGGTAGCACGTGGCTATTAGGGTTAGATTTTTCCTCTAAATCCTCTAGTATACATAGGAGGGAAGGAGGGGAGGACGCATCCTCAAACCCTCAAGGTTTGGTCAAATTTGGAGGTGGAGGAGTCCTACTCCAATCCTATTAGGAGTAGGATTCCTACTTTCCACTTGGAAACTCTTTCCACCTCTCCACCTTTGGATTTTTCCTTCTCAAACCACTCCAGCCGCATGGGCCCTTAGAGGAGGCTTAGGCCAGCCCACTAGGGGCTGGTTTACCTCCTCCCACAGCCCATTTAGCCTCTTGGGTCGAAATACCTCTCCCGATGGTCCCCCAGAACACTACCGGCACTCCCGGTACACTACCGATGAGCCCAAAACTTTTCCGGCGACCAAAACAGGACTTCCTATATATCAATCTTTACCTCCAGACCATTCCGGAGCTCCTCGTGACATACTGGATCTCATCTGGGACTCCAAACAACCTTCGGTCACCACCATACATAACTCTATACTACCGAAATGTCACCAAACCTTAAGTGTGCACACCCTGTGGGTTCGAGAACTATGTAGACATGATCGAGACACCTCTACGGTCAATAACCAATAGAGGGACCTGGATGCTAATATTGGTTCCAACATATTCTATGAAGATCTTTATCAGTCGAACCTCTATGTCAAGGATTCAGTTAATGCCGTATGATGTTCCCTTAGTTCTTCGGTATGTTACTTGCCCGAGATTCGATCATCGGTATCTCCATACCTAGTCCAACCTCGTTACCGGCAAGTCTCTTTACTCATTCCGTAATACAAGATCCTGTGACTAACACTTATTAACATTGCTTGCAAGGCTTGTTGTGATGTTGTATTACCGAGTGGGCCCTGAGATACCTCTCCGTCACATGGAGTAACAAATCCCAGTCTTGATCCATGCCAACTCAACAGTCACTCTCAGAGATACCTGTAGAGTACCTTTATAGTCACCCAGTTGCGTTACGACGTTTGATACACACAAGGCACTCCTCCGGTGGCAGTGAGTTGCATGATCTCATGGTCATAGGAACAGATACTTGACATGCAGAAAACAGTAGCATTAAACTGACACGATCATATGCTACGTTTGTAGTTTGGGTCTTGTCCATCACACCATTCTCCTAATGATGTGATCCCATTATCGAATGACATATCATGTCCATGGCTAGGAAACCTTAACCATCTTTGATCAACGAGCTAGTATATTAGAGGCATACTAGGGACATGGTTTTGTCTATGTAGCGACACATGCATCTAAGTCTCCGATCAATACAATTATAGCATGGATAATAAACGATTACCATGAACAAGGAAATATGATAATAACTAATTTATTATTGCCTCTAGGGCATATTTCCAACACGTTATCCTTTGGAAGCATCTTTTTTATCATTATCAGCAATTCCTAAAATCCCTTGTTAGTTATACCATTCTTCGCCTTCCATTGCAGCAATTCCAGCGTGGTACCCAGCTTTTTCTAGTCATCTTCACAATTCGGAGACAATAATTTCTTGTGATCCTCTAACATGTGTTTCAACTTTAACCTCTCCTTGTCACTTTTGCAGTTTCTCTTTGCACTAGCAATGACCCGACCCAAATCATCAGCGGGTTGATCTGATGCCTCTTCTTCAGCTTCCCCCATTGATGCCTCTTCTTCAGCTTCCCCCATTGTTGTATCGGCGAAAGCATAGATGTCATCATCCTCGTCTTCTTCATTGTCTTCCATTATAACCCCTCTTTCTCAGTGCTTGGTCCAACATCTATACTCGGACATGAAATCGGACTTCAGCAGGTGGTAGTGAAGGGTTTTTGAGCTAGAGTAATTCCTATCATTCACTACACAACTTCGAAGTGACCAAATTAATACAACTTCATCATCACATTACAACGAAAATAGAGCTAGCAGTGACCAAATGTTATTACTGCAAATAATAGATATTTATAGTCCATACATACATCTCATAAAACAACATACAACTATCTAAAACATGTAAATGCAACAACAAATGCAATCATAATCGCAACTAAGGTAACAATTGAGCCAACGGCATAATGATACCAAGCCTCTTAATCAATGGCATATTTTCTAATCTTTCTAAGCGTCAAGCGCATTCCAACCATCTTGTTCTTGTGATCATCAAAGATATTGGCAACATGCAACTCCAATCCCATCTTCTCATCTTCAGTTCTTTTCAATTTTTCTTTCAAATGATCAATTTCTTTTTCAGCTTGTGTTAATTTCTCAAGCAGAATTGCACAGTCGGTTGGAATTTCTGGTTCAACTACTTCCTATACATAAAAACATCTACGTCAATTTGGTGGCATAATTAATTGTCATAGACATTAGATGATGTGTGAAATATTTATAAAAGATAACGACATACACAATCTGAATGATAGACTGGACGAGGGCCGACGTGGGCGGACACCATAACCATGACACTATAGAATAACTAACAATAATACAAGTAAGTAAATCGTACACGTAGCTATCTAAATCATACAAGTATTTTTTTTAACAAAAAGGTTTTAAGAAGAACAAGAGTCTCACCAAGGTGGCCGATGCCGCGACAAGACGGTGCACACAATCGACGGTGGTTAGGACAGGGATGGGAAGCCACCAAATAAACCACACCTACACATATGCAACCTAACAAGTTAATTTGAGCTCAAATTGCATATAAATCAAATAAAATCCCACATAATGATCACTCCTCCAAAACCTAGCTAAAACCCACAAATCACATATCTTTGAGCATACCAAAAGCTAATCTAGCAATGAGAGATGAAGGGGCAAAGTTGCTAACCTTTGTGAACACTTGGATAGATGGGGTGCCTTGGAATCTTGACAAATCCTTGGAAAAATGGAGGATGAGCTTCGAGCAAGAAGAAGAACAGGGGAGAAAACAGAGAAATGAGAGCCCCTTCAATCAGCTGCGGATGAAGCATATATATAGGAAGTCTTTAGTACCGGTTGGTGACACCAACCGGTACTAAAGGGCAACCTTTAGTACCGGTTGGTGAACCGGTACTAAAGAGGCACGTGGGGCCCAAGTCTGACCAAAAGCCTGCCACGCCCCCCTTTAGTACCGGGTCATGACACAAACCGGTACTAAAGATCCCTCACGAGCCGGTACTAAAGGTCGCCCTGGTCCTAGCCGTTGGAGCCGACACGAACCGGGACTAATACCATCTTTAGTACCGGCTCGTAACCATACCGGGACTAATGCGTCGGACGAAAGGTCTGTTTTCTACTAGTGCACATAGCAACTTCTAAAGAGTTGAGAGGGTTACGGCAAAAACTGGATGCACTTAGTGTACAAATTGGACAATCTCTTTCGAAGTATGAGGGTTTCGGACGAAAACTCATCTATTACAAAGGGATTTCATTTTTAATAACTTATTTTAACTCCATACTTTTTGTGTGTTCAATATGCACCATTCAAAGGCACATCATCAATTTTCAACCCTTTCTGACTTCATTTGATATTTTTCATGCATTTAATGATATATTTTGAGCTAAATGACCCTGAAATTGAAAAGCAGTACAAATGAACTGTGAAAAGGTTGAAACCTGGAATGACATCATAATTTCACCCACATAGCAACTTATAAAGAGCTGAGAGGGTTACGGCAAAAACTGGATGCACTTCGTGTACAAACTGTTACAAAGATACCATGCTAGAAAATGCATGCATGTCCTTCACATAGAAAGTGATGACAGTGAAGCCAGTCACATTCCAGAGTGGGATCTCGCGGTGTAAGACTTTTTTTGCGTGTTTGTCCCTTGCTTATGATTGCGCCGTAACCATGGAGAATCTTCATCAGTTAACAAGATGCTTGGGTCAGTCTTCACTCTAAAGGGAGGGATTTCATGAAACTTTTTATAATCTTCTGACATGTCTGTCCTGTCCTCCATTCCCACAATGTTTCTTTTCCCTGAAAGAACTATGTGGCGCTTTGTCTCATCGTATGAAGTATTCGCTTCCTTATCTTTTTTCTCCTTGGTTTGCTAGACATGTCCTTCACATAGAAAACCTGAGCCACATCATTGGCTAGGACGAATGAGTCGTCTGTGTACCCAAGATTGTTGAGATCCACTGTTGTCATTCCGTACTGCGGGTCTACCTGTACCTCGCCTCCAGTATATTTGATGCATTTGCACCGAAATAAAGGGAGCTTAAGATCAGGTCCATAATCAAGTTCCCATATCTCCTCTATGTAACCATAATATGTGTCTTGAAAGTTGGTTGCATCACAGCGGACATCACTCTTTTGGTTGGTGCTCTTTTTATCTTGGGCGATCGTGTAAAATGTATTCCTATTTATCTCGTACCCTTTGAAAGTCGTTACAGTCGAACTTGGTGTCTTGGCCAACTAGTATAGTTCATATGGAACATCGTTGCCATTGATGAGCTTTGTTTGCAACCAATCGGCAAAAGTCTCCATGTGTTTACGTTCAATCCAGGGGTCACACTGCTCCGGGATCTTGGACCATACAATATCCTTGTGTTCCTCGATATATGGAGTCACCAAGGTGGAATTTTGTAGAACCGTGTAGTGTGCTTGAGTGAAAGAATGTCCGTCCATATTTATTGCTTCTTTCTTTCCTAGTGTTCCTTTTCGACCCCGTCTCCCCTCATGCCGCGATTCAGGAAGACCAATCGGCTTAATGTCAGGAACAAAGTCAATACAAAACTCAATAACCTCCTTTGTTCCATATCCCTTGGTGATGCTTCCTTCTGGCCTAGCACGATTATGAACATATTTCTTTAAGACTCTCATGAACCTCTCGAAGGGCAACATATTGTGTAGAAATACAAGACCCAGAATGTTAATCTCTTCGACTAGGTGAACTAGGACGTGCGTCATAATATTGAAGGAGGATGGAGGGAACACCAACTCGAAACTGACAAGACATTGGATCAGGTCATTCCGTAACCTTGGTAGGATTTCTGGATCGATTACCTTGTGAGAAATTGCATTGAGGAATGCGCATAGCTTCACAATGGCTAATCGAACATTTTCCGGTAGAAGCCCCCTAAGTGCAACTGGAAGTAATTGCATCATGATCACATGGCAATCATGCGACTTTAGATTTTTCAGTTTTTTCTCTGCCATATTTATTATTCCCTTTATATTTGACGAGAAGCCAGACGGGACCTTGATACTGAGCAGGCATTCAAAAAAGATTTCCTTCTCTTCTTTCGTAAGAGCGTAGCTAGCAGGACCTTGATACTACTTTGGAGGCATGCCGTCTTTTTTGTTAGTTCTTTACTTGTCCTCCCGTGCCTCCGGTGTATCTTTTGTCTTCCCATACACGCCCAAGAAGCCTAGCAGGTTCACATAAAGATTCTTCAGCACGTGCATCACGTCGATTGCATTGCAGACCTCTAGGGCTTTCCAATATTCAAGTTTCCAAAATATAGATTTCTTCTTACACATGGGTGCATGTCCGTTGGCGTCATTTCGAACAGATTGTCCGCCAGGACCCTTTCCAAAGTTTACTTGTAAATCCTTGACCATATCAAATATATATTCACCAGTAGGAAGGCCATGCTTCTTCCGGTTATCTGGATCACCTTTGAAATGGTTGCCTGCCTTTCTGAAGATATGCTTCATCGGTAGAAATCGACGATGTCACAGGTACACATTCTTCTTACATTTATCCAAATATATACTTTCAGTATCATCTAAACAGTGTGTGCATGCATTGTATCCCGTGTTTGTATGTCCTGAAAGGTTACTAAGAGCATGCCAATCATTGGTGGTTACAAACAGCAATGCTCGTAGGTCAATTTTCTTCTATATGTGCGCATCCCACACACGTACACCTGGTTTTTTCCACAACTGTAGAAGTTCATCAACTAGTGGCCTTAGGTATACATCAATGTCGTTGCCGGGTTGCTTAGGGCCTTGGATCAGCACTGGCATCATAATGAACTTCCACTTCATGCACAACCTAGGAGGAAGGTTGTAGATACATAGAGTCACGGGCCACGTGTTGTGACTGGAGCTCTGCTCCCCAAAAGTATGCATGCCATCTGTACTAAGACCAAACCATAGGTTTGTTGCGTCAGCTGCAAAGTCCTCGAACTCCCTCTCGATTTTTCTCCACTTCGACCCATCAGCGGGTGCTCTAAACATCCCGTATTTCTTACGTTCTTCTTTGTGCCATCTCAACAACTTGGCATGCTCTTTGTTTTGGAACAAACGTTTCAACCGTGGTATTATAGGAGCATACCACATCACCTTCGCAGGAACCCTCTTCCTGTGGCGTTCGCCGTCCACATCACCATGGTCATCGTGGGGGATCTTATAGCGTAGTGCACCGCATACCGGGCATGCATCCAAATTCTCGTACTCCTCGTCGCGGTAGAGGATGTATTCATTAGGGCATGCATGTATCTTTTGCACCTCTAATCCTAGAGGGCATACAACCTTCTTTGCTTAGTACATACTTTCAGGCAATTCGTTATCCTTTGGAAGCATCTTCTTTATCATTATCAGCAATTCTTGAAATCCCTTGTCAGTTACACCATTCTTCGCCCTCCATTGCAGCAATTCCAGCGTGGTACACAACTTTTTTTGGTCATCTTCACAATTTGGATACGATAATTTCTTGTGATCCTCTAACATGTGCTTCAACTTCAACCTCCCATTGTCACTTTTGCAGTTTCTCTTTGCATCAGCAATGACCCGACCCAAATCATCAGCGGGCTCATTTGATGCCTCTTCTTCAGCTTCCCCCATTGGCAAAAGGATAGTTATGATCATCCTCTTCTTCTTCATTATCTTCCATTATAACCCCTCTTTCTCCGTGCTTGGTCCAACAGCTATAGCCGGACATGAAACCGGACTTCAGCATGTGGTAGTGAAGGGTTTTGGAGGTAGAGTAATTCCTATCAGTCTTACAGTCATGACATGGACAACACATGAAACTATTCTTCTTGTTTGCCTCAGCCACACGAATAAAATCATGCAAGCCATTAAGAAACCCTGGACTTAGTCGGTCGTCGTACATCCATTGCCGGCTCATGTTCACTACACAACATCGAAGTGACCAAATTAATACAAGTTCATCATCACATTACAACCAAAGTAGAGCTACAATGACCAAATGTTATTACTACAAATAATAGATACTTATAGTTCATGCATACATCTCATAAAACAACATACAACTATCTAATACATGTAAATGCAACAACAAATGCGATCATAATCGCAACTAAGGTAACAATTGAGCCAACGGCATAATGATACGAAGCCTCTTTATCAATGACATATTTTCTAATCTTTCTAAGCTTCAAGCGCATTCCATCCATCTTGTTCTTTTGGTCATCAACGATATCGGCAACATGCAACTCCAATCCCATCTTCTCATCTTCAGTTCTTTTCAATTTTTTCTTTCAAATGATCAATTTCTTTTTCAGCTTCTGTTAACTTCTCGAGTAGAATTGCATAGTCGGTTGGAATTTCTGGTTCAACTACTTCCTATAGATAAAAACATCTATGTCAATTTGGTGGCATAATTAATTGTCATAGACATTAGATGACGTGTGAAATAGTTATAAAAGATAACGACATACCACATCTGAATCATAGACTGGACGAGGGCCGACGTGGGCGGATACCATAACCATGACACTATAGAATAACTAACAATAATACAAGTAAGTAAATCGTACATGCAGCTATCTAAATCATACAAGTATTTTTTTTAACAAAAAGGTTTTAAGAAGAACAAGAGGCTCACTAAGGTGGCCGGTGCCGCGACGAGACGGTGGGGACGATCGACGGTGGTTAGGACGGGGATGGGAAGGCACCAAATAAACCACACCTACACACACGCAACCTAACAACTTAATTTGAGTTCAAATTGCATATAAATCAAATAAACTCCCACATAATGATCACTCCCCCATAACCTAGCTAAAACCCACAAATCACATATCTTTGAGCATACCACAAGCTAATCTAGCAATGAGAGATGAAGGGGCAAAGTTGCTAACCTTTGTGAACACTTGGATAGATGGGATGCCTTCAAATCTTGACAAATACTTGGCAAAATGGAGGATGAGCTTAGAGCAAGAAGAAGAACAGGGGAGAAAACAGAGAAATGAGAGCCCCTTCGATCGGCTGCGGATGAAGCATATATATAGGAAGTCTTTAGTACCGGTTGGTGTCACCAACCGGTATTAAAGGGAAACCTTTAGTACCGGCTCGTGCCACCAACCGGTAATAAAGAGGCATGCGGGGCCCAAGTTTGACCAAAAGCCTGTCACGCCCCCTTTAGTACCGGGTCGTGACACGAACCGGTACTAAAGGTCCCTTACGAGCCGGTACTAAAGGTCGCCCTACTCCTAGCCGTTGGAGCCAGCACGAACCGGGACTAATAGCCTCTTTAGTACCGGGTCGTAACCAGACCGGGACTAATGCGTCGGACGAAAGGTCTGTTTTCTACTAGTGCAAGTAGATCTCACAAAATTGCATTTGCTATCTCATGACGGAATTTTATAAGCCATGCCCCGTTAAGGTCCCATGCACATGCGTCAAAGCCTGTCTACAACCATCGTAAAATCGAAGTTAATCCGTAGTTGGGAGGGAAAGAACGCTCATACCCAGCCATCGCTAGGGTTTCTTTTGCTTGCTGCTTCTTTTGCATGTCATCGACAATGCGCACATCTGCCTCATCACATGTGGTCTTAGGGTCATGGAGGCATGGTGGATCCCTATCCTAGCCGACCGGAGGACTTCATTTTTTAGTGTGTTCTCGGGTTTTCTTAGGATTTGTGTTCTGCTAGATAAACTAGGCAACGACGGCTCTCTGAAAATAAAGTTAACTTTTTCCTGCCTAGCCCCGTCCCGATGGTGCTACTAGCGTCATCGGAGGGCGTGTGAAGATTTGTCTCCGGTGGATCTCGTGAGATTTGGTCTGCTTTTGTCTTCGGGCGGTCTTTGTTTGTGTGTGCTTGTGTATTTACAAGTTCTATCCTTCCAATCTAAAGTTCTCTTCATCATTGGCGGTTGATGTTCTGTGGCATTGGTCGTATTGGGCTTAGCACGACGACTTTTTGAGTGTCTATCATAACAAATTTTGCGCAGCTTCAGTGTGGGAGAACGATGACAGTGGCGCACCTTCGGTTCGCTTAAGTGATTCTATTTGTTGTTAGGTGCACTAGTAGAAAACAGGGCATTGGTTCGGGCTGGGCTAGCACATTAGTCCCGGTTCAGTCATGAACCAAGACCAATGGGGGCAACAGTCCCGGTTCATGAGGCCAGGGGGGCAGGCGGGCCACGTGGGGCATTGTTTTTGGTTCGTCTGGAACCTTTGGTCCCGGTTCCAGACACGAACCGGGACCAATGTGTCTCGCTCTTGGCCCACAACCATTGGTCCCGGTTCGTGGCTGGATCTGGGTCCAAAGGGGGTCCTTTAGTCCCGGTTCCAGCTATGAACTGGGACCAATGAGATGCTTATATATACCCCCTCGCCAGCAAGCACTCCACATTGCTCTGTTTTTCAGGTCAGCGAGGGGAGAGCTTTGTGGTGCTCTAGCTCACCTCCTATGCACATGAGGTGTTTGATGAAATGCCCAAGCCAAACTTAAGCTTTCTTCTCTCGAAGCTCCTTGTCAAAACTCCATTTTCATCTAAGATTTGCCTAGGTTTGGCGGTTCGTCCTGTCCCGTTCCCGTCCTGGAACCGCCGTCGATCGCCCACGCGTGGTGAGCGTCTTGATCTTATCTTCTTGCTAAAAGAAAATATACTTACTCGTATGATTTTCTTACTTTTATTATTGTTTGTTATGATATAGTGCCATGGTTATGGTATCCGCACACGTTGGCCCTCGTCCAGTCTATGATTCAGATGTGTTATATTATCTTTTATATAACTATTTCACATATCTAATGTCTATGACAATTAATTATGCCACCAACTTGACGTAGATGTTTTTATTTATAGGAAGTAGTTGAACCAGAAATTCCAACCGACTATGCAATTCTGCTTGAGAAGTTAACAGAAGCTGAAAAAGAAATTGATCATTTGAAAGAAAAATTGAAAAGAACTGAAGATGACAAGATGGGATTGGAGTTGCATGTTGTCGATATCGTCGACGATCACAAGACCAAGATGGATGCAATGCGCTTGAAGCTTAGAAAGCTTAGAAAATATGCCATTCATATTGAGGCTTGGTATCATTATGCCTTTGGATCAACTGGTACCTTAATAGCGGTTATGATTGCATTTGTTGTTGCATTTAATTTTTTACGTAGTTTCGCTGTATGTTTTAATTAGATTCTCTAGGGAGCCATATGTTGTTCAATAATGAAAACTATGTATGAACTGTACGTATTTATTTTGGGCATTATTACACTTTGGCTTTAATGTGATGATGAATTTCTATTAATTTGGTCACTTCTCTATTCATGATATGTTGTAATGGTTTTTAATACACTTTATTATATAATGGACGCAGATGAACCGGCAATGGTTGTACGGTGACCGACGCATCGTTCAAATAAGTTTAAGAAAATGAAATGTCTTTTGTAACCACCGAGTTTCCGTCCGAAACACCGATACTTCGAAAGAGACTATCTATCTTGTCCACGAAGTGCATCCTGCTTTTGCCGTAACCCTCTCAACTTTTTAGTACATGCTATGTGGGTGAAATGATGATACCATGCCAACTTTCAACCTTTTCATAGTTCATTTGTAGTGCTTTTCAATTTCAGAGTCATTTAGCTCAAACAATCAATAACTGCATGAAAAATACCAAATAAAGTTAGAAAGGGTTCAAAATTGATGATATGGCTTTGAATGGTGCATTTTTAACACACAAAAATCCTGGAGTTCAAATAAGTTCAAGAAAATGAAATGCCTTTTGTAACCGATCAGTTTCCGTCCGAAACTCCGATACTTCGAAAGAGACTGTCCATTTTGTACACGAAGTGCATCTTAATTTTGTCGTAACCCTCTCAACTTTTTAGCACATGCTATGTGGGTGAAATAATGATACCATACCAACTTTCAACCTTTTCATTGTTCATTTGTAGTGCTTTTCAATTTCAGGGTCATTTAGCTCAAAAAAAGCAATAACTACATGAAAAATAACAAATTAAGTCAGAAAGGGTTGAAAATTGATGATGTGACTTTGAATGGTGCATTTTGAATACACAAAAAGCCTGAAGTTCAAATAAGTTTAAGAAAATGAAATGCCTTTTGTAACCGATGAGTTTCCGTCCGAAACCCCGATACTTCGAAAGAGACTTTCCGTTTTGTACACGAAGTGCATCTTAATTTCGCCGTAACCCTCTCAACTTTATAGCACATGCTATGTGGGTGAAATGATGATACCATGCCAGCTTTCAACGTTTTCAGAGTTTATTTGTAGTGCTTTTCAATTTCAGGGTCATTTAGCTCAAAAAACTCAATAACTGCATGAAAAATACCAAATTAAGTCTGAAAGGGTTGAAAATTGATGATGTGGCTTTGAATGGTGCATTTTGAATACACAAAAAGCCTGGAGTTCAAATAAGTTCAAGAAAATGAAATGCCTTTTGTAACCGATGAGTTTTCGTCCGAAACCCCGATACTTCAAAAGTGACTGTCCGTTTTGTACATGAAGTGCATCCTAGTTTTGTCGTAACCCTCTCCACTTTTTAGCACATGCTATGTGGGTGAAATGATGATACCATGCCAACTTTCAACCTCTTCAGAGTTCATTTGTAGTGTTTTTCAATTTCAGGGTCATTTAGCTCAAAAAAATCAATAACTGCATGAAAAATACTAAATGAAGTCAGAACGGGTTGAAAATTGACAATGTGGCTTTGAATGGTGCATTTTGAATACACAAAAAGCCTGGAGTTCAAATAAGTTCAATAAAATGAAATGTCTTTTGTAACCGATGAGTTTCCGTCCGAAACCCCGATACTTCGAAAGAGACTATCTGTTTTGTACACGAAGTGCATTTTGCTTTTCCCGTAACCCTCTCAACTTTTTAGCACATGCTATGTGGGTGAAATGATGATATCATGCCAAATTTCAACCTTTTCAGAATTCATTTGTAGTGTTTTTCTATTTCAGGGTCATTTAGCTCAAAAAAATCAATAACTGCATGAAAAATACCAAATGAAGTCAGAAAGGGTTGAAAATTGATGATGTGGCTTTGAATGGTGCATTTTGAACACACAAAAAGTCTGGAGTTCAAATAAGTTCAAGAAAATGAAATGTCTTTTGTAACCGATGAGTTTCCATCTGAACTCCGATACTTCGAAAGAGACTGTCAGTTTTGTACACGAAGTTCATCTTGCTTTTGTCGTAATCCTCTCAACTTTTTAGCACATGCTATGTGGGTTAAATGATGATACCATACCAACTTTCAACCTTTTCATTGTTCATTTGTAGTGCTTTTCAATTTCAGGGTCATTTAGCTCAAAAAAAGCAATAACTACATGAAAAATAACAAATTAAGTCAGAAAGGGTTGAAAATTGATGATGTGACTTTGAATGGTGCATTTTGAATACACAAAAAGCCTGAAGTTCAAATAAGTTTAAGAAAATGAAATGCCTTTTGTAACCGATGAGTTTCCGTCCGAAACCCCGATACTTCGAAAGAGACTTTCCGTTTTGTACACGAAGTGCATCTTAATTTCGCCGTAACCCTCTCAACTTTATAGCACATGCTATGTGGGTGAAATGATGATACCATGCCAGCTTTCAACGTTTTCAGAGTTTATTTGTAGTGCTTTTCAATTTCAGGGTTATTTAGCTCAAAAAAATCAATAACTGCATGAAAAATACCAAATTAAGTCTAAAAGGGTTGAAAATTGATGATGTGGCTTTGAATGGTGCATTTTGAATACACAAAAAGCCTGGAGTTCAAATAAGTTCAAGAAAATGAAATGCCTTTTGTAACCGATGAGTTTCCGTCCGAAACCCCGATACTTCAAAAGTGACTGTCCGTTTTGTACATGAAGTGCATCCTAGTTTTGTCGTAACCCTCTCCACTTTTTAGCACATGCTATGTGGGTGAAATGATGATACCATGCCAACTTTCAACCTCTTCAGAGTTCATTTGTAGTGTTTTTCAATTTCAGGGCCATTTAGCTCAAAAAAATCAATAACTGCATGAAAAATACTCAATGAAGTCAGAACGGGTTGAAAATTGACAATGTGGCTTTGAATGGTGCATTTTGAATACACAAAAAGCCTGGAGTTCAAATAAGTTCAATAAAATGAAATGTCTTTTGTAACCGATGAGTTTCCATCCGAAACCCCGATACTTCGAAAGAGACTATCCGTTTTGTACACGAAGTGCATTTTGCTTTTGCCGTAACCCTCTCAACTTTTTAGCACATGCTATGTGGATGAAATGATGATACCATGCCAACTTTTAACCTTTTCATAGATCATTTGTAGTGTTTTTCAATTTCAGGGT
The DNA here is from genome assembly GCA_022496015.1 of Hordeum marinum. Taxonomy (NCBI): domain Eukaryota; kingdom Viridiplantae; phylum Streptophyta; class Magnoliopsida; order Poales; family Poaceae; genus Hordeum; species Hordeum marinum. The sequence goes on along the minus strand of CM039678.1, from coordinate 531,993,820 downwards.
CATTTAGCTCAAAAAAATCAATAACTCTATGAAAAATACCAAATGAAGTCAGAAAGGGTTGAAAATTGATGATGTGGCTTTGAATGGTGCATTTTGAACACACAAAAATCCTGGAGTTCAAATAAGTTCATGAAAATGAAATGCCTTTTGTAACCGATGAGTTTCCGTCCGAAACCCCGATACTTCGAAAACGACTGTCCGTTTTGTACACGAAGTGCATCTTGCTTTTGCCGTAACCCTCTCAACTTTTTAGCACACGCTATGTTGGTGAAATGATGATACCATGCCAACTTTTAACCTTTTCAGAGTTCATTTGTAGTGCTTTTCAATTTCAGGGTCATTTAGCTGAAAAAATCAATAACTCTATGAAAAATACCAAATGAAGTCAGAATGGGTTGAAAATTGATGATGTGGCTTTGAATGGTGCATTTTGAACACATAAAAATTCTGGAGTTCAAATAAGTTCAAGAAAATGAAATGCCTTTTGTAACCGATGAGTTTCCGTCCGAAAGCCCGATACTTCGAAAGAGACTATCCGTTTTGTACACGAAGTGCATCTTGCTTTTGCTGTAACCCTCTCAACTTTTTAGCACATGCTATGTGGGTGAATTAATGATACCATGCCAACTTTCAACCTTTTCATAGTTCATTTGAAGTGCTTTTCAATTTGAGGGTCATTTAGCTCAAAAAATCAAGAGTTGCATGAAAAATACCAAATGAAGTCAGAAAGGGTTGAAAATTGATGATGTGGCTTTGAATGGTGCATTTTGAACACACAAAAAGCCTGGAGTTCAAATAAGTTCAAGAAAATGAAATGCCTTTTGTAACCGATGAGTTTCCGTCCGAAACCGCAATACTTCGAAAGAGACTGTTCGTTTTGTAAACGAAGTACATCATGCTTCTGCCGTAACCCTCTCAACTTTTTAGCACATGCCATGTGGGTGAAATGATGATACCATGCCAACTTTCAACCTTTTCATAGTTCATTTGTAGTGCTTTTCAATTTCAGGGTCATTTAGCTCAAAAAAAACAATTACTGCATAAAAAATACCAAATTAAGTCAAAAAGGGTTGAAAATTGATGATGTGGCTTTGAATGGTGCATTTTGAACACATAAAAATTCTGGAGTTCAAATAAGTTCAAGAAAATGAAATGCCTTTTGTAACCGACGAGTTTCCGTCCGGCACCCCGATACTTACAAACAGACTGTCCGTTTTGTACACAAAGTGCATCCTTCTTTTGTCTTAACACTCTAAACTTTTTAGCACATACTATGTGGGTGAAATGATGATATCATGCCAAATTTCAACCTTTTCAGAATTCATTTGTAGTGTTTTTCTATTTCAGGGTCATTTAGCTCAAAAAAATCAATAACTGCATGAAAAATACCAAATGAAGTCAGAAAGGGTTGAAAATTGATGATGTGGCTTTGAATGGTGCATTTTGAATACACAAAAAGCCTGGAGTTCAAATAAGTTCAAGAAAATGAAATGTCTTTTGTAACCGATGAGTTTCCATCCGAACTCCCATACTTCGAAAGAGACTGTCAGTTTTGTACACGAAGTTCATCTTGCTTTTGTCGTAATCCTCTCAACTTTTTAGCACATGCTATGTGGGTTAAATGATGATACCATGTCAACTTTCAACCTTTTTCATAGTTCATTTGTAGTGCTTTTCAATTTCAGGGTCATTTAGCTTAAAAAAATCAATAACTGCATGAAAAATAACAAATGAAGTTAGAAAGGGTTGAAAATTGATGATGTGGCTTTGAATGGTGCATTTTGAACACACAATAAGCCTGGGTTTAAATAAGTTCAAGAAAGTGAAATGCATTTTGTAACCGATGAGTTTCCGTCCGAATCCTCGATACTTCAAAAGAGACTGTCCGTTTTGTACACGAAGTGCATCCTGCTTCTGTCGTAACCCTCTCAACTTTTTAGCACATGCTATGTGGGTGAAATGATGATACCATGCCAACTTTCAACCTTTTTAGAGTTTATTTGTAGTGCTTTTCAATTTCATGGTCATTTAGCTCAAAAAAATCAATAACTGCATGAAAGTCACACACGCATTAATTTCAACCAACACACCATGAGATATGAATGTTATTTCTAGAAAGCCTCGACGGACCGAAAGTCACACACGTATTAATTAAGATCTAAAGTGTGTCGTAATTCTTGAACTGGATTATTCGGGATGATGTATTAGTGATATTTTATCGGTATAATGCGTGTGTGACTTTCATCTGTCGTTGCTCCTTGTGTGACTTTCATGTGTGTTCTTGATGAAGGAATCCCGACTGTTGTCGTGGGGGCGCCTCCTCTTTGTTCTCTTCTTTGTGATATACTCGTCGATATATTACGCAGGAAGAGAAGAGGGGAGGCGTCAATCACCGAGGTCGAACTATTACTGTGAGAGAGTGTCCACCAACATACATACACCACCGTATCAATGTGAGAGAGTGCGCACCAAAACACCATGAGATATGAGAGTTATTTAAGGAAAGCCTCGACGGACCGAAAGTCACACACGCATTAATTAAGATCCAAAGCGTGTCGTAATTCTTGAACTGGATTTGAGGGATGATGTATTAGTGATATTATATTCGAGTTCATTATAAATGTATTTGTGATTTGCAAGTCATTCGGGTAAAACATAGGGAATTTTTTCTATATCATTGCTCGATATATGAAACGGGTTGACTTTAGGTCTGTTTCGGCTCCTTGTGTGCCTTTGAGTGAGTGAGAGAGGAAGAATCCCGACTGTTGTCGTGGGGGTCGCTTCTCCTTCGTTTCAATGTGCTAGACATTTTGGTGTAATGCACTCTGGGACGAATGGAGGAGCCGCCACCACCGACGGTCGAAATATCAGAGGGAGTGCCCACCATATATGTGAGACGAGAGTTTAGGAAGGAAAGACTCAACAGACCTAAAGTCAACCCGTTGTATATTGAGTAATAGTGATCTGTGTGTTGTAGTTTCTTCGATCGATTTTAAATGTTTCAACAATGAATATAGAAAATGTCTGATAACAAAAGTGAATTCGGTATGTGCGAATACTGCGAAGACGAGCGCGGCCTGGGTGACAAGACTTTCCTAGTTGATGGTAGGCGCTTCAGCATCATGATGGATGAGACCTTCGAAGTGGATACAATAAGTCACAATGACAAGTCTTTTTTCGTGATTAAGCATGACTTCTGCCTCTTTTGTTTCAATTTATAATTAATTTTAATTTTTTACTGTTCTACTAGCGTATCCCCTGCCATGCAAGAATTGCTGTCTTGGATAAGATCGGTTTCAATACTAAAAAAGTTATGGAGGTAAAGATAGTTCACTTGAGGACTGAGCATGGTTTTACTTCTACTATTATGACATTCGTGCATCTTTTGCATAAATTCTTCTAAAACTAAACTACATTGCTAACTACAAAGTTATTACTATGTTTTTCAACAGAAAATCCCGGAGGATTGTGTGCCTCATCTGATGTTTCCGAGAGGTCGCGTTGTTGTTACGAGCTTAGGGCCACCACGGCCAGGTCAGCCTACGCATCACTCCTGTGCATACCGTATTTCTAAAACCGATGGAGTCATGACAATCAAAGATTGGAAAAAATGTATGCTCAATCATAGAGAGCTACTTGGAAGCAACTTTGTGCGTAGGCCAAGAATGGGAGACAGGATGATCTCCGTTCTCCATAATGGAGAGTCAGGGCTTATCTTGTTTTATGATATTGTACCTAAGAGAGGGTAGAGTAGGTCCTACGAGATAGGAGTACGTAGGTCCTAGGTATAATGTGTTATTATGTGCTACAATGTGTTAGAGTTGATGATGATGAGGAGGAGGAGGAGTTGTGATTATGACCAGTGACCAACTTGTTATATGATGTCTCATTAACGAAAATGATGATTAAATTGTGTCATATATTCTATCTATAAGTATAGTACGTAGCATCGTGACGAAGCACGGAGATAAGAGAGATCACTTCTCTCTATTAGCTATCTAACAAAATATATGAAACTACTAAATTAACCCTCCAAAACCCTCAAACCCCCCCCCCCCCCCCTCTTTAAAAAAACAGTCCCTCAGCTGCTGACGCGTGGACGCTCTTTGGTCCTGGTTGGTGTTTCCAACCGGGACCAAAGGCCCTCCTGCCTGGGCTCGGCGGAGCGGCCACGTGTAGCCCCATCTGTCCCGATTCATAAGCGAACCGGGACTAAAGGTCATGGGCTTTAGTCCCGACACATTAGTCCCGGTTCCAGAACCGGGACAAATGGGCCTTATGAACCGGGGCAAATTGGGCTTTTTCCACTAGTGGTGCTCTATGGACCTAGATATAATTTTTATTATTTCTGATATTAGTTGTATTATCGTGATTGATGATGAATAGATTAAAAGTTTACCAAAAAAATAATCGCACGTACATCAGTTGCTGGCGTTCATCCTCTGCAGGAACAGATTAAGTACGGTAAACATTATGCCTACGCAGCTGAAACTTAAGTTGCACGTCGCAATATTGGAGGAAATCTGACATAGCACCCGCACATGCCTGTCAACACATCCCTATCCCGTTCGTAGGGGAGAGCAGAAGCCAGGTGTCAGCGCCGCGCTGAGTCTGCATGTGCGGTAATGTGCGCCTCTCTTTTTTCTTTGATAGGAACACCTTGCATTCCGTTAACTAGTGGTGAATAAATCGTCAGCCACAGCACACATTACATCAGATGGTAGGTCGGTGAGCCACATGCGGTCACCTTCCAGTTCCAACCTAGACCCATGACAAGCCAACAAATGAGCAGGCTTGTTACATTCTCGACTATCAAACACAACTTTTGCATCGATGAAACTCAATTGGAGAAGGTACTTGGACTCCCTAAAAAGACTCCCGAGCTGGCTGCAATCAGATGTGCTAGAATCAATAGCTTGCTTGAGAGGAAGACAATCAGTTGTGAAAATCACACGCCCCATGCCAAAATTCTCAGCCAAAAAATTGATTTCACGAGGGCCTTAGCTTTAGCATGCATTGCATTAGAAAGGTTTTTGAGAGTGCTGGCCGCAGCAAAGATGGTGTTCCCTTCCATGTCCCTAGCGATAGATCCCCAGCCTCCCGACGCAGAGTGAGATAAGAAAGAAGCATCAAGATTGATTGACACCCAGTCCATCGGAGGCGGCTTCCACCTGCTCGCAACTGTAGCAGAAGTCTTTAAAACAGTGCCATGAAACTCGATCCACTCCGTCGTTTTTGTCCGAATTTGATTAGCAAGCTCTGGAGCTGACAACCTTCTCTCACCATGTCTTAAACGATTCCTCTCAGTCCACCACAGCGAGAGTAAACAAACAACCCACAACTTGGTCACCTTCGGCAGTGCAAACACCTTCTCAAGAACATGTAGAGGCGAAGGAGCAGTCATCAGGTTCAAACGGATATGATTCAGGCTGAGCTCCCTCCAAACTCCTTTAATCCCTTTACATCTGAAAAAGAAGTGACCTCCATCTTCAAACAACCGTTCGCAAACAGCACAACGAGTATCCAGATCAACTCCACGCCTTGCAATATTCATATAAAACGGATGGCTGTTATGTCCAAAACGCCATAAGAAGTGGTGGACTTTGCCAGGGCAACAAACCTTCCATATCATCGACCACAAAAATTTACGCCATTCCGAAGTAGTTGAGCCCTCACCCTGATGCAACATGTTTTCACTTCGAATCATCTCTGTGTGAACCCTGTATGCTGATTTAACTAAGAATAAACCTTTCGCATCAAAATGCCAAGCAATGAAATCTTCATGTTGTTCAAAAACTGGAATGGACAGAATCAACTCGGCATCCTCCTGCAAGAAAGTCTGTCTCACGAGAGCCTCATCCCAGGTGCTAGTCGCCGGGTCCATGAGTTCTGAAACATGGGTAATCAGATTTTGCCTCTGTACAGACAATGGCTTCCTCGCTATGTCGCGCGGGATCCAAGGATCAGACCAGATCCTTATATTCTCACCCGACCCTATTCTCCAAATATAACCCTCTTTGATAATCTCCACCCCTCTTAGAATGCTTCGCCAAGTATAGCTCATTCCGGCCATGGGAGTAGCTGCTAACAAGTTACTATTTGGAAAATACTTGGCTTGTAGAACTCTTGCACAAAGGGATTCAGGAGCTTGGAGAAGCCGCCACGCCTGCCTTGCTAGCATCGACAAGTTGAAAGAGTACAGATCCTTGAAACCGAGCCCACCATTTTCCTTGGGCAGCATCATTTTCGCCCATCCCACCCAATGCATTTTTCTCTCGTCCTTTTGTTACGACCACCAATACTTACAGATCATGCTACTAAGTTCCTCGCATAAACCTTTAGTGAGATCGAAACAACTCATTGCATATGCTGGAATTGCTTGTGCTACGGACTTCACCAAGATCTCTTTTCCTTGCATCGAGAGGAAACGTTCTAACCATCCCTGGATTCTTGCCCACAAACGATCTTTTAGGTACTCAAAACATTTCTTGACAGAAACGTTCGTGGTTTCTTGTTGTAGTCCCAGTATTTGCATCACTCCACTCTTGACTATTGCCCTAGTATTCCTACTGAACATAATTGAGGATTTGTCCCGATTGACCATTTGTCCAGAACCAGCTTCATAGACATCCAGAATATGATTAATCTCATTCGCACCGTCATCTGTAGCTTCAAATAGCAATAACGAATCATCTGCGAATAGTAGATGTGTCACAGTCGGAGCACTGGGAGCAATCTTGATCCCTCGCAATCTGCCCGAGGATTCTGCCTGTTGTAGGAGAGCAGAGAAACCCTCAACACACAAAAGAAAAAGGTACGGGGAAATGGGACCCCCCTGCCTCAAACCCTTACCCAGAACAATGGTCTCCATGTACGACGAATTGATTTTGACCTTGTACGAGACTGTTCTGATGCATTTTGAGATCAAAAATATAAACTCCTCACAGAAACCTAACTGTCCAAGAATCCTTTCCAAAAAACTCCATTCGACCCTGTCATATGCTTTACTCATATCTAGCTTTAGTGCCGCAAATCCAGTCGAGCCAGATCTCTTCCTTTTCAGATAGTGAGACATCTCATAAGCTAGCAGCGTATTATCCGAAATCAATCTCCCTGGAACAAAGGCGCTTCGATTGTCAGAAATTATCTCGCCCAGGATGCACTTGAGCCTATTAGCGATGACTTTGGACACAAGCTTGTACACAATATTGCAAAGGCTTATAGGGCGAAGATCTTTAAGTCGTTTGATTCTTTACCTTCGGGATAAGTACCACAATAGTATCGTTCCTTCCCTCCGGAATACTGCCACCCTGCAACACATGTAACACATCCTGTACCACAGTCTCACCAATAAGCTGCCAATACTTCTTGTAGAAAATCGCCGGCATCCCGTCCGCCCCGGTGCCTTCAGGTCCCCGATACTATCAAGGGATATTTTAACTTCCTCAGCTGTGAACTCCTCCATTAGAAAAGCATTCATTTGTGCAGTGACTGTTGGTGTAACATTATTGAGAAAGTCGCCACCAGGGAGGCCTCTCATAGGAGTGAAAAGGGAAGAAAAATAGTCAGTAACTAGGGCCTTCAAATTTTCCTCCCGCTCCACCACCTCTCCATTTTCCTTTTTCAGATATTTGATTGTGTTCACTCGCTTCCGTTCACTAGCATAAGCTTGGAAGAACTTTGTGTTCCGATCCCCATAAGTCATCCAATCCACGTGTGCTCTCTGTCTATACATCAAGTCGTGTTGCTCTTCCAGTCGCTCCAGTTTAAAATGAAGAACTTGTTCTTTATGTACCGCTGCTTGTGAAAGATCCTTTTTGCGACACAACTCAAATTCGCCCTTTAGCTTCTTTATATTCTCTTTGTCAGATCGCCCAAAATATTCTAACTCCAATCACATAAATCTGACATGACTGATCTGAGGCAGCTCTGGACAGAACCATTTCCGGTAGCCTTAGCGAGATCCCATGCGTTTTGCACCCTTATATCACACTCCTCCTCCATCAGTCACCGGGCTTCAAACCTTGTAAATGTGTCAAAGTTCCTCTGTCGTCACATCGATATGCCTTCTTGAAGGTCCACAATAACAGGTCTATGGTCAGATTTGTGTGGATCCCCGTTAACCACTTTGTACTCCGGGAAACGTGCTCGTCAAGAAAGGTTAGCCACAGCTCTATCCAGACGTTCCCGAACATAACCATCAACATGATAATTATTATTCCTCCAAGTGAAAATGTCACCTTCAAAACCAAGGTCACACAAATCACAAAAAGATAAAGCATCACGGAACTGTTGCATACAAACCTGACTACGGGCAACACCACCCTGCTTTTCATAATTAAACATAATTTCATTGAAATCACACATGCATAACCATGGTAGCTTCTCTTGGCTATGGAGGGTACGGAGAAGACGCCACGTCTCGATCTTATTCTTTGGGTCACAATAGATTCCTCCTCTTGGGTCACAGTCGCATCGATATGCATTCTACCCTTCCATCGGAGACTCAGATTAATACCCCTTCTCCAGAACATTGCCACACCACCACTCTTCCCATCACAATCACCAGCCACCATACGCATTAAACCAAGTTTTATTCTAAACTTATCAAGTCTCTTCTCGGTGAGCTTTGTCTCAGACAAGAAAAGAACATCTTGGCCCTCCTTCTTCTGGATATCCAGAAGACCACAAACTTCCAGCCCGTTCCTCATACCCCGGCAGTTCCACGCCACGATCTTCATTGCGGTCCGCAGGACTGACTTGGCAGCCCCACGTTCTTTGGAAAACTTTTTATGACCTGAGCACTCTGCTGATCCACACATAGTTTCTCAGGTTCTCCCTTTCCTCCCAATCCCATCTCCTCTGAACCTCGCTTATTATCTTTATAGCTGACAGCAACTTCAATCTGACCTGCTATGATATTCTTATCCGCACCCTTTCTTCCCTTCAGTCTTTTGAAAGTACCCTGCTGCCTTACATTTTTTTGGATTTGGCCTTGAGCAAGCTGTTTGTTTACTGAACCACTACACACACTGTTCACCTGGCTCTGCATGGAGTTGAAACATATGGCATTGGAATTCGTGCATATGGCAACTTGACCGTCTTCCCCACAGACTGCCACGCTTGCTAGGTTAGAATTGGTTTCTGCTCTATCACCACGCTCCACTTCAATAGATATAAAATTCTTTACTTCCTGATCATTATCATGCATGGTAGATGTTTTTGTTACTCCGTGGTTCAATATCTCAGCATTATTTTTCGCCCCCTGTAATTTATCGTCTACCACTGCTTGTGAATTTTCTCCCTGCTGTAACACTAGCTGCTTAGGTGCACCACCTCGCATTTGACCTCCCTTTTCCGGGCCTTTCTCTTCTTCTTCAACCACATCTGCCCAACTCTTGTGATCCTTACGCCAAGAAGGCCCATCACTGCCTAATAATTTTTTGCCTCTCCAAGAATTCCTCCCTCTGGCCCCCGAGTTGAGGCTACCTGAGAGCGATCGACCCTCCCACCTATACCTGTTATCTCCTCCTCGTCGCTTGTCCATATAGGCCCTAAGCCAAGGCCCAAATTGTCTCTTATCACCCCTTTTCAGCTTGGTCTTGCATAAGATGTCATTGTGTCCTAACACACCACACACATAACAGAAGTCTGGCAAAAATTCATACTCGAAAGGGCAACAGTTTTTCCCTCGTCTCCAACCTAATTTCCAAAGCCATTTTTGCCGGTGACCATGGCACGGGAGCCAGCCAGCTCAGTGGCATTATGTTATCATTATCATACGCTTGAGACTTTTGGGGAGCTCAATTAAATAAGTAGGCTTGTGGACATCTTGGAACATACTTGTCCATCCTGTATCCATAGTTCCATACCCAGCATACGACAACACACAATGATAATACGTACAGCTAATGGCCTAAGGCACAGGCAATTTGTGATGATACATATACGTTAGTGGGCATGTGTTGTGCTGTACTCCGCACCTTATATAGAGTAACCCCCTTTCAACTTTTCAAGCCATTTATGTGCGATCATGAGACGAAAGCCAGCTCACTAGTATATCATCATGCGCTTGGGAGACCTTAAGCTTGTGGACATCTCGCCTCCTACTTGTCGGTTCTACATTCATGCATAGCATACGACAAGACATCATCATCATGGAAGAATGTGAGCACGTCGACAGCAGGGAAGAATGTGCCATGAGCATGAGGTTCAATACTTTTGAGCTTCAAGTCGCCGACACAAGGTATACATCATGAAAAAGAGGAGCACTAATATCCAACATTAACGGTAAAAATCATTCATGCATGAGTGTGAGAGATTATGTCTCAGACGACACATGCTAAGTGGCACATGCATGTTGAATTGAGGTACTTTGTGACACCACATGCCAGAGACCAGTCCTATTTAAGTAGCAGAAGCGCAAATCTTTCTACGCCAGCAAGTACATCCTGCCATCCATCAACATTATTACTTATCACAGCAAGTACATCCAGTCTCTTCTCCAGCAAAAGAACAGAAATAACCATGCAAGGTCCTAGCACCAGTACCAAATCATTCAAGCAGGCCTTCCTCAAGAACTGCCTCCTCGGCCTCAGCCTCCAGCTACAAGCATGCCTGAACATGTCCTTGAGCGACACCAAGAGCCTCCACAAGTGGAAGCACACTGTCAAAAAAGAGAGGCATTATTAAGTACGAGGTCGTGGCGTGCCAGAGCCTTTACAAAAAGAAAGACATGGTCTCCATGATGATTGATGATCACGGAGTGGTGATGAATATTTATCAGGATTTTCTCTCGTTCTTCTGGGACGACAAACCTCTTCTGCAGTGGCATCCATTCTCTATGCAGCTGGACTTGTATAGGCTAGGCGGAGTCATTAAAAAATAGACGGGGACGAGAAATACAGTGCGTGTCGGACCATGGCGAAATATAATGCTTGCGCCATGGCAGTCATACAGTACGATGAGAGAGAGGAGGTGGAGATGAATAATGTCGGAAACGACTCCGGTATAATAGGACGCGGGCAAGGAGATCAAGGAAAACAACGCCAGCGTCGAGACGGATGAATATGAGGTCTCTGAGGCAAAGGAGAGAGGAGAAGAAATACCGTGTGACTATCATACCAGCATCAGTGCAGTAGGATCGAGGAGAGAAGTCCGAGATAAACGATCGTCGAAACAGAAAACTTGGGACATGAATGTCTTGTGGGACTACGAGATAAAGCAACCTGTCAAATGAAATTTAAAACGATCGGTCGTGCACAATGAATTTAAAAAAATTCGTTCAAAATAGCTTTAAAAATGAACACAAATTGAGCATTTAAGGTCGATAGAAGTACTAACCAATCGTAAAAATGAAACCGTAACATCGATGTACATCCTTTTCATGTAGAACATATCTCCGATTAAAGCACTGTTGTATAGATTAGAAGAGGAAGGAATAAATGAAACTATGAAGGAGTTTACTGAACATAGAAGAGATAGCACCTACCTCTTTGCAAGGGGCTCATCAATGTGCGCTCGCCGTGGTTCAGCTCGGCCTGGTTCCTTCAAAACTGTCGACCTGAGTGTTCCAGCGAGACAGGTCCAGAAGTAATTTGAGTTCCATGCCATACAGGCTAAACAGTAAATATAGAGATCCCGTGCTGGCTGGTTGGATGTAGACAACCAAACATGCATCCAAAAGCTAGCTCCATGCTGCCGCTGCATATGCAGGCGCCTCGTCTTTACCTTGGCTCCCGGAGCACCCAGGTCTCCAACTTTTCAAAGCCATTTTTCTCGGTGCCGGTGACCATGGAATGTACCGGAGCCAGCCAGCTCTGTGATTATTTATGTTTCCTAAACAATCACGATACTTAACATTTTCTTACAGTCACAACGGTAGCAACACAGACGGTGAAACCGGAGAAGAATCAGAAGGTAAGTCAACGATCATCGCTCCCACAGTCGTAACGGTCGATGCATCGCAGAAGTCGTGGTTGGATTAGAAACCAACGAGGTTGCGCAAGCAAGGCGGCAAAATAGCTGAGAGCATAGGATGATGTAGCCATGGTTGAGGTAGCCGTGCGAAGAACGCCGTGATCGATGTCAAGTCGGGGTAGCCAGTGTCGAGGTAGTCGCCAAGGAGCCGCGGGCGCAAGAAGGCGCCGAGTTAGTCTTGGGCGCAGTGGTATCGCAGTAGTGGTGCGCCGAGAAGAAGACGTAGTTGACGACGCATCACGTTGGGATTGCCAAGCCAGGGACACATCATGGACAAAGGCACGCATCGGTGTGGCCAGCACCGGGCGGCCAGCACCGAGCATGCGTAGACGGACGAAGACGATGTTGATGATGCGTCGCTCCAGGGTTGCCAGGCCTGGAAACATATCGGGGACGAAGGCATTCGACGGTGTTGCTAGCATCGGGCATGCGTAGACGGGAACATGCACACAACTCGTACGCCCGTGTCGAGAAGGCTAGCAGAGAAGGACTCGACGACGGTTGCGGCGCAAATCGGCGAGGGGCCGGTGTCGCCCGCGGTGGTCGGAGTAGATGAAGTGGTCGGGGTAGACGATGGTGACGCTGGCGAGAGCTAGTGCTGGACGAAGAAGAAGAGGGTGGACTGGCGGCGCGGATCGAGTGAGCGAGCTGCAGTAACGCCGAAGAAGAGCGGCGGCGGCAGCTGGTTAGGAGTGCGGCGGCGATGCTCGAAGTAGGCGACGAAGAACCTGATAGCGTGACGAAGAACAACGCGGATGATGGCGTTCCCACGCCAAGGGAGGCGGCGTGGCACATACCAAGGAAGTCGTCGCGCGGGGACGACAGAGTGGACCGCGAGCCACGGTGCTACGGCCCGAAGGGGCAATGCAGCGGTAGCAGGCAGGTCAGGGCGACGACGGGAAGACCTCGGGCGGCGACCGTGACCGCGGGCCGCGGTGCTACGGCCCTAAAGGGCAGCACAATGGCGAAACGCGGGTCGGTGCAGCCGTGGGGACGGCCTCGGACGGCGGCGGAGACCTTGTCCCACGCTCACTACAGCTCAATCAGGCGACCCAGTGGCAGCGCGAGGGTCGGTGCATCCATGAGGACGGCCTGGAGGGGATGACCTCGGGGCAGCGGTGGACCGCAGGCCGGAATACTACGGCTCGAAGGGGTGACGCAGCGGCAGCATGCGGTTCGATGCGGTCGCAGGGAGAAGCACGGGGCGAAGGCATTGTGACATGACGGGGCAGCGCAGTGACAGCCCGGTGCTCGATCGGTGGAGGGACGTGCTGTACTTGGGACAGTCTTCACGGGACCTACGGAGGTGCGTGCAACCGACGGGCTAGGTCGGTAGCTCGGCGTAGATGAGGCAGATCATGGCAGCGAGCGGGTAATCAATCTGATTGCGCGCAAGGTCACGGACATCTCTTGGTGGAGGCAGGGTGGCGGCGGGAGCCGGCAGCCGTCCCGAAGCAGCCAATGCGACACAGACGCCCCGACAGCCGGCCTGAAGGGGCCGGCATGAGGTAGTAGATGAGACCGACGCGAGGCAGCCAGCAAGGACAGAGCCGGGAGCCAGCCCGACGCAGCCGGCCCGTGGCAACCGGTACGCGACCGGACAAGGCGATGGTGGAGATCGACGGGCAGGCCGGCACGCGAACACCGGCTGTGATTGGCCGCCGCATGGCGCGAGGCTGTCGGGTCGAGGCGATGCAGGATTCCCAATCGGATCCGGGCGATGACGGCCGGCGTAGATCGACGGGCGTGTCGGCGCGCGAACGGCGGCGTTGAGGGGTCGCCGGGTTGCGCGAGGCCGTAGGGTCGAGTGTAAAGGCCGGGTCGCACCGATGTCAGAGTGGAGGCGCGGTGGTCGACGGAGGCGGCGGGTGACGCAAACAGATCTTAGATCGGAAAAGCAAAGAGAAAATGCCGATCAATGCGACCGACGAAAGAGAGAAAAACCCGGATCAAGAGATCGGAAAAAAAGACTCTCTAGGGCAGCCGGTCAACATGACCGGCGGACGAACCCTAGGTACGGGCGACGCGTCCCCCTGCGGCGGTCATGAAGGCAGACCGTCTCGAGGGCGGCGTGGAGCGGAAGCGGCGATGGCGGCTAGGGTTGGATCGGTTACTCTGATAGCATGTTGGAAGGGATAGAAAAGGATTGGTAAAATAATTGTTGTATTGCTTGAGCCTCGTGGATATATATATATAGGAATAGATGATCATTTTGGAGTACAAGTCAAGATAGAAACAATACTAGTCTATCTATATTTTTTAAACAATCACGATACTCAACAATTATGCGTTTGAGACTTTCGTTGAGATCTCGCATCATACTTGTCCATCTTGTATCGTACATACCCGGCCAGCATACGACAACACACAATGATAATACCAAGTTAAGGCACATGCAAAGCCGAATGATGATGACACGTTTGAGATCTCAACGGATACGGTAATGGCCATGTGTTCTGCTATACGCCGCACCTTATATAGCTTACCTCCCTTTAAACTTTTCAAGCTATTTTTGTGTGATCATGACACGGGAGCCAGCTGGTCACCAGTAATTATGTTACCATCATGCGCTTGGGAGACCTTAAGCATGTGGACAACTTGCGTAGTACTTATCAATTCTACGTCCATTCCTAGCATACCACAAGTCATAAGACATCATCACCATGGAAGAACACGAGCATGAGGTCGTATACTTTCAAGCTTCATGTCGCCGACACAAGGCACATCATAAAAAACAGGAGCATTAATATTAACATCAAGGGCGAAAATCATTCATCCATGTGAGAGACATTATGAATCAGACGAAATATGTTATAGCCTACATGAAACATGCATGTTCAATTAGTGACACCACATGCCCGAGACCAGTCCTAGTTAAGGAGAAGGAGCGCCCATGTTTCTGCGTCAGCAAGTACATAGGACTGGTAATGGTGATTGGAGCCTACGGCGCTGCTAAGGAACTTGCTTGAAGTTTCGCGATTCGTAGCAGTGGTATGTAAGTGGGGCGACAACACATGTGAATGTTCAAGGTTTTATCTTTGAGGATGAAAATCCAAGGTCTGCCCTTAATTGGTTGTGTCTGTCAGTGGCCTTGATGAAGGCTTTGTTTTGAGAGCGGGGACTATCTTCAGGATGAAAACCAAGATCAATGATCGGGTGACAACGGCGCCGGTGCACTGTTTCCTTCTTTGAGGCGTCGCTTTTTGAAACTTGGACTTCAGTTGTTGTTTTGGTGGTGGTTGTACTGCTGTTGCAAGGTTCGGAACTCTATAACGAGACCTTTATTTTAGCTTCTTCTTCTTTTTGTTTTGGCTATGTGAATCCGTAATACCATTAGGGTATTGCGTTGTTGCAGAGGCTGGATGTAATTGGTATCATCGTAATATTAATATATTTCCTTTATCGAAAAATCAACCAGCTAGTTAGTACATAACTTATCACAACAAGAACATCATGTCTCTGCTCCAGAAAAAGAAGAGTAACCATTAAAGATCCTAGCACCAGCATCAAGTCCTTCGAGCAGGCGTTCATAAAGAATCTCCTCCCCGCCCTTCAGGTCCAGGCATGCACGAGCACTACCTTCGGTGGCAATTCCACGAGCCTCCACGAGAGGAAGCGCGCCGTCAAATACAGAACGGACGTCGTCATGGCATCCACGCACGGCGGCGGAGCGAGGTGGCCTAAGGCCATCTTGGAGGTGCAGGAGGATCGTTAGGAGGTGTCGTGGCGGCAAGAGCTAAACGAGAGAGAGAGAGAGAGAGCAGAACTGCCGTGATTGCATTATACAAAGCTGTTACAGATACATATAGGCCAACACTTTTCTCCTAGAGTTTCCCGTAGAGATAGGCACGCAGGCCATCGTGGAGAGGAGGTTAGGATCCTGAAGACTAGGACTACGTACAACAATATTACATGGTACATGTACAAACAGTGGACACGTTAACAGCAAGAGAAGCTATGTTGTGAGGAGGCTGCTGAGGAAGAGGACCAGGACGCTGAGGGAGGTGATACCGGGAGGCCTGGATGCCGCAGTCGACGAGATCACCCCGCACGGGGCCGCACCGCGAGGCCATGGACTACGTCTTGCACCTGCGTACTCAAGTCAAGCTGATCCGTCGGATTGCAAAGACGTGATCTCCATTTACTTATAATTTTTATTTGCACCTGCGTGCAAAGACACAGCTTCATGGCTGGCAATTTTTAGATACTTAATTCTCCATTTACTTGTAATTTTGTGTGTGTAAGTAACTAATAGCTAGCTCAACTGGCGTGCAGTGATTCCTGGTCTCTATGTGGACCTAAAGAAAAGGAAGCATCATTAAGTACGAGGGGTGCTGTGCCAGTGCGTTAGCAAAATGAAAGACATGATCTCCATGGTGATTAAGGATTAGGATTTAGGAAGCGGTGAGAAATATATATCAGGATTTTGTTTTGTTTCTTCTGGGAGGAGACGCCTCTTCCGTAGTGGCACCCACTATCTAGGCAGTGGGACATGGATGAGATAGTCGGCATGGTTGACCTTATAGTGGTAGAAAGCAGAATTCCTTTGCCTCGTGGTTGTTGATCCTTTTGCTGCGTGGAGCCTTGTATCCCCTTATTTCTTTTTCTTTTTGGGCATGTATATGTTGTTGCCCCAGGAAATCTTTTATATTCTTTCGCACATTCAAACTCGTTGGTTGGATGTGGTGGTTTATTTATAAAATTCATATGCTCGCATGGGATCGTGGCGGTGGTGGCAGTTGACCTATTGCACGGTACCCAGGCAGCGGTATAGACAGGAGAGAGGAGGAATGGTGACGGCACCGGACAAGGGAGGATGGAGGAGTGCGGGGTTGTGTTGCTTGAGGAGGCTAGGAAAGGTAGGGATTGTGTGGTGGGGGCATGGGATTTGTGCGATTTGTGACAAAATGAGATGCGTGAGGAGCCAATTCGGAAAAAACTCTTGCCCATGCCCATGGCTGACCTAGCCAATGATCATGCGAGATGAGACCACCCATTGGACAGAAAAGTGACTGCGAGGTGAAAAACGACATGACCAGGAGTGAAGATCTAGTGGTACAGCTAGGCCAGAAGGGCAGATCGAACGACCAGGAACGATATGCGTGTGAGGAGCTCTCAAAGGCCTGGCTAAGGGCTTGGCCTTTGTAGGTGAGATGGGGGGAAAGACTATTTCGAGAGGGTAAATGCTAAGGTGGAGGGGGGAGAAATGAGAAAGAAAAAATGACTTGTTTTCTCTCAATTAAGTGGTTGTCTCTTAACAACAATATCCTTACCACATAGGTAGTTAGTTTATACTCCCTTAGTTTCAAAATAACTGTCTTATGTTCAAAAAAAACTATCTTCACTTTGTACTAACTACAATACAAAGTAATACTGAGCTTGATACATTGATTTTGGGTTGGGTATAAGACAAAAAAAATAACTCATTGTATATCATATTTTCATTGCCATCGCTGAATTAGTGGCAGACTTAAGATAAGATAGTTTTATCAATCACTAAAAATGCCCTTATGTGCTACACACTATAGACCACCTTATTGGTGAGTTATTATCACCTTTGTTCTTCATGGATGTGTGTGTGTGTATATATATACCTCCCATCTACCATGGTTAGTAGTAACCAGTTAGCGAGACTAAAAAGAGGTACATATAAGCCATTTATCCATAGTGACCTAGCAACCATGGATGTAGGAATCCCCGTAGAAATTCTCCTTGGTTTTACTCTTTTATTAAAGACATGTTTCAATGAAATTCATAATATATACTTTACCACACATGCACACACTCAAAACTATTTTGGATTTGGGAGGCATTAGGTAAAATATTTGCTTGTGCTTGCGTGACATGTTCCGCTACATCTCCACGCTCCGCACCACCACACTATAATATCACAGTGCAGGGAAACGACAGCCAGGAAGAGATTCTAGAATGAGAGGAATTATAGTCCTCTTGTTTGGCCACGCGTCATGAGCAATAAGCTACTCTTGTCTAAACGAAATACATGTATGCTTGGTTTGACGCAAAATTTAGACCTACGGTGATTGGTGAAGCCAAAAACATTAGCTCTTAATTGGTTTACTACCAAACTACCTTGCTGATATGTACCAAGTATTTGCTTTTCAATGCATTGGATGGAGACCAATTTTATTGCACAACTGATCTGTTTTCACATATTTGTATTCTAAATTATCTATAATTTGCTAAACTTCCGTCTTGTGAGGATGCAACTTCGAATGGTTTGTTAGGTTGCTCCATATCTCGCCACCAGCGAAGGAGGCAGACATATGAACATGTGCTATAGTTGTTATTGAACATGTGATCCCTCTTCGGGCGACTTATGATATTCATACTGTGTGGATTTGAGGCCGCTTAGTAACCGGCATGCTTGATACACCATCGATGGATCTCCTCGGACCATCACTTCATCGCGGCACGTCTTGCTCGATCGCTTCCTCCGCCGCCACCGGGGCCGGATTAGTCGCCTAGTTCTATTTCAGGGTTGCGCTGAGTGGAGCCCTCGGTAATATTATGTTATATTATTTCTCGCTATTTGAATCCTTGTATTGTATGAACCTTGTTGTTTGTCGTGCTTTATAATTTATAAAGCAGGGCAATCTTTTTGGTCGTCAAACAAATGTTGTATACTCCTACATGACTAGACGACGGCGCAGACCGCGTCGCATGGTCAACACATCCCCGACGTCCTGCTCGCGCTGACGCTGGCGCTGCATGCGCGCGCGGCCATGTGCGCGCGTCGTGTCTTTCCCTCCGGTCCGCTGCAAAGCCATTTTTCTTGTGTGACCATGACACGGAAGCTGGCTCAATAATTACTAGTCCATCATGTGCTTGAGGCTTCAAGTACGTGACCATAAGCAGGCTTGTACGTGGTCTTGTGGACATTTTGGATCGTACTTGTCCATCCTGTATCCATACGGCCATACGCAGCATACATCTACATGCTCGTGAATGTCTACGTACTAGGTTTGCTGGCATGTGTGATGTGTTGTGTTACATAATTGTAGAGTCTTTTTACTCCTTCTCTGACGTCAGAGTAGTATTGAATCATCTCACCCGTTGAACAGATGGGTAGTTTTGTCATTTTCTGTTTCCTAATAATTTTCTCCCTGTGTGACGCGTGTATCTAGCTAACTTCCTTTCAACTTTTCAAACCATTTATGTGCGATAATCACAAGAGGAGCTAGCCAGCTGAGTAATTATATATGTGCACCATCATGTGCTTTGGGAGTTGGGACACCTTAAGCATATATATGTAGTTAAGACACAGGATTTAGGGTTTTGCGTGGGGTGGATGACATCCAGCCTCACGTCTCAATATATAGATGATAACAATTACAATTACATACATATATAAATACGTGTACAAGGACAATATACTAGACCCTACTTTACATGCCCCCTCAATCTGAACTACATACAAGATTCAGATTGGTTCTAAAACGGTCTAGCATCTGTCTAGTAGCGGGTTTAGTAAATACATCCGCTAACTGATCATCTGTAGAAATAAACCTGACTTCCAGTTCACAAGCAGCTATTCGTTCTCTCACAAAATGGAAATCAATCTCAATGTGTTTGGTCCGTGCATGAAACACTGGATTCGCTGTCAGGTAAGTTGCCCCTATGTTATCACACCACAATATAGGAGTGCGCTGACGTGGGACTCCAAGTTCTGTGAGAACTGAGTCTATCCAAATGGCTTCAGCCGCGCCATTGGCCAATGCCTTATACTCTGCCTCGGTGCTTGATCTCGAGACTGTGGGTTGCTTCTTTGAGCTCCAAGATACAAGATTAGGTCCAACAAATATAGCAAAACCACCAGTGGAGCGCCTATCATCAACACAGCCTGCCCAGTCTGCATTAGTGAATATACTCACTCCAGTAAATCTGGACTTACGAATCCGTAGTACCATGTCTAGAGTACCTTTGACATATCTCAGAATACGTTTGACTGCTTCCCAATGATCCTCCGTTGGCTGAGACAGGAACTGACACACTTTGTTCACTGCGAAGGAGATATCAGGACGAGTGAGGGTCAAATACTGAAGTGCTCCAACCACACTGCGATACCGAAAGGAGTCATCTCTACCCAGTAGTGCACCACTATGACGTGAGAGACTCTCAGAAGTAGCAAGCGGAGTGGAAGTGGCCTTGCAGTTCTCCATATTGACGCGATGAAGAAGATCCAAAGCATACTTTCTTTGCGTCAAGGTCATGCCCCCTGAATGAAAGGACGCTTCCAAACCAAGAAAGTACTCGAGGCGACCCAAATCTTTGATGGGAAAGCTAGCAGACAACGATTGCACAAGACGATCCACCACGGCGGGGGTAGAGCCAGCAATCACAATATCATCAACATACACCAGCATGTATATCTGTATAGCACCCTACGAGAAGATGAACAAAGATGCATCTGATCTGGAGGCAACAAAACCGAGCTGCGAAAGGCGCTGACTCAAACGAGCATACCAGGCACGAGGCGACTGCTTGAGACCATAAATAGACCGCTGAAGTTTGCAGACATGAGAGGGATAAGTGGCATCCTCTAACCCAGGTGGCTGCTGCATGTACACATCTTCGGCCAAGAACCCATGTAAAAAGGCATTGCTCACATCAACCTGTCGGAGGCTCCAACCACGAGACACAGCAAGAGACAGAACCAAGCGAACCATAGCAGGCTTCACCACCGGGCTAAAAGTATCTCCGTAGTCAATCCCATGCTGTTGAGTAAAACCGCGAGCAACAAGACGAGCCTTGTGCTTATCAACAGACCCATCCGGACGATGCTTGGTTTTGAAAATCCACTTGCAGCTCACAATATTAACACCAGGTGGCCGAGGCACCAACACCCAGGTGTTAGTGTGACGGAGAGCAGCAAACTCCTCGGACATGGCGGCACGCCAGGCAGGTTCACCCAGAGCATCACGATGGGTAACCGGCACGGCGAAGAAGGCACGGCGGCGAGGGTCATACCGAACCGTGCCATCAGTGTAAGACTTCTCCTTGCGCGTATGAGCACGATGGCGTGTAACCATAGCATGCGGCAGAGCTGCATCGCCGGTAGGAGAAGACGACGGCAATGAGGGCTCGGCCGAGGGTGTCGCGGTTGAGGGGACCTCAGCAAGGGGCGACACGGGCCGAGAGACGATGGTGTGTCGGACCGGCCCAGGCGAGGGTGGCAGCCCGGGCGACGGACCGGGCGGGGGTGGCGACCCAGCCGCACCGGGCAAGGATGGTGACCCAGCCGCGTCTGCGTTCACGCCATCGGGCGCCGCGCCTGCCTCGGACGGCGGGACATGCACGTCGGGCGCATCAGGAGGCGTCGGAGCAGCAGCATGTACCTGGGGGGAACTCGAGGCAATATCACCTGCAAAAGACAAGTTAGGTGACAAATAGGACAGGTCATATTTACGCACATGGACATCCGGAACCGGTTCATCGGAGGGAAAAGTGAGTGCATGTTCAAGAGAAGCAGGATCAACCGAAACGCCGGGTTGAGAGTAAGGGAACACAGTCTCGTCGAAAACAACATCAGAGAGATGTATATCCGACCGGAAGTACGGTCAAGACACTTATAGCCTTTATGCAAAGGACTATAGCCAAGGAAAACACACATCTTGGACCGAAACTCAAGCTTGTGAGCATTGTACTTGCGGAGACTAGGCCAGCAAGCACACCCGAAAATCCGAAGGGAGGAGTAGTTAGGCTGAACATGAAACAGACGGAACAAAGGTGTGTCCTTGTTGAGAACCGGAGTGGGCATACGGTTGATGAGGTAACACGCCGTAAGAAAAAGCCTCATCCCAAAACCGAAGGGGAAGGGAGGAGTGCGCAAGCAAGGCAAGACCGGTCTCGACCAAGTGTCGGTGTTTGCGCTCGGCAATACCGTTCTGCTGAGAGGTATGTGGACACGACACTCGGTGAGAGATGCCCGTGCGTTGAAAGTAGCGATGGAGTTTGTGGTATTCACCACCCCAGTCAGACTGAACGGCCTTGATTTTATAATCCAGAAGGCATTCGATATGAGCCTGAAAATTGTAGAAAACTTGCTCAACATCAGACCTGTGTTTAAGTAAATAAATCCAGGTGAAGCGTGTGTAGTCATCAATAAAACTAACATAATACTTGTACCCTCCCGACGAAGCAAGAGCGGGACCCCAAACATCGGAATGTATTAATTCAAGAGGTACAGTAGTGATATGAAACGAAGTAGAATAAGAGAGTTGATGACTCTTAGCACGCTGACAGGCATCACAAACTAACGATGAATTATTAGAACTAGAACACGGAAGTTCATGACGCCGAACAATGGAAGTGACCACATTATTTGTGGGATGACCAAGACGTTGATGCCATTGCGACGACGAAACTCGAACACCTGAAGAGGCACGGCGAGACGACGAAGATGACGCACGAGCGAAGGGGACCGGATAGACCCCCCCGTAACTTCTACCGTGAAGGATGACGCGTCTGGTTGCTTTGTCCTTAACAAGGAAAAAACGACGGTGAAATTCAACAAAGACGTCATTATCACAAAGAAGATGATAAACAGAGAGAAGATGGTGGCTGATGTGTGGAACATGAAGGATGTTACACAGTGTAAGAGATGAACCGGGTAAACGCGAATGACCAATGTGTGAAATAGACAAACCTGCACCATTGGCCACCTGAACCTGATCCTTGCCGTCATAGCGCTTGTGAACCTGGAGGCACTCAAGATCATTAGTCAAGTGATCCGTAGCCCCGGTATCCAGCACCCAAGGGAAGTCCACGGTGTTGGTGGAGGCCGAGTTTGCGGAGCGGGAGTTGTGATCCTGATCATAGCGCTTGCGACAGTCGTCGGCTTCATGGCCCCAGTTCTTGCAAATTTGGCACCGAGGACGCCAGCGGTTGCGACGCCCACCTCCTCCGCCGTTGTTGCTGGCGTTGCCCCCTCCACCTTGCCGGCCATTACCAGCATAACCAGCGTTGCGGTCACGGCCGACGGTGTTGCCGCCATTACCGCCCTGGCGGCTCTGCCCTGGCTGGCCATGTCCATCAGTCGGACGCCCCCCACCGTGGGAGGGATAGGGATCGGAGTAGGTCACGCGTCTGCCCGCGTCGTACGAACCCGAACGGGACACGGCGTTCGCGGAGGGAGACCACCCCTCCACTGCACTCTGCTGTGCCTGCAGCGCCTCGAAGGACAGAACCAATGAGTAAAAACTGGAGTAGGGCATGGGTGTGTTACTCACACCCAAGGAGGCGGCGATGGAGTTGTAGGCGGCTCTGATACCAAGTTAAGACACAGGATTTAGGGTTTTGCGTGGGATGGATGACATCCAGCCTCACGTCTCAATATATAGATGATCACAATTACAATTAGATACGTATACAAATACGTGTACAAGAACAATATACTAGACCCTACTTTACATATGTGGGCATCTCAAGCCGTACTTGTCCCTTCTACGTCCAAGCATAGTGCACGACAACACATCATCATCACGGAAGAATATGAGCACACGCTGCTTGCGGTATTAGTTAAGGCGATCGAGTACATCACTGAGATTATGATCTTGGTGACACCGCATGCCGAGGGTGTGTCCTATTTAAGTAGCAGGAGCGCCCCTGTTTCTGTTACCTATCATCCATCGATATTACGTACCAACAAGTAGATCCTGTCTCTGCTCAAGCAAAAGAGACAAGAGAAAAAAGCAATGCAAGGCCCTAAAACCGGCGCCATGTCCTTCAAGAAGGAGCTCCTCAAGAACATCCTCCTCGCCCTCCAGCTCCAGGCACGCACGAGCACATCCCTCGGTGGCCTCCATGAGAGGAAGCTCGCCGTCAAGTCCTCCGCCTACCTCGCCATGGCGCTCGCACGTGGTGCCTCCCGCACGGACGCGAGGTGGCCGAAGGCCATCTTGGCCAGCGCGACCGCCTCACCGTCATCCAGCGCGTCCAAGGTGCAGAGGTCCAGGAGGATCGTGAGCAGGTGCAGCCGCCGGAAGAGGAGCTGGATTAGATCAGGTCGCGCTGGTGGTGGAGACGTTGCGAAGAGGCTGGTGAGGAGGAGGATTTTGGCGCTGAGAGAGATGATACCGGGAGGCCGGGACGCCGCCGTCGACGAGGTTACTCTGTTACACGAGGCCATGGATTACGCGGTGCACCTGCGCGCGCAGGTCGACGTGCTCCGCCGGCTATCGGAAGCCGTGCAAACATCCAGCTCCATCTCTCGGTAGGTACGTGACAATCTAGTTGCTTAGTTCAATTTATTTGAATCTTCAAATAATTACTTGCTCATTTGGCATGCAGTGTCAGCACTCAGCAGTGATGCTTGGTATGTGTGCACTAAAAAAGGAGGCATCGTTAAGTATATGTGGTACTGCTGTGCCAGTGCCTCTGCAATAAGAAAAACAGTGATGGTCAGGGAGGAAGCATTTGCATCAGGATTTTGCCTTGTACAGAGCGGTGAAGAAGCATATACATCAGGATTTTGCCTTCTTGTTCTACGCTGTCATATAGGTATATGCCTATATTGTGCTTGCGGGCTAGCTAGTTGAATGAAGAGACTGCTCTTTCTGCTGCAGCTGTATCTAAGAACTTGTAGTATTATAGCAAAGGGTATTAGAGTGTGAAAAGTTGCTTAGATCGTGCATGCGTGTGTTTTCTGAATTAAAGGTATGTTCGTGCATGCGTGCTAGATAGCTTGAGAAAATGGTGCCAGGCATTATGTACTGCATGAGGCAAAATTGTATGACAATCAATGTAATGTACGTACTGTCTTTTCTCCACAGAAAAAATGAGAAAAACATGTAGATGCATATCTGTATATCCATAAGCAGAGCCTCTGATTGGTTTTGTTGAACCATGGTAACATGGTGAGATTTAAACATTCAGCTGCAATTGCAGGTTGTGCAATAGGTGCACATATAAAATCTTCATCTAGAGTTGCAAACACCGCAATCTTATTGCTAGTCGTAATACTTACTTTTTTGAGTTTTTGATAATCTAGCGTATACATAAACTCAAAGGCAAAACAAAGTATAAACTGAAGAGCAATTTTGACATGCTCCCAAACCCCTCCACTAGTAGAAAACAGGGCATCGGTTCGGGCCGGCCAGCCCATTAGTCCCGGTTCAGTCACGAAACCGGGACCAAGGAGGGCAACGGTCCCGGTTCGTGAGGCCAGGGGGCCGGGCGGGCCACGTGGGGCATTGGTCCCGGTTCGTCGGACCCCTTTGGTCCCGGTTCCAGACATGAACCGGGACCAACGTGCCTTGCTCCTGGCCCACACTCATTGGTCCCGGTTCGTGTCTGGAACCGGTACCAAAGGTAGTCCTTTAGTCCCGGTTCCAGCCACGAATCGGGACCAATGAGATGCCTATATATACCCTCTCGTCGGCGAGCAGAGCACTCCACACACTGCTCTGTTTTTTTACGGGGGAGGGAAGACCTTTATGGTGCTCTAGCTCACCTCCTATGCACATGAGGTGTTTGATGAAATGCCCAAGCCAAACTTAAGCTTTCTCCTCTCGAAGCTCTTTGTCCAAACTCCATTTTCGTCAAGATTTGCCTAGGTTTGGCGCTCTGTCCTGTCATGTCCCCGTCCTGAAACCGCCGTCGATCACCCGCGCGTGGTGAGCCTCTTGATCTTATCTTCTTGCTAAAAGAAAATATACTTACTCGTATGATTTTCTTACTTTTATTATTGTTTGTTATTATATAGTGTCAGGGTTATGGTATCCGCCCACGTCGGCCCTCGTCCAGTCTATGATTCAGATGTGGTATATTATCTCTTATATAACTCTTTCACACATCCAATGTCTATGACAATTAATTATGCCACCAACTTGACGTAGATGTTTTTATCTATAAAAAGTAGTTGAACCAGAAATTCCAACCGACTATGCAATTCTGCTCGACAAGTTAACTAAAGATAAAAAAGAAATCGATCATTTGAAAGAAAAATTGAAAAGCACTGAAGATGACAAGATGGGATTGGAGTTGCATGTTGCCGATGTCGTCGCCGATCACAAGACCAAGATGGATGCAATGCGCTTGAAGCTTAGAAAGATTAGAAAATATGCCATTCATACTGAGGCTTGGTATCATTATGCCGTTGGATCAATTGGTACCTTAGTAGCGGTTATGATTGCATTTGTTGTTGCATTTAATTTTTTTTACATAGTTTCGGTGTATGTTTTAATTAGATGCTCTAGAAACCTATATGTTGTTCAATAATGACAGTTATGTATGAACTGTATGTATTTATTTTGGTCATTATTGTACTTTGGCTTTAATGTGATGATGGATTTCTAATAATTTGGTCACTTCTGTATTCATGATATGTTGTTATGGTTTTTAATACGCTTTATTATATAACGCACATAGATGAATTGGTAATGGATATACGGTGATCGACGCACCTCCGAGTATATTAAGGGCCTGCATAATTTTCTCGAAGCGGCTGAGGCAAACAAGCAGAATGATTTTATGTCTTGTCCATGTACTGTCTGTAAGAATACGAAGTCTTTCTCCAACTCTAAAACCCTTCACTTCCACTTGCTTCAGAAGGGTTTTATGTCACACTATAATGTTTGGACCAAGTACGGAGAAACAGGGGTTATGATAGAACTCAACGAAAAAAAAGAGGATGACGACAACTCCCCTCCCCCTGAATATGGTGATGCTGCAATGAGGGAAGCTGAAGATCAAGAGGAACCAGACGATGTGCCCGATGATGATCTTCGCCGGGTCATTGTTGATGGACAGAGAAAATGCGAAATTGAAAGGGAAAAGTTGAAGTTCGATCGCATGTTAGAGGATCACAAAAAAAGGGTATACCCAAATTGCGAAGATGACAACAAAAAGCTCGGTACCACACTGAAATTGCTGCAATGGAAGGCAAACAATGGTGTATCTGACAAGGGATTTAGTTCGCTACTGAAAATAATGAAAAAGAAGCTTCCAAAGGATAATGAATTGCCCGATAGTACGTACGTAGCAAAGAAGGTTCTATGCCCTCTAGGATTGGAGGTGCAGAAGATACATGCATGCCCTAATGACACAACTGCTGTCGGTTGCATTAAGGGGGCTTCTACCGGAAAACGTTCGATTAGCCATTGTGAAGCTATGTGCATTCCTTAATGCAATCTCTCAGAAGGTGATCGATCCAAAAATCCTGTCAAGGTTAAGAAGTGATTTGGTGCAATGTCTTGTTAGTTTCGAGCTGGTGTTCCCACCGTCCTTCTTCAATATCATGACACACGTCCTAGTTCATCTAGTCGACGAGATTGCTATTCTGGGCCCTGTATTTCTACACAATATGTTCCCCTTTGAGAGGTTCATGGGAGTCTTAAAGAAATATCTCCGTAACCGCGCTAGGCCAGAAGCAAGCATCTCCATGGGCCATCAAACAGAGGATGTCATTGGGTTTTGTGTTGACTTCATTCCTGACCTTAAGAAGATTGGTCTTCCTCAATCGCGGTATGAGGGGAGACTGACTGGAAAAGGCACGCTAGGAGCGGACTCAATAATATGTAGGGACGGGCATTCTTGGTCCCAAGCACACTACACAGTTCTACGGAATTCCACCTTGATGACCCCGTATGTCGATGAACACAAAAATATTTTGCGGTCCAAACACCCGGAGCAGTGTGACGACTGGATTACATATGAACACATCAGGACTTTCGGCAGTTGGTTGCAAACACGTCTCATGGATGACAACATTGTTTCTGATGAGTTGTACTCGTTGGCCAGGGGACCATCTTCGACTGTATTGACTTACAGAGGGTACGAGATAAATGGGAATACATTTTACACGACCTCCCAAGATGAAAAGAGCACCAACCAAAACAGCGGCGTCCGCTTTGATGCAGCAACCAAGAGGGGAAAGGACACATATTATGGTTACATAGTGGACATATGGGAACTTGACTATGGACATGATTTCAAGGTCCCTTTGTTTCAGTGCAAATGCGTCAATCTTTCAAGAGGCGGGGTACAGGAAGACCCACAGTACGAAATGACAACAGTGGATCTGAACAATCTTGGGTACACAGACGAACCATTCGTCCTAGCCAATGATGTGGCACAGATTTTCTATGTGAAGGACATGTCTACCATACCGGAAAAAGAAAAGATAAGGAAGCGAATACATCATACCATGAGACAAAACGCCACATAGTTCTTTTAGGAAAAAGAGACATTATGGGATTGGAGGGCAAGACAGACATGTCTGAAGATTATGAAAAGTTTCATGAAATTCCTCCCTTCAAAGTCAAGGCTGACCCAAACACCCTGTTAAACGATGAAAATTGTCCATCGTTACGGTGCAATAAGCAAAGGACACACGCGAAGAAGAAGTGAAGACTTTCGCTCCACAACTATATCATTGCAGTGACATGTGAAGAAATGAAATGCCTTTTGTAATACATGAGTTTTCGTCCGAAACCCTAATACTTTGAAAGAGATTCTCCGTTTTGTACACGAAGTGCATCCAGTATTTGCCGTAACCCTCTCAACTTTTTATGACATGCTATGTGGGTAAAATGATGATACCATGCCAACTTTCAACCTTTTCAAAGTTCATTTGAAGTGCTTTTCAATTTCAGGGTCATTTAGCTCAATAAAATCAGTAAGTGCATGAAAAATACCAAATGAAGTCAGAAAGGGTTGAAAATTGATGATGTGACTTTGAATGGTGCATTTTCAACACACAAAAATTCTCGAGTTCAAATGAGTTCAAAAAAATGAAATCCCTTCGTAATAGATGAGTTTTTGTTCGAAACCGTGATACTTCGAAATAGAGTGTCCATTTTGTACACGGAGTGCATCCAGTTTTTGTCGTACCCCACTCAACTTTTTATCACATGCTATGTGGGTGAAATCATGATACCATGCCAACTTTCAACCTTTTCAGAGTTTGTTTGAAGTGCTTTTTAATTTCTTTCAAAACATCATAGGAGTGGAGTTCAAAAAAGAATCGGATAAAAAGCTTTTATAAACCTCTAGTATTTTTGAAACAATAATTATATAAAAATTATGCAACTAAAATTATCAATGTATTTTTTGTTCAAAACATTAATAGCAAAACAAATATAATGATAAAACACACTAGAACTAAATAAAGAAAAAATAAATAAAGCAAGAAACAAAACAAAATAATGGAAATTATGCAGCTAAACTTATCAAAGTATTTATTTGTTAAAAAGAATGAACTAAAATAACAGAAGAAAAATACTGGAAAAAAATTAAAACAATAAATAAAGCAAAAATCAAAACAAAAAACAGTTTTTTAAATAAAAAATGCCGCCTACTGGGCCACCACGGCCTGAATACGACTAGAAACCCAACAACTAGTTGGGCCAGGATTCAGGCCCGCAGAAGGACCAGTAGGCCCACAGGCAGAGGATAGTGCAATTAGGCTCGTAAGCCTGCAGTTGAGAGGAGCTCGAGAGGGTTGGCGCAGCAGCGCTTATAAACCACTCTCGAGCCCTCTCGGCTAGCGAGATGGGACTAAACATTTGTCCCCGGGCAGCACCATCTTTGGGTCCCGGTTGGTGGCACCAACCGGGACCAATCCCCCCCTTTAGTCCCGGTTGTTGCCACCAACTGGGACCAATGCATCCCTTTAGTCCCGGTTGGTGGCACCAACCGGGACCAATGGTCTCTCTTCCCGTCCTTTGGGCTGCCGAAAAGAGACTTTTGGCCCCGGTTGGTGCCACCAACCGAGACTAAAGGGGGCATTGGTCCCGGTTGGTGCCACCAACCGGGACCAATGCTCTGTGTATATAAGCGACAGTTTCGATTTTTTCCAGATTTCATCTAGCACTTGCCCCCGACGACGCCGAGCACATCGACGCCGCCAGGCTACCCGAGCTCGCCATCGACGCCCTCTGCCCTGACGCCCCCTGCCCCGACGCACCGCCCTGCCCCGCGCCGCCCTACCCCAACGCGCCACCCTGCCCCGACGCGCCGCCCCATGCCCCGGCGCGCCGCCCTGCCCCGAAGCCGGCACCGTTCCCCGACGCCGCCCCACGCCACAGCCCTGCCCCGACGACGTCGCCCCTCCTCCCCGTTCGGTCCGGCCGGCCCCCTTTCCTCCCCTGTCTAATTTTGTTGATTTAATTTGATGATATATAGATGATAGATGATATATGATAGTTAGATGATGATGTTGATGATAGCTGATGATGTTGATGATAGATGATGTATGCTTTTTTTTGTTCATATAATTTTTTATAGCATTTTTGGTCCATGTATATATGTGTGTGTATATGGATGGATGGATGGATGGATGTATATATATAGAAAATTATCATATGATATAAAAAGAATATCGTAGCTTCCTGTTTTTTTCCATGGATGTATACTAAAGAAAAATATGAAAGAGTTTATGGGAGGTTTCTGTCAAAAGGTTCAATGATTTGTCAAGGCAAAAAATTGAACTAATTAAGGTATCTCATGTTTTTGTATATATGATATATGTATTTTGTTGGCACCTAGAAGTGTTGTCGAGGCCACCCCAAACCCTAGAAGTGTTGTCGAGGCCACCCCAAACCCTAGAAGTGTTGTCGAGGCCACCCCAAACCCTAGAAACGTTGTCGAGGCCACCCAAATTTAGCAAGTTAAATGAAGAAAACTCTAGTAACATAGATTTATCAAGTTAATTGTCATGTTGTAATATTTGCAGAAACTATGGATCCAAGAGACGATGAACAAGAACAGTTGTTGGGGGACATAATCCACGACGGACGTGATGTCTTGTCGTATCTCAACGACACCGATGGTCTGGAAGGAGAGGGTTATGACGGCTCTGGCGATCGAACAATGGAGGTGGAAGGACATGATCATGATGGCTCCGGTGACCGAATGCCGGAGGAAGAAGGAGACCATGATGACGGCTCCGGTGGCCGATCGGAGGAGGGAGCTGTTGCAAAGTCCGGCGAGGTATATATATTAATTAAGCATGTGCTGACTCTAGCTAATTGATGCATTAATTGTTTTGGTATGTACATATATTAATTAACTCTTGTTTCTTGTGTTATAGCCCTCCAGATCGAGCCAAACTTTGGTAACGAGACGAGGCCCGAAGAAGAGGTTGCGCAAGGATGAAAAGTTCACGATCACTGCACTCGCGGACGATGGCCATCTGATTGAATCCAAGCGGATCAAGAACGCATTTTCTGCTCAGTGTGGAGCTATTGTTAGGGACAATATCCCGATCAGCATCAAGCAATGAAATAAGCCTAAGGACGGCACCCCTGATGGTGATCATGTCACCAATAGACAGAAATAAGATCTTTGGACCGCGCTGAAGGCAAATTTCGCCCTACCGCCACAGGAGGATCCGAATAACCTAGTTATTGAGCCACGGGTCAAGGCGTGTGCTCTTAAGAAGATGGTAGATCTATTCAGGAGGTGGAAGAATGAGTTGAAATCAAAGTTTGTCGACAAAGGGAAGACTCCAACATTCGTCGGCCGATATGAGAAGATAGGAGATTACTGGCCCGCATTGGTGGCCTACAAGACATCGGAGAAGTGTAAGAAGATGTCAGAGACAAACAAGAACAATGCTACAAAGAAGCAGTTTCACCATCACACGGGGTCAGGTGGCTACCTTAAAGCCCAGCCGTTGTGGGACAAAGCTAAGAATGACCTTCTTGCTAAAGGGGTTCGACCACAGACATATAACTGGCCAGACTGTTCAAGGACTTGGTTCTTTGGGGTTGGGAGAACTTTGGACCCTGAAACAGGGAAGTGTCGTTGGACGGACGAGCAACTTGCAATACCCATGAACAAGCTTCAGAACTATATCACCGCAGCGCAGGAAGGGACGTTCATTCCCGACAGAGAGAAGGACGAGCTGACTAAGGCCCTAGGGAATGTTGAGCACCCTGGATGAACACGAGGCACAGTAGGCTTCGTTCCGTGGAAGGTTGGGTTTCTCGACGCAGGCGGTTACTAAAGCCGGGAGAGAAAGAGGAAAGCGGAGTTGAGCGAAATTCAGAAGCTCAATGCAAGACTACAAAAGCTAGAGAAAGCTGAGAGCCAACGAGCTGCCGGCCAACCATCTCAGCGGCACGAAGCTACCCAGAAGCTACTACCCCGCCATCTCAGCGGAGAAGCAGCGTCGCTTCCACGGAGCCCGTTCAGCCCGACTTCACGTCTCCTAGCTACCCCGTGGATACTATCATAGAGGCTCAACATTGCGAGCTTATGACGAAATGCCGGAACCTCACTTTCAAGACGGCTGTCGGCTCTGTTGCACCTCCTCAACCCAACGGAACTTTTCACTGCCGTCCGATTCCACATGGCTATGCTGTTGTGATGGTGGATGAAGTAATGCCGGAATTTGAGGAGCTCGAGCTTGACAACTGTACAGGTGAAGGAGAGAATAAGCTGGTTCATGCCCTGAGGAGTACATGTCTATGGCAGAACGAGTACATCAAGCTTCCAAAGTGGACGCCTCCGCCTCCTCCTTCTCCTCAGGCAAATCAGGCACACCGCCTCCTTCTCCAGCTCCTCTGGCGCGTGGGGGCACTCTGCCTCCTCCTTCGCCTACTCCGGCACGTCGGAGCAGTAAGCCTCCTCCTCAGCCTCGTCGGCAACGGCGGAAGACAGACGCCGCTGCTGTGGCTCCTCCGGCGCCTAATAAGCAACGACGGAAGGGAGCCGCCGCTGCTCCGGCAGCTAGTAGTACAAGCATAGGCAGCAGGGGATACACATACGGTCCATCTCTCAAGCCTGTGGAAAAGTTACCATATGAGAGGACCGAGTCTGAAAACAAGGAGATAAGTCAGGCCGAAGTGAGGGACCATTTTGCAAAGAAAACTCCATCTCCGAAGGAGAAGATAGATCTGATGAAAGCGATGCGCACTATCGATGCCCTGAAGCGACCACCACCGCCTCCGCCGGATTCCAACTATGAATGTTGTATTAAAAAGGCGTATCAAGATGTGCGGCTGTCGGGAAGTACTTCCAAGTGATGCAAAGTTAGCAAACCGAAGAAGGGGGAAAAATCCTTAGCTCGGCGAACAGGCGAACCAATCGTGCCCCCCGCTTAAGGTTTCTAGAGATATCGTCGCTAATCATCCAGGGATGGTCCTCGGTATCAAACCTGGTGATTACCTGAGCAATGATGTACTGTTTGAGAAGTTGGAGGTGGACGAATTCAAATACCGGTACGGGCATCCTCTCGTCAAACCCGATCATCCTCCTCTAACAACGATGATGCGAAGATTCCATGAATGGTACATGCAAAGCTGCCACGACTATGTGATGGATTCTTTGGTACTGTCAGTTAAAGAGGAGCACGACCTCGTTGGAATTGATATGTTGAATATTGAATATGAGGAGATATGGCAGTTATACAATGAGAAGGCCATCGACAAAACAATTGTGACTTGCTACTGTCGGTAAGTACTACTTCTATAATTAAGTCTCTCTATGTATATAGCTCACCTCTTTCATTGCATGTATATATAATTATCCTCACTATTATATTATGCAGATTGAAAATCGTCGAATGCAGAAAAGCACAAATCTATGACATTGGGTTCATTAACCCAAATGTCATATATGAGCATAATTTAAAACATTATCCTACACAAACCAAGGAGAACTTGCTACAATCGTTGCTTAAAAATCAAAACAAAGGGACAATACTCTTTCCTTATAACTTCAAGTGAGTGTTACTGTCTTGCGCATATTCGGTTTCCCTTATTACTCGAGGTTTATAGTAATGTAATTGATGAGTTATGCATGCGTGCGCAGTTTCTACTTTATTCTGCTAGAGATTCATCTTGAGCGGGGAGTAATAATCGTCTTAGACTCGAAACGAAAAGATCCGCAGAATTATGCGCACATGACTAAAATTCTCCAGAAGTAAGTTCAATCGATCATTATCGCATGTATTGACAACTTTAATTTGTTCATTTCCTGATATCAAGTAATTTTTTTTGTGTGGCAGGGTTTGAAAAGAGTTCACAACAATTGTTCCGGCAGTGCCGAAGGAGTTACGATTTACACACCCGAAAGTAAGTACTACTAGCTAGTTCCGCGCATCTCCCATTGATTCTAATTTCATCAATACCATTTATCATACTTGATTATTAGTTTGGTTGAACTCTATTTCTCGTAAAGTGCTTGTGGCAGGAAGACGGAACTGATTTATGTGGATACTATGTTTGCGACTTCATCTACAACGCGACGACCCCTAAGCGGGGCTACTCTACAAAACAATTTGAAGTGCGTAAGCAATAATATTCACAATTTTATTTTATTACCATATATGTATTGACCCCCTTTTTCAAATTAGATGTGGCAGATGCGGGATGAACTCCTACCACATGATCGCATACGAACAATTCAAGAAGAATTGGCGGGATTCTTTCTTGACCACGTCATAAATAAAACCGAAGAATACCGTCTGAAAGTGGACATTAGATGTTAGGGATTGTAAGAGATCTTATATTGTATATATGTAGCTAGTAGCGTCGGATATATATACGAAAACTTGTTATACGACCAATCTCTCGGGGAAAGAGAGGTCGATCACTTCTATCTGTATATGTTCATGATGATCTTCTGTACTTAATGGTTCCTTCATTTGCTTACTAGCTAGCATGTCGAGTTTTCTCTATAGTAGCTAGCGTCGACCAAGCATGAAGAAAGAGAGGACACTTCTCTCTATCAAGTAGCTAGCTATAACAATATAAAACCCCTAAATTAACTCTCTAAAACTTCCTAAACCCCCCCTTCAAAATAGAAAAACAAGCAACCGCGAGATGCTGGCGCGTGGATGTTTGTTGGTCCCGGTTGGTGTTACCAATCGGGACTAAAGGTCCTCCTGTCTGGGCTTCCCGCAGAGGCCACGTGGAGCCCCTTCTGCCCCTGTTTGTAAGAGAATCGGGACTAAAGGTTTTGGGCTTTAGTCTCGACACTTTAGTCCCGGTTCCGGAACCGGGACAAATGGGCCTTACGAACCGGGACAAATGGGCCTTTTTCTACTAGTGTTCTTTTCACATGAGAAGTAAGAACTTAAGAGTTAATCAAACTCACTCGGGGCGAAAAGCCTTTTTCGGTTAATCAAACCCACTGCTGAATGCATTCAACGACTTAGATCCATTTTATACTCTTATCTCTCATGTGAAAAGAGGAGGTAAGAGGGAGCATGTTAAAAAACTCCTAAAGAAAACTAAAAATGAAAACAAGGGCTCTAGTCACCTTACAAGGGTAACAAAAATAGTTCCCCACTATGGGACCCCCAATAAGAGTTGATTATCTTTCAGCCGGTTTATAATGTAAATACTTATATTTTTTCCTAGAGGTGGCCCCATGTCATCAAATCCAAGGGAATGTGTGCTAAAGACAAGATGGTTTCTTCAAGCACTTGTCAAAAGAATAGTTTTGGCATCTTCCCGTGCCGAAAACTCTTGGTTCATAAGAGGAAACAATAGAAAAAAATCTGGCCCGGGGCTTAAGGTTTTACCTGAAACCGTATACTTGTGTTTGGGATCCTATCTAGCTACTCAACATGGCTCTGGCCGCCCATGTTACACATGTGTAGCCAATATCTTGTTTGTCGCACATGCGTCCAAATAACTCCACGAACAACATGTAGTCGCACTGTGGGCAAGCAAGGGAATTACCATCTCATGGGGTAATCTCAGTTATTCAGTATTTGTCCAGACCAACCTACTTGGCGTTTAATGACTGCAAAGTTGGTACCTCAGAGAATAGTTTTCACCTACCGTACTATTCTTATTGTGACTGATGCACGTCATAACCATCCAATTCTATCTACACTTAAGCTCTCTTTGGTGAGACTTTAGAACGAGGTAGAGACAAGAGACAAGTTGGGTGCCATCGGGCTTGTGGTAGGAGTGCCCAGGCTTTCCTGTGTGGTTTGCCTTGGGACATCTTTTTCTTTTGTTTTCTTAGTAGCTGTCGGTCTTGTTGAACATGTCTTATTTGCTGCTCCGTGAAATAAAATGGGGCAGGGAGGAGACTCTTTTCTTTCAAAAAAAAGTAAGAGACAAGTTCATTGCATAACACATGCAAAGAATGCTATTATTAAAGTAACCAATAACGCCTTTGCGCGAATACAAGGGGTTGCGAAACTATACCTAGTCTGATGAGACTACTCACACATCACAGATATATTGCAGGAATAGAAACATTGTAGATGGTACTTGAAGATGAATGATTCAACTATTCTTCCAGTGTCGTTGTATGTGAAGTACTCTTGATTACAAGTTTATGGCTATGGCTATAGGAATGATGACTACGGGGACAAATATGGCTAAGGAGATGGAGATGGTTGTTGTAGATGGGAACTGCAGCGGCTGCGGATTGATGAATTTGTTTATGAGTGACTCCTCTCCCTGAAGGATTTTCTTCTTATATGGTCCTGGAGCACCGAATAGTGTCCTTATGCATTGTGAATTTACTGTGGGTGCGAGGTGGTGGCACGCAGTATGACCACTATTACGACATTGGCCATACTCGTACAAGTCGTCGTTTTCCCCTAAAGATCCTCTGGTGCGTCTCGGTTAATCGGGCTTTGTGCGCCCTCTAGTAATTGGACTTGATCAACATGCATATTATCTTCCCCATATGGATTGATTTATCCCATAAAATGACTTATTTCAGCAAGGAACAAAATAAGCAAAGAGTTTTGTGATCGTTTGCATTTATTAGTCATCAATAATGATCATATCAAAGTGTTTTTCTCATAATCCGGGTTAAACACTTACAAATGAGTGCAAAAATAAACTCATCAGCAGCCAAGCGCCTTCCCAGAAGCAAGGGATGGTCAGGAAATGACAATTCCAACCAATTTTATATCACCTCTCCTTCAAAAGGCATTTGGCACCTATAGCCTCTTTGTGGCCATCAAGAAACACTGATCACGTCTCCTTGAGGAGGAGGACGAGATTTCCGAAATAATCCCCAAATTTCCCACAATATCTCACCTTTCTATCCGAATGGAGGAGATACCAATTTTTCAAGCTTTTCGGCAAATTGTGGATTTTGTTGACTCAAAATGAATAATCAAGTGGCTTCAAACACAATGAACACACACATGCACTCTGCATAGTTACGATGCACACAACCAACATCAATGCGCGTGTGCGCACACATGCACACAAACATGTTGACATAAAGCAACGTCATACAAGATGAAAGTTAGGCCTAAGAAACAAAAAGAAAAGACTACAGCGATCAAAATAACAATCAACAAACTGCAGTAACACCATATCTGCACCAAGATGTTCATCAACAATTTTTTTATGTTCCCATCCTCATGGCCTTTATATCTTTCTAATCTAATTTGAAATTGAATCCAAAATAATGCGGCTAGCATTTACTTCTTGTATACATACTTGTCTAGAAGCTCATACAATAATGCATGGTAAAGATGGAAAATGGTATATTCAATCAAAATCAAAGGGTAAATTATCGTACCAAACGCATTTGGAAACAGAAGGAAGCTAAAACGCCGTAGTCACTGGATCCAACCACCAGACAGCAAATTATAGATTTTCATCTTAAGAGACAAATTTGAGCATATCGAAGCAATGCTTTTAACAACGTAAAGTCACAAAACAAACATCGTAATTCCTGGGTACTATCCACTCGGGTCAAATCTAGAGTTTACGTCACAGAGCTTGAGATCTGGTGCTTATGAAGCACAACCAAATCAAAGACAATTATGATCCGGTGTTCTCGACACTACTTTCCCGCAATCCAGAAGCTACATCCGTTGGGCTAAAAATCGCATCATCGCCATTGCACAACCATACCTTAAGCGCTAAGTCGTCATCTATAGATCGCGTCTCGCCGTCGAAGGTAAACTAATCGTAGTGATAACCGCCAAAACCAACATAGGAGCATTGTGGCTCCATCCCGCAGCCTCGCCATAACGAGCCACAAACAATAAGCACCAGATCTGAAGAGATGAACCTTTACGAAAACCCATTGATGACCACCACAACCACCGATGTAGTGAGATAGCACCACCACATGCAGGAACTTGCTCCCGTGTCGTAAGAAATTGATTTGAGGCCTAACCACCACACGCATACGAAGCGAGCTAGCGGCATGTCCTCACTTACACCCCGCAAGGGAACCCCATCGAAAGATCCATCACACAATTGCCGCTTCCCTCTTCGCCTTCCCGTTGAGGAACCGCTTTGTCATCATGATCCACCCCTTTGCCGTTAGGAGAAACTGCCTCAACGTCGGACACCTCACCATGCATAGGTCAATAGCTCCTGTGCGACACCTTTGAGGTGAATTGGAAAGAATGCGACGTAGTTGACGAAAATGGATCTCGCGAGACATTTCAGAAGCCCAAATAGCCAAGGCCCACTTGGGCGTTTTAAATGGTCATCAACGGGAGTGAGGTTATGTTTAAGACATGCGGGCCCTACTTGGCAGTGCATCTAGTTACGGGCCCCACTTGTCAGTTCATCAGGTGAATCGTTTCCCTGTGCCTGTCCGAACGGGTACCCCTTTTCTGAACCTTGTGTTGCTCCCTTCTCTTCATTCCCGGCGGTGAAACGGTGGCGGCAGCGGAGCTTTTGTCCTGGGTGACAGCAGCGGCGGAGCTTTCGTTCTCGGTGACGGCGGCGACTCTGGTGAGTGAATCTGGAACCCTGTCCTGTTCTCCTCCGTGTCTAGTTAGATCTCACCTCATCGCCTGTGTTTCCCTCTATTTTTGGTCGACTTGATCCAGATTTGGGTGGGGGAGGGGGGTCTGACCATGATGGAGCCGCCAAAGACAGCAACATCCTTTCCAACCTATGCGATGTGTGACTCATCTGCGTCCGCTAGCTCACCTCACACTACCCCGCCATTGACAAATAGGGGTGGTGGTGCTCGGACGTTTGAATTTAGGGTGGAATTTCTTCCTTCTTAGGCGAAGCTAGGTGTTGGTAGCATGCGGGACATAGAGAGAGATACAATTGTGAAGTGGGAGATTGATTTTGCAGAGATTGATCCACAAGAACTACAGAGCATGGAAGAGGAGGCCGTGAAGAACATGGTGGAAAAAATTGGGGAGAAGATTTTTTGGGGTCCAGAGCAAGAGGTAGCATTTTTATGGTTTGATAATTGGATAGGAGAGTATGTGAGAATTGAGGATGGTGAAGAGATGGTTGATGAAATCGATTGACAAGATGGCTGGACAATCAAACAGACTATGTTTCATGTAGAGCTTGTTGGTCTGAAATCAGATTCTAAGGTTGGATATGTGCCCTCTAAGTTAGCTTCACAGATAGTAGATGATGATTGGGCTTCAGAGAGGAAGATAATGCCCATGTGTATAGGTGAAGTGACAGTATTACCTGAGGGGCTTGATGCAGAAGAGGGCTCTGATGGTGTTGCAAGGGTTGTTTTTGTTGATTGGAATTCAATAGAATTAAATGACCGAACTGATTTAGTCATTGCATCAATGGATGACACTGAGATGGCCAAAAATTTGGCATTCCAGTAACTGTTGAAGATAAGGAGGAGAAGGATGGTGAATCTAGTATGCCTACTGATACTGATGCTACCAGACATAGAACTAAAGGTGTGGATGGACAACTGATGGAAGATGTTGTTTGATGCCAAGACTAAGTGGACTGATAGAAAGAAGTTTTATGCAAGCTGTAGAGGTTTTGATGGAAGTGTCAAGCCTTGCAAGTTGTACATATCTACTAGACGCCAACCTGATGGAAGTACCATTAGGGTGAATCAAATTCCACACCCACATACTTGTATTACAATTTCACAGAGAGTATCAACCATGACATCACAACTTTGGATTGCAGAAAAGATCACTCCTATTTTAGCCAAGAAACCAAACACTACTGTAAAGAAACTTAAAGTAGACTTGGAAAAGCAATACCCCATTAAGGTGAAGTATAACACGGTGTGGAAGGCAAAACAATGGGCAATGAAACAATTATATGGTGACTAGGCAAATACTTTTAGGATGCTTTATAATTTCAAAGCAGAGGTGGAGAAGAGGTCACCTGGAAGTGTTGTGGAGATAGATACCGAGGTAACAGAGGATTGAAGAGTCCTTTTCTCTAAGTTTTTTATGGCTTTAAAGCCTTGCATTGATGGCTTCAAGGCAGGGTGTCATCCATATTTGAGCATAGACTCTTCATTTTTGACTGGCAAGTGGAATGGTCAATTGGTAGCTTGCAATGCTTTGTATGGACACACCTGGATGTTCCCTGCTACCATTGGCTTGTTTTAGTCAGAGACGGAGGTCTCGTG
This sequence comes from Hordeum marinum, assembly GCA_022496015.1. Taxonomy (NCBI): domain Eukaryota; kingdom Viridiplantae; phylum Streptophyta; class Magnoliopsida; order Poales; family Poaceae; genus Hordeum; species Hordeum marinum. Next base: position 531,953,563 of record CM039678.1, on the reverse strand, counting down.
GACATGGTTCATGATACAATTGAAAAGATGCATAGGGTCAGTGTCACCTTTGGCAGTCCACATAGATGCATGCAAAGGGCTAGAAAACGCAGTGAAGAATGTTTTCCCTCATTGTGAGCAGAGGGAGTGCGTCGGCCATATGTGGATGAATTTAATCAAAAAATTCAGAGGTGAAGAATTTGGTTGCATGTGGCCAGTAGCAAGATCTTACACTAAATAGACACATTCATATCATCTTGGTAAGATAATGACAGCATGCCCTGAGTTTGGTCCATGGGTGAACACCTACCATTCTCTATTATGGTATAGGTCAGGATTTAACACTGCCATCAAGTGTGAACATATCAACAACAACTTGGCAGAAAGTTTTAACAACAAGGTGAAGAAGTTAAAAAATTTGCCTCTGCATGACATGATTGACCGAGTCAGGATCATGATCGTGCGCTTGTGGGAATTGAGAAGAAGGATTGGGGATTTTCTACAAGGGGATAAGCTTCCTGCGGTGGTACAACAGGTGGTCAATAGGAGCAGAAATCTTACGCATTTATCCGTTGAAATTTTTTCTGTTTGGGGTGCTCAAGTTAGAGATACCAAAACTGGTAGAAGGCATGTTGTTAACGCTGAAATGCATGATTGCACATGTTTGGAGTGGCAACACACTCGGAAACCATGTGATCATGCCATACTTTTCTTGGCCTACCGACCGAAGATAAACATGCACCCATATTTGCACTAATATTACTCAGTAGCAAGATTCAAGGCTGCATATGCAACTCCAATTCCAACACTTACGGATCAGTCTCAGTGGCCTGAAGTAGAAATTGAATTTTCCATGTGTCCTCCCCTAACAAAAAGAAAGGCTGGTAGGCCTAAAGAGAGTAGATTCAAGGCATGGTTTGAGAAAGGCGGGAGTAGTAAAAAGGACAAAGGAAAGAAGGATGGAAAGCCAAAAAGTCCCCAAAAAGGTAACAAAAATAGATGCAAGCTGTGCGAGGAACTTGGGCACAAAAAAGGGTCTCCAAAATGTCGTTACACTCCTGAAAGGCCAAAGTATGTTTATGTTTTTTCTTTATGTTAGGTACTATCCAAATTACAAGCTTTGTTTTCTAGGAGGAAGTGTGGAGGTCAACCCCTTGTTGTTGAAGATTGTTTGGCAATCAAAAAGGAAAGAATCAATGATTGTAGAAAAAACAGAAGTTTTGGTGAAAGTGTGCAAAATGAGACAAACTTGGATAATGTTGTGGTGCAAGATGAGCCAAACTTGGATGATGTTGTGGTGCAAGCTGAGCCAAACTTGGATGATGTTGTGGTGCAAGATGAGCCAAACTTGGTTGATGTTGTGGTGCAAGCTGAGCCAAACTTGGATGATGTTGTGGTGCAAGATGAGCCAAACTTGGATGATGTTGTGGTGCAAGATGAGCCAAACTTGGATGTTGTGGTGCAAGTGAGACAAACTTGGATGATGTTGTGGTTCAAGATGAGCAAATTTTGGATGATATTGTGGTGCAAGATGAGCAAAATAAGCAGAATGTGGTGCAAACTATAACTGAAGTTGATGCGGTTGATGTGCAAACTGAAGCTATATTGGAAGTTGTGTTAAAAATCGAAGCTGTTGCAGCGTATGTTGTGCAAAGTAAGCCTCATTTAGATGTTGTGGTGCCAAGTCCATGTGTTCTAGATGGTCCAGTGAAGAAAACCAAGAGATTGAGTGAACTGGGTGTCGTACCCGTCGTAGGATCAACAAGTGCCAAGAAAAAGAAAAAGAAATCGAGTGGTAAGAAGAAGTAGAAGTGAAGTATTGTTCTTGTCTGGAAAAAAAAGTTGCCTGGTATTTGTGTAACTCTATTTCAAACTTGTGTATTTTTACTTTGATGGGCATTTGTTAAAACTTGTGTATTACCTTGATATGATATGTATTTGTGTAATACTATTCAAGTATGAGACAAAATTCAAATTTGAGCCAAAATTCAAATTTGAAGTTATTTGGTATGTGCTATTGATGTTACAATAATCTTTGGACTATTATTCATGTTAGTTCATTAATTGGAGCAATTTTGTTATGTGAAACTCTGGACATGAAAATGTGCTCCACATGAGCTCCAAACCCCTCAAAAGCTAGGGAAAACAGACCCATTTGTAAGCAAGTTTTTTTTGACCTTCTCTAAATGAGCCAAAAAAGGAAACTTGACATATAGTGTGTGTATATAAGAGTCCATCCTGAGATTGGATCGTTTCGATAAATTATGAGATGTTTAACACTTAACCCTAACTCACTTCACTTGAATACTCCACAACCTCGTTCTTAGTAGCCATCTTTTGTGAAGGTTTTTCATGAAAAAAATCCGTAGTCCAAGTTTCTTATTTTCCTAGATACTTAGTCACGTGGAACGATGATCGGCACAATTTTTATATTTTTTTTGAATTAGTTATGCTCAACCCTAGTCGTTGAAAACCTCTCAAAACCCCTCTACACCCCATCAAAACTATGCACCCCTCTCGGCCATCAGATCGCTGTGAATGGACAGTCTGGATCAGGCACTAGGGCTATGTCAGCGATCCGCGGGCTAAACTCTTATTGGCTGATTCGAAAAGGCAGCACCCTGGACCATTGGATGGATGTGAGCAGAAGCAACGGTCTGGATCGGGAGCCACGTCACAGATCCACGGGAAGTTACTTCATTGGCAGGTCATTTTTTTACGTTGGATAAGATTGAGCAGGCCGGCCATGTATTGTTGGGCATAACTAAAGCGGCCCATCCGTTGGACCGATGGACACCACGCATATCCGATTTGAGCAGGCCTGAAAAGCATGCATGCATGCGGGCGCAGCCCTGCGCCGCCCGCCCTCATAGCGTAGCCGCTGCATGCATGGCATTGAGCTCATCTCTCCACATGTTTTTAATGGACAGTGTGCTACGCGAGCTGTTGGCAGTACTACCATGATGCCACACTTGCATGCACGGGCGGCACACGCATAGAACGAGCAGGCGTGAACCTCGACTGATGGCATAGAGCTGCGCTTGCATGCACGGGCGGCGCACGTACAGAATCAGTAGGGGTGAACCCCGATCGACGGCGCAGAGTTTGCAGCGCTAAAACATCGCAGGCTAGCTATTGATGTCGCTTTCGGTTTCCCATGCGTGTACACACATGCAGGCTTCCCTCCCCCGATGCCACTCACCATCGCCCGCTCATTACTTCCACCCGGTGTAAACACGTTGCACTAGGGTTATTTAAGCCACCTATCATCTTCCTCCTCCTCACCCATCCTCTCCCGTCTGCATCCTCTTCTTGGGTCTCTTCTACCCCTCCTCACCACCACAAGCAACCCCAAAATCTTCTGCCGCAGCCATGAACTACTACACCGGGCTAACCTTCCGCTTTCCCCCCACCGTATCGGAGAGGCTCTACCCCGCCGAGGTGTACGTCGAGAGGACACTCCGTGTGTGGTCCATGTCAAGATGGAGGAGGCAAGGGAGTTCACCAATGCCTTCCTTGCGCTCGGCTTCGGCCACCTCCCCCAGGGATCTCCAAGGATGTACGGGGTCGAGGAGGTTATCCACAACGGGGTTGTGGTCGCTATCCTTGCCCACTTCACCAACTCCATCGATGCGTTCTACCTCCTCGGCCGTGTGTTCTGGTGTGGCTGCGAGTTCATCACTTTCACCACCCATAACATCTTCACGGACTACGACAATATGTTCCCCACCGCAGGGCGCATGCACACTCTGCCGTACCCCATCGACAACACCCCGGAGGAGTAGTGAACTGCGCCCGAAGGAGTTGGCCATGGAGGAGTTGTCCTTGGAGCAAGCAAGCAAGCCGGTGGTGTTTTATCTTATCTAGGGTGTCGTTTTATCTATATAAGTTGTAATGATACTATGTATGTCGTGCTTGGATACTATTATTGTCGTGTTTTATCTTATGTATGTTAGTTGTAATTGTTGGGCAACGTCGCATGGGAAACAAAAATTTTCCTACGCACACGCAAACCTATCCATGGTGATGAGCATCTACGAGAGGGAGAGTGGATCTACGTACCCTTGTAGATCGCTAAGCGGGAAGCGTTAAGAAACGCGGTTGGTGTAGTCGTACTTCTTCGCGATCCAAATCGCCGAGCGTCCCGCGATCTAATCAAGAACCGTCCCGCGAACCAATCACGAACCGTCCCGCAATCTCGTCACGATCCGTCCCGCGATCCGATCACGAACGTCTCGTGGCCTTGATCACGATCCTTCCGATCTAGTGCCGAACGGTCGGCAACTCCGCGTTCAGCACACGTGCAGCTTGATGACGATCTCCACCGTCTTGATCCATCAAGAGGATGTGGAGAGGATAGAGAGTTCACCGGCAGCGTGACGGCGCTCCGGTGATCGTGGTGGTGGAGCAATTCCGGCAGGGCTTCGCCTAAGCACTGCGGAAAACCAATCTAGAGGAGCACCGGTGGAACGGGTAGCACGTGGCCGTAAATTCTGCCAAAACCCTAGCTATTTCACTAGTATATATAGGAGTAGAGGAGAGGAGAGGCAGCCAAGGGCCTCTTGGTTCGGCCGAACTAGAGAAGGGTGGAATCCTATTCCACCTCCAATCCTACTTGGAGTAGGATTGCTTCCTATTGGCTGATTTTTGCTCTTTTTCCTTTTAGCCTTTTCTCCTTCGCCATGGGCCTTTCTAGGATGATTTACCAGCCCACAAAGGGCTGGTTATTATTCTCCCACAGCCCATGGACCCTTTAGGGTCGAAATACCCCTCCCGTAGGCCTCCCGGTACACTACCGGCACTCCCGGTACACTACCGATGAGCCCGAAACTTTTCCGGCGACCAAACTGGGACTTCCTATATATGAATCTTTACCTCCGGACCATTCCGGAGCTCCTCGTGATGTCCGGGATCTCATCCGGGACTCCGAATAACCTTCGGTCACCACCATACATAACTCTACACTACCGAAACATCACCAAACCTTAAGTGTGCAGACCCTGCGGGTTCGAGAACTATGTAGACATGACCGAGACACCTCTACGGTCAATAACCAATGGCGGGACCTGGACGTCCACATTGGTTCCTACATATTCTATGAAGATCTTTATCGGTCGAACCTCTATGTCAAGGATTCAGTTAATCCCGTATAACATTCCCTTTGTTCTTCGGTATGTTACTTGCCCGAGATTCGATCGTCGGTATCTCCATACCTAGTTCAACCTCGTTACCGGCAAGTCTCTTTACTCGTTCCGTAATACAAGATCCCACAACTAAGAATTAGTCACATTGCTTGCAAGGGTCATTGTGATGTTGTATTACCGAGTGGGCCCCGAGATACCTCTCCGTCACACGGAGTAACAAATCCCAGTCTCGATCCATGCCAACTCAACAGACACCATCGAAGATACCTGTAGAGCACCTTTATAGTCACCCAGTTACGTTGCGACGTTTGATACACACAAGGCACTCCTCCGATATCTGTGAGTTGCATGATCTCATGGTCATAGGAACATATACTTGACATGCAGAAAACAATAGCAATAAACTGACACGATCATATGCTACGTTTGTAGTTTGGGTCTTGTTCATCACTTCATTCTTCTAATGATGTGATCCCGTTATCAAATGACATCACATGTCAATGGCTAGGAAACTCTGACCATCTTTGATCAACGAGCTAGTTCACTAGAGGCATACTAGGGACACAGTGTTGTCTATTTACCCACACATGCAATGTGTTTCCAATCAATGCAATTATAGCATGGATAATAAAAGATTATCATGAACAAGGAAATATAATAATAAACACTTTATATATTGCCTCTAGGGCATATTTCCAACAGTAATGTGGTGCTATGCAATGCTACTACTTATCTTATCTTTGCAATGCTACTACTTATCTTATCAAAGATGTGACATGGATTCCAAATGAAATTGAATTTGTGTTTGTAAATTTACATATTTACCAAAGATGTGACATGGATTTCTTTTTTAAAAAAATAAAATTTTTGTTTTCACTCTCGCCCAAGCTGGATGCATGCGTTGGCCGTCTCACGCTTGTGATTTGGAGCACACGAATAGCCAGCAGCGATCGACTTGTACTGAGCACCTCGTTCTTTTTTTAGCAATAATATGACTCCACCACCTCGTGACTTCAGCCAGGCAATGGCCTGCTACAACAGACCAAAGAGCAAACAAAGTGCGCATGTGGCTACGAAGTAAGGCCCATGTGTTATAATTGGCCTGGTTAAAAAAAGGAATCATTTTTTCGCTCTCAATTCTCAATCTTGACCATTTCTACGACTCTGTCGCTTTGCGAGCTCGCCACAGAACAAGTACGTGTGGGAATCGAGCTTGGGCACATGCCCGGGGTGACCGGACGGTAAAATCGCCCCTCTGAACAAGCAACAAATATGTAAAGCAAAACAAAATAAGTTACAATACAGACGGGCCAACATTTATTCGACATAAAAGTTTGGTCAAAGTAAAAAACAAATAGAGAAGTATATGTTTGTTAGAGGTTTATTTGCCAAAACAACATTTTATTTTAGTCAAAGCATTTTTTTAAAACATGGGTGCCTCAATGCTATAAAACAGGGATGGTGCCCCTACGCGGATGGGCTGGTCACTATTTGGGCCTGATTATTTTCTCATGGCCCAACATCTATTCGGCAGCAAGATTATTTTTACTACAAACTAAATTTGGGGTGTGTGCACTGTGTTAACTGAAGAACAAGAACAGAACATGAACACTGAATATTTCTGCTTCGATTCAATTACATGAACTTGGCATGACGCACAGATCGCATCCTCTACCTTAACAGACCTTATTGCCCCTTCTAATGACGCATGAGCACCAAGTAAAACAAAAACAGAGCAATGATACAACAATAGACCCCCCCCCCCGCCATGAAATTTGCTTGCTTCTGCAAATCAATCATCTCCATTAGATTTTTCTTGATCTTCTTTAGTTTCCCGATCAGTTCAGACTCCAAGTGCAGTTCAGCATTGCACGCAGACCTCGCCATCGGCGCGACTCTGTCTGCCCCTCTGTCCGAGCTCCCCAAAATCTCCATATGCGGCAGCCCGTCCAAATTGAGCTCCCAGGTAGCGGTCCCGCTCGAACTGATGTAGCCCTCGAACTGAATCCTCTCAACAAATTCATCCATCCACTCGAAATGGGTGCATTTCTTTAGGATTTGAAAACAACAATATGAACCCTAAATTCAAAATTCGAGGAAAAAAACAAATATCGAGAAATCAAAACAAATATCGTGAAAGAACGGGCTAAGAACTGAGATCTAACCTTGCCATCACTTCCTGCCATTGTTTTGCTCAAGCACTTCACAAATTCCCACCCAAGATTTCCATTATCATCAGTCCTCGTGACCAACCGTTTCAGAGGCTCTGGGCGTGGGCAGTCAGGGCACCTTGTGAGCGACACCGGACCATACCAGCGCCATCTTGTGTGCGTGGCAGAGGAGCTGGACATCTACACTAGGTCGCCGGAGAAGAGGAAGAATGGGGAAAGGAGAAACAATGGGCGGCGGCGGGCGGACGGGCACGGGCGGTCGTCTCTTCTAGCAGCGAAGAGATGATGGGTCCCGCACATTGTGTACAAGTGATGGGTCACACGCTTACTGTTGGAAATATGAGCAATTTACCATATGATTTTATTAGTAGGTAAAATAAATAAAACACCATGGAAAGCATGACTATTATAGTAGAGATGAAACAAGTTATGTTATCTAAAAGAAAGAAGGCAAATAGCATGTACACATGTGAAAGAGAACATAACATATGTGGCACAAAGGGTAGTGCAAGATAAACTAGAGGAAGAAGCTCAAACATGATCTTGAAAAGAGAGAACACAAACACGTACGGAACAGTGGCAGAAGTCCCGGTCTTGGGGTCGGTGTCATCGCCAGCCATGTTGTCGAAGAGGTTGTTGATGTTGGGGAAGAAGTCGTCGTTGGGGAAGAGGTCGTCGGTGTCCGGAGCGTCCGTGATGAACCGGCTAGTAGTCGCGCAGAGCTCTCCCCAAAAACATTATCACCTTTCTCCCCATACAAGACTCAAGAAGGTGTGGTTTTGGAGGCCTACTGTCCCGACCTATGGTGCACGCCGCAAGCCGGGATGGAGAAGAACGTAGCAGCAGCGGAGTGCTCAGGAACCGGCGGCAAGAGGAAGAAGTAGTGTTGGTGCATCTCTCTGAGAGGAGCGACCTCCCTTTTATAGGTGCAAGAGAAGTAAGCGAGAGGCAGCGACGGGAGGTGAAAAGGAGAGGGAGACGAAGCGAACGGACTCCAGCCAATTTAGACATCGGCTCGGCTCATTCCCGCAACCCGCGGTGCATCGTGATGAGGCGAGGCGTGGCGTGGCGAGGCGGGCGGCGGAGGAGGAGCACGCGTGGATGTCCCTCTTGTTCTCATCCTCATACATGTGGGGAAAGAACCTCCCTTATAAAGAGGTCCAACTCCCTCTAAACTAGCAATGTGGGACTAAACATTAGTTTCACTTCTTGCCTTGCACGAATGGGCTGCATGGGCCTCTAGGATTTATTAGGAATGCTATTGGGCTTGGCCCATAATAGACAAAATTCCAGCAATCCCCCACCAGTTACTAGAGGCACACAAAAATTGCCTTTTTGTTCTAAAACACTGTTTTATATACCAGTACTGCAGTGGAGACTGTTAAGTTGAACTTCCACCTAGAACTCTATGCTGCACTAGTAAGCAACTTGAACAGTGGACTGGCCCTTGAACTGCATGTTTTCTGCGAATCTAGCTTCACACAAAGCCTTGACCGATACTGGGCTACCGTGGGTCTTCCTCGCGGGTGGAGCTTATGCGTCATACTCCGAGATCTTTCGTGAGTTTACTAGAGAGAACCCTACTCTCATAGATTGCGACGTTTAACAATCAGACTCATATAGGTGTGTTCTTCAAAAGATGTTCTGCAGGACAACATCTCTGCTTCAATGAGCCACTTAGAACACATTAAGATATACATCAACCTGCCATGCAGATTTAGGAGAGTATTGCATCTTCATGGAGTGGTATTGTTGACAGTAAGGATACTCTCCTCTCAGTTGACCAACAGCTTGTCTTCCACATCTAATTCACGGGATCTCCGATCACAAAGAATAGGTTACCACTGTGACCAACTCATATTGTGGGTCTCAAACCCATCTCCCTCGATGCATTATCTATCACATTACGTGATAGACCCTTAGTAAAAGGATCTGCCAGATTTTTAGATGTTTGGATATAATCCAATGCAATAACTCCGGAGTTTCTCATTTTTCTGACAGACTTTAACCTTCTCTAAACATGTCTTGATGACTTCATGTTATCCTTTGAACTACTCACTTTCGTGATCACGGTTTGATTGTCACAGTTCATAAGAATACCCGGTACAGGTTTCTCAACAACAGGCAAGTCATTCAAGAGCCGACGAAGCCAATCTGCTTCAACCGTAGCTGTATCTAGTGTTGTGAGTTCTGCTTCCATTATTGACCTCGTTAAGATGGTCTTCTTGCAAGACTTCCAAGAAATAGCGCCACCTCCATGAGTGAATACATATCCGCTCGTGGCCTTTATCTCATCAGCATCTGAGATCCAGTTTGAGTCACTATACCCTTCAACCACCTTTGGGTGCCCGGTATAGTGAATTCCATAATTCGCAGTGCCCCTCAAATAACGCATAACTCTTTCTAGAGCTTTCCAATGATCATCTCTAGGTTTTGAAACAAATCGGTTCAGTTTGCTAACAGCAAAAGAGATGTCAGGTCTTGTAGCACTGGCCAAATACATGAGCGAGCCAATAATCTAAGAATATTTCAATTGGTCTCTAACAATTCTTCGATTCTTTCGAAGCAACACACTAGCATCATATGGTGTTGGAGAGGGTTTGCAGTCACTATAACCAAAGCGACTCAAGATCTTTTCCACATAGTGAGATTGAAGCATCCATCATCATCCCTCAATAGCTTGATGTTTAGAATGACATCAGCCACTCCTAAATCCTTCATTTCAAAGCAACGAGATAGGAAATCCTTGACCTCCTTAATAACCTTCAGATTTGTTCCGAAAATTAGTATGTCATGAACATACAAGCAAAGGATAACTCCCTCACCCCCACCATGGCGATAGTACACACATTTATCATCTTCGTTTACAACAAAGCCTGCGGCTGTTAAAGTTCTTTCAAACTTCTCATGCCACTGCTTGGGTGCTTGCTTAAGTCCATACAAAGACTTCAGCAACTTGCACACTTTCCCTTCCTGACCATCTACTACAAACCCATGTGGTTGTTCCATATAAATTTCCTCTTCTAACTCTCCATTTAGGAAAGCAGTCTTAACATCCATTTGATGAATGAGAAGACCAGGTGAGGCAGCAAGTGAAAGTAGAACTCGAATAGTGGTTAGTTGAGCCACAGGTGAGTAAGTATCAAAGAAGTCTTCACCTTCCTTTTGGGTATAACCCTTAGCCACGAGCCGAGCCTTGTACTTCTCAATAGTACCATCAGGCCTAAGCTTCTTCTTGAACACCCATTTGCACCCTATAGGTTTGCACCCATAAGGTTAATCAGTTATCTCCCAAGTTTCATTTGCCAAGATGGAATCCATCTCACTACGGACCGCTTCCTGCCAGTAGTCAGCATCTTCAGAAGCATAGGCCTTTGAAATAGAACTGGGAGTGTCATCTATGAGATACACAAGAAAATCATCACCAAAAGACTTTGTAGTCCTCTGTCTCTTGCTCCTAGTGGGAACTTCATTGTTCTCCTCCACAGGATTTTCAAAGTTTTCCATCGAAATGGCAGGTTCAGTAATTGTAACTGGTTCCTGAGTCGATGAACTAGGCATCTCCTGATTAGATGAGGTAGCCATATACTTCATGGGAAAGATATCTTCAAATAAAGTCGCATCATTCGACTCCATGATCGTATCGACATGCATGTCAGGTACCTCAATTTTATAACCAAAAATCTATAACCAATGCTATGAAAAGCATATGCCAAGAAAACACAATCCACAGTCTTAGGTCCAAGCTTCCGCTTCTTTGGGATTGGCACATTGACTTTTGCCAAACAGCCCCAGGTTCGTAGATAAGAGAGCTTCAACCTTTTCTTTTCCCATTCTTCGAATGGAGTTATCTCTTTGTTCTTTGTGGGAACTTGGTCTAGGACATGACATGCAGTCAGTATCGCCTCCCCCCACCATGCCTTGGAGAGACCCGATGTGTCTAACATGACGTTAACCAAATCAGTTAGAGTACGGTTCTTTCTTTCGGCCACCCCATTTGACTGAGGTGAATAGGGAGGCGTCCTCTCATGGATTATACCATGTTTCGCACAAAAAGAATCAAATTCATTTGAGAAATACTCTCCACCACGATCGGATCTAAGCCTCTTGATCTTCCGATCAAGTTGGTTTTCCACTTCAGCTTTATAGTTCTTGAAATAGTTCAAAGCCTCATCCTTAGATTTCAGAAGATACACGTGGCAATATCTAGTGGAGTCATCAATCAGCGTCATAAAATACTTCTTTCCACCTTTTGTCAAAACACCATTCATTTTACATAGATCTGAATGTATGAGCTCTAGTGGTGCAAGATTTCTCGTTTCCGTAGTCACATGAGACTTACGAGGTTGCTTAGCTTGCACACACACTTGACACTTAGATCCCTTGACAGTGGTGAAACTAGGGATTAAGTTTAACTTCGCTAGTCACGACATGCAACCAAAATTAACATGACAAAGACGTGAATGTCATACATTTGAGTCACTATTATTGCAAACATGATTAACAACTTTATTGCAAACATCTGACAAGGATAAACGAAACAGTCCTCCTGACTCATAGCCTTTACCAACGAAAGTTCCATACTTGGATATTACAAATTTATTCGATTCAAAAACAAGCTTGTAGCCATCTCTACACAAAAGAGATCCACTAAAAAGATTTTTATTGATGGAGTGGACATAATGCACGTTCTTCAGCTGCACGATCTTCCCCGAAGTAAACTTCAGATCGACCGTGCCAACACCACGAACAAAAGCACTTGAACCGTTTCCCATTAGCACGGTTGAAGTGCCTACGGTCTGATAAGAGGAAAACATAGAAATATCACCGCATACATGCACATTAGCACCTGTGTCAATCAACCAATCAGGATAATGACATACTGAAAGAATAGTGGGAAATATACCATACCCATCATCCTTCATGTCAATGTCTCCAATGATAACATTAGCGGTCTTGCCGCCTTTCCCAGGATTACGCTTGTCATAGCGATTAGCGAAACTGGGAGCCCAATGGTCAGGATCTCCACACACATGGCCAACACCTTTCTTCTTGTCATTCTTCTTCTTGAAGTTGGTGTGCTGTATAGCCTTGTTCTTCCCATAAAATTTTGCTTTACCATCAAATTTGCCCTTGTTCTTGAACTTGTGGGACTAGAAGTTTTTCTTCTGTAACAGATTGGCACTAGATCCTCCCTCAATGCCTCGAGCACGTGTATCCTTTGCTCTCGCCTTTTCTTCGACATCAAGAGTACCTATGAGATCCGGGACGGAAAACTCCTGTCTCTTGTGTTTCAGAGAGGTAGCAAAGTTCCTCCACGTAGGAGGAAGCTTAGTGATGATGCCTCCGGCAACAAACTTGTCCGGTAACATACAATTGAAGTGCTCAATTTCTCTAGCAAATGACTGTATCTCGTGAGCTTGCTCAACCACGGACCGCTCTTCAGTCATCCTGTAGTCATAGAATTGTTCCATGATGTACAGCTCAGTGCCGGCATCCGAGACCCCAAACTTGGCCTCGAGTGCGTCCCACATATCTTTTCCATTATCAAATGATGCATAAGCATCAACTATGTTCTCACCAAGGACACTCAAGAGAGCAGCCTTAAACAGGGTATCCATTTTCTGGAAAGCTTGCTCCTGTTGATCATCATATTCTTCCAGTTTGCCAAGAGTGGCGTCATAGCAACTCATGGTTTGAAACCACAAGACTGCCCTCACGCGCCACCTCTTGTAGTGCACACCTTCAAACATAGGAGGCCTCATAGATGCAGCGAAACCACTTGGGGTAAATTGCCTATGATAAGGTTTTTGGATTGTTGGAAATATGAGCAATTTACCATATGATTTTATTAGTAGGTAAAATAAATAAAACACCATGGAAAGCATGACTATTATAGTAGAGATGAAACAAGTCTCGTTGACGTTGGGGAAGAGGTCGTCGGTGTCCGGAGCGTCGGTGATGAACCGGCCAGTAGTCGCGCAGAGCGCTCCCCAAAAACCTTATCACCTACGGTGCACGCCGCAAGCCGGGATGGAGAAGAACGTAGCAGCAGCGCAGTGCTTAGGAACCGGCGGCAAGAGGAAGAAGTAGGCGAGAGGAAAGGAGAGGGAGACGAAGCGAACATCGGCTCGGCTCATTCCTGCAACCCGCGGCGTGGCGAGGCGGACGGCGGAGGAGGAGCGCGCGTGGATGTCCCTCTTGTTCTCATCCTCATACATGTGGGGAAAGAACCTCCCTCATAAAGAGATCCAACTCCCTCTAAACTAGCAATGTGGGACTAAACATTAGTTTCACTTCTTGCCTTGCACGAATGGGCTGCGTGAGCCTCTAGGATTTATTAGGAATGCTATTGGGCTTGGCCCATAATAGACAGAATTCCAACACTTACGTGGATAAGTTGTGGGTCCAGCCCCTAACAGCTGGGCTATTTCCTCGGTCAAAAGTATCGCACCAAGACAATTCAAACGAAAAACGTCACACTCCTTTCAGCTCCCACAAAAGATGTCACACAGGAGTTATTAACCCCGCCATGCATATGGGACGTGCCGGTGGGGAAGTGCCGGATGCCACCTTCCCCGGGGCCGGTCTTCACCGAAGGCGCCCTCGACGACAGTGTGACGAAAAGTGCAAAGTAGGTAGTGGTGGCGGCTATGGTTTTACCCTGAGCAGCCAGGGGAAACGATGCGGGAGTGACGTCTCCGGTCATTAAAGCTAGCTGAGCATCAACACATACCATCCCGTTCGAGTCTTGTCTTTACCTCTTGGCTGCCGGAGCTCCCATGTATCCAAGACTTCAAAGCTGGGCGATTACGTTTTCCGGTGGCAGTGACCATGGCACCGGAGCCAGCTCGGTGATTATGTTTGTTATCATGATCATCCTCCTCATGTGCTTGAGACTTTGGAAGACATCATGGGCATCTCGTAACATACTTGCCCATCATGTATTCATGCCCACCAAAGCAAACGACAATAGACAATGATAATACATGTAGTAAACGCACATGCAATGTGTGATGATGAGACGTTGAGATGTCAGCGTACCTGCAATCGTGACCACGAAACGCAGGGAGCCACCTGATCTTGTCTTGTGCTGTATTCTAACGCGCGTATATAGCAAAACTCTCTTTCAACTTTTCAAGTTATTTCTTTGTGACCACGAAACGCGGGGAGCCACCTGATCACCAGAAATTATATTACCATCATGCGTTTGGTGTACACTAAGCTTGTGGACATCTATGGTCGTACTTGTCGGTTTTAAGCCCATGCGTAGCATACGACATCACATCATTATCATGGAAGAATATGACACGTCTTCATACATACATACATACATACATATATACATACATGCATGCTAAATTAAGGCCATCACTGTCATTGTGAAATAATATGAGCACGTCTAGCTGCCATATTAAGGCGAACGCAATTAAATGTCACGAGCATGAGGTCGTACAGTACTTTTAAGCTTCAAGTCCTTGACATGCGGATCTAGCAGTGAACACAATGTTGTTATCAAGAACAGCGAAAAAATATCATTCGTGCCGGTGACACAAGCACGTTATACCTATATGGAATATTTTTAGGTAAGGCTCTTAGTGACACCATATATAGATGCCGGAGACTACTCATATTTAAGCAGCAAGAATGCCACCTTTTCTGGTACCTGTCCATCTTGCCACGATTTTTTTAAATGTAAAAATTCTGTAAATTTTCCATTATTGTAGAAACACAACTTTTTTTAAATTTGGCATTTGAGTTGTACACATTTACCAAAAACACTCCTAATTTGAAAGAATAGAAATGCATAAAATTTCGAAGCCCAAAAAATTGGCATGTGTAAAAATAACCATAATCAAAAAGACAAAAAATGTGAAAGGCTTGGGTATTAATTTTGCGTTGTTATATACACCAAGAAATTGCCATGTTATATTAAATAAATTTGCCAATGTATATATAATAGATTTGCCATTGACTCATGGCAATTCTGACATGGTATATACAATAAAATTGACATGTATTTTTCTTCTTGCCGTGTGATTCACGTCATACGGCAGGCAACCAAATATGAATAACCAATCGGCAGGACTACACTGATGAAAAAAAAGCATTCAAAAAGTAATTACCCGTGTCCATATATACAGACATATGGACGTCAACATTTCAATTTTGTGGGACTTCGTGAGAATAACTCATGGCAATCTAAAAAAAAAGACAATTTACAAGCAAACCAACAATATTCGAAGGAGTCGTGGCTTGCCGTGTTTACAAACCATGCAGAGGAGACCAAATCTCGGGTAGAAACACATTGGCAAAGAGCAACGATCGTACAAGACCAACGCTGGGCCTATATAAAGAAAATAAAATCAAAGCGATCAAAATAACAATCGACACTACAACAATGAGCATATTCGTTCCAACCATTGTTTGACACCACCAGGGCAATGGTGTTCTTCATGAACAATGTTTTCAGGAAACGAAGGACACTCAAGCGCCGTCATTACAGGATCCAATCACCGGAGGCCAGATTCTATTGTTTCAACCTAAAACTCAGCAAAAATAAAATCATCCTAAAAAACAACTCTAAGCATATTCGAGCAGTGCCTTCAACTAGGTTATAATACAAAACAATCACCGCTTATAGATATAACCACTCAGGTCAGACCTTGGTTTTTTACCATGGAGTTTGACATCCGGTGCTCAAGAAGCACCACAAATTCGAGGCCAATCATATGTCTCTATGTACCTATGACGCGCCGGCAGGAAAATGCCTGGACGTCGCCATCCCCGAGGCGAGGCCAATTTCGCCATGGGTGTCCTCTATGACAGCGAGACGAAAACGAGCAGGGAGGTAAGTGCATCTACAAACGAACCCTTCATATCTATCTCAAACGTTCGGATAGGCCGTCCGATCACTGGTCGATCACAAAAACTCGACCAAACCGGACGCCTTAAATGGGCCTCAAACGTCTGGACTCACCGGCACCCCCCATATCAAGCCCAAATGTGAGGCGAACATGGGGGCGCCCAGGCACGCACGCTACGTTGGCATGATAATGGGATCCCACGCAGACTCGCCCCAAAACCCGGCGGCATAGACGCGTCGACCGTTGCCGCGGAGTGAAAGCCACATGGCGCTACTTTGGCTCGCCTCTCGAGGCCAAATCCGGCTATTTAAGCCGACCAGCATCCCCCGGCCCTAGCACATCCATCTCTTCCCTCTCTACGCCGCCACCAAAGTCCGTCCGCCTCCTCTCCTCCGCTCTCCCATGCTCTCTTGTGTATATATGGTCCGATGTAGGATCACTACCTACGCGATGCTCTGGCTGGAGCGCCGGATGCAGATCGAGGCGGAGATCCTGGCTAGGTGCGCCGCCCGCATCGCTGCGGGTCTACCTCCGGACTCGTCGAAGCCGGAGGAGGAGGAGGAGCAGCAGCCGGAGGTGGAGTTGCGGGAGCCGACGGAGGTGGCTAATGAGGAGGAGGACGAAATGGAGCAGCATGCTCCAGGCTTCAGCATGGCGGAGGCGGAGGCGGAGTTCACCGTTGCCCGAGCCGACGAGATGGCGGAGTAGCAGGTCATCCTGTAGTCCATCCAACATGAGACCGAGGTGGAGGCCAATAGGGAGCTCATCCGGTAAAGGCAGGCGGAGGCCGATGCGCTCTTTGATGAGCTCGACGCGGAGATAGTGGTGTAGGAGGCCGGAGTGGAGCAGCCGGAGACGCCAGCGGGGGTGGAGTTGCATCTACCGTCCATGTATCCGCCAGAGGGCACAGAGATCGTCAAAATCTCCGACGAGGAGTAGTAGTTAGGTTTCTACGTAGTACGTAGGTTTCTCGGTTTGCGTGCTTTTATATGGATTTGAAAATCTAGTATGAAATGTTCGCATTTGTGTTTATTTAAGACGTGTCTGGTCACTTCCAGCGAACGCGTCCACGAGCGTTTGAGGGGTTATATTTGCAACCTTCGATTGTAGATGCTTTAATATAGGCGGCTAGGGTTCTACCTGAGGAGCCAATGGAGGTGACGCCGGAGTCGCGTCTCTGACTTTTCGAACAAGCTGAGCATATGAGTTCGCGGTAGCGGAGTGCCCGTCACTATACCTGACCATGAGGAGCCCGACTCAGACGGGCCAACCCGACCCGACCCGACATCCCGGGCCGGGCTCGGTCCTAGAAATTGAGCCCGATGGTCAGGCCGGACCGGGCTCGTGCTTAAAGAATACCGATATTATGTCGTGCTCGGATCGGGCCAGTTGGGCCCAATCAGGCATTTTTGGGTTCAGGCCGGGCTTGGGCCCAATATTTAGGCCCGACGGTCAGGCCGAGCCGGGGTCAGGCCTGGGTTTTTAGCACCAGGATTTTTTGGCCCGTCTCAAAGCCCGGCCCGGCCCGAAGTATGCCCAGTTATACCCGTCACACACAGAGCTTATCAACGCATGCACTTCCCGTTGGCGCTCCCGCTGCCAAGTGCCGGTGCCAGCTCAGTGATTGTGTCTTTGTCATGACCATGCCTTTGAGACTTTGGAAGACCTTGTGAGCATCTTGTATCGTACTTGCCCATCATGTATTCATGCCCAGCAAAGAGCAAACGACAACACACAATGATAATACACGTATTAAACGCACATGCAATTCAATGCGTGATGATGAGATGTTGAGATGTCAGCGTACCTGCAATGGTGGCCATGTGTTCACGAGCGTATATAGCAAAACTCTTTTCAACTTTTCAAGCCATTTATGTGTGACCATGACAAGGAGCCAGCTGATCACCGTTAATTATATTACTACCATCTTGCGTTTCCAGTACATTATGCTTGTGGACATCTTTTTTTTTTGCGAAATTATGCTTGTGGACATCTTTTTTTTGGGGGTGGGGGGAGGGGATGCTTGTGGACATCTGGCGTCGTACTTGTCGGTTTTACGTCCATGCGTAGCATATATACGACAACACATCATCATCAACATTGTTGTCTTGGAAGAATACGAGCACGTCTAGCTGCGATATTAAATGTCCTATACTTTTGAGCTTCAAGTTGTCGACATGCGAAGCATTGCACAGAACGTTATTATCGGCAACAACCACAAAAATCATGCGTGGATGCACCGAAAAATTGCTTCGCGTTAAAATATTTGTTCTTTAGGCACCGGACAGCTCCCACAGATGCGTTAAAAAGGTTTGGGCGTGCGCTAAAAACCGTTATCGCGCGTTAAAATTATTTTAACTTGTGAAATTTTTATGCGCTTGTTGGAGTTGACACAATCATGTTACACCTATATGGAATAATTTTAAGTAACGCTCCTATATATGACACCGCATGGATCCAGGAGACCACTCCACTCATATTTAAGCAACAGGAGCGCCCCTGTTTCTGCTACCTATCCATCGACATTGCTTTCTGCCACAGCAACCGCAACCACGCAAGTACATCCTGCAAGCAAGACAGACAAGAGAAGCCATGCAAGGTCCTAGCACCAGCACTAACTCCTTCAAGCAGGAGTTCCTCAAGAACCTCCTCCTGAGCCTCCAGCTCCAGGCACGCACGAGCACCACCTTGGGCGGTGCCACGAGCCTCCACGAGAGGAAGCGCGCCGTCAAGTCCTCTGTGGACGTCGCCATGGCAGCTGCGCACGGCGGGGGAGCGAGGTGGCCCAAGGCCATCTTGGCACCGGCATCTAGCGCGTGCAAGGTGCAGAGGTGTAGGAGGATCGTGAGGAGGTGCTGCCGCCGGAAGAGGAACTGGATGCGATCAGGCCGCGCCGGTGCCAACGTTGCGGCGAGGCTGGTGAAGAGCAGGACCAGGGGCGTTGAGGGAGGTGATACCGGGTGGCCGGGACTCCGCCGTCGACGAGGCCACCCTGCTAAACGAGGCCTGCGCGCTCAGGTCGATGTGCTCCGCCGGCTTTCGGAAGCCGTGCAAACTTCTAGCTCCAGTGAGACTACTCTTTGTTGATCAGCACAGAGAAGGGTGCCCGGAATTATGTCGGTACTGTAGCAAAACTTTGTGGTGTCCATTGCAATTTGCAAATAAAGATATTAGAGTGTGTGAAAAGTTGCTTAGTTCATGCGTGCATGTGTAGTTTAAATGCAAGGTCTGTTATAGCATTAGTCAGAAAATCTGCAGAACCTGAAACAACTTGCAGTGCTTACTCATTTAGAGGAGAAGGTCACACGTGTTCGTGCATAATCTCCAAATCAAAATGCATGACAACAGGGGTCACTGTCTTGTCACAATGGAAACAAATGATAAAATTCTGAAATCGAAAATTAATATGTAAATAACTGAGACCTCGCATATATATGCTGGGTAATACTGCAGCACACTGGAAAGAGCTATGTTGAAAACAGCTGGGAAATTATGTCTAATAAAATTCACAGACAAGAATGTTGCTAGTGACAGCAGATTGTACCAAAGCCTATTGTAAGAATATCACACATATATAAGGTCTTCTTTATTTCATAGTATTGTAATATCATAGGAATAGAAAAAACAAAGAAAAACAGATCCCATACATCTCAATTCGTATAGGAAAATCTCACACAGATGTCACTTGATTCACCGCTTTTGGAATGGCTTCTACAAGATAATCATTTCCTAACGCCTCCCAAATCTAATTCATATATTTGTCGTAGTGTGCACATATGTCCCAATATATATTTCATATTTACTTAAAACATGAATTTAACAAAATAAAATGAGAGGAATTGTCTTGAGTGCTATCCCATGACTAGCATACTCGGAGATAAAATGCGTGGGCACAGCGGATGAGTATCTATCTCTATCTGCTTCTGGCTATGTGATCACTATGAACCAGGGTTGATGGATACTATATATATGCACGAACACTTGATGGGGAGGTCGGCAAAAAATAAATGTCATAACAACTCACCAGCTCTGTGGATGGTGATAAGTAATTGGTTTTTTGTACTTTTTCTTTAGGTTTCCTTGAGTTTCTACCATCACTTTTTAAACCAAGTGAGTTTTTTTTTCACTTGGTCAATACTAACACCAGTACAGTTAAGGTCATCACATACGCTTGAAAACACCTATTGCACACATAGATGTTGTAGCGCAACATTTGTGATGCGGCCAACAACAGAGACGGATCATGAGGAAAAAACATGTCCATTGAGGGGCCTATCACACACGATATACTATGGAACACCATTTGTGATGCAGCACACATCACACATGTTTAACAGCAAAACGTGTGTGGTGTTCTACCAGTCGCACACGTTTTTTATATGCTAAGATTGTGCGATAATGAAGCCTATCACACACTCTCTGCAATAGCGCACAATTCGGGATACATCAACCATCACACACATTTGGTGACAAAGAAACGTATGTATTGTAGGGGAACATTGCACACATTTTTCTTTCTAAAACCATGTGCAGCATAATGGCCAACTCAACTAGTTTTCTAAAACCTTGTGCACCATACAAAGAAACATATGTTTTGGACGACGATGAGGAGGAGGTGATGGATGTTGGAAATGGAGAATCGATAGAGATGGAGGATGTTGGAAATGGTGAAGTGGTGGAGATGGTGGTCTAGGCTCCTCGGCCAGGCTATCGTGAAATGCCCTTGGAGTCCACGATTACAAGCCTCAAGGCTACTGTCGCTCGAAGCACCTACTGGCTCTCCGTAGCTACAATCTACTGCTTCTTGGATTGGATGTGAATGGATTTAAGCTCAATTAACCTTGATGCCCCCTCCAGTGAAAATCGTACTCAATCGTGTTCAAACTGCTCAAATCCCTAATTGGATATGCCTAAATCGAATCTCGAATCAAAGCCGAGACTAGATTTGATGCCTAAATCGGGAAACAAAGCGAAGCGACGGCTCACGAATGAACCACCTACGCAACCGCCTACGCCCACTACCTCGATGGCGGATCCTGACACCCCTTACAAAATGCAGAATTTTATTTTAGCGTATACTCTCTCTCTCTCTCCAGTCATGCATACTATAAGACGTTTTTTGAAGAAAAAAATATTTTACTATAGAGGTAGTACTAGTCAGGCTAACTTGTGCCTATTAACAGTGCTCAAATGTATGTGTGTTAGCTTGGCACCCCCTACCCCTACGATAAGTTTCTTGTTCCGTCACTGACATGTCTCAAGTTGAATCGCCGTGAAAAACCAAACACGTACGATAAGTTGTACCGAAGCTGTGCTCGTAAAAGTCATGCACGTAAGCTACAAATACAAGTCTAATATTGACTTGCCCGTTGTCCACACATGCGCCCATCCCCTTGGCATCGCCGCTGCCGCTGCCGAGCTGACGCTGACGCAGCATGTGCGCGCGTCTGGTCCTCAAATCTTGAGCTCCATCGTCTCCAACTTTCCAATGCCATTTTTGCCGGTGACCAGCTCAGTGAGATTATGTTATCATCATCATCATACATACATACATACGCTTGAGGCTTTTGGAGGCCTTAATTAAGCAGCAGGCTTGTGGACATCTTGTATCATACGTGTCCATCCCGTATACGTACCCAGCAACAAAGAGTGATAATACGTGTACCTAGCTAAGGCACATACAATGCATGACGACGTATGATGCTTTTGATATACGCAAACGCTCATATACATATGCATACACTCATCTTTATATAAACGCACATGGTCTCCGTACTTGTTGCGTGGGTATCTATCTAGGTAGTGTGCGCCAAGTACGTCAACTCACTTTCAACTTTCCAAGTCATTTCTCTGCGTAAAGATCACGGGCCGGGGAGCCAAATCAGCAATCATGCGTTTGGGAGACCTTAAGCAGCATACGACAACATACACATCACGGTCATGGTATCATCCAAGAATATGGGCATGTCTGCTTGCCGCCGTATTAAGGCGATTAAATGTCACGAGGCCGTGTACTTTTAAGCAAAGTCGCCGACAAGCGGATCCGCGCAAAATGTTTAACATCAGCAACGACGACGGCAATTAATCAGGCGAGCGACGCATGCTCTTGGTGACACCACTCACCGCATCACATGCATTGCCCGAGACTCGTATTTAAGCAGCAGGAGCGCCCCTGTCTCTAGTACACATCCATCCATCCATATTACTTACCACGACAAGTAATCCTGTTTCTACTCAAGCAAAAAAGAGGATACGATCTATAGCAGCCATGCAAGGCCGTAACACCAACACCAAGTCTTTCAAGCAAGCTTTCCTGAAGAACCTCCTACTGGCCCTCCAGCTCCACACACGCACGACCACCTCCTTCGGCAGCGGAGCCATGAGCTTCCACGAGAGGAACCTCGCCGTCAAGTCCTCCGTGGACGTCGCCATGGCGGCCGCGCACGACGGCGGAGTGAGGTGGCCCAGCGCCATCTTGGCAGCCGCCTCACCGTCGTCCAGCGCGTGCAAGTTGCAGAGGTGCAGGAGGATCGTGAGGAGGTGCTGCCGCCAGAAGAGAAGCTCCGGTGGAGGTGATGGTTTGGCCTGGAGGCTGGTGAGGAGCAGGACCATGGCGCTGAGGGAGGTGATACCAGGAGGCCAGGACGCTGCGGTGGACGAGGCCACCCTGCTACGGGAGGCCATGGACTACGCCGTGCACCTGCGCGCTCAGGTCGACGTGCTCCGCCGGCTCTCGGAAGCCATGCAAACATCTAGCTCCAGTCACTCTGACCATGCACTTAGAAAGGAGGCATGATTAAGTACCAGGTGGTGCCTGTGAGAAAAGAAAGACATGATCTCCTCCATGATGATCAGGGATATAGCTAGGCATAACCTTGCCATTTGCAGAGCAGTGGAAGAAAATATCAAGATTTTATCTTGTTCTTGCGGGAGGTCCCAATCACTCAATCAGTGTAGAGTGTGCTTGAGAACAATTTTTGAACATTTTTGAACATTCCGAACAATTTTAGAAAAACAAAATCTAATTCGATCATTATTTTTTTCATATTTTATCAAAATAAGAAATAAAATCGAATTTGGAAAAAAATGCATTTTTAATTCACGATTCTTTCTGAAAAATGAAAATATTTTTTGAAAACTGGGACCCAAAAAGTAAAGTTTCAAAAAAAATGGAAATTTGAAAAAATTTGAAATTCATTTTTTATATATTGAATTTTAAAAAAGGAAAAACAAATGATATAAGAAACGAAGTAAAAAGAGAAATACCATAAAAATATTGAAAAAAGTAAACGGGCCAGACCAATCATGGGCGCCCATGCGAAGCTCCCACTATTTAACGCACAGAGCGGCAAATAATGTTCTCCCAGCTGTGTGTGCAGGCAAATAAGTGGGCTGGCTTCGTTGGGACACAGTGCACGCTGCCCATGTACGAAATTCTGGACAAACCGTTTTTTAGTAAACGGACACACAAAAATTTAGTACCACCTCAGATATTGTTTTTTATTTTTAGTGGTGAACGGACCAAAAAAATGGAGAAACGCACCCTCCCCCTTTAATATTAGGTATAGATATAGATATAGATACATACATTGGCTGAGACATATACATCATGTTGTCTTCTTTCTCTTCTTCAATTCAGCTAATTTCTTACCCACCTTAGTGACGTGTGTGAAAACTAGTAAGGAAGCCCAGGACAGAGTGACTAGTGGGTATGTTTGAAGTAAAAATATGGTATTACATCCCATCCATCCATGTTTTTCAATCTGATTACGTAATTTGTATCAATTATATCTTTTAAACAAAATATCCGATTGACAAACCGTTTGGATATTAGTACTCATGATATTTAAATCTTCAAAACAAGACCAATTTTGGATATGGTTGGTTTTTTTTCAAATTCAAATTACTTTTTGTTGCATATTTTCATTGCTTTTTCATTCAGGATATTAGGTACTATTTTTGAAGTCTTGAAATAAAATTTTCATATCATTTTATAAAATTATTTTTCATGATTGGGCCGAGTTTTCCATACAATTTCATTTCTGTGGCACAGTTATTTTATATGTTTTCATTATAATTTTCATGCACTCCCTTTTGCATGTTTCATTATTGTACCATCCAGTATACGCTTTCAATCCACGATATTATATGACATGCATGTCACGAAAAGCATACCCTCGAACTCATATGTGAAAGGAGTTTGTGATGATATAAGTTTTATACTATACATCTCATACATTAATAGTTTTATCATTAGTCAAAGGCTACCTCGAAAGGCGTATTAGGCCCTATATATGTGGACGCAGAGAGTATCATATAAATTCCATTATTGTATCAACATTCCAATCTGAACATGTTCAAACCATGTCCAAAACTGATCTTGTTTTAAAGATTTGAATGCCATGTACCATCCAGTATATTCGCTCCATTCATAATATTATATGATATGCATGTCACACAAAGCATACCCTCGAATTCTTGTGTGATAAGAGTTTGTGATGATATATTTTTATTTATCAAACACCTCATCTATTAATAATTTTATCATTGGTCGAAGACTATCTCGAAAGAAGTATTAATCCCTATATATTTGGATGCATGATGTATCATATAAGTTTCATTATTGTATCAAAACTTGAATTTTGAACTTGTTCAAACCATGTCCAAAATTGATCTTTTTTTAATCATTTAAATGTCATGAACCCACATCTGCAAACGGATTGAAAATGGATCATTGGTTCAAGAGTTAAAAGTGTTACGGAGTGTGGAATCAAACTAAAAGTATGGGTGAGTGATCCTGGGATGAATGAATAAAATAGGTTGGTTGCAATAAATGCCTGTTGTCAAACGGTGATTGGGGCCCCAAAAAAAAGAAGAAATCACATGTGTTAAAGCAAAATGAGCGAAATACTTCATATCCGATTGTGTGCGCACATATCCCCAAACAAAATGTGTGTCATCCTGCTATCCGTTAGAAACACGGACCGCTAGTTTTTCATTTTGCACTTGCGAGCTAGCTAGTTGAGTGCAAGCAGAGAGAAAAGGTGCATGTCTGGAATTATTTACTGCAGCGAAACTTTGTGGTGTCTGTTCCAGAATTAGATATTGGACTGTGAAAGTTTCTTAGAGCATGCATGCATGTGTGTAGTTTGAATTTAAGGTCTTTTGTTGCATTATTCACAACATCTACAGAACCTGAAATTACTTGCAGCGGTGCTCACTTATTCAAATAAAAGTCGACCAGTGTTCGTACATAAAGTGCCAATGAAAATGTATGACAACATTGATCACTGAAACAAATAGTAGAATTTCTGAAATCCAAAAGTACATAAACAGCTGGGAAATTAACTCTAATAAAAATCACTGGCAAGAATGAGCTAGTGATAGCAGGTTGTGCCAGACTACTCTAAGAATATATATACACTAGTACACATATAACCAATTCACGTGCATACAGTTTTAGTGCGCACAGGCGGGTCCTTTGGTCTCTGTCTCTATTACTCCATCTATACACTAAGGCCCCTTCAAATGCAAGGGTGCTTAGATGAGATGCTAAGTGCATTAAATAGCTTAGCAACTCAATTTTTCAATGCATAGATATTTAACTTGTTGTTACTAAACCTACTTTATTTAATGATTTAGCGTCTAAACTCTTTCATGTATTAGTAATCTTTTTTTTATTGAAGTGATTTGTCTAGGTTCACGTGATTGGCATTGGTTCTTCCTCGAATCACCAAAGTGCTCTCTCTCTCCTTAAATGATGTGACATGTCATTTTTTCGCTTATGTGGCATGATTAGCACCCATTTAACATGGAGCATTGGGAAGGACCTAATATAAGATGTTTTGAACTGCAAAAACGTATTATATTAGTGTACGGAGGCAGTACATTTTTTCCTCGACATACGCACCAAGTAACTTAACTACTACTACTGTAACACACGCATCAAAACTAAGAAAAGCCACATTTCGTCTTTGGACCAACAATAGGAATACATTTTGTTCAACTGATAGTGCTAAAGAATATGCTCAGATGCTCATGCATACGTTGTATCATCATCTTGGCAATGCAATGTATAACAAGTTTTAGTAGCTCACCTTGGGTTATTGGCATTCTAGTAGATTGAGCCATTGAAAGTTCGGAGGCACAAATGACACATGGGCGATGGGTGAAAAGAGGCGCAAAAGGTTTTAAACTCTCATCATGTGCCACTACTGAAATTTGACCGTACAACGTGTGTTTGGATCAAAGCCGAGAGCCAAAGCACGGACACTAGGCAAACATATATATGTCGAGTGTTGCTCTCGGCAGACCATAGAACATGGCAACATAGATGGATTTGCCGAAGCATTGCCAAAAGGCACCTCGATCATAATAAATTATCTTTGTAGGTTTGCAAATAATAGGTTAGAAGTAATCTTTTGTTCTTATATTATATTTTTCATTGTGTGCTGAAAGGTATTAGCTCCAATCAGTCTCGTGGTTATGGTATCCTCCGATGATGTAGCTTCCGTTAGGGTGGATTACGCGGTCAAGGAGAAGCATGTCAATGAGGACAAAACCCGCAGCTGATCCTACTAAAGTATTTTGCGGATTTGTCCAAGAAGAGTTCACCAACTCAGGAGAGCGAGGGCCCGCCACGTAAAGAGAGGGATGACCCGATGCCATTGAGTCCATCGACAAGCATTCCCTACGATACTTGCTCATCAACTATGTAGGATATCCCAAGCTCTCTGACTCCATGGTCACTGGCGTCCAAGACTACATCCCGGAGAAGTCCACCAAGACAGTTTGATGTTGATATCGTGATATAGTTATGTTACTGCTGATGTGGACTTGGATTAGCACTTGTGATGCTTTCAGGTATTTGAGTGATGAATTCTTATGTGGCTTGTGTATCATGTGTTATTTTAACTTGCATTCCTTCTTGAAATCTTTTTTCCTTTTGTTTCTAGCTAAAGTGGTACGCGGTGTATAGAGGTAGGTGTCTAGGAGTCTATGATTCATGGTCCGCATGGGATGAACAAGTGGTTCCTTACAAAAGCAGCTCCTTTGATTCATTCAATAGTAGAGAGGAGGCGAAGAATCATTAGAGTTAGTATGTTCTCAATAAGAGGAGTAATACTGAATTATGCAATGGTGTTGGCCAGCTTATTAGGTTGAGTGCATTGAAGAACTTGATAATCCTCTTTTAGTTCGTCCTAATTGTGGTGTTGCTTTTATTGTGTGGTCGTATGTAGACATGCATTGGGCACTTTGTTGTTTAAGCAGAAGTCACTTGTGCTAAATAATTACTTTTTGACTTCATATGAAGATTTTGTGGACCATATATATATATATATATATATATATATATATATATATATATAATGCCTAGCTGAGTTTGTTGTTATGCATGTGATCCTTAAATAGTATACGAAGTTTTCTAAGTGGTTATTCTTGTTATATCTGTTTTTGTTGCAGGGTTATATGAAAAAGAGGCACAAACAATGTTGACAATGCATCTTTGCTGAGAGCGCCACTCGGAAAAAATGACATTTTTCCAAGCATGACACTTAGCACAAGGGACACGTGGCGCGCATTGGCAGTTTGGCTCTGATTTTGCTGAGTTGTTGATAAAGGTTCTCGGTAGAGGAGAGTTTCTGAAATTGTTTGTTTTTTGGTAAGCTGAGTGGAGGCTCTCGACAATGTGCATCAGTTTGCCAAGTGGGTGTTCTCAGCAAAGACTTGACGAAACCAGCAACCGTAAAGTCACTTTATTTTGCCGAGAGGCACTGTTTGGATCTCGGCAAACAATTTGTCGAGTGCGCGACTGTTGACCCCAACAAAATTCCATTTGCCTGAGAGGTGTACGTCGAGTATTCTTTGTCGAGAACTATTCTCGACAAAGACTTTGTCAAATTTATTTGGCCCTATGCCGAGTGTTTTTGGCAGTCGACCTAAGGTGAAATTCTAGAAGTGTGACCACCCGTGTAGGCCAATGGCCCAAGGAGCACAAGCATAACATATAAGACATCTTTCATGCAGTGAGACGGTTACCATAGATGCATATCAAAGCAAGCACCTATGGCCAATAAAATGGATGTAGCTTGTGTGTTTGTACATTCTCGAGGATCCAGTAAATTTGACTATGGTCGGTTCCTAGTTGCAAGAATCTATGGAGGTTCAAGCATGCATTTAGAGACATAAGCAATAGAGTGCCTCCAAAAAAGCAGGTGGTTGGCATGCAAATTGTAAAGGAAAGAAGAACACATGCAATTTCTGAAATTATTCATGATAACAGGAGCCTACATCTATAGATATATTTGAGGTCAACGACGCAAGCATGTACCAACGTCAATGGTTCAAACATCATCGGGGTTGTAGGGTAGAAGATAGTGTTACTAGACACACGACAATGAGTCAATCAATAACACTAAAAATTCGCCTAATTACCTAAGGTACATCACTCCCAGGTTGAGTACGAGTTGTCATGCCTATTGTTCCTAAAAGCGCAGCTGTCAACAGTGTAGAAGATGATGAAGAACACGACCAATGCGATTTTGACGGTGCTGGTCTTCTTCCAGTCATTTTTCAGGTTAGCAAGTAGAGCACACCAGCCTTGCATGACCGGTAGTCATATCATAGGGCCATTTGGTCATTCGACCACGTGTTGTGGTCGGGCTCACTGGTATTATAGTTGAGGATTAGAGGTTTCGTCCAGGCAAGCTCGCATAGGTAAATTTTCACCTGGTTGGGTGATACTTGTGATCTGTGCTGGGTTTTCTGCAAAGAGGAGCGGGTGATGCATCATGCTACAGATAAGTTTTTCCTTTGGTGAGAACCAAGGTTTTCGAAGCAATCAGAGTAGCACGCAGCCCCTTTCTTGGCGACTGCACACAAAGAAGCAAACACTTGCACTCAACATGGGAAACAGGTTGCCAATGCCCTTGGACTCGTTACTTGCAAGTAAATAAAGTGTGTAGATGATAGTAGATAGTTGCAAATTGCAAAAAAAAGATAAATAATGTCAGCAAGGTAAATGATACTTTTGTAAATATATAAGTGGATAGACCAGGGGGGCCATAGTTTTCCCTAGTGGAATCTCTCATGAAGTAATCATACGGTGGGTAAAGAAATATTGATAGAAAAGCGCATAGTTATAAAAACTTTGTTCATGGCAATGATCATTAAATATAGGCATCACATCCGTAAGCAAGTATTTCCCTCAGTGAGAACCAAGGTTATCAAACCAATAGGAGTAGCACGCAACCCCCATCTTCAGCAACTGCACACAAAGAAGCAAATAACTGTACCCAACCTGGGCAAGAGGGTTGTCAATCCCCTTGGACTCATTACTTGCAAGAAAATGAAGTGTGTAGATGATAGTAGATAATTGTAAATTGCAAAAAAAAAAGTAAATGATGGCAGCAAGGTAAATGATACTTTTTTAAATATATAAGTGGATAGACCCGGGGACCATAGTTTACCCTAGTGGCATCTCTCATGAAGTAAGCATATGGTGGGTAAATAAATTATTGTTGGGCAATTGATAGAAAAGCGCATAGGTGTGCAATTTTTGTTCATGACAATGGTCATTACATATAGGAATCACGTCCGTAAGCAAGTAGACCGACTCTTGCATGCATCTACTTTTACTCCACCCATCGACCGCTATCCAGCATGCATCTAGAATATTATGTAAAACAGAGTAATCCTTGGAGAACATTGACATGATGTAGACAAAGTAGATTCAATCAATATGAATAAACCCCCATCGTTTTATCCTTAGTGGAAACAATACACATACGTGTCGTGTCCCTTTCTGTCACTGGGATATAGAGCACCGACAGATTGAACCCACTACAATGCACCTCTCTCGTTGAAGAAATATCAATCTAGTTGGCCAAACTATTTCAATAGATCAGAGAGAATTACAAAGCTATCATAAAATCATGCATATGTAAAGAAGGACCACCAAGGAAATCAAGATAATTGCATGAACAATCTCAATATAAACCCACAATTCATCGGATCCCAACAACCGCACCACACAAGAATATTACATCGAATAGATCACCGCGAAGATGCGGCAAACTTTCTATTGAAGATCAAGATCCAGATCGAGAGAGAGAGAGAGAGAGAGAGAGAGGAGATATAACCATCTAGGTACTAACCGTGGACATGTAGGTCTGTGGTAGACTACTCACACATCACCATGGGAGCAGCAAGGTTCATGTAGAGGCCCTCTGTGATCGATCCCCCTCCGGCAGGGCACCAGAACAGGGCTCCATATGGGAACACAACGGAACAGAGACTTGTGGCTGTGGAAAAAGTGTTTCGGGGGGCTCTCTAGGGTTTTTAGGAGATATTGGAATTTATAGGACAGAGAGGGGCGTCGGGAGATGCCAGGGGGAGCCAGCACACAACAGGGCACGACCACTCCCCCTAGCACGCCCTGATGAGTGTTGCCTCTCTCTCGTGCGCAGTTTGGTCTTCTCCCGAAGCTTCCAGGTCTTCTTTTGGTCCAGAAAGAATTATAAAAAAGTTTGGCAATTGGACTTCGTTTGGTATTGTAAACCTGAAAAGCTAAAAACACGTAGAAAACAGCAATGAGTCAAAACGCTTCAAAAGTTTTTAATGATTTTTTTTGGACCAAAAGAGGACCTGGAAGCATCGAAGGGAGACCAGACGACACATGAGGAGATGACAAGGCAACAGGGCGCGCTCTGATGCCTTGTGGGCTCCACGTGGCTTGGTTTGACCTAATCCTGCCTCCATAAATTCCCTAAAATTGTGAAACCAATAGAGAGCCACCCAAAACCCTTTTTCTGTCGCCGCAAGTCTCTGTTCCGAAGCGAGGCCTTTGAAGACATTTTCGTTCCCCTGCCGGAGGGACAATCGATCACGAAGGCCATCTACATCAACCTTGATGCATCCATGATAATGTGGGTGTAGTCCACTACGGACCTACGGGTCCATAGCTAGTACTTAGATGGCTTCTTCACTCTCTTTTATCTTCAATACAAAGTTCACTGTGATTCCCGCAGTGATCTATCCGGTGTAATCCTCTTTTGCGGTGTGTTTGTTGGGATTTGATGAATTCTGGGTTTATGATCAGATCATTCATCAATATTAATTGAGTCTCTCAGATTATTTTATGTACGATTGTTATAGCTTCGTATTTTTTTATGATCTATCAGTTTGATTTGACCAACTAGATTGATTTATCTTCAATGGGAGTGGTGTGTTGTGATGGGTTCAACGGTGCTCAATCCTAGTGGTAGAAAGCGATATGACACATATTGTATTGTTTCCATTAAGGATAAAACCATGGGGTCTGAACATATTGCTTGTCTTACTTTGTATACAACATGTCATCCTACTCCAAGCATTACTCTGTTTCATACTTAGTATTCTAGATGCATGTTGGATAGTGGTCGATGAGTGGAGTAATAGTAGAAGGTGCAGGCAAAAATCGGTCTACTTATTTACGAACGTGATGCCTATATACATGGATCATTGCCTTGAATAATATTTCATCACTATGCGCTACTCTGTCAATTGCCCAACGACAATTTATTTCCCCACTGTATGCTATGTTCAAGAGAGAAGCCTCTAGCGAAAAGTATGACCCCCGGGTCTATTTAAACGTAATTACTAAAACTCCAAAAATAGTTTGCTTGAATTTATTTACTGTTTTATTTATTTTTATATTTATCTTATCTATCTATCTGTATTCAATCCTTGCGAGTAACGAGTTCAAGGGGTTTGACAACCCTCTTGTTCATGTTGGGTGCAAGTGTTTGATTCTATGTATGTAGGATTTCTTGAAGGGGGTTTGCGTGATTCTCCCATTGGTTCGATAACCTTGGTTCTCACTGAGAAAAACACTTATATCTATTGTGCTGCATCTCCCCTCCTCTTTCGGGAAAATCCCAACGTAGTTTACAAGTAGTAGAGAGGCAACCTACCGGCCGACAGATGAGAGGTGGCGGCATGGTGCCACCAGAGATCGGCTCTCTTCTAAAGTTTGGAGACAGACGGTTGGGTAAGAGAACTCTATGATTATTTTGTGATCCTTGCTTAGGTACACCTCCCCTCACAAATCGTATAAGGGTAGTATGATCATTTAACTATAAGGTATACCCACCTCCATATGTGGCATCTACAAGTTGTACATAGACATACACAACCGATCCGCTAGCCCCTCATGCAAAGCGACGTGCACCTCCGGTGTCTTGGGCCTGGCCCATTTTTTGAACTTGTAAAAAGTAGGTGCATTAGGTAGGATTCAAACTCCCAATCTCTTGGTTTACTTCCACCCACTTTAACCAACTAGGACAACTCACTTCTTGTGTATAGTTACTTCTTTTATTCTTATTGTTGTACATCTTCTCAGTGGAAAACAATTGGCCCTTTTTCTTTGATTTTTATTTAGCTTTATTTATTCTTATTTTTGTATTTTATTTTTTATTTTGTTAAACTAGCAGGATGGCCATCGCAAATGCAAGGGTAACATCTTTATTTAATAGAATGTGTTCATTATTTACTTTTAACATTTCACATTTTTATACTCCTAGTTACACTTCATTTTATATAATTCAAGATATTATATACAATGGCGCATTTTTAAAGGTGCAAGTTTGATATTCATTATGTATATAAATATCTGGTATACTGATTCAATTTTGAAAGTAATAGTTTTATACATTCTATAATTTAGTTGCAAGGCCACCAACCAAATTAACCCATAATCTGCGCATTCAGTTGATTAGTTGTCCTATGTTCTCTAGAGTAGGTCTGTAGCTCTATGCCTCATAGTTATTTAATGGCTCTAAACAGTATGAAAATTGCAAATGGAATCCATGGTACATCTAGTTTTCCATGTGTCTTTATTTAATAAGTATTATTTATATAGTCATATATACCATAATTCCTGATGAGTACCCCGACCCAATATATCAGCCTTCGTAGAGACTACACCCTGAAGAGATATTCGAGGGCCATATATCCACTGCATCACAATATGGGAATCTGATGCATTGCAAGAAATGGTGGTTTTGCACGATATACATGATGATTAGGTAGTCCGTGTCACAGAGATCATTGTTAAACCAAAATCTACTATATTTGGCAGCATAGTAACATCCATCAATATAATTCCAGGTCTCGAGTCGAGATGGAAAATCTGGCATCCTCATGATTGTATTATAAACCATAATAAAAATCCCTAGTGATTTCGTATCTCATGTTCCACCTCAGACCCGGAGATGTAAGGGTGGCTCAATGCCTTGTAAAGCTATAAAAATCTCATTCGTACTATCGCTTGATGGATGCAGCTGGAAATTGCTAATAGATGCCAATGTATATTTGTATGTAGGAGAGAAATCGAGTTAGAATGTCGGCTTGATGAACAAAAACATTGGTGAGAATCCAATGCCCCGAACCCAGGTTTTCCTCTGTAAGGTTCGTCCACAGAGGGTGAGTCGGGGCCTAAGATCATGCTGAATCCTAATCCTAAATAGAATGTAAGGATGTAGGGATTTCTATGTAAACAGAGTATCCTAAATCCATAGGCTCGAATGACCACTTCTCATAATATGAATGTGCACGGTATGGTTCGGTAGTGAATGAACGTATAATCTGATGATCGAGTAGATTTCATGATTATAAGTTCATAACCCTAGCGCCCAATCCCATTTTGGGCGGTCCAAAAAAACTATTTGCTCATGTGAATTCGTTAGTATGCCCAGATGCTTTGTCGCGAATTTGTCTTAATATATAGGCTAGAGCATAGTTCACGTTTATATGCTACTAATTTGAA
This sequence comes from Hordeum marinum, assembly GCA_022496015.1. NCBI lineage: Eukaryota > Viridiplantae > Streptophyta > Magnoliopsida > Poales > Poaceae > Hordeum > Hordeum marinum. Next base: position 531,919,596 of record CM039678.1, on the reverse strand, counting down.
GCTTTACGCAAAAGGGGTTCCACAACATTTCTTCTAAAAATTAACTATTATTTAAATAAAAAGTATAGAGATGGACATACTAACCAAAAATTGTCATATTATCAAGGCAAAGACAATATTTGTTATAAATTTGTTACAAGTCTCTCAAATATTTGATATATCTGGCATCTATATTTTTTTTAATGTTGCTTTCCAACGTCGTATCTAGTAATGCACTCAGTAATGTATGAAAATGCCAACAGATATACATGTGCATAAGCTAAACAATGGAACATACCATGAGAAGAAAACATATGTCAAAATAATTGTACAAGATACATACTGCTATTTGGAAGATGCAGCCAATACTTTCTAGCCGATAACAAAGCTTATACCTCTATTTTCTCTATGAAAGTATTCCCGCATGTGGATTTTGAGTATACGGCCAGTTGTATCAATCATGTGAGTTGAATACATATGTCAGTGTTTTGAGAATTTCATGTGGACCTCAGTTATTTCTTCCTCTTTGATATGCACACATGTAATATGGTACAAAACTGAAACGTCGAAGATGGAACACCTTGTGTCGCGATAAAATGGAATACTGTGCATTCATAGTATTAAAAATTGCATGAATAAATGGTTTCCGTATTAACGAATACATATAGTCCTATTTTTGTTTGCTGATTGGTTCTCCATGCAGATGTCCAATGAATCCAAAAATTAATAAGAACATGAAAATCAAGATTTTGTATGTTGTACATTACATAGGAACAGAAATCAGTCAGAAGATACGTACATATGCCATGCATGTACGTACGTAGCTTTGATCAACGTGGATGCATCAATCTAATCCATGATTGATCTTCTTAGGCTTAGGCTATGTACGTCAGGCAATATTGAAAACACCGCTGATGATGCCTACTGAACATGCTGCCTCCGATACCGTGAGAAGCATGGGCGTGGGGTACATTTGTTGTTGTTCGATGTTAGCGTCCGCTACGCCATCCGGATCGTCCCTGTCCTCTTGGTTGTCGTCGAGTTGTACCCCGGCAAGCAGCCCACAACGACCTTTGACGTGCTCTTTCAGTTGTGTCGATTATTGAGACCGGGGCCGTGTTAGGCAAGGCGTTGAGGTTGGTGAGGAAGGAGCAAGTAATTGTATACGTTGCCGCTGCCGGTGGCGCGCGTAGGTCGCCATATGGCCAGCATAGGGCACGAAGTCGGCTTGCGTGAGGACGTGCTATATAGGACCTCCGCTTGTAATTTTGTTTTCCTTTTACAGATCAAAACCTAATATTGTTTCAGGAAAATAATTCAAGGGCGTATAGATGGGTAATTTGTTTAACCTTCGGATGTATTTCAAGACTTTATGGTTGTGAGTAGCTAGTTTTGTCAAATCAAATGACAGATGTTTCAATTTTTTATGGTTGAGATTAGCTAGTTTTGTCAATTCAACGGACATATGTTTCAATTCTTTGAGGGATTTTTTTAGCATATTACACTATTTTTGACATGTGTTATGCTTTTGATTTAACTATTGACTAGGCTATATTTGCATGATCATAGCCTGGTAATGGGTTGAACGCCAGCCTGGTGTGCTTTGTCGAAAGGAAGCTAGTTTTATAAGGAACACAACCTCTTTCATTTTTTATCTAATTATCTTGAACGAAAATGTGAAGCAAACAACCGAAGCTAAAACCGGGACCAATGAGCGAGTGTGCGGACGAAACCAATTTGGCTGTTGATATGAATACAAATTGTAGTACAATGCAGATGCAATCATCAATGAACAAAGAAGCAGAGCCATCTGAGAAGTTAAAAAATTTGTGTGAGGTTTCCTTGTGACCTGTAGGAAAAAAGATCTATTGTTTGATGTTCTTGTCCATAGTAAAGTTAGAAGAAATTTTTGTCAGGAGTCCTTTTCTTAGGGAATAATTTTGTGAGGAGTCTAGTACGGTCGCTCTCGTCATTTATGTATTTTGAGCAGAAGAAATGGACCTAGCTAGGTATATGCTTCAGCTGCCGACCTGCAGCCGTTGGCTCGTGAGCTGAGCTGGGAGGCCATGTAGAGCGACAGCTGTAATGGGTGCCACTGTCCGAATCGGACCGGTTGCATTGCGCGCAGATCAGATCGATGGTCTGTCCCCAATAATAGCGAATCATTTTGGCAACCCTACGGATTTATTCTCCCTCTTATTTTAGATTTCAAAGGATTACTAAGTAGGACTAGGTACAGCTGAGGTGAAGGAGCAAGCAAGTTGCTAGTACAGCATGTCCGCCAGAATCGACCAAAGGATCACATCGCATTGCACGTTAGAAAGCAAATCTCATCTCCAACTCCAATAATAACAGCTCTTCTCACAAGAATACAGCATGCACGCAGCACTCCAAACAATACAAGACAATACATACACTCAATCGGGATCGAGCAACCAATGCAATTATGCAAATACTAGGAGGTCTCCAACAGATTCATCAGGCGGCGGCGCGGCCGTCCTTGGCTACGGCGGCGTTGTGGAGGTATGCGTCCTGCTTGGCTGCCTCCACCTCGAGGACCCGCTCCTCCTTCCTGGCCTCCGCCTCCGCCTGCGCCGCCGGGTCGTCGTGCGCCTTGGCCTTGTCCACCGTCTCCTGCACCACGGCCATGGTCTTCTCCTTGCCCGCCCACGCCGACGCGCCCAGGTTCGCGCCAGCCTCCTTGGCCGCGCCCACCGCGCTCTGCTGGCCCTGCATCGACACTGATCGAGCTTCGCCTAGCTCGGCGCTACAGTTTCCTCCTGTTCTTGCGGTCTTGTTGGTTCGTCGTTGCTGCTATAGCCGGCCGGTTCGAATTTATAGGCCTGGTTTATTCTGTGGTAGCCGTATGTATGTGTGTACTGAATGATTTTGAAGCTGAGAGCTCACGCGTACATGAATGTGGGTGGACCGAGGGCGGGCACGTGCCCTCCTAGGTCGGCACGCACAGTGCTGCCTCGTCTGGGAGGAAGCGGCTGTCCATGCATCCTAATCCAATAGCGTCTGGAATTAACGGAATCGATTCACGGAAATAACAGGAACCGGTTCTTGTTAGACGTAGGTTTATTTGGTGGAATCGCACAGCCTTCTAGGGGTGGCCTGAGTTGTACCACTAGTAAAAAAACAGTGCTTTGGTTCAGTCTGAAAAGCTTATTAATCCCGGTTCATTTACGAACCGGGACCCATAAGGACATCGGTCCCGGTTTGTGAGGCTAGGGCGCCGGGCGGGCCTCGTGGGGCATTGGTCCAGGTTCGTCTGATCCCTTTGGTCCCGGT